>CM073516.1:23619193-24981559 GCA_037074615.1 Leucaena leucocephala
ATATGTGAAAGGAGGGAGCTTTTGAGCAAGTACTTTCGTACTTAATTACTATTCAAAGAACAGAAAAGTGTAGATAGAAATGAGGAGAGAGACCTTCTCTTCAAAGAAATTAGGAAAAATCATATCCAAGTACCTATATTTTTTTTTATTTTTTAGTTTAATATATATATTTTTATATCCTAATTAAATCAACTAACTTTGATATGTTAGAAATGTTAACTCTCAGCTAAAAGCAAATAGTATTGATAGAGATAAATTACAAGGGCTACAATATTAATAGAATAAAATTAAAAAATTTAATTAAAAAATATAAATACAGAATTAAAATTAATAAAAAAATATAAGTATTTTAAAATAGTTTTCCAAACAATAATTGCAATCACTTTTAAGTTTATAGGTATAATAATCATGTCATGCTAAAATATTAATCTTTCCTTTCAAATGCCCCCATTTTTAGACTTTTTAGAGGGGGTTATGGGGGGAGGATCCTGAAAGAGATTAATATTTTAATGGGGGGACTTTCAAAGGCACAAGTCAATAATAAAAGAGATTTGATGGGCATACCAGATAAGAAAGCTTTCACAATTGAGTTAACGATAATTCTTGGCCTGCAAATTCTCAAGATCCAGATGAACAGAATTCCTCTGCAATCACCACACTTTTCAGGAGCTTCAGTTTTTAACTCGGTGGGAAATGATAGTGCTCTCTCTCTCTCTCTCTCTCTCTCATTGAAAAGTAAGAAAACAACACTGAAATGTAATAAATGTAGTACGCAGGGGTAGAATCAGTAATATCACTTGGAATGAGCAAGAGCGATAAGAGAGGAGTCACACTCAGCAATTATACTGATTTGATCTTAAACATGACCTAGTTAAACCAGATAGATGCTACAAAAGTGAAAGAAAGAAGAACGCAAATGACAGCAGCAACTATTAGCAACTAACAAGCTGCTCATACTTTGAGGATTGAGAGATATCACAGATAGATGCTTATGTATGGAAAAGCAAACAGAGCAAAGGTCAAAAAAAAAAAAAAGCACAGGAGAAGAAACATGTTAAAGAGTAAAGTGGGGAAATGAGACTCTGATTCAGGATAGGGACATTGCTTGATACCTGTGATGAACTTGCAGTTCCAGTCTTGGCTTGTAAATTTTCAAGAGTGAGAAGAACAGAATTGTACTGCGATGACCAGATCTTGGGATTACAAAGTTGGAACTTGCAAGGGCTTTAATTTCTATTTTCCATTTCTTTGGGCACCAAAACAAGCTGTCCATATTCCAACATTCAAAAGTTAAAATGCAATCTTATCGTTTTAACTTTTCAAAAGTGACTACTATTTCATATTGAAATTTCAGAATCTTTTCTATGTAAAAACAATTTATTTTTTAGATGAGCTTTTATTTTAAATAAAATAAATTATAACTTTTTTATATGAGTGATCTATTAACTTATTATATTTTGATTATATCAAAATAATATAACATGATTAAAATATATACATATTTCATTTTTACACTAGACCCAACTTTATTGATTTGTTGTTTTATTTTGTTATATATATCACTCCTCCTAAAACTCTCCTAGGTTCAATGGTTTGGCCCAGGACATTTGCTCAAATAAAATTTACATTTTATCTAAATAATTATCATATGTTAATTTACAAATAATTTAAATACTTTTATTTATACAAATAATTTAAATACTTTTATTTAATCAAGAATAACTTTCTAATTTATTTTCTTTTAAAAATTTTACTTCCTTCTTGAGTAAGTTATCCTTACTCAAATTATTCAATGTTATCATAAAATAATCTCATTTTATATTTGAATTTGTATAAAATTTTATTTTAGTTCTTTAAATTAAAAAAGTATATATTTATTCTTTTAAATTTGATATTATTAACTTTATTAACAAAAAATATTGAGTCAGCAATTTTAAAATAATAATTATGTAATTAAATGATATTAAAATATGTTTGTATTTTAAACTTTTTAATATAATACTTTTATTTTAATTTCATAATTATTATTTAATCGCACAATCACCCTTTCATATTCACTAGTGGATATTTTCTATTAATAAAATTAATCATATTAAATTTAAAAAATTATAAATATATTTTTTAAATTTAAAAATTAAAATAAAACTTAAGATAAAAATCGTGCTTATTTAGTTTCGGTAGAAACCATAATTTAAAAAATTCTTTTGAGCTAAATTATGATTTAAGCTAAAATAAAATAAATAGTTATCATATATTTAAAATAATTTATAGAGTAAATTGGGGGTTGTTCTAGTATCATCACCACGTCCTAATTCTATTGGAAGCGGGGAGTGAAACAGTATGTAGATAAGATGTTTGAGGAATTGAGGCTTTAATAATTAGGTGTTAGGTTTGTCTATTTCCCATTTCTTTAAGTTAAAAAGCAATCTTATCGTTTTTACTTTTCAAAAGTGACGACTATGTCACGTTGAAATTTCAAAATCTTTATGTGTGAACACGGTTTATTTTTGGAGAATTTGTTGGAGAATGATAAATAAAGTCTATTTAAATTTTAAAAAAATAAATTAAATTTTTTAATATTAAAAAAAATAGATTGGATAGGAGGTTTAATCTGTCATTTATAAATTTATGTGTAAAGACTAAATTAATTTTTACTTTTATAATATTTTGACAATACGATTTATAACTTTATCAATGATATTTATAACTTGGATAATGATATTTGCAACTCCTATAATAATATTTATAACTTTGACAATAGTATTTATAATTTTAAAAATGTTGTTTGTAACTTTGATAATAGTATTTATAGCTTTGATAATGGTGTTTGTAACTTTGCTAATAGTATTTGTAACTTCTATAGTACTATTTATAATTTTAACAATTATATTTGTAACTCCCGTAATGATATTTGTAACTTCTACAATAGAGAAAAATTAACTTTATTAATGGGATTAACAACTTTACCAATATTATTTGCAACTCCCACAATAATATTTACAACTTTGTCAATAGTATTTGCAAGTTTATCAGTTGTATTTATAACTCCTAATATTTATCACTTCCATAATAGAATTTTCAACTTTACCAATAGTATTTGCAACTCCCGGAATGATATTTACAACTCTTACAATAAAGAAGAAACAATGGTATTTGTAATAACTTAAATCATTGACTGACTGATATTTTGACTTAATTAATCACTTTTCAATGTTCAATTTTTGTAAAGTTCCCTTAAAGAATGAGATTTACAACAGTATTTTAGTGTTCAATTTGGCTAATAGTATTTGCAACTCTCCCAATGAGATTTACAACTTCTTATAATGGGATTTGCAACTCCACTTAGTTGAAGCTACAGTGTCATCTACAGTTTTTTTTCTAATTGCTAAAATTGGATTTCTCCCAATTGCAAATACTATTGTCAGAGTTATAAATATCATTGGTAAAGTTATAAATCGTATTATCAAACTTGTAAATACTATTGAGAAAGTGAAAACTAATTTAATTTTTGCACACAAATTTGCAAATGACATATTGAACCTCCTGCCTAATCTGTCCTTTTCAATATTCAAAAGTTCAATTTATCCTTTTGAAATTTAAATAGGCTTTTTTTATCTTTCTCCCTTTATTTTTTAGATGAGATTTTATTTTTTAAATTAAAATATTTATTTTTTAAATAAAATAAATTATAATTTTCTTATAAATTATCAATTAAATTATTATATTTTAATTATATTAAATTTAGATAACATAATATTCTTAAAAATATAAATATTTTTTGTAGACCATTTTTTAGAAAAGATACGCCTTTCCTCCTAGATATTTTATTTTATTATATATATATGTATATAATATGTCAATTTTCCTAAAACTCTCCCTAGATTCAATGGATTGGCGCCCAGTACATTTTGCTCAAATAAAATTATCATGTTATCTAAATAATTATAATATGTTAATTTACAAATAATTTAAATACTTTTATTTAATCAAGAATAACTTTGTAATTTATTTTCCTTTAAAAAATTTAATTCTTTTTTGAGTAAATTATCTTTAGTCAAATGATTACATGATAAATTTCAATTATCATAAAATAATATCATACTAATGTTATTTAAATATCATATATAAAATGGCCAAAACATACATTTGGTCTTTTATATTTATATCAATTTTTATTTTATTTATTTACATTTTAAAAAAGTGTATATTTAGCATTTTAAACTTAATATCATTAATTTCACTAAAAGAAAATATTGAATCAAAAAATTTAAAATAATAATTATGTAATTAAACAATAGAAAAATATGTTTGTATTTTAATCTTTTTAACATAATATTTTTATTTTAATTTTATAGTCATTATTTAATTATATAATTATCATTTTACAATCACTAGTCCATATTTTTTATTACTAAAATTAATAATATTAAATTTAAAAGATTAAAAATATATTTTTTAAATTTAAAAAACTAAAATAAAATTTAAGATAAATATAAATAACTAAACAAATACTATAGCTTATATAAAAATTAAGCAGTTAAAGATGAGAAGGGTTGAAGAGAGTTTGATCACTTCATACAAAAAGAAAGCTCTAACAGCCAACGCCAAGACCCAAAACATAACACTAATTAATTTTTGTTAGTATAAAATTTTTAAAAAAAGTTTGGGTTCACCCACGATTCAAGAACAAGCGAAGTCTCTCTTCCTTTTAGGTGATACAGTATCAGGTAAAGTGAGTTGTCTATTACTCTCTGACTTAAACTTAGATACTTAGGAGTTATGATGCCTCCTTAAACATCGCGATTAGAACTATAATAAAATAATACTCTCTAAAATTTAAATATATTTTAAATAATTATATATATCATATTTTCGCTAATTGAACTCACATACAATTTAAGTTTACGATTCAGTGCACACAAAATCTAACGAAACTTATGGTCTCAAAAATCAACTAATTTTCGTTTAATAGGTTATTTAGATGATGTAAAAAGAACTTAAAGAGTAATATTTAATCGATTTTATATGCATAAAGGTATAAGCTTATAAAATATGAAGAATAAAAGAATTGTATAATTTTATTAAAATTGATATTTTAAAAAAAAATTACCTCATCTCCCCTCCAAAAAAAAACTTTACTTTTGGCGTGGGGCAGAAAAAATAAAAGGAGAGAACATTTTCTCTCTTTAAAAGTATTTTATTTAAACAGGGAAGGAGTAACTCTTCTTCATCCTTTGAAAAATTATTAAGTAGCAACAACCCCCCTCCCCTTCCATCTAAAAGCCGTGTACCAAACACAGCGGAAAGTTTAGTGATTGCAGTAGAATTCTGTTCATCTGGCTCTTGAAAATTTCATCTTTCGTCATTACAAATTATAAATATATGTTGACTTTATGTATATCCTCTAGCTTTTGTAATATCTTTATTTGCGTTACATGTTACTTGGTCTAGTGTTTCTTTGTGATCTCAACGTTTTTGGTGATTTTGTTGACACAGAACAAATATTAAATCAGCATAATTAATTGGGTTAATTTATGACTCATCATAAAGAGATGACAATTTTTATAATTATTTTGATAATTTTTATTAAGATATTTATTAATATTTTTAACAATTTAGTTACAAATAATTATTTAATTCAATTACTATTCATATAATATGATTTATAATTTTTGTAATTATTTTGACTATCCTAGTAAATATATTTACTCTTCTCTTTAACAATTTAATTGTAAGTAATTACCTAGAACAATTATAACTCATGTAATAGGATTTATAATTTTTGTAATGATTTTAATCAATTTCGTTAAGATATTTACTTGCAAGTAAGTTGTTAAATAGAATAATAAATATCTTTACTATAATAGTCAAAATTATTATAAAAGTTATAAATCTCATACATAATGAGAGAGGACACTTTCAGGGGCAATTTCATTAATTTTTCAAAATTTTGAAAGTACAAATTGGTATTTATGACCAATTTATTCTTTGTGAAATTAAAATCACACATTTCAAATTTTAGATTTTAAATAGCATTTTTTTATCTTTTTTCCAACTAAAAACATATTGATACAATCTTTTAAAATGTCTTCAAGACAATTTTAATATAGGATCTCATTAAGGAGTTTATATTTATTCTAAATAGAAAATATATTTTTTATATTTATGAACTTTTTTCTTCAAATTATTGATATTGATACTTCTTCAATAATAATCAACTAAGAGAATAGAGAGGTAGGTAATTAAAAAAGATGATTAAGGTATTTTAGAAAAAATAAATTATATTAACTAATTTAATTAACTTATTTAATCTAATTAAATTGGATAAATAAGTCTTATATTAAAGACTAGAGAAGTATTAAGTATTTTGTTACTTTGTCGAACGACGACAGTCTTGCATAAACATCATATACCCACATTTTTCTCCTATTTTTGGTGTCTATCTTCGTCGTTAAAGTCATTTTCTATCATCTCCGTTATCGTTCTACATCGTAAATGCCGTAAGTCATATTTTAATTTTATTATTTGCTCATTTTTCTTGATGTTTCAAATGTTTGTTGTTTATAATCTGTAATATATCTTATGGGCTATCATCCTTGTATTAAAGATATGATCTTTGTAGTTTTAGTTTGTTACATTGGTTCCTATTTGTTTGTGGATCCGTGTTTCAAATTTTCCAAATTTATTTATATTTTTATCAATTGTTCTGTTGTTTTATTTATTTGTTAATTGCCTTATAAAAAACGTTCATTCTTATTTATTTCCTATTTGATGGATTTGAGATTTTTTATATTTAAAGGAATAATGGATCGCAGTTAGATGAAAAATAAGAGAACTACTAAAGAATATAAAGATAAGGTAGAAAAGTTTATTGAATTTGCTCTAAGAAATGCTTTGAAGAAAAGGGATAGGTTGTTCTTCTGTCCTAGTGTCAACTGTTTCAACTGTAATAGATTATATGTTCTTGATATAAGAGAGGATCTTATATGTAATAGGATAAATTTAAGATATACAAATTAGATTTGGTATGGTGAGATTAGGAGAACTCATTTGCATGATGAAGTTATGAACGATAACTTTTTGGATAGAATTTTGGATATATTATGTGATATTGTAACCGGATTTTTTTTCAAAGTACTCTCCTATACATGAAAGTTTACTAAATGATGGTGAGACGCTGTTGTACTCGGGGCATAAAGATGAGTACACAAGATTTAAATTTGTATTGCAATTGATGAATTTGAAATCGAGAAATAGTTAGATTGATTCTAGTGTGATGGAATTGCTCAAGTTGTTGAGTAATGTTCTTCTTGTAGGCAATATATTACCAATATCAATATACAAGGCAAAGAAAGTATTATGTCTGATGGGTTTGTCATATAAGAAGATACAAGCCCTGATGATTGTATATTGTATATAAATGAGTATGAAAGGCTGAATAAGTGTTCTAAATTTGACACTTTAAGATACAAAGTGAAGAAAGATAGTGATGATTGTGATGAGATTACCAAAGACTCTCCTTCGAAAGTGTTGTGGTATCTTCTAACAATGCCACGGTTTAAACGTTTGTTTGCTAATACCACATATGCAAAGAACTTGATATGGCATTTCGATGGGAAAATAAATGATGGACAACTTCGTAACCTAGCTGATCCTCCTCAATAGAAGGTAATAGATAAAAAAATTTCCTGAATTTGGATCTAAGCCCAGAAATTTTTGACTTGGGCTATGTATGGACGGAATCAATCCGTATGGCAATCTCAATAGCACACATAGTGCTTGGCCAGTTCTCCTTGTGATTTACAATTTGCCTCCCTCATTGTGTATGAAATGAAAGTATATCATGTTGTCTTTGATAATCTTGGGGCCAAAACAGTCAAGAAATGATATAGATGTGTACTTTGTACTTTTGATTGATGATTTGAATAAACTGTGGGAGGACAGTATTGATGTCTTTGATGCATAAAAACAAGAAACTTTTAAACTCCATGTCATAATCTTCACCACGATAAATAACTTCCCAGCGTATAGAAATTTGTCAGGCTATATTATTAAAGGGCATAAAGCATATTCCATATGTGAAGAAGGCACTAACTATATGCAACTCAAGCATGAAAGGAAGACAGTCTAATATTTCCCAAAGAAAGTTTCTTAATCGACACCACCCTTACCATAGGTTAAAGAAGGCAGTTAATGGCTCACATGAATATAAAATGACTCATGTTCCTTTAACTAGAGAAGAAGTGTATAAATGTTGGGAGGGTGTTCATGTTACCTTGGGTAAAAGTAATAAGAAGAAGGTACTTGAAAAGAATATATGGAAAAAGAGATCAATCTTCTTTGATATGCCATATTGGCGAAGTCTTGAAGTGAGACATAGTTTATATGTCATGCATGTAGAGAAGAATGTGTAAGAGCCTTGTTGGCATACTCCTGCATATCAGTGGAAAGAGTAAAGATGAGGTCAATGCTAGACAAGATTTAGCTGAAATGGGAATAAGAGTATCTCTACATTCATAAAAAAATGAGGGTAGTAAGAGAGTTTATTTGTACCCAGCAGCACACAGATTATCCAAATATGAAAAATAAGTCAATAAGAGTATTTGAATAGTATTAAGGTGCCATAAGGGTATTCATTGAATTTTAGAAAGCTTGTATAAATGCAAAATTTGAAGATAACAGGCATGAAGTCCCACAATTGTCATATGTTAATGCAACAATTACTAAAGTGGCTATTTAAGGCATTATAAAAGATGATGAGATGAGCACTATTGCTATACTTTACATGTTCTTCAATGCTGCAGCAAAGTGATTGATCCTACTAAATTGGATGAATTGGAGAGCGAAGGTTATGTTATCCTTTTCTAGTTGGAGATGCACTTCCCTCCAATATTTTTTGACATCATGGTCCATTTGATTGCTCACTTGGTACGTGAGATTAGACTTTGTGGCCTATGTGTTTGAAGTGAATGTACCCATTTGAGAGATACATGAAAATCCTTAAAGGGTATTCTAAAAATCCTTATCGATTCGAGGTATCAATTGTTAAGAGATATATAGCTGAGGAAGCAATTGAGTTTTATAACTCATATCTTGCTAGGGTAATAAAGGTAGTTAGACTTCCTCAATTTCTGCATGATCAGGGGAGAAAAAATAGGAGAACTTGTGGTACTAAAGTGAAGTGCATGTCTCGCAAATTGGTAATATAAGCACATCTTTATATTTTGAACAATAAAGATGAAGTTCTGCCATACTTGGAAGCTTACAAGAATATGCTCAGAAACATGAACATAAGAAAGAGCGATATGCAACTAGCAAATGAGCACAATGGGTCTTTTGCATAATGGTTCAAGTAAGAAGTGTTAAAGGATAACAATTCTTCTGAGACAATACAAAGGCTAACTGTAAGGCCTCAATTTGAGATTGTATGTTTGAAAGGATATGCTATAAATAACTACTCTTTTTACACAAAAGCCCAATATGACAAAAGTACAGTGCAAAATAGTGGGGTTATAGTTATGGCCAAAGCGATGCATTTTGTTAGTTCAAAATATAAAAGGCTAAAATTGGCGACTATGCCATATTATAGAGTGATTGAAGAAATATGAGATATTAGCTACTCTAGGTTTAAAGTATCAGTCTTTAAATATAAGTGGGTTAATAATACTAATGTTGTCCAAGTAAATGCTACTAATGTTGTCCAAGTAAATGAAACTTTGGATTTGTTTCAATCTATTTTCAGATAATTGGATACCTAGATGGCAATTCATATTAGCAAGTCAAGTAATTCAAGTATTTTATATCACCGATCTAACAAATGAAGATTTTTCTATTGTGCTCTAAAGTAAAAGGCAAGTGATTGGTGATGACAGTGATTTAGGGTTCAACATCGACGAAACGCTGTCTTTCACAACTACTCGATCTATAACGATAACATAGTTTGATTTGGAAGATAATAAATATGCTATTAGGGATTATTATTGTGAAGGAATTTGGGTGAATACAAACTAGTATGGAATTAGTTTATTTTGTTGTTATAAATGTCCATGTGATTATTTAATTTATTGCATGATTAATATTCTTAGTTCTTACATTTACTTATTGTTTTGTAAACGTAATGAAATACATTTTCGGTTAATATTTTGAGGCATAAAATTGTCTTTTAACTTATTTATGATTCATCTTCAATCATTGCTTTCTTTTATATATGATGTATAGATATATAGGTTCATTGAAAGTTTATCAATTCTAATGAATGTATGACCATTTGGATTTTAGGATTGCTGACTTTATACTTTGATGATAGAATTAATTAGTCTGACTTGACTATACTAAGTGTAGGATGGAAGAAAATAATAAATAAAAGAAATAATTCAAAAAAAGCTTTCTATAACGTCTTAAGAAAAATTGCCTTGTAAAGCTTATAAATAAAAAAAATAACTACTAATAGCTGGAGAAAAATTATACATTAATGGTAGTTAATAATAACTGCCATTGATATATTACACTATATTGGTGGTTTTAATATCAAAATTACCCTTGTAAGTCTACCATTTAATGCCCGTTAAATGTTATATTTACAACTGCCGTGGAATATCACTTTTAACAGCCGTTAAAAGTCTTTTTTACTAGTAGTAATATTTTGTTAGGAGAAACAAAATCCACTTCAGTTATCTGTATGTTTTGAGAAATTTAACATCTAAACTATCGATTAGGGGATATTGTCTAGTTTTTATAGAAAAATGTGAACAGTTAACTTATTTTCTAACAATGAACATTAATTTTTTAATAATTATAGTGAATTTAATTTTTTTAAAAAAAAATTATAGAACAATATTGACGCAATAAAAATTGGTTGATATCCACAACTTCTATTGCAAAATCTTACGAAATAAAATTTGACCGTAATTAAAATAATAATAATAATAATAATAATAATAATAATAAAAAGAAAGAAAGCTGCATTGCCTTCCAAAATAAGACAATTCTCCTTCTCATTTCCTTTCTAAAACAGAAAATACTTTTTGGCATACCAAATATTGCATAAATATCATACGAGCATTCACTTCATTCTCTCGATCAATCAAAGGTGATTATCTTAAGAGTTTTGATCACCATGAAGAAAGTGATCAGAAGAAGCTCTCACTCATAAAGAGGACCAAAATATCTTTTATATCTGGGGAATCCAAAAATGACATTAATTAATTCCAAGAGTTTAAAAATCATAAATTTAATAAGAAGATGAAGGCAGTGGCCAATAAGGCTAATATGAAATTGAGCAAAGAGCCTTTGATAATGCTGGAAGCTGCATCTTCATCATCTTCGTTTCGAAGATAACTCAAGGTAGATCCCTCTGTGGAAGGGCTTGGTGCTAATCTTTCTCTTGCTTCATCACCTGCAATTTTATGGCAGTAAAAACAAAAGGTGATTAATTAAATCGGTTCTTATGGAAGTTCTTAACAAAGAGTCTTTAAAGAAAAATATTATGGATAATTCCACTTCTCTTGACATGTTAATTTGATCCCATTTATTTCATCTATTTTTCTTCTCCATTATTCATCATACATAAATATGAATTGTTAGCCAAACATACTTACAATAAATTTTTTATATCTATTATATTAAGTTTTTCAATCACACTGTATGCCTTATTTGACTTAATTTAAAACTATGTTCTGAAAAAAAAAAATTGGGTTAAATTATAGTTTTTAAGGTTTAAAATTATGATTTTAGATCTTGTAGGACATGCTTCTGAGTAAAAAAAGAGCTTTTAAACTGTTTAATAATTATTTTATTATTATCTTTTTTTATCATTTTATCTTATACTCATTTTAGTAATTTATCTATAAAAAATATTCTGATAATAACTATTTAGACACTTTTTTTTCATAATTATTTTTATTTTAAAAGCTATTCTGTAATATATTTTCTCTATAAACTCTTCTATATGCCTTTTGTTATGCATACTTTTTTTAAATATATTTTGTTGTTTTGTAGACTCTTACAAATAATATGAATATAAATCTTTTTAATGTGAAAAAATAGGACACATGTCATGTAAATATGATATTGGAAAATTTAACGAAATAAATACATTGAGTTTGATATAAGTTTTTTTTATTGGCAAAAAAATTCGGATTAATTATTACTTTTTTTTGCCAGAATTCAAATGAATAATTATTACTTAGAGCAGAGCAGTTGATAACTCTACAGAAATGGTAAATTTACATAACTAAGCTGCCTGTGGGTGTAATCTATTGGAAAATAAAAGTAGCGACTCCTTTTTTTTGGTGATAAAAAAAAAAGGAGTCGCTAGTAAAACGATCCCAATTATTTAACGCATGGCACGTGGTGGGGACCACCAAAAGAAGAGCATGATATTGAAAAAGGTCAAGAATAATGAGAACTTTATCAAAAGGGCAAAAAAGGTGATAATAATAATGATATTGGTGATAATGGAAATATTTCATTGTCTTACTCGGAGACATGGCATCTTGACTTATTGGAGCCAACGACACTGGTACTCCCGCAGCTGGAACACACAACGGTTACAATTTAATAAATATTCACTCACTCGTAAAATTGTGCATTTAATTATAAAAAATAAAAATGATAACTATCAAATTCTTGATTTACTAATAATAGTAATTAAGCGATATTATACAAATCATGTCATTCAGTTGTTATGGCAAAACTGTAACTTTTGATTCTATTTTTTTTACTATATACAAGTTTCCATTTTGTCCATTAATTTTATAAAATATATTTTTAATTTTTTAATTCTTTTTTATTTAATCAACATATATAGTCTTTTTAGATCACAAAATTTTTATCTTTCATAATAAATATATTTTTAAAATTTAAATTTATATTAATACAACTACTTATTATATCAATTAATAGTTTATTAGTTTTAATTCTCAAATTCTAAAATCATTAGTTTCATTATAAAAAATTGTTGATATTAGAATTTTATAATTATTGATAAAACATTCATAAATATTGACAAATAAAGGTTAATTTTCTTTAAATAACAATCATTGCCAAAAATATATTATTATTTGATAATTTTTAATTTTAAAAATAAAAAAATTAAAATTTTGTGTCAATCATTTAAAATTTTAATATTCTTATTTTTTATTAAATAAATTAATGTTATTAGAGTTAGAAAGTTAAAAAATATTACATATCACCAAGGATCAAAATGAATTTTTTTTATAAAATATTAGGATCAGATATACATTTTTTACTTTTTTTTTTAAATACAATCAGTATGAAATTATTGCAAATAGCATCACATTTATTGAAGACGGTGCATTCTGCACATACATCAATGTACGCTTTAGTTTTTTTAAAAAAAAAATTAATTTTGGGAGGAAAAAGACACCGTGATTATTGGATCTGCGTATATCAATAATAAACTAACATTTCTAAAGATTCTTTTGATTCATCCTTTAAAATCTAACGCTTTAACAAAATAACCAGTCCTGATCCTGAGGATGAAAACTAGAATTGATTCTCAAAATCTGATTACTCTATCGTGATGGTTCTCAGAAAGAACTAAACAGATCGAACAAAAATGAAAAGTCAAAGAAGATATCTAAAGTGTAATTAAGTAGGAACCTGAGCAAGAGGTAACATTAGGAGCATTAGAAACTCCACAAAGAGAAGGAAGGTTGAGAGCTTTATGAACATCAATGGCGAAACCGGTATCTCCAGGATGCCCTAACAGCTCACACAAGCATATGGGGTTGCTCTCCACTAGTCCTGCCATCTCTGAGCAACATCCTTTCTCTGGTTTTGTGAGGTTACTTTCAGATTTCACATAGCTCAGGCAATCTGATGTGTTCACTAAGGCTCTGAAGCACTCTGAAATCACCTTCACCGGCGCCGGAGCCGGAGGAGACTTAGCTGATGATGTTGTGACGGGATATGTTGATGTGACTATTAAAGCAGCAATAATGGCTGCCTGCGTTCTGAAGCTGAGGGCCATTTGAATGTGATGTGTTTGGGAGTGTCTCTTTTGGTCTCCATCTCTATAGACAGAGAAAGAGCGAGATGTGAGGCTGAGGTTGTTTGGACCTTTCCTTTTAGGTATGTTGTTTATTTGGGCCTTTTGGTACGGTCAAAAAACACAGTTGAGTGCAACAACTATTGCTGGGTAGTGAACATTGAAGATTAAAGCCGTCATTTGTAACAAAAAAAAACCATAATTTGTACCAAAAAAAAAACATTAGAGACATCGTATATACTCCTCCTTAGGGCTGTGCACAATACCCATGGCCCACTATGCCCTATCCAGCCCACAAAAAAAATACCATATCCAGCCCAATTTTTACCGTGCAGGGCCGGGTATCGGGCTGCAAAATACAGCCCATGTATTTTTCAGGCTGGGCACCGGGCATAGGGGCTGCCCTGCCCTACCCTACCCTGCCCATGAGCACCCCTTCTTTTATTTTTTTTATTTTTTCTCTATCTTAAAAGGAAAAATATGATAGCTACTGGTGACTATAAGGTAATTTTAGAAATATAAGTAGGTAAGTTGTATCTTTTAATATTTATAACTATACTAATTTTTTTTTAATTTTGTTAATTATCATATGATTATATTACAAATTATAATTATTTATTTTAGTTTTTTAGATACTTTATCTTTGTCAATATTAGGGAGATTGATACAAAGTTATAATTACAAACTACTTAGATTTCAACGTTTATTTTTTATATGCAATGGATCTCAATATTTTAATTATTATCTTTGTTCTCTTATTCTTAGTGAATTATAGATATTATTTAACTCTTAAAGACACATGAATATGGTATTATTTTAAAAATTCATAATTATAGATTTTTTTCACAACATGAGCATGACATCACGACTTGGGCATGCCCAGCCCTCCCATGCCCAGCCCGCTTATGCCCTGCCCAAAATTGTTCGGACTTTTACCGGGCAGGGCCGGGCATCGGGTTACAAAATGCAGCCCATGCATTTTTTGGGTAGGGCACTGGGCAGGGGGCTGCCCTGCCCAGCTCTGCCCATGCACACCCCTACTCCTCCTCACCCATATAGCTAAACATGTGACACGAGTTAGATCTAAATATAGTTAAGATAAAACTCTGATAAACCAGTAACAAAAAAAATTGGACTCATTTACTCTTTAATATAAAATATATTTAATTAATTTAATTATATTAAAAAAATTAATTAAGTTAATTAATATAAAATATATTTTTTTCTAAAATACCTTAATTATCTTTTTTAACTCTTTCCCTTTCTCTTATTTGATTATTACTAAAATAATATCAATAAAAATAATTTAAAAAAATTATAAATATAAAAAATATGATTTTTGAGAGTAAAATTAATTCTTTAATTAGATTTTAAGGACAAAAAAAATTAAATTTTATATTAAAACTTGAGAGGAGTAATAACTAACTCAACTGAACCTATAGATCCTACTTATGATCGCATATGTTATTAATGCATATCTCTAAATAAAAAGAGAAGAAAAAAAGAAAAATTCTTCCTCCGTTGCTTATGAGGACTATTTGGGTGTAATGTATTTGGTAGCGTCTGTTTTTGCCTATATCTCGAGAGAGCATGATGTGAGGCTAAATGGAGTTATTTGGACCTTTTCTTATGAAAAATTGTTGAAGCTAAACGGAAGCTCTTAGATCCTCAATTTAAAAAGGAAAAAAAATAATAGATCCAATTCCTTTTACTTTGCCTAAAATTATAGAGTATACCCTCTATTTCTAAAAATAATTTCCACTTTACTTTAATTTGAAATATTAATAATATTTATTAAAGTTTTTAAAAAGCTAAACAACATACTTTTGGAAAAAAATCATTAATTCTTTAACTTATTGAAATATATCTTATATAAGAATATATATTATATAAATTTATTAGAAGAGGTAAAACCTATAAAAAAAATATCATATAAGTCTTTTTTCTTATTAAAAATTATTGAATAATCTCACATTATCAATTTTATTGCCCAAATAGCTAAAGATTCAAAATCAATTCATAAACCAAAGGTAACTATGGTTACAACTCTTCTTTATGTATTTTTTTTTATTTGTAGATGAGAGGAACTTTATCTCTTGAATATGAAAATTCCGATTCCTCAAGTATGTTCGAACAAGAGATAGAATTCGTATTCCACTCACACATCATCTTTCTTAGACGGGGGAATGTGGATCCGCTATCATTATTGTCTAAATCAATTTCTTATAATTCTTTTTGTGCCTTGAAGTTCAAAATTAATTAGCATATAAGGAACATGGCACGGTTTATAAGATCACGTGTCTGTTTGACAATAGCTTTTAAAAATTAATTTTGGTCAAAATTTTAATTTGAGAAAATTTAAAACAAATATCAATTTTTGTCCAGAATTAATTTTGGCTAAAACCTCAATTTGAAAAAATTTAAAACAAACAGCCATTTTTGTCCATAATTAATTTTGGGCAAAACTTCAGTTTGAAACCATAGTTTTGAATAAGCTACTGAAAATAGATTTTGGAACTGTAAAAGAGCTTATGGACTATCAAATTACTATTTTACCCTTACTTTTTCTTATACCCTCTCTCATCTCTCATCTTCCATATCTCTTCTTCACCATATCTCATCTTTCCTCTCTCTTCTCTACACTCTCTCATCTCTCATATTTCTTCTCTATACTCTCTCCTCTCTCCTATTTATTCTCTACCCTCTCTCCTCTCTCATACTTTAATAATCATACCCTTTTTGGTAATTTAGCAATATAAAAGTGATTCTACTACTAATCATCTAAACATCTCTATTTTTAAAATCTATTCTTCCCAAAATCTATTCTTTAAAATCTATTTTTCTCAAAATTTATTTTCTAAAAGCTAATCTAAACACACCTATTGAGTGCATGTTTAGATTCGCGTTTTAAAACCCGAAATTTAATTTTTACAATTTTAATTTATAGTTTCTGCTAAAAGTATTAGAGAAGAATTTTATCTCTTGTGTAAACATACTTATTATAAACGTATAGAAACAAGCACTAAATCGGTGGATTTGATGGAAAAGGAAGTTAAAATACCTGTCTTTAATATAAATACTATTTGACAATAATTTTTTTTATTTAAACTTAACAATAATTTAATTACACATCTTTGCCGAAAACAGTATTTTTATTTATTTACGATATATTTTTTAAATACACATATTGGCGGAAAACGTCCTTGGCATATACATTTTCAATTAAATTATAAAATAATATAATTTTGAGAACATTTATAATGATATGTCAAATTTAGAATTCAAAATTTTATCAAAAGATAAATTAGACATTTAGCATGTGCGAGGTATATTTGTAGATAACTTATTTTAATATAATTTTCAATTAAAAAATATATTTTTACAATTTTTTAGAATATTTTTAATAGTAGTAATGATTTAAACTAAAATATATATTTTTAAAATAAAAAATATATAATTAAGATAATAAATAAGAGAAGTTAGAGTATTTTACTCTATATTATATTTTCCAAAGCAACAAAATACACAATGATCCTATAATCTCTCCAACACTTCCGTATTTCTCTCCCTCCTCCCATGGCACATACATTCTCCTTCAGTTTCAATCGAAACGCTTCCTCGTTTCATCACACTCCCTTTCTCTATCCCTGAAGCATCCAATGTCCGAAGAGGACGCCGCCGCCGTCGCCGCCCCCTCACGGACGCCGTTCGTAAAGCCAATCAGCCATCCAATCTCTCTCTTCCATCGTCCCCTCCATTCCCAAATCCCTCTCCTCCTCGAACAACCCAGCTCTCTCTCTCTCCTGCAAGACGGAGACATGTACAAGGGATTCGGGTCAGAGCTCGAAGATAAGCAGAATGACGAGGACAAGGAAGACGAGGTGGTCGGAGACGGAGAAGAAGAACTAGAGATGATTGTAACAGAGGAAGAGAAAAGAATGAAGAAGAAGGAAGGGAGGATTCCTCTGCCATGGGAATTATTACAGCCAGTTTTGAGGATTCTGGGACATTGTTTGATGGGTTTGAATAATTCTAAGGAGAAGGAGCTTTTCGTTGCAGCAAGTGATGCTTGTAGGTGTTTGTATGCGAGAGTTGTTCATGATGTAAATCCAAAGGCTATTTTGGCGACTTCGACTTTGTTAAAGCTTTTGAAAAGGCTTGAAGATAATAAATATGATGATTTTGATCATTTCCCCAATGTAATATCTCTGACTTTTCTTTTTGTTTTTCATGTTCTATTTTTTTATCCTTTCGGACATTTCATATTTGTTATATGATCTCTATTTGTTCAACATTTAGAGCTTACAGTACAACTTTTTTTTAATAAAAAAAATGCATGCATGTGTACGTAGGTATGTCTAACTGAGATTATTGATACGCAGTAAAAAAATAAGATCATCTTTCTTTTCAGGTTTGGGTTTGGGTTCTTTGCTGATGAGATGATGTTTCCACCATCACTTTTAGCAAAAAAAAAAAAAAAATTATGATTTTTTTTTATGTGAGTTAGATCTTAGGGACTCACTCATACTAGGCAAGATTCTAAACTTAAAAGAATATTTACAGATATATTTATAAATTGATCACTAATAAAATTCTCATATCAATAGTTAAATTTGAACTCATAAATTTATGAATTTTGAGTCCAACTCCTTATGTTAGAAAAAATAACTTTTAATAATCACCTTTATCATAAAGTATATTCTATTTAAAAAATTATTTTTTCACAAAATCTATGATTTTAAATCACTTTTTTTCAAACTCTATTTTTTAAAAATTAATCCAAACACTCTTTATATATGAAGTAGGCCTATTTATTTGCACCTGAATAAGAAAACTAAAAGACTTGAAGAAAAGCTTAATTAACCCTCCCACTTTTTTTCTCATATTTCAATTGTACATTATACATGCCTACCTACTTCCTCATATCCTAAATATAGAAATTAATCACGAGTTTGCATGTATTTAATTTGATATTTAAATTTATTTTAACTTCTAAATTATAATTTTTATAAAGTATCCTTGCGTATATATTAAATAGAGTTTTCGTCAATCTGGATAATGATTAAAGAGGTATATATTTTAAATAATTTAATATATATATTTATTATAATTAATTAACTTAACTAATTTTATTACTATATCTGGTCTTTATTGTGGGAGATGGTTAAAATATTAAATTTAATTTTAAATATAAGATTTTAATCTATTTTATATTTTATATTTATTATTTTTTCTAAATTAAATTATCTATATTATAAACTGATATATAATCTAATATTATATAGAATTACTTTAGGGTAATCTAACGGTATATGTAATATTTCCTTTTATAAAATACACTTTGGAGATGTTTAAATTTTTATATTTTTACCCTTAATTAATTATATGTCTCCCTCATCTATTTTTCCCACTCATTCCCTCATCTTATTTTCCACTCATTCTCTCTCCCACTCACATTTTCCATAAATAAAGGTACTTTTGAAAAAAAGTTACAATATTTTAGATATTTATTACATCTAACTAATTTTAACTCCCATTTCAAATAACATGATTCAATTATTTATAACTTATAATAAATATAGAAAAGAGTATTATATTATGATGTAACGGAGGGAATATTATATTATTGTAAATTTTATTAGAACGAAATAATGAGAAGAGATATGAAGAATTCCATGTATTATTCAAGAATACAACAATGATAACCCACATGAGTTTTCTCACTAATCTACCCTCACTTGAGGGAGATAAACTAACCCCACTTGGGGACTTTGAGGGGAGACCAAAGTTACCTCTCCCTTACTATGGTGAGGATTACACAATCTCACACCCATCAACCAAGGGCTAGAGCCCTTTATATAGAATTCTAGAGTTATCTAGATACAAGTGATTAACACTAATCACCTAACTAATTCTACCTTCTAACACCCCCGCTCAAGTTGACACCTCTTAACTTTAGGTGTTCAACTTGCTAACACAACTCACAAAGGAGTAAGGTGAATTAAACCAAACTATTTTATTCTTACAAAATACAATATGAAAAATTTCTTCCATACTCTCTCTTCAATGAATACTTAAGTAGCAACTTCCATGATGAATTATGATATCACTAATCTTTGCTCAGAATAGTCTATTTGCCTTCCATGCACTCAAGTTTAGCTCAATGTAACCCCTCGTCTTGCTTCAACAAGTCTGTCTTGTAATTGCTATTCACAACAATCATAAGTACCTCATGTATTTGAAAGTAATGCCTCCAACTCAGCTTTTGCCTCATCAACGCCTTGTACATCACTAAATTTTGTACTTGTATACAAGCTAGGTTGCACTTCTTCATTCATGCTAAGTCCTTTATCATTCCCTTATCTTCCATGAGTGCTTCTACACCAGACATCAGGAGAGAGACCACTGCAAGGGAACGAAAGGTGAGCCACAACTGCTCTTTCAAATTTGCACGTTCTAAAGCCACCACATGGATTGGAGCACTTATCGTTCCAAGAATTCCTTCTTTAGTGGGCTTTCCTACATTTTTCAAAGTGGCAAGGCCACCAACACTATCTTCCTCCCTCACTGAATTAGAAATACCTATTCGCAGTGGCTGCAAGATAATTGTCATCATCAATCTTCTAAAGCCTCTGGATGAGTTCTCTTGTAGCTTTGTTGAAATCTTTTTCAAATGCTCAACCTCATGAGGTTTAAGAAAATCTCTAGCTTCCATCAAGATTCGGTTTTCTAGAATTAAGAAGCCATTGAAACTAAAATCACTTGTGCAAAGCTTATTTTCTATTACCAGTTTGATATCACGATGATGACCTCCCATATCATCATCATCATCAATCTTTTTCTTCATTCTCCATGGTAGCAACAATTGCTGAATCAAATTTAACAAACGTGGAGGTCTAAAGAAGGAATTATTATTATAATCTTGTTCATTGTACCTTTTTCTCTTCTTGTTGGGGCTCATTTCTTCATCGATTTCCTCTCTTCTTGGTGGCATCTTCTTATTCTCTGTAATAAGAAGCAAACCATAAGTGCTCTCTTGTTTGAGATCTTTCTTTATCTCTGTACGGTTCTCTTCTTCTCAATGGTGTTTATCTTTCATCAAGAAGATGTCATAGGCTCCTTTCCAGGTCCCCTTGAGATTGCCTGATCATTCTGTGAACTAGATGATGATGCAACCTCATTTCGACATCTTTCTTGAGGTATACCCTGAATGATTTTAATGATTGCTTCGTCTCTCTTGTTCGACAAAGTCTCAACTTCTTCTTTCTTTGAAATGGCACGGCGTGGTGAAAATTGATCAACATCGTCGGAGTCAGAGTCCATTGAAGCCTGGAGTCGACTCAACCTAGCTGAAGGCTGCAGATAGATTATGCAGTGACATTGGCGACTTTCACACAAGACTTCCAGAAAGGAAAGATTCAGAAAGATTGAGAATGGTATCCAAGAATGGGTCCTCTGGTATTCAAGAAATAGAAATGGAGGTACAATGACTTTGTTGCTGGTGGAAAAAGAAGAAATGCCAAAAACCTTATCGTTGGCAGGGAAGCATACGGGCTATAGATAGGGGAAAATAACTGGGATTGTTGATCATGAACCTGCTCTGGTACCATGTAAATTTTATTAGAATGAAATAATGAGAAGAGATATGAAGAATTCCATGTATTATTCAAGAACACAATAATGATAACCCACATGGGTTTTCTCACTAATCTACCCTCACTTGAGGGAGATAAACCAACCCCACTTGGGGACTTTGAGGGGAGACCAAAGTTACCTCTCCCTCACTATGGTGAGGATTACACAATCTCACACCCATCAACCAAGGGCTAGAGCCCTTTATATAAAATTCTAGAGTTATCTAGATACAAGTGATTAACACTAATCACCTAACTAATTCTACCTTCTAACAATTATGATCTGAGGATGGATATCTCTCAATTAGAGAATCCAAATCAATTTACAATAAGATATTCCTCCAATCTTTATTTAAAATTTAAAAAGTTAGTTATATTAGTTAATATATTATATATTTTTTTTAAAATATTTTAATAATTTTCTTTAATTGTATCATCATCTCACTTGATTATAATTGAAGAAATATTAATAGAGATATTTTTTTTAATAAATATAAAAAATATATTTTATATTTAAAAATAATATCAACTACCTAATTAAATTTTATATTAAACATGTATTACGTTTTGAAAAGTCTTTTATATAAAGGCCACGTAGGATCCTACATCTTCTTGAAGGAGCTTTAGGCTGAATGAATGCCACGTGTGGGGTCCATATGGCTCTATAGGTGGCCATTTTGAAAAATACAATAAGAAAGCATTCAAAATAAATGACTTCTTTTGAAAAAATTAAAAAAACTTTAATAGTATGACTAATTTTAGATATTTACCAGTTATTTCTCACACAAATATATAATCTTGAGAAGTTAGAATTGTATACGTATCATAGGTTGTGTTTTCAGCTTATGTTGCTAGTTGGTAAAGCACCATTGAGAATTGTATACGTCCTTTATCATAGGGTTTGTGTTTTCAGCTTATGTTGCTATTGGTAAAGCGTCATTGCATATATATGTCCTTGCATTAATCAAAGATATCAAGAATTGAAACCTACATGCCTGACAAAACAAATTAGGTACTATTGTTTTTTTCCCCCCCTAAAACAACAAACTATACATTAGTTTAAGAATATGGATCCTCTTATAATGAACATGTTGATTTCTAGCACGTCAAAATGAGTCAAGAAAAATATTCAGTCAATATCAAAGAAACCTAACAACAAAAGATCTAGAAAGTAGGAATTTTCAGAAGACTGGTGTGGTCAATCTAACATGTAATGAGCATATTCTGGATTTTCAGATATTCACTGAAATTAATCAAGGGAACATCTCCACGGCACAACACAGTTGAAAAGTCCGAATATGCAGTTGTCAGCAACGAAATATACAGTTCAAAAGGGTACCAGTATTTACATTAGACGAGCAGAGCTTCGAGTTACTCTTCTGAAGTCAGAAGTAGATGATGAAGATTGAGACACACCAGATCCAATTATATCATCTGCATCATTGATTCTATTGGTTTTACGCCTCTTTTGTGATGCAAGCCCTGCAGTAACATGCTGGCTTCCCGTACCTTCATTTTGCTCATTATCCCCATTGCTGGCTGCAACATATCTTCCTCAACAGTCCTATTGTTTCTACGTTTTTTTCCTGTGTTTTCTCTAGAACGGGTAGCCGGTTGGCTAGCTCTAGGTGCGTCGTTATCTTCAATCTGGGTAGCTTCTTCCTTGGGTACTGTATGTTGCCAGTGGTTGCCACAGCTTGGGCAAACTTTCTCTCTCTGGCAACCAGTTTTTAGTCATAATCAGAGAAATACTCCATTTTCTAGATGTGGGAAGACACATATGCAACAATGAGTTGTACCTTTTCTAGCGAAAAGTTGCTTCAGGCAGTAGTGATGAATTCGAATCGTACAAGCTTCATTTTTACATATTTCTGCCTGCGAAACAAAAATGAAGGAAAACAGAAAATCCAGGCTCAAATACTAGCAGTCAAGTATACTTTTTTTCAACTCCTACTACTTCAGACAGTGTCTGTTCCCAGTGCAAACAAGACAGATGGTAAGTCAACTATCCCATGAATAAGGGAAAAAGTAAAATAGAAAATCCACTGATGATTCAGAATAATGAAAACATTGACAGAAGAGTCTTTGAAACAATGCATCAGAAACCACCTCACTCCAGCTTCATTACAAACATGACATGATGGACCATCATTATTTCGAAACCAACTCCGGAGATCAAGAAATGACCTCACACCAAGTGTAATATTACTATCTGGTGTCAAATTGAGCCATTGATCCTGCACAAGTTCATCAACAGTTTTTTCCTTCTGAGAAATTGAGAAATACTTCAACGCAGATGGGACTTGATGCTGGCCTCCTTGAGATTCTGTTCCAACTGTAACCTGAACATACTCAAACCATAAAATTGTAAAGCACAATACAATAGTTAACTTAAAATCTGTGTTTCATCAGATGTACCACCAAGATATTACCTATTTGAGTAAAGGGCATAAAAACTTGATAATCTTTACATCAATTTTTCCAAACAGTAAACATATGGTATTGGTAGTACAAGTTTCATCAGTCAACTTTTCTGGCAGAAGTATCTGATGACTTGCGTATATGGTTTCCAGGAAACGAAATATTATTTGATCAAATATTACTTCAGATAGTATCTGAAATAGAAACTTTAATGTGGATTGCTGTTGAGTGCATCCCTAATCAACTAAATTCTTACTTCCCAACAGAAAGATAACATCAATTACTTAAAAGGGAAAAATACAAATATTCTACGCGGATATATTTGAAAGGTTCAGCTACCCAAAAGAGGATAATTCGCTCACATAGTAAAGTGTAAGTCAGTAAACATAGATGTGAAAAACAAGAGTTAGGTTGAGTTTTATCCTGTTGCTTGTACTCTTTTTAAAAACTTTATTTTAAACACCGTCTTCCACACTTGATCATACTCGGACGGCAACCACCACTAAATTAAAACCAGAGTGGATTATTATGGTTAGAGAAATTCAAGCAAGTGAAAATGTATAACCTGACTATCCAGTTTAAAATTCAGAGCATCAATGTTGGAGGCAACACCTTGAGCTGTAGCGTCTTGTACTATTGCTTCAATCTGTCATTTGACATTAAAATAAACCAATAAAATATTGTGTCAAATGCCATAATTTCAGAGGTCAAATTATTAATCTGCAAAAAATTATGGTATTTATGGGGGAAATTTTTTCATGCATAATCACCCATTCTATTGCCAGATGGACATGAATACAATGTAAATTACCACAGATAGAGGGAAAGGGAGGAAGAGAGGAGAGAAGCATAACAGCAACTATGAATCAATTTTAATTATGGATTATTTTCCTGAATTCTCAGAAAAAAATTGACACTTTAATGCAGAACATACACTAGGCTTGATTTCTTCAAAATAAATAAGAAACTAAAAGGGGCGAGGGACCTTCTGCTGTTGAAGCAAATAGATGCATATAAGCACACATTCCATGCAGATATTGTAGCTGGCTTGCATAAGGATCAATGGAAACTGATTTAGGAGCGCAGGATGAAGATTGCATTCATTCCTAAAGCTGCCTATTTTAGAAGTTGTATTTAGTTTATGATTATAACTTTTCCTTTTAGGTGTGTGTCCATCAATTTATGAATAATAAGATTTGAAAGAAAAAAGAAATGAGAATAAGGTAATAATATAAAGAGTGTTGAATACACAAGAACATTAGTGTTTACAGGAAGATGCCATATTCCTATTTACGCTACCCTTCACTACCAACATCAAATTTTCCGTGAAATACACTATGCAGCCTGTCATTTGGAGCCCGGTGAGAAATGTCATCATTTTGAGAGTATTAAATTTTTAAGAAGTATTATTTTGTTGTAGTTTCAATCACGATATTTGGGAAGGCATCCTAACTCTTAGGTGCCTAAATTTACGTTTGAGGTAATACACGGTTCATTCTGCTTGATATTGGTATCGCTTAGAAAGAAGAGATATTTTGTTCTAAAATAACCCAAACTTCTTTCTAAAAATTTGTATACAAAAAAATTGTTATTATCATTTAATAAATTAAAATTATTACTTGTTAAATTATTATTATCATTTCATCAATTTTATTCTTACAATTTTCTAATACCTAGTTTAATTATAAATAGTTGTCTGTAATCTAAAAATTATATTTGGATCATTTTAAAACATGTTTATAGGGTATTAATATCCCAATTAATATCATCAAAAAATTTCTTAAAAGTGTTTTGAAAATAAGGAATTAAACAAAGCCTGGGCCATTCTAAAGTACCGAATTGAGATTTTCAATTTTGGATATTTTTTTGTCTTTATCCCTTTATTATTATAATATATATATTTATATATATATATATATATATATATATATAATTCTTTGATCCCAAGTGTGACAACTAACTTGAAGTTAGTTTTTATTCTATAAGTTAATATTCCTAATTTATAAAATAATATATTATTTTTAATTTTTAAAATAAAATCTAATTTATAATATAATATATCTTAATATAATAATATATTTAAGAACAGAAGGAAGTAGTATAATATAATGATTTAATGTTATACAAATAAGATTATATTATTATAATTAAGTAATCAAGTAATTTACCTAAAATTTTTAATCTATTATAGTTTTCAATGAAAGGCTAATAATAAGCAAGGGGGTATCGTAGGATCTCGACCTACCGCCTTGGACCATAGGACTATCTCCTGTAGCCCTTTTCTCTGTTCCCTGACCCTTCTAGCAATTTTAGGACCCCTTTGCCTCTCTGATTCTCTCGTCGTTCTTCCCTGTTCCAGGTATATTAATCACTCAATCTATTTCATCTGCTTTTCAATTTCCTCGTTTTCCTTCTCTATTCCTGAATTAGTTTGTTAAACTTAGATCACATTAACCTTCAATTTCTCTTCGCTTTTTCTTTATTGGTTAATTTTTCGTCAAAAAAATTAGGAAAATTTCTGACTCTCATTCATTCCTCTTGTTGTTTCTGCGAAAGTCAGGGCTAATTTCTAGGTTTCTTGTGGTGCCTGCTCTTAATTGAATTTCTGTTTCCTTGCTTTTGATTTTTTTCTCCAATTTTTTTCATCAGTTTCGACCCGGTAATTTCTTTTTATCTACTTTTCATTTTCGGGTTTGATCTTCAACCCTTGAATTGTAGTGTATGATCCCATATTTTTATGGAATTTAAATGCCCCCCGAGTACCGAGGTTTCTAAAAGATTGGTAGAACTTGTGTTAGATCCCGGCATTGAAATAGCTGAGCCAAATCCGCATACTAGAAAAACCGAGAGTGAAGGGATTGGAAAACCTGGCAATCGCAAACCTGTGTATGAGAGGATTGACAATTCTAAAAGAGCATCGAAGTTTCATTCCAAAAAAGGAATTATAACCTCATTGCATAGTGATGTTGTTGTTGACTATTATCGGTCATTTACTGATCTTCCTCCAGCCTTGATTTCTGAAATTCTGAATTACCTTGATCCAAAGGAGCTTGGTATTGTGTCTTGTGTCTCCACAATTTTCCATAGACTTGCATTTGAACACCATGCTTGGAAGGAATTCTATTGTGAGAGGTGGGGACTTCCAACAGTGCCCGCTGTCCTTGATTCAGGAGTTACTGATGAGAAGTCATGGAGGGAGCTTTTTGTGGAAAGGGAGTTTCGGAGTAAGACTTTTATGGGACGTTATAGCATTGATGTGTTGTATGGCCATACTGAGGCGGTTCGGACTGTTTTCCTGTTGGCTTCTGCAAAGCTTATATTTACCTCAGGATATGATTCAGTTGTGAGGATGTGGGACATGGAGGAGGGTTTAGCTATTGCATCATCAAGACCCCTCGGCTCTACCATTCGTGCTGTTGCGGCAGATAGAAGATTGCTGATTGCTGGTGGTACTGATGGGTTCATTCACTGTTGGAGAGCAGTTGAAGGATTGCCCCATCTATTCGAGCTTAGAAGCACACAGAACCAGAATACAGAGTTTCGACTTTGGGGACATGACGGTCCAATAACTTCACTTGCTTTAGATTTGACTAGGATCTACAGTGGCTCTTGGGACATGACCGTTCGACTGTGGGATCGTTATTCACTGAAGTGCACGCAGGTGCTGAGGCACAGTGATTGGGTATGGGGACTTGCTCCCCATGATCCTACAGTTGCCAGTTCATCAGGTTCAGATGTGTATATTTGGGATACTAATAGTGGAACTTTGATGACCATTATTCATAATGCTCATGTGGGTAACACTTATGCTTTGGCACGAAGCCACACGGGGGACTTCCTTTTCTCTGGAGGTGATGATGGCGCGATACACATGTATGAGATCATGAATTATCGTGTTGAAACCAAAGCTTGGAAAATTGCTACATGGATTCCTCACACTGGTCCTGTGTATTCCCTTTCCTTTGAGTTTCCCTGGCTTGTTTCAGCGTCCGGTGATGGCAAGTTGGCTCTTATTGACGTGAGAAAGCTGCTGCGAACTAGCGAGCATGCTCTGAGGAAGCGAGCTACAAGGGCAAAGCATTTGCATCAGAGCACGGTAGAACCACCACAGAGGATGCTACATGGATTTAAGAGCAATCTTTTCTCAGTTGATATGGGCGCTGACCGAATCGTCTGTGGAGGTGAGGAAGGTGTTGTTAGGATCTGGAATTTCACACAAGCTTTGGAAATTGAGCGCAGAGTCCGTGCTTTAAGAGGGATGCGATTAGAAAACAGAATGCGGCGACGAAAGCTCCAAGCTCAGGTGACCAATAAAAGTGGCCGAAATGATCAATGTTCAGTAGCGGCCAAGAAGAATTCAGGGAATGGCATTTGGCCTAATAAGCGTGGGCCTAGCGGAAAGCTGAAGACATAGAGCATTTAACAGCATTAAGCGTTTGTTTCTATTCTCACTTAGTAGTTGTAATGCACATTGATGGATATAGTTATTTGATTTAGTAGCTGTCATAACTAGATTTTGATCTTGGAAGTTTATGAAGTGATAGTTTTTCTTTTAACGATTTCCCTTCTTCGCATGAAAGTAACACGATTGCTGTATCGCGTATTTCTCAGCGTCTACATCTTCTACAGTGCGAAATTTATGAGTAATCAGAACTAAGAAAATATTCAAGGGTATTCACCATATATGTTTAACATATTTAAGGGACAAGTAGGGTTTTCCGATGAGATTTTAGTTCCTGAAATTGTGTGTTGAATGTGGGATTTTGTTTTGGCAAAATGAAAAAAGGGGTGATTTTGTTTCTTTATAAAACATAGGACATGGATGTATCCAACTAATAGTTTAATCATTGGAAGATTAAATTATGTGTACACTATTAAAGTTAATGCAAATAGTTGATGATATTTGACATCCATATACCTGTATATATATATATAATATAAAATTTAGAATAGGCTTTGAAGAGAGCGATTTGCTTTGAGTTCTGAGTAAATTGTTTTTTAGAATAAAAACCAATACATAAGTAACAAAATAAAAAGATACAACATGACCCTATTTTACAAAATAGATGCATTGCATAAATGAAAACTAATAAAAAAAAAATTAGTCAATGCAGTGGCATTAGAAATTTAGTGTAGATAAGAGATTGCCACTTGTTCCGCCAAGAAAATTTCTTGAAGCCTATAACTTTCACCAAATTTCTCAGAAAATTTTTTAGAGTTACAATTCATTATCTAAGTCAAGATTTTTTGTAAAGATAAGAAGTTAAAATTTATTGATAAAAAAGCCAGATTTTTAACCCTAACAAGATTTTGAAATCAATTCCTCATAACACCTAACATAGATGAAATAAGAAGATTCCCTTCTCTTAATCTTTCTAAATTTTAGTTTAGATCAAAGTAAGTAAATTTAAATTTGCGTAAATAATTAGATGCTCATCCGACAGGTGGGAAAACTATCTATCAAAATAAATAAATATTTAAATAAATAAAGTTTGGAAAAATCTATTTTGAAGAATCTGTAATGCTTCACTAAATGAACTAACGAGCTGTAAGTGATTACTTGGACAATTTGGTTTAAAAGATTTAAAGGTTATTTCACGGTTTAAAATTTAAAATTATTTTGTAATTTAATATCATTCTTAAAATAATAATCATAGCTTCAGTCAACAAATAATCATAGAATAATAAAAATCAATTAGGATAAAATTCAATTTCCATCATGTTTCAAAACTGATCGAAGCTTTATTTTTTGCCAATTTTTACATGTAATCAAACAAATAAGAAGTAGGAAAGGTTCTCTCTTGTTGATTAAGCCTGCGATTAACTCCATAATCAAAGACCCTCGTTCAAATGATTTCAGTATCATAAGTTAGTTCTTGAAGCTTGAAAAGAAGAGAACGAAATTCGAGTGAGCAAAGAAAAACAGAAACTTAAACGAAGGAGAATGAGATGGTTTGTGATTCCTTCTCTTCTTCCTGCAGCCGTCGTTCTGCTAATCAATTCACTTAGCCTACTAGTTCACGACCGATTGCCAGAGACAACCATCACCAGTTCGAGAATCGGCTTGAATATCTCGGCATTGTATGTGTTGGGCGATTCTTCCGCTGATTGCGGAAACAACACTCTTTTCTATCCCCTGCTTCATTCTCGTTTCTCTCTTTATCCCTGTGATGGATACGATGCCTCTCTTCTTCCTCAATTACTCGGTAGTTTTCTTTCTCTATGTCTTGCTATTTCTTGTTTCTTTTCTTGACATGATACACTCTGCATCTGAATGAATTTCTTGACGAAATTGGGACATCTTACCTGCTTGGATATGTAGTTTTCAATCCATATATAGGAAATCTTGATCAAAGAAACCTCCATTTTGCTAAAAATTTGAAGTTTGCATTATGAGATCTTAAGCAATTCATGCAACTCATTTTGAGTGATGATGATCTTCTGTTCGATGAACTTACAGACACTCTATAACCACTTGTTGAACATTTGAACGAGATTTACTCGAGAAATGAAAATTCAATTTCCGAATTATCTACAGATTCCATTACCTACTTGCATGGGACCCCTAGTGAGCTGTTGAAACAAAGGCTTAGTAGTCAAGAAAAATCTTTCGTGCACACCTCCACTAAAATTCCATTATATACTAAACCGGATACAGTGTTTAAACGTAATTAACACGTTATATTGTATTTTAGGAGTGTTGGATGACTAGAAATCCAGCAAGTATATCCATTAATTCCATTACTTGCAACACTCTCTGTAATGATCTTTTATTTGCCAGTTTTGTGTCCACTTACTTGTAGAGTGTAACAAGTCAACAGAGAATTGCCAAAATGGCGTGTTAATAGATCATTTTACTGCATGAAACACTATAATGCTTTTTCATTGGCTTTTTCCTTAACCACTTGGTACATTATTACATATACATCAGAATCTCTCTTCTGAAGAAATCTTTTTTTGCAGGGGAAAAAATGGGAATGCCATTAATCCGTCCGTTTTATGGTCAAAATGGGTCTCTGAATGAAGTAATTAGAGGCCTCAACTTTGGATCAACACATGCAACAATCACGAGCATGAGTAGAAGGCGAAGATAGAGTCACTGGTCTCATTCGATATCTCCGTCAAGTTTACGAGACTTTACAGCTATTAAAGTTTCACCTTAGACAGGATACTATAAATTTATATTTTTATATATTTATATCATTTTAATATATTTTTATTATTATTTTAGTTCTTAGTTGTATTATTTATATAATAATTAAATTAATATGCTTTGCATTAAATTAGTATTTAATAAGAATATAATTATTATATTTTTATGATTTCTTTTAAATAATTATTTTTAAAATAAGATATATTATACTATTATAATTTTGTGTTTTAAATAATTAAAAGAAATCAAAATTTATAAATGATAAGAACTATAAATTCAAACATTATATTGGACCCATAGACAAATCTTACGTTTAGCATATTAGGTTATTTAATTCCTGCTTTTGAACACAGCGTCCACAGGAGAGAAAGAAAGCCGCGACACCACTGGCCGCTCCATCTCCATTCCACAACGCCGACACTAATCCACTCACCTCCATCGACTCATCATCATCCCACGACTCCTCCTCCCATAAGCTGTTCATCTTCATCGTCACAAGCCGTACCCACGACAGCATCATTCAGCCGACACACCAACAGAGACGGAGCTGCCTTCTCCGTCACAGCACAGAGGTAGCACAGCGACGACATCCGAGTGGCCGCCAGTTTAAACCACGCCATCACCTTCTCCATCCCACAGCCAACACCCACTCCACCTTCCACCTTCCATCATCACAGCACCTCCATTCTATCTCCATCACAGCACACGGCAATCACTTGAAGCAACCTATATTACATTACATTATTATCATTTATATTTTAAGTAATTGGAAAAATTAAAATTTATAAATGATTACAAATTCAAAAATTGCACATCAAAACTCATGAGTCAAACTTTGCGATTTGGATCTAGGTTTTTATTCTCTTTCTTCAGCTTATAACTCCATCATGCAGCGTGTAACAAAAAAAAAAAAGCCTCCATCACGCAGCAGAGAGAGAGAGTGGTGACCATCCCCACGCTGCCGTCACCCCCTCCACGCGATTCACACCCCAAAAACCAACTTCACTCCATTCCATCATTCATCACACCTCCACGCCATTGACCATCATCCCTCTCACCTATACCTCTGCCGTAACGCCTCCATCTCCACCCCACCATCATCTTCCAACTCCACTCCACGACAACCCTCCACAGTACAGATCACAGCGACAGCACAGCACCAGAGACGAGCTTCCACGGCCGACTCTCATCCACACCCAAGTCATCTTCATCACCGCTCCTCTCAGGCCGACAACACCACGCACACACGCACAGAGCCGTCTCCATCATCTTCTCTCCAGGACTCCACCACAGCTCCAGCGACAGCAACCCGTACAGTGACGGAGGAGTGGCAGTCACGACGGTGCAGCGAGAAAAACAAAAGCAGTGACTGTGCAGTGACGGTGACAGCTTTAGTAATTTTATTTTATTTTTAGTTGCTGAAAGAGAACGACAGAATGTTGCATTATACATAATTTTAGTTTAATTTTTAATTAACCCAACGCAAATCACATCATTGATAACCTCATGAGGTACCTGTGATGTGGGCCGTATGTATATATGAGTATATATGTTTACTGCTGTTGCTGTTCTGTTAAGGTACTGTGCATTGTGTATGCTGCTGGTGTTGTTTATGTGTGATGCCTACAGGGAATGGTTGTGGACGGCTTGCGTGTGTGTATATATGAAGGGTGAGGTAATGGATTGAAATGGGAAGAATGGGTATATAGTCCAGTTGCTGCCCTGCCGTGAAGGCTGGATGTGCTGTTTATATATAGATATATATGTTGTTGTTATGATTTAGAAAGAAGATAAAGATGATGGGATTGCTGCTGTTATGCCTATATATATGTATAAGTGGATTTGGGAGACTAATGAAAGTGAGATGTTGCATTTATATTTGGAATAATTATTGAAATATGGGTGTTAAGTTGAATGAAAGAATATGAAATTGGTAGGGACTATTAAAATTAAGTATGGTTATAAAGTCTAAAAACTTTTAAAGTTAAAGGTTATGATTTAATATTTTAAATGATAAATAAATGGTATTTGATGCAAGAGAGGTAAATGGTATTTATTGATGGAATATTTTATTTTCAAAAAGATTTGGAAGTTGAAGAAAGAATATTATTCTAAGGAATAGAGTAGGAGTAAACTATATCTAAATATTACATATGAGTGAATAACGTCCCTTAAAAATAATATTTTTATTAATAACTTGTTATTTGAAGTATTTTAATTAAAGTATTGATTTTTAAATATGATTACAAAAAATAAGTTATATGAATTTATAACTTTAACTGTTAGAAATGATTTTTCTTTCAGACTGGTTATTAAGTGACCAAGTTCATGTAAGAAAATGAATAAAGAGAATTTTGTAAAAAGATTGTTATAAATATTATATTGAATTGATTTTCTCCATGAAATATTCTCATGTGAATTGCATAATTTAGAAAATTGTTCCATATACTTCCAATAAATCTCTTGATATTTGATTTTAAATGTTTATACTGGGGTTTTGAAATTTGAAGTATTCTTACTGAAGATTATTGCATTAGAAATTGTTGTTATCATGACATATCAAATGGATCCCATGCATGTTAGAAATATTTTAGAAAGGACTAGATACAGAACGTTGATTACTAACAGCAGTACTGTTAGTCCTTGGTGCACTATGAAGTTTGATGGATATTCGTGGGTCTCGTACTCGTGCCGGTTATTTGTGGGATTTATTCTCGCGCCTGTTATTCGTAGACCTTGTACATGTACCTATTATTCTTAGGTCTTGTACCTGCAACTGTTTTTGTGGCTTTGAACCGTGCCGAATTGGTTAGTTACTCTCGTGGACTGTATATCCATGCTTGTTTTGTGGCCTCATGCTACGCTTAGTTATTTACCCTTGTAAACTGTGTCCATACCTATTTTTGTGGCTTCGAGCCAAGTCGAATTAGTTAGTTATCCTCGTGGATTATGTGTCTATGCTTGTCTTTGTTCTGTTGAAGTCTTACGGAAAAATGATTGATTTGAAATGATTGTTTAAAATGAGTTTTCTGAAATAAAATATTTACTGAAATATTTGTATTGAATTACAAATTGTTATTATTTATATTTAAATATATTGATATATTGTTTATTTTCACATTTTTAAAATTATATTTTTGGGACGTTATTCATGAGTAGATTATTTGGCTTCATATAGTGCAGTTGACCCTATTCCTCTAGCTGAGTAGGGAAGAGCCTCTCGTTAAATTTGAAGCGTTGATTTTGGCAAATCTCTTTTGATGTAATGATAATTTCTGAAATACATGTATTATTTTGTTGAAAGGATATAAGCTTCACCTAGTCTATGGATAAAATTCTTGTTATTTTAGAAAATGTTACAGTTGACTTTGAAACATTTGCAGTCTGTTATAGGATTGTTGGGAGGAAGGTTATACAATGACGATCCTGCCAAAATTCTTACAGAGGACTTGCCTTTTGATTAAAATTATAATATATAATGATTATCATTTTAAACGTTTTATTTAAGGTTATAAGCTTAAGAAATATAAATTTATTCATATTCTGTGCCGATCAAGGCTCAAATTTTGAGACATGACATATGTCTTCTCTTTCATTATGAGATTTTGACAAGGATTTTCTGAAAGCTAAATTCTGAACCTGTCATGAACCAATATCGAATAACTCAGTCTTGGCCGCCTTCAACAACAGCATATTGTGCACAACACTTTACTCATGCAGAAGTTCTTGCTTAAAGCTTTTACCAAATAAAAGAAAGAACTGTGTTTTTGGAATGTGTAGTACATCTTTAACATTATGTTTTCCCTATAATATATGGGATATTGCATAGGTTTTGTAATTCTTTTGCTTGCATTTGGCCACTCTGTTGGTTCCGCCTTGCTTGTGCATGGAATAGGGATGGTGAAAAATTTGGCCCCCATTATGGGGAACAGGAAGCCATGGAAATGGTTGGGACAGAGTTTTGGGAGGGCCTCCTCGGTGTGGCCGAATCCCATTGTCACTCCTTGTGTGGGTAAAAATTTTATCACTCATCTACAAGTAGCTTTGAGTTGTTTCTCATTTAAAATCTATCCTTTTCTTGTGCTCTTTCTTTAATTAAAGCCTTCCACATTTATATAACTTATCTTACTTTAGATAAACTCACTTATATTCTTATTCATGATTTTAATGTATATGATAGAGTAGAGTTTTTTCTGACATTTTGAGCTTTTGATTTTTTCCATTTGAATTTCTACCGTCTTTATTTTTACCTTTCTTTGAAAGTCACAAATTTAATTCATGAGTTCCAATTCCCTTTATTTGATTATGTTTGATATCTAATCTTTTTCATTCCGTTTTTCATGTGATGTCATCCTCAGTTGAAGAGCTATGGTTTAACTGCAAGTGAGAACTGCGGATCTTCTCTATGCTTTTCTTCATTGTAAACTAAAAGTGAGCTGAAGTAGCTGAGCTCGTGTGAAGGCCAGATGCATCGACGACTAACCATCTTTAGTCACCAATTTATCTCAAATTCCAATATTTTAAAGACACTTGGCAACTCCACTTGGATAATTTCTCAACCTAGTTGCAGAAATCCTGTAGCCAATGGTTTTCCAACTAGCGGTCGCCCGCGTTTACTCCAGTGCGCCCACATGCGCCAGATCCCAATGATCCCTTCACTTTGATGAAGGAGGAGGGGTTTCAGTTTGTTGTCAAATGGGGATAGTTTTGTGACCAACTTGACGTCGTATCTTAGTCGGTTTGAATTGTGGGTGTTGGCTTACCAGAAAGTTGGTGCTGATGGGACAGGTGCTTATCTCTCACGTAGTGCTGTGCAAAGGTCGTCTCTGGAAGACTTGTTGGCACTTAGAAATGCTATTCTTGATAGTAGGTTCAAATGGGGAGATCGGTTGGACTTTATATAATCTCACAAGGATAAGACTGATTATCTTTCCTTGTCAAAGAGAAAGATTAAAGCAATTTTAACAAGGATTAAAGTTCATCACTTAAATAATGTATTATGATAGTTTTCCAACTATGTTTTGCAAGCCATATCCAAGTTCAAGTTTATCATATTATTGTTTGGAGTTTCAACCGTGAGTTTCAACAACAAACAATTTATGTAACTTTTTTAATTATTTAAATTAAATAAAATAATTCTCGTATTAAAATTCGATAAATGTAGACATTATCTAACTTGACTAAGGCACTGCCCTGCAAATTAGCTTTAACTCGTTAGCAACTCATAATATTCTACACGTTAACGATTAACTGGCAGCAAACCAATTTATATTCCTCAATTCCTCAATCAAACGATATATGTGTGTGTGTGTGTGTGTGTGTGTTTGTGGGTCTGCGTGCATAAAAAGATGAGGCAGGAATTATATTAATGCCTATTTTTCTAATTCTGATCAGTCAAATCCGTGTTTAGATAATGGGTCCATAAATAATGATGTGTGTTTGTGTGGAGGATTAACTGATGGTGGTGATGTTAAATTGGAGGAATGCCACTTAAATTGGTAGAAATTAATGACAAAAGTTAGTCAATGCATGATGCCCTCCTTAATCAGAATATGCTTCAAATGAGAGTGATTGATGTTAAAAATTAAATAATTATTTCCAATAAACTTTAATTTCATCACATGGTTCAAACACCTTGCCTTTTTAATTTTGAAAAAAAAAACAATTGAGAAAATTACTAAAAGATTTCCTATGTACAAAATTTATTATTGTCCCCAAATACCTAAAGTACCCAAGCCTTTAAATGGGTACAATTTATTTTTAGAAGGTACATTTTTTTAAATTATTTGCAATATAATTTTAACTAAATTCAAATGTCTGTTCAACAATTTTTCTCCACAAAAATTATACTCCTTTATTATCTTGAATTATTAATATTCAGGCAATTACGGCATTGACGGCAATAATTTTAGTGTCTAAACTGAAATTATTTAAAAAAACTTCTAATTGCTTGTTTATAAATATGACCCTCAAGTATCATTCCCTCCACAAGACGTCTTCCCTATTCCTAGCATCCAGATTAAAAGAATCCCAAGCATGTTCTTCACCATCATGTTCAGCCCTAAGTTCAGTTTCTTTTGCCTTGTTGGGCTCTTATGTTTCTCTTGCTGTGCTGGATATTCCAATATGAACATCCGTTGCCTAGAGACAGATAAGCAAGCTCTTCTCAAGTTGAAACATGGTTTCATTGATGAGTTTGGCTTTTTGTCCTCCTGGAAAACTCAAGTTGATTGCTGCCAGTGGACTGGAGTATCATGCAGTAATTTGACCGGTCATGTTATCAACCTCGATCTTCAATTCAGTGGATTGAGAGGTAATATCGATTCCTCCTTATGCGATCTGCAGCATCTCACTTACTTGAATCTCGATTCAAACAGTTTCGAAGGGAGCAAAATTCCAGAATGCATTGGTTCACTTGGTCAACTGAGAGAGTTAAGTATTTCTGATTCTTCAATCGGTGGCACTATTCCTCGTGGACTACAAAATCTATCCAATTTGCAAACTCTCTACCTTGACTATAATGATTTGATTGCGAATGATCTTGAGTGGATTTCTCACCTTCCTTCTTTGAGATATCTTTCCCTGTCAGGCGTTAATCTAAGTCAAGCTGTTGATTGGCAATCTTCATTATCCAAAGCTCCTCATCTATCTGAGATTCACTTGGAATATTGTGGTCTCATGTCTCATGTGAATCCTGCATCCTTTGTCCACACTAACTCTTCCACTTCCCTCAAAGTCCTTTATCTTTCCAACAATTATTTAGACTCTTCAATCCTATCCTGGCTGTCTAACATTAGCAACGTTTTAACAGATCTTTATCTTTCTCATAACTCTTTGGAACATATTTTTGCAAATGCTCTGAATATAAATTCCCTTCAAGTTTTGGATCTTTCTTGGTCAAATAATCCTTTGCGACTTAGTCCCAAAGCTTTCTCAAATATGAATTCTCTTGAAAGTTTATATCTTTTTCGTAATTCTATGCGACGTATTCCTTCAGATGCTTTCCTAAATACCACTTCTCTTGAGGTTCTTGATCTTGAAGACAATGAACTTGACAATAGCGTGCTAAACTCCATCCCAAATTTGTGTCGATTGAAAATGTTTTCATTGTCAAACAACAGTGTGTCAGGTCAATTAAGTGATTGGATAACACAGTTCATGTCACGTCCCAAAATTTGGACCGTGACCGGCACGGAATATGAACAATTTCATATTCCGAAAGCCTAAAACCTCAAATACAACGTTTAAAGTTTCCATAACATTTTTCAAAATAACACAATCTTTTCTAAGATCTATGTGGAGCATTTACCTTCTTTTCCAAACATTACAAGTTCTTTAGAACAGTAAGTACATCAAAAGTAGTATTTGTCAAAAATGACGATTCGGATCTGCAACGAGGCTTTTCACTGCTCAGCGAAAGGATTTAAAGTCACCTGCACTATCTGAATCCAAATAATCTACTCGTGAATAACGTCCCAAAAACATGATTTAAAGAATGCGGAAAATAATCAATGCATACTCATATTAAAATGTATTTCATATCGCTTTGAAATCTAATTCAAACCTTTTTGTCAACATTTGTATTTCAGGGGAAATAACCATATGAACTAACTGTTTCAAATAACTCATTCAAAACAATCTTTTCAAAACCATGATCTTTCTGTAGGACTTCAACAGAACGAAAACAGACGTGGACACACAGTCCACGAGGGTAACTAACCATTCTGGTGGCTCGAAGCCACTATCTGTCGCGAGAACGAATCCCACGAAATAATTCTGGTGGCTCAAGGCCACAAACTGTCGCGAGAACGAATCCCACGAAATAATTCTGGTGGCTATGCCACAAACTGTCGCGAGAACGAATCCCACGAAATAATTCTGGTGGCTATGCCACAAACTGTCGCGAGAACGAATCCCACGAAATAATTCTGGTGGCTATGCCACAAACTGTCGCGAGAACGAATCCCACGAAATAATTCTGGTGGCTATGCCACAAACTGTCGAGCTCGAATACCAAGGTGCACCAAGGACTAACAGTACTGCTGTTAGCAACCAGCGTTCTGTATTCCGTCCTAAAACATTTTCATCATGCGTGGGGTCCTTTTCACATGTAAACATCTCAATCGTTTCAAATATCATAATCATTGATAAAGTCACTTTGAATTTCTGTTACCCCAGCATGAACATACAAAATCAAGTTACTGTAAAAACATATGCAATTCACAGAAAAATATTTCATGAATAACATCAGTTCACTGTCAAATCTTTTTCTAAAGCTTCTTTATCCATTTTCATGTATAACCGTAATCTTTTGTAAATTAATCGAAAGAAAATCATTTCTAACGATTTAAACCACAATTTCATAAAACTTGCTTTTCGAAATCTATACTTGAAATTCATCGTTTAAAATAACAATGCATTTGAAATAACAATGCATTTGAAAATGTAAATTTGTAGGGAACGTTATTCACTCACCTGTCACGCTCCAAAATCTTTACCCGTTTCAACCAATCACTTTCGATTCTAATCACATCTCAATTCCCTGACATCCCGAAATAATATATTAACATTCTAATCAACATTGCAACAAAAATAAATCATCTTTAACCTAATATTCCCTTTCATTACAAGCTAACAATATGGAATTCCATATTCTAAGGAGACCAAAATTCCAAAGTACTCTTCCGAGAACTTAGAATCCGTATAAAACAGAACATAGCAAGGGTTTCTCAAACTATACAACCACTGAACAGAACCACCACAGATAGACACAACTCCTTTTAATCAATTATACAATCACTGCTTTACCAATCTTACACTTTCATTTGCAGAACAGTGAGCTCGCTACTCACTTTCAGTTTCTATTCTTAGACAATTGGCCTAAGCATCTCTAATACTTATTTCATATTGAAATACTTTCAGTGCACCCAAAGCTTTAACTTTTCTTAATCCTTATGCCAAAACTTAACAATGCATGCATCACACATCATTTCATGTATTTAGCATCAAAACCATTATTCCAACTTTCAAATATTAATTCATCATTTAGAACTAGATTCCCAAATCTCTCAACACAAAACACAGCAAGCTTTATTCAGTAATTCATCATACATTGACCCAAATATATATGTACATTTATATGGACCCATTTTCTTCAAAACAACAGCTGCATATACATGTATACTATACTATTAAAGCCACTTGGTTGCAGTATGTATATATATACATCTCCACAGCGCGCGCACAAGGCATGTCCTTAGATCATTCATACATCAACAACAAAAACCTCCACCTAACCACATGTTTTTGATTCCTCTTTCCTTTGGGGGCATTTCTACACATATAAATACATAGGGGACTTCACAGAGCATGCATGGAAAGAATATATCATTCAAGCAACAGAATGCACAACCTCAACAGCCCATTCAGTTTCAACCAAAAGCCCCTAACAACAACAACAATATCACTTGTCCAAATACACGAAATAGCAGGAACCTTTACATAACCACATAACCCCATGCTTCTGTTCATATTAGTTCACATCAGTACCACCCATAACAATTTAATTCTCACCAACTAAACAGGATTCAACCAAGCAGAGAGTAATGGAATCAATAACATGGTTACTGGCCCAAAACAGAGGAGTCGGCGGCCATATCAGAGAAACACACTCAACAGAAATTGTAATACTTTCTTACTTCACTCACGGCAACAAGTGAGAAAAACAATGGGGAAACCATTTTCCAGTAACAACCATGAATCTCTGAAAACCAAAAACATAACATAACCAATTTCTTACCTTGGCTGCCGATGCCCCAGCAGAACCTCATCACACTTCACGACCACTGATTCTCATACCCAATCCTTCCTCGCTCACCAGTTCCTTCAACGCACAAAGCTCTACCCTTCATAGTGACGACGACAGGAATGAGGAAGTTGAAAGTATAGACTTGCTACAGTGGCAACAGTAGTACCATGGTTATAGCGACGGTAGTGACGGCACACAGCATGACGGCGGCGACAATGGTAAAAACTGCAGCGGTGACTCACAATAGTGTCAACCCTCGGTCACTCCTCTCCCATTAGTGACGACCTTCAGCTTCCCCGCTGGCTCCATTTATAGGCAGAATAAAGCTTGCCGAATGATACAATGACTCCAACGGTGCGACACAGAAGGGGAATTGACGGAACACTGCGGAGGCTGAACACACGGCATCGCTGGCGTGAAGCTACCTCTGTCGCCGCTCTCCCGCTGCCTCTCTTCCCCCGCAGCTGCTGAAAGATTTCAGAGACAATGAGGAAAGAGTACGGGCTCTGCAGAAAAAGAAATGAGGGGTAGAATTGTAATTTCGCACGCCAGGGAAAATAAAAAATTCCACTTCTGCAGTCACCAAGGTTCGAACACGGGACCTCTGATTTTCATCCTCCGTCCCTGACCACTCTGCTACCCAATACTATTTGAAATTTTTGCCAAGAATATATATTTATCTTTTGCTAGCATGATTTTAAAGTTTGCTAAATTCCTGAACCATAACAGTTCAGGTGTGCTCAAAATAGTATGGAGAACTTGGATTTGAGTTATAACAATTTAACAGGGCTATTGGATGTGTTTGCTGGATTTAAATCGTTGAAGTTCTTAGATCTCTCCAACAATAGGTTGAATGGGAATATTCATCCAAGTGCTTTTCGACAAGTTCTAAACCTTGTTGAGTTGGATCTTTCTTCAAATAGGTTGAACTCTGTTATCAATGAAACATATCTTTCAACTCTCTCTAACTTAAGACTTTTATATGTGTCACACAATTCAATTTTTTTCAACTTCAGTTCGAATTGGGTGCCTCCTTTTCAACTGCAACGCTTCTTCGCATCATCGTGCAATTTTGGTCCCCACTTTCCGAGGTGGTTAAAACATCAAAGGGAGCTTGAGGAGTTGGACATTTCTAATGCGTCAATTTCAGATTCAATTCCTCAATGGCTTTGGCCAATGCCTTTAGGATACTTGAATCTTTCCCATAACAAACTCTATGGGCAATTGCCAAAATCAGTCTTGAAAGGGGACATTCGTATAATCGATTTGAGTTTCAACAATTTGTCTGGTCCCCTCCTATATTTTCCAGCAAATGCATCAGCATTGCTTCTCTCGAATAATAAGTTTTCAGGAACCATATCTTTCATTTGTGTTCAAGCAAGCTTAAAATATCTTGACATTTCAAGTAATTTTTTTTCTGGAAGACTTCCTGATTGTTGGGGGCAATTTCCTTACTTGGAGGTTCTAAGATTGCAAAACAATCATTTCTCTGGGCCAATACCGAATTCAGTTGGTACTTTGAACTATCTTCGAAGTATTCATCTCAATAACAATAATCTCTCAGGGAATTTGCCATCTTTGATGAATTCTTCAAACTTGTTGATCATTGATTTCGGACAGAATAATCTGAATGGAAAATTGCCATCATGGATAGGTCAATACTTGCCCAATTTGATTGGTTTACGTTTGAAAGCAAATAAGCTTCAAGGAAGCATTCCTACAAATTTATGTAATTTGCCACATCTTCAAATGTTAGATCTCTCAAGAAATAATATGACAGGAAATATACCTCATTGCTTTGGTAATTTGAGTGCTATGTCAAACATGACATATGTGAGCCAAGAACTTTCTTATGGTGTTACGAGGGAATACACATACAGTTCTGCTGTAGGTGGAAACACTGTTGGATCATCATTCATGGACTCAGCAACGTTGTCATGGAAAGGAGTAGATGCTGAGTACAGTAAGATTCTTGGGCTCATGAAAACCATTGATCTGTCTTGCAATCACTTGACAGGAGAAATCCCAAGCAGTATAACTACACTTGTGGCATTGGCTTCCCTAAATCTTTCTAGGAATAATTTGAGAGGATCCATTCCTGTCAACATGGGTCATATGATAAGGTTAGAATCACTTGATCTATCACACAACTCTCTTTCTGGTGAAATCCCAATGACTTTCTCAAGTTTAAATTTTCTCAGTGTTTTGAATTTGTCCTTTAACAATTTATCAGGAAAAATTCCAACTGCCACCCAACTTCAAACCTTCAATGCCTCTAGTTATATGGGAAATCAGGGGCTTTATGGCCCACCACTTACAGAAACATGTCCAATAGTTCCGAATCCGAATCTAAGTAACATTGATGAAGAAGGAGGCGATAATCTCATAAGCTTTGGGTTTTATGTGAGCATGGGTCTTGGCTTCATTCTTGGATTTTGGGGAGTTTGTGGGACTTTAATTCTCAAACATTCATGGAGGCATTCCTTTTTTTACTTCTTCAAAAATATGAATGACTGGGTCTATGTTCGAGTTGTTATTTTGAAGGCTAAGATAAAGAGGATATTCTAAGACTGACAGGTAAATTTATTTATTATATAATTGTGATATTCTAATAATTAGAAAGATTTGTCCGCTGGATATATGTGATCAATCTTGAGAAACTATTTACCATGATATTTTCAAATTTTTATTTAAAAAAATCTTGGAGAAAAATTTGTTTTTCTCAATCTCACGTGAATATACACATTATAATAAATTAGTGAATTGTTGTTGGTGCCTGTCATATATAATATACATTTTATATATTGCTTGATTACATAGATGGTTGGAGAAAGCTGCAGAAATTCTCAAGTTGGTGAGATTTTGACTATTGAGATAATGAACAAGCAAGACTGGAGCTGCTCTTCTACTTTATTATTTTGTTTAGATTTCTTTCTCTATATTTCAGTTAGTTTAATAACTGTCAAGTACTTATTTTTCTCAATTCCATAAGCCTTATTGTATTTGAGAGTTATGTATATAACTGTCAAGTAATAGGCAGGGCAATTAAATTCTGCAGTAGTGTTCCATAATCCCTGTTGAGAGCGTTTTGCAAATAAAGTGAGTAATTCAAATGTTCAATTACACTGTGCCAATGATTTATTCCTTTTTTTTTTACTTTAAATATAGTAATTATGAAAAAAGTACAACCATGCGATCAGATAAATTCAGAATTATTATTGATGATCTTAATATCGCTCGATGTTTATATAATGACGATTTTATTATATTTTAGTTCTAATTAGAAGAATTTTTAGTTATAGAAAGTTTTGAAATGCGAGGAACAAGAAGTACATGTTTCTTACAGAAGTTAATATTAACTCAAAGGGACCTTAATTTTTCCAAAAAGCTAAAAATAATAAAATCGAATTCAAACCCGTTAATTGGGTTTCTTACAATTACAAACAGTGTTAAAAGTAGTAGTATTAACAAGAAGAATTCATTTTGACTAAAATATAAATTACTTATTTCCTTTTCCTTGGCCAATGCCATGATCTAAAATTCTATATTCTACTTAATATCACGTATACGTACAAGCCGGTATGGGGCCGAGAAGCCCAATAAATAAAACAACTAAGATCCCCATTTCTGCACTCCCCCTCAAGCTTAGGGGCTACAGATATCTATTGCTCCTAGCTTGCTAAGCATATCCTTTCATGTATTTCTCTTGTAACTTCTTTTGTTAAGATGTCCGCTTCTTGGTCCTAAGACCTCACATGCTGTAAAAGAATGAGTTTTCCTTGAGTTTCTCTTGTACAAAGTGTAAATCTATCTCAATGTGCTTCGTACTTTCATGAAACACGTGATTTGATGCTACATGGATAGTGGCTTTGCTATCACAATACACATTAACAGAACCGGCGTGATAAAAGTCCAGTTCCTTCAACAGACTGACCGCCCACATGACTTCTGCTACTGCAGATCCTAAACCTCTGTATTTGGCTTCTGTTGACGACCGTGACACGGTGGACTGTTTCTTGGTCTTCCACATGATGAGAGACCCTCCAAGTTTTAATAAATAACCTGAAACAGATCTTCACATGGTCCCACACGCTCCCCAATCGAAGGCACAGAAAATAATGAAACAAATCACTGTGTCTTTAATATAAAATTTATTTAATTAATTATAATAGATTAAAAATTATTTAAATTAATTATTTATAATAAATATGTGTTAGTTTTCTTAAAATATATCATTTAATTATATACATTTTGAACTATCACAGATAAAAATTCCTTTAATATGTATAATTATGTATAAAATAATTTTTTAGCTAATCTTTTTAATACTAGAACTATACACGCCTACAGCCACTTGCTTTTCAAACTTTGCTCATGAGGACCGGCATCAGTGAAGTTCATATAAGGATTATGTAACTAGGGAAAAAATAAAATGACATATTTAAAATTTGTAAAAGTCAAATAATAAATATAAAATAAATTAAAAGTAAAATATATATATACCTGGACAATGAAACATCCAAATTTTACTCCCATCAAAGTATATTAGGAAATGATTTTTATTAACAGAGACGTTACTTTGTTCTAAAAATTAAAATTTTTTAATTTAATCTTCTAATACTATTTATTGTACATTTTTTAAATTAACAGTTCAACTTTAAAAATTATAATTAATTATAAAAAAAATCGTATGAGGGTGCTCTAAAATTATTTGAAAAGCCCTTGAAGTCCTTTATATGATAAAAATATCATTCCAATCCGATTAGGCTCATATTAATACAGTTAATTCATTTTATAAACTTGCTCTATTTTTAGGCAGATTCTATACCTTAATTTCAAAAAATCATAACTCAAACTACAGAGCTCCAATTGACCTGATTTTAGACTTTTTGGAAATCTCTATGTCGCTGCTTTACAATCATAATAAAGCATGTTATAATCATAATTTCATAATTATAAGTAGCCTAAATTGGACAGTCATAATAAAGCATGTTAAAATCATAATTTCATGGACATACTAGGGCATATAACCATTTACCATTCATCCTTACAAATCAAATATACATGCCAAGGCCTCATAATATATCTACAAGTCATACAATTTGTTATGCATTTTATAACTTATAGTAAATGTAGAAAGTCAATTTTTCCTTCCACTTACCATTGCCTCTTGCTTGAACTCTTCCTTGGAAGCTTGTAACCTAGCATGGTTAGCCATTGAGGTGAGATTCAAAGAATCTAAGTAGTAAACAATTACTATTTAAGCAATCAAATTATGCTTCCATCTTTGAATTTATTAACAAATAGTATTGCCAAAGCTTACAATCAAGAACATGTTCACACAAGCATATAATTGTATATCATAGCCATGATGTAATCCAAGAAAAGCATTCAATATGTCCAAGCTAAAATAGCCACTCAAGTCGTGGCAAGCTAAGAAGTATAACAAAAACATAAACACAACTTAAATACAAGATGAGTAAAGTTCTTATCTTTGAACTTTAACTGTCTCTTTTTTTTGTTTATTTTCCTATTTTTTCATACTTGAATATTCATTGTCCAAGTTTTCAACTCCTTCCATAATGTCCAATGGTTCTAAGTAAGCATCAAACATAAATTGTTAATTTCATTAGAATAATTGAACTACTAACGTCTTATTACTACTATTTTTATAAAGTTCCCTTGTAAGTAGGAGGTTATGAGTTTGATACTGTTTATAACCTTAAGTCGTCAGTTGCATACCTTTTTAATTTAAAAAATAAAGTGTGAGGTCTAATATATGAAATAAATTTATTAGGTGGGACCAAATGTAGTTTTAATTATTTTCCTAAAATGGAAACTTGAAGTCTTTTTTTGGGGTTTGGGGGTGTTTGTGAAATGTGTTTTATTTTTTTCAAGTGTTTTGGGTGGGGTGGTGAACGGTCAAATATCTAAAAGATCATATGGCATATATAATTGAAGTGGTGTTTCATGTAATGTAAAAGTTCTACTGCTTATATCCATTAATTTATTTGAAGGATTGGCGTAAATGTTTGACACGAAAGCTTATTAATGTGTTAGGTAGTTAGAGTTAACATGGTAGATATTTATTCTTGTAGTCTTATTTATAAGCTATTTTCTAGCATATTTTATATAATTAAAAAAATCCTTAAACGTAATTAATTATACTATAAAATTCAACAATTTTTTGACTTTACCCATATTTAATATATATTACTCCATATGTTACTTTTTATAAGAGACAATTAAATAGATAAAAAAGTTAGTTAAAATTAGCTAGAGACTATAAATATATAAAAACATATAACTCTTGGTCCAAAAATACCCTCATTTATATAAAAGAGAAAATATGTGGTGCAGAGGTGGGAATATAGTCAAAAGTGGGAATTGAATGCATTGATATATAAGTAATATGAGTAATTAAATAGGATAATTAAAATGGGAGGTTAACAACAAAAATTTGAGACAACTTCTAAATGCCTTTTATAAAAAGGAATATAGGGAGTATATATTATAGAAATAAAGTCAACATAATATTAAATGATGGATAAAATTATGCATTTATAAAAAATTCCTCTCTTTAGTTAAAATAAATATTAGCTGCTCTATAAATGCAACTAGAGGAGTATAGCATTAAGGATCGGGATTTTGTTTTACTAATAAGCCTCACACTTGTAACCATGTAGTTCAAGTTCAAAATTCAGATGCTAACGATGATTATACATTTTCACCTTTTACTGATGGCCCTGGTTCATGCTTCCCCCACCATGGCAACGACGGTGACGAAGACGATAAGGACGTCAAGGGCAATGGCAAGGAGGAGGACGATCCAACCATTCACAAGTACCCAATATTAGACTCGTCTCTTGAAATTCCAATCACTAAACAACAATTTCGTCAAAATTTGAAATATGAAAAACCACCAATTAAACATTTAGTTAAGAACCCACTTCTTTACAAGCCACCTACAGAGAAACAGCCAAGCTATTAGCCCGGGCTTACAAAAGTAAGGGAGTATCGTATTATTTTGTGTTTATATGTTGGTTTTATATAAATAAGATAGTATAGGATCTCCCTACTGCTTGTCTTCAATCGTTTGGTTGTTTTAGTTTTACGTTGGTGTTGTTTAGTATGATGCATTGCTGTATGGCTGCATTCCATTCTCTCAACTATGGCATTGATGATACATAATATAAATATATAATTGTGTATTTGGGCCTACTTCTCCTATATTTTATTATATATATATATATATATATAAAGCGTAAAAAAAATAAATATCATGGTCAACGTTGTAATTAATAATTTGTTATCCATCAAACACAGACTGATCGTTACTCATATAGTGAGGAATGACCCAGACTATTTCATGGTGGTGTTCTCAATTATTTTGCATATGAGAGTTTTGATCAATTAATTAAAATTCATATCAATTACACCCTTCCGTCAAGGGACATTGGTAATCAGAAAGTAAAGTGGAGAAATTGATACTCCTCTACACCTATTTATATAGTAGAGAGAGAAAATTTATTTTAGACCTATTTATAAAACAGAAAGAATTTTTTTATATAAATATACTATTTTATTATTTATTTATTATTATGTAGAATTTGTTCTATAAGATATAATATATATTAAATAAGAGTAAAATTAAAAAATTATTAAATTTTATAATATAATTAATAATATTTAAAGTTTTTATTGATATATATATAAAACATACTATGACTCAATAGAATTAGAGGAATATATGTTTTTCAAGTGTACCACATTGAATCTTTTGCATATGACGTCTTTGGCTCGGAAGTATATCCTCTTATTTTTCTTTCTCTCTCTTTTCTTTTCAGAATCTCATCAAGGCTGTTAGATTAATTATATGTTTGGATAGATTTTTAAAAAATAACTTATAAAAAAATGGGTTTTTAGATAGTTTTTAAAAAAGAGTTTATGAAAAAAATAGTTCTATATAAATGAGTATTTAGATAATTATTATTAAAAAGATTTTTGTAATTAGAAAATTACTAAAAAATATAATTTCATTAAAAGTATGAGAGAGGAGAGAGGTGGAGAAGCTAGAAGAGAGGCAAGAGAGAGTGCAAGAAAAAGTAAGGGTAAAATAGTAATTGAATAGTTCATAAGTTCTTTTACTGTTTTAAAAGCTACTCTAACCAACTTATTTGAAACTATAGTTTTAAACTATGGTTTGACCCAGAAACTCTTTTAGATAAATATGACTATTTATTTTTAAATTTTTCTAAACTAAAGTTTTATCTAAAAAACTTTTAAAATTATAGTTTCAAGTAAAACCTGGCTTAAAAAAATTGATGGAGATGAGATTATGAGAAGATAATGGTGGAGATGAGATTTTGAGAAAAAAAAGGAGAAAATTTGGACCTTTGACTTTGACTCTCTCATGGATTGGACCTCGAATATTGGGCCAAATCCAAGAGATATTTATATATAAAATAATAGATGATAATTGTATCAAAAAAAATAATAGATGATAATTTTTAAAATTTTTATAATTATTTATATTATTGTGTGTGTGTATTCGTTTTAATTGTCTATTTTAATATTTATTATCTATAATTTTTTTATTTAAAACCATCCTTTATAAAATAATAAGAGAAATCTATTGAAATAATAAATAATTGGCTTATCCCAGTTACGTATGAAATTAGTGAATATATAAACCAACAGTTTGGAGCTTCTTCTCTTCTTCTTTTTTCATACCCTTAGAATTTGATCCACTGAAAGTCATTGTCAATTCTAGGTCTTATTACATGGTTACCTTTTCATTACCAAATACTAACATTCACGATGAATTGAAGAGATATTCAAAGAAACAGTGCAAAACAACTTTTGATAATACTGAGGTAAATTAAAGAATAAATTAAATTTATATTCTTTTTAAATTGCATAAGGACGACATCTATGTATATAATAAAATAGGAAAAATATAAATTAATCAAAACTGATCAGATTTGTACGTGAAACTCAGATGTCAATTCTTTATGATATTCATTTTTAATCATGCAATGGTAATTAATATATCATCTAAACACCACTTTAATATTACAAAAAATTGTATTCTTGATAGTTATTTTTGGCCTTCTTTAACGGTTTTTAATAGTCAAGTATTCATATGTTTTCCCCTGTTAAATGAAATGACCTTGTGTAATGATCCATGCTTATGCATTTACGTGAATTTGAAGTTGAGATCTCCTGCTTAAACGGCCTAAGCACTTTTTACTAGAATCAACATCTGTTAAGTTGCATGTAGTCAATCTCACTGCTATGTAGGGTGGAAAAGTGTGTACCCAAAGTCAAGAAGTGCAAGATAATTTAATTTAGTAATTACCAATTTTTAAAAATAAAAATTTAATAATTAAAAATAATTACATTAGGCCTAAAACGTAAAAAAGGTAATAACATATATAACTATAATGTTGAGTGAGTTGACATAATATAATCTTTCGTATCTTGATCATTGTACAAATACGATGAAATGTAGTTTTTGTTGGATTTGACGGCAACTCTTTTAAATTAATTTTGTTTTTTTTTATCATAGTTTACGCATCCATTATACCCTTTACAAACCTTTTGAACTTACAATCATTTGTTTAAAAATCTTCAAAGAAGGTTTTTGATGTAATTTTTCCTAACAAATTAATTGTTTGTTGTTGTTGCTACATAGTAATTAACAATAATATTTTTTTTATATTTTCCCCTAAAATAAAGAGGTCGTATTGCTCCTTGGTACAATGGAATTACCAATCTAAATGGTTAATAGATTGTTTATTTGGAAGGAAAAAAGACTACCGTATAAATGATTTTGGTAAGATTAACTTTTTAATTAAAAACTAAACTGAGTTTTGAATAAAAATGTTTTTTTACTAAGGTCTGGATCTAATAAATTCAAAATTTTGGATTTAAATTTATAGAACTTGAGTTAAAATCTTATATATTTAATAATTGTTTTAAGTCCAAATGTTTTTTATTTTGTATTGGGGGTGTAAAATTGTAAAATCTTGTTGCCCTACTTGAAATTTCCCCACCCCTCCTTAAAAGTTGCTTCGCCAAAGAATCGTAATCTGAATCATTTTAATAAATAATTTAAAATTTTAGTTCTACAAACTTAGCTAATAACTTTAAAGGCCATTTGGAGGGAAAAAAAAATTTATGAGTTTGATTTAAAAAAAGTTGAAGAAGTGAGTTTAAATATGTCAAAAGCAAACGACAAATGTTTTTTAAATATTACATTATGTTTTGAATTTCTGTTGTGAACTCTTCTAAATATTGTATATTCTAATGACCAATGTAAAGCAAATCTAGCTTTTCATACTTTTTTGGGGACCAATTGAGTCATTTTCATCTACGAAGTCTAAGTTGAAAAGAAATATCTACTTTCATCAACTGATCAGCCAAAACACACCCTCATATACTTATATATATTTGCAAGGAGAGGTCACTAAAAATAAGTTAGATATATCATAGTTTAATATATATATGTATATATATTAAATATCTACATCAATAAGTTAGATATATATAATATATAATATGACATGTATTTATTAAATACTCTAATCATTTTTCTTAACTCCATTTCTGATTCTTTTACTTGATTATTATTTAAAGAGTATCATTAGGGATAATTTAAAAAAAGTTGATAAATATAAAAAATATATCTTATATTTATTATCAATATTAACTCTCTAATTAGATTATATATTAAGGACCGATAAACAATAAACAACTATAAACTCGAGTTTAGCATATATATATATATATATATATATATATACATATGAACTCGAGTTTGAGCTACCTAAAACCGTGGCTTTACATAAAAATTAATAGAGCAAAACTTTATTTTAAGAACAATACCAAGGCGGTTTTGAGGACAAGGTTTTGCATAATTTAAATTAATGAACTCGAGTTATAAGGCTGCATGAACTAGAGTTTGAAAAGATGTAGAGAACCAGAACAAGCAAACTCGAGTGTAAAAGTCTCAAGAAATCAAGTTGGGCCGCTAGAGGTGACTTCTTGAACTCGAGTGTAAAATATGTTGGAACTCGAGTTTAAGCTATATTAACCACACTGTTTTTCTGTTAAGGCAGAGTAAACTCGAGTTAAGTGAGAGAAGAACTTGTGTTCGTACTTAGATGACTTGGAAAGCACAAATTCTGAAATCGATTTCTCAATCTAGGAAGACATTAATATGAAAGAACTCGATTTTTAAAGGTTGATGAACTAGAGTTTTGTGAAGAAATACAGAAGGGTTAAAAGTCAAATTTCCTCTAAAAATTTCTACTAAAGGGGTATTTGGAAGTTTTTTAGAAACAATATTATTTCAGAAATTTTTGAACTATAGTAATATCACATTAACTTTTACCCAATGTTAAATTTATTCGTTAGTTGACTAATATAGTGGTATACTCATGTGGCATTCACGTTATCTTTTATTATGTTAAAGTGTAAATTTATCTAAAAAATTCCACTCAAAAGTGTTAGAAATCTAAGTTTATTTTTATGTTTAATGTTCTCTGGTTGTCATCTAAGTTCACTTTGACCGTTAGATTACCAAATATGCTCAATTGACTAGTCCATATGTCATTCACTTTTTTAAAACTTCCCGTGTGAAAACTTTCAGGCAATATTGCTCTTTAAAAAAATTCAGAATACCCCTAGCTCCTAAATGAAAATTTTCTTGCACATTAACCCAATAAAGAATAATCCGAGCTTCTTGAGGAATAAACGTGATTTCTATATATAGGATCATAACGTATGTTCCAGCAGGTAACGTGTTAAGCTTCACAAATTAACATGATAATTGTTTTCAGTGTGATAAGGATTCAGATCTTCAAGTAGTATGTAACCACTGAATTGAAAATGGTTGCTAATCTTAGTGGCTCAAACTTGATGTGTCTTTCTTTGGCCAAAACAGTGGAATTAATTTCCGATCTAAATAGTTCAGTGTTTCGTTTGGGGGAAAAAACTACTGCCATATGCCTAACAGGACGATTTTGTTAGGATTGGCTATTTTATTAGAAACCAAATTTGTATTGGTCCAAATGGCTTTTTTTTTTTAATTTTGTTTAGGGCCAAAATTGTAAATTTTGCATACCCTACTTGTAATTTCCTCAACGTAAGGGGCTTCATTTGCACCCCTCCCGATAAGCTGGCTCCGCCACTACACGAAGAATCATAAGACGAGCCATTTTAATAAATATTTTAAAATTTTTATTAGGTCCACAAAATTAATTAATAACCTTAAAAGACAATGATCTCTTCTTTTGGTTGTAAATTTTTTTCCTTTATTTATACAATTAAAATTGATATGTGTATATATAAATATATTGAAAGCAAATGACAAATGTTATTTAAATATTATATTATATTCAGAAATTTCTATTGTGATCTCTTATATTGTATATTCTAATTACGCATGGAAGCAATCTAGCTATTCATACTAATTTTGGGACCAATTGAGTCATTTTCATCTAACAAGTCTGAGCTGAAAAGCAATATCTATATTCGCCAACCAATCAGCCAAAAAGACACAAACATAGTTATATTTGCATGTAGAGACTTCACTAAAAAAAAGTAAGATATATAATAATTCACAGTAACAGCCTGATATGTTGAAAAATCACCAATTCACAGATCTGGTTACAAGCCATGCATGTGTGGAGAAATCGTCAATAAATAACCAAATCACAAAGTATAGTGTTAGCAATATTACCAGTACGAGAGTATAATTATAAGTTTAACCTTGAGGTGCTGGTGAAGCATTTTACTCTCTTTAAAATTATTACCAATCTCCATGATCACCTAACCTTGAGATAAAATTACTTAAGCTAGAATGGTTGTAATCATAAAACTCTCTAAATATATTACATTGTGATAAACACTATAGTACAAAGCATAGTAGAGTATGTGCTCTTTAGAGTATAATATTTTTCTGAATGATAATTGTAAGCTCAATTTCTCAAAATCTTATCTTTGTCCTTAAAACACTTCTATTTAACGTTGGTTTATCTTCAACTATACCTTAGATGTTATATCCATTAGACCTAGCAAACTTCAGGTTGGAGTCTTCACTTTAACGTTTGAGTGCATTTAATGCTTCTAACGCATAGTAGCTTTGGTAGGTATCCATTTGATTATTTAGTGCTTCTACATGCAACACACCTTTATCCTTCTTAGACATAGTAGGTTAATGAAAAATTATAATAATGCCCATAAGTATAAAAAAAACCCATAAAAACATATTTTTTACATATTCCGATGCAACGATTTCTCAACACTCTTCTGTTGTTCAATTGCACTATTCGAGTTCAACTCTAAAAACCTTGTTCGAGTGCATCGTTCGAATGAGTGGTTGATGATAAGCATATAACTCTTTGAGAAAAGATTCTTGTTTCCATCAATAATTCGAATATTGTAAATATATAAATAAAACTCAATATAGCTTCTATGTGTTCACATAGGTGATTTGCACAACTCTTTCTTGTCAATTCTCTGCTTGATAATCTTAGTCGTCGAACTATATTGTTCGAGCGTATTGCTTGCACAAACTTTTGACTATTAACGCTCTTAGTTCTACTTCGCTCGATTGTATTCTTCGAAAAACTCAAAACAATTATGTTTGAGTACCTAATTCACATAATCATACTTTCTTTCTCAGATCTACTACGTTTGAATATAACATTCGGACAATCTAAACATTTCTATTTTAGTGCTTATAGTTTGAGGAAACTAATCTCTCTCTCTCTCTGTATATATATCATACATTACAAATCATATGTTCACACATTATGCTCGATTAGTCAAAGATTACATATAAACAGATAAACGTTCAAGTTTAATTAATCCTGCAAAACGAACAAATCCTTGTAATAGTTTTAAAATTATCAAAACAAGAAATCTAACAGTAATTTTATTAAAAGAAGAAATAGAGAGATGTCTATAATTTGAAACCTAGATATTTATCCCTGATTGGACCCCATTTTCATTCGCTGAAACAAGCACTGTACAATGAACCATTAGGTTATTTGCACGTGTTTTATGCGTATGCCTATATATGTGAATATATAGCTTTTATATTACTTTATTTGTCCTAAAAAGTAGGAACTAGTTGGTGGTTTTATTTTAATATTAAATATAATATTTTAATCAATTTTTATCTTCCAAGTTTATATTTTTTTTTCTAAACTATCATTGTTGGTTGCATATATTAAGGGGAGTTTCATCAAGTAATAGTTTCAAAGGAAACCCATATGCATTTCTTACAAATAAATTAATTTAACTAATTTTTTTAATATATGCAAATTAATTATCTACTACCTACATTAAGGACAAGGGAGAGGAATTAGTAATTGATAGATAAATGCATTATAAATTATTACCAGTTTTAATTGTACCATGTGAAATTTCTTGAAACCAACCAGGCTGAGATAGGCATGCTACAGTAGGAGTCACTAGATAAATAAACTGTACGTGACATTATTAAATTCCAGTCTTGATTTTTAATCCAATATTGTCAAGAAGATTTTCAAAAAGATTGTTTTAATCTGTCATTAATATCGTCATGTCATGTCACGTCATTCAATTCTAGCTTTAAGATAACATTATTAATTTCAGTCCAAATGTTATTGTGAATGCACTCGTCACGAAACATGTTAAGCAAGACCTAAAAGCAATTAATTAAGTTAGGAACTAATCCATTACAAATATCTAACCTTAGTCTATGATTGTGGCCTCAGCACTAAGCAAGGCAAGCTCCCATTTTTAACTAGTTTGTTACATTTACTTATAATAAACACGTTTACACATGTTGAGACAACTCTTTTCAAATATTTACTTCATAAACTGTAAAATCCTAATGGAAAAGGTAGATTATGGCTTCAAAACACCAATTCAAACAAGCCTTATAGCAATGATTTGCAGCAACGATCAGAAGGGAAGTTGTGCTTATATCTGCAAAGGGAATCATGAGACAATTCAAACGTCTGTAATTCGCATCCGAAAAAACGTTTGCATAGCTATGCGTTGGTTTCCAATTTCTTGTTAGCATTTTTTCGAATGTTATGATGTTCAGTGATTGAAATCATTGCCCGCTAACGATAAGAAAAACAGAAGTTAGGATTTGTAGGGTGGGGATAGTGGGGAGCAATTAATTTATATTGTTGAGTTGAGTTTGAGTGTGTTACCACTAAACGTAATGGCTGCATACTCATCTTGCCTTCCACGTCGTCTTCCACTATCTTATTTTCCCACTTCCTTCAATTCCCCTCTTATCCTCTTCTTTATTTATTTATTATCTGATGCATCCACTCCACCTACCCACCATTCTTATTATTAAGCTCACTTCTTATCATGTTGTTATTACTTCTCTTATCCTATTTATAAGACAGGACAAGAAGATTTTTTAATCCTATATATAAATAACATTGTTATATTTTTCATATAAATAAATAATTTTATCCTTCATTTATTATTATATTAACTTTGTATTTTTATAGTAACATGTATATTAAATAAGAGTAATGTTAATAGTTATTAAATTTTAATTCAAAGTTAATGAGATTCAATATTTTTCTTGATTTATGTAAAATATGTTTGAAGTGGCTTATAAAATAAGTATATACCAACATAATGATACATTTTCATCCAAATGTCTTGTGCTAACTCTAAATAGTACCCATTATTCTAACGATGCGCTTCTTGTTTGCATTTTTTTAATGTTTCTTATTGACTTGATCACCACCACTAACAAAATTTTATTTTATTTTATTTTGACTCGTGTTGGTTGGGAAGGAATGTTCTCACTACTTCTCTCCATAAATTGGGATTCCACAGTGACAAATCATATCCCATACACAATTCCACAATCTTTGTACTTAGAGGAGGATTAGGAAGCAATGGGTTGCGGCAATAATGGTCAAAAACTGAAAGCCCCTAAAGGTAAGTACTACGATCTTCTTCCTCACTTTTTTTTTTTTTTTACTCTGCATTCCAATTTCCACTCGCAATTTGGAAGTCACTTTCTTTTATTCTGTTTCGATTATCTCTTGAATCTCTTGTCTCTGTGTTTGCAATAATTAAGCATTTATGACGATTCAAGTTTAATCATGTGCTACTGCACCAGATGATGATACTTTTTTTCTTTTTGTTTCTTTTTTAAACATGAAATTAACTTGATTCCAACAAGAAAGCCATGACGATCCTGTTACCAATTAATATCAATTCCTGACTTTTCTCTCTGTTGAAAAACTTGAGGCATGATAATTTATTATTCTAGTAAATATTGTTAAGAGGTTTATTTTTTAAAAAAATAAAATAAAATATTCTTTTTTTCATGAGTTATCAGCCAATTAAGATTAAAATCAGCTGAATTCTTGTGTTTTGATTAAACAAAATTTTGATAAAGTATGACTCTTAGAATATATAAATATTTCTCAAAACGTTTTTCCTACACTCAAACACTTGTTGGTCTATGGTGTATCCGAGTCGCCATTCACACTTTGAAAGCGAGTGGCGATTCAACCCCATGGTTCTACCATTTAATCTTATGCGTTGGCAAGATTATATATATTAATTAATTGTTTACTCGCGCGTGATTTTTAAATTTTAAGGATAGGGAGAAAAGGAAAAGAGAGGGTAATAAAGAGACATTTGAACTATTCTAACGAGCTTCAAACCTCCTAGGAGATAATCTAGGGAGTAACAAATTTGGATCTCAATACGACGCCGTACCATGTTACAATAAACAAAGTGACTGTCTTCGTCGGATACTGTTTCACAGAAGTTTCATTTTCTCTAAGCTTTGATCCTGAAAGCCAGAGGATCTGTCCCATTCAGAGTCTTCTTTCCATTTCGAAAAAAAGTACATAACATCATCCTCTGCAATAATTAGTTAATTAGCATTAGCACCCCATGATTTTCCTTCATTTCTATTTCTCTTAATTTCAAGATTCTGATGAAAACGTAGAGACATAAACCTTATCATATGTGAAATTTATGAAATGCACCTACTCTAAGATTATATATTATGGTCACTTCTGGAATAATCTCCCACTTAAAGATGGAGAACCAATCCACAAAATCTGATCTTGTCGTGAGAGTCAAGTTGATGTGAAACGGAAAGGGAGAAAGCGGAAGAGGGATAAGAAAAAAAGAGAGAAGAGAGAAGAGAGTGAGAAGAAAAAGAAAAATAGGAAAAAAATTATTTAGTTAAGTGAAAGCTCAAAATATAACTGAAAATTCTAACTCTATTTAGGCTTTTTTATAAATTATTTACCGGATCCTAGAGAGGGAAAAAAGGAGAGAAGAGAAAAAGAAGAATGGGAAAATAGGAAATCTTTATTTAATTCAATTTTGGGTCTGTGGTTACCCTTATCAGTATATGTGTCTTCTATAGGAATCGAACTTAAAATTTATAGGAATTTAGCGATGTCTTACACAATTAAATCATCTCTATGTTGATAATTTTAACTTTATAAGCTTAACAAATAATAAAATACTAATAATTCCAATTCAAACATAAATCTAAATCAAATCCTAATTACATCACAAGCATAAGCCCATTGGACATTAAAAGCTGCTCCTTGAATATCATGAAAAATATTTGTAAAATTGGGGTATTACAAAGGGCATTATAAAACGTTAGAGGCCCCAAGCTCCTGGTGTGAATATCATGAAAAATGTTTGGCAAATTACCGTCGGTCTTAGATATTCCTAATCATCTTTTTATTTAACCTCATTATGAATGTCGGGTGCCTACTGGTGTTGGCTGCGTGTGAATGTGCTTTTGTTGCCTGCTTGCCTTTCTATGCTTTAAAAGCTTCTCCTTTTGGACAATTTTAGTTTCCATTCTTAGCCGTAACAGTAATCCAGAAAGAGGAACCATGAGAGTGTGTTTCACATGAAGGGATCTCACACTTCCTCTGCAATTGCTATAAGCCGTTTCGAAAATTGTGTGTGCATGCTTAAGTGGAAATATAAAGATTACATTAGAAAAGTGAAACGGCAGTATTATGATGCCATAAAAAGGCAGCCATATACTACGCAACAATCTTTTAACAATGGTTGCTTTATATTAAATTAACAATTTTGCCTTTGTTTAAGAAAATTAAATACCAAACTTCCCATGTATCCAATCCATGTATAATTGGTATGAAAAATATTTGTATTTGAATGTGAAGGTATGTTTGAAGGGCTACGGGGATGGCGGTTTTGAAGACCAGGTGTAAAACATGACTTGTGTCACAGTGGCAAATCGTTGCAGAAGTTGTTTCAAAGGATCCTAATAACGTATATTTGGATAAATAACTGATAACCTTGTTAATTTCATAAATGACTCCATTCTGAGGATAACCTAAAAGTGCGCTCTCACTTTTCTGCCTTTATTGCTCCCTGATTATACATACAAAGAAATAAAACATTGTTCTTGAGAGTGCCTACGTAGTGGCAATCTAGAGTCTCATTAAGGTTCAGGAATTAGAAGACAAAACCCACCTCCCGTCTCACCTTTATAAATCTCTCCGAACCCATTTAAACTTGGAGCCATATTAATATCAGGGGAAAACAATTGTTGTAGTTAGTGCCGATCAACTACGCATGCAAGAACATAACCCATTTTGTGTTGTAGCCTTCTTGTTTTGAGAAGGCCTCAGAGATTCACTTTCTTGTAACTTGTCTTGTTTTCCATGGCACGTGGACATACAACCCAGAGGCTCAACAAGTCGTGTATACTACTCACAGGTAAATCTACATCGATATCTGTATCAGGGGAAAGGTGCCTCTAATGCCCACTCTCTAATGTCCCAACCTCTTAAATATTTTTCTTCTTTTTTCTATGAAACATTAGATTTCACGTAAAATAAATGACATTTTGATATCTTACGGGCAAAAATGTTACAATTTTCATTTTTCTTAAGAAATAAATCAAAACTGTACAATTTTAATTTTTTAAAAAAAATCAAAAAATTTAAAACACTAATTTTTGCATATAAGGTATCAAATATTACTCATTTTATGTAGAATTTAATGGTCCATAGAAAAAAAATATTAAGATGTTACATTTGAAGGGGCACTAGAGGCTGGTTGCCCATGTAACAGTAGCCATAATCTTGTTGGTTGCCCATTTAACAGTAGTCATAATCTTGTTGTCATGTTGATGTATTGTGATTGAGTAAAAAGTAGTTCCTTTTTGTATGAGATGCAGCCATTGCTGGGATAGAGAGGTTTGTGTTCAAAGGAGTGGCATCCAATTTAGTGACATATTTGACTGATGTTATGAAACTGAGCAACTCGTCGGCGGTGAAGATGGTGAACAGTTGGTGTGGCCTCACCTCCATAATGCCATTGTTGGTAGCACCTATTGCTGATGCTTATTACCGCAAGTATTCCACCATCACGGCCTCCTCTTTCATCTATCTTGTGGTGAGTCACCCTCCACAGTTCTATTTCATTTTCTTGTCATAATGCTCCATGTTGTTATCTCCATAAATATTGTTTACATTTTTAAATGCTTATGGGTTTCTCAATACTTCTTCCAATTCTTAATATAATACCTATTTAACTATTTTCATTAGATTAAGAAAGCTAAATTAGTCAATATGATATTTTTTTTTAAAATACTCTAATCATTTTCTTTAATTTCCTTAATTACTTTTTCTCTTTTTCTTGATTATTTTTTAGAGAATATCAATAGGAATAATTTTTAAAAAATAGATAAATATTAAAAATAGGTTTTACATTTAAGAGTTAAGATTGACTCTCCAATTAGTTTGTTTGAAAGGGGACGCGTTGAGTTAGTGGAATTGTGGGTTATGAGTACAACAAGTCTATCCTCTTGTCTATTTCTTGAGTTAGTGGACTGATCAAAGGGTTTTAGCTGCCAAGAAAAGTACACAAAAATGCAATATTGGATGTTTTGGATGATTGAGGATGCACCTTCTTAATTAATAAGCTTGTTGGCATGACAATTTTAGTCCATTCTTGAGTTGTGACCTTTTCTAAAAAAAAATTCAATGATTTTAATCAATGGCTTCTTTCTACTGTTTCATTTACACTTACTTCTGTCTATTTTTTCCCATAATAAAAAATAACCACGTAACGAAGTAAATTTGTTTGGTGATTTTCTCACCCCACAACATAACAAAATCAACACCAGTAAAACCCATTACCATAAATTAAAGTTTTCCAATAAGGAATATTGAAACAAGCAAGTAGTAAATGAACTTTTTGGTCTGACAACTTCCTCTACAACTGCAAGATGCAATTTCCTGAAATGAATTTTTCTGCTTTTGACTTTGCATTTAAGACTGTATTTGTTTATATCCTTTGGTTAGGGACTTACGGCATTGGCATTGACATCAACAACAGTGGTAAGCTCAAGGCCTGAGGGAAACAAAAGAATCCTATCTTCATTTCTCTCTGTGTCTCTTTGTCTGATCTCATTAGGCCAAGGTGGATACAACCCATCTCTGCTAGCCTTTGGAGCAGATCAACTTGATGACAACGACGACGAAGAATTGCCTTATAGCAAAGAAGATAACAAGCCAAATAAGAAGACTGTGTTCTTCCAGGTTTGGTATTTTGGCGTTTGCAGTGGAAGTCTTTTAGGTGTTATAGTTATGTCCTACATCCAAGATACTTTTGGCTGGTGTTAGGATCAGGAATTTAATTAACATATATGTATATTCTTCACAGAATACCTTGCATGGGAAGAGTTGGCTGAATGGTTCAAAGGCAAGAAGGAAACCGTGTGGCCTGTGTTCGAATCCCAGCAGGTGTAAAAGAGTGAGTTTTTCTTATTTTTCAGATGCGTGAAATGTCCATTTTGCCCCTCCCTCCTTTAAACTTCAGACACCCCTCCCTGCGTTTCTTCTCATTGGCGAGTCGGCGAGGCAGCAGGGAACCAGTGGTGGCAGCGGCGAATGCGTCACGCCATCAGTGCCGTGTGCTCAAGCGATTTCTTCTGCCAGTAGCTCTGCTGTCTTGTTCCATCACCGCTAGCTTCCATCTCGTTCTGCTGCTATATTTTCCAGCTCGGGTTCAGTCGGCTGCGCGAGGAGAAGAGGAGGTACAGAAGTGCTGTGGGGTTCGGTGTTCTGTGTGCAGCGCCGGTGAACACCCCTTCCAGTAGACCACATTCTCGGTTAACGCTGTCGCGGTGTAGCTTCTGTCCGCCACCATTTTCGTGCTACTGTAGCAAATCCTTTGCTACTGTAGCAAGTCTGTGATTTCCAGTTCCGTCGTGTTTCGGCTGTGTTTCCGTCCGGGGAGTGAAGTGGTAAGCTCCTTGGTTCACAGTTTCATCTTTCCTCTTAAGTAGCGGTTGTGTGGCAGAGCTTACTCTTTTCGGTCTGTGTCGTCGGATTGCTCTGTTTTTCAGGCCGTGCCGTGAGCGTTAGAGGGAGAGGATCGTCGCGGGGCATTGTCTTGTTCTGATCAACCCCGAGGTTCTGTAGCTGGTGTTGGTGAGAAGGATGGTAAGTCTCACCCTTGTTCTTTATGTCTCTCCGCAACCGTGGCTATTACTGTTTTGTTGTGGATGCTGTTTTGGTTAAGGTTTGGTTGTTCGGAAAGGTTGTTATTACTGTGTGTATATTTTCGGATGCATGCCGGATTGCTACTGCAGTGTTATATATATGTTTGCCATACTGTGCTCGCGGGTTCTGTGAAGATATGCGTGTTGTGTGTGCTGTCCATGGTTATGATCGATGAGCATTGCTGTCATTTTGTTTCTGTGGTGGAGCGCTGTGTATGTGCCTGTTGTGCTGCTGCTGGGTGTGGGTGTTGTATGCTGGGGTTTTCGGTATGTGCAGTGTATGTGCTTTGGAATACGGTTGATGTTTGCACATAAGCATGGATATTGCTAATTGAATGAAAGAAGAAGTGATTGGAGATTGTTGCTGTTATGCATATGTATATGTACGTATAAAGTTGGAGTTCTGTGATCAGTGAACTAAATCGCGGTATTGGAAGTAAAGTGATATATGTAGGGAAATGTTGTTATTATTTGCAAGGAATAAGAGGAATAGAGTAGGAGAAGCGACTTCTGTTGTAGTGTGCGTATAAATGATTAATGGTGTGTTAGTGGTGGAAGTGATAAGTAGGGATGCTTATATTGGTCAAAGACGTTAAGCAAATTGTTAATATGTTATTTTTATATCAGGGGATTGAGTAGTGGCTTTACAGCAAGTGGTTGGTGGGAAGAGTAGCAATTTAGGAACACGGCAGGTGAGTGAATAACGTTCCCTACAAATTTACATTTTCAAATGCATTGTTATTTCAAATGATGAATTTCAAATATGGATTTCGAAAAGCAAGTTTTACGAAATTATGGTTTAAATCGTTAGAAATGATTTTCTTTCGATCGATTTACAAAAGATTATGATTATGCATGAAAATGGATAAAGAGGCTTTAGAAAAAGATTTGACAGTGAACTGATGTTATTCATGAAATATATGTTTATGCGAATTTCATATGTTTTCATAGTAATTTGATTTCAAAGGTACGTGCTGGGGTTTTTGGAAAGTTAAAGTGATTTTATCAATGATTATGGTATTTGAAACGATTGAGATCATTACATGTAAAAAGGACCCCACGCATGATAGAAACGTTTTAGGACGGAATACAGAACGCTGGTTGCTAACAGCAGTACTGTTAGTCCTTGGTGCACCTTGGTTACTCGAGCTCGACAGATTGTGGCATAGCCACCAGAATTATTTCGTGGGATTCGTTCTCGCGACAGTTTGTGGCATAGCCACCAGAATTATTTCGTGGGATTTATTCTCGCGACAGTTTGTGGCATAGCCACCAGAATTATTTCGTGGGATTCGTTCTCACGACAGATAGTGGCTTCGAGCCACCAGAATGGTTAGTTACCCTCGTGGACTGTGTGTCCACGTCAGTTTTCGTTCTGTTGAAATCCTACAGAAAGATCATGGTTTTGAAAAGATTATTTTGAATGAGTATTTGAAACAATTAGTTCATATGGTTATTTCCCCTGAAATACAGATGTTTATGAAAAGGTTTGCATTAGATTATGAAGAGTTAAGAAAATACATTTTAAGATGATTATGCATTGTTTATTTTCCGCATTCTTATAAATCATGTTTTTGGGACGTTATTCACGAGTAGATTTTTGGCTTCAGATAGTGCAGGTGACCCTATTTCTCCAGCTGAGCGGTAAAGAGCCTTGCTGTTGATCCGAAGCTTCATTTGATAATTAGTACTTTTGATGTAATTGCTTCTTAAGAACTTTTATTATTTTGGAAAGGAAGTGCTCTGCATGAACCTTGGAAAATGTTTGTATGACTTTTGAAAAATGCTATGGAGAAATTAATGGTTTTACTTAAAATGCTAGGCTTTCAGAATATGATGTATTCATATTCTGTGCCGGTCACGGTCCAGAAATAGGGACGTGACAGTTTGGTATCAGAGCCAAAGTTTTTCTATGGTTAAGCAGAGCAGAGATACTTCGGTGGGGTCTCAATTATCGTTATGAACCCGGGCATAACTATAGTTGTGGCATCTCTGAAGATCTCTAAAAGAAATTCAAAAGTGGTGTTTTCCTATGATTTCAGAAATGAACTTATAAACTGAATATTTTCTATGTTTTATGAATAGTTAAATGCCGCCTAGACGAGTTCAGTCTAGAGGGAGCTCTAGGGCTTCGGATCAAGGCTCTGCTCAGCGAAGTGATGTGCCTCTTCGAGGCCGAGGACAGGGTCGTAGGGGTGCTAGGGTTCGAGGAGGTCGACCCCTTAGACCTCTTCAGGAAATTCTATCTGAGGCAGAACCATCTCATCCACAGTCTCCTGAGATCTCTACATCCTCTAGGCATGAGACTCAGGTAGAGACACCCCAGGTTATAGAGGAAGAATCCATCGCAGTCAGGCTATCAGAGTTTATAAAGTTGGATCCTCCGAAGTTCTCAGGGTTTGATTCTCGAGAGGAACCCATTGAGTTTCTGGAAGGAATTGAGAAGAGATGCCGGGCTTTGAGATGCTTAGATGTGCAATACGTGGAGTTTGCCTTGTTTCGACTTGAAGGGATTGCGAATGCGTGGAGTAAGACGGTATCAGGATTTCAGGGGGATAGAGTATCACTATTGTCATGGACAGATTTTAAGGATCTTTTCCTGAAGCGTTTTCTTCCCCAGAGCAAGAAGGATGCTAGAGTTAAGGAATTTCTTCTGTTGAAGTGTACTTCGGGGATGTCTGTGGCCGAGTATGACAGAAGATTTACAGAACTTTCATCGTATGCATCTACCTTGATTCCGTCGGAGAGGGATAGAATCGGCAGGTTTATTCAGGGTTTACCGATACATATTCATGATGCTGTGGCCCCGATGCTGAATCATTTTGCTTCTTATGCTGATGTGGTTGATTGTGCTTTGAGAATTGAGTTGAGGCACATGGAAGAAGAAGGGGTTTCTAAGAAGCAGAAGACTGGGAACGAAAGGTTCCAAGGATCATCATTTAAGGGTAACCGCCCTCAGGGCCAACCCTCGTCAGCTGATATGCGGCCAGCGCCCAGATCTTATAGATCTTCTGGGGGCATTCCAGATTCGGGACCAAAGTTTGGAGGTACTAGACCTCAGTCTGGAGGAAGTCAGTCTAGTTATTCCAGGCCTACCTGTAATATGTGTGGGAAGCACCATTCAGGGGTTTGTCTGAAGTCCTTGGGGGTGTGCTATGGTTGTGGACAGCCGGGTCACATGAAGAAAGAGTGTCCGTTTGCTCAATCAACCTCGAGTTATGGATCAGCTAGACCTTCTCCCCACCCTTCTACTTTTACAGCTCCGTCTGTGGGAGCAACTTCTGCCTCTATGGGTAGAGGTACATCAGGACGACCTCCAAAGAAGAGAGCACAACCTTCAGGCCAAGGTCAAGCTAGGGTTTACGCAATGACAAGGCAAGATGCTCGGGCTTCTAATGCTGTGGTCACAGGTATTATCTCTATATGTTCTCAAAAGGCTTATGCATTGTTTGACCCTGGTTCGACACACTCTTATATTTCAAAATATTTTGCTAAGATGATGGATAAGAATTCAGTTAGACTTGATTGTCCGTTCACTGTGGCTACCCCTGTTGGGGAATCTTTGTCAGTTTCACAAGTGTACAAATCTTGTGAAGTGTCTGTTGAGGGTAGAGAAAGTTTTGTCGATTTGATGATACTTGATATGATAGACTTTGATGTCATTCTGGGCATGGATTGGTTAGCTTCATGCTATGCTACGGTGGATTGCCACCTGAAAGTGGTAAAGTTTAACTTTCCGGGTGAAACTTCGTTTGTGTTGTTTGGAAACGAAGTAGATAAGCCAACAAACTTAATCTCTGCTTTAAAAGCCCAGCAAATGTTGGCAAAAGGTTGTCAGGGATTTTTAGCGGTAATCCAAGATGTTGACAGGCCTACTGTCAGCTTAGACCAAATTCCTATTGTTCAGGAATTTCCTGATGTTTTTCCGGAGGAATTACCGGGGTTACCCCCAGATCGAGAGATAGAATTTAGTATTGACGTCATTCCTGGTACGCAGCCAATTTCTATTCCGCCCTATAGAATGGCGCCATCTGAGTTAAGGGAATTAAAAAGTCAGTTGCAAGAATTGCTTGATAAGGGGTTCGTACGACCTAGTACTTCTCCTTGGGGTGCACCAGTGTTATTTGTCAAGAAGAAGGATGGATCGATGAGATTGTGCATTGACTATCGACAGCTTAACAAGGTGACAGTAAAGAACAAGTACCCGTTGCCGCGCATCGATGATTTGTTCGATCAGTTGCAAGGAGCGCAGTGCTTTTCAAAAGTAGACCTGCGATCAGGGTATCATCAGTTGAAGATTAAGAAGGAAGACATTCCAAAAACAGCATTTAGGACTCGTTATGGTCATTATGAATTCTTAGTAATGTCCTTTGGTTTGACAAATGCTCCTGCAGCATTCATGGATTTAATGAATCGAGTATTCAGAGAATTCCTGGATAAGTTTGTGATCGTGTTCATTGATGATATCCTGGTTTATTCCAAGAGTGAGGAAGAACATGAGCATCATTTGCGGATAGTGTTGCAGAGATTGAGAGAACATCAGCTCTATGCTAAACTTTCCAAGTGTGAGTTTTGGTTAACTGAAGTCACTTTCTTAGGGCATGTGGTGTCGAGGGATGGCATCCAAGTTGATCCTAGTAAGGTTGAGGCAGTTAAAAGCTGGCCACGACCTACTACAGTAACGGAGATTCGGAGTTTCTTAGGACTAGCAGGATATTATCGCCGTTTTGTTCAGGATTTTTCCAGAATAGCAGCTCCGATGACAAGGCTAACCCAAAAGAAGGTGAAGTTCGTGTGGGATGAGAAATGTGAGGCAAGTTTTCAAAAGCTAAAGGAATCTTTGACCTCTGCTCCAGTGCTAAGTTTACCTTCAGGAGTCGGGGGGTATACAGTGTATTGTGATGCTTCTCGGATTGGGCTAGGCTGTGTGTTAATGCAGGATGGGCGAGTTATTGCCTATGCCTCTAGAAAGCTTAAGTTGCATGAGCAGAATTATCCAACTCATGATTTAGAAATGGCTGCGGTGGTGTTTGCTTTAAAGATTTGGAGACATTATCTGTACGGAGAAACCTGTGAGATTTTCACGGATCACAAAAGCCTTAAGTACATCTTTGAGCAGAAGGATTTGAATCTCAGGCAGAGAAGGTGGATGGAGTTGTTGAAGGACTATGATTGTACGATTTTGTATCATCCGGGAAAGGCGAATGTAGTAGCTGACGCTCTAAGTAGAAAGTCTATGGGCAGCTTAGCACACATAAAGATTGAAAGAAGACAGTTGGTTCAAGAGATTCATAAAGTGGAACAAGAGGGAGTCGTATTTGAAATTGCTGATAAGGGAGTACTTTTGGCTCATTTGCAAGCTCATTCCTCATTATGTGACCAGATTAAGGAAGCTCAGTATTCAGACCCGAAGTTGTGTGAGTTGAGGGATTCAGTTAAAGACAGAAGTAATTCAGAATTTAGGATTGATCAGGAAGGTGTTTTGAGGTTCGAGGGTAGAATTTGTGTGCCACAAGTTCAGGAGTTGAGAAGGCTAATTCTTGAAGAAGCTCATCATTCTGCCTATACTATCCACCCTGGTATAACTAAGATGTACCAAGATTTGAAACAGTTGTTTTGGTGGCATGGTATGAAGAATGATGTGGCGAATTTTGTTGCACATTGTTTAGTGTGCCAACAAGTTAAGGCGGAACATCAGAAGCCGGCAGGACCGTTACAACGGTTGGAAATACCTGAATGGAAGTGGGAAAACATAGCTATGGATTTTATCGTGGGATTGCCCCGTACTGCTAAAGGTTTTGATTCTATTTGGGTAATTGTTGATAGATTGACCAAGTCTGCTCATTTTCTACCAGTAAAGACGACGTACAGTGCAGCTAGATACGCTGAGATTTACATTGAGGAGATCTTGCGGTTACACGGAGTCCCAGTATCTATTATTTCTGATAGAGGGCCCCAGTTCACTTCTCAATTTTGGAAATCATTTCAGAAAGCTTTGGGCACTCGATTGAATCTTAGCACTGCTTTTCATCCTCAGACTGATGGACAGTCGGAGAGGACAATCCAGATAGTCGAGGATATGTTGAGGTCCTGTGTCATGGATTTTAGTGGAAGTTGGGACAAACATTTACCGTTAGTAGAATTTGCCTATAATAACAGTTATCAATCAAGTATTCAAATGGCACCATTTGAGGCATTGTACGGGAGGCAGTGTAGATCTCCAATTGGATGGTTCGAAGTTGGAGACGGAATTATATTAGGGCCTGATTTGGTTCAAGATGCTAAAGAAAAGGTGAAGGTAATTCAACAAAGGTTGTTGGCGGCTCAAAGTCGACAGAAATCTTATGCAGATCATCGTCGTAGGGAATTAGAGTTCATGGCCGGAGATAAAGTGTTTTTAAGAGTGTCACCAATGAAAGGGGTTATGAGATTTGGTAAAAAGGGTAAGTTAAGTCCGAGGTTTATCGGCCCCTTTGAGATTTTGGATAAAGTAGGTGCAGTAGCTTATCGATTAGCCTTACCACCAGAGCTATCAGGGATACATCCGGTGTTTCATGTATCGATGTTGCGAAAGTACTTGTATGATCCATCTCATGTTGTTGAATATCAAGAGGTTCAGGTGAACGAGGACCTGTCATATGATGAAGATCCGATAGCCATTATTGATCAACAAGTAAAGAAGTTGAGATCGAAGGAGATTCCTTCGGTGAAAGTGTTATGGCGAAACCACTCAGAGGAAGAAGCTACTTGGGAGTTGGAGGCTGAGATGCGAGTCAAATACCCACAATTATTTCAGAACTAAGGTGTGCATATTTTCAAATTCGGAGGACCGAATTTCTTAAGAGGGAAAGAATGTTAGGATCAGGAATTTAATTAACATATATGTATATTCTTCACAGAATACCTTGCATGGGAAGAGTTGGCTGAATGGTTCAAAGGCAAGAAGGAAACCGTGTGGCCTGTGTTCGAATCCCAGCAGGTGTAAAAGAGTGAGTTTTTCTTATTTTTCAGATGCGTGAAATGTCCATTTTGCCCCTCCCTCCTTTAAACTTCAGACACCCCTCCCTGCGTTTCTTCTCATTGGCGAGTCGGCGAGGCAGCAGGGAACCAGTGGTGGCAGCGGCGAATGCGTCACGCCATCAGTGCCGTGTGCTCAAGCGATTTCTTCTGCCAGTAGCTCTGCTGTCTTGTTCCATCACCGCTAGCTTCCATCTCGTTCTGCTGCTATATTTTCCAGCTCGGGTTCAGTCGGCTGCGCGAGGAGAAGAGGAGGTACAGAAGTGCTGTGGGGTTCGGTGTTCTGTGTGCAGCGCCGGTGAACACCCCTTCCAGTAGACCACATTCTCGGTTAACGCTGTCGCGGTGTAGCTTCTGTCCGCCACCATTTTCGTGCTACTGTAGCAAATCCTTTGCTACTGTAGCAAGTCTGTGATTTCCAGTTCCGTCGTGTTTCGGCTGTGTTTCCGTCCGGGGAGTGAAGTGGTAAGCTCCTTGGTTCACAGTTTCATCTTTCCTCTTAAGTAGCGGTTGTGTGGCAGAGCTTACTCTTTTCGGTCTGTGTCGTCGGATTGCTCTGTTTTTCAGGCCGTGCCGTGAGCGTTAGAGGGAGAGGATCGTCGCGGGGCATTGTCTTGTTCTGATCAACCCCGAGGTTCTGTAGCTGGTGTTGGTGAGAAGGATGGTAAGTCTCACCCTTGTTCTTTATGTCTCTCCGCAACCGTGGCTATTACTGTTTTGTTGTGGATGCTGTTTTGGTTAAGGTTTGGTTGTTCGGAAAGGTTGTTATTACTGTGTGTATATTTTCGGATGCATGCCGGATTGCTACTGCAGTGTTATATATATGTTTGCCATACTGTGCTCGCGGGTTCTGTGAAGATATGCGTGTTGTGTGTGCTGTCCATGGTTATGATCGATGAGCATTGCTGTCATTTTGTTTCTGTGGTGGAGCGCTGTGTATGTGCCTGTTGTGCTGCTGCTGGGTGTGGGTGTTGTATGCTGGGGTTTTCGGTATGTGCAGTGTATGTGCTTTGGAATACGGTTGATGTTTGCACATAAGCATGGATATTGCTAATTGAATGAAAGAAGAAGTGATTGGAGATTGTTGCTGTTATGCATATGTATATGTACGTATAAAGTTGGAGTTCTGTGATCAGTGAACTAAATCGCGGTATTGGAAGTAAAGTGATATATGTAGGGAAATGTTGTTATTATTTGCAAGGAATAAGAGGAATAGAGTAGGAGAAGCGACTTCTGTTGTAGTGTGCGTATAAATGATTAATGGTGTGTTAGTGGTGGAAGTGATAAGTAGGGATGCTTATATTGGTCAAAGACGTTAAGCAAATTGTTAATATGTTATTTTTATATCAGGGGATTGAGTAGTGGCTTTACAGCAAGTGGTTGGTGGGAAGAGTAGCAATTTAGGAACACGGCAGGTGAGTGAATAACGTTCCCTACAAATTTACATTTTCAAATGCATTGTTATTTCAAATGATGAATTTCAAATATGGATTTCGAAAAGCAAGTTTTACGAAATTATGGTTTAAATCGTTAGAAATGATTTTCTTTCGATCGATTTACAAAAGATTATGATTATGCATGAAAATGGATAAAGAGGCTTTAGAAAAAGATTTGACAGTGAACTGATGTTATTCATGAAATATATGTTTATGCGAATTTCATATGTTTTCATAGTAATTTGATTTCAAAGGTACGTGCTGGGGTTTTTGGAAAGTTAAAGTGATTTTATCAATGATTATGGTATTTGAAACGATTGAGATCATTACATGTAAAAAGGACCCCACGCATGATAGAAACGTTTTAGGACGGAATACAGAACGCTGGTTGCTAACAGCAGTACTGTTAGTCCTTGGTGCACCTTGGTTACTCGAGCTCGACAGATTGTGGCATAGCCACCAGAATTATTTCGTGGGATTCGTTCTCGCGACAGTTTGTGGCATAGCCACCAGAATTATTTCGTGGGATTTATTCTCGCGACAGTTTGTGGCATAGCCACCAGAATTATTTCGTGGGATTCGTTCTCACGACAGATAGTGGCTTCGAGCCACCAGAATGGTTAGTTACCCTCGTGGACTGTGTGTCCACGTCAGTTTTCGTTCTGTTGAAATCCTACAGAAAGATCATGGTTTTGAAAAGATTATTTTGAATGAGTATTTGAAACAATTAGTTCATATGGTTATTTCCCCTGAAATACAGATGTTTATGAAAAGGTTTGCATTAGATTATGAAGAGTTAAGAAAATACATTTTAAGATGATTATGCATTGTTTATTTTCCGCATTCTTATAAATCATGTTTTTGGGACGTTATTCACGAGTAGATTTTTGGCTTCAGATAGTGCAGGTGACCCTATTTCTCCAGCTGAGCGGTAAAGAGCCTTGCTGTTGATCCGAAGCTTCATTTGATAATTAGTACTTTTGATGTAATTGCTTCTTAAGAACTTTTATTATTTTGGAAAGGAAGTGCTCTGCATGAACCTTGGAAAATGTTTGTATGACTTTTGAAAAATGCTATGGAGAAATTAATGGTTTTACTTAAAATGCTAGGCTTTCAGAATATGATGTATTCATATTCTGTGCCGGTCACGGTCCAGAAATAGGGACGTGACAGCTGGATCTTAGGTTTTGCCATTCCTGCAATGTCAATGGCTATGTCTATGTTGGTGTTCGCAAGTGGAAGCTCCATATATTTATATAAAGACAGTGAATCTAAGACAAAGAAGCGCTTGAACAACCTAGTTCAATCTATCAAAGCTTATGCATTGAAGTGCTTCCGTTCTAAAATTACTTTGCCAAAAGAGGAGTCAGAAGTAAAGGAGATGGAGTAAGTTACCCTTTCACCTTTAAAAATTTTTGTTCACAGTTAGTTTACTGTTAAGTTAAATAATCTCGTACTTCTTTTTCTTGGTGAAATAGGCTTCAAGAAAAACCTCTCTGCTGTGAAAACATGGAAAACCTAAAGGAGTTGAATGAGAATTCTAAAAGCAGCACAGTTATGGTAGCAAACTCCAAGGTTGTGCTGAGGCTAATCCCCGTATGGACAATGCTTCTTATGTTTGCAGTAATATTCCAACAACCTCTAACTTTTTTCACAAAACAAGGCATGACAATGAAGAGAAACATCGGGAAAAATTTCAAGATCCCTCCAGCTACATTGCAAAGTGCCATTACACTGTCAATAATATTGTTGATGCCACTATATGACAAAATATTCATACCAGTTGCTCAGCTGATCACTCGTCAGGACCAAGGCATAAGCGTAACTCAAAGAATGGGAATTGGAATGGTTCTCTCAGTGGTAGCCATGGTGATTGCAGCTATGGTAGAAGGTAATAGGCTAGAGATCGGAAAGGAAATGAGAGAAGCAGGATCAAAGTCAGAAACTGTGGATTTGAGCATATTCTGGTTGATACCACAATATGTTCTGTTGGGAATCTCAGACATTTTTACGGTGGTGGGAATGCAAGAGTATTTTTACAGTGAAGTTCCAGAGAATAAGAGAATGCTAGGGATTGCATTGAATACAAGTGTGTTTGGGGTGGGAAGCTTCGTAAGTGCTCTACTAATTAGTGTGGTGGAATTATTCACAAGCTCAAAAGGAAGACAAAGTTGGTTCTCTGATGATATGAACGAGGCTCGTCTAGACAATTATTATTGGCTATTGGCCACTTTAAGTGCAGTTAGCTTGTTTTTGTATGCATTGTTGTGTAAATATTACCGTAGAAGGGGTGATTAAAGCAATGAATTTTGAGTTCCCCTCATTTCTTTCTTTCAGTTTAACGAACTTGAGTAGCACTAAGCAACATATGGATACCATGTCTAACCTTATTCTTTGCCAAAAAAAAAAAAACATACAAAATACAGTGGCGAAAACCAACTGGAGATGAAAGATAAAGGAGCCTAAGTGTGAATTTTGACTGACTCATTGAAGTACTCACACAAAATCAGAGTACCGATTTGGACTCTAATCGTGTTACACAATAAATAACACCAACTAGAGAAAGAGAACTGAACTAGAGAAGGGATAGAGAGTTAAAATTGACTCTCCCACCTTCTATATGCGCATAATGCACGGTTATGTAACTCCCTTATCTAATAAAGGAATATATTTCATATATTTACCACATATACTCTTTTATTTGTATTTGTGCCCCACTTGAGACGGACTTGGCCTTATGTATCAATGGTGCATCCAAAGGCCTCTTTCCGACATTTTCCACTCATACTTGATAGATAAGCTAGTATGGGTTTTGCATCTTTCTCCTCCTTCTTTTTATACTAGGTATTTTCTTGTGACTACATAAGCATGACGTTTACAAGGTTCTATTAGAAATCCCTCTCAAATGACTAACACAAGACAACCCTATAATACAACTCAATTCTTTTCTCGTTCATCGAATATTCTAAATTTATCCATATACACATTTCTCATGGAAATCTAATTCTAAAACAACTTGTAGTTTCTGTCATCTTTTACCTCTAACCTGGTCAACTTGACTCAGTTGTATCCTTAGGACTTCACTCTTCTTACCTCCAAAACTGGCATTTTTTATTTTCATTATCAACAAATTTTGTGTCATTCTCTTCGTTTTTGAATCCTCTACATAATGGGGACCAATTTTGAAGCAAAAATGCAAGCTTTCACATCACCAATCTCAAAGATCAAACTTCCTCGTTCCTTTTTCACCTACGGTAGTTATACATTTCTTTTCTTTTGTTCTAGGTTTTTGAAATCATATACTATGTCTTTTAACGCGTATTCAACATGGTAGGACATAGATATTATTCACAGAATAAAATTAGTTAAATAACTCTTATATTACTTATAATTAACTGATTATTTAATTTTTTTAGATTATCTAAAAAATTAATTGAGTTTTATATTAAAGAATGGAGGTAGTATGAACTCAAGTTTAGCCATGATAAAATTCTCATTTGAAGTCTAAACTCAAGTTCAGACGCTACTGGAAATTGAGTAAGAAAGGGAAAAAGGGACACAAAACAAATGAAGTACAAAATCGAGTTTAGCATGTATTTGAACTCGAGTTTGAGCTACTCAAGCCATGGCTTTATGTGAAAACAGAGCAAAAACTCGATTTTAAGAACAATACCAAATCGATTTTGAGGATAAGGCTTTTCATATTCAAACCAATTTAGGCTCAACGAACTGAAGTTTGAAAAGGCGTAAAGAACCAGAACAAGCAAACTTGAGTTTATAAGATGCAAAAGGTTGAGTTAGGTAAAAGGAGACTACTTAATTGTTTAGACTGACGAAAGGGGTGAGACATGTGACTATTTAGAGAGTATTCAATTTTTTGGGAATACTATTTTGTTGTGGTTCCAATCGTAGCACTTGGGAAGGCATCTTAGTTCCTAGGTGCTTAGTTTTATGTCTAAAGGTAATAGACGACTAGCTCTACCTGATATTGGTATCGCATAGGAGGAAAGAAGATTTCGCCCTACCCTTAAATTGTGGGTGAGCCTAATCCCTTTTTAAAATTTTTGTATAACAAAAAAACACAGGTTTAACATATGTAGGAACTCAAGTTTCATTAAGGCTGATCAAACTCGAATGGAGTGAGATAAGAACTTGAATTTGTAGGGAGATATTGACTTGAAAAGCACAAACTCTAAAAGAGAGGGAAATCAATTTCTCAATCTAATAGGATATTGGACAATGAAAGAACATTTTTAAAGGTTAATGAACTCGAGTTTTGTGAAGAAATAAAGCATAACACTTTAATAGGATCATGATATAGGTTCCAACACATAACACTTTGATTCTAAAATATAAGACTTTAATTTACCCTATCTTCCAAACTTATAATTTTTTTTATCTAAAATTTTCCTATTGATTGTATATAGGATTTATATATATATATATCAAAATACTTTTTTAAAAAATAATTAAATTAACGATTTTTTTAATATATGTAAATTAGTTATTTATTTTATATTGGAGAAGTATTTGAAAACGTGAAAAGAAGATGCTCACCACGAACAGCCAGAAGTTAGATGGGCCACTCCAGTACCGGAATAGAAACTAGAAAGACAAGAAATCAATTGATCAAATATTAGGAAGCAGAAAAAAAAAATACTAACCGTTAAAGAAAATTTTCAGGAGTTCACATGAAAAAGCTATAAACCAAAACAGCCTCAGTGCCTGCAAAGACAATCAAAATGGTCCTTGTGGGGTTTTCTTACCAAGGATGGCTTCCCAAACTGAAGATGAAAATGGTGCCTTTTTGTCCAAAAATTCCCTAACCGCTTTTTCATAAAGTTTAAAACCCCTTTCCATTAATCTTCTGACCACGCCCTGAGCTTCAGTTACTCCTTTTTCCTTGCAGATACTATCAACTAGGCCAACAAAAGTGAATAGATTTGGAGAATGACCTGCTTCTAACATCTCCACACAAAACTGATAAATAGCATCCTGCAATCTGTTACACTTGTAGAGTCCTTGTATAAGGACAGTGTAGCTGAAAGCATTTGGTGAAATGCCATTGTTTTGCATTTTCCTGAAAATCCTTATTGCATCATCGGCTTTATGGGCCTTCGTGTAGCCTTCCCCGGCGGCAGTGTATATGACAACCTCTGGAATAGTACATTTCTCCCGCATCAAGCCGAAAAGTTTCAAGGCCTCTTGAACAAGACCATCTTTGCATAAACCATCAAGCATGGCCACTGCATTGGGGATTAGACCAGTTTCCTCCATCTTCTTGAAGATCTCATCATCATCCTGAGGTATAGAGTCTGGAGCTCGTTGATCAGGGCTTGACTTTTCCTCTTCCTTGAATTGGTTGCTTCCTGCATCCTCTGAGGGCATATCTCTTTTATTATCAAAACCAAGCTTGAATTTCTCAAGGAAACTTTGGTCGATTCGAGAGGCTTCCTTATTTGCTTCAACAGCCATGTTTCTACCCCGAAATTGAACATTGGTTAGGGAAGATATATTTGACTTTTCAGTATCACCTAGTGGGCTATCCGATCTTGGAGTGAAAGGACGGGAGCCTCTGCTAAATTCTTGGAAATTCGGAGGAGTCTGATTGAATCGGTTGTTGCTTCTTGAAGGCCTATTTGGAATTGGTTCTGAAGAATGCTGTTGGACTCTGCCATTGCCACCATTGTCATTAAAACGGAAAAACTCATCAGAGTCTCCCATAGGTCGTCTGATGAAGCTATTATGGTCATCAGAGGAGCTAAAGTGGTGTATGGTCCTAAGGTCCTAAGCCACAGTGCCTGTGAAGAAGCAAAAGAGAAGTTCAATGGAGAAGATGTGCCACGTGGAAGAGAGAGCTGGTAAATGCAGGAGGAGGATATAAGCCTATAAACCTTCCTTTGCAATGCTGGCACGTGGACCTGTTCATGAATTGAGTTTAGCACAGAACAACTAATCTCAAAATCAGAAGTAAAAGTAAGTGAAAATATTCGGGGGGGAAATTAGCAGACAACCTAACACTGCATAATAATCGAGTAACAAAGGATCTAGGAAGCAAGGGATAAGAGGACCAGATGATTTGAAATTTTATGCACCCTGCAAAGAGGATGGGATTGTTATATATTTGACCACAGATGTAAAGCTAGTACGATATTTGAGTCAAGAATAATGAGCCAAAAAAAAACAAATCGTATTCTATTTAGTTATTTGATTAGACAATAAACGTTAACTTTTTAGCCATCACTTTGAGGGTCATTTGATTTAACTTAGAGATAAACTTATAAAAAAATAGTTTAAAAATTACTATAAAGAATAACTTTTACAAAAAAAATTTAAAAAAGTAATTATAAAAAAATAAGTATTTATATATTTATTATTAGAATAACTTTTATGATTAGTAAATTATCAGAAAGAGTATGAAGTAAAATGATAATTATATAAAGTAAAATTTTAAATTTATATTTTCTGTTTGATATTAAAAGAATAAATAATAATTAATAAAGCGTTTAGAAGAACAATAAGAATAAAATTTTTGTATGTTCATATTTAATAATTTCATTATTTAATCAATAGCAGCTTTGTCTTATACATAAAATTATAAGAATACTAATCTACAATTAATTTAATTACTTTTCAGACTTCATAATTTAGTAATTTCTTAAGCTTTATTTTTGTAATTTGTGTTTTCTTTTATGACATTAGAAAAAGGAAGAATTATCCCCAAAACCACAGTTAAAAAGGATTAGAAACTGAGGAACGAAGAAACATGTTGAAGTTTGAAGCAATATTTTTAATTTTATATTTCCTTATACATAATTTTTAATTTAATTTTATATATTTTGATCAATGTAAGTAACTAAAGAGAGAAGTAAAATTAGTTACAATGTAGTAATTTAATATATTACATATAGAAACATTAAGTCAAAGATCATACGAAAGGATATGTACAATACATCACTATTGGACTTATTTATACTCAACAATTTTATCTTTAATTTAATCATGTAAATGATCCATTGCATGTGAAGATCCTATAGAAGAATGTAGCTATGAAGTTTCATCTTAATCATTGTATTGTGAATCATGAAGGCGATATTCTTCTCCCTCAAAATCAGGATAAAAATTAGAAGTCCTTCCTATAAAATTATATATAGCCATTGTTACACAAACGATTTTAACTTAAGTTGGGTAGTCATGGCTGCGCATTTTATATACATTTCTAAACTTATTCTTCCATACCCCAAAAGTTTTTTTATATTGTACACCTTAAATTTAAATGAGTAAAGTTGAAAACTTTGTTAACAGTATATTATCTGTTAGTTATCCTATGAAAATACCTAGATAGTAACGCGCATGTTTGTAGGGACAAAGATATCCACCTAGTGTTGGGTAGCTAATATCGACTAAATAATATTTACTTGAATTAAAGAAGTGAGCATCGTCATAATTTGTTAAAAGAGAAACATAAATAATTGAAGCAACAAATAGGCATACCTGAAGTAGATAGGTGAAGTTCATAAAAGTTGTCAATATATGATTAAATATGTGGGCATCATGAACACTACCTTCCCATCTAGCCAAGACAAAAGTGAAGCATATGTCCCAATCACAATCCGCCATGACATTTTGTGATGTGTATCTTTTTCTGCAAAAATATTTGGCTTGTTCATTTGTAAGAACAACACAAGAAATGTGTGTGCCATCAATTGCTTTTATTGTATTTTTAAAAAATGGACAATATCGTCGATCTTGACTGATTTTGGTGTGAACATTCCTAAACTCATAATCTATTGGTTTGATGTTATCTCTTGTAAGTCCACAACATGCTCATATAACCTCATAAAAGTGTCTAGTAATCGTCTCATCGTAGTGTTAAAACTTTTCTTACGCTTATCTACTGGTTTCCACATGTGTAACCATCTATGAAAATATCGCTACCTTCTCACTTCCCTTCCTTGAGGCCATGCTGTTGCAATGCACAACATAGATCTAAGAACACGGATATATTCAGAATTGTTCATTCACCTTTTAGAACTTAGTTCACCTATTGCAAACCTCTATATTCACTTATACGCATAAGCTCCTTACACATATAATGTCTTGCGTAAACTCCAACCAAAATAGCAACTTCTTCATCTGTATCTTGACCTTGTTCCCTGCTTTCTTTTGAACGTGTTGATTGATCCATTTCTATAAAAGAATATGTTGCAAAATTAAATTATCGTAATTGAAAATACTACTATTGAACGAAATGGCTAACCAGTGTTCATACATATGAAAGCAAATTTAAACATTCAACTAGATATTTAACAATAAAATGAACTGTTCAAACTAAGAGCATCCTCCCCCATAACAGAGCCGATGCAAAAATTCCACAACTAGTTGTAGGTCATCCTTAAGTGACCAATATATCTCTCTATTCTCCGGAGTTCTCAAGATGTCCATGCATCGTACGAAAAAATCAATATTCTCCCTAACTTGTTGAATAGTTTGGAGGTGAGTCACGACTGTGCTGATTGATGGAACAACAGCCCGTGCTTGTTGTGCTTCTTTGTTTGTACGTTCCATGGCTGCCCTTTCCATTCTAACCAGATCAGTTAGTGCTTCTGCTATGACATTAGAGGCAGATCTTTTTGCATTCTTCTTCTTTCCACCTCTTGCCTTCTTAAACCCCTGTGTGCTGCCAGCAGATATTGGCGCCTTCCCCTTGACACTTGCATCGCCACTACCACCTTGGGACGAGATCAACGTCACCCTATGCAATTCCCCATTGACCCCAGTTGGGTTTGTTATGACATTATCAGAATCTCCGAATCCTTCTTCAAGATTGACACCTTCATCATCATTGTCATATGCGTGTTCGCGCCCTTGTTTAGATGCTGTGCTTGAAGGTGCCCAATTGCAATACCCTGTGGCAGTCACATTGCTGAACAAACGGTTTAACTTCTCAGAGAACTGCATCCCTTTAAATCTGAATTTCTCAATGGCCGGATTTTCCTGCCCAAACACAACTGTCATGGGTCAGAAAATGTTTTTTTTCCAATTACAATGAAAAAAAAAATGAAATGTACAAGAAGAAGAACATCATACCAATTTCAACTTCTCCCACCCTTCATCTTCTTCCACCATTACCCCCTTATCCTCATACCACCCCAACCCTGTCTCTGAACTTCTTAATTTGTTCCATGTTTGCCATTCCTTTCGCAAAGCGTCATACTTATTTTTTAACTGTATATTTGAGTAATTCCTGCCAGTGAAGGTATTAAATCTCTGCTCAATCAGTTTCCATGCAACCCTGGTCATACTACCCCCTTTTCTTTCACCTTGTTGAACTTGTTGCAGACACAAGTCAATAAATAACTTACTTGTTTGACTATCCCAGGATGCTTTTGATTTGCTCATGATGCTATAAAGGCATAACAAGTAACTATGAGCTGTTCAAACAACCAGGGATCGGCTTCCCCACAACATTTTTATGATAAACAAATTTAAAATCATGAAATATCAAGCAAGTTAACACTTAAACAAATACCACATACAGTAATAACAGAACAACAGAACCAGAACCAGAATTGTGCAAACAATGGACAGACAGACACGGGCAAACATATACATGTAATTATGGGTTCTAAATAACAACAGGAGCAAACAATGGACAGACAGCACAGACCGTGATGGATTTCAACTTCAACGGGAAAAAACAATCTATTGAGTCCTTCATAAATTCCACACGAAGCAAAACTTTTGCTACCAAAGACCACGAAAGAAAAAAGAAATCTCATTTTCTAAGTAATCCATTATGTCATTAGAAAAAACAGGGAAATCAACTTCTCTTCAAACAAACACATCAGAAAGCCCACACATTACTAGATTTGCAGCTAGATTTACACTTTACAATTACAGTGCGGGTGCTCAGATAGATAGCAACCATAGCCACAGTGTTTTTTTTTTATTTCCAAAAAATCATTGCTTTCCAATGAAATTGAAAACCGATTCAAAATGGGAAAAGATTGTCCTCAGAGAAAAAAATACAATAATAGAGTTCCAGGAAGACTACATAAGGAAATTTATGATATCAGGAACCTCAAGAGATGGAGGAACTCACTCACTCACAGATCCACTGACGATATCTGAAGAGAAGAAGGCGACGACCTCTGAGAAGCTACAATCTGAAACAGAAGAAGGACGACAATGAAGAGCAGAACAGAAGCCGGTGAAGAAGACATGCAAGAGGCGGAGAACAGAGTGAGAAGAGAGAGATTTCAGGTGATTTGAATTGTTTTTTTAAGATACAAAACATTGTCTAATACTCAATTCTAATAAGGCCTTTCTTACCAATTGATCATAACTAGGGAGGGGATTTAGTCATTGAATTTGTTTTAAAGTGTTTTAAAAATCAAGTGGCTCACAAACCCTTTCCTTTCCTTAAAGAAAAACGCGTGTTTTTTCTTCAAAGCGGGCGCATTACAAATCTTAAGCATGTTGACAGAGTCAAGGAGATGGACTTTTGTCAACCACTAATACAATAAGGTAACAGTGTGACTTGCTTTATTTCACATCAGATATTCGAATATATACACAAGGCAGATGAGGAGAAAATATAACTAAAATACAACTGAATTGCTTATCTTAGTTAACTATCCAATATCTACCTAACTACCCAAACTTATTAGTGAAGTTAGAAAATATTCTAACCATTCTCTATCTTATCCTCTATTAACTACTCACATAACGATGGGAATGAAGGCAATAAGACTACAAGCTATTCAAAGTGACATATTGAACATGGCGCACAGCAACTTGACTGTCAAGAACATGAATTGTATACTAGTACTAGTATAAGGATATCCAAACCTCCAGTGGCTATAAGATATTCCCTCTTTAATTACCAAATAATGATAATTATACAGGAACCAGTATGGTCGCAAGTAACATCCAAGACAGTTCAAATCCTAAAATAGCAGATTGCAAAAACTAAGACCTGTTTTTCCCTTTTCATGCCTGCAATTCCACAAGTGACTAGTAATTGCAATCTCATAACTACATACATGATTAAAATAAAAACAAAACACAATGTAAGCTACGCCCTACTCTCTATCACAAGCAAACACCCACTTTGAAAAATAAAACCCTAATTTAGAATACTAAAAATAAAGGTACAAAGACAGAGGGGTTTAATTTGTGAAGGAAAGGGGGACATTCAAAGCATTTTAAAGAATAAGAAATCAGCTGGTATGGAAGAATACAACCACACCTCTCTTCTCCAGACAATGATGCCGATTTGACTGACGGTCGGGGACAGGTGAATGAAGAGGACCAGAGGACGGCGAGAGCGTGAAGGGAGATAACAATCGGAAGCAGCGTCGTCGAGGATGGGATTGATGAATGAGGAACAGCAATGGAGTACCAGAGACAACGGCGGCCGAAATTGAGTTGCAACGGACGGCTCATTCTTCATTGAAAAATGAGAACTGACCCGATTTTGTTTTATATGTAAAACGGTGCGTTTTCTCTTTGTGGAGAGGAAATGGAGAGGTGAGTTAAGTAGAGAATAGACATTCCGCGCCCAACCCCGTTCTCGCAGGGCAAAAGTAAAACACTTAAAACTGCAACTTTTTGGTCTTCAGAACCAATCTTTCTCTTTCCCGCAGGGTTCATGAGTCTCGCTTCTGAGAACATATTCCGTTACTGTGTTGCAAAATATTGAAAGTTTGCTTCAGAGGCGAGAAGCAGAAGAATCCGTCAATCACGGTAATTTTCCAAATTCATCTGATGGCTTTTCTTCTGAGTTGTTAAAATTTGAAGTTAAGCATATCCCTTCATTCTATTTTGCTTCCAAGCTTAAGGATAATAAAGGTAAGGTATCTAATTGCCATTGGGTTCTCTAATTGTCTTTATTGATTTCGATTTTTGTTGTTTCCTAGAGCAGAAATTGTTTTGAACGCTGAAAGCCTCAAACATAATTTTTCTCAATTTTCTTTTGATTTTGCTTGATGTAATTGTTGTAATACTAGTTACTAATAATCGAGTTTTTATACAGCAAACATTGCATAACTTGAAGTGGGTTGACCCTTTCTTTGTTTCACTGTCTGTTTACGGTAGATAATTTATTTTAGTAATCAAGGTAGTTCTCTCCAGCTATAGACCTCAACCACTGGTTCCACATATTCATGAAGGTTTGCCTTCGATTACGAAGGCCTATGAGATGAGCTATTAAAGCAGTTGACAGTTTGAAACTGGAACTTTTAGAAAAGGGTTTCCGCACATTCAATTTACTCAAAATTTGTATGAATTTTATGTTACACAAGCTGAAGAAAATTACAACTAATTCATTTGTAAAAATGAGAAGGCAAGTAACAATGCTCAAACGAGATTAATTCAGTAATAAAATGATTCATTTTTGTGAAAAATGAAAGAAAAAAAAAAACTCTCCAAACCAGGTCTTTAGTGTTCAGTGGCCAGGTTCTGATTTTTAACATGAATAATTTGTTAGTAATTTTATATTTCTAAATAGATGCTATTATATTAATCTCTAAAATCTTCTTACCTTGATATTTCACTAATGTTGTAGAAACAAAAACTGATGGAGCCGGAGGTAGTAGAAGCAGAGATAGTGCTGCCAACCTACCTTAGTTTTAAGCGGGTGCAAACGTATGACAAATACCCCAAGGGCCAATCTAGAGGCAGGCACTGGAAACATCTTAAGCAGATAATTCAATCTGAGAATTACTCGAACTACCCACCTGATGAGCCCACTTGTGAGTTATCGAACCAATGCCTTTTTCTGACTCTTGAAAATGATCCATTTTTGTACTTGTTAGTTTGTGTATGCATTTTATATTTTATTCTGAAATCCATATACTGTAGCCCCAGGTCCTTTTTTCTTAATTTTTTTAATTTGATGTTTTTTAAAATTTGAATTATGCTATGTATTAGAGCAGTGTTTGGAAAACAATTATTTTGTTTTCTAGGCTAAAGTGGAAACTCTTCTTTATAAGGAGTTATGTGTTCCAAAATTTGAAATAATTTCAATATCGGGTTCTACATACTTCGATTTGTATAATATTCATCAAGAGGCCAATGTTTTAAAACTCGACTTCTGATTGAATCAGAAAAGTGAAAAGCTCATTGTTCAATGATTCTACCAAAGGTACATGGGATGGTTAACAATTTTAAATATTGCTTTGGTGAAGGCGTAAAGCTTGTCTCATTCAAAATGATACTGGCTAGTTGAGTTTGTCTATCAGGGCGTGTCAATTGGTTTACAGATTCAACTAACTGATCCGGTCAGTATAAAAATCTTGCATCTGAGTTATATTTATTGCAGATGTCAGTATTGAGTCGCCCCCTTCTATGCATCCTTGTAAGAGAATTTGTGACATTACAGGTTTTGAGGTATGTTACAAATTTTTATTTGTTTTCATTTGCTATATTTCACTTTATGTTTATGTAATTAGAATGTCATATATTTCTTTCTTTTGTGTGAAGAAAGTTGTTGATCTTTTTTTTTTTTGTGGGGGGGGGGGGCATTTGGTGTTCTTGTTGGTGTGAGCCGAAAGTCTTGGGCCCACCCATGCTTTTATACCATATTTCTTGTCTTTTGCTATCCAATATTGAACTTCTCCCTATCATATTTCCTGACACTACTGTCACGTCCTGAAATTTGGACCGTGACCGGCACAGAATATGACTAGTTTCACATTCTGAAAGCCTAACACCTTAAATAAAACATACGAGTTTTCCATAACGTTTTTCACGATAAATAGAATCTTTTCCAACGTCTAGGTGGAGTTTTACCCTTTTCCAAAATATTACAAGATTTTAAGAAAAGTAATTACATCAAAAGTAGTGTTTTATCAACGGTCCTTCGGATTAATAGCAAGGCTCTTTACTGCTCAGCGGGAGGATGAGGGTCACCTGTACTATCTGAAGCCAAATAATCTACTCGTGAATAACGTCCCAAAAGCATGATTAAAAGAATGTGGAAGTAAACAATGTATAAACATGTTTCAAATATCAGTTCGTAATTCAATGCAAACTTTTCTGTGAACATTTTCTTCAGGAAAAAACAATAATCTGAAATAACCATTTTAAATCAACCTGAAAAAACAATCCTTTCAAAACCATAATCTTTCCGTAGGACTTCAACAGAACAGAAACAGATGTGGGCACACAGTCCACGAGGGTAACTAACCATCAGACGTGGCGCGAAGTCACGAAACAGACGTGGACACACAGTCCTCGAGGGTAAATAACCGTCAGACGTAGCCCAAAGCCACGAAACAGACGCAGCCGAAGCCACGAAACAGACGCAGGTACGAAACCCACGAATAACAGACGCAGGTATGAAACCCACAAAATATCCATCGAGCTCGGTAACCAAGGTGCACCAAGGACTAACAGTACTGTTGTTAGCAACCAGCGTTCTGTATTCCGTCCTAAAAATATTTCCATCATGCGTGGGGTTCTTTTCACATGTAATGATCTCAATCATTTCAAATACCATAATCATTGATAAAGCCATTTTGAATTTCAAAAACCCCAACATGAACATTCAAAATCAAGTTACTGTAAAAACATATGCAATTCACGTAGGAATATTTCATGAATAATATCAGTTCACTGTCAAATCTTTTTCCTAAAGCCTCTTTATCCATTTTCATGCATAATCGTAATCTTTTATAAATCGATCGAAAGAAAATCATTTCTAACGATTTAAACCATAATTTCGTAAAACTTGCTTTTCAAAATCCATATTTAAAATTCATCATTTGAAAAAATGTAAATTTGTAGGGAACGTTATTCACTCACCTGCCACGCTTCTAAACCGTTACTCTTTTAAGCCAATCACTTGGTTATAATCACTTCTTAATTCCCTAATATCCCAAAATAAAGTATATAGTAAGCTAATATTCAAGACCTAAAATTCAAACAGACTCAATATTCTTAACAATCATCATCAAAACTATGATCAAGGAAGGATCCCAACCAGAAGCTAACTCTTAGTTTCTTCCAAAATTTTGAACTCAACCATCACTATAAAGTCACTTCTCCATAAGTCCTAATAACATACTTTGCACGCACACCACATTCCCTTTTTCCCTAAACATAACCATTCCATTTGGCCATACACCAACATAGCATCTTAAAACATTCATATATACCGAATTCAAGCATACTGTTTTCCTCAAAACCTTAACTTCCTTTCCCTCTCTGTTTCACAAACACACACACAAGCAAAGATTGTCCAGACGTCAACACCCCAACACCCACAGAATAGCAACCATGATACGCATATATATATAAAGCAGCAATGCACGCTAATACGCTCCAGCTAGCTTTCAAAATTAGAAACAATAACCCATGACCTGCATTTCTGAAATCAGACATTATCCCTGTATATATGCATACCCACAGCATCCCCCGCTCATCAACAATTCCAATGACAACATAGCATACAGACAAGCATATCTTCACAGCACCCCCGAGCCCAGTGTAGCTATATACATATCCAATCCTTCATCACAATAACTACAGCATGCACATTTCATAGATTCAAGCATATATCCTCAAACCGGAGCAATGTATTCCCTTTACCGAGGCCAAACTCTCACCCCCGACAAAACAGAGCAAAATTTCACAAGGTCCCTGGCACAACAACGACCCCACAAGCAGAGCATTCCACGAGAACAAGCAATACATCACAACATAGGAAAGGGAAAGAAGAGAGCATCCCAGGAATACTTACACAGCGAGGGGCATGAACTGCAGGGCACACGTCGCCGGCAAAGATTCAACCTGACTTCACCGACACTGCCCTCTTATCACTCTGCCTCTTGCTACAACCCAACACCCAAAACTTCACCGTCGCTCATCCACCGAGAAGAAGCATAACGCCACCTCGGAACAGAGCACCCCAAAATTGACAGAAATTACCTAAACCACAGGGCGTCGGCTTCAATCGCACAATGACAGCTCAAAGGCTCGACTTTCACTCCCTTCCTGCTTCCTCTCCTCGCAGCATATAAAGGCAACAAAAGCGGAGACCTCAGGTGATGGGTCAACTCCGATGGCGACGGCACAACAGAGTCTGAGCACACGGTTTACCTCCCTCGCCGCTCACCAGTCGCCTCCCTTTCCTCTGCCGCCGCTGCACAATCTGTAAAAGAAACAAGGAGTGCGTACGGCGACCAAAAAGGAAAGAAAAAAGGGGGAGAAATCTGAACTTCACGCGAGAAAAAAAAAACACCCCCTTCAGCGTACTCAGGATTCGAACACGGGCATGCTGGTTGATTTCCGTCCACAGTGACCACTAAACTACCTCACACACATTGAAAAATTCTCTGTGGAAAATGTATATATATATTCCTTAATTACATTGATTTATCCAGATAAAACTCATGGCCATAACATTCTTCCCCTCTTAAGAAATTCGGTCCTCCGAATTTGAAAACATGCTTACCCTAGTCCTCGAATAACTGTGGGTGCTTGAGTCGCATCTCACTCTCCATTTCCCAAGTAGCTTCTTCCTCTGAGTGATTACGCCATAACACTTTGACCGAAAGAATATCTTTTGATCTTAACTTCTTTACTTGTCTATCAATAATAGCCACCGGATATTCGTCATATGACAGGTCCTCGTTCACCTGAACCTCTTGATATTCCACCACATGAGATGGATCGTACAAGTACTTCTGTAGCATCGATACGTGAAACACTGGATGTATCCCTGACAGCTCTGGGGGTAGGGCTAATCGATACGCTACCGCACCTATCTTATCCAAAATCTCAAAAGGACCAATATACCTCGGACTCAACTTGCCCTTTTTCCCAAATCTCATAACACCTTTCATTGGTGATACTCTTAAGAACACTTTATCTCCGACCATGAATTCCAATTCCCTACGACGATGATCCACGTAAGACTTCTGTCGACTTTGAGCCGTCAACAACCTTTGTTGAATTATTTTTACCTTCTCTGTAGCATCCTGAACCAAATCGGGTCCTAATATCTCACTATCACCAACTTCAAACCATCCAATAGGCGATCTACATCGTCTTCCATATAATGCCTCAAACGGAGCCATTTGAATACTGGCTTGATAACTGTTATTATAGGCAAATTCCACTAACGGCAAATGCCTATCCCAACTGCCACCAAAATCCATGATACAAGATCTCAACATATCCTCAACCGTTTGTATTGTCCTCTCTGACTGTCCATCTGTCTGAGGATGAAAAGCGGTGCTAAGATGCAATCGAGTACCCAATGCTTTCTGAAATGATTCCCAAAATCGAGAAGTAAACTGGGGCCCTCTATCTGAAATGATAGACACTGGGACACCGTGCAATCTCAGAATCTCCTCAATGTAAATCTCTGCGTATCTAGCAGCACTGTATATCTTCTTTACTGGAAGAAAATGAGCAGACTTGGTCAATCTATCAACAATTACCCAAATAGAGTCAAAACCTTTGGTCGTACGGGGCAATCCAACGATGAAATCCATAGTTATGTTTTCCCATTTCCACTCAGGTATTTCCAACCGTTGCAACATTCCTGCAGGCTTCTGATGTTCCGCCTTAACTTGTTGACACACCAAACAATGTGCAACAAAGTCCGCTACATCATTCTTCATACCATGCCACCAATACCCCTGCTTCAAATCTTGGTACATCTTATTTATACCAGGGTGGATCGTGTAAGCAGAATGATGAGCTTCCTCAAGAATCTGTCTTCTCAACTCTTGGACTTGTGGCACACAAATCCTGCCCTCGTACCTCAAAACACCTTCCTGATCAATCACAAATCCCGAAGTACTTCCATCTTGGATCGACTCCCTCAGCTTGCACAACTTCGGATCAAGATACTGAGCTTCCTTAATCTTATCAGCTAACGAGGAACGGACTTGCAAATGAGCTAAAAACGCTCCCTTATCAACAATTTCCAACACGACTCCATCTTGTTCTACTTTATGAATCTCTTGCACCAACGGTCTTCTTTCAGTCTTTATGTGTGCTAAGCTACCCATAGACTTTCTACTTAGAGCATCAGCTACTACATTCACCTTTCCCGGATGGTACAAAATCGTACAATCATAGTCCTTCAATAATTCCATCCACCTTCTCTGTCTGAGATTCAGATCCTTTTGATCAAAAATATACTTAAGACTCTTGTGATCAGTGAAAATCTCACAAGTTTCACCGTACAAATAATGTCTCCAAATCTTCAAAGCAAATACCACAGCCGCCATCTCTAAATCATGAGTCGGATAATTCTGCTCATGCGTCTTAAGCTTTCTAGAGGCATAAGCTATCACTCGTCCATTCTGCATTAATACACAGCCTAACCCGATCCGAGAAGCATCACAATACACCGTGTACCCTCCAACTCCTGAAGGTAAGCTCAACACTGGAGCAGAGGTCAAAGATTCCTTCAGCTTGTGAAAACTTTCTTCACATTTCTCATCCCACACGAACTTTACATTCTTCTGAGTTAATCTTGTCATCGGAGCCGCAATTATTGAAAAATCCTGAACAAAACGGCGGTAATATCCTGCAAGTCCTAAGAAACTTCGAATCTCAGTTACTGTAGTAGGTCGTGGCCAGCTTTTGACTGCCTCAACCTTACTAGGATCTACCTGGATGCCATCCTTCGACACCACATGCCCCAAGAAGGTGACTTCAGTCAACCAGAACTCACACTTGGAAAACTTAGCATAGAGCTGCTGTTCTCTCAACCTTTGTAATACTATCCGCAAATGGTGTCCGTGCTCCTTCGTACTCTTGGAATAAATCAGGATATCATCAATGAACACGATCACAAACTTATCTAGAAATTCTCTGAATACTCGATTCATTAAATCCATAAACGCTGCAGGAGCATTCGTCAAACCAAAGGACATCACTAAGAATTCATAATGACCATACCGAGTCCTGAATGCTGTCTTTGGAATGTCTTCCTTCTTAATTCTTAATTGATGATACCCTGATCGCAAGTCCACCTTTGAAAAGTACTGCGCTCCTTGCAACTGGTCAAACAAATCATCGATGCGTGTTAACGGATACTTATTCTTTATTGTCACCTTGTTAAGCTGTCGATAATCAATGCACAGCCTTAACGACCCATCTTTCTTTTTCACAAACAACACGGGTGCGCCCCACGGAGAAGTACTGGGTCGTACAAACCCCTTATCTAACAATTCTTATAATTGAGTCTTTAATTCCCTTAACTCAGAGGGTGCCATCCTATAAGGTGGAATAGAAATTGGTTGCGTGCCCGGAATAACATCAATACAAAATTCTATCTCTCTAACTGGGGGTAAACCCGGCAATTCTTCCGGAAAGACGTCAGGAAATTCCTGAACAACAGGAATATGATCTAAGCTGACAGTAACCTTGTCAACCTCTTGAACTATAGCCAAAAATCCCTGACAACCCTTTGCCAACATTTGTTGGGCTTTTAAAGCAGATAACAAGTTAGTTGGGTTCTTTACCTCATTCCCTCGCAACATAAACGAAGTTTCACCCGGAATATTAAACTTAACCACCTTTAAGTGGCAATCGACAGTGGCATAACATGAAGCTAACCAATCCATGCCTAATATCACATCAAAGTCAATCATATCAAGTATCATCAAATCAACAAGGCTTTCTCTACCCTCTACAGACACTTCACAGGATTTATATACTTGTGAAACTGACAAAGATTCCCCCACAGGGGTAGCAACTGAGAAAGGATAATCGAGTTTGACAGAATTCTTACCCAACATCTTGGTAAAATATTTTGAAACATACGAATGCGTCGATCCAGGGTCAAATAATGCATAAGCTTTTTGAGAACATAAAGTGATAATACCTGTGACCACATCATTAGAGGCCCGAGCATCTTGCCTCGTCATCGCATACACCCTAGCCTGTCCCTGACCTGAAGAAGGTTGTGCTCTTTTCTTCGGAGGTCGTCCTGATGTACCTCTACCTGTCGAGGCAGAAGTTGCCCCAATAGACGGAGCTGCAAACGTAGCAGGGTGAGGAGAAGGTCGAACTGATCCATAACTCGAGGTAGACTGGGCAAACGGACACTCTCTCCTCAAGTGACCAGGCTGTCCACATCCATAACACGCCCCAACGGTCTTATGACAGGCTCCAGAATGATATTTTCCACATGCACCACAGGGAGGTCTGGAATAGTTAGACTGACTAGCCCCAGACTGAGGTCTGGTACCTCCAAACTTAGGTCTTGTGTCAGGGACGCCCACAGAATGTCCATAAGACCTGGGCGCTGGCTGCCTGGCAAAAGACGAGGGTTGGCCCTGAGAGCGATTCCTTTGAAATGAAGAGCCTTGGAACCTTCCGCTCTCAGCCTTCTGTTTCTTAGAAACCCCATCTTCTTCCATGTGCCTCAACTCAATTCTCAAAGTACAGTCAACCACATCCGCGTAGGAGGCAAAATGATTCAACATCGGGGCTACAGCATCATGAATATGTATCGGCAATCCCTGAATAAACCTGCCGATCCTATCCCTTTCAGACGGAATCAAAGTAGATGCATATGATGAAAGCTCTGTAAATCTTCTGTCATACTCAGCCACAGACATCCCAGAAGTACATTTCAACAAAAGAAATTCCTTAACTCTGGCATCTTTCTTGCTCTGAGGAAGAAAACGTTTCAAAAAAAGATCCTTAAAATCCGCCCATGACAATGATGGTACTCTATCCCCCTGAAATCCCGGCACTGTCTTACTCTAGGCATTCGCAATCCCCTCAAGTCGAAACAAGGCAAACTCTACGTACTGCACGTCTGGACATCTCAAAGCCTGACATCTCTTCTCAATTCCTTCCAGGAACTCCATGGGTTCCTCTCGAGAATCAAACCCTGAAAACTTCGGAGGATCCAACTTGATAAACTCTGATAACCTGACCGCTATAGATTCTTCCTCCATAACCTGGGGAGGATGAGGGGATTGCGTAATTCAATGCAAACTTTTCTGTGAACATTTTCTTCAGGAAAAAACAATAATCTGAAATAACCATTTCAAATCAACCTGAAAAAACAATCCTTTCAAAACCATAATCTTTCCGTAGGACTTCAACAGAACAGAAACAGATGTGGACACACAGTCCACGAGGGTAAATAACCGTCAGACGCAGCCCAAAGCCACGAAACAGACGCAGCCGAAGCCACGAAACAGACGCAGGTACGAAACCCACGAATAACAGACGCAGGTATGAAACCCACAAAATATCCATCGAGCTCGGTAACCAAGGTGCACCAAGGACTAACAGTACTGCTGTTAGCAACCAGCGTTCTGTATTCCGTCCTAAAAATATTTCCATCATGCGTGGGGTTCTTTTCACATGTAATGATCTCAATCATTTCAAATACCATAATCATTGATAAAGCCATTTTGAATTTCAAAAACCCCAGCATGAACATTCAAAATCAAGTTACTGTAAAAACATATGCAATTCACGTAGGAATATTTCATGAATAACATCAGTTCACTGTCAAATCTTTTTCCTAAAGCCTCTTTATCCATTTTCATGCATAATCGTAATCTTTTATAAATCGATCGAAAGAAAATCATTTCTAACGATTTAAACCATAATTTCGTAAAACTTGCTTTTCGAAATCCGTATTTAAAATTCATCATTTGAAATAACAATGCATTTAAAAATGTAAATTTGTAGGGAACGTTATTCACTCACCTGCCACGCTTCTAAACCGTTATTCTTTTCAGCCAATCACTTGGTTATAATCACTTCTTAATTCCCTAATATCCCAAAATAAAGTATATAGTAAGCTAACATTCAAGACCTAAAATTCAAACAGACTCAATATTCTTAACAATCATCATCAAAACTATGATCAAGGAAGGATCCCAACCAGAAGCTAACTCTTAGTTTCTTCCAAAATTTTGAACTCAACCATCACTATAAAGTCACTTCTCCATAAGTCCTAATAACATACTTTGCACGCACACCACATTCCCTTTTTCCCTAAACATAACCATTCCATTTGGCCATACACCAACATAGCATCTTAAAGCATTCATATATACCGAATTCAGGCATACTGTTTTCCTCAAAACCTTAACTTCCTTTCCCTCTCTGTTTCACAAACACACACACAAGCAAAGATTGTCCAGACTTCAACACCCCAACACCCACAGAATAGCAACCATGATACGCATATATATATAAAGCAGCAATGCACGCTAATACGCTCCAGCTAGCTTTCAAAATTAGAAACAATAACCCATGACCTGCATTTCTGAAATCAGACATTATCCCTGTATATATGCATACCCACAGCATCCCCCGCTCATCAACAATTCCAATGACAACATAGCATACAGACAAGCATATCTTCACAGCACCCCCGAGCCCAGTGTAGCTATATACATATCCAATCCTTCATCACAATAACTACAGCATGCACATTTCATAGATTCAAGCATACATCCTCAAACCGGAGCAATGTATTCCCTTTACCGAGGCCAAACTCTCACCCCCGACAAAACAGAGCAAAATTTCACAAGGTCCCTGGCACAACAACGACCCCACAAGCAGAGCATTCCACGAGAACAAGCAATACATCACAACATAGGAAAGGGAAAGAAGAGAGCATCCCAGGAATACTTACACAGCGAGGGGCATGAACTGCAGGGCACACGTCGCCGGCAAAGATTCAACCTGACTTCACCGACACTGCCCTTTTATCACTCTGCCTCTTGCTACAACCCAACACCCAAAACTTCACCGTCGCTCATCCACCGAGAAGAAGCATAACGCCACCTCGGAACAGAGCACCCCAAAATTGACAGAAATTACCTAAACCACAGGGCGTCGGCTTCAATCGCACAATGACAGCTCAAAGGCTCGACTTTCACTCCCTTCCTGCTTCCTCTCCTCGCAACATATAAAGGCAACAAAAGCGGAGACCTCAGGTGATGGGTCAACTCCGATGGCGACGGCACAACAGAGTCTGAGCACACGGTTTACCTCCCTCGCCGCTCACCAGTCGCCTCCCTTTCCTCTGCCGCCGCTGCACAATCTGTAAAAGAAACAAGGAGTGCGTACGGCGACCAAAAAGGAAAGAAAAAAGGGGGAGAAATCTGAACTTCACGCGAGAAAAAAAAAACACCCCCTTCAGCGTACTCAGGATTCGAACACGGGCATGCTGGTTGATTTCCGTCCACAGTGACCACTAAACTACCTCACACACATTGAAAAATTCTCTGTGGAAAATGTATATATATATTCCTTAATTACATTGATTTATCCAGATAAAACTCATGGCCATAACAACTACAACCTAATAAACAAAGAAAGTTGCAATGGAAATCAAGAAAAATCAGTTGCAAATTGATTGTGATAGATTTTGCGATGAAATGTTCCATAACAAATAAGGTCTTCGCAAAATTTCCATTGCCAAATCTGCCATAAACTTCTAGCAAAATTTCTATTTTAAAAGTTAGGGTAAAGGTGCAAAAATACCCATAAACTTTTACCCGAGGAGGCTCAACACCTTAATATCTTTGGATATGCAAAAATACCCATAACATTTGAAAACGGGTGCAAAGTTACCAAATTCCGTTACTTGATCATTAGAAAGAAAACTCTTGACTAAAAATGCTAACATGGATGCGGAAGTTGCATAATTATGTCCTATCTAGGGAGAGAGGCATTGAGAAAGAAGAAGACAGGGAACAAGAAAGAGAGAGAGAAAAAGGGAAAAGGGGCAGTTTAGGAAATTACTCATTCTTAAAAAATTTAATTTTGTATAAATGATAAATTAATATTAGTTGGCAAATAGTTGATGATGCCAGTTAGGACATAATTATGTCACATCTACGTTCATGTTAGAATTTTTAGTTAAAAGTTCTCTTTCTAACTGTCAACTAATGGAATTTGGTATTTTTGCACCCATTTTCAAACATTATGGGTACTTTTACACCTCAAAAAAATTATGGTTTTAGGTGCCCCTTTGGTAAAAGTCCATGGGTATTTTTGCCCATTTTCCCTAAAAGTTATCATGTTAACCTGCTTTTACTGAATTTGGGAATGTAATAATGTGCTATTCCTTGTCACTTTTTCTGTTTTTTAACTATAGTAAATTTGTTGACAAAATTGGAGTCTCAAAGATGTCTATGTTGCTTTTGTGCTATACTACAAAATATGTAATCTTATCTTTCTATTTCCTCTAAAATTTGTTTGTTTTGTCTTCTCTAAGTTCTGCTGCTCTGCATTTGTAAATAGTGACTATATATTAGCATGCCTGATAGGGGAAGGGCAGCTTAAAATGAGTTTTTCTAAAGCTCCATGTGTCTGGCATAATTTATTATGTAAATTTAGTTTATATGCTTTATCCAACTATTTTTTATTTTGTTTATGCTTATCAAGATATCAAGTAATTAATAGGACAAAAATGTCTTCAACATGAACTTTCAAATCCTGGTTTGGATATCATCTACAGTTTCTTCTCTATTTAGTGTGCACTAAAAAAGAACTCAATTTAGTATCTGACTCCTGTATTCTTTTGATTGGACAAAGACCCTTTTGTTTCTATAAGGTATCACGTAATAACCACATGGGTTTTAAATGTTAGTTATCATTACTATGTAATATTTCTTCTTTTCTGATAATTTAGGAGGTTATATATTACATTTTATCGTTCCTGTATTAAAATTGTAATTAAACTATTCTTTAGGAGATTTGTATGTGCTTTTCCCAAACTTTGAGAACTATCATAGTGGTTGATTTTATCTTTCCATAATCCCATTGTTTCTTTTCATTTGTGAACTGGAGAATCCAAATATTATGAGTTTAGAATGTGAGAAATTGAATGATCTTCATTATCTCTCATCTGAGTGATTCCAGCTGGTTCTTTAGATGAAACATTCTGAATTTGCAGGAATCCATATGAGAAGGGCGTTACTATATGCAGGCCCAAAGTAGTTTAGTGTATTCACATGTTTAGCAAATAAAAACTGAAAATTCATTATGAATATTGTATTACTCAGATTGTGTTCATGTATCTTGATAACCCACTAATCAATATACATAATCCAATCTATATTAAGCCATGCTACTTATAAGTCAAGAACAATGCAACTAACCTTAGACTTTGTGCAAATCATGGTATTCACTGTCTAGTTTTACCATATATGTTGCTGATCCCGTGGGAACTTGTGCTGAAGAAATGATTGATGTTTTGCAGGCACCTTACTATGATCCGAGGACTAAACTCCGATATGCAAACGCTGAAGTTTTTAGAACGGTGAGATCGCTTCCCAACGAGTATGTACAGAAGTACTTAGCTATGAGGAATGCAGCAGTTGTTCTTAAATGATTGTGCAGCACTTCTGTGAAGGAGCACCCTTTTCCTCATTAGCCTTTTCAATTTTTTTTTGGTTAAACTTCTGAGTTGATTTTGTAGGATCTAAAGTTTGTTTATAGGTCGTTACCATGTTCAATAGATCCCTTGTGAAAATATGCCTTTGTTGTCAGTTTCATGATGTACCAAATATTTATGATTTGATATATAAAAATGAAAAACTTAATGTATATGTGTTGCTCTTGTGTTTTTGTCCTTACGGCCGTGTGTTTTTTCTTGTCATAGGGGGTTTAAGAACTAGGACTATTGGGTTAAATTCAAGTATTTGACTTATTGGAAGTTGCTCTACCAACATGATAGTTTTTTCATTCACAAAGTTTGAACCCGCAACTTTGCTCAGGAAAATCAGGCTCTTTTCACTCTACCTGTGTCATTTGTTTGTGTGCATTCGACTTCTTGTATATGTGCCTTCCATAACATGTTGGTGTCCTCATGAACAAGTGATGGCTCATTCTTCTATTGCGGTATTTTAATTTTGGCACGTTGTAGTTGGAATTCTACATTGGAAAGTATAAGCCAAGGAGCGCCTATGATTTGTTGGCCTTTAATTTCTTTGTTTAGCAACAGACAAATTGTTGGTTTGCTTGCAATATCTGGGGGATAGGGATGGAGATGATGGAAAAAGATATAGGGAGAGAAGAGAGAGCTGATCTTGTGAAGGATGCAATGGAGGGAAACAAAGGAAAAGAAATAAGGAAAATGGATTTTGAGTGGAAGAAAATAGCAATGGAATTTACTGATGTTGGAGGAGTGTCTTGCAAAGATTTCAAAAGGTTAATGATGGAGAAGTTTTCCGTTAACTTTGCTAATTGAAGGAAAGAGATAGTGTGCACATGTAAAGAAGCTGATGGTTATGTAGACCAGCCAACTCAGTAAAAATCTGTAGAGTTTTATTTAATTTTTAATCAAAGTTTTATAATTTCTTTTATTAAATCTTTATAGATACACCTGATTTTAATCAAGCTGGTGTAGTTTTTTAATGAGGTTTTAATAATTTCACATGGTATTTAGTTTTTTTATCTACAAATCAATTATTTAACTATTATATTAAAGATGAGATAATAATTTTTGTCTCCCAAACTTCAATCATACAAAAAAAATGGTGAATTTTAAAGGTTTTAAAGAATAATTTAAATCTTTATTGAAAATTAAATTTTTTTAACTTATCTTTATTATAATTTAAACCAAATCTTTGAATATATTCAACTTAGCTTTGGCGTTTTCATCGTTTTAATTTGTAAGGTTGATTACTAAAATTTAAACAGACAATCAACCTATGATATTTTTTTTTTCAACTTAATCTTTAAAAATTTGGAAAAATTGAGAAAAAGTCTCACATTAATTTTTTTATGAGAATGGCCAAAATTAGAGTATCAGTATTTTATGTGTATATAATTTTACTACTTAAATAGATGTAGAATACTAGCACTTTATGTAAGAATTTTCAACTGACATATAAATATTTTTGGTAGTTATGTTTGGTAATGTTCACTTTAAATTTTTTCCAAGAGAAGAAGATGCGACTTAATTGCAACATTAATGTATACCATTCTAGTCCTATTGAAAATTAAGTTTTGCTTCTTAGTATAAGTTCACTTAGAAGGGTATTAGTAAATATTTTTCAATTTTACCCCTATTGAAAATGGAGAAGGGGGTTGAGAGAAAATATAAGACAATACTCATTTGTAAACACTGACAAATTTAAAGAAAAAAATTTCAATTTAAAATATATTAAATGACATAACTAAAGTTTCTTAACACGTGAGGTGATTATTAAAAATTACCTCTCAATAAATTAATCTAATCGGCTGATCAACCGTACCAAGTCAAGGAAGATTGGCGATATGTGCCTGGCAGTAGTATATATGCTGTATGTTTTTTCAGGGATTATCCAATGTGGGATTGATTTTTAACAAACAACTTGGTCTCTATTCTAATGCGCGCACACAGGTGATATAACCTTTTAGACTTTTTTGCTTAAGTGAGAGTATCAAAGCACAAAAAGGCTATTAGAACTCAAATATATTCGAGACGATATAGTGCGATGGAAACTATAAAGCTAATGGGGAAAAAATATCAACAATTATAATATTTACCATGTGACTAATGTTTCTTTGTTTATTTACCTTGGACATATACAACATTGGATTGAGTCCCGGGAATGAAAAATTTTCAACTACCAAGAATTATGATCGAGAAAAACAAGCCTAGACGATATCATGCTTGACTTATAAGGTTCAATCACAAAAGATTGCGTTGAATAATCATCAAAACATTCCAAGAATTGGAAAGTGAAGTTCTTCAAGTGATCAATTCCAACAAGAACCCAAATGTATTCAACATTGGCCTACTTCACTTTATCATCAAACGTTTCATTCCTCAAGAGAAGAAGGACGAAAATGACTTAAGTCAATAAGTGGGATGTCTATGGGAAATAGACCGAAATGTATTAAATGGATTCACAATTGGGAACAAAGCTCAGTGATTCCTCTCTGAGAAAATCTAAAGGGATCCTTACCAAATGTAACTACCAAAAATTTTACATGTGGGTTGAAAATTTTTACTTAAAATACTGGTGTTTTATAGATTTTGTATCTATGAAGTATTGAAATTTATTCACACAAAGTACGATACTCAAGTTTAGGTCATTATCTAAAAATAATTAATGTGAAATGTTTTGAACCAAGCTCAATCATTTATGTCAATTACGGAAGTATAGCTGTGATGAATGAGCAAAAATTGAGGGAATTTGCATGGGGATTGTGAGGGAATCATTTTTGGATAGTGAGGCCTAATTTGGTAAAAAGTGAGAATAATGATGAAACTTCAAATTTGCCTCAAGAACTCTCAGATGAGATCAAAGATAGATGATACATAACAAGTTGGTGTTCTCAAGAACAAGGGGTCTTTTGGACACATTGTGGTTGGAATTCCACATTGGAAAGCATATTTCAAGGTGTGCCCATTATTTGTTGGCCTTTCTTTGGTGAGAAACCAACAAATTGTTGGTTCTCATGCACAAGAAGGGGCACCGCACAGGGATTGAGGCCAAGCATGAAGTAAATAGAGAAGAGATAGCTGATATTGTTAAGGAAGCAATGGAGGGAGATAAGGGGAACGAAATGAGAAGAAAGAGTTTGGAGTTGAAGATGAAAGCAAAGGAAGTAAAGGTGCATATCAACGGCATCATACGCAAATGAGAAATGATATATAAAATAAAAGAGTTAAGGTCTAATTATGTTCCAAAAATTTTTATGTAAGAAATATAGGTACTCAGAAGTATTTTTTATATTAATATTGCCTTGGAAATGAAAAAGAACCACCTTATACAAATAATAACCGTCAACGCAGTTTTTCAACAATTAATATTAGACTACTTTATTACTGTTTTAACACTTCTAAAATTATATTGATTCAAGAAAAATTTTGAGACGCCCATAGTTCTTACGTGAAAACCTTCAAGGAAAAATTGGACATTAACCTAATAAAGGAAAATCTCACTTAAAGCCTTCCGAAAATAGAAATATTCTAAATTTGAGATTTGTGAAGTTCCATGTTGTCCCTCATTTTTTTTTCAAAGCCATCTTTGCTAGCAACTTTGCCACCCTTGCTAGAGGCCAAAGCTCCACTCTTGAAGCTTTGACAATGGTAATAGCTTTATTAAAATGGTTTTGTTGTCAATAGCTAATGTAAACAAATAAATTGTTAAATTATACTTGTTAATTTTTACGGCAAGACATGGTTTAGAAATCAACAAGTTCAATGCAGCAATTTGCAAATCTCCATTTTCTATTCACAAAAAAAAATTGCAATAAAATTCCATTATTCAATAAACATAAGTTAATCAATCACAAGATAGGTTTAGAAATTAACAAGTTTAATTTCACAATTCATAAATTTTGGTCAGCTATCTACAACAAAATTTTGCCATATAGTTGTTATCGGACCTCGGGCCAAATCACCTTTTTCTTTATCATCTATTTTTAGCAAATGATATCAAGGGGCATTTATGTCATTTTCTTCTATTTTCTTGTCTATTTTTATTTTGATTTCCAATTTAAATTAAAAAGAGGATAGTTATTAAGATATAACTGAGAGTGACGACCCCCTTTATCAAGCCGCACTTGGCGAGCAGTAGGGAGCAGAAGCCGTTTATATTCTATTTGTTTTGTTAATAAACCAACGATGTGGGATTCACAAAGGATTTCATTCAAAATGCAGCTGGTCTATGTGGTTGTTTGTTTGTGCTTGGTCGTTAGGTTGGAACCAAAAAAATTGAATAAAACATATCAATTACACAATATAGATTTCGCCAACAAATAATAATACTCCAAATAGGAAATTGCTTCATAGTCGTCGCTATCATGAACATATCTTTGATTAGGAACTCTTCACGTTATACTATTTCTATTCCTAACCAGATGAGGGAAAATGTTAGGTAAGGATTGGAATTTTCTGTACCACTGGATAACAGCAACAGAAAGTAAAAAGGAAAAAATGCATTCTTAATACAGTAGTGGAGAATAAAACCAGAAACGTATCGTTATTAATGAACTAGTTTTATACGAAGCTCATCATCATGAATCTGTCGCCGTCGGAAGGACACAATGAATACATATCATCTTTTCCATGTTTGTTTTTCCATTATTATTATTATTATTATCATTTTCTTTTGTTATAATTTAGTTGACTTAGCTTCAAGTTTTGTTGTGTGTTGGCTATGATCAACAGTTGTCCACTCTTCAAATATTTCCAGCATCATTTAATCAAAGGGTATTTTTTTTCCTTTTTTCGTACAAGTAATGAAAGGGTATGAAAGTAGTTATATTGCAATGGGAACTTCGATTGAAAGTAGTTATGAATTTTTTGTTTTCCTTGTAAATAGCCATTGCAAAGTAGTTAGAATAAAGATCATGTTGAAATTACGACTGATATAAGTCTTAAACCTATTAGTTTTGAATACATAACAACAAACAGAGATTCATGATAAAAAGACAAAGTGCAGGATAAAATGTTTAAAGTAACCATACCATTGCCATGCTAGGGATGCGTGGCATCATATGAAGAAGTTTTAATGGCCGTTCTGAAAGCAAATATAGAAACTACAGTTGAAAGAAGTTCCTTCTTTATAGGTATTATGGTGCAATCATTCTCAAGAAGATATGTAGGAGTTTGGAAGCGAAATGCCTACAAAACACCCTTATTATTGCTTAATACTTGAGACTAGTATACATTCAAACTATAAGGACCAACAATGGACCCAAAAAACTAAATGAACCTGATTCAAATCAAGTGAAGCTACAAATATCTAATAAAAAAACTATAGGGACCTAATTAAAAATGTTGTGAAATTATAAGGATTTAAATACGCAACATTGTTTCATATATTTTCACAAAACCTCTTCATCATTAACCTTTTGAAATCTTCATAAGACGATCCTCCTACATCAATAACGTTAGGGATAGAAAAAAACAGCAACTGTTTTGTTATTTTGAAAAGAATAGTTGTGTGTATACATGTGTCAGTCAGCTGGAGACTTCAATTTAAGGATAAGTTTGATATCAATGTGTTCTCCCTGCAAGTTTTCTTTCTTTCTCCATCTCAAAATGTAAGTTGTATTTTATGCTTATTTATGAGAGGTATTGTAAAACGATATCATTAATACTTCTTTTAGACAATTTTTATAAGAAATAAATGAGAATTTTTCTACACTAAACATAAAAAACATATACTCTTACCATCCTAAATGTAAAAGTTAGCGGGTGAGTTTGTTTATTCCAAATGTAAAAACTCAATTCTCTATATTTCTTATGCATATTTATCATTTTTTTTCAAACTAGCTTTATTAATATTCCTTTAACAATAATTTATAAATTTACATCAGGTTATTCTAGGAAATTTGGTCACATTTGTTACAATTAATTAATTTATTTACCTTCTTTAATATTTTTAAATTAGTTAAATAGCTTATATATTAATAATAAGAGGAGTACTTATTATCCCTTACATTTATTAAAAATTTTATTTTTAACCCTCAAGTAAATTAGCATAGTTAAGTTAGTATTATCAAATACACAATTATTGGGTAAAACAAGTAATAAGAGATAAAAATAACTCTCAAGCATATTTATGAATTTTAATTGTGTTATTTATTCTTGTAAAACGGTTATTTATTGAAAAAAATAATATAATTTTTTTAAATGTTTAGACCATTTTTAAGTAGCTTAGGATATCTAACACTGAATTTAATAAATGTTATTGATACCTGACTTTAATAATTTTTATTAATATGTGTAACATGTCAAGAGGGACATACATTTTGGAGTGGAAAAAGCATAGGATATTTTTTAAAAAAAAAACATATTTTAACTTCACTTTTGACCAAACAATAATTGTGTACCATAGGCAAGTGGTATTATTGATTGTGCTTCTCATTAATGACACATTGTGCCTATCTTTCTAATTGTCCATATCAACATTTAGTAAGCAATTGAGAGAATGATATATAAGATGAAAGAGTTAAGGTCTTTTCCAAAAAAATTTATGTAAGAAATATATGTATTCAGAATTATTTTTATATTAATATTGCATGGGAAATAAAAAAAGAACCAGCAGAAACAAATAATAACGATCAACGCAGTTTTTCAACAATTAATATTAGATTTTTAATGGTAAGAATGACTTTGTCACTGTTTTAAAACTTTTCGGAAGATATTGATTGAAGACAAATTTTCAGACAACCATTTAAGACAAAATTAGACATTAACCTAATAAAAGAAAATCTCATATAAAGTTTTCGAAAAAAGACAAATTATAAATTTGAGATTTGTGAAGTACCACGCTGTCTCTCATTTTTTTTCAAAGCCATCTTTGCTAGCAATCGACAGGTTGCCATAAGGAAGAGCAAAGTGCCAAGACCTGGTGTACCCACCCGGACTCAGGATAAATTTACCTATTTTGGGCCTGCCCAAAATAAACCCGTAACGGGCGGACTTAAATGGGCGGGCTCATTGTATTATACGGGCGGGCTATGGGCACACCATCGGGTTGCCCGTGCCCGCCCATATATGTTTGTATATATATATATATATATTTTTTTTTACATTATTATTGTTTTTTGGGTACATTTTTTACATTTGTAGAGGTAGAAACAATTCCGTCTACGACTATCACAACTGAATCCGATGAAGATGATGTATGATTATGTTATCAATTATGTGTGTATTGTAGATTGTGTGGTTACAAACTTAAAGTTATTATTATGTTTTCTGTTGTGATTTTTAGATGAACAATAATATTATGTGTGCACTATTATTTTATTATCATTATTATTGGAATTTCAAATAGGTTTAAACATGGAGTTTTTCATTTTTGCTAAATGGGCTGCCCATGCCCGTTCCAGCCCAAACAGGTTCAGCCCAACCCGTTTAAAACGGATTTAAATGGGCTAGGGTACAGGCATGGGCAGCCTGTACCCATTTAATATTACACAGGCAGGCTACGGGCTGACTATCGGGCCAGCCCGTTCCGCCCGTTACACACCCCTAATTGCCACCCTTGCTAGCGGCAAAAGCTCCAATGAGGTTGGTTGAAGCTCTGACAATGATAATAACTATATTAAAATAGTTTTATTGCGAATAGGTAATGTAAACATATAAATTTTTACAGCAAGACATGCTTTAGAAATTAAAAAGTTGAATGCAGAAATTTACAAATCTCCGTTTGCAATATAGTTGTTATCGAAGCTCGGGCCAAATCACCCTTTTCTTTATCATCCCTCGTTATTTTCAGCAAATGATATCATGGGGGCATTTATGTCATTTTCTTCTATTTTGTTGTCTCTTTTTATTTTGATTTTCAATTAAAATTAAAAAGAGAGTAGTTATTAGGATATAACTTAGGGTGACGACCCCCTTTACCAAGCCACACTTGGCAAGCAGCTGGGAGCAGAAGTTATTTATATTCTATTATTTTCTTAATAAACCAAACGATGTGGGGCTCAAAAAGGGATTTGATTCAAAATGCAGTTGGTATATGTAGTTGTTTGTTTGCGCTTGCTCGTTAGGTTGGAACCAAAAAACATTGAATAAAACACATCAATTACATAATATAGATTTCGTCAACAAATAATACTATAAATAGAAAATTTCTTCATAGTCGTCGCTATCATGAACATATCTTTGATTAGGAACTCTTCACGATATACTCTTTCTATCCTAACGAGATGAAGGAAAATGTTACGTAAGGATTTGAATTTCCCGTACCAATGGATAACAGCAATGGAAAGTAAAAAAAGAAATAAAGCATTCTTAATACAGCAATGGAGAATAAAATCAGACATGTAGCGTTAAAGATCTAGTTTTATAAGAAGCTCTTCATCATGAATCTCCCACTGTCGGAAGGAGACAATGAATATATATCATTTTTTCCATGTTTGTCTTTCATTATTATTATTATTATTATTATTATTATTATTATTATTATTATTTTCCTTCGTTATAATTTAGTTGACTTAGCTTCAAGTTTTGTTGGGGGTTGGCTATGATCATCAATTGTCCGCTCTTCAAATATATCCAGCATCATTTAATGAAAGGTTTTTTTTTTTTTTTTACCTTCTTTGGTACAAGTAATGAAAGGGTATTTTTACCTGCTAACTAACTGAGAGTCTGAGACAACATTTGCAAATTCTGTAATGGAAACTTTGGATGAAAGTCAGGAATTTTTTTTTTTTTGCCTTGTAAAAAGAAAAAGATATTAACCGATAGATAATAATCATGTTGAAAGTACAGATATTAGTTTTAAAGCTATTGGTTTTGAATACATAACAAAAACAAAGACTCGTGTTAAAAAAACAGAGGGCAGGATAAATTGTTTAAATTAAAGTAGCTATACCCATGCCAAGCTAGGGATGCATGGCATCATATGAAGAAGTTTTAATGGCCATTCTGAAAGCAAATATAGAAGCCACAATTGAAAAATGTTTCTTCTTTAAAGGTATTATGGTGCAATCATTCTCAAGAAGATATGTAGGAGTTTGGAAGCGAGATGACTGCAAAATACCCTTATTATTGCTTAATATTTGAGACTAGTATACATTCAAACTATAAAGATCAACAAAAGACCCCCAACAAAAATTTAAATGAACCTGATTAAAATCAAGTGAAACTATAAAGATTTAATAAAAAATTATAAGGACCTGATTAAAAATGAGGTGAAATGATAAGGATTTATATTAATTTAGCTAGTGTGCATAAGTGTTAGTTTTTTTAAATAAACAACATTGTTTCATATATGTTCACTTACCAGTAGTAATGGAAAACCTCTCCATCATTAACCTTTTGAAATCTTCATAAGACGATCCTCCTACATCAGTAACTTCCATCGCTTTCTTCTTCCACTTCAAACCCTTTTCCCTTATTTGCTTCCCTTTATCTCCCACCATGGCTTACTTCACAAGATCAGCTATCTCTTCTCTCTTTATATCTTGCTTCTTCAACTTCATCCCTATCCCCCAAACAATGCAAGCAAACCAACAATTGGTCTGTTGCTCAGCAAAGAAAGGCCAACAAATCATAGGCACACCTTGGCTTATACTTTCCAATGTAGAATTCCAACCACAATGTGTCAAAATACCCCAACAGAAAGATGAGCCAACACTTGTTCTTGAGGACACCAACTTGTTATGTATCCTCTATCTTTGATCTTATCTAAGAATTCTTGAGGCAAATTGGAAGTTTTTCCATCATTTTCATCACTTTTTACCAAATCAGGCCTCATTATCCACAAAAATGGAAGCTTGCTATCTGCTAGGCTCTATGCAAATTCTTTCAAGTTTTGTTCAGTCATTACAGTGATACTCCCATAATTCACATAGATCACTGAGTTTTGCTCCCACTTGTCTACCCATTTGATACATTTTGAGCTGCTTTCCCATAAACTTGATCCACTTATTGACTTGAAGCCAGCATTATGCTTCTCATGATGAATTAAATGCCTGCTGAGATCGTGAAGTGGGCCAATGTTGTATACATTAGGGTTCTTGTTGGCCTTGATGATTTCAAGAACTTCACTTTCCAATTCTTGGAAGGTGTTAATGATAATGGAAGATGATTTTATGCAATCTTTTGTGATTGAACCTAAGAAATAAAACATGATATCGTCTAGACTTGTGGTTCTCATAAAGCTTGGTAGGTCTCTTAGTTGAATATATTTCATCCCTGGGACCCAATCTAATGTTGTATCCAAGAAGCCATCACTCTTGAAACTTTCATCTGGAACGTAAAATAAAAAACAAATGCTAGTCACTATGTAGTCATTATAATTGTTGATATTTTGCCCCATTATCTTTGTAATTTTGAAGTACTATATCCAATCTCTAATATATTTGAGTTCAAATAGTCTTTTAGGCCTTTTTTTTAACTTCGCATAATTGTCTAAACTTTGCAACTCATTAGATTTATATTTTGAGTTTTTTTTTATAAAAATGTCATTATTTATTTTAAGTCTTTTATTTTACGAAAGTAAAATCAAATAAAATATTTCAAATATTTTTTAACAAAATAGTCTTGAGAAATTTAATGAATCTCGTCTAGTATTTTAAAATCATTAATATCTGAAAAAGTTAGGCTAAATCTTATGTTTGGTCATTTATGTTTGTATCAAATTTTATTTTAATTTTTTAAATTAAAAAATATATTTTTAGTTATTTAAACTTATATAATACCTTTAATTTCATTAAGAAAGAATATTGACTCAACGGATTTAAAATAATTTTTTAAAAATTAAATATTGACAAAATATATCTAAATTTTAATTCTTTAAAATAAAATATAACAAAATTTTAAAATATCAACATATGCTTTGTTAGAGTTTAATTGTAAGATTATTACTTAAGTTTGATAAATCAATAATTTTTGTTAAATGATATAAAATTATTTGAAGTATTTTGGGCAAAGACAAAGAAAGCCATTAGATGTGTCAATAAGGAGGATAGATCAAGCAATATGAAGTAATCTAAAAAAGGGTAAATGATGGGAAGATTGGAAAAAATATTTAAAGAAATTATTAAATATGACTTTTAGTTAATAATTTATTTAAAGATCTTGTTGTTAATAGAGCATAATAGTAGTGTGCAATAATCATAAATAATCATAACAACATAAACTTTTGACCCATCCTTTGACCACCAATATTAAATGATTTAGCATTAATTATTAATAATCATAACAAAATAAAGATAAGAGGAATACTATCCTTGTCTCCTTATGCTATTGCTATGGTTGATGAATTAACAGAAACCTCTCGGAAGATATAAAAGGAGAAAATTAAGGTATTACTTGCTAAACTAGTTTTGATTAAATAATTAATGCTAATTCTTACTCCAAAATTGAACATTAATTCCATCAGACCAGATGAATAAAAAGATATGGGTGGGACAAAAGAAGGGCTGGGGAAAGAAAAAAAGAAAGAAAGAAAAGGGACATATACTTTCTTTTCGTTTCATTTCCTTAAATTAGCGAATCATAAAATTCTTCACTTTTTTAAAGGAAAAATGATATCAAAGCAGATGCCAGAAACACGGCTAAGGCTAACATTACAAGAAAGGAACAAAGGTAAAAAAAAAAAAAGCGCGCGAGCGCTGTATATATATAACGCTTTGAGTCAATGAGGCTAACTTTCTGGAGCTCCACAAGACACCGGTTTGGCGGTTCTAAAGCTCCGACAATGGCTCATAATTTGATATTCAAAGTTATTTACACTAGTGATTAATATAAAAAATAATTAATTTAAATATAAAAAAATTAAATTAATTAATTAGGATTAAATTAATTTTTTAAAATAAATTTATATTATATACTATTTAATCTATATAAATTAATTCATTCATTCTTATATTACTTATAATTAAGTGATATATCATTGGTATACTATACTGGAGGAGGATTTCTTTGGGCCTTAAATGCCATTATGTTGCTTACGGGAGCCCTGAATGAGATTTTCCTAACAATTAATTAGTCTAATAGGTAATAATTAAAGCAGATTCACACTCGAATTAAACTACTCCAAACGGAATCATTGGATGAACAAACAGATTATGGGTGGAACAAAACAGAGAAAAAGGATAAGGAAGATGTCCCTTTCCCTTACATTTCTACAGTTAATAAACCAGGTAAAAAATGTACGAATTCCTCGGAAAATTTTAAGAAATTGCCTCTTTAACAAAAGCACAATAAAAAAAGGATTTAGTTTCACATATTGATACTTCTGAATGTTTTCTTTTTAAAAGGAAATCCAAATGGCATCAAAATTGAAATCAGAAACATGACTAACATTGCAAGAAAGGAACAAAAACGATTAAAATAAATCAACAAACGTACGTTCGCGAAGACTGAGTCAACATTGGTGCTACTTTTGCTTTTATTCCTTATGGCTTTCAATTGTTTATTACTTTACTGCACCTAAAAGAGTGTTTTCTATATTGCCTTAGAGAATTATATCAAAATTGAACGAATTATTTGTAGGAAATTGTTTGACGAATAAATTAAAACTTTCTCTTTTTTTAACTTCAGGAAAAAAATTAAAAACATATTTTATACCAAACAGCATCCTATCATCTTTAATCCTTACCACATATCTTCATGACTCTTCTAAATTCTCGAACCTTCTTATTCGGGAAGCACAATAGAAGCAAAAAGTTTTGTGAAATTAGTTGGCACTAACTTATAGTTATAGTTGTTGTTACCATTGATAAGTTAAAGTTATTATTTGTTAACTTATTATTGTCATTATGCTTTTTCATTTTTTATGTTTCAAATTGAGGGAATGTAAATAATTTCGTTTCAGAATTTAATCCCAAACTAATCTCTAAAGACTTCATGGTGATTATGTCATTTTGGGTCTTGGATTATGATTTAAATATGTGGGGACACTTTTATGTCTTTTCCCCTAATGAATATTTTATTGCAATGGGGAATACTTAAAGTAACCACATTATTACATATAGTGAAAAAAGGACCTAAACAATTAGAGCATATAGGCTTATATATAATGCAGTTCTGGACAAGAATATGAGAGGTAGCTGAGAGAGAAACAAATAGAGAGAGAGAGACCTTTGTTCATGGCTGATATTAAGGGTCACAAGCACGCTTTCTTTAATCTCCATTGTGTTTGAAGCAGTAAGAAGGACCTAAGCCTCTTGAACAAGAAAGGAGGAGATATTATTCTTCATTGTCCCACTTACAGAGAAAACACTTTGGTATGTAATAAATTTCATGTACGTTCGTACTATTTTATTACTATTCAACGGTTCATATTATGTCTTGATTATGAAATGTTCATTTTGATGCTACACCAAAGTGTGAGAGATCTCTGAGGATGGTACAATGAAGAATGGTATCACCTCGTCTCTTATTCCAGAGGCTTTGGCCCTTCTTGCAATTGCAAACGCAATGGAGGCAAAGGAAAGCTTGCTTGTGACCGTTAAGAGCTACCAAGAACACAAGCGACTCTGCCTGCTATTAGATTGTTTCAGATGGATCCAACTTGGTTGTTTTGTCAAAACGTCATTCGATTAAGGTATTGTTGATTGACAAAACGGTGAACCAATTCCTTAACAAATTTGGTAAAAAGTTTTCGTTGGGGTGACTGAGTTAGATTTTATGTTTGCAGGAAATAATAAGCTATATTTAGTGTGCACCTTACTTTTAGCTATCAACCATTAAATAAAGCATTATTTTGGAATGAAATATTTACGCTATACAAATGGAGTTTGCATAAATCTAGTGGCTGGGTCCTTTGCAGTCACTTATAACAAATAGTCTATTCTATTTATAAGACATTTTTAATATATTTTATCAAAACTAAAAAATTTTAAATTTTATTAACTATATTTTAAAATTTAATAATTGTTTAACTTTATCCTATTTTAATATATATATATATATTATACCTCAAGAGTACTAAGTTTATATAATAATAAATGAATAAATTGTACATTTATATAAAAAATTTAATATATAACTTATTAATACCATAAAAAAGAACCTTCTTCATTATCCGTCTTATAAAATAAGACGAAAGGGGTATTGCCATATGAACCAGCCAATCAAATGCCATACTATTAAAAATTACTCTATTAAATCTAAATTATCAAATTTAATGGACCGGTTTATCATTATAGTGGACTGTCGACTTAGCAAATTGAGAGATTTAAGTCATATGCAAGTACTCCCTCTAGTCCTTACTAACAAGTGCACTTAGTCCTTTTTTAACACACTTATTTGGTTTCAATGAGTATTAATTATTATTTTTCATACATGCCCCTATTTAATAAAGGCAATGGGAGAAAGTAAAAATTAATAGAAGATAGGGTTTAGTCTAGTTAATAAGAGGAATATTAAAAATTACTTAAATTTTAAGAAAACTTTAATACTTTTAACATTCTCTTTAGCACGTGAAAATTATTTGAAAATAAGGATCCGAGGGGAGTAGGAAGTAGCGGTACTCCGATAAAATTTTATCAATTGCATATTGGTAGTTGAGTGAAGTTATTGCTCATTTAACTCACCACATTATGATTTGGGACCTCTCTCCTCACGATATGGGTCACGTACCATTATTTGTTTTTATATTATAATTTAATTATGTCATATTTAAGTATTATTAGGCTCAATTAGGTAACTCTCTTAAAAATATTTTTTTTATTCACAGACTTATACTCAAAGTTTTATATTTAAGCAGTCAAAACGCATGTTCGTCACATACTCTATTATTTTATTTATTGATCACAAATATCTTATATTATTTTGAACTCCAAAAATATGGGTTTAGATTTTCTTTCAATAGCTACAAATTATCTACATTAGAGTGTCCTTGAAAGAGAGGTTTTATAAGACTTTGGATTTCCTAAGTCCAACAGTAAGCTTTTGAGATATATTTTCCCAAGAGCTAGTTATAGTCTTTTTTGTCTTTGGTACATCTACTGTGTCAACCTTGTTTAGATTCGAAACTCCTGTGTGAGCTATGCAACTTTGACCCGCATCCCATTCAATACGTTTTCTCTCTGGCCTATTTCTCTTTTAAAAAATGTTCATGTTTTTCCTGAAGGGTGTTGTTGGTTCAAATAACTCATAAGGGTAAGGTTTTGAAGTTTGTAGTTGATCATAAGCTGTCATTATTGGATAATTTATAATTAGATTAAAATATATAAAACTCTCAAAATTCAGAAAGATTCTAAGTGATAATACATATATTCAACAAACACGTACGCCTTGGGCGAACCCACGTACCCATGCACCCACCCAACTTAGTACTGAACATATACTACTTCACAATCATTCAATAGAAAACACACACATAAACACACACAACTTAGAATTTGACTTGAAAACACTTCTAAATTTCCATTTGGAGCCACCATCATGCGAACATCTTCGTGTGGATCTAGTTGTAAAGCTTTTGTTCGGCCGCGCCATAGGCATGCCGTGATAAGCTCGAATGAGGTGGCGGATTGAGCAAGGTGGTCGGGGAGTAATCTACGGATGGAAGAGACCTCGGTTGGTCCAAAGAAGAAAGAGCACGAAATTGGTATTGCCTCATGTGTTCTCAACTCAGGAATGTTAATGGAGGAGGTTATGGCTATTTATCCTCTATACGAGTTGATGGAAAGGTATCAAAGTAAATTGACATAGATAACATTTACAAAATAAAATTAACTATATTTTACCCGATGCTCATTTAACCAGTGTAAAAAGTGTTTTATAGATTTTTTTTTTTAAAAAAACAAGTAAATTACTTTCTGCACCTTCTGTTGTTTTAACCGGTGTAGAAAATCCTTTGAAACGCCTAAAAATGGTCTTCTCCATTTGTTCGCATCGTCGTTCGCCCAGTATGGTGTCTTTTCTGTTCATTCTCCCTCTCTGTCGTCTTAAAACTGTTTTCTCTTATCTACACCGGTTTCAAAACTGATCTAAAATGTGATTTTTGTACTAGTGACTTCTTCGAACAGTAATTTTCAGCAGAAGACAATTATGAAGCAGAAGGGGAAATAACTAACGGCCAGAAAATTTCCCCAACTGATCAAAATTCAGATTTTAGTGATAATATATATATATATATATATTCAGCAAAGCGAACACACACCCATCCACCTTCCTAATCTGATAACATATGGTACTTCACAAACATTCCTACAAAACACCCTCACACACGAAACTTACAATTTGATTTGTAAACACTTTTAGAGCAATTTTGCCCAACCTAACTTTATTCTTGGATCTACCACGGCACACCATTAAACACCAAAATCAATTTAAAAAGATCTCTTTACGCTTTAGCACTACATAAAACTCATTTCATATATTAATTCCTATAACACAAAATCACTTAAAGTAAACTAATCAAAGCACTCCCTAAGTAAAAGATCCAACTCTTTAGCAAACCTCTCCATGCATTCAGGTGTGAAGCAAATAAGCACCAATCTACCTTCCTCACCTTTACTATTTCTATGTCCAACATAAAAACTTACTCCTTGAAATGTCTCAGCTGCAATCTTTGCAGGACCAGCATACACGGGATTGCCCCACCCAAAATCAACATCGTTGAATCCAATGTTGCTCAAATCTGATACCATACATGATCCTATTGTTACACAACTTGTTGGTTTTCTAGTAGCTACCAGATCAATCACGGAGCGAATATACTCATCATTCGCTTGATCCTTTGCTTTCTTCACCAACTCCAAGGCATACCCTAATGGACTCTCACAAAGCTTATCAACAGTTGAAATAACAGTTGGAAACACGGAAGCATTTCCATAATAACCATTTGGTAATGGAGGGTTTAGTCTTTTATGTCCAAAACGCGTGTTGACCAGGACCATCAAACGAACATCTTTGTGTTGATCTAGCTGTAAAGCTTTTGTTCGGCAACGCCATAGGCACGCCGTGACAAGCTCGAATGAGGTGGTGGATTGAGCAAGGTGATCGGGGAGTAATCTACGGAGGGAAGAGACCTCGGTTGGTCCGAAGAAGAAGGAGCGAAGAGCAATGTTGTTTTCGGTGGTGGGATTTGTTGTGTCGATTACTTCATCGTACTCATGATGAGTGCAAGTAACATGTGGTGGGTTTCTTGCATTTAGAAGTTCTCTACGCCATACTGGTTGAATCGAAGGTTTAGTTGCGCCGTTAGCTATGTCAGCAAGGGCATTCATGAATTGGACTAAGCCAGAAGCATCACATATAAGATGATTCATGCGAACACCAAAGATAAAACCACCACACTTGAGGCGTGTCACCTACAATTAAATATATATGTATATTGTAATATGTCAAGAATTTGTGAAGTATGGGAAAAGTAATATTGTAAGTTCTTATAGTTTTGTTTCTTTTTAATATTGAGTCATTATAGTTTCCACAATTATATATATTGATCCTTATACTCATTATTTGTTAATTTGTAAGAGAAACACTGCTAGTAACTAAAGATGTGATTCTCTCTCAACGTACATCTAGATTAATTTTACTACGTGGAGCTAAATAGAATAAAAATTAACTAAATTATAGATTATGTATATAGATGCAATGAGACAGTTTTGAGTGTAATTTTTTTTTTATAATTTTATGCTGATAATAAATAAATTTTATTCTATCATTTTACTTTAAAAAATAGTTTTTTATTTTATATTTTTTGATCACTTACTATGTCGATTATTAGTCAATATCCACATCATCCCCAAGGAATAGATTATGAGGGATTAATTCCTATATATGATTAAGAAAACGGTAAGGAACTAACAAAAAAAACTCCAAGGATCTAATTAAAAAAGATCAACCTAAAAAGTTTGACAAATTAATTTTAAAAAAAATGGTGAAAGAAGCGTGCGCGTATATGAAACCTGAATAAGCAAGATGGGACATTGAAATATTTCATCAGAACCAGGAGGAGAATAAAGGAGCTCTTCAAAGCATGGAAATGGAGGTTGAAGATCATCACCCAACTGTTGAAGTGTGACCTCAGCATCAGCTTCAATGAACATGACACCTTCTTCATTACAATCCACCATAAGTTTGCAACCTTCACCTTCTCTGAGTCTTCCTGCAAAAGGATAGTAAAATACAAGTGTTTGAGCCAATGCTTGTCTGATGACTTTGACTGGGTCCTTCCCTGCCATGGAAGGCTCCGAACGATAGAAGTGTATGAATAGAACATGGCAACGTGTGGCATCTCGATCATCTATATCAGATAAAGGCTTGAGTTCATGAGGGGTAGGCTTCGCCGGCGATATAAGCTCCGGCTTCTGTCTTCTCACAGTGAAAACGAGATCAGAAGGAGATGGTTGTGCCATGGAGAAGATGAAGAAAACAAAGAGGACCAATAAGTGAGTGGTATATATCTTTCAACTGCTTTATGTTTCCTCTGGATGGAGCTTAAATTTATACGAATAATCACCCTTATATTAAACTCGAATATATAGAAACTTGTTTATAGTTTATTACTTATTTTATGAAAATTTCTCTCAATATCTCCAAGTTTGATAACAAATGGAGAAAAAAAATAGGCATGTTCCAATTGGTGGTGGCCTCATGTTTTGTGTGGTTAGATTATATTTAAAGTCACAAGCGTACGTAGAGTAGGTCTAGTATTTAAATTCACAAACGTACGTAGAGTAGGTCTGGTATTTAAAGTCACAAACATAAAGTAAGTCTAGTACATTTTTCTGAGTTTTAAGTTTGATTGTTAGATGAGATACTTATGATGGAAGAGGATAGCCACGAACTTGATACTAGATATTTGGTAGTATGATCTAATAAATAATATAAAAAATTACATTTGAAGCCTTCATTTGTTTTGGAAAGTAATAGTACATTTATGTATACACATCATCAAGGAAGGATGCACAATGTCAATAATTTTGTGGTCATAATCATGCCATATATCAATATTTAATATTATATCAAGGTATGATAACTATTAAACCTTATTTAACTATTGAATCCATGGAACATGCATGCCCAAACCAAAAACTAATACTTAATACTCATTTCATGTCTATTTATCTTTAACTGAATCCACAATTCAGTTTCTTATGCATGCTATGAAGCATATGCGATGCACAGTTAATCAAAGCGTTGTCATGACACCTTTTTTTAAAAAAAAATGTATATGAAGAGAATAAATTAAGGTTGAAAGTTATATTTGAATGAATTGGAAAAATTAAAATTAAAAATCCTAATAATTAAATTTGAAGACAAAACAATCAAGTTGAATTTGATTAAGTTGTAAAAAAAAATTGTTAAAATTGAATTTTAAATGTGAAAAAAGAACGTTATTTAAGCATATAAAATATACGTCAAAAGCAAATGACACAATTTGAGTTCAGTAAATTTTAATATTTCAATAGTAACACTGCAAATAAATATCAAAACTCTACAACCCCCCTCCAAAAAACAAAAACAAAAGAATATGGATCTAAAGGAATGAGCAAAGGATGAAGTAAAAAATCCTCTATAACAGATGTAAAAAGTGTTTGTTATAGTAATAGTGTTAAACAGAATCATTTATCATAAATTTAAACCACCACCATAAGCTTTCGAAAAACAATTTTTCTTCCAAGAGACAAAATAATTTATGAGTTTTGCTTTACTAACGATTTAAATCACCATCCTTTCATCTGGAAGGATAGAGAGTAGGTTGAAAGTTCCTCTTTAAATGAGTTTATGAGTTCAATTTTGATTTTAATGTCAAACAGTTCGTACTTACCTTTCTAATGTAAAAAATAAAATAAAAGAAAGAAGAGGAAAGGAGCCAAGGTATATCACAGGAAAACTATTTGCACTAAAGCTAGTTAGATCACAAATTTCCTGTTTGATATCATCCTTAAAGCAGTCAACCCGGCCAGTTGCTTCAGAAAACTTTGAAAAAGTCTTCACTAAAACTTTCACTTCACCAATTTATTTATCTAGCAGAAAGAATTAGTCACTCACAATATAGAAACTATAATTTCAATCTCTGCTATAAGATATATCTATATTTAATATATAACAATGTCTTGAAACAATTGTCATGATTCAAACGGTATGTAACATTTTTAGGATAATTTTTTTTTATTTATAGAACTTGAACTGAAAGTAAAAAGACATTAATTTGCTTCGATTAAACCAAACAATATACTCATATTATTCACCAAACACCCCTGGGTCGAACACACACATATCCACCTTCCTAACCTTAGAACATATACTCCCCTTATCTAATATATTATCTTAATATCTTAATATATTAGATAATCAATATTAGTCTTAAATATAAAATTTATTTTTTATATTTATCAATTCTTTTTTTAAATTACCTCTATTGATACTCCTCAATAATAATCAAATAAGAGATAGAGTGAGAGAATTAAGGAAGATAATTAGGTTACTTTAGAAAAATTATTTTATTTTAACTAACTTCTTTAGTATAATTATATTAGTTAAATAGGAAGTAAATGAGTACTTCCCAACAATATCATTGAATCCAATATTGCTCAAATATGATACCATACATGATGTTACTGTTCCACAACATGTTGGTCCTCTAGTAACGACAAGATCAATCACTGAGTGAATATACTTATCATTCACTTTATCCTTTGCTTTCCTCACTAACCAAGGCATACCCTAATGGACTCTCACAAAGCTTACAATAGTTGAAATAACAGTTGGAAACACGGAAGCATTTCCATAATAACCTTTTGGTAATGGAGGGTTTAGTCTTTTATGTCCAAAACGCGTGTTGACGACAACCATCAAACGAACATCTTTGTGTTGATCTAGCTGTAAAGCTTCTATTCAATATTTGTAATTTATAAAAAGACCGAAGAGAGTAACTACGGAATAATTTAGCTTTAGAAAGAAAACACGTGCCCTTGTCTTCAAGACATATATCCTTATCATATAGTACGAGGGGTAACAGTTGAAGTGACACCACACCCAAAGTCATTATTGATCAACGATATATGGTCCATGATTAGAGTGACCCATTTAAGCAAATATTTTGAACACATGTTTAGGAACATTTATCATAAACAAAGCCAAAACTCTTAACTGAAGTACCCTCAAATGTTCAATTCGAACACTCGTCCTTTTGCCCACATATTTATGTATTTTATCCTTTAATTTTAACCAATTTTTCCTAATAAAAATGAGCGCAACATCTTTGAGGCCTACTTGTTTAACTTTTTTGGTTTAAATATGATTTTGATAAGACAAACATGAAACAAATATTACTAGATCAGCTTTACAAAATATTGTTTAATCTTATTTTGATAAATTATTTGGATTCTAAAACGTTAACCCAAGTAACTTATAAATAAAAAAAAAAGGATAACAAACATACTTTTTTAAGATAATTTAAGTTAATCAATTTTAATTTTCTAAGTCTAAACAAACATGACATGAATATCGTAAAATTACAAAATTAAGACTTTTTTTAGTTTTCTACAGATCTCACACCCCCATCTTCTTACAATATTATTTTAATAAAAAAACATACAATATAATATTTGATACTTACCACAGAATACAGTGGCTATTTATATTTTAATGTCAGTGTCCTACACTCCTAACTGATGGTACCTTATAACCTTTCATTTAAGGCAGCTCTCTTGCACGCCATGGTCCTACAATATTATTATTGATACATAAAACTTATATATACCAAGGTCCTATATTTCCAAAGCAAATTAAATTTTTCCACCAAATGGCAAGCCATGCCATGTGCCTCTATTAATGGGGGAGATTGAAAAAGATGCACGTGCTGAGTTTTGTCAATATAAGTATATGCCTTTTCCATGCAACAATCAAAACTTTTGATTTACACCAGATTCCTTTGTTAAGAAGTTTAAATCTTATGAAATAGACTATTATCACCTTAAAATCAACCCCAAAATCAAAATAATAGAGAAGTTGGAGGTGAAGACGGAGTCAAAGAATTCGCCTCAACTAGTCGACAAAATCACGAGCTCGATATTTGACCTCCAATCACTCCCTCAGCATCACACTCTCTAGTCCTTCTCTTGTGCTCGTTCTCTCTCTCACTCACTCTCGTTAGGACCAAAGAAAAGACATGATGAATGAAGAAAGAGAAGGAGTTAGGAGTGAGAAAAGAGGGAAGGAATCAGGGGAGTTGGAGGAGATGTGGATCCATACGTAAGGGTGGTGGTGTCTCGCCAGAAAGAGGCCATGTGGACACCTTTTATGCATAGAAAGAGAGAACGAACTGATATCGCTTTGGGGTTACTTCAAAAATTTAAACCAATGATTGCATATAGTGCAACCTCGGGTCATTCTCTCTGAGGAGCCAAAATGAGAAATTAAATTCCTAAGTAACTAAATGCAATGCAACCTAAATTAGAAAATGGGATTTGTTTTGATTGACTAACAACTAAATATAATTAATTAAAAATAGATTAAATACAATATTTTTGGTATTTTTGGTTTAAAGAAAGGAATAATGAATGATAATAAGTGAAAAGAATAAAATCAAAGGTGATTAATAATAATAAAAGCAATCCTCCAATTCAATAACGCAGGCAATTATAGCTTCAAAAGATATGGGAGTTATAAATAATGAATTAAGAATTATAATTAAGCTTTTAATCCAACAAACGAGCCACCTCGAATTGTCACAAAATATTTTCTAAGTCCTACTTTATTAACTGCCACCAAAATAATAAAATAGGACTAAAGATATTAAAAACCAATGCTTAATTATAACTCAGTAATTCATAAAATAGAATTTAAGCAAACAAGAGACACAACGATCTAATAATTCAAGCCACCTTGAAAAATCACAAATTATTCACAATAATCTCAATTCAATGTCTGACCCAGATCAAAGTAAATGAAATTAAAGTTAATTAAAGATTAATGTCAAATGTGAAGTAAAAATTCAGTCACAATAATCCTCAATAAATACAAATAAATCATTCTAAATATCCCCAATAATAATAAAATTAATCCTAAGAGCTAGAAGTCATAATAGAATTATTAGGTAGAGAATTAGAGGAACTTATACTCCCCTTTGAGATTTAAAACTCATGCATTTACCATTGAATTAGAGAATTTAGATGTTTAGCCACGCATAACTACAAAGATTAATATCAATTTTAAGAGTTTAGCCGAGATGGATGATGTTGTTTCAGGCGTATGTGTGTCCTTTATAGTTGCACTTTGCCTTGCTTTTCAATTCTTTTTCCAATTCTGCAGCCACCACCTGTGCGTGTGTGTGTTTCCTCCTTTTCTTTTCAATTCCTCTTGGCCGCGGCGTGGCTTCCTCTTTTCTTCAATTTTCAATTCAGCTTTTGCGCCTCTTCACTGTGCTTTTCAATTGCTTTTTCAATTCTCCGCTTGGCCGCCCCTAATGGGCTAAACTGTAAGGTTTGGCCCATGGGTCCTATTGTGTAATTTCTAGTTTTATGGTCCTTTGTTGTTATTTGTGAATTCTGATTTCTTCCAAATTCCTAAAATATAAAATCACAATAATGTAATATTTTTTATTCCAAAAAAAAATTATTTAAAAAAATCATAAAATTATGACAATTATGCCCCTATTAAGCACTAATTCAATATAAGTCATATTAATTCAATTAGTGCATAAATAATAAAATTAAAGACCACAATGTTGACAAAAGCCCACTAAAATAATATGAATTAATATATAAAAATATGAATTTGTCATGGATCCATACGTAAGGGTGGTGGTGTCTCGCCAGAAAGAGGCCATGTGGACACCTTTTATGCATAGAAAGAGACATTTTTGCCCTTCAACTTTTAATTTTACATATTATTAGCCTTTTCCATATTTTTCAAAACCTTCCAAAATTTCTAGAAATTAATCCTCTTTATGAGACGATAGCTTGTCCAGTACACAAGGTAATTTCTCTGAAAATTTCGGAAAGAAGATAACTTCAAACTATTTTTTGTTTATCTTTTGAGAAAATATAATCTTAATAATCTGAACAATAGCTTTTAATTTATTTAAGTCTCCTTAGGTAAATAAACTCTTTTATAATTTTTTAAGTCCCCAAAATATTCATTCTATAATTTTTTTCTTAATTTTTCTTAGTCCTAAAATATTTTCAACTGTTATTCTTTCTGTTATTATTTCCCTGAATTTTTAACTTTAATATTTTTTAATTCTAAAAAACTAATCTTAAGATTAACAATTTCTTACAAATTTCTTTTATCAAAATTTTAGATGTTACATGGAGAATAAGAGATGAGGGTAATGTCATAGTGCTCTCCTCTTGATCTTGATATGGTTCATCAATAAACAAAAAGCCTAGAAAACGGAAGAGGAAATCGAGGGAAATGATTATTATTATGATGATTTTGGATAATAGATTAATGCTAAAACTGAAAATTAGTTAAACAACGATTTAAGTTCTTAATGTTCATAGATAACAATAAAATTAACAAATATATTCCCTCCGTCCCAAAATATAAGGTCCCTGGATTTCTTTTTATAAAATGTAATTAACCAAATAATGTTGTATGAAAAGTTGGTTAAAATTTAGTGAAGACAATAAAAATGTAACAAATATATTCCCTCCGTCCCAAAATATAAGGTCCTCTTGAGCGAATTATGTTGTTCAAAAAATAGTTAAAATTAGTTTAAAATAATAAATATGTAGGAGATACATTTCTTTTTAGATATGCCCTCATTTATAGTGGTTATATGATAGAGTAAGAATGAATAAAATGATAAAAAATAATTGGGTAAAATGAGTAAAAAAATTATTGTTCAGACAAATTCAAAAGGGATATTATAAAATGGGACAAGCTAATTCAAAGAAAGTGATCTTATATTTTCAGATGGAGGGAGTAACTTTTTAGCCAACAATACCCCATTTATGTGAGAGAGAGAGAATTGGTAGTTGAGAGAGAATATGTGGGAATTAAATATAAGAAAATTAATAAGGGTAAAATCGGAAACTAATAAGAAAATTTTTAGATAACCTATAAATATATCTTATAAAAAGGAACATGACATACCCAATCCAACTAGTAGAGAAACTAAGGGAGGGGCAAGGTGGCGACCATCCCTTCCATCAACTAGAATTTTTCTATACCTTTTTGCCTATTCAAACTATTATATTTATAATATCATATTTTCTCAAGTCTTAAATATAAGAACTAAATGTGAAATATACTTTGATACTAAATATAATACAATAATCTATTTTATCTTTTAAAATTATAATTTTTCTATAAAGTATCTCTATGTGATCATATTAAGGGTTTTTATTAAGGTAGTTCAAATACATATGATTAAATAAGATATTTTAGAAAAATTAACACAATCATTACAATTAATTAACTTAACTAATTTTCTTAAATTACCTAAATTAGTTAAGTAGATCTTATATTAAAAACTATAGGTAATAGATTATTTGTTCATAAGATAAAAACAAATTTATTAAAAGTTCACTCTTCTAGTCCTAAATTTCTGGTTCCACCAGTGAACCCAACAATTCTATCTTAAATAAAAGGGAATAAAGGGAGTAATAAATATGAATTCAACCCCTGAATAATGCAACACATGGTCAATAATGTCACGTCCCTAAATTTGGACCATGACCGGCACAGAATATAATTATTTCATATTCTGAAAGCCTAGCACATTTAGAAAAAAACCTTTAAATTTTTTATAACGTTTTCAAAATCATACGAAATATTTTCTAAGGTTTATGTGGAGCATAACCTTTCCAAAATAATACAAGTTCTTAAGAAAGTAATTACATCAAAAGTAATATCTGTCAAACGATGCTTCGGATCGACCGCGAGGCTCTTTACTGCTCAGTCGGAGGATTAGGGTCACCTGCACTATCTGAAGTCAAAAATCTACTCGTGAATAACATCCCAAAAACATGATTTAAAGAATGCGGAAATAAATAATGCATAATTATATTGAAAATGTATTTCATAACACTTCGTAATCTAATGTAAACCTTTTTGTAAACATTTGTATTTCGGGGAAATAATATGGAATAACTATTTCAAATAATTCATTCTAAATAATCCTTTCAAAATCATGATCTTTCTGTAGGACTTCAACAGAACAAAAATAGTCGTGGACACACAGCCCACGAGGGTAACTAACCATTCTGGTGGCTAGGCCACAAACTGTCGCGAGAATGAATCCCACGAAATAATTCTGGTGGCTATGCCACAAACTGTCGAGCTCGAATAACCAAGGTGCACCAAGGACTAACAGTACTGCTGTTAGCAACCAGCGTTTTGTATTCTGTCCTAAAATATTTCCATCATGCGTGGGGTCCTTTTCACATGTAATGATCTCAATCGTTTCAAATACCATAATCATTGATAAAGCCACTTTGAATTTCAAAAACCCCAGCATGAACATTCAAAATCAAGTTACTATAAAAACATATGCAATTAACATAGGAATATATCATGAATAACATCAGTTCACTGTCAAATCTTTTTCTAAAGCCTCTTTATCCATTTTTATGCATAATCGTAATCTTTTGTAAATCGATCGAAAGAAAAGCATTTCTAACGATTTAAACCATACTTTCATAAAACTTGCTTTTCGAAATACATATTTGAAATTCATCATTTGAAATGACAATGCATTTAAAAAATGTAAATTTTAGGGAACTTTATTCACTCACCTGCTACGTTCCTAAACCGCTACTCCTCTCACCAAACACTTGCTACAAGATTACTTCTTAATCCCCTGATATTGAAACCACATATTAACATTCTGCTTAAAGTCTTCGACCATAAAACATCCCTAACTTATCACTTACAACACTAATACACACTTAAACACTCAATTTAAAGATTCAATACTACAGCCACTAATCCTTAACAATCAATTTTATGCCTTTAACTCAACTGAAATATCTTAAATAAAATTCCTATATTGCTTCGGGTAACCCAAGGACTATTTTATATTATTTTTTTTAACAAGCTACAATATTAAAGGCTTAATTCATGCATCCAATTATAACCCACCAACAGAAATAACACCTGGCTGCAAACACATATACCCTTTCTGTCTCCACATTTATCAGACAATTCCTATACCCCCTAGGTGCATCGGATCACACACACACCACAGCAGCATAATAGTATACACACGGCAGCAACAACCCAGAATAACCATGGACTATTTATATTACCACATAAACCTTTCCAATAGAGCAAACAATCTCAGAAATTGCTAAAACAGCAGTCCACAGCACAAGCAAAACAGCCACAGTCGCAAAGAAAACAAGGAAAAAGGGTGAAACTTACCACCCTCACTGTACAGGGAAATCACAGCAACAATACCACGGAACAGAGTAGGAAAATGACCAAGCCCAGCTTTTCAACTTCCTTCTTTCCTCTGTCAACCATAACAGATACCCCAAAGCAGGGGAACGCTGGAGTCACCAAACTGAACGGAGTGAGCTCACTGCTCGCGATAACTAGCCAGAAGGAAGCGAAAGAATTTGAATTTGAATATGAATAATGGATTAAGAAGCTTACCCATAGCACCCACAGAACCCACCACCGAAGAGCAACCTGGAAATTGAATTCCAAGACTTGCTACAGTAGCAGAGGATTGCTACAGTAGCCAAGAACGGTGATGGACAGCTGCAACACGGTGACGGCAACAACCACAAGAGTGGTTCACCGGAAGGAGTATTCACCGGCGCTAGCACCCAACTCACTGAGCTCGCAACACTCCTGCATCTTCCATTCTCACTCACATAGCAGCCTCATGTCGACAGAACAAGAAAAAGAGCGGGGCAGAATGCTTCATAAAGACGATGGCAGAGGCCCTCCGTGCCGTGCACTCTTCTCCCGCGCCGCACGCTGAACCTCTGCCACTCTTCATCTACACCACGCTGTTGCCTGCCATTTCAGTTCGCCAGAAGGAAAAATGAGGGAGAAGGTTGAAGATTTGGTGAAAATGGACAGAGGGGCAAAAGGGTAATTTCACGTGTCTAAAAATAAGAAAAAACCACTCTTCTACACCTGTTGGGATTCGAACACAGACCACACGTTTTCCTTCTTGCCTTTGAACCATTCAGCCAACTCTTCCCATGCAAGGTATTCTGTAAAGAATATACATATATATATGTTAATTAAATTCCTGGTCATAACAAATAAGCTCCGAAGCGGCCATGAATCATACAGTTCAATAACTAAAGAACCGAATCAAAGAATCCTAAACAACTTATAAACCATGCGGCATGCTGGATTTCAAATATGGACTGTCTAAAATTGATTGGTTAACTTATAACCCTTAATTTTTCCTTTTATATAGAACTAACAATTAATCAAATTACATTAATTAAAGTGTAGGTTAAAATTAATGAATGCGCAAGACGTATAACTCAAAAGGGTATGATTTTGAATTTTGTGGTTGATTAGAAGCCCTCATTATTGGATACTCTCTCCAGTTTAAAATATAAAGTAAAGATAACTTATTTGCGCATATCAAGAAAATATTTAAAAATAATACTCCTTGTTATATATATTATAAGAACCTTTCAACTAAATCACATTGTCACGTCCCTATTTCTGGACCGTGACCGGCACAGAATATGAATACATCATATTCTGAAAGCCTAGCATTTTAAGTAAAACCATTAATTTCTCCATAGCATTTTTCAAAAATCATACAAACATTTTCTAAGGTTCATGCAGAGCACTTTCCTTTCCAAAATGATAAAAGTTCTTAAGAAGCAATTACATCAAAAGTACTAATTATCAAACGAAGCTTCGGATCAACAGCAAGGCTCTTTACCGCTCAGCTGGAGAAATAGGGTCACCTGCACTATCTGAAGCCAAAAATCTACTCGTGAATAACGTCCCAAAAACATGATTTATAAGAATGCGGAAAATAAACAATGCATAATTAGCTTAAAAATGTGTTTTCTTAACACTTCATAATCTAATGCAAACCTTTTCATAAACATTTGTATTTCAGGGGAAATAACCGTATGAACTAACTGTTTCACATAACTGATCCAAAACAAACTTTTCATAACCATGATCTTTCTGTAGGACTTCAACAGAACGAAAACTGACGTGGACACACAGTCCACGAGGGTAACTAACCATTCTGGTGGCTCGAAGCCACTACTGTCGCGAGAACGAATCCCACGAAATAATTCTGGTGGCTCAAGGCCACAAACTGTCGCGAGAACGAATCCCACGAAATAATTCTGGTGGCTATGCCACAATCTGTCGAGCTCGAATACCAAGGTGCACCAAGGACTAACAGTACTGCTGTTAGCAACCAGCGTTCTGTATTCCGTCCTAAAACGTTTCTATCATGCGTGGGGTCCTTTTCACATAAAATAATCTCAATTGTTTCAATGCCATAATCATTGGTAAAAACTACTTTGAATTTCTAAAAAACCCCAGCATGTACATTTAAAATCAAGTTACTGTAAAAACATATAAAATTCGCATAGTAATGTATTTCATGAATAACATCAGTTCAATGCAACTTTTACCAAACTCTTTTCAAAAGCTTATTCATCCATTTTCATACATAATCATAATTCTTTTGTAAATCAATCGAAAGAAAATTATTTCTAACGATTTAAACCATAGTTTGGTAAAACTTGTTTTTTTTTAAAATCCATGTTTGAAATTCATCATTTGGAAATAACAATGCATTTGAAAATGTAAATTTGTAGGGAACGTTATTCACTCACCTGCCGCGTTCCTAAATCGCTACTCTTCCCACCAAACACTTGCTGTAAAGCCACTACTCAATCCCCTGATAATTAGAAATAGTATATTAACATTCTCCTCAAATTCTTAGCAAAACTAATTGCCCTTAGCCCACAACTAAATATGAAAATTAATCAATTATGCACACACAGCAACCGAAATCCTATTCTTCCCTCATTCTTTTTACTTTCCTCCTGCAATTTATAACAACCATTCCTTATATAAATATATCATCTAGCTTCCAATCACCGCAACATGGTTCTCCGATTTAAAACCCCCTCTTTTTAAATGTATACCTATACATACGCATAACAGTACAAGTCTCCAATCCCTTCTTCTTTCATCAATTCGCAATACCCACGCTGCGGTGCAAACATCAACAATATCCCCAAAACACACAAGCTGTACGCCGAACACCCATGCACACACCACAGCAGCATACACAGCGCACAATCCACAGAAACAAAGTGACAGGAATGCTCATTGTTCATAACCATTGACAGCACACAACATGCATATTTTCACAGAACCCGCGAGCACAGTATGACAAACATATATATATAACACCGCAGCAACCCAGCATGCATTCAAAGATTAAACACATTGCGACAGAAACCATTTCCCAGATCCGCAGGTTCACAATGCCAGAACCAACAATACCGAGCAAGCAAACGGAAACAGGGTCAGGTACTTACTGCCTATTGCCGACAACTCTGCAACTCTGTCTCCGGCGTCGCCAACTAGCTTCTCACTTCCTTCTTTCCTTATCAACAACAACGAACATCCCGTTACTTGGAATGACGATGACACCGAAGAACAGAGTGAGCTTAGTTGCTCACAGTAGCGAGCTAGAAGGAAAGGAGAATGCGGAATTCGGTTTAAGAAGCTTACCCACAGAACCAATCGCCGAAGAGCAACTGGAAATCGACCTCCGAGACTTGCTACAGTAGCAAAGGACTTGCTACAGTAGCTCGACAATGGTGTCGGACGGAGCTACACGGCGACGGCGCTTACTTTGAATGTGGTCCACCGGAAGGAGTGTTACCGGCGTAATATCCCGAACCCAGAATCCACGGCACTCCAGCGATCACCACCCAAACTCCCCTGTCACCGCAGCCTCGTTGACGACAGAAGGGAAAGGATCGGCGGAATACTTCTTAAAGGCGTCCAGCCGAGCTTCCGTGCCGTGTACTCATCTCCCACGCCGCACGCTGAGCTTCTGTCGTCTCGCACCTGCCGCGTCGCTGCAGCCTGCCTTCTCTGTTCGCGGCCCGCAGGAAGAAGGAAAATGATGAAGAAAGGCAGAGGTTTGGTGAGAAATAGACAGAGGGGCAAAATGGTAATTTTCACGCGTCTGAAAAAAAAATTCACCTCCGCTTCCGCTGCGTCTCGAACCCTGGCCGAATGTTTTTCCTTTCGCCGCTTGAACCATTCGGCTAACACTTCCCATTCGAAATATTCTACAAAGAATATACATATAACCGTTAATTAAATTCCTGATCATAACATTCTTCCCCTCTTAAGAAATTCGGTCCTCCGAATTTGAAAATATGCACACCTTAGTTCTAAAATAATTGTGGGTATTTGACTCGCATCTCAGCCTCCAACTCCCAAGTAGCTTCTTCCTCTGAGTGGTTTCGCCATAACACTTTCACCGAAGGAATCTCCTTCGATCTCAACTTCTTTACTTGTTGATCAATAATGGCTATCGGATCTTCATCATATGACAGGTCCTCGTTCACCTGAACCTCTTGATATTCAACAACATGAGATGGATCATACAAGTACTTTCGCAACATCGATACATGAAACACCGGATGTATCCCTGATAGCTCTGGTGGTAAGGCTAATCGATAAGCTACTGCACCTACTTTATCCAAAATCTCAAAGGGGCCGATAAACCTCGGACTTAACTTACCCTTTTTACCAAATCTCATAACCCCTTTCATTGGTGACACTCTTAAAAACACTTTATCTCCGGCCATGAACTCTAATTCCCTACGACGATGATCTGCATAAGATTTCTGTCGACTTTGAGCCACCAACAACTTTTGTTGAATCACCTTCACCTTTTCTTTAGCATCTTGAACCAAATCAGGCCCTAATATCATTCCGTCTCCAACTTCGAACCATCCAATTGGAGATCTACACTGCCTCCCGTACAATGCCTCAAATGGTGCCATTTGAATACTTGATTGATAACTGTTATTATAGGCAAACTCTACTAACGGTAAATGTTTGTCCCAACTTCCACCAAAATCCATGACACAGGACCTCAACATATCCTCGACTATCTGGATTGTCCTCTCCGACTGTCCATCAGTCTGAGGATGAAAAGCAGTGCTAAGATTCAATCGAGTGCCCAAAGCTTTCTGAAATGATTTCCAAAATTGAGAAGTGAACTGGGGCCCTCTATCTGAAATAATAGACACTGGGACTCCGTGTAACCGCAAGATCTCCTCGATGTAAATCTCAGCGTATCTAGCCGCACTGTACGTCGTCTTCACTGGTAGAAAATGAGCGGACTTAGTCAATCTATCAACAATTACCCAAATAGAATCAAAACCCTTAGCAGTACGGGGCAATCCCACGATAAAATCCATAGTTATGTTTTCCCACTTCCATTCAGGTATCTCCAACCGTTGTAACGGTCCTGCCGGCTTCTGATGTTCCGCCTTAACTTGTTGGCACACTAAACAATGTGCAACAAAATTCGCCACATCATTCTTCATACCATGCCACCAAAACAACTGTTTCAAATCTTGGTACATCTTAGTTATACCAGGGTGGATAGTATAGGCAGAATGATGAGCTTCTTCAAGAATTAGCCTTCTCAACTCCTGAACTTGTGGCACACAAATTCTACCCTCGAACCTCAAAACACCTTCCTGATCAATCATAAATTCCGAATTACTTCTGTCTTTAACTGAATCCCTCAACTCACACAACTTCAGGTCTGAATACTGAGCTTCCTTAATCTGATCCCGTAATGAGGAATGAGCTTGCAAATGAGCCAAAAGTACTCCCTTATCAGCAATTTCAAATACGACTCCCTCTTGTTCAACTTTATGAATCTCCTGTACCAACGGTCTTCTTTCAATCTTTATGTGTGCTAAACTATTCATAGACTTCCTGCTTAAAGCATCAGCCACAACGTTCGCTTTTCCCGGATGGTACAGAATCGTACAATCATAATCCTTTAACAACTCCATCCACCTTCTCTGCCTGAGATTCAAATCCTTCTGTTCAAAGATGTACTTAAGGCTTTTGTGATCTGTAAAAATCTCACAGGTTTCTCCGTACAGATAATGTCTCCAAATCTTTAAAGCAAACACCACCGCAGCCATCTCTAAATCATGAGTTGGATAATTCTGCTCATGCAACTTAAGCTTTCTAGAGGCATAGGCAATAACTCGACCATCTTGCATTAACACACAGCCTAGCCCAATCCGAGAAGCATCACAATACACTGTATACCCACCAACTCCTGAAGGTAAACTTAGCACTGGAGCAGAGGTCAAAGATTCTTTTAACTTTTGAAAACTTGCCTCGCATTTCTCATCCCACACGAACTTCACATTCTTTTGGGTTAGCCTTGTCATCGGAGCTGCTATTCTTGAAAAATCCTGCACAAAACGGCGATAGTATCCTGCAAGACCTAAGAAACTTCGAATCTCAGTTACAGTAGTAGGTCGTGGCCAACTTTTAACTGCCTCAACCTTACTAGGATCAACTTGGATGCCATCCCTCGACACCACATGCCCCAAGAAAGTGACCTCAGTTAACCAAAACTCACACTTGGAAAGTTTAGCATAGAGCTGATGTTCTCTCAATCTCTGCAACACTATCCGCAAATGATGTTCATGCTCTTCCTCACTCTTGGAATAAACCAGGATATCATCAATGAACACGATTACAAACTTATCCAGGAATTCTCTAAATACTCGATTCATTAAATCCATGAATGCCGCAGGAGCATTTGTCAACCCAAAGGACATTACTAAGAATTCATAATGACCATAACGAGTCCTAAATGCTGTTTTTGGAATATCTTCCTTCTCAATCTTCAACTGATGATACCCTGATCGCAGGTCTACTTTTGAAAAGTACTGCGCTCCTTGTAACTGATCAAACAAATCATCGATGCGCGGCAACGGGTACTTGTTCTTTACTGTCACCTTGTTAAGCTGTCGATAGTCAATGCATAATCTCATCGATCCATCCTTCTTCTTGACAAATAACACTGGTGCACCCCAAGGAGAAGTACTAGGTCGTACGAACCCCTTATCTAGCAATTCTTGCAACTGACTTTTTAATTCCCTTAACTCAGATGGCGCCATTCTATAGGGCGGAATAGAAATTGGCTGCGTACCAGGAATGACGTCAATACTAAATTCTATCTCTCGATCTGGGGGTAATCCCGGCAATTCCTCCGGAAAAACATCAGGAAATTCCTGAACAATAGGAATTTGGTCTAAGCTGACAGTAGGCCTGTCAACATCTTGGATTACCGCCAAAAATCCCTGACAACCTTTTGCCAACATTTGCTGGGCTTTTAAAGCAGAGATTAAGTTTGTTGGCTTATCTACTTCGTTTCCAAACAACACAAACGAAGTTTCACCCGGAAAGTTAAACTTTACCACTTTCAGGTGGCAATCCACCGTAGCATAGCATGAAGCTAACCAATCCATGCCCAGAATGACATCAAAGTCTATCATATCAAGTATCATCAAATCGACAAAACTTTCTCTACCCTCAACAGACACTTCACAAGATTTGTACACTTGTGAAACTGACAAAGATTCCCCAACAGGGGTAGCCACAGTGAACGGACAATCAAGTCTAACTGAATTCTTATCCATCATCTTAGCAAAATATTTTGAAACATAAGAGTGTGTCGAACCAGGGTCAAACAATGCATAAGCCTTTTGAGAACATATAGAGATAATACCTGTGACCACAGCATTAGAAGCCCGAGCATCTTGCCTTGTCATTGCGTAAACCCTAGCTTGACCTTGGCCTGAAGGTTGGGTTCTCTTCTTTGGAGGTCGTCCTGATGTACCTCTACCCACAGAAACAGAAGTTGCTCCCACAGACGGAGCTGCAAAAGTAGAAGGGTGGGGAGAAGGTCTAGCTGATCCATAACTCGAGGTTGATTGAGCAAACGGACACTCTTTCTTCATGTGACCCGGCTGTCCACAACCATAACACACCCCCAAGGACTTCAGACAAACCCCTGAATGGTGCTTCCCACACATATTACAGGTAGGCCTGGAATAACTAGACTGACTTCCTCCAGACTGAGGTCTAGTACCTCCAAACTTTGGTCCCGAATCTGGAATGCCCCCAGAAGATCTATAAGATCTGGGCGCTGGCCGCATATCAGCTGACGAGGGTTGGCCCTGAGGGCGGTTACCCTTAAATGATCCTTGGAACCTTTCGTTCCCAGTCTTCTGCTTCTTAGAAACCCCTTCTTCTTCAATGTGCCTCAACTCAATTCTCAAAGCACAGTCAACCACATCAGCATAAGAAGCAAAATGATTCAGCATCGGGGCCACAGCATCATGAATATGTATCGGTAATCCCTGAATAAACCTGCCGATTCTATCCCTCTCCGACGGAATCAAGGTAGATGCATACGATGAAAGTTCTGTAAATCTTCTGTCATACTCAGCCACAGACATCCCAGAAGTACACTTTAACAGAAGAAATTCTTTAACTCTAGCATCCTTCTTGCTCTGGGGAAGAAAGCGCTTCAGGAAAAGATCCTTAAAATCTGCCCATGACAATAAGGATACTCTATCGCCCTGAAATCCTGGTACCGTCTTACTCCACGCATTCGCAATTCCCTCAAGTCAAAACAAGGCAAACTCCACGTATTGCACATCTAAGCATCTCAAAGCCCGGCATCTCTTCTCAATTCCTTCCAGAAACTCAATGGGTTCCTCTCGAGAATCAAACCCTGAGAACTTCGGAGGATTCAACTTTATAAACTCTGATAGCCTGACTACGATGGATTCTTCCTCTATAACCTGGGGTGTCTCTACCTGAGTCTCATGCCTAGAGGACGTAGAGATCTCAGGAGACTGTGGATGAGATGGTTCTGCCTCAGATAGAATTTCCTGAAGAGGTCTAAGGGGTCGACCTCCCCGAACCCTAGCACCCCTACGACCCTGTCCTCGGCCTCGAGGAGGCAAATCACTTCGCTGAGCAGAGCCTTGATCCGAAGCCCTAGAGCTCCCTCTAGACTGAACTCGTCTAGGCGGCATTTAACTATTCATAAAACATAGAAAATATTCAGTTTATAAGTTCGTTTCTGAAATCATAGGAAAAAAACCACTTTTGAATTTCTTTTAGAGATCTTCAGAGATGCCACAACTATAGTTATGCCCGGGTTCATAACGATAATTGAGACCCCACCGAAGTATCTCTGCTCTGCTTAACCATAGAAAAACTTTGGCTCTGATACCAAACTGTCACGTCCCTATTTCTGGACCGTGACCGGCACAGAATATGAATACATCATATTCTGAAAGCCTAGCATTTTAAGTAAAACCATTAATTTCTCCATAGCATTTTTCAAAAATCATACAAACATTTTCTAAGGTTCATGCAGAGCACTTTCCTTTCCAAAATGATAAAAGTTCTTAAGAAGCAATTACATCAAAAGTACTAATTATCAAACGAAGCTTCGGATCAACAGCAAGGCTCTTTACCGCTCAGCTGGAGAAATAGGGTCACCTGCACTATCTGAAGCCAAAAATCTACTCGTGAATAACGTCCCAAAAACATGATTTATAAGAATGCGGAAAATAAACAATGCATAATTAGCTTAAAAATGTGTTTTCTTAACACTTCATAATCTAATGCAAACCTTTTCATAAACATTTGTATTTCAGGGGAAATAACCGTATGAACTAACTGTTTCACATAACTGATCCAAAACAATCTTTTCATAACCATGATCTTTCTGTAGGACTTCAACAAAACGAAAACTGACGTGGACACACAGTCCACGAGGGTAACTAACCATTCTGGTGGCTCGAAGCCACTACTGTCGCGAGAACGAATCCCACGAAATAATTCTGGTGGCTCAAGGCCACAAACTGTCGCGAGAACGAATCCCACGAAATAATTCTGGTGGCTATGCCACAATCTGTCGAGCTCGAATACCAAGGTGCACCAAGGACTAACAGTACTGCTGTTAGCAACCAGCGTTCTGTATTCCATCCTAAAACGTTTCTATCATGCGTGGGGTCCTTTTCACATAAAATAATCTCAATTGTTTCAATGCCATAATCATTGGTAAAAACTACTTTGAATTTCTAAAAAACCCCAGCATGTACATTTAAAATCAAGTTACTGTAAAAACATATAAAATTCGCATAGTAATGTATTTCATGAATAACATCAGTTCAATGCAACTTTTGCCAAACTCTTTTCAAAAGCTTATTCATCCATTTTCATACATAATCATAATTCTTTTGTAAATCAATCGAAAGAAAATTATTTCTAACGATTTAAACCATAGTTTGGTAAAACTTGTTTTTTTTTAAAATCCATGTTTGAAATTCATCATTTGGAAATAACAATGCATTTGAAAATGTAAATTTGTAGGGAACGTTATTCACTCACCTGCCGCGTTCCTAAATCGCTACTCTTCCCACCAAACACTTGCTGTAAAGCCACTACTCAATCCCCTGATAATTAGAAATAGTATATTAACATTCTCCTCAAATTCTTAGCAAAACTAATTGCCCTTAGCCCACAACTAAATATGAAAATTAATCAATTATGCACACACAGCAACCGAAATCCTATTCTTCCCTCATTCTTTTTACTTTCCTCCTGCAATTTATAACAACCATTCCTTATATAAATATATCATCTAGCTTCCAATCACCGCAACATGGTTCTCCGATTTAAAACCCCCTCTTTTTAAATGTATACCTATACATACGCATAACAGTACAAGTCTCCAATCCCTTCTTCTTTCATCAATTCGCAATACCCACGCTGCGGTGCAAACATCAACAATATCCCCAAAACACACAAGCTGTACGCCGAACACCCATGCACACACCACAGCAGCATACACAGCGCACAATCCACAGAAACAAAGTGACAGGAATGCTCATTGTTCATAACCATTGACAGCACACAACATGCATATTTTCACAGAACCCGCGAGCACAGTATGACAAACATATATATATAACACCGCAGCAACCCAGCATGCATTCAAAGATTAAACACATTGCGACAGAAACCATTTCCCAGATCCGCAGGTTCACAATGCCAGAACCAACAATACCGAGCAAGCAAACGGAAACAGGGTCAGGTACTTACTGCCTATTGCCGACAACTCTGCAACTCTGTCTCCGGCGTCGCCAACTAGCTTCTCACTTCCTTCTTTCCTTATCAACAACAACGAACATCCCGTTACTTGGAATGACGATGACACCGAAGAACAGAGTGAGCTTAGTTGCTCACAGTAGCGAGCTAGAAGGAAAGGAGAATGCGGAATTCGGTTTAAGAAGCTTACCCACAGAACCAATCGCCGAAGAGCAACTGGAAATCGACCTCCGAGACTTGCTACAGTAGCAAAGGACTTGCTACAGTAGCTCGACAATGGTGTCGGACGGAGCTACACGGCGACGGCGCTTACTTTGAATGTGGTCCACCGGAAGGAGTGTTACCGGCGTAATATCCCGAACCCAGAATCCACGGCACTCCAGCGATCACCACCCAAACTCCCCTGTCACCGCAGCCTCGTTGACGACAGAAGGGAAAGGATCGGCGGAATACTTCTTAAAGGCGTCCAGCCGAGCTTCCGTGCCGTGTACTCATCTCCCACGCCGCACGCTGAGCTTCTGTCGTCTCGCACCTGCCGCGTCGCTGCAGCCTGCCTTCTCTGTTCGCGGCCCGCAGGAAGAAGGAAAATGATGAAGAAAGGCAGAGGTTTGGTGAGAAATAGACAGAGGGGCAAAATGGTAATTTTCACGCGTCTGAAAAAAAAATTCACCTCCGCTTCCGCTGCGTCTCGAACCCTGGCCGAATGTTTTTCCTTTCGCCGCTTGAACCATTCGGCTAACACTTCCCATTCGAAATATTCTACAAAGAATATACATATAACCGTTAATTAAATTCCTGATCATAACACACATAGACTAAGAAATAATGGTCAAGTTATTAAATATGTCATAAAATAATAAAAAAATTTAAATTTACCTTTACTTAATTAAGAATATGACTATATTTATATTAAAACAGTTGAAAGTTTGAAACTGGAACTTATAGAACAAAGTTTCCGCACATTCAATTTATTTTATGTTACACAAGCTGAAGAAAATTACAACTAATTCATTTCTAAAACTGAGAAGGCAAGTAACAATGCTCAAACGAGATTAATTCAGTAATAAAATGATTCATTTTTGTGAAAAATGAAAGGAAAATAAAACCTCTCCAAACCAGGTCTTTAGTGTTCAGTGGCCAGGTTCTGATTTTTAACATGAATAATTTGTTAGTGATTTTATATTTCTAAATAGATGCTATTATATTAATCTCTAAAATCTTCTTACCTTGATATTTCACTGATGTTGTAGAAACAAAAACTGATGGAGCAGGAGGTAGTAGAAGCAGAGATAGTGTTGCCAACCTACCTTAGTTTTAAGCGGGTGCAAAAGTATGACAAATACCCCAAGGGCCAATCTAGAGGCAGGCACTGGAAACATCTTAAGCAGATAATTCAATCTGAGAATTACTCGAACTACCCACCTGATGAGCCCACTTGTAAGTTATCGAACCAATGCCTTTTTCTGACTCTTGAAAATGATCCATTTTTGTACTTGTTAGTTTGTGTATGCATTTTATATTTTATTCTGAAATCCATATACTGTAGCCCCAGGTTCTTTTTTCTTAATTTTTTTAATTTGATTTTTTTAAAAATTTGAATTATGCTATGAATTAGAGCAGTGTTTGGGAAACAATTATTTTGTTTTCTAGGCTAAAGTGGAAACTCTTCTTTATAAGGAGTTATATGTTCCAAAATTTGAAATAATTTCAATATTGGGTTCTACATACTTCGATTTGTATCATATTCATCAAGAGGCCAATGTTTTAAAACTCGACCTCTGATTGAATCAGAAAAGTGAAAAGCTCATTGTTCAATGATTCTACCAAAGGTACATGGGATGGTTAACAATTTTAAATATTGCTTTGGTGAAGGTTTACAATGATACTGGCTAGTTGAGTTTGTCTATCAGGGCGTGTCAGTTGGTTTACAGATTCAACTAACTGATCCTGTCAGTTTAAAAATCTTGCATCTGAGTTATATTTATTGCAGATGTCAGTATTGAGTCACCCCCTTCTATGCATCCTTGTAAGAGAATTTGTGACATTACAGGTTTTGAGGTATGGTACAAATTTTTATTTGTTTTCATTTGCTATATTTCACTTTATGTAATTTCTTTCTTTTGTGTGAAGAAAATTGTTGATCTTTTTTTTTTTGGGGGGTGGGGGTGGGGGGGTGGGGGGGTGGCCATTTGGTGTTCTTGTTGGTGTGAGCCCAAAGTCTTGGGCCCACCCATGCTTTTATACCGCATTTCTTGTCTTTTGCTATCCAATATTGAACTTCTCCCTATCATATTTCCTTACACTAGAACCTAATAAACAAAGAAAGTTGCAATGGAAAACAAGAAAAATCAGTGGCAAATTGATTGTAATAGATTTTGCGATGAAATGTTCCATAACAAATTAAATAAGGTCATTGCAAAATCTTGCAACAGATTTGCAAAATTTTCATTGCCAAATCTGTCATAAACTTCTAGCAAAATTTCTATTTTAAAAGTTAGGGTAAAGGTGCAAAAATACCAATAAACTTTTACCCGAGCACGCTCAACACCTTAATATCTTTGGATATGCAAAAATACCCATAACATTTGAAAACGGGTGCGAAGTTACCAAATTCCGTTACTTGACCATTAGAAAGAAAACTCTTGACTAAAAATGCTAACATGGATGCGGATGTTGCATAATTATGTCCTAGCTGACATCATGGACTCTTCGGAATCTAGGGAGAGAGGCATTGAGAAAGAGGAAGACAGAGGGAACAAGAAAGAGAAAGAGAGAACAAGGGAAGAGGGGCAATTTAGGAAATTACTCATTCTTTAAAAAATTTAATTTTTTATAAATGATAAATTAATATTAGTTGGCAAATAGTTGATGATGCTAGTTAGGACATAATTATATCACATCTACGTTCATGTTAGAATTTTTAGTTAAAAGTTCTCTTTCTAACTGTCAACTAATGCAATTTGGTATTTTTGCACCCATTTTCAAACATTATGGGTACTTTTACACCTCAAAAAAAATTATGGTTTTAGGCGCCCCTTTGCTAAAAGTCCATGGGTATTTTTGCACATTTTCCCTAAAAGTTATCATGTTAACCTGTTTTTACTGAATTTTTTATTGTAATAATGTGCTATTCCTTGTCACTTTTTCTGTTTTTTAGCTATAGTAAATTTGTTGACAAAATTGGAGTCTCAAAGATGTCTATGTTGCTTTTGTGCTATATTACAAAATATGTAATCTTATCTTTCTATTTCCTCTAAAATTTGTTTTTGTCTTCTCTAAGTTCTGCTGCTCTGCATATGTAAATAGTGACTATATATTAGCATGCCTGATAGGGGAAGGGCAGCTTAAAATGAGTTTTTCTAAAGTTCCTTGTAGTTTTAAATTATCTATTTCGTGTCTGGCATAATTTATTATGTAAATTTAGGTTATATGCTTTATCCAACTATTTTTTATTTTGTTTATGCTTATCAAGATATCAAGTAATTAATAGGACAAAAATGTCTTCAACATGAACTTTCAAATCCTGGTTTGGATATCATCTACAGTTTCTTCTCTATTTAGTGTGCACTAAAAAAGAACTCAATTTAGTATCTGACTCCTGTATTCTTTTGATTGGACAAAGACCCTTTTGTTTCTATAAGGTATCACGTAATAACCACATGCGTTTTAAATGTTAGTTATCATTACTATGTAATATTTCTTCTTTTCTGATAATTTAGGAGGTTATATATTACATTTTATCGTTCCTGTGTTAAAATTGTAATTAAACTATTCTTTAGGAGAATTTTATGTGCTTTTCCCAAACTTTGAGAACTATCATAGTGGTTTATTTTATCTTTCCATAATCCCATTGTTTCTTTTTATTTGTGAACTGGAGAATCCAAATATTATGAGTTTAGAATGTGAGAAATTGAATGATCTTCATTATCTCTCATCTGAGTGATTCCAGCTGGTTCTTTAGATGAAACATTCTGAATTTACAGGAATCCATATGAGAAGGGCGTTACTATATGCAGGCCCAAAGTAGTTTAGTGTATTCACATGTTTAGCAAATAAAAACTGAAAATTCATAATGAATATTGTATTACTCAGATTGTGTTCATGTATCTTGATAACCCATTAATCAATATACATAATCCAATATATATTAAGCCATGCTACTTATAAGTCATGAACAATGCAACTCACCTTAGCCTTTGTGCAAATCATGTTATTCACTGTCTAGTTTTACCATATATGTTGCTGATCCCGTGGGAACTTGTACTGAAGAAATGATTGATGTCTTGCAGGCACCTTACTATGATCCGAGGACTAAACTCCGATATGCAAACGCTGAAGTTTTTAGAACGGTGAGATCGCTTCCCAACGAGTATGTACAGAAGTACTTAGCTATGAGGAATGCAGCAGTTGTTCTTAAATGATTGTGCAGCACTTCTGTGAAGAGCACCCTTTTCCTCATTAGCCTTTTCAATTTTTTTTGGTTAAACTTCTGAGTTGATTTTGTAGGATCAAAAGTTTGTTTATAGGTCGTTACCATGTTCAATGGATCCCTTGTGAAAATATGTCTTTGTTGTCAGTTTCATGATGTACCAAATATTTCATGATTTGATATATAAAAATGAAAAACTTAATGTATATGTGTTGCTCGTGTGTTTTTGCCCTTACGACCGTGTGTGTTTTTTCTTGTTATAGGGGGTCTAAGAACTAGCACTATTGAGTTAAATTCAAGTATTTGACTTATTGGAAGTTGCTCTACCGACATGATAGTTTTTTCATTCACAAAGTTTGAACCCGCAACTTTGCTCAAGGAAAATCAGGCTCTTTTCACTCTACCTGTGTCATTTGTTTGTGTGCATTTTACTTGTTGTATATGTGCCTTCCATAACATGGTGTCCTCAAGAACAAGTGATGGCTCATTCTTCTATTTGGGTATTTTAATTTTGACACGTTGTAGTTGGAATTCTACATTGGAAAGTATAAGCCAAGGAGCGCCTATGACTTGTTGGCCTTTAATTTCTTTGTTGAGCAACAGAGAAATTGTTGTTTTGCTTGCAATATTTGGGGGATAGGGATGGAGATGATGGAAAAAGATATAGGGAGAGAAGAGAGAGCTGATCTTGTGAAGGATGCAATGGAGGGAAACAAAGGAAAGGAAATAAGGAAAAGGGATTTTGAGTGGAAGAAAATAGCAATAGAATTTACTGATGTTGGAGGAGTGTCTTGCAAAGATTTCAAATGATTAATGATGGAGAAGTTTTCCGTTAACTTTGCTAATTGAAGGAAAGAGATAGTGTGCATATGTAAAGAAGCTGATGGTTATGTAGATCAGCCAACTCAGTAAAAATCTGTAAAGTTTTATTTAATTTTTAATCAAGTTTTTATAATTTCTTTTATTAAATCTTTATAGATACACCTGATTTTAATCAAGTTGGTGTAGTTTTTTTATGAGGTTTTAATAATTTCATATGGTATTTAGTTTTTTATCTATAAATTAATTATTTAACTATTATATTAAGGATGAGATAATAATTTTTTGTGTCCCAAACTTCAATCATACAAACAAAATGGTGAATTTTAAAGGTTTTAAAGAATTTACATCTTTATTGAAAATTAAAAAAAATTAACTTATCTTTATTATAATTTAAACCAAATCTTTGAATATATTCAACTTAGCTTTGGCGTTTTCATCGTTTTAATTTGTAAGGTTCATTACTAAAATGTAAAAAGACAATCCACCTATGATTTTTTTCAACTTAATCTTTAAAAATTTGGAAAAATTGAGAAAAAGTCTCACATTAATTTTTTTTATTAGAATGGCCAAAATTAGAGTATTAGTATTTTATGTGTACACAATTTTACTACTTAAATAGATGTAGACTACTAGCACTTTATGTAAGAATTTTTAACTGACATATAAATTTTTTTGGTAGTTATATTTGGTAATGATCACTTCTAAATTTTCTCCAAGAGAAGAAGCGACTTAATTGCAACATTAATGTGTACCATTCTAGTCCTATTGAAAATTAAATTTTGCATCTTAATATAAGTTCAAGTTCGCTTAGAAGATTATTAATATATATTTTTCAATTTTACCCCTATTAAAAGTCGAGAAAAAAGGAGGTGAGAGAAAATGTAAGGCAATATTCATTTGTAAACACTGACAAATTTAAGAAAAAAATTAAATCTAAAATTTATTAAATGATTTAACTAAAATTTCTTAACATGTGAGTTAGTAGTGGATATGAAATTGGCATAGGCAAAAGGTGATTATTGAGAAATAACCTCTCAATTAATTAACCTAACCGGCTGATCAACCGTACCAAGTCAAGGAAGATAGGCGATATGCGCCTGGTCGTAGTATATATGCTAATGTGGGATTGATTTTTAACGAACAACTTGGTCTCTATTCTAATGCGCGCACACAGATGATATAACTTTTTAGATTTTTTTTGCTTAAGTGAGAGTATCAAAGCACAAAAAGGTTATTAGAACTCAAATATATGTGAGAGGATATAGTGCGATGGAAACTATAAAGCTAATGGGGCAAAATATCAACAATTATAATATTTACCATGTGACTAATGTTTCTTTGTTTATTTTCCAGATGAAAGTTTCAAGAGCGATGGTACCTTGGATATATACAACATTGGATTGAGTCCCGGGAATGAAAAATTTTCAACTACCAAGAAGATCGAGAAAAAACAAGCCTAGACGATATCATGCGTGACTTCTAAGGTTCAATCACAAAAGATTGCGTTGAATAATCATCAAAACATTCCAAGAATTGGAAAGTGAAGTTCTTCAAGTGATCAATTCCAACAAGAACCCAAATGTATTCAACATTAGCCTACTTCACTTTATCATCAAACTTTTCATTCCTCGAGAAGAAGGACGAAAATGACTTCAAGTCAATAAGTGGGATCCCCATGGGAAATAGACCGAAAATGTATTAAATGGCTTCACAATTGGTAACAAAGCTCGGTGATTCCTCTCTGAGAAAATCTAAAGGGGTCCTTACCAAATATAACTACTAAAAATTTTACATTTGGGTTGAAAATTTTTACTTAAAGTACGGGTGTTTTATAGATTTTGTATCTATAAAGTATTGAAATTTTATTCACACAAAGTACGATACTCAAGTATAGGTCATTATCTAAAAATAATTAATGTGAAATCTTTTGAACCAAGCTCAATCATTTATGTCAATTACGGAAGTATAGCTGTGATGAATGAGCAAAACTTGAAGGAATTTGCATGGGGATTGTGAGGGAATCATTTTTGGAAAGTGAGGCCTAATTTGGTAAAAAGTGAGAATAATGATGAAACTTCAAATTTGCCTCAAGAACTCTTAGATGAGATCAAAGATAGACGATACATAACAAGTTGGTGTTCTCAAGAACAAGGGGTCTTTTGGACACATTGTGGTTGGAATTCTACATTGGAAAGCATATTTCAAGGCGTGCCCATGATTTGTTGGCCTTTCTTTGGTGAGCAACCAACAACTTGTTGGTTCTCATGCACAAGAAGGGGCACCGCACAGGGATTGAGGCCAATTATGAAGTAAATAGAGAAGAGATAGCTGATATTGTTAAGGAAGCAATGGAGGGAGATAAGGGGAACGAAATGAGAAGAAAGAATTTGGAGTTGAAGATGAAAGCAAAGGAAGCAAAGGTGAATATCAACGTCATCATAAGCAAATGAGAAATGATATATAAGATAAAAGAGTTAAGGTCTAATTGTGTTCCAAAATTTTTACGTAAGAAATATAGGTACTTAGAAGTATTTTTTTTTTTTTATTAACATTGCCTAGGAAATAAAAACGAACCAGCCGATACAAATAATAACGATCAACGCAGTTTTTTAACAATTAACATTAGAAGACTTCGCTATTGTTTTAACACTTCTGGATTACATTGATCCAAGAAAAATTTTCAGACACCTATAGTTCTTATGTGAAAACATTTAAAGAAAAATTGGACACTAACCTAATAAAGGAAAATCTCATCTAAAGCCTTCCAAAAATATAAATATTCAAAATTTGAGATTTGTCAAGTACCACGCTGTCCCTCATTTTTTTTTCAAAGCCATCTTTGCTAGCAACTGACAGGTTGCCACCCTTGCCAGCTCCATTGATGGTGGTTGAAGCTCTGACAATGGTAATAATTTTATTAAAATAGCTAATGTAAACAAATAAATTGTTAAATTATACTTGTTTATTTTTACAGCAAGACATGCTTTAGAAATTAAAAAGTTGAATGCAGAAATTTAGAAATCTCCATTTGCATTATGGTTGTTATCGGAGCTTGGGCCAAATCACCTTTTTCTTTATCATCCCTCGTTATTTTCAGCAAATGATATCATGGGGGCATTTATGTCATTTTCTTCTATTTTGTTGTCTCTTTTTATTTTGATTTCCAATTAAAATTAAAAAGAGGGTAGTTATTAAGATATAACTAAGAGTGACGACCCCCTTTACCAAGCCGCACTTGGCAAGCCGCTAGGAGCAGAAGCTGTTTATATTCTATTTTTTTTTGTTAATAAACCAACGATGTGGGGTTCACAAAGGATTTCATTCAAAATGCAGTTGGTATATGTGGTTGCTTGTTTGTGCTTGGTCGTTAGGTTGGAACCAAAAAATTTGAATAAAACATATCAATTACACAATATAGATTTCGCCAACAAATAATAATACTCCAAATAGGAAATTGCTTCATAGTCGTCGCTATCATGAACATATCTTTGATTAGGAACTCTTCACGTTATACTATTTCTATTCCTAACCAGATGAGGGAAAATGTTAGGTAAGGATTGGAAGTTTCTGTACCAATGGATACCAGCAACAGAAAGTAAAAAGGAAAAAATGCATTCTTAATACAGTAGTGGAGAATAAAACCAGAAACGTATCGTTATTAAAGAACTAGTTTTATACGAAGCTCATCATCAGGAATCTATCGCCGTCGGAAGGACACAATGAATACATATCATCTTTTCCATGTTTGTCTTTCCATTATTATTATTATTATTATCATTTTCTTTTGTTATAATTTAGTTGACTTAGCTTCAAGTTTTGTTGTGTGTTGGCTATGATCAACAGTTGTCCACTCTTCAAATATATCCAGCATCATTTAATGAAAGGGTATGAAAGTAGTTATATTTAAAAACTCTGTAATGGAAACTTCGATTGAAAGTAGTTATGAATTTTTTTTTCCTTGTAAATAGCCATTGCAAAGTAGTTAGAATAAAAATCATGTTGAAAGTACTGATATAAGTCTTAAACCTATTAGTTTTGAATACATAACAACAAACAGAGATTCGTGTTAAAAAGACAAAGTGCAGGATAAAATGTTTAAAGTAACCATACCATTGCCATGCTAGGGAGCGTGGCATCATATGAAGAAGTTTTAATGGCCGTTCTGAAAGCAAATATAGAAGCTACAGTTGAAAGAAGTTCCTTCTTTATAGGTATTATGGTGCAATCATTCTCAAGAAGATATGTAGGAGTTTGGAAGCGAGATGCCTACAAAACACCCTTATTATTGCTTAATACTTGAGACTAGTATACATTCAAACTATAAAGATCGACAAAAGATCCCCAACAAAAATTTAAATGAACCTGATTAAATCAAGTTAAACTATAAAGTTCTAATAAAAAATTATAGGGACCTGATTAAAAATTAGGTGAAATGATAAGGATTTATATTAATTTAGCTAGTGTGCATAAGTGTTAGTTTCTTTAAATAAACAACATTGTTTCATATATGTTCACTTACCAGTAGTAATGGAAAACCTCTTTATCATTAACCTTTTGAAATCTTCATAACACGATCCTCCTACATCATTAACTTCCATCGCTTTCTTCTTCCACTCCAAACCCTTTTCCCTTATTTGCTTCCCTTTATCTCCCACCGTTGCTTCCTTCACAAGATCAGCTATCTCTTCTCTCTTTATATCTTGCTTATTCATCTTCATCCCTATCCCCAAACAATGCCAGCAAACCAACAATTTGTCTGTTGCTCAGAAAAGAAAGGCCAACAAATCATAGGCACACCTTGGCTTATACTTTCCAATGTAGAATTCCAACCACAATTTGTCAAAAATACCCCAACAGAAAGATGAGCCAACACTTGTTCTTGAGGACACCAACTTGTTATGTATCCTCTATCTTTGATCTTATCTAAAGAATTCTTGAGGCAAATTGGAAGTTTTTTTATCATTTTCATCACTTTTTACCAAATCAGGCCTCACTATCCACAAAAATGGAAGCTGGCTATCTGATAGGCCCCATGCAAATTCTTTCAAGTTTTGTCCAGTCATTACAGTGATACTCCCATAATTCACATAGATCACTGAGTTTTGCTCCCACTTGTCTACCCATTTGATACATTTTGAGCCGCTTTCCCATAAACTTGATCCACTTATTGACTTGCTTCTCATGATGAATTAAATGCCTGCTGAGAAAGTGATTGGGCAATGTTGTATACATTAGGTTCTTGTTGGCCTTGATGATTTCAAGAACTTCACTTTCCAATTCTTGGAAGGTGTTAATGATAATGGAAGATGATTTTATGCAATCTTTTGTGATTGAACCTAAGAAATAAAACATGATATCGTCTAGACTTGTGGTTCTCATAAAGCTTGGTAGGTCTTTTAGTTGAATATATTTCATCCCTGGGACCCAATCTAATGTTGTATCCAAGAAGCCATCACTCTTGAAACTTTCATCTGGAAAGCAAACAAAAAACAAATGCTAGTCACTTTGTAGTTATTATAATTGTTGATATTTTGCCCCATTATCTTTGTAATTTTGAAGGCACTATACTATATCCAATCTATAATATCTCTGAGTTCAAATAGTCTTTTAGGCCTTTTTTCTAACTTAGCATAATTGTCTCAACTTTGCAACCCATTAGATTTATATTTTGAGTATTTTTTTTATAAAATTGTCATTATTTATTTTAAGTCTTTTATTTTACGAAAGTAAAATCAAATAAAATATTTCAAATATTTTTTAACAAAATAGTCTTGAGAAATTTAATGAATCTCGTCTAGTATTTTAAAATCATTAATATCTGAAAAATTAGGCTAAATCTTATGTTTGGTCCTTTATCTGTGTATCAAATTTTATTTTAATTTTTTAACTATAAAAAATATATTTTTAGTTATTTAAACTTATATAATACCTTTAATTTCATTAAAAAAGAATATTGACTCAACAAATTTAAAATAATTTTTTAAAAATTAAATATTGACAAAACATATCTAAATTTTAATTCTTTACAGTAAAATATAACAAAATTTAAAAATATCAAAAGATCAACATATGCTTTGTTAGAGTTTAATTGTAAGATTATTATTTAAGTTTGATAAATCAATATTTTTTGTTAAATGATATAAAATTTGTTGAAGTATTTTGGGCAAGTACAAAGAAAATTATTGAATATGTTAGTAAGGAAGATAGATCAAGCAATATGAAGTTATCTAAAAAGGGTAAATGATCGAAAGATTGGAAAAAATATTTAAAGAAATTATTAAATATGACTTTTAGTTAATAATTTATTTTAAAAATTTAGTTATTAATAGAGTATAATAACACTGTGCAATCATCATAAATAATCATAACAACATAATCCTTTGACCCATCCTTTGACCACCAATATTAAATGATTTAGCATTAATTATTAATAATCATAACAAAATAAAGATAAGAGGAATACTATCCTTGTCTCCTTATGCTATTGCTATGGTTGATGAATTAACAGAAACCTCTCGGAAGATATAAAAGGAGAAAATTAAGGTATTACTTGCTAAACTAGTTTTGATTAAATAATTAATGCTAATTCTCACTCCAAATTGAACATTAATTCCATCAGACCAGATGAATAAAAAGATATGGGTGGGACAAAAGAAGGGCTGGGGAAATAAAAAGAAAGAAAGAAAGAAAAGGGACATATACTTTCTTTTTGTTTTATTTCCTTAAATTAACGAATCATAAAATTCTTCACTTTTTTAAAGGAAAAATGATATCAAAGCAGATGCCAGAAACACGGCTAAGGCTAACATTACAAGAAAGGAACAAAGGGGGAAAAAACGAAGGCGCGCGAGCGCTGTATATATAATGCTTTGAGTCAATGAGGCTAACTTTCTGGAGCTCCACAAGACACCGTTTTGGCGGTTCTAAAGCTCCGACAATGGCTCATAATTTGATATTCAAAGTTATTTACACTAGTGATTAATATAAAAATTAATTAATTTAAATATAAATTAATTAATTAATTACGATTAAATTAATTTTTTTAAGATAAATTTATATTATATACTATTTAATCTATATAAATTAATTAATTGATTATTATATTACTTATAATTAAGTGATATATCATTGGTATATTATACTGGAGGAGTATTTCTTTTAGGCCTGAAGAAAAATTTCTGTGAAAAGAATTTCAGATTTCTTTGGTCCTGAAAGCATTATTTTGGAATGAAATATTTACGCTATACAAATGGAGTTTGCATAAATCTAGTGGCTGGGTCCTTTGCAGTCACTTATAACAAATAGTCTATTCTATTTATAAGACATTTTTAATATATTTTATCAAAACTAAAAAATTTTAAATTTTATTAACTATATTTTAAAATTTAATAATTGTTTAACTTTATCCTATTTTAATATATATATATATATTATACCTCAAGAGTACTAAGTTTATATAATAATAAATGAATAAATTGTACATTTATATAAAAAATTTAATATATAACTTATTAATACCATAAAAAAGAACCTTCTTCATTATCCGTCTTATAAAATAAGACGAAAGGGGTATTGCCATATGAACCAGCCAATCAAATGCCATACTATTAAAAATTACTCTATTAAATCTAAATTATCAAATTTAATGGACCGGTTTATCATTATAGTGGACTGTCGACTTAGCAAATTGAGAGATTTAAGTCATATGCAAGTACTCCCTCTAGTCCTTACTAACAAGTGCACTTAGTCCTTTTTTAACACACTTATTTGGTTTCAATGAGTATTAATTATTATTTTTCATACATGCCCCTATTTAATAAAGGCAATGGGAGAAAGTAAAAATTAATAGAAGATAGGGTTTAGTCTAGTTAATAAGAGGAATATTAAAAATTACTTAAATTTTAAGAAAACTTTAATACTTTTAACATTCTCTTTAGCACGTGAAAATTATTTGAAAATAAGGATCCGAGGGGAGTAGGAAGTAGCGGTACTCCGATAAAATTTTATCAATTGCATATTGGTAGTTGAGTGAAGTTATTGCTCATTTAACTCACCACATTATGATTTGGGACCTCTCTCCTCACGATATGGGTCACGTACCATTATTTGTTTTTATATTATAATTTAATTATGTCATATTTAAGTATTATTAGGCTCAATTAGGTAACTCTCTTAAAAATATTTTTTTTATTCACAGACTTATACTCAAAGTTTTATATTTAAGCAGTCAAAACGCATGTTCGTCACATACTCTATTATTTTATTTATTGATCACAAATATCTTATATTATTTTGAACTCCAAAAATATGGGTTTAGATTTTCTTTCAATAGCTACAAATTATCTACATTAGAGTGTCCTTGAAAGAGAGGTTTTATAAGACTTTGGATTTCCTAAGTCCAACAGTAAGCTTTTGAGATATATTTTCCCAAGAGCTAGTTATAGTCTTTTTTGTCTTTGGTACATCTACTGTGTCAACCTTGTTTAGATTCGAAACTCCTGTGTGAGCTATGCAACTTTGACCCGCATCCCATTCAATACGTTTTCTCTCTGGCCTATTTCTCTTTTAAAAAATGTTCATGTTTTTCCTGAAGGGTGTTGTTGGTTCAAATAACTCATAAGGGTAAGGTTTTGAAGTTTGTAGTTGATCATAAGCTGTCATTATTGGATAATTTATAATTAGATTAAAATATATAAAACTCTCAAAATTCAGAAAGATTCTAAGTGATAATACATATATTCAACAAACACGTACGCCTTGGGCGAACCCACGTACCCATGCACCCACCCAACTTAGTACTGAACATATACTACTTCACAATCATTCAATAGAAAACACACACATAAACACACACAACTTAGAATTTGACTTGAAAACACTTCTAAATTTCCATTTGGAGCCACCATCATGCGAACATCTTCGTGTGGATCTAGTTGTAAAGCTTTTGTTCGGCCGCGCCATAGGCATGCCGTGATAAGCTCGAATGAGGTGGCGGATTGAGCAAGGTGGTCGGGGAGTAATCTACGGATGGAAGAGACCTCGGTTGGTCCAAAGAAGAAAGAGCACGAAATTGGTATTGCCTCATGTGTTCTCAACTCAGGAATGTTAATGGAGGAGGTTATGGCTATTTATCCTCTATACGAGTTGATGGAAAGGTATCAAAGTAAATTGACATAGATAACATTTACAAAATAAAATTAACTATATTTTACCCGATGCTCATTTAACCAGTGTAAAAAGTGTTTTATAGATTTTTTTTTTTAAAAAAAACAAGTAAATTACTTTCTGCACCTTCTGTTGTTTTAACCGGTGTAGAAAATCCTTTGAAACGCCTAAAAATGGTCTTCTCCATTTGTTCGCATCGTCGTTCGCCCAGTATGGTGTCTTTTCTGTTCATTCTCCCTCTCTGTCGTCTTAAAACTGTTTTCTCTTATCTACACCGGTTTCAAAACTGATCTAAAATGTGATTTTTGTACTAGTGACTTCTTCGAACAGTAATTTTCAGCAGAAGACAATTATGAAGCAGAAGGGGAAATAACTAACGGCCAGAAAATTTCCCCAACTGATCAAAATTCAGATTTTAGTGATAATATATATATATATATATATATATATATTCAGCAAAGCGAACACACACCCATCCACCTTCCTAATCTGATAACATATGGTACTTCACAAACATTCCTACAAAACACCCTCACACACGAAACTTACAATTTGATTTGTAAACACTTTTAGAGCAATTTTGCCCAACCTAACTTTATTCTTGGATCTACCACGGCACACCATTAAACACCAAAATCAATTTAAAAAGATCTCTTTACGCTTTAGCACTACATAAAACTCATTTCATATATTAATTCCTATAACACAAAATCACTTAAAGTAAACTAATCAAAGCACTCCCTAAGTAAAAGATCCAACTCTTTAGCAAACCTCTCCATGCATTCAGGTGTGAAGCAAATAAGCACCAATCTACCTTCCTCACCTTTACTATTTCTATGTCCAACATAAAAACTTACTCCTTGAAATGTCTCAGCTGCAATCTTTGCAGGACCAGCATACACGGGATTGCCCCACCCAAAATCAACATCGTTGAATCCAATGTTGCTCAAATCTGATACCATACATGATCCTATTGTTACACAACTTGTTGGTTTTCTAGTAGCTACCAGATCAATCACGGAGCGAATATACTCATCATTCGCTTGATCCTTTGCTTTCTTCACCAACTCCAAGGCATACCCTAATGGACTCTCACAAAGCTTATCAACAGTTGAAATAACAGTTGGAAACACGGAAGCATTTCCATAATAACCATTTGGTAATGGAGGGTTTAGTCTTTTATGTCCAAAACGCGTGTTGACCAGGACCATCAAACGAACATCTTTGTGTTGATCTAGCTGTAAAGCTTTTGTTCGGCAACGCCATAGGCACGCCGTGACAAGCTCGAATGAGGTGGTGGATTGAGCAAGGTGATCGGGGAGTAATCTACGGAGGGAAGAGACCTCGGTTGGTCCGAAGAAGAAGGAGCGAAGAGCAATGTTGTTTTCGGTGGTGGGATTTGTTGTGTCGATTACTTCATCGTACTCATGATGAGTGCAAGTAACATGTGGTGGGTTTCTTGCATTTAGAAGTTCTCTACGCCATACTGGTTGAATCGAAGGTTTAGTTGCGCCGTTAGCTATGTCAGCAAGGGCATTCATGAATTGGACTAAGCCAGAAGCATCACATATAAGATGATTCATGCGAACACCAAAGATAAAACCACCACACTTGAGGCGTGTCACCTACAATTAAATATATATGTATATTGTAATATGTCAAGAATTTGTGAAGTATGGGAAAAGTAATATTGTAAGTTCTTATAGTTTTGTTTCTTTTTAATATTGAGTCATTATAGTTTCCACAATTATATATATTGATCCTTATACTCATTATTTGTTAATTTGTAAGAGAAACACTGCTAGTAACTAAAGATGTGATTCTCTCTCAACGTACATCTAGATTAATTTTACTACGTGGAGCTAAATAGAATAAAAATTAACTAAATTATAGATTATGTATATAGATGCAATGAGACAGTTTTGAGTGTAATTTTTTTTTTTTATAATTTTATGCTGATAATAAATAAATTTTATTCTATCATTTTACTTTAAAAAATAGTTTTTTATTTTATATTTTTTGATCACTTACTATGTCGATTATTAGTCAATATCCACATCATCCCCAAGGAATAGATTATGAGGGATTAATTCCTATATATGATTAAGAAAACGGTAAGGAACTAACAAAAAAAACTCCAAGGATCTAATTAAAAAAGATCAACCTAAAAAGTTTGACAAATTAATTTTAAAAAAAATGGTGAAAGAAGCGTGCGCGTATATGAAACCTGAATAAGCAAGATGGGACATTGAAATATTTCATCAGAACCAGGAGGAGAATAAAGGAGCTCTTCAAAGCATGGAAATGGAGGTTGAAGATCATCACCCAACTGTTGAAGTGTGACCTCAGCATCAGCTTCAATGAACATGACACCTTCTTCATTACAATCCACCATAAGTTTGCAACCTTCACCTTCTCTGAGTCTTCCTGCAAAAGGATAGTAAAATACAAGTGTTTGAGCCAATGCTTGTCTGATGACTTTGACTGGGTCCTTCCCTGCCATGGAAGGCTCCGAACGATAGAAGTGTATGAATAGAACATGGCAACGTGTGGCATCTCGATCATCTATATCAGATAAAGGCTTGAGTTCATGAGGGGTAGGCTTCGCCGGCGATATAAGCTCCGGCTTCTGTCTTCTCACAGTGAAAACGAGATCAGAAGGAGATGGTTGTGCCATGGAGAAGATGAAGAAAACAAAGAGGACCAATAAGTGAGTGGTATATATCTTTCAACTGCTTTATGTTTCCTCTGGATGGAGCTTAAATTTATACGAATAATCACCCTTATATTAAACTCGAATATATAGAAACTTGTTTATAGTTTATTACTTATTTTATGAAAATTTCTCTCAATATCTCCAAGTTTGATAACAAATGGAGAAAAAAAATAGGCATGTTCCAATTGGTGGTGGCCTCATGTTTTGTGTGGTTAGATTATATTTAAAGTCACAAGCGTACGTAGAGTAGGTCTAGTATTTAAATTCACAAACGTACGTAGAGTAGGTCTGGTATTTAAAGTCACAAACATCAAGTAAGTCTAGTACATTTTTCTGAGTTTTAAGTTTGATTGTTAGATGAGATACTTATGATGGAAGAGGATAGCCACGAACTTGATACTAGATATTTGGTAGTATGATCTAATAAATAATATAAAAAATTACATTTGAAGTCTTCATTTGTTTTGGAAAGTAATAGTACATTTATGTATACACATCATCAAGGAAGGATGCACAATGTCAATAATTTTGTGGTCATAATCATGCCATATATCAATATTTAATATTATATCAAGGTATGATAACTATTAAACCTTATTTAACTATTGAATCCATGGAACATGCATGCCCAAACCAAAAACTAATACTTAATACTCATTTCATGTCTATTTATCAGAAATAATAATATGATAATTTACAATACTAACAATATTACGTGAGGACCGGATGCCTGCCTAACGCTTTAAATGTCCCCAAATAATATATATATTTGACAGGACTTCAATAAAATGTTGCTCTCTCGTTTACTGATGACTTGATGGAATTATACTTGTATATTCCATGTTCCTCCTCTTATGGTGTTTTAAAAGACTTTGAAAAGGCCTCCAGTACTTTAACTGAATCCACAATTCATTTTCTTTTGCATGCTATGAAGCATATGTATTATGAATAATTCTTTTCGCTAGACCTAATAACATTTGTTGGTCATACCATATGAGTTGCACAGTTAATCAAAGCGTTGTTACACCTTTTTTTAAAAAAATATATATGAAGAGAATAAATTAAGGTTGAAAGTTATATTTGAATGAATTGGAAAAATTAAAATTATAAATCCTAATAATTAAATTTGAAGATTAAGTTGTAAAAAAATTGTTAAAATTGAATTTTAAATGTGAAAAAAGAACGTTATTTAAGCATATAAAATATGCTTCAAAAGCAAATGACACAATTTGAGTTCAGTAAATTTTAATATTTCAATAGTAACACTGCAAATAAATATCAAAACTCCACAACCCCCCCCCCCCCAAAAAAAACAAAAACAAAAGAATATGGATCTAAAGGAATGAGCAAAGGATGAAGTAAACAATCCTCTATAACAGATGTAAAAGGTGTTTGTTATAGTAATAGTATTAAAAAGAATCATTTATCACTCAAAGTGTCACGTCCCGAAATTTGGACCGTGACCGGTACAGAATATGAACAACTTCACATTCTGAAAGCCTAAAACCTCAAATGAAACGTTTGAAATGAAACAATAATAAATTCCATTTACTACAACGTTCAAAACTTCCATAACGTTTTCCAAAATAACTAGAATCTTTCTAAGAACTATGTGGAGCATTTACCTTCTTTTCAAAATAATACAAACACTTTCTAAATGATAATTATATCAAAAATAGTTTTATAAAAACAACACTTCGGATCAGCAACGAGGCTCTTCACTGCTCAGCGAAAGGGTTAGGGTCACCTGCATTATCTGAGGCCAAATAATCTACTCGTGAATAACGTCCCAAAAACATGATTTAAAAGAATGTGGAAATAAACAATGCATGATCATGTTAAAAATGTATTTCATACTATCTCGTAATCTGATGCCAACCTTTCCGTAAACATTTGTATTTCAGGGAAACAACAATCTGAAAGAACCATTTCAAATCAATCTGAAATAACAATTTCAAACCAATCATTTAAAAACAATCTTTTAAAAACTATGATCTTTCTGTATGACTTTAACAGAACGAGAATAGACGTGGACACAGTCCACGAGGGTAACTAACCAATCTGGCAGCTCGAAGCCGCTAACTGTCAGTGGCTCAAGGCCACTAACCTTCGCGAGTACGAAACCCATGGTGAAATCTGGTAGCTCAGCCACTACCCTTCGTGAGTACGAAACCCACGGTGAAATCTGGTAGCTCAACCACTACCCTTCGCGAGTACGAAACCCACGGTGTAACCACTACCCTTCGCGAGTACGAAACCCACGGTGTAATCCATCGAGCTCAGGTAACCAAGGTGCACCAAGGGCTAACAGTACTGCTGTTAGCAACCAGCGTTCTGTATTCCGTCCTAAAACATTTCCATCATGCATGGGGTTTATTTCACATGTAATAATCTCAATCGTTCAATGCCATATCTGTTGGTAAAAACCACTTTAAATTTCAAAAACCCCAGCATGTACATCTAAAATCAAGTTACTGTAAAAACATAGGAAATTCGCATAAGAATGTATTTCATGAATAACATCAATTCAATGTAACTTTTGCCAAACTCTTTTCAAAAGCTTATTCATCCATTTTCATATATAATCATAATTCTTTTGTAAATCAATCGAAAGAAAATCATTTCTAACGATTTAAACCATACTTTCGTAAACCTTACTTTTCGTAAATCATATTTGAAATTCAACATTTTCAATAAAATACCAATGTATTCAAAAATGTAAATTTTCAGGGAACGTTATTCACTCACCTGTCACGCTCCTAAACAGTTTCTCTTTTCAGTCGATCACTTTTGATTATTCTCACTCCTCAATTCCCTGATATCCCGAAACAATATATTAACATTCTAATCAACATTGCAACAAAAATTCATCATTCTTAAACCACAACCAATCATGAAGGCAAACACTTATTCAATCCTAATCCTTGAAGATAACCCTTGCACAACTTTATAGCTCTCACACTTCATCTCTGTGCATACGCACACATACATATATATCCATCAAAAATTTCTATTCATTTGCCATCATCACATCAATCCTATATACACTTGCTAATATAGAAATATTCCAATGATTTCTTTTATCGCCATTCCTATTCCTTTATAATGCTTGAAATATGAAAGCCATAGCCTTTAAATATGAAAAAAATCCAAACTTTATAACCATGGTTAATTTTAAAAGTTCCGACCAATATCATATTCTTCCATTCAACTTAACACCCATATCTCAACAATTGCCTAAATGTCAAACCAGTTGAACCACAATTCACAACTCAGCAACAATCTCAATTTAAGCACCTTTCACTTAATACCAAAACATAGTTGTTTTTTTTTTTCTCTAATATTTCTTCCCTTCCAAAACTTAAACCCAAATTCAGTTTGCACACAACAGCAATATATATAACTATACATTAAGCCAAAACAATAGCACATACGCATATGCATAGTAACAGAACCCCTTTCTTTCCTTCAACTAATATATGCTACACATATGAATTAAATTCCCAAGAATACCAACTATTGCTCCAACTTTCTCCTTCATTCACTAATTCCATTAACCCACTGCTGTCAATTTCTCAAATCCATTATACATTCATAAATCTGTCCACAAGCCTAATTTCCAGGATCAGCGATAAATATGCATATACACCTACATGTTCACCTACAGCAACACCCTATGCCTAAGTCAAAACAGAGACATCCATTAGCTCTTCCTCTTCCATCATCCAATTGCATTTCCCACATATGATTATATATTCTTCACAGCACACACACTGAACATATATATATTCATTCACAGCTCATTCACACAACAGCTATACACACATATAAATACACCTTTATAGTGCACATAAAGCTCAATTATACATACGTATACATATCAATCTCCCTTAACTAGAGCCCCAGGACTGCCAACCAACATCACAGCATCATATATCCACAAGTATAATACCCAAAACCAACGAAAATCAATTTAATCCATCACACCGCACAGCTTAAATGGGGTTATTTACTTACCCAGCTCCAAAATTTTCCCAAACAGAGTAACACATCATATACACATATACCCACATGGCTCCCGTTGATTTCACCGATCCCCAGGATATCCACAAACACAATACACAGTGCACTGATCAATGAAACCAGAAGCAGAACAAAACAAGGGAAGAGTGTGGCGACTCCAACATAGAATAATACGCATGCTTGACTAAACCATAATCAATAGAAATTGGAAATTTCTCCTACTCCACCCACAGCAGCCAGTGAAAAGATCAATGGAAACAATTTTCTAACTAACAACCGTGAAACCAATCAACAGAACATACCCAAATTTCTCACCTTGGCTACCGATGCCATATCTGAGCTTCATCACTCTCTACGACCATTGCTTTCTCGACCCACACCTTCCTCGTTCACTAGCTTCTTCAACACAAACGGTAACTCAAGCATAGAGAACCGCATTCATATCCCAACAGCAACTCTGTTACACAAAGCTTTACTGCCCACATCCTCTGTTCACTCCGTCTCGCTCGCCATCACGCTCTCGGCCTTGTCGCAGATTTCTCCTTGCCAGATATTGATCTCTGCTCAGCCTCGCACCTCACATATACTTTCCCACTGCCTTCCATCAAACACCTCTCTGCCCATTTATTAGCTACTGCTTCAGCAATTTTTGGCAACGTCTCCAGCACGAAATCACAGACGAAAAATTGAAGGAAACACGGCAACGATGGCGTGCAAAAATCTCCCTCGCCGCTCGCCTGCCGCCCCTTCCTCTGCAGCCGTTGAGAAATCGCAGAGGAAATGAAGAACATTGTACGGGCTCGGCAGAGGAAAAAGAAAGAATGAGGGGTAAAATTGTAATTTTGCACGCCAGAAAAAAAATAAACCCTTATTTGCAGTTGCCATGTATCGAACTCAGGACATCACGGTTTACTTCAACACTTTTGCCCACTTGACTACTTCCTATTCATTGATATTCTCAGTAATGAGTATGTATATATTCCTTGCTAATTTTATTTTTTTTTGAACTTTCCAGAGACATTACACAAAGTTAACTTGATAGTGTTGTCGTATTGGATAAGAGTAATTTTATTAAAAAAATATGGAAATATAGATAGATGCTTTGTTTCCCAACTTACAGTTATCATAAATTTAAACCCCCACCGTAAGCTTTCGAAAAACAATTTTGCTTCCAAGAGACAAAATAATTTTTGAGTTTTGCTTTACTAACGATTGAAATCACCATCCTTTCATCTGGAAGGAAAGAGAGTAGGTTGAAACTTCCTCTTTAAATGAGAGTTTAGGAGTTCAATTTTGATTTTAATGTCAAACAGTTAGTACTTACCTTTCTAATGTAAAAAATAAAATAAAAGAAAGAAGAGGAAAGGTGCCAAGGCATATCATAGGAAAACCATTCGCATTAAAGCTAGTTAGATCACAAATTTCCTGTTTAATATCATCCTTAAAGCAGTCAAACCGGCCAGTTGCTTCAGAAAACTTTGAAAAAGTCTTCATTAAAACTTTAACTTCACCAATTCATTTATCTAGCGGAAATAATTAGTCTCTCACAATATGTAAACTACAATTTCAATCTCTACTATAAGATATATCTATATTTAATATACGACTAGGGTCTTGAAACAATAATCATGATTCAAATGGTATGTAACATTTTTAGGATAATTTTTTTTTTATTTATAGAACTTGAACTGAAAGTAAAAAGACATTAATTTGCTTCGATTTTTGCTTCGATTAAACCAAACAATATACTCATATTATTCACCAAACACCCCTGGTTCGAACACACACATATCCACCTTCCTAACCTTAGAACATATACTCCCCTTATCTTAATATCTTAATATATTAGATAATCAATATTAGTCTTAAATATAAAATTTATTTTCTATATTTATCAACTCTTTTTTCAAATTATACATATTGATACTCCTCAATAATAATCAAATAAGAGATGGAGTTAGAGAATTAGGGAAAATAATTAGGTTATTTTAGAAAAATTATTTTATTTTAAATAACTTCTTTAGTCCAATCAAATTAGTTAAATATAATATATATTAAGAAGTAGAGGAGTACTTCCCAACAATATCTTTGAATCCAATATTGCTCAAATATGATACCATACATGTGTTACTGTTCCACAACATGTTGGTCCTCTAGTAACTACAAGATCAATCACAGAGTGAATATACTTATCGTTCACTTGATCCTTTGCTTTCCTCACTAACCAATGCATACCCTAATGGACTCTCACAAAGCTGACAATAGTTGAAATAGCAGTTGGAAACACGGAAGCATTTCCATAATAACCTTTTGGTAATGGAGGGTTTAGTCTTTTATGTCCAAAACGCGCATTGACGACAACCATCAAACGAACATCTCGGTGTTGATCTAGCTGTAAAGCTTCTATTCAATATTTGTAATTTATAAAAAGACCGAAGAGAGTAACTACGGAATAATTTAGCTTTAGAAAGAAAACACATGCCCTTGTCTTCAAGACACACGTCCTTATCATATAGTACGAGGGGTAACAGTTGAAGTGACACCACAACAAAAGTCATTATTGATCAACGATATATGGCCCATGATTAGAGTGACCCATTTAAGCAAATATTTTGAACACATGTTTAGGAACATTTATCATAAACAAAGACAAAACTCTTAACTGAAGTACCCTCAAATGTTCAATTCAAACACTCGTCCTTTTGCCCACATATTTATGTATTTTATCCTTTAATTTTAACCAATTTTTCGTAATAAAAATGAGCGCAACATCTTTGAGGCCTACTTGTTTAACTTTTTTGGTTTAAATATGATTTTGATAAGACAAACATGAAACAAATATTACTAGATCAGCTTTACAAAATATTTTTTAATCCTATTTTGATAAATTATTTGGATTCTAAAACGTTAACCCAAGTAACTTACAAATAAAAAAAAAGGATGACAAACATACTTTTTTAAGGTAATTTAAGTTAATCAAATTTAATTTTCTAAGTCTAGACAAATTAAACATGCCATGAATATCGTAAATTTACAAAATTAAGACTTTTTTTAGTTTTCTACAGATCTCAGACCCCCATCTTCTTACAATATTATTTTAATAAAAAAGCATACAATATAATATTTGATACTTATCACAGAATACAGTGGCTATTTATATTTTAATGTCAGATTTGTGGAAGCCGAAAATTAAATTGGAAACTGAGATCCGGTTAGGTTGAGAGGAAAGATTTTTTAGTATAGCGGAGATAGGAATAAAAACAAGAAAGGAATAATGATATATGGAAAAATATATTGGGACATGTATATGTTCTAGTTATAAGACGCCCCATTGATTCTTAATACAAGATTTCTTACAAAATTTAATGAAACATTTGTTACTCGTTACAAAATCTAACATTTAACTCACTTCTTTAATATCTTTTTAAAGTGGTTAGCATCTGATATCATTATATATAAGTGGTCTTCCCTTGTTGGATTGGGCTATTTTAATTAGGGTTTCAAATTAAGTACAATATATATAAAATTATGATTTAATTACCTACAAAACTTAACATAGCTAATAGATAATTAAGTCTCTTCAACATGTTATATTAGTTCGAATTAAGCAGTGTGTATAGAAAATAATTTTGTTAAAAGTGGCAAAATCTAGTACAATAATCTCAATATAAAAGATAGAAAAAAAATATACTTTTTAAATTTAAAGATTAAGATAAACTCAATACAAATATAAAAAACTAAACACGTATTTTAGCCTAATTATATATATTAGACAACAATAAATATATCAGTGTCCTACACTCCTACCTGATGGTACCTTATAACCCTTTCATTTAAGGCAGCTCTCATGCCACGCCATGGTCCTACAATATTATTATTGATACATAAAACTTATATATACCAAGGTCCTATCACTACAAAAAAATTAAGGCTTTAGTTATGACTTTTTAACGGTGACAAAAAAAAAATTGTCACTAAAAATTGATTTTCAGCAACAATTTTAACTGTCGCCACTAAAAATGCTGAGTTTCTGTGGCCACACAATTATCACAACTGAAAGTAAGACTTTAAGCGACGACAATTTTTTGTTGCCGCTAAAAGTAAGGTTTTCAGCGGCGAGATTTTTTTGTCACCACTGAAAGTAAGGTTTTCAGCGATGACTTTTTTTTGTCATTGCAAAAGCTAAAAACCTCACATTTTAGTGCCATTTTTCTGCAGAAGAATGTATTCAGCGGTGACTTTTATATCCTTGTCACCGCTAAAAGTATCCACACAATTATTTCCCCTTTTCATTGGATTTTAAACAACTATCTAATATATATAATTAAATTATTGAATAATTTTATTTTTTAAATAACAAATAAAGAAATTTCACATGTTATTGTAGTAAAAAAATTATAGAAAGAATAATGTGAAGTCTATGAAAGAAGGAAATGAAACAGGATATGTACACAAGGGAAATATTATAAATGTGTATCAATGAGTGTGAGAGTTAACATGTGTGTGTTAAAAATAATGTGACTGAGGATATAGATATAGGGAGATGTGTGTGTGAGAGAGATAAGGAGAAAAAATATACGTTAAATACATATTGGCAGCAGTTATAAATTTTTAGTTGCTGTTGCATATGACATCTATTATTGTATTTCAGGTAACATCTGAACTTTCATAAAAAGGATTTATAAGGTATTATTGAGTTTAAGAGTATTTGTCTGAAATTAAAGTGTGAAAATTGAAATTTTAGAAAAAGAATAAAGAAAATAATAATTATTAAAAATATCTAGAAGTTAAGAAAAATTAAGAAAAAATAATAAAATGAGTATTTTAGAGGTTTAAAAAATTATAAAATAGATTTTTCCTGAAAAGAGACCCAAATAATTTAGTAGTTATTTTTCAAAAATTAAACACCTATTTTTTTATAAAATTTAAAAAAACATAATTAGACGTTATTATTTGTTTAAAATATTTTATAAAAATTCTTCAATAAAAAGCTATTGGAGGAAAATAATCATTGTTATTGGAAGAGGAAATGGAGGGAAATAATTTTCATTATGATAATATTGAATGATAGATTAATGCTAAGACTTAGAAAATTAGATAAACAAAGAATTAAGTTCTTAATGTTCATAGATAACCAGAGCATTTTGAATCCCCAAGGCGTCGTTTCTTTTTTATAAAATATAATTAACCAAATTATGTTGCATAAAAAGTTAATTAAAATTTGTTAAAAATAATAAAAATATAAAAAATATATTCCCTACGTATCAAAATATAAAGTATTTTTGACTGAATTTTATTGTTCAAAAAATCAATTAAAATTAATAAATATATAAGAGATATATTTCTTTTTTCTAATATTCCTTCATTTAAAATGGTTAAATGAGAAAATAATAATAAGTAAAATGAGTAAAAAAAAAATCTATTGTTCAGACAAATTCAAAAGATATATTATAAAATAGGACATATTAATTGAAAAAAATAGATTTTATATTTTAGGATGTAATGAGTAACCTTTTAGCCAACAATACCCTTGTTTATATGAATTTATATGAAGAGAGAGAATTGGTGATTGAGAGCGAATATATGGGAATTAAATACATTGAAATGGGTAATTTAAATAATTTAATAGAGGTAAAATGGAAAACTAAATAATAAAATTTTAAGATAACCTTTAAATGTATCTTATAAAATGGAACATGACACACCCAACCCACCTAGTGGAGAAACCAAACCCATCGGCCGCCAATATGGTCTTACAATTCAGTGGCAATTGGAAAAAAAAAAACAAAATCAGTGGCAACTGGAGATATCAATCTGATACCAATATCCATTAACATACCAATATAACAATAAAAAAACCAGCAACAAACCGCAATATTTACAGGTCCTTAGTAAATTGATTCATTCAACTTCAATTTACAACCTGTGCAGAATATCATGCTGGATATTCTGCATGTTACTCAACACTTGCCACCTGATATCAGCAAAAATGTCAACCATGGTGCATCAGATGCATAGCAACTATAGCCAGTTTGTGTGCATTACACGTCTTACATGAATAATGCTTCATCAACCAAATCAATCATACATAAAAATTTTAGGGAGAATTACTATGAAGTCTTAAGAAAGAGGTTTAAGCTCCAAAATATCCTAACAACAAATGAACTTGTCATTTCCTGAATCGGAACTTGCCATTACTCCTCAATTGTAATTGAGACTTTTAGGCGCTTAAATCCCTTCCTTCAAAACTCACAGCAATTCTCCCTAAATATTACTTCCTCAGTTCCCTCATTGTCATAATCTCTAACCAAACCATATCAAGTACCTTGAACCTCTGCTAGCTGACACAGATGGTAGGGTAATGCAATGAAAGAGAAAGAGAGAGGGGTTACTTGGGTTCTATCCCATCTACAGCAAAGATTCAGTTCCCTTAGTAATTAATAGCACAACACAGCTTGTCGCTCAACAACAGGCTTTTACCATTGCACATGCAAAGTATGCAACATTCAGTATCTTTTTAGGGAAAATCACCATAAAATCCTAAAGAAGGAATGCAATCATCAAAAAGCCTCAATAATAAGTGAGTAGCATAGATCTATTGTCATTTCCTAAACTAAAACTTGACATTCATGCATTATGACATCAGCAATTTTCCTCAATCTTTTATAGAAGTAGTAATAGAGCTATTTTTAGTCTAGCTGCAACTAGAGCCACAGGAACTACATGTAAAAAGGGCAACAATAGCGTTGAGTGGTTTTGCTAAGGTTACTGCTGAAGATTCAGCAGACCCATTCTTTGACAATCAATGGCATGATGTAGGACTCATTACCAGTGTGGAGAGTAAGAGATGAGGGTAGTGCCATCATCCTCTCCACATGCTCCTGTTATGGTTCATCCATAAACAAAGACCTCAGAAGATGGAAGAGGGAATTGAGGGATTGTTCAATGATGAACATTATGATAATAATGGTGCATCTTAGGAAGAGGAGGAGTTCATTTAAACATATCAGGATGATAGATTAATGCTAAGACTTAGATAATTAGTTAAATAATGATTTAAGTTCTTAATGTTTATAAATAATCAGAGCATTACAAGTGCATTCCATGCTATCAGTAAATATGAATCCAACCCCTGAATGCAACATATATTCAATAAGCTCCACAGAAGCAGACATGAATCATAAAGTTCAACTACTAAATGAACCTAGTCAAAGAATCCTAAACAATTTATAAACCAAGCAGCATGCTCGATTTCAAATATGAACTGTCTAAAATTGATTGGTTAACGTTTACCTATAGAGGAAGGCAAGTCTTATACCCTGTCTCAAGAGAACTCCAATGCACGCTTGAATTCCTAAATCAACTTCAATAGAGTGGAATCACTATGCCCTGTTTTGATGCCTCAAAAATCAGTCATAAATGTTTAATTCTTGAATCTCCAGGTAAAGTTCAAAAAAGAGAGTCCAAACTAAATGGCACTTAATAATTACCAAAAGGTGAAAGTGACTTGCCCATCAGAAGGCACAATATATTAATTATAAATATTTTAGAAACTTAAATAAATTGTGAACAATGTAAATATCAGAGTCTAACAGCTGACAGAAGCAATATAGAACTCGCATCATCCATTCTTGCCAATATTAAAAGCCAAAACTAAATTAGCATCAAAACTTTAGAGCTCAGTCTTAGTAAGTATTAACTACCAAAAAAAAACAGTCATTGAACAAGATCAAAGCTTCAAATTAGTCATTTAAAACAAAAAATAAATTCCTGTTAATCATAAAAACTTCAGAGAGCTATCCTTCAATACTTTGATTACTTCTGCGATGAATTGGGTCCTCTCTTCTTGCCGAATCCTACCACTGGAATTACAAGATCAAGAAACATGTCAGAATCAGACAACAAAACTTACTAGTTCAGATTATCTACATGCCAAGAAAAAACTAATATACATATTTCTAGATGTATACAACGATTATAGAGCAATTTTTTGAACTCACCGGCAGTGACGAATCGGCGATTGTACTGCATGCGCTTGTGAGCGCGTCCTCGGGGCTTCTTCTTCTTGTCCTGCTTGGCCACTTTTGGGGTTTGCCCTCTCACTTTTCCAGCACGAGCCAATGATCCATGAACCTTACCTGCAATTGAGGAAAACAAGTAAATCAAAAAAACAGAAATCCAAAACAACGGGTCGAGACCAAGATTTGTGTAACAAAGCAAAATCGATGAGTTGAAACTAACCCATGCTTGTGGATTAACGAGTTCGCCGCCGATTGCTGGCTTTGCTCGGTGCAGAAACAAGAATACAAAGGCACAGAATCCTCAGGCGACCAAAAGCTAGGGTTCGATTTTTAATAAAATGATTTATTTCGGCTTTTTTATGTTTACTTAGGAAAATAATAGGGGAAATGACACCTTTCACCATATACACTAATTTAATTATGATTTAGAACTAATATATTTTAAAATTTTTAAAAAAAATCAAAATTATTTGATTCTTCTCATATTTTTTATATTTATAATTATTTTAAAAATATTTCTATTAATACTCTTTTAATAATAATTAAATAAAAAAATTAAAAATATTATTATAATATTTTAGAAAATATATAATATATTAATTAATTTAAATAATTTTTATAATTTAATTAAATTAATTAAATAAATTTTATATTAAAAATAAAATGAATAATAAGATTCAATTAAAAGTTAAAAAATTAGTTGTGACTAACAAAAGGCAAGTGTGAAAGTCTATGTAATTATATACGTAAAACAATCTTTGTTAAGTCCCCATGTCAAAATTAAAAGTATCCTTTTTGTCTAAAATCTCCCATATAAAAGGTAAAACTATTAGGGAAAATTAATCATTTAAAAAACAATCAGAATCTTTAAAAAATAATTTTTTTTATAATTTTGAAATGCTACACTGAGTAACTTAAAAATAATGAGATAAAATCGATTGAAGAGAATGTTAATAAAAAATATGGAGATATCATAAAATCTAAAAATCACTAACTAATAAATCATTATTATTATCATATTAAAACGTAAGAAAATTTTTATTTTAGAAAAAGAATTATAAATAATAAATCTCCTTTCATAAATTCATTAAACAATATGAAAATAACTGATTTTTAATCTCAAATGCTTAACACATCAATAGCCACTAATAAATCTCACATGTTTCGTTCAACCTAAAACAAAAATTTTACAGCTTCAATTAACCAGAGAATAATTTATCAATTCAATTTCTTCTTCTTCTTCGTCGTCATCTTCTTCTGATGAATAATTTCTCTTCCTTTTCTTGAATAATTCTTCTTTCTTTTTGCATGGCTCAATTTGTCACTCAAAACCTTCCCACAATTTGAACAAGAACTGCACATTTACAATAGATATATCAAGGTGAAATTAAATCCACAATATATCATCAAATTAACCTCTTAATTTAGAAATTATGAACGAACCGTATCGATAAATGTCAGAAAACATGTTTCCTTAAAAAAAAAATAAGGTAGCAAAGAAATTGAAGACTGTGTTACGTACTTGGTTTCATAAGGGCCAGGTTCACGTCTTGGTGTGCAAAATATTTGACAGTGATCGCAATACTCCATTAATTATATTTTCTTCAATACACTCAGAAAGAATTTGAGAGAGAGATTTAAGACGGAAATTAAAAGCTGCTTTCAAGAACGTATTATGTGGAGCCAAAAGCAAATTATATACAGAGAGAGAAGGAATTAGCTGTAGATTAAGGATAATGAATTTATTAGGTCTACACTTATCTGAAAATTTAAATTAAATTGTGATTATGATTATCTTTGATACAAGGGATTTGGGGGAAATCTTTTGAGTTAAATATTAAAATATTAGAGAAGTGGGGTTATAATATTTTAATAAGATAAGATGTGAGATAAAAGAGTACAAAAAATAAAATAAAAATTTGTAATCTCACTTCTCTAATTTTTTTTTAAATCCAATTCAAAAAAAAATTATCTCCCCTTCCCTCTAAATCCTTCATAACAAACATCTCCTTAGGCTTTTTAATTATACTATAAAATAAAATTTATCAATTGATATATATTTTTTATCATAAAAATAAGAAATATAAATTATTTCATTATTATATTTTTTTTATGGAATCTTCAGTAAGAAATGGAATTTCACAGTTGATTACCCTTTGATCCATGATACGATGCTCAATTGGCGAGAACGGATCTCTCAATCTCAAACAAAGCCCTCACAGGAGGCAATAAAGCCGTTAGGGAGACAATTAAGCAGTTTATTACACTTCTATCTTCTGAGCAGAAGAAAATATCATGCAAAACACCTTTAATCATTTGAATTAATTACAATATCATGCAAACCCCTTTGCTTCTCATGAAACTGACCCAATCTGCAATATTAAAACCAAAAACCACACTAATTAATAACTTATTACTTCTTAATTATGATCTCTACGTATTATGTGTTTACCTATGAGATTGATGAAGAGAAGCAGAGGGATCAGAAGAGTAAACAAGGATTGAGTTTTTGGGATCAGAATAGTTGTTGGAGGAAACAGATCTATATATATGTGCTTTTAAAGCCATATTATATGTTATCAATATGTAACATTTCTTCTAATATGAGACTTCTCAATGGAATTATTTATGGAAAAAAACAAATTTCTTTATTAATGTTTATGCTAAAGTTGTTATTAGTTATACTAGAGTAACTTTTTTTTTTGGTAAATTTTTTTTTGAAAAGATGTTGGGATCACCCACAATCTATGAGCATGGCAAAGTCTCTCTTCTTCCAGCAATTCTAATATGGAGTAGGATGAGTAATTACTCTTATATATAAATTTAGACATCTAGAAGTTATGATACCTCCATAAACTCCGCAATTAAAACTACAATAAATTGATATTCTCTAAGGATCAAACACATTTTAAATAGTCATATATCTCATTTATTTACTAGTTGAACCCAATATCAAAGTTTAATATAGGAAATGTTGGACTTAGGGCCTAAGTTCTCCCTTAATGGGTCGAAACTATTTGATTAGAGAAATAGGAAACCTAATCAAATAAAACAAATAGAGAATAAATCAACATAAATTCCTGAGAGAATTAGGGAACAACAAGAATGCTTACTGAATAGGAAAGTAATCAACATAAATTCGGTGATTGTGAATTACGGGTAAGATATTATGTATTTCTTTCAATCCTAAATATAAAAATTATATAAGAAATCTACCTTAGTCTTGAATATAATTAACACAATCCATTTTATTTCTAAAACTTATAATTTTCCCATCAGAATGTCTTTATATAATTATATGTATTAAGAGATTTCTATTAAGGATAATTTAAATATATATAATAAAATATGATATTTTAGGGAAACTAACACAAATATCATAAATAAATAACTTAATTAACTTCCTTAATTTATCCTGATTAATTAAATAAATCTTATATTAAGTATAATAATAAATAAGAGATCTAGTACCTTCCTAATTAGTAGTCAACTTGACCCTATAAATAGAGATGTCTCCCTCTCCCTATGATATTCCTCACCCCAACTATTGAGTTATCTGACTATCTCTTCTCTTTTGTATGGTGCCATGTTTAGACTCTAGTAACCAAACATTGTGAGAGTTTCAGATGATCAACTCATAGAACTTCAGAGGTTTGATCCAAATCTAAACATTGATCTAACCCGGTATGCTTTACCCTCCTTTCTTATTTTCCTACAAGAAATTAACAATTGTAGTATTTTTTTTTTAATTAGAGGAGGTGGATTTATAGGAAAATTTTTATCGTCAAGAATCAAGAAATATTCTAAATAGGAATAACAAAATATATCGATCAAAGTTTAATCATTCTAACATAATAAATTTTAAAATGTGAAATCAATTATTAGTACTATTTACAATTTACAAATTTTTCACATGACATTACTCATTTGGTTGCACAAAGAATAACAAGAAGAAATAGCTATTGCTAAATAAAAATAATATATAACTTAATTAATTTTCTTCTTTTTCATCTTCTGTTGATCAATAATGCCTTTCTCTTTATATGTATAACAATCCAACTTTCTTTGTCTCTTATTTCTTTTCGATCTTCTGGTCAACTTGTCACTCAAAACCTTTCCACAAATTGAACAAGACCTACAAATTAATTTATAAAATAGAAATGTCAGCAAACTCTATTTATTTCTCAATATTCTCTTAATTTTAAGAATAATTTCAAACTATGTTTTAAAAAAAAAAAGAAATTATTGATTTAAATTATCCTTAAAAATATACAATGGAAGTATCCAATTATTTGAATGAGTTTTTATATATTTATTGTTGTGTTTATAATTAAAATATAACATCGGTATTTTTAATTATTAAATATATATTTTTTTTAAAAAATTCTGAATAGCATGTTTTGATTAAAATTTCAAATATTCACTATTCACTATGTTAAATATAAAATAAAATAAAATAATCTTCTCATCTTAGTAATAACCATAGATATGTATAAATTGTTCAAAAAAATTGAAATATTTTCATTTTATTTATTTCTTAAATTTGATTTTTAAATTTTAAAAAATTGTGTCCGAATTAAATTTTAAAAATTCTAAATTTAAATTAATTATTTTATAAAAAATAAATCATTCAAACTAATTAAATCAAAATAAAAGGATGAGCGAGACACGATAGGCTCATCCCTTAACTTTCCCAAAAAAAATGGTGTATTAAATATTCTTGCATTCTATAGCTTATTAGTTATTTAATTTTAATAAATTTTATTACCATATTAATTTTGATGTATACTATATATATTTATAATTATATTTTTAAAAAATAATATTTATATTTAACTTTTTAAAATCTCAAACTCAAATTTCTGGGTTCGCCAACATATTTTCTGCTAAATTAAATAAAATATCCAAAGACAAATAAAAACAGAGACTATCTTACGTACCTGGTTTCGTAAGCGCCAGATTCATATCTTGATATGCAAAATATTTCGCAGTGATCGCAATATTCCATGATTTGATTCCTTCTTCAACAACGCATGAAAAGCTATTTCTTTCTAAATCAGACAACGTTCTTATTAGGATTTGGAGATATATAAATGACTCACCTGTTTCTAAATCCTTGGCGGCCAAGAAATAAGTGCTTGGTCACTACTTAACTTATATTCTAAGTCAAACCATTTATTATAGCCGGCAAAAATAGATCTTAAATTATGATTTTAGAGAGAAGCAACCATTTTTTTTTTAAACCAAGTGTACCACCTCATGGATACCTTTGAGATTAATATTATCAAGAAATGCTAACGAGAGTTAATATATATAATAAAGAATAAGTTTAAATCTTATAAGGAGACGAGTTCGATTCTTATTGTCGTCGTGATGATCCTTTTAGTAGCCAATCTAGTAAGTTCTCTTTAAACGCTCTCTAAATTTTAGGATTGTACCCTAATTTTAGTAGGAGACCGATATCAAATCTACCTAAACTTTATTATATAAAAAAAATATTATCAAAAAATATAGGTCTTCGTATTTTTTTTCTTGGTTACAAATACATCTTCGTATTTGATTCTCCTAAAAATAATTTTCTAATCACCCTTCCCATGGACCACCACTTTCCACATATTCTAATAGTTATAGGCCAATTTAATTTACTTTTAACAAGAATTTATAGAAAAAAATAATTTTAAAAAAAACTTTTAAAAAATAAGTATTTAGATAATTATTACTAAAAATAATATAGGATAAGCTGATAGAAAAAAATATAGAAATAAAGTAGTCATTACATATCCTAAAAATATATTTTTTTTCTACCTAGAAACTCTTTTAGACATTTGTAAGGACTATTTGTTTAATTTGGTTTGGGTCAAAAATATTTTTAAAACTATAGTTTCTTTTAAAAGCAAACAGACAAATATTTTTATTTCTTATTTACTAATTTATAATTATATTGTTATATTTTCTTATATTATTTATTTTATACACTTTAGTGAATAATTCGTTAATGATCAATACTAAAAGTTTTTTATGTTTTAATGTTCTCTTACGTGAAAATAATTTTTAAACATACTTTTTTATAACATTTTTAATTTGAATAGAAAAAATCACTATCAAGGTACCTATGCTTTCTTTAATTTTTAATTTAATGTCTGTGTTTTCTTTCCTTATTCACTCCTTTAATTTTTATAATTTTAATTTTAATATTTTTCATGAAGTTAACAAATTATATATAATTTATATTTAATAAAATTATTATCCTTTACGGTCATTTTATATCTAAATCTAGTTTTCAATTATATTATCTAAATAAGTTTCAACTTGTGAAACTGACTTTTTATATAGGTCAATCCAAACATAAATTGTACTAAACTATCTAATATTTTCCCAATCTTACTTTTACAAAAATTAGATTGAAAAAAAAAAAAGCTACTTCTCCACCACTAGTCCAACCACATCCTTTATCTGTGCTTCTTTAAAACATTTTACGTGTTTTTTATCATTTGATTAAGGGTACCATAAAGCCATTTTCCCAGTTTTAGATCTTTTTGAAGGTTTCCGCAAAATGTATTTCATAGTTTTACAGTCCAAACAAGGATTAAGTTATGAGGGGCAAATACAAAAGAAAAACATGTAGAAATAAATCATAGATCATAGAAAAGTTGGATGGAAACACAGACAACATGCTTTTACTTTTTCTACGAATAGACTTAATTACTAAAGTCCAATTAATATGAACTTAGTATCAATTCCTATACTAAAACTTGAAGATCTTTCCAGAGTTTGATAATAATGTTCAAGTTTAACCTAATGGTACTGGATATGGATATCAATGCTTGTATAAATTAAAAAAATCCAAAAAAGATTGCCTTTAGATTTCAACACTTGCATTACACATGATAATCACAAAATGAGTCCTGTACAGCCATGAAATGAAACTTCACACGATCTCTCTGTTCCTAGAAAGCTTCAGCAAAGATAATGGGTTGCAGCAAAAGATGTCTTCAATGTTCTATAAATTCCAGCGCACTGCACATTTCAGCTCAGTAATAACAAACCTATATGCCAAATCCTGTATTACAAAATTAGTTATAAAATAGGAATCAGCTCCTAAATCTCTCTTGCCCAAATCACCATCATCCCTTAATTGAAAATGAGATGCAGTGCATGTCTGGTTTGGGATTCCCTTAATTGCTCCATTAAAAAGAGAGAGCAAAAGATTTGGCTCACCTGTCATTGTGTGTTTCATGTGAGTCCCACAAGGTATAATTCTCCCACTTGAATAATTAAATTAGCCAAATTCATTCACACCTTCATCTTTCTCTAGCTGCATCGAGGATTAGTCAATTTTCCTCTCCTTTTAGGTTGTTCAACAGCACAATTCAGCTCGAATCTTCAACTTGCACCAAATTTGATGTGCTTGTGAGCCGTTGGATGAACAAGACAAGGACATGATGTTTTCAGGAGACATGCTGCATGCCTCATGCACAATAGAGCATACAATTCCACAATGGCCTTGCATGAGCATGACTTGAAATATCACGTCAATAACATTTAGAATTTCATGTCAGGGCATCCCAAATAATAATCGCTGCACATTAACTATTTTTGTACACAATACAATAACCTATCATCCTAAAGAGCCTAAAAAATTTTCACCACTAAAAGATGCACTATAAGAAAACCACATAGTATCAACTAAAACTACTTTTTAAAATGAACGGGTTCCATCAAAGTATGGCAAAGTTTATCAGAGGAGGACGTTCCCTCTCCGTCGCCATTTTCTTTTATATTGTCATGTTTTTACCAACCCGCATTCACATGAGATATCAGGTTCTCTGCCTGACCCTCCTACCATCCGAATCACAACCATCAGAAAGTTGGGCCCACACACTCCGAGATTTCCCCCCAGCACTGCAGTAATCACTCTCACACCCTGCAATTGTCATCAACATCTCTGACTGTAGCCATGGGCATTTATCTTTCATGGAATGAAATCCATCTGACTTCATCACGGCTGCAACAGTAAGTCCCAACAAAGAACTGCTAAGGATGCAAAACTTGCAGGTAAAAAAGGTACAAAACTTGCTAGAATCTAAAAAACAAAATGCGTCCTACACTACAGGCATTCTTATGGTGGATTTACAGATTCAAGAACATTGTTTTGACATCTTAATAACTATATTCTGATGCCTTAACTTCACATGGAAAGTTTAAACCAACGCACCCAAAATAGCTCATATCATAGAACTTTGTATTCAACAAAACTTAAATCTGTCTCTAAGTTTCCATGGTTGTTTCCCATCCCATTTCATAGTACGTGAAGCAAGTGATGCAAACAAATATACCTGCTAGATTCTGCGAAGCAAATTTTAAGCAAACATCTTTCAACTCTCTTGCATGGCATTGTTCGGCCCAGGTTAATATGTCTGCAACAGAATTTATACAGATGTCTTTGCAGATACTAGATTCACACATCAGTTTAAGCCTCTCCAAGCCGTACTTGTCTGCTGCAGCTAACAACTTTCCTGACAATGTCTCAGACACAGAGGATTCACTAGATGAGGTTGATGGAATCATGTCAACCTCATCTGTAAGGGTATCTCGATAGATAAAGTGCAGCATGGCCTGTCCAGGTAAGAGAAAGTTCAGGACCACAAATCACCATTAAAATTAAGAAAGAAAGGTAAAACACAGGCAGCCAACAAAATGTTAAACCTAACTGAATAGAGAGGTTAAGGTTCAAGGGAAACAAAATATATATGTGATGATTTTCTACCTTAAAAACCTTAGGTTCTAAATCTGTCACAATAATTTCCTCTTTGTCCTCATCTAAACCTTCAAATAATTTTAAGTGAAATTTTGGGGATCTAGCAGCCAACACCAACTTATGAGCAGCAAACTTTTCCCCAGCCACGTTAAAAGTAATATCTGAACCCTCCATACTTTCCAATAACATGCCAAAGTGTGCTCCAATGTCAGATTCTGGAACCTTAACTGAGTGAAGTCCAGGACAATCTACAGCTGAAAATACAACTCCAACTGTACAGTTGAATTTCAGGCAATCATCCTTCAGATAATCGGAGGTTTCAAGCATAGAACGTCTATAAAACCGCTTGTATCCCCTACAAGCACATATAAACAAGATCAAAGTCACATAAATGACAATGCTGAAGAGCACTTTTCAGGTTCGGATAATATCCATTATCTGCAAAGAAAATTGATGCTATGAGAAATAACAAGTGATACAAAGAAATTCATCATGGCAATGATCTAGCAATCACTAGATTCTAGCACATCTAACTACTTACATAGATCAGTATGCAGTTCAATCTGGTAAGCAGCACGAGACTTTTCCCAGTACGCAGTTAGTAGAAAGGGGTAGGCTTAGTAGAATGCAATTTAACTTATACCACACCAAGGGTAGTATCAACATTCATAAAGTTTAAATGGGAAAAAAACAACCTCCAATCTCAGTTATAAGACTAATACGGACCTCACAGAGACTAATAAAATTTGTAGCAAAACATGATTTGTTTTTCCAAATTTTCCCTCAATTAATGGTTGACAATTCTTCTTATAAATCCCAAATTTTTCGTTCATGCTTTATCTAATAAGGGACATGTCAAGAAAAGAGTATTAAAGTGTCTTTGAACTACCAAAACACCCCAACAAGCGTCATATATTTGAAACTGGAGGTAGTATTAACCATAAGATGAATATACAGCACAACAACAAGCCTTATCTCATTAAATGGAATAGATCACATAACATCATTATACTCTGTCAACAACTAAATCTTTGGATACATTGTAAAGGTTAAGTGTTCAAATAACTATATGGTAAATATATAGTCCATAAATCATAATTCAGAAAATAAATTAAGATGTGTTCCAACTCAAAATTCTAAACAAAGTTATCAGGTTTGTTTCTAAGCACAAGACTCACATTGATCTGTCTATAATGAACATGCATTCAAATTAACTAGATTCCTTTATTCTTAAATATTATGAGTTAAATTAAAACCATAATCTATATCTACAGATAGTTTCTAGTTCAACATAAAGACACCCCTTCCCGCACATAACATGATTTTTGTGAGAATTTGAAGTGGCCAATTTTCCCCTAAAATCGTTTAAGCTTCATTCAGAGAGTACACTAAGAAATGTCCAATTAGATAGGAAAACCTTGACAAATCAGAAGGTGTGAATTCTGCTTTGCCCACAAATTCTTACATATTCAGAAGTACAACGGAAAAAAGAAAACAGGGTTAAACACGCAAACATCTCTTTATAAGACATTTCATTGATTCATTCATAAATGAAATCCAATCCCTGAAAGTCCAACATACAAGATGCTATATATGACATTGTAATCTGACAGCAAGGAATAAATTCAAATTAAATAAGAATGTTACAGGAAAGAAACAAGCAATATATTAAGAAGCATAGTAAATTAAATATATTAGGAACATGTTAAGGAGAATGGTTTTTCCAATCAGTCAATCACATAAAGAGACAGATTACAATGTAAATGGTCTTCGCAGTAACTTCGATTATCTTTAAAAGAATGTGGCAAACATAATGCTTAGCCCCAAAGCAACATGATTTATGTAGCTAATATCTTTTAAAAGAATATACTTGCAACATTATCCACAGACATTGTATTTTTTATAAGAGTTTAAAGATTAGGGCACAGCCTCTTCCCTCATGCTTGACATTCCCGATTCAGTTCAACGTTGAAACGCCATTCAGGACGAAGATTTAAAGATAACACCAGCGAATTGAAACCTAAATAAAACTAACGACAATAAAGAGAATAAGAAAGACAACGAAACCCTACCACATGCTACCCTTATACTTGAGTGTATAGGGACCGCTCTCAAGCGACCGATCAAAATGGCTATGAACCTTATGCTTTTCTTGCCCACTCTGATCCAAAAGCGTGAGCTCAAACAGAGCCCTCACATCCGTGGCATCGCTTGCCAAGGCGATGAAAACGGAAACATAGGTTGCATTGTCCTCAGGATTCTTGCCATCGGGATAGAAGTAAATTGCCCACTGATGCCCTCCCACCGTAAACAAATCGCTCCCAATGTACTTCCCAACTCCCATCCCCTTCGCTAAAGAATACCCTTGAATCACAAATTTATGCGAACCATTCACCGTCTCCGTCACCGACCTCGAGCTCGACGGGGGATTCTTCTCCGGCGTCAAGGTTCCGGCCATGGCAGTAGGGTTGGTTTAACCGGGGAATCGGAATTCAAATCCGCCGTGCACGATTCAGGAAAAAAAAACCGCCAATTCAGAGATTTGTGAAAGAGAATTCGCGGGAAAAGAGAACAAAATTTACAAATCAACGGAATTTGAAATCTTGAAAATATATAAAAAGCCTGAATCTCTTTTATCTCTCTCTGTGCTCTTTGCAAGACGAGAGAGAGATTAATTAGGCAAAGCGCTGGTCCGAGAAGGACGACGCCGCACCGTACGTCGCAATCTAGAGTGCTCTGAGAAAACCAGGGGTTTGACGTATTGAAATGTCCTAATTGCCCTCAAGCTTGTCAGAAATATGAATGCGGCTCTTCGCTCTGATGATCTAGCATGAGAAAATCACAAATATGTAAGCACAAAAAATGTGTCGATAATAATAATAATAAATATAAATAACAGAGAGAAAATTTAAAAGAGGAGAAATAGGGAGGACTTTTCTCACTCACTTTGATTCAAATTGTGCGTGTAAGATTCTTGGATTCACATCTATTTATAGCTCTCCAATCATTAAATACTGATACATTAATTACACTGTATCTATACTAATTTAATGAGATACATTTCCCTAATTAAAATATAATTAATGTATACATGAACACTCAATAATGGATAACTTGAATTCATGAATAAGAGAGGATTGAGGAAAATAAATTAGCATGATTCATGAAAGTTATAATTAGGTTACTTGAACCTTAAAAGATTATTAACATTCATAAATTATGATAATATTCACAATAAATACTAATAGTCAAGAAAAAAAAAGAATTAAATAATTTACCCACATTAATTGGGTTACTTGGGTAGGTTAAAAAAGTGGGAGAGTTTTATCCTTTTATAGAGCTCATACGGATAGGGTTGATAAGATAAAATGTTGATATAATTTTTAATCGCTTAATTTTTTTATTTAGTTTTAGTCTCTTAAATTTTAAATCATAAAATATATGGCTGTTGGTTATAGCATAAGGGGTTTCAGCGCTTAAGTATAAATTTTTGAGTTTGAACATGTGTAAATATAAAAAAAGATTTTTAGGGGTTACTTCTAATTAGTCTGACAATATTTGAATCTGGCATAATTATACAGCTATATCAAAAAATATATTTTAAACTATAAATTTTAGTCATTTAAATTTATTTCTGTTTAAAATATTGATCTATATTATTTAATAAAAATGTGAACTATTTTACTCTTTGAGGAACTAAAATTCATAGATTAAATTTAAGTGATCAAATATTGTAATAATATTAAGATAAATTATGATAAAATTAGTACTCCCTCTTGTCATAAATATGAAATACAAATAAAAAATTTACTTTATTTCTAAATATATCACATCAATACACCTCATCTCCAAAAATTATTGTTTTCAACCTAAAGTAACTATACCTAATTACACATATTAAAAGGGTTTAGGGTTTCTACTAAGAGTAGTTTAAATTCATATTATTATATAAGATATTTTAGAAAAATTACTACACAATCATAACAAATAATTAATTAAATTAATTTTTTTAATTTAACTAAATTAATTAAATATATCTTATAATAAAAGCTAGAAGTAGTATAGCTTTAATAATAAAAGGCTTGATAAGATGAATCTTAATAATATTCTTTTGAATAAATTGAAAGGTTTTGAACCTTTGATCTATATCCACATGCACCCCACTCTTACTAATGGGTTAACCTAGCTTAAAAATATCTTATTAATTTTTTAATTCTATTAACGTTATAATAATTATTGCTATTTTAAAAATTAAATCTAATATGTCATTTGAGAATATTATATCAACATTTTTATTAATAGAATTAAAGTTAGAGGACTAAAAAAATATTTTCGTTTAAGATTTTAATTTAATATTATATAGTGTTGAGTATCATAATAAATAAGATGTTATATTGTACAAGAAAGTACTATAAAATATTTGATCATGTATAGAATATATGCATATATATATTCTTATACTATATATATATTATTTTTCATAGAGAAATATACAATATAATCTAGTTTCCATTGTTAGGATAATTTTAATTTGTTAATCTATAAATATTTTCAAATGGTATTAAGAAAATAAACTTTAATTTTCATAATGGACGTGTAAACTATGAATTGTAAATTGACAAATTTTGCTACATTTGGCAATGGACGTTGAAAAGCTCATGGTTTATTCTCGCTATTGGGTCTCTTTCATAAGACCGGCTAGCTTAATATAGGAATAAAGAGTCAAATCGCTTGGCATTAAACAAATGCAAATCACACGTCATAGATTACATAATTGTGTTTGTGCGTTTAATTTGTATAAAATAAGAACATATTACATAATTGTCTTTTTTAATAAGAGGATGACAATTAAGCCCCTACACGGGATTTATTTATAATTAAATTTCTGGCTTAAATAAATACTTTTCTAATTCTTAATATATGATTTATTTATAAAGTTAATTTTAATTATAATTATAATACATAGTTCTTATATTTATCAATTTTTCTTAAATTACCCCAATCGATAATCCCTTAATAATAATCCAATAAGATAGGGGAGAGAAAAAGTTAAATAAGATTATTAGAGTATTTTAAAAAAATCTTAAAAAAAGTCTAGAAATTGGTAAATCTCAAATTGAAACTCTAAATAATGCAAATGTTAGAGAAATGTTATGATCTAAATTGGAATTTTAAAGTTCACAGCCAAATAACTTAAATACCCTTTCTTTTATTAATAAAAGTCAACTATATTTGACGTTTGGAAGTATTTTAGTCATTTGGCTTTAAATTTTAAAATCTCAATTTGGTTCATAATATTTTTCTGGAATTTGTAATATTTAGATTCTCAATTTACGTTATCAATTCTAGAGTCATCTTTAGGGATTTTTCCTAAAAAGTATATTATATTAACTAAATTAATTAATTTCCTTAATCTAATTAAATTAATTAAATAAATTCTATATACAATTTAAATTTTAAGGGACTTCCATGAAATTAAAATATCAAGGGTGACCAACCTTAGCTTGAGGTTAAACCAAGACATAAGCTTTCTTAAAAAGATTGAGTATATTTTTTACTCCCTCTAATCTTTAATATAAAAACTAGATAATTAATTTATATAAATTAAGAAAAATAATTTAGCTATTTGTAAAAAATGTATGCTTATTCTTTAAAATACTTTATTTAATAATTTGTAGTGGAGCTACTTTTTGATAAAATCCCTTTGATATATGCAATTAATCCATATTAATTTGAGAAACTTATAAATTTAAAAAATAATATGGATTTAAATTTTATATTTAAAATTAAAATATACTCCTAACTAACTTCTATTCTAATTAAATAATCATATTAAAAAAATTAATTAGCCATAGACTCAATCCCCAATTCCCCATCTCTTCTATTTTTATTTCTCGGGGAACAAGTACTTCATGTGGTGTTCTTATGTGGATGGAAATTGATAGGCCATCTCATATTTTCAATCTAAATGAATTGCGAAAGCATATGAATGCCAGAATCTGTTTTACTAGAAATAGATTTTTTTTCCACTTGTAGTTGAAAACTGGTACTTTCACTACTTTGGCCTGTATTAGAATTTGGAGTTGGATTTTGTGCTTCTTTTTCTGAGGTTTATAAATGTTTATACTTCCTGTTATGCAGCTAGGAATTGATACTGTACCAGCGTTGTGGGACCTATATCCTACTTGTTGCTGTCAAAACCAGCCAAGGTTGTTGAGAAATCTTTTCCTCTTCTCTCACTAATTGGTAAGATCCTTCCTGTTTACAAGTATGTATGGCCTTAATCTCTAATGATGTATATCCTTTTTCATAAATGATGGCTTTCTTATTCATACTTCGTAATTTATTGAAGGAAGGTTGTGACTCAACTGAGGACAGCTGGTGCAACATGGATCCAATTTGAGGACCGATGCTTGTCAAGGATCTTGATGTTAACCAATTACAAGCATTTAGTTATTCCTATGATGAGCTTGATTCAACTTTATCTGGTCTAAATGTTCTAATAGAGACATATTTTGCTGACATTCCGGTTGAAGCGTACAAGACACTTACTTCTTTGAAGTTTGTTACTGCATTTGGATTTGACCTTGTTCAAGGGACAAAGATGCTTGATCTAATAAGGGAGGATTTACACCAGGAAAATTTCTTTTTGCTGGTGTAGTTGGTGGAAGGAATATTTGGGTCAACAATCTTTCATCTTCCTTGAGCACCTTGCAGGCTCTTGAAGATGTTGTTGGAAAGAGTAAGTTATTGTTGATTGCATTGTCCAGTGATTGCTTTTCTGTATACTAGAAGCTAAAAGGTTCGTTATCATTTGCTTTTGAAGTGACAAATGAGGCTGTTCAAAAGGCTGTACGTGTTTCCCAAGATTATTCGCATACTACTGAACTGTAAATGGATCTTTTCATAGGCTGCTGCTTTGAACAGTTCCGATCACCGTAGGGCTACAAATGTAAATGTTAGGTTGGAAGCTCAACAGAAGAAAATGAATCTTCCTGTTCTTCCAACAACCACACTTGGATCTTTCCCTCAGACTGCAGATCTTAGAAGAGGACGCCGTGAATACAAGGCCAACAAGTCAGCATCTATGATCCTTTCCTTTTGTTGCTTCCCTAATCTCATTGTTTTACAAATTTTCCATTCAAACTGTCATATCTACTCTGTTGTTAGGATCTCTAAGGAAGAGTACATCAAATTTACTATGGAGGAGATCAAAGTTGTTAAACTTCTAGAAATTTGAAGGATTGAAAGTAGAGAGAAAAAAAGGGGAAAAAGTCTTAAAATATTATTAATCTTTGAAGAAATGAGAATATAAATAGGTCTTTATATAAGTAAAAATATAAGCTAATGGGCTAAACCTAGAATATATCATAATCCTAATATCTCAAATTTATTCTTCATATAATAATTTAATATTCAAATCAGATTCTAAATAATATCTAAACTTAATTTTAGATAATTAATTAAATAACTAACAAAATATAATATTAAATAATTAATCATTATTATTAATTAATTAATAATTAATTCTAAACTACAACATCTCAACACTTCCCTTAAGCTAGGAGGCAGCTTGGATATGAGTAGCATCATTATAGAAGAATCAGAACTTTAAAACCTTAAACTAGTAGTGACTATTAAACTGAAGTTGATTGGATCTTGAATCTATATCTTAAGACAAAGTTGCGAACTTGACGAAGAAATTCCATGTTTGACGCTTAACAAGAATACTTGTAAGAAAGGAACTTGATGAAAAATTATATGTACTAATCCTATAACCTATGAGATTTTGTAAGAAGAGATCTAAGTTATCCTCTTTCATCATATGTATTATTTAAGAGTAACATGCTCATACAATCATAGTAACCCACTTGGGTTTACACATTAATTTAACCTTATATGAAGGAGATGAACTAATTCTATAACCTATGAGATTTTGTAAGAAGCGACCCAAGTTATTTTCTTCCACTGTAACCCACTTGGGTTTACACATTAATCTAACCTTACTTGAGGTAGATAAACTAATCCCATAACCTATAAGATTTTATGAGAAGAGACCCAAGTTACCCTCTTCCATTGTAACCCACTTGAGTTTACACACTAATCTAACCCCACTTAAGGTAGATAAACTAATCCCATAACCTTATAGATTTTGTTGGAAGAGATTTAAGTTACCCTCTTCCATCACATGCAATTAATCTTCATTTGAAGGTATGCTTTCTCTTCAGGTTTAATATTTTTCTTCTTCTTCTTCAGGCTCTGATACCATGTGGAAATTTGAAGAATTGAAAGGAGAGGGAAAAAGCCTTAAAATATTATCAATCCTTGAATAAATGAGAATACAAATAGGCTTTTATATAGGCAAAAATATAAGTTAATAGGCTAAATTTAGAATCTATCATAATCTTAATATCTCATATTTATTCTTCTAAGATATAATAATTTAATATTCAAATATGATCATAAATAATATCTAAACTTAATTTTAGATAATTAATTAAATAACTAACAAAATATAATATTAAATAATTAATAATAATTAATTAATTAATAATTAATTCTAAACTACAACATCTCAATCAAACTCTGGAAAGAACTTGATATTGACGTGTTGGCACGTGGGAAGCCAGAGTTAAGGAGCATATAATTTTGTTAAATTTGGAAATTTGTTAAGGACATCAATATTATGAAGATATTGTTCAAATAGTCATTACTGTTATGAAAATGTTTTCCCAATTCAGAGGAATGACATGGTTGAATACTTTGGAGAACAATTATCTGCAATGGATGGGTTCAATCAGCCACCAGTCATCTATGGTAACGTAAGCCGTCCCAAGCCCATAACAGTCTTCTGATCTTCAATGGCTCAAAGTCTGACTAATCGACCTATAAAAGGAATGCTTACTGGCCCGGTTACCATTCTGAACTGGTCCTTTGTAGGAGATGACCAGCCTAGGTCTAACATTTTACAGCTTCGGCTACTCCTTAAACAAATTGTACTCCTTTTTATAAGAGCCTAATTTTTGAATTGGCTTGATCCTTTTTGGAACATCCAGTTTGGGGATGTGGGAACATCAGATGTGTTTTTACCAATTTTACACCTAATTAATTTTATGCTTTCTTCTTGTCTCTATTCTCTCTCCTCATCTTGTTCCATACATTCTCTCTCATCCTTTTTCTTACTACTATTTCTCTCTCTTATTGGCTCCCTTATAAATAAAGGCATTTCTTGGGGAAGAATTCATTTCTTACATATTTATTATTTTTAACTAATTTTAACCGATTTTCTAAACCACATAATTTGGTTAATAAGACAATATAAAAAGGACCAGAGAGAGTATTTGTTAAAACTGGTTACATTAACATCAATTATCTGATTTTGTTTCTTGATAATTAACTATCTGATTTTAGATTTGAGACCTTCTACCAGATTGCTTTGGCCATCAAGGATGATGTTGAGGATCTCGAGAAAGCCAGTATTACTATCATCCAGATTAATGAAGCTACACTGAGAGAAGGATTACCTCTAAGGAAGTCTGAGGAGGCTTTCTATCTTAACTGGGCGGTTCATTCATTCAGGATCGCTAACTGTGGTGTTAAGGACACTACACAGGTCTAGTTTTCTTGTCTCACTAAAATTCATTGCATTACAACTTTTTCTTCCACTCGTTATTGATGTAACACACTCGCACACACTACTACTGATGCATACAGAGAGGAGGGAGAGAAATACGAAGAAGGGAGAGATAAGACCAGAAAGAGGGGGGATATGAAGAAAGATGTGGGAGAGAAACAGAAAAAGAGAGGAAAAAGTTATCTAAAAATTCATTCATCAAAGTCTGCCTTCCCAAAATACACGAGGGAAATATGTATTAGGTTGAGGTTTCCCTCTTATGAAGGAAACATCCCAATTATAGCAAAATAGTACATGAAATGATTAAAGCAATTCACTTGCTAGCAACAGTGGAAAGTAATAAATTAAAATAAAATGTAAATGTAAGATATGTTTCCTTCTATAGTAGTTTTCCTCAATATACTATTAATTCTTATATTCCGACTTCCATTTAACAGGTTACCATGGGGCAAATATAGAATAAGATTCAAAATTCAAATTTTCTCTGCTAAAATGGTTCAGACAGTTAATATAGGCTTATGAATGGGGAAGCAAATATCTGAACTTTGCATTTGTGGAGTGATCTGATTACCCATTTAAGCCTCTAACCCTAGGATCTTTCTCCATAACTCAAGTTTAGAGTTAATCTCATCTTTTGACAGGTTACCACAGGGCAAATTTATAAAAAGACGCAAAATTCAAATTTACTCTGTTAGAATGATTCAGACAGTAATAGAGGCTTATGAGTGGAGGAACAAGTTGGTTTTTATTATTCCAAGTTTGTGAAGATTGTAAGTTTACTTTGAAAATTAGTATCTTTTATGTATTTTTGTTGGACAGATACACACCCACATGGGCTACTCAAATTTCAATGACATCATTCACTTAATCATAGATATGGATGCTGATGTGATTTCTGTTGAGAACTCCAGATCAGATGAGAAATTACTTTCAGTGTTCCGCGAAGGAGTCAAATATAATGCCGCTATTGATCCCGGCGTCTATGATATTCACTCACCAAGAATCCCTCCTACAGAAGAAATTGCAGAACGAATAAAAAAGATGCTTGCAGTTCTTGAGAGCAACATTCCGTGGGTCAACCCGGATTGTGGCCTCAAGACTTGCAAATACTCCCATTTACCTTATCATTTTGTGATCTGGTGCTCATGTTGTGAAGTATACAAAATCTAATTTCAATGTTTAAGTTGTTCTTGTATTTCCAATGCATTTTCCTTTTCAATCAGTATACCAAACTGGGCATTATATATATATATATATATATATATATACTCCTCTCATCTCTAATATATAATATATTTAACTAATTTGATTATATTAATAAAATTAGATAAGATAATTTATATGAGGTGTAGATAATTTTGGAAAAAATATATATTTAAGGAGTTAATGAAGAATTTGGTTAAATACATGAAAAGCCATATATATGCACAGGAGAAAGGGAAAAACACTCAGACGGAAATTTAATTAGTTAATTATTAAGACGATAATATCATCTCAATTTATTGACGATGATGATGAAAGTACATGTTATTATTGAAAGTGGACGTACGTGAAGGAAAATAAAGGAATAATTACAGTCATTAACCTTGTAACTTGGAAATTACTCCAAGAAATGACCTAAATGCTTGCTTAACGTATATCGCAAGCACCACGACAAACAAGATGAGAAGCATGAAGTTTACCCAGTTCTTTGGCTTCTTCAAATCCTCAGATTCCAAAGATGGTTTCAAACTTATTGTGTAATCCAAAACCCTAGTTTTTGTTCTCTTTATCAGTCCCAAGTTTCCACCATCAGTTTTAGATGCTATAGCTTCTGATGATGCTGGTGGTATATCCTCAACCACCCCACTAGTCGTCACTTTCTTCTGATTCTTCTTCGTCTCTTCTTCTTCTTCCTTCTTCTGTGGTTCAGACACTCCATTACTAGGTTTTGCTTCTGCGTTTTCTTCTTCTTGTGGCTTTGAGGGTTTTATGGAGAACTTGATATAAAGCCTGTCACGTTCAAACTTGGCAGTGACTTCGTTGGTGGTGTCGTATTCAGAAGGAATGGAGAATTGTTTCGTGATACGACACCATTTATTGTCACTTATTTGTCGTTCACCAATTATCTTTACCAGACGAGTTGAAGTGATTTGAACCTTTAGTTGATCTCTTCTGAAACCTTTACGTTGATAGAATTTTGATAGCAATTTGTCAATATATATATAGAGAGAGAGAGAGTAGCTAGGGTGAAAATGAAAACTTTATTTATTTTATAAATTTGTTTAAATTTTCTAAAATTTAGCTTGGGAGTATTACTTATATTTACTTGTATATATCAAAGTCATGAAATATATTATAACCAAGAATAAAAGACGAAAGATGACACGTACGTAAATTTTAGCAGAAAAAATGGTTGTTTTGAATCAGTGTTGGCATATAATCAATCGTGTAGAATTATTTTTTTCATCATAAAAATAAAAAAAAATATTTTAACAGATCATGGATCGCCTCAGATTAGGTTTTGAAAAAAAAAAAAAGAATGATTTTGGGTGCTCATCACTCAATCAGATTTTGATAGTTTAGATTTTATTTTTTATTTTTTTAAATAATTATTTTAATGCATATATAATCTAAAATAAAGATGATCACTTAACTATTTTTTTTCTTCAAAAACTGATTTTTCATTTAAAAATCATCAGTTGAATGTTTTAAATTTTAACCATCTCAATTAGATCTAGACGAGCACCCGTCCTATTAAAATGTAGGTTTTCATTTATAGAAGTAATTAATTAACTAATTTATTTCAAATAACTAACTAATTAACTATTAACAAATTTCTTTAACATGTGTTATCTAGTGGTTATTGTCCCAGACGAGGAAATAAAATGAAACTTTACCGGGCAAGTGAACAGTTAGCGTTGCAACTGTTTCGTCTCTTTGCCATTGAAAATCAGGTTCAAAATCTTCATATACACGATTGAAATCAGATTGTGACTTTGTTGTATCCATAATCAGTTTCTGCCGTTGTTGATCTTCTTGCTCTTTTTTTTGCTTTTAGGGTTTCTGCAAAAATATCTATGATATCTTCTTCTCTTTGATAGTGATGGTATAACCCTAGTACGCTTCGTCACTTTTATAAGCATCAAATATGAATACTGTTTCCCTGTACTATAATTGTGCAAAATTCACACGCAAATTCTAAATTGTTTCCTGTAATATTTGTTTTCGCTTTATTACTTTCTTGTCGTGCAAATTAAATTAAATCTTTGTTTCTCTTATATATATATATATATATATATATGCTTTGTGTCTTTGTTTAGGACTTCATGAGACTAGCTGTCGGCATATGCAGATAATTTAATAACTAAATAAATAAAAATGAAAAAAAGAAAAGGAAAAGCAAAGTTGGTGGCTTCGGTTAAAAAAGAAATTGCATCCACCTATCTTTACTTTTTTTCTTTTATTTAACAGTTTAACTCTGTATAATTATTCCCTTAACGGTAATAAAACCCAATCTGAATAAATAATTTTAGATAGTCAATTAAGTTAAATTTTATATATTTTTTTCTCAATGTTGTTAAGTATAAAACGACGTCATTTTAAGATTACAAAAAAGAAGGAAAATAATAAACTATCATATTGTGCTTTAATTTATGGGGAGTTTATATGCGAATATTTCATTTATTTATGTATTAGTATATTTTTATTTAAATATTACGCATTTTAAAATTATATACAAATTTATTTTATATATTTTAATTATAATTGGATTGAACACGGTTCAATCAAGGTTAGACTAGCTGGCCATTTATCCACGGCCTCAATTAATTGGTTTAATCATCAGTCTAGTTTTCATATTTTATAGTAAATGATTGCTGACTTTTTTGTCACTGAAAAAATTTATTGTGATCTAAATGTTAAGAACTCAACTGACATAGCACATAAAAGCAAAAAAGAGAAAAATTTGAATATTTAGTGTGGTTCAATTTCATACTAATAAAAGAAAAATTAAAATCAATTGGTAAGTATTATTCCAGATATATAATATCTATTATATTAAGGTTCTAATTATTTAATATTAATTGTGCTATCTAATTTTTTTACTAAGAGGCATAAGGTATTTCCTAATTAATCTACAAGATTACATTATGCTTCTTCTTTTTAATTCTATTTATCAAATGACCCCTTAAATTAGAGGCTGACCTATGGCATGTTAAATGGGAAAAAAATATTATATAACGATATTCAAAACTTTGACGAATAATAATCTAAATCAATCAAATAACTTAATAATTTATCTTTTATTTTGTATCTAAATTGAAATATTTATCTTTTCACAATCCCTCTATATTTTGGACAATTTTTAAAGATTATATAATGACATGAGGTTGTTATTTTCCTTATGTGTTGTTAATTCCCTTATCCATCATGCTTATTAATTTGCCAATTGGGTAGTTATTCTTATGCGTATATTTATTAGTGAAATTTTGGAAATATATAAAATAGGGGATGTAAATCATCTTATGTGTTGAAGAAATATTGCAAATAAATGTAATTAGATGAATTAATTATGCACTGAGCATTGAGTCTTTTGAAGTTAATTTAACAAATTAAGTATACTAATTAGAAAATCATATGAAATCAGACATCATTAAATTACAATTAAAAACTAATTATCTAAAGAATGATGTCAAAATCACACATCATCACTTAGTCAATGAAGTGTTTAAGAACAAAGCAGATCGATGAACAGAAAACATCCCTTTCTTTCATGAGAAAATGACAAAGAACATTGTTTAAGGAAATAAAGACAGAATACAAGAAAAGAACTTTAGAAACAGAGAATTAATGCATGATGTATTTGTGCTTAACCAAAAGTAATTTCGTGTTTAAAAACACTACTGCAGGCATGTTATTGACCAGGGAAATTTTTTCATGTCGATTAGTGGAAAGTAACTTTCTAGATCCATTATACAAGGAAGGTTTAACCATATATTTTTCTCAATTTTTGGCGGATTCACATTTTGTGGAGATTTTTTTTCACTGCTCAATATGACAGGAGGATATCAAACCAATAACTAATTGATCAGTTTTCTGGTTTGGCCTATAGCTCCTAGGTTTTGAAATGAGATCTTATTATTTTTTTTTGTATTTTTCAACTGTAATAATTATTTTTCACAAATAGATAGTAATTTTACATCTTGATTTATTTTATCAACATACTTGGTTCTTCTGGTCAAGAATAAAAATTGTTATATAATTAGTAATTTTATTTGGAGCCAGGAATGCAAATATTAAAATACAAAAATATAATTTTAATGAAATGAAGCTGAGATAATTGAAATTTTAGCAAATATACAAGCCTGAATAATTAAATGATTCTTTTATATATATATATATATATATATATAATGAAATAACATAAGTATATGTGTGTGTGTGTGAATGCATGCATTTTAAACATAGGGAATTGAGAGTGATGAATCACAATTCTAGGGTTTTGGATCTACGATCCATTTTTGTATTTTTCTTCTTTTTCTATCCTTTTCTTTTGTCATTATTTCATTATCTAAAGTATTTGAAGGGATCAAATTTATGAAATTATAGCTCCTGGTTGGATTTGGTGGATCCTCCAAAAGATGAGACGACCAAATGTTTGAGATAGAGACCAAGCAAAAGAACCACAAAGAAGACGACAAGCTTGTTGATCACATCCTTCTGCTTCTTCGTTTCTGCAATCAAAGCAACAATGGCGTCCTTGTAATCTTGAGCTTTTAGAGAACTCAATCTTTCGGAAAGTGAAGAAGGCTTTCTTCTTGATTCTTCTTGCTTATAATATTCTTCTGTTTCTGGGGCTTTTGCTTCCTCCTTCAATTCTTTCCCTGTTGGATTCATTTGTGTTAATTAATTATATATATAAGATTAGTCTATTGATTAAACAAGTATATATTTGATGTGAAATTCCTTATTTATGGATTTAATCGAATAATCAGTGTTGTTTTAATAAATAGGGAAACGTGTACTTTTGTCATCTAATTTTACACAAAATTTCAATTTCTTCCTTTAATTTTATAAAATAACTTTTTAATCCTTTAACTCTAACCCCATTAGTTTTAAATGATTTTTTGTCCATCTTTGTTTATTTTTAACACAATTAAACTTAATGTGTTAATATTGGAAATATTTGGTTAACATTTAAAATTTGAATGTCAGCATCTTTTATTAATAATATTAAGATTAAGGGATTGAAAAAACACTTTACAAAATTAAAAAATCAAAATAAAATATTATGTAAAGTTAAAGGATTAAAGAAGCATTTATGTCTTTTAAATAATAAGCCTATTGTTGAATTGTTAAATAAAGAGAAAAAGAATTAAGCTCTTGAATTTTGATTATCTAACTAAAATACTTAGAATGAAATAAGCATATATAGTAATGAATTCCTCTCTTTTAATTTCATTATAAAGTATTTCAGAATCCTTTCCATTATTCAATTATTTAGAGTGAATTCAAATATATGCAATTTCGTTCATATGTGTGCATGGTGTGTATTCCAACTAGTTTAATTATCAGTAATATTGTTTTTTTATGAAGAATGAGTAAGTTTTAAATTCCTAAATTATATTGAATTTAATTTAAAGTTAATAATGCTTTCTCTTTATTACCTTCTGGAATGTCCTCCTTCTCCTCCTTCTCTTTTGGTGCTTCTTTCTCCTTCTGTTCCATCTTTGTCTCATCCTTTGCTTCAGCCTTCTTCTCTATTGCTTGTTCTGCTTTCGGTTTCTCTCTCGGAGTCGGCTTTGTCACCGGGGCGGAGGTGGAGAAGGAGCTTTTTGAGTCGGACGGCGGCTGATGCGGAATAACGGCGGGATTGATGAGCTTGGGGAACCTGATGTATAAAGTGCCTCTCTCAAACTTGGCTCCGATGTCGTTTGTGTCTGAATTTTGTGGAGCTGGGAATTCAATGTAAAAACGACGCCATTTGTTGCCCTCTACCTGTCGTTCACCACTCACCCTGATCTTGCGTCCTGATGTTATTTGAACCTTCAATTGGTTCCTTGAAAATCCTGCCAGTAAATAATCAAAATTAATTAAATAGTTTAAGCTAATTAATTATAAATTATAATAGATAACACCTTCATTAAGGTCAAAGAATTACACTAACATATTTGGCTGTCAATATTTTAGAAAAAAGTTAGATCTCAAGGCTAATATTAAAACAGCAGGTTCACAAATTACAAATTACTTGTAAACATATTCACACACACAGATATATATATATATATATATATATAACCTGAAAAAATAATATTAAAATAAAAAAGACCTAAACCCATAATATTATAAATTTATGCATAAATTGCATATAATCCAACGCTATATAGTTGCTAAAATATGAAGCTGACAGACTATTTATTTAAACTTAAAACGACGGGTCGCGTTTAGCAAGGAGAGAATATTGTAGTGGTGTGTGTGAGTAAGTGTTTATGTACTAATATTTATGTGATATAATTTAATCTTTATTAAAAAAATAGAGATATTAATTAAAAAGGGAAATATAAAAGAACCTTCGAGAGGAAGAATGAGAGTGTCACTTCGTTCGTCACGAGCCCAATCATGAGGAGGTTGAAAATCTTCATAGACACGATTTTGTGACATTTATGATTGTTATTGACGAGGTTGAGATTTTTCTCTTTGAAGACTGAATGAATATGAGAATGAAACTGCGAAACATTTGATTTGGCTTCCTCGCTTTTTATAATAGCCAAAAGAACATTATCGTATATCATAGTTTCTGTAGCGCTTTCCTTGAAGTCATGTCTTCTCAATTCTTCCTTTTTCGTGACATACAAATATACTTTAATTTTGTTTCCTTAAAGAGGGTGACTTCTCTACAAGGCAATCCATCCTCGACGGTTATGAGCAAAATTCTTTTCCTTACAATAGGACTTTCAAGTTATTCCTTTTCTATTACAATGATGCCTGAATGATATGATATGCTAGTATGCTCTCTCTCTTTTAAATTTAATTTTTTTTATATAATTTTGATATGCTCGCATGTTCTGCACGTGCATATTTTGATTAATTTTCAATAGGATTAATTGTCTATCTATATATCTATTACTACATTCGATAATTAATATAATATTTATTTAACTAATTTAAGTAGATTAAATAAATTAGTTAAATTATTATTTGTGATGATTATGCATTAATTTTTATAAAATATTTTATTTAATAATGTGTATTTGAATTATTCTTGATAGAATCCTCTTAATATATACAATTATATAAAGATGTTTTGGGAATTATAATTTTGAGAGATAAAGTAGATTATATAACTCTTATATTTATGACTGAAAAAGTATTTGGTATTAGTGCCTAGTTTGTATATGAGTAGTACTACACTTCAAATATATTCTTCCCTGCATGATCCTTGTAATTGAGATATTATTCATCTATTTTAATAGACACATTGTTTTTAAACAGAAACTTATTTTTCTTATATTCTTTTATCATCTTGTATATTATGAAAATTGACAATGATTTCAGGGTAAGTGGTCTAATAATGATTGATCTATAATCGATTTAATCATGATTAAAATAATATAAATTAATTAAAATGTACAAATATAACCATGAATAGAGTAATATTTAAATAAAAACATTAATTCCCAAGTGAATAGAACATTCGTTTTAATTTTATAAACCACATATGATCTAATAAAACATAATAATTATAGCACAAATATGATGGAGTGTTATTTTTCAATTTATTTTAAAATCTTAAAATGGTTTCCTCTCAAACTTAGCGAGGGAGGTGGAGGAAAAATACAAAATCTAACTATTAATCCATCCAAAACTCTTAATTAATTTGGCTACGACATTGGTTTAATAGTTCATTAGTATGAGCGGCCAATTAAGGTTATATATTTTTTTGTTGTTAAGCATAAGTATATTTTTATTAGAGGCATTGACAAGTAATAAATATTGATATATCTTCCAACGAATATTTGAACTTTAATTCATCATATTATAAGAAATTACCCATATCGATTAGACCCGACTATGTTGAATAGAGTTATGTTTTAATACTATGAATGTTTGATCAACGTAGTAGCTTTTTTTTGTACAATTTTTTTTTGAAAGAAGTTGGGTTCACCCATGATCCATCTCTTCCTCTTAGGTGATACTATTATTGGGCAAAGTGAGCCGTCTATTACCCTCAGGCGTAAACCTAAATACCCAGGAGTTAAAATGCTTCCTAAAACGCTACGACTAGAACTACAACAAAGTAATACTCTATAAAAATTGAACACGCTTTAAATAATAATATGTATCATCTCTTTGCTAGTTAAAATCACGGATGGGTGATCAACTTAGTAGCTAGTTTACCAATGGAGCACCTTGATCAAATTCAGTGGTTCTTAAACTGTGGGCCAAATCACAAGAAAATAGGTCGTTAATGGATCCAACTATAAACTAATAAAGACACACCATGTTCATTTATTTTTAAAAGTCAAAACTATGGATTCCTCTTTCGGCGCCCAAGATTGAAAGCTTCGAATGAGAATGTTCTCAGTTTATTCCCTTTTTGTTCATATGCAGACACTTTAATAATTAATAATCTCCAACTTTCTTTGTTTTCCACCCCCCCCCATATTTCAAACACATGAACGTCTCACGCGAAAACAGAATTACACTTGCATAGTTACATGCAATAATGTTGAATTACAAAAGGAAACAAAATTTCATTTAATGAATAACTTATTAAGTATCACATGATGATAACTTATGAATCAATATATATATATATATATATATACTATATACTTGGTTTCAGATTAATTAAGTACTTATTTGGAATCATAATTGTATATTCTAAAGATACTTATTTACACAATTCGAGATAAAACTCCTCTCACATGCTTATTTTATAAAATATATAAGCAATTAAAATAAATAAAAAGAAAAAAGCTAATCCAAATAAGTCCTAATTAAGTCATGGATCAACGTAGACAATCAAAATATAGTGAGTGCTCGGAGTCTATATTATTATTATTATTTATATTTTTAAAATTAAATTGATATTATTTTAGACTTAATAAGAGAGAAAAAGAATATAAAAGTTAATTTAAATGATTTATCTAAAACTTTTAATTAGACTGATTATGAGACTAGTTCATTGATTCTATTCACTTGTATGATAGAATGACTTTTAATACCAATGGGATGAATATAAGTTTAATTTCACGATTATTTACCAAAGCAATAAAGTAGGCTGACTAAGAATAACTAATAAATTGAACGTTTACATGATAAAACTCTTAAGATATATCATTCATAACTGAAAAGTACAACCAAAATTGAATCGGACAAATATAAATTGTCACAAACAAAATCACAATAAATCAGTGGAATATTGAAAATGATAAAAAAGACAAGAACTAAAAGCTATAAAACCTTACGAATTCCAATAAGAACATATCTAAAGGATCATCATTCAATTTTACGAATTAATTAAGCAGCAAGTGAAGCCATGGATTCTCTGTGAACAGCCTTTAAGAGGAAACTATCAGGTTCAAGAACCATCTGAAGAGGAACAAAACCAATGCCATTAGCCATAGCAATCATCATCTTCTTCGTCTCTTCTTTAAACTCTCTCAGATCAACTCTTCCATTCAAATCATGATCGAACTGCATGAACAAAGAGTCATAAACTCGAGCAGCTTCGTCTTCTTCGGTCTTAACGTCGATCCCAAAGTGAGTCTCAAAAACCCTAAGCCTCTTCAACTCGTTCAGCATCTCGCCATATGATAGAAGACCGTCCTTGTCTGTGTCAAGTTCTGCAAACATATCACTCACTGATACGTTGAACGCTTCTTCGTCTTCCACAAAGCTCACTGTTGTGGCACCGTCGAGAATTTCTACGCTCATGTTTTTTACTGTAATGTAATGAAGAGAGAGAGAGAAATGAATATTTGGAATGTGTTTTTGTATGTGTTTGATGATGAGAAGGTTTGAAATGTTGGAGGGAGTTATATAGATAGGAGAAAAAGTAAGTTTCTTTGCTTTTTCTTCCTTCTCAATGCCAAGGTTGCATGGTTTGTGACCGTTGGTTGAACTTTTTGTCGAAGTTTCTCAATTCTTAAGGCAACACACCGACATACTGTAATGATTCCTATGGATACAGTTGCAGTTGTAATGTGTGTTGAAACAGAAACTGTGAAAACTGTGAATAAATACTTTGATGCTATAAAATATTAAAAATACAAAGTACTCACATCAAGTACTCCCACCATCCATTTTATAGGCTATTACAATTTTGTTTTGAATTAAAAAAAAAAGGAATGGCTGTAATACTTTTTATAAATTGGAATTGCTAGAAAGATTTAATTACCCTAAAATTCAATAACAAATAAAAGGCATGCGATGACAATATATTTACAACGATCACTTGTCATAGGAAACTTTTAATAATTTAATCTCTTCGTTAAAATCTTTTAGTTATTCTCTGAACTGTAATTTGTATTTATTTGAAAATTTAATATATTTTTTATTTTTAGTTTCAATTAATTACTTGTTTCTCTTGTATCTTTTTATTTCACTCCTTCTCTCTCAGTCCATCTTTAACCAATTTTAACCTACTTTTTAAATCTTACCTAATCCCATTATCGGTATCTTATGAAAAAATTGGGGGCGTGGGTTAGTACATTTGAGGACTCTATAAAAACATTAATTATGAATACTATATGGTTTTTGTTAAAATTACATGTTTGTTCACTTAATTTTTCAATAACTTAAGTGGTTTATTAATTATTTATTTAATAATTTTTAGTTTAATATAATCTTTCATCCCTTAAATTTAAGTTTACCTTCATTTAATTTTCATCCTTTAAATTTCAAACTATAGATTCATTCCGTCAAATTTATTTTCATCTAAAATATTTTATATTTTTAAGAGTTTAACTTTAACTTTTTTAATACTAAAAATAATAAAAATTGGAAATAATTAACCAAAATACTTAGTCTTACTCCTTCTGGCTCTTATTATAGGATATTTTCAACTAACTCTTATGTACCAAAGAAAATGATTAAAAGCATTAAAGTTATCTTAAAATTTAAATAATTTTAAATATTACCTTTATTAATTATCCTAAATCCTATAGTTATATTAATTTTTATTTTCTCTTACTATCCTTATTAAATATATATATATATATAAATATAAAAGAATAATTAATACTCACTGAAACCAAATGCTTAAAAACAAAGGACTAGAGCACTAGTGTGGAACGGTACAAATTTTGAGATCTGATTGAAGCTTAAATTAAGGCATTGCAATGTTAGTGTTTGCAGGAACCCGGGGCAGGTACCGGTCCGAGCCCCCCCTTTTTGCGAGTCAGTGGGCTGCCACCTGCCATACTCAAAATCAGTTGGCTTAATTGTTACCGAGTCCAAGTCAATCCCTCAAGAAAATTGGTGACCACCATCAAGACTAATCACAAGTCTCTAACTAGTTAGTGGTTAGTATTTGTTTTAAATATAACATTTAAATTATTTAAATATTTAATTATTATTTTTAAAATTAATTTATCTAATTTATAAATTGATATATAATCTAAATTATATGAATTATTTTAAAGAGATTTTTAATCTTTTAATTTTACACAATATTTTATTTTAATTCTTTAATTTTATTAAATATTAGAGTCATGTAATGCTAATGCAGTGGTTAATTTCATTAAAAAAAATTGATATTAAAATTCACTTGAGACTAAATTAAAGGACCAAATTAAACTAAAACCTTGCGTGTGTGTGTAGACATGAAATAACGGGAACCCACTGATTAGTTCTAATTGTCCCCTAAAACCATGTCCCCTAATTTGGGTATTGAATGATTACCCCTGTTTTATTGCCAAATTCCCTAATGCCTTTCTGGCAATAAGCGCCACTCTTAAAGAATAAGTCATAGTGAGTGTTGGAGATTATAATTGTCTTTTGATTTATTAAATAAATAATATAATGAACAATATTATTAAAAATAAAATATGTTTAAATATTAATTATGGCAAAGTAAGTAACACTCCATATTATTATTAATGGATAGTCAAGAAATTAAAAACAAAAAACTTTCAATGTTAGCATTCCAATTTTTGTCCATGGCAAATATTTGTCGGTTCAAATAAAATGAGTTTTGATTGTTTAAACATAAGATATTGAGTTGGAGTTTATGTAAATATAAAAAAAAATTAGAAAAACTACCACAGGCATGGTTGCTGGCACATCCAATTGGAATGGTCTGTCAACTTTATCTGAGTTATTTCTCCCATGAAACATGTTGTTTTCTTGCTTCTTTGATTGCTGCTCTTTTTGCACAATGAACCACCGCTGCTAGAAGAAGCGGCGGCTCGCCGGAAGCTACAGAAACAAATTTTCGAGTATCTTTTGGTATAAGAATTTCTTTTTTTAGAATTCAGAGTTGAGGAAAAGATAAAATTAGGATAACTAAAAAGAGTAAAGTAAACCCGCCACTCCCATTGGTTACAAAGCAATCTAATACTCCTTTTGGGTCATAAATGTAATAGTTAATTAGGGTTTAGTTAGTTTTAAGAAGATCATATCATATTTATTATATTATATTTAGTCTTTAATATAAGATCTACTTAATTAATTTATGTTGATTAAGAAAATTAGTTAAAGTTAGTTATATGTAATAGTTGTGTCTTGATTTTCTTAAAATATCCTCTTTAATTATAAGTATTGGAACTATCCCTAGATAAAGTCCCCTTAATATATTCAATTATATAAGAAAATTTTCAAATTAATTAACAAAGATTGGCATTTTTATGGGAAGAAAAAAATAATTTGGAAAATTTTGAAATTAATTAAGAATTCTAAACAACTAATAAGCCATACATTTTGAAGAGAGAACCTGATGATTGGGATGATCACTATTGATAATTTCAGCATTGAACTGTTTAGGTATTGCGTCTAATGTGGGGATTTCTTAATTCCATATTCCATCTGCTAACACTAATCCTTCGTTATTTGTTTCGTACTCTTCAAGCATGAAAAACCCTAACCCTTGCACAAATGCTCCTTCAAACTGCAACAACAAAATATGATTATACAAAATGAGGCCCCTTCAGAATCTGATAACATTGGTTTATGTTCTCTGCATGAGCAAAAATTCAAAATCTGTCATATTCTATTTGGTTATCTTAAGTTTATTTATTTTTATTTTCTATGCATTTAAATGAACTTTAAAATGAGTCACTCTATTAATGACTTACGCAATGCCGCAAGCGATGCAACTTTTCACACTTTTTATTTGTATAAATCCTTAATCATTAGGTACATTAAGAAACATGTCTAATAGTGTTGTTCCCTTGGTAGATAAATTATTTAGGATAAGTTATAAGCTAAATGGCCAATTTGGGACGAATTAAACTTGATAGACCAGATAGAAATAATAAGTAATTAGACACATTTTTCATGCATGATATTGAGTTTGAACAATATTCATTTTAAAATAAAGAAAGCAGTAGATGCTAAATAGAAGTATTAGCTGGTCTACTTGCCCTAAATCTACGGCAGGATTGAGCCATTTTCCATGATCATGAATAATATCTATTTATAGAACAGTTATTTCTCCAATTATAAGATCTATTTCGACCTGCAAATTATTTTCTGATATTTAGAACAACATTTTAGATTATCTGAAGCAACAATATAAAATAATTTCAAATGCATTTGAGCAAGGTAAACCATTCATGACCTTTAGAAAATACCACTCTTTGAATAAGAAATAAGCCTACCTCACACACTGCAACACCATAATTGAGGTAACTACTGGTAGTAGAGTCTGGGGAGTAGAATGAAGTTGCTGATAAATTCACAGCTTGCAAGTGTGCCTGCAGAAGGAGACATTGTTGATTACATAGTTTTGAGATAAAATGAGTATAAAGATACATGGATCTTAATGGCCATGTCGGTTAGGCGATAGGACAATATATATGCAAGGGTTCATGGTAGTTACAGTTTTGGGGAGCTTAATAATGAAGGATAATCTCTCACTGGCATATAATCTCAAGATTGTCAATACTTGATTTAAGATAAACATTCAATTACATACAAAAGTGTAGCCTCAAGGTCATCGATTGACTTCATTTTGGTAAGGAATCCAGATAGAAGACCTTGTAAAAATTATGAAGTGATTCCTTAGGATGGGGTGACAAGACAACATAAGGTCCTTGTCATGTGTGTATTAAGATTAAAAATCAAAAAGCTCCAACAAATTTTAAACCCAAGAGTTAGATGGTGGCAATTAAATGTGATCATTTGGTTAACAATTTATTCATATAATTAGTCATTAACCAAACACAATAGCCTCATGGCATTCATGTAATCGATCCTACCTAGTGAGATAAAATTTCTTATTTTTATTTGTCATAATTTTAGCAAAATCTAATAAAAAAAAATCTTAGTTCTGAAATTAAAGGGTGGGTATATAATTTCAGTAAGAAATTGGATAAGAAAAAATTGTCTTATTTCCCACACAGCAAATATACTAAGCAAAGTCAGGCGTATGATAAAAATTACGATATGCATGTCTAGAAAAACTCATCCAGATCATCACAATAATTTGGAAACGAAGGATTTTTTTTTTTAAGATTTCCAGCATTCACCTGAGAAATAAGTGTCTCCCAATTGACAGAACCCATATCCTTTTGCAACTTTTCCTTGAGTGGCATTAGCCTCTCAACCAAGACATTGCAACTAAGCCTATTTGCTTCACAACTTGACTGTTATGTAGTACTACCTCCAGTGAACCCACTTTGAATCATGGTCAATGTATCAGATTGTATGACACGTATTTATCTAAAAGCTCTTGAGATCCTTCACATTGGATTAAACTCAGAGCATAAGCAGCCATTTGTTTTGCTTAGTCCACAGACCCTGACCTATTTCAATCCCTCCAACTTCAACGACAAGTAACCCGTCGCTCAAAATACTCGTTCTTCCCGGTGATGGTCTCACACTTAGTTCATACACAGAAGGTACACGAGATATACCTCGTTTTTTCCAAATGTGATTACTATTAAACTCTTACACAGCTTCACTCCTCTGGTCATATCTTACAGAAACAGCTAACTTGTTCCATATTGAAACCAGTGAATAGTCATGAGGCTCACCGGAAGAATGCTTGTAGAAAGTGAAGGGACTTTTGTATGTGTGGAAATTAATGCTTCTGCAGAATCCACATCTATTGAAAGTGTAGATGCCACATGTTCTATTATAGCTTCAGCAATATATGATCCCTGAACATCCCCTGGGGCTCTCATTGCAGATCTACTTGGAAGATTAGTTTTGCATACTTTTATATCCAAAGATAGAACATCCCAATCCTATTTTTTAAGTGCACCAACAATAGTATGTGGGATCATTGGAGATACATCAGGATATATACCTGCATCTATCAATATCTTAAGTTCTAAAGCAGTGATCTTCCCATTGCTTTTAAATCCAACATTGTTAGTTATCTTCATAGGATGCCTTCCTCCAGCTATTATCATATCAGTCTTACGATTCATATACATCCTGACGGGGCGGCGTAATTTGTGTGCTGCAAATGCGCACGATGTAGCAACCTGAAAGATTTGATTGTAAGTACTTATGATAAATGTTCCTAAACACTACGTATATGTTAGAATTAATTTGCTTCACAAAAGATCATATATCTTGCATCCAAATCTACATCATGCACCAATGTTAATCAGTTATTTTAAAGCAAATAAAGAGACATCCATGCAAATCCTACCAATTCTTACATTCATTGCTTGGTTTTAAGAATGAAACATATGAACATCAGCATGAGCATATTTTAGATGTAAGAAAAAAATTGTTATGACTCTAAAAATTTATTAGATAATTTTTTTTTAACAAAGAACATATATTATTTCTTGCAGAATTTTTACAAAGTGTTGTAGGCAGTTGAGTGGTTGAAGGCGGAGGAAGTGAACATGAGGTCCCGTATTCGAACCCTGGCAACTGCAAGAGTGATGGTTTATTTTTATTTTTCAACGTGTGAAATGTCCATTTTGCCCCTCTCCCCTTTTATCCCTTTAGAGCCATACCTTCACCATTTGTCTGCTGAAACTCGTGAAGACTCAGAGCTTCGCAGCAGCTGCAGAGGATGAGAGCAGTGGAGAGCGGTGGAGAGGAAGGCCTCACGCCATCGATGCCGTGTAATCAGACCCTGCTTTCCTTCTGTCCATCCCTTTGCCCATGTGTCACGCTAAAAGTCGTCTTTTCATTCGTAGTTCCTGTCGGTGCCCGTTAAATAGAGCAAAGGAAGAGAGTAAGACAGAGCAACGCGAATGAGAGAGGAAGGAAGCCTGAGCTCGCGATGCTGCTAGCTAAGTTGCGAAGTCGACGACGGTGGGCGGTGAGTTTGGTTTCATTTCCAATTCCTATGCTTTCTTTGATCTGGTTCCGTCGGGTTCACCGATTAAATTGAGGGATTTTGGTTTAAATCACGGATTCAGACAAGAAAGAATGAGATTTAAAGCTTTTAAACTTGGAATATAACTCGAACCATGGATCTTGGTTGCTGCGTGTACCTCCTGCTTTGAACCATGATTTTTGAATTTGGTGCTCTGTGATCTTGGTTGGTTAGTTTTAGTTTCTGGATTGAAAACAAATAAATTAAAATAATAATTATAGCTAACCGAAGGTTGCATATTTCCTGTTCTCCCTATTTCAGTCACGCTTGCCGAAGGTATAAGTTTAATGCTCTATTTCTGTAATTTGAGTTTGAAATTCTGAGCTTTGGCTGCTAAAGGTATCTTCTGTGTTGGGGTGGCGATTTTATAAAATAGGGGAACTTATGATGTAAGCTTATAGTCCTAGTTTCCATGAAGTTTTAGTTGTACAGAAATAAGCTTGGATGAGTTTAAAAAAAAATGGACGCACGAAAGGATGGAAGGGAGAATTGAACTTAGTTAATGTCTTTAAATTGGTGCTGTCCCAACAGAGAATCATTTCGGTTATTGAAAGAAAAATTGGGAAGGTGTATTGAAATAATGTATGGATGCATATATAAACACCTACGTGTTTATAATGGGTGAAAAGGAGACTAGTTAAATGAAAAATTCGCTATTAAGTTTGAAGTCATTTTCGGAACTAAAGCAAGTTTTGGGTATGAATTGAAGTAAGGTCAATCTCATAAGTATTTTAACTTAGTGAGAAGAATGCTTATCTGCATTTGTGTTTCTATAGTATTTTGATGGTGGAGAAGGATTAGACACAATGGAGTTGGTTATGATGTGAAATTTATCTTAGCATACAGATTTGAAATTATTATAAAATGAAGGTAGAAAATATAGAAAAGAAGCACCATGGTTGGAATATTTAAATACTTTCTGTTGTGGTTGTGGTGATTAAATTTGAGCACTGGAATATGATACTGGACTTTCAAAGATACAATTAGAATGTTAAATATTGTTTTTGAAATCCAGGGGATTGAGAAGCGAAAATTAATCGAAAGTGTTTGGCTGAAAAGAGTAACGGTTTAGGAGTTTGGCAGGTGAGTGAATAACGTTCCCTAAAAATTTATATTTTCAAATGCATTGTTATTTCAAATGTTGAATTTCAAAAATGAATTACGAAAATCAAATTTTACGAAAGTATGGTTTAAATCGTTAGAAGTGATTTTCTTTCGATCGATTTACAAAAGATTACGATTATGCATGAAAATGGATAAGGAGGCTTTAGAAAAAGATTTGATAGTGAACTTATGTTATTCATGAAACATTCCTATGTGAATTGCATATGTTTTTACAGTAACTTGATTTTGAATGTTCATGCTGGGGTTTTTGAAATTCAAAGTGGCTTTATCGATGATTACGATATTTGAAACGATTGAGATCATTACATGTGAAAAGGACCCCACGCATGATGAAAATGTTTTAGGACGGAATACAGAACGCTGGTTGCTAACAGCAGTACTGTTAGTCCTTGGTGCACCTTGGTTACTCGAGCTCGATAGATTACACCGTGGGTTTTGTACTCGCGAAGGGTAGTGGCTAAGCTACCAGATTTCACCGTAGGTTTCTTACTCGCGAAGGGTAGTAGCTAAGCTACCAGATTTCACTGTGGGTTTTATACTCGCGAAGGGTAGTGGCTAAGCTACCAGATTTCACCGTGGGTTTCGTACTCGCGAAGGTTAGTGGCTTTGAGCCACCGACAGTTAGCGGCTTCGAGCTGCCAGATTGGTTAGTTACCCTCGTGGACTGTGTGTCCACGTCTGTTCTCGTTCTGTTAAAGTCCGACGGAAAGATTATAGTTTTTGAAAGGATTGTTTTACAATGATTGGTTTGAAATGGTTATTTCAAATTGTTTTTCCTGAAAGAAAATGGTTACAGAAAAGTTTTCATTGAAATATGAGATGTTTGAAACTTGTTTATGCATTGTTCATTTCCGAAATCTTTTAAATCATGTTTTTGGGACGTTATTCACGAGTAGATTATTTGGCTTCAGATAGTGCAGGTGACCCTAATCTTCCGGCTGAGCAGTAAAGAGCCTCGCTGTTGATCCGAAGCATCGTTTGACGAATAGTACTTTTGATGTAATTACTTTCTTAAGAACTTGTATTATTTTGGAAAGGATAATGCTCCACATGAACCTTAGAAAAATTTTGTATGATGTTGAAAACGTTATGGAAAATTTAAAGGTTTTACTTAATGTGTTAGGCTTTCAGAATATGAGATATTTATATTCTGTGCCGGTCACGGTCCAAATTTAGGGACGTGACAAAAATAGTAATACAATACTGAATGCTCACAAGAAAGGCTTTTGAGAACTTTCCACCAAAACCACCACTAACCCTTCTTGTGATTTCCCGAACGTTATGCTCAGGAATATTTAGGCATCTTGCAATATGAGAATGTGCATACTCTGGCCCTTGACAGGAAGTGTAAACCACCAAGCAGTTGTCTTCATCTGGTACAGCAAGTGCAGTTTGTGTCAACATATAAAAATAGTATTGAGACCCAAGTTTAATCTAGATTTTGTATAAAAGTCGAGCTGTTAGATGACAGATTATGCTTGACATATGTAATTAATTCAAAATTCATTTATTGATAATCAAATTTAAGCTTGAAATCCAGATCAAAGGTGAAGAAACAGAAAGGGATGCTAATACAAGAGGATATTAAAAGAGAATACTTAGATTTAGTTAACCAGAAGTTAGTTAATCTGTTATATATTATTTTTGTTTAAAGATTGTTAGTTGTTAGCCAAAATGAGTTCCTATTATTCAATGAAATCATCTAACTCTTCTTCATTTGCATGTTTTTGTTAGATAAGAGACTGAATGATTATACCAAGGAAAAATTAACGTACCTTCGCAGAAATAATCTTGTGATCAGCTTCTGACATTCCTTCTGATACATTACCAACCTGTTGTGGATGGAGCATAGGTGGAATTTCAAACTGACTAGATCTTTCAACAACCTCTTCCACAGATAGAATAGGCGGTTCGAGATTTTTGAAATCATAATCAACAACTGCAGTGTTTGCAGCCATATCTGCAAGTTTTTGGGTATCTGCAAGCTAAACTCATTGAATTAGTATTAATAATGAAACAGGGTACCCCTTTTGTTAGACCAAAATGAAGGAGTCAAGCAATCACCACAAAGGCAACACGATCACCAACACATCTAGCAACCTCATCTACAAAAAAAGGTTGAACACCAAATATCTTGGAGGCAACATTTGGCCCACCTTCAGGGATATCGTTACTTGAAATGATAGCCCTCACTCCATGTAGTTGCAGGAGCTTTATACTCTTTACTCGTGCCAAAGGTTTTGTACTATAAATATATGCCCCATGTAGGCAATTTGTTGGTGAAGGAACGTCATCATCATACACAGCCTCACCTATGATTTATTTTTAAAATATGTACTTCTCAATAGAATGATATTTCAACACATAAATTTGAACATATACTGTAAAGAGACAACAACAAAGGAGATATATTGGGTAAAGACTAGTTGAGGCATTGAAAGTGAGCTATATGTTTGTGTGTTAGCACGGTTAATTTGATTCTTGCTAGAAATTGTATACAAAGTTCCTTCAAATTAGAAGCTTTGGAAACTGAATTCAATCATAATAATCTATACTTCAAATAAATGGTAATTATTGAATGTAGAATGAAAATCATGAAATCAAGATTGGTTCAAACCAACATGACTAAGATGTTTAAATCAGTAGTTGTACTGGTTGATAAGTCAAGTAATCAATGATAGAATTCTAAAATTGCAAGTGACGCCAAGAATTTCTGGAATGACTTAGATTTTGACCGTGACAGAATGGTTGGCAGCAAAGATGGAATGAAAGACTTTGCAAAACAAGATGCCATTGCTTACTACGTTCAAATGCCATAAATATGGAAAGAAAAGAAGTCATCAAATGATTTTGTAACTTGAATGTACAAAAAAGAACCTGAAGCTTGTAATGCAGTCCTTGATTTTGTTATTGGCTCACCAATGGGGTGATACTCATCACCTTCTTGAATCTCTTGCTTTCCTGATGATAGTAAAGGAGGCACTTTATCATGATGAACTTTCCCATTATTCTCTTTTAAGTCAGATGTCTTCATGACTGACAAACTAGTATACCCAGTTGAGTAATTATTAATATGTTTTTCAACAGAATGGTCGATCAAAGGATTAGAAAATTTATAGAGAAAACCAATTGCCAAACTTGACTGATAAGCAATCTTTGAAGTTCCTTCTTCGGGTATAACAGTAGCTGTAAGCAAGTTGACAGCTTCATATACAATTTGGAAATTTAACAACTTTCCTTTCAGTAGTTCCTCAACTTTTGTTGCTCTTATTGCATGTTTGGTCCCATAAGCACCAAAAGAAGGCCTGCAATTCCCTTCAAAATCTTCACTTGGAAACACCTCAACCAAGAAAGCAGCATTCAAATAAGATAGTGCATTTCCAAGCGGGCGAGGAGCAGCTCGGAAAGTATCAAAGAGAATTTTACTTCCGTGTTTTTTAGGATCAATTTTACTTGATTCCCATCTTGGGATTTTAATACTTAAAAGCACACTTTGCAATCCTAGTGGTGTCTGTTCCAAAAACTCCTGCAATGTAAGCCATTCAAACATTGTGCCGGTCATTATATGAACCATTGATTCCACAGCAAGAAGTATGGTAGCTATATCAGAAGGATAATGATACTTCTGAGCCTTCACTATATTGCCACCTACACTGGCTATGGTCCTTATTAACTCTGAGGCAATTTTTCTCATGTGATCAGCAATTTTTTCAAGTATCATATCAAAGTCAGAGTGACACACATATCTGCTCTTCGGCTTTAGCGCTTCAATAGCCTTAAATATAGCCATTGTTGCTCCAATTTCAACCCGTGTCTCATCCTTTTTATCTTTGAGAGCTCAGAAATTCCCTTCAGATTAATATACATGTCATAGCTTTCTGTATCTTTGTAATAACCCATTCCTGTATTACTAACAACAAGCTTTATCTTGGTTCCAGCACTGTTTGGTTCCACTAAGTCTTGAAGCTCCTTTAGACTAGTAGGACTGAACCAATTATGTTTTCAGAAGCCATGAACACGTCAGGCTTAATCCCCTTCAAAAGATTAGGAAATATACTCTACTAGTAGTGATGATCATATTTAGAAACCTACTTATCTTGACGTCATTGCTTTCTCCTTTTCTCCTTATCAACACCAGCACCAAAACTTTTGCAAGCAACAGAAAGCGGTCGGTACCCAATACAGAGATAAAGGGCCTGTTTGTTTTTATTCTCTGTTTTTCTTTAAACAAAAAAATCTGGTTGAAAAATTATTCTGAAAAATTGTATTTGAAAAGAAATATATAAAAACTTATTTTGAAACATGAAGTGAGTCATTGAGGAAATTTTGAGGAGAAAAAGTCATCTTGAAGAAGTAATATATAAGCTGTTTTAAACAACCTCTATTATAATATGAAGAAGAAAATGAACCATAAAGTCAACGAATAATTGAAACTGCAGAGTACTGAAGTTTCACTATCTAAATTTTCTTTTACCCGTTTCTTAAAATGTCCAGACAAAAGAAGCATGCCTACAGTGAATATTGCGGCGGACAAAAAATAAATTAAGAAATGAAAATATAATTGTCAGAAGTGGGATTTGAACCCACGCCCTCTCACGAGGACCAAAACTTGAGTCTGGCGCCTTAGACCACTCGGCCATCCTGACACTAGACAATTGAAGATCAGAATAAGTAGTTCAACATCAAGTACTGGTTACAGAATTGTAAAGCTACTGAAGTTGATCATAAGAACAGGGATTATCAGAAAAAGACCCTCGCCACAGCCAAGCTTGAAAATCAATACAACATAAAAGTCACTCGTGAAACTATTATCAGTTTTCTTTTGGAGACTAACAAGTTTCAAAATCATGAACTCGCTACAACAAAAAAATCAAAATCACTATTGAAACAGAGTCAGAGACTGAGAAACAGGCCTTCGGCAGAGCCGAGCTTGACGCTCTTGAATGGAGTTTAAGGAGGCAAGAACTGAAGAGCAGTGGTTGACGGGCCAACGATTGAGAGCTCAAATCTCTCACCATTCACCGTAAAAACCAAACTTTCTCTCATCATTTGTCAGATGAACCCAAAAGCTCAGAAAAGAACTGGGTCTTCACAGAAGATCGTGCCAGCTCCACGCAGTTTGCTCACAAAAACGATAAAGCTGTCGGTTTTGATCGTACCATTTTCAATTTTCAACTCCTGCACGTGAGGTTCGCACATAATCATGTATTTATTTTAAATATAAAAATTAGATAAATTCATTTCGAGATAAGAATTAGACGGATTTCATTTCGATAATAAATATAATATTTTAATTTATTTTATTTTTTAAATTTATAATTTTTCTTTTAAAATATTTTTATATGATTATATATATTAGTAGGGCCTATATCAAGGGATAATTTAAAGATAATATTTTTAAAAAATCAATACATAATAATTATTAATAACTAATTTTTGTAATTAATTAAATAAAATTTATATTAAAAATCGATAATATTTACTTGTATGAAATTCAAACTATTTTTAGTTTAATTTTGGTTTGAAAAGCATACTTATGAAGCAATGATAATTTTGATCCTAGGCCCTCTATTGTCCATTCTCTAATGCCGGTTTTATTTTTTAAGCTCTTAAATATTTTTTTTATCATTATATTCTACATAAAATAAGTGATATTTTAATATTTTATAAGTAAAAAAATAGTACAATTTTAATTTTTTAATGATTTTTCAAAGAAAAATATTCTAAAATTGAATGATTTTGATTTATTTTCTTTTAAAAAATTAATACTATACTATTTTTTATAAGATATCAAAATATCACTAATTTTATATAGAATCTAATAATATAAAAAATATTTAAAAAATTAAAATATTACAAGTAACATTAGAAACCCTTGCAAGTTTAATGGGGGCTAGCAATTGCACTATTGTAGCTCCATCGGAATTCTATTTGTTTTCTTTATATATAAAAAGATGAATTATATAACATGAATAAAATTATAGATTTTTTATAATACCCCTCTTATGCCTATTAAGATATTCCTATAGTATTTAATATATAATTAATTTAACTAATTTAATTTAATTAAATAAATTATTTAAATTAGCTAGTATTATACTTTTTTTAAAATATTATAATAATCTTCTTTAATTCTCCTATTTATATTTTACTTGATTATTATTGAAGGGTCAAAAGGGATAATTTGATAAAAATAATAAATATAAAAAATATATTTTATATTTAGGATCAACGTTAACTTTATAATTTGGTTATATATTATTTTTTTGGTGATACAATTTAAAAAAAGGGATTAGACTCACATACAGTCTAAATACGGGTAACTAACTACTACTACCCGGCACCGTAGCATTATTGACCGACTAATTTAAGGTGGTAAGCCTTAACTTTCAAGATGTCTTCCTTAGCGTCACAACATACCTTAAGATCAAACCTACTCCCTTAGTGAGCATGTCCAATCATTTTACGTGTTGAACCTACATACGATGGATAATTATACCATATATTAAAGATTTGAGAAGTATTAATACTAAGCAACAAGTACTCTTAGTCCTTTTAACAAGAAAGTTATTTATTTTTAAAAAGCATTAATTATTTTTCATGCATGTCTATATCTAATAAACATAGTGGGAGAGGGTAAAAATTAATATAACAATAAATTTTATTATAATTAATAAGGATAATATTAAAAATTAATTAAATTTTAAGATAAATTTAATATTTTTAACTATTTTTAAAATTATTTAAATTAATTATGCTATTTTAGACTCTGTTCTAAGCATTTCTACTTTTTTATATACGTTTGCTATTAGAAAATATGTCATCTTTTAATAGCAAATATTTTCTGTAGATTCAAATAAAGTCACCACAAGTTTTTCAACCTCAAAATTACAGTCACTCTTACAAAGAAAATCAATATTATTATTTTCCATATTTTCTTTCCCACACAGTATCTCCAAGCTAAAAGGCAAATTCCCATTTCTTGACTTCGCTTGCCATGTATTAATCACCAAATTCAGAGTCCTAAATCTGCAATTGAAACCAGAGTGAGTAGAATCAATAACAAACTCACATCAAGAAACTTCATATCAGCAACAAAAACTTAATGTGAATACGTTACAAGATGAACTATATATAATGGGAAGCTATAAAATACAAGGAAAGATATGTGTAACGATATAATACCATAATTTTCCAAAAATTACATAACCTTTGCAAATTTTCATAATTGTACAAGTAGAGTAATTATAACTTCATTTCAGCTTTCTTTCATATTCCATTCTTCAATTTCTATTATTTAATTTGGGCAATAACCAATAAGCTGTCTATCAAAATAACGAGAAGAAGAAGCTAATAAGGCCAAAGGTTATGTTTCAATTATAGTATTTTTTGATAAAATTGTGCAGTTTGATATCATCATAAGAAAAATTAGGCCTTCAAATAATATTTATTTAAAATTCTACTTGATATATAACAAAAATAATATATTTATCCAGTCATTAATATATAATATAATTAAGAAATTGATCATGGTCTAATGTATAAGAATTATTTCTTATATTTATCACTTTTTTAAATTATCTCTGTTGATACTCCCTCAATAATAATCAAGTAATAAAAATAAAAAGAGAATTAAACAAGATGATTAGAGTATTTTAATAAAAATAAGTTATACTAGTTAAATTAATTAATTTATTTAATATAATTAAATTAATTAAATATATTATATATTAAAGAGTGAAATAAAAGTATATATACACCCAGACTTTCAAAAGATTGATTGAACTTAAGTTGAAAATGGGCATGGGTTTTTTCTTGGCAGCGACTCTAAAATGGATCAGCATCTAGAGCATTCATAAAATGATATCCATATAATAAAATAAAATAGAAAGCATTTGACAAATATTTAAAATTAAAATACGAAAAAAAAAATAAAACAATCACAGATAGCAGTAATGCTGATATATATACAAGTAGGGGTGTACATTGGCAGGACTGGGCAGGGCAGCCCCCCTGCCCGGTGCCTTGCCTAAAAAATACATGGGCTGCATTTTATAGCCCGATGTCCGGCCCGGCCCGGTAAAAGCCCGAACAATTTTGGGCAGGGCATGAGCGGGCTGGGCATGGGCGGGCTGGGCATGCCCGAGTCGTGATGTCATGCTCATGTTGTGAAAAAAAATCTGTAATTATAAATTTCTAAAATAATATCATATTCATGTGTCTTTAAGAGTTAAATAATATCTATAATTCACTAAGAATAAGAGAACAAAGATAATAATTAAAATCTTGAGATCCATTGCATATAAAAAATAAGCGTTAAAATCTAAGTAGTTTGTAATTATAACTTTGTATCAATCTCCCTAATATTGACAAAGATAAAGCATCTAAAAAAATAAAATAAATAATTATAATTTGTAATGTAATCATATGATAATTAACAAAGTTAAAAAAAAATAGTATAGTTATAAATATTAAAATATACAACTTACCTACTTATATTTCTAAAATTACCTTATAGTCACCAGTAGTTATCATATTCTCCCTTTTAAGATAGAGAAAAAATAAAAAAAAATAAAAGAATGGGTGCTCATGGGCAGGGCAGGGTAGGGCAGCCCCTATGCCCGGTACCCAGCCCGAAAAATGCATGGGCTGCATTTTGCAGCCCGATGCCCGGCCTTACCCGGTAAAAATCGGGCTGGGCAGGGCATTTTTCTTGCAGGCTGGGCAGAGCATAGCGGGCCATGGGTATTATGCACAACCCTATATACAAGTATAGTATGCAGACAAATAATAAAATGATATGCATATAGTAAGAAGAAAGTCAGATTTTGGAGGAGATATATGCACCTGATCATCACATTTCCAATAGTATCCATTCTGTGTCTTCTCCATTTGAAGCTTAAATTATATGACAGGGACTTGGTTTCCAATTGAAGGCTTCAAAATGGTTCCTCTGAATACGAAAGATGTCTGACAGGTAATTAAGAAACGGCTATTCAAGGATTGAGCAAATGGTGGCACTATTTTTGTTTCAAGTCCTTCAACAAATAACCCATCATTTGTGTTCAGTTGGCTAAAGAATAAGATATGTGTGACTTATCCTATCTAATATTAGTATTGTTTATAAAAAAAAGAAGATTTTGTCCTATACTTAGTTTGTGGGTGAATCGATCCTTTTTTTTTTTAAATTTTGTAACCAAAAAAATCTTTCAACAAATATAGGAACAATCTTTGAACCAATTGCACAGAGGAGAATATGGCGAAATGATATAAAATTTCAACAAGTTTCAACAAATTGTTTTTTTCTTGTTTTATTTTTTGGGGTGTATATGGATAATATAATTTCTTATTTTTTTATATGTTTTATATTGATATTGATATTTATGTTTGGAAAAGACAAAAAGTGGAAGATTACAAAAGGCATCAATACTGCATCACATTAACACAAAGCTTTTCTTCATCTGGGGAACTAAATATACAAAATTACGAAACTTCCCAACTCCAGAAATCTAATTATAATACTAATAATAAGCAATCTAAAATATCAAATAATGAAATTCACAAACTTGCCACTCGAAAAACATAATCTTCTTTTTTAACATTTTACAAAGTAAACCCCACACCAATGGAGCTTCCCTGCTATTTTTCTTTCCAAACTCAATCTCTCATTATTAGACACAAGAATGAGCGAGTGCACACCAATTCCTTCCTTTCTTCATCAAAAGTCACAGGGAAAGCAAATTGCATTATGTTCACCTTCCAAACCGTCCAAAGATATTGATCTTTATGCAATACCTTCCTCTGCAAATTCTATCTGTTATGATCAGGAATTTAGTTAACATATATGTATATTCATTGTAGAATATTTCGAATGGGAAGTGTTAGCCGAATGGTTCAAGCGGCGAAAGGAAAAACATTCGGCCAGGGTTCGAGTCGCAGCGGAAGCGGAGGTGAATTTTTTTTCTCAGACGCGTGAAATTACCATTTTGCCCCTCTGTCTATTTCCCACCGAACCTTTGTTTTCTTCATCATTTTCGTTCTTCCTTCCTGCGACGCAGCAGGTGCGGGACGGCAGGCAGCGACGCGGCAGGTGCGAGACGGCAGAAGTTCAGCGTGCGGCGCGGGAAGGGAGTGCACGACACGGAAGGTTCGCTGCTCGCCTGTATATCTAAGGCATTCCTTTCGCATTCCATACTTCCATCGGCAGCAAGGTGGCAGCGAGAGTTTGAGTGAAGAGCGCAGGAGTGCTGCGGGATTCAGTGTTTTGTGTGCAGCGCCGGTGAACACTCCTTCCGGTGGACCGCATTCACAGTGAGCGCCGTCGCCGTGTAGCTTCGGTCCGACACCATTGTCGTGCTACTGTAGCAAATCCATTGTTACTGTAGCAAGTCTCGGAGGTTGAGTTTCAGCTGCTTTTCGGCGATTGATTCTGTGGAGAGGTTGAACTCGGTAATTGGTTGCTCTGGCCGCAGGTGGGTTCCAGCTTCTGTGTGCTGAGCCGTTCATTGCTCCCTGCGGTGTTGTCTGTGAACTCCTTCTGGCGGCCGATAGGTATGTGTTCTGTGGTATTATAGGAAACAGAGTTGTGTGTGCCGTCGGTGATGATGGTCACTGGTTTGGTTTCGGTATATGTATGTAAGGCTGGTTTGGTACGCTATGTATGTGTGGGCCATTGTTCTGTTAAAGTCGTGGTTACTCGAAATGATTTCTGCTGCTGCTGTTGGGAACGATTGTGTATATATATATGCATTATGTTTGCTAGGCCGTGAAGAGATATATATTTGGGTATATGTATGTTCATATACTTGGGCTGCTATGGTTGCTATGTTTGCTTGCGTTGGGATTAAATATGTTTAGGGGGTGGCGGTAGGAAGGAAAAAGAATTAGAATATGACCCTGATCTTTTTCTGGTAAATATGTAGATGCACATGCAGGGGTATATGCTGCTGTTTTGGCAAATTGTTGTGATTCGAGTGTTATGATAAATGGAAGGACTGCCAATTGAGATTTTGAAATTCTAAATGATTGTAATGAGGAAGTTTCAGATCTGTGTTAAGATCCTGTTTAAGGATTTATTGGAAATGAATTGTGTTTTAATCAACTTAATCGTGGCCAATGGCGATGTCTCTGATTGATAGTAAATCTAGTATGATTGATTGCCGTTAAGAGTATACCTAGAGGGTTAACATGTTATGTTGGAATGTCAGAGGGTTGAGAAGTGATAGTAATCAAAGTGGTTGGGCTGAAAGAGTAGCTGTTTAGGAGCGTGGCAGGTGAGTGAATAACGTTCCCTACAAATTTACATTTTCAAAGGCATTGTTATTTCAAATGATGAATTTCAAATATGGATTTCGAAAAGCAAGTTTTACGAAATTGTGGTTTAAATCGTTAGAAATGATTTTCTTTCGATTAATTTACAAAAGGTTACGATTATGCATGAAAATAGATTAAGAAGCTTTAGAAAAAGATTTGACAGTGAAGTGATGTTATTCATGAAATATTTCTCTGTGAATTACTTATGTTTTTACAGTAACTTGATTTTGTATGTTCATGCTGGGGTAATAGAAATTCAAAGTGACTTTATCAATGATTATGATATTTTGAAACGATTGAGATCTTTACATGTGAAAAGGACCCCACGCATGATGGAAATGTTTTAGGACGGGATACAGAACGCTGGTTGCTAACAGCAGTACTGTTAGTCCTTGGTGCACCTTGGTTACTCGAGCTCGACAGTTTGTGGCATAGCCACCAGAATTATTTCGTGGGATTCGTTCTCGCGACAGTTTGTGGCCTTGAGCCACCAGAATTATTTCGTGGGATTTATTCTCGCGACAGTTTGTGGCATAGCCACCAGAATTATTTCGTGGGATTCGTTCTCGCGACAGTTAGTGGCTTCGAGCCACCAGAATGGTTAGTTACCCTCGTGGACTGTGTGTCCACGTCAGTTTTTGTTCTGTTGAAGTCCTACAGAAAGATCATGGTTATGAAAAGATTGTTTTGGATCAGTTATGTGAAACAGTTAGTTCATACGGTTATTTCCCCTAAAATACAAATGTTTATGAAAAGGTTTGCATTAGATTATGAAGTGTTAAGAAAATACATTTTTAAGATAATTATGCATTGTTTATTTTCCGCATTCTTATAAATCATGTTTTTGGGACGTTATTCACGAGTAGATTTTTGGCTTCAGATAGTGCAGGTGACCCTATTTCTCCAGCTGAGCGGTAAAGAGCCTTGCTGTTGATCCGAAGCTTCGTTTGATAATTAGTACTTTTGATGTAATTGCTTCTTAAGAACTTTTATTATTTTGGAAAGGAAAGTGCTCTGCATGAACCTTAGAAAATGTTTGTATGATCTTGAAAAATGCTATGGAGAAATTAATGGTTTTACTTAAAATGCTAGGCTTTCAGAATATGATGTATTCATATTCTGTGCCGGTCACGGTCCAGAAATAGGGACGTGACAGTTTGGTATCAGAGCCATGTTTTTCTATGGTTAAGCAGAGCAGAGATACTTCGGTGGGGTCTCAATTATCGTTATGAACCCGGGCATAACTATAGTTGTGGCATCTCTGAAGATCTCTAAAAGAAATTCAAAAGTGGTGTTTTCCTATGATTTCAGAAACGTATTTATTTATAAACTGAAGATTTTCTATGCTTTATGAATAGTTAAATGCCGCCTAGACGAGTACAGCCTAGAGGGAGCTCTAGGGCTTCGGATCAAGGCTCTGCTCAGCGAAGTGATGTGCCTCCTCGAGGCCGAGGACAGGGTCGTAGGGGAGCTAGGGTTCGGGGAGGTCGACCCCTTAGACCTCTTCAGGAAATTCTATTTGAGGCAGAACCATCTCATCCACAGTCTCCTGAGATCTCTACATCCTCTAGGCACGAGACTCCAGTAGAGACACCCCAGGTTATAGAGGAAGAATCCATCGCAGTCAGGCTATCAGAGTTTATAAAGTTGGATCCTCCAAAGTTCTCAGGGTTTGATTCTCGAGAGGAACCCATTGAGTTTCTAGAAGGAATTGAGAAGAGATGCCGGGCTTTGAGATGCTTAGATGTGCAATACGTGGAGTTTGCCTTGTTTCGACTTGAGGGGATTGCGAATGCGTGGAGTAAGACGGTACCAGGATTTTAGGGGGATAGAGTATCATTATTGTCATGGGTAGATTTTAAGGATCTTTTCCTGAAACGTTTTCTTCCCCAGAGCAAGAAGGATGCTAGAGTTAAAGAATTTCTTCTGTTAAAGTGTACTTCTGGGATGTCTGTGGCTGAGTATGACAGAAGATTTACAGAACTTTCATCATATGCATCTACCTTGATTCCGTCGGAGAGGGATAGAATCGGCAGGTTTATTCAGGGATTACCGATACATATTCATGATGCTGTGGCCCCGATGCTGAATCATTTTGCTTCTTATGCTGATGTGGTCGACTGTGCTTTGAGAATTGAGTTGAGGCACATGGAAGAAGAAGGGGTTTCTAAGAAGCAGAAGACTGGGAACGAAAGGTTCCAAGGATCATTTAAGGGTAACCGCCCTCAGGGCCAACCCTCGTCAGCTGATATGCGGCCAGCGCCCAGATCTTATAGATCTTCTGGGGGCATTCCAGATTCGGGACCAAAGTTTGGAGGTACTAGACCTCAGTCTGGGGGAAGCCAGACCAGTTATTCCAGGCCTACCTGTAATATGTGTGGGAAGCACCATTCAGGGGTTTGTCTGAAGTCCTTGGGGGTGTGTTATGGTTGTGGACAGCCGGGTCACATGAAGAAAGAGTGTCCGTTTGCTCAATCAGCCTCGAGTTATGGATCAGCTAGACCTTCTCCCCACCCTACTACTTTTGCAGCTCCGTCTGTAGGAGCAACTTCTGCCTCTATGGGTAGAGGTACATCAGGACGACCTCCAAAGAAGAGAGCACAACCTTCAGGCCAAGGTCAAGCTAGGGTTTACGCAATGACAAGGCAAGATGCTCGGGCTTCCAATGCTGTGGTCACAGGTACTATCTCTATATGTTCTCAAAAGGCTTATGCATTGTTTGACCCTGGTTCGACACACTCTTATATTTCAAAATATTTTGCTAAGATGATGGATAAGAATTCAGTTAGACTTGATTGTCCTTTCACTGTGGCTACCCCTGTTGGGGAATCTTTGTCAGTTTCACAAGTGTATAAATCTTGTGAAGTGCCTGTTGAGGGTAGAGAAAGTTTTGTCGATTTGATGATACTTGATATGATAGACTTTGATGTCATACTGGGCATGGATTGGTTAGCTTCATGCTATGCTACAGTGGATTGCCACCTGAAAGTGGTAAAGTTTAACTTTCCGGGTGAAACTTCGTTTGTGTTGTTTGGAAACGAAGTAGATAAGCCAACAAACTTAATCTCTGCTTTAAAAGCCCAGCAAATGTTGGCAAAAGGCTGTCAGGGATTTTTGTCGGTAATCCAAGATGTTGATAGGCCTACTGTCAGCTTAGACCAAATTCCTATTGTTCAGGAATTTCCTGATATTTTTCCGGAGGAATTGCCGGGATTACCCCCAGATCGAGAGATAGAATTTAGTATTGACGTCATTTCTGGTACGCAGCCAATTTCTATTCCGCCCTATAGAATGGCGCCGTCTGAGTTAAGGGAATTAAAAAGTCAGTTACAAGAATTGCTAGATAAGGGGTTCGTATGACCTAGTACTTCTCCTTGGGGTGCACCAGTGTTATTTGTCAAGAAGAAGGATGGATCGATGAGATTATGCATTGATTATCGACAGCTTAACAAGGTGACAGTAAAGAACAAGTATCCGTTGCCGCGCATCGATGATTTATTTGATCAGTTACAAGGAGCGCAGTACTTTTCAAAAGTAGACCTGCGATCAGGGTATCATCAGTTGAAGATTAAGAAGGAAGATATTCCAAAAACAGCATTTAGGACTCGTTATGGTCATTATGAATTCTTAGTAATGTCATTTGGTTTGACAAATGCTCCTGCGGCATTCATGGATTTAATGAATCGAGTATTCAGAGAATTCCTGGATAAGTTTGTAATCGTGTTCATTGATGATATCCTGGTTTATTCCAAGAGTGAGGAAGAGCATGAGCATCATTTGCGGATAGTGTTGCAGAGATTGAGAGAACATCAGCTCTATGCTAAACTTTCCAAGTGTGAGTTTTGGTTAACTGAGGTCACTTTCTTAGGGCATGTGGTGTCGAGGGATGGCATCCAAGTTGATCCTAGTAAGGTTGAGGCAGTTAAAAGCTGGCCACGACCTACTACGGTAACAGAGATTCGGAGTTTCTTAGGACTAGCAGGATATTATCGCCGTTTTGTTCAGGATTTTTCAAGAATAGCAGCTCCAATGACAAGGCTAACCCAAAAGAATGTGAAGTTCGTGTGGGATGAGAGATGCGAGGCAAGCTTTCAAAAGTTAAAGGAATCTTTGACCTCTACTCCAGTGCTAAGTTTACCTTCAGGAGTTGGTGGGTATACAGTGTATTGTGATGCTTCTCGGATTGGGCTAGGCTGTGTGTTAATGCAAGATGGTCGAGTTATTGCCTATGCTTCTAGAAAGCTTAAGTTGCATGAGCAGAATTATCCAACTCATGATTTAGAGATGGCTGCGGTGGTGTTTGCTTTAAAGATTTGGAGACATTATCTGTACGGAGAAACCTGTGAGATTTTCACGGATCACAAAAGCCTTAAGTACATCTTTGAACAGAAGGATTTGAATCTCAGGCAGAGAAGGTGGATGGAATTATTAAAGGATTATGATTGTACGATTCTGTACCATCCGGGAAAAGCGAACGTTGTGGCTGATACTTTAAGCAGGAAGTCTATGAATAGTTTAGCACACATAAAGATTGAAAGAAGACCGTTGGTACAGGAGATTCATAAAGTTGAACAAGAGGGAGTCGTATTTGAAATTGCTGATAAGGGAGTATTTTTGGCTCATTTGCAAGCTCATTCCTCATTATGTGATCAGATTAAGGAAGCTCAGTATTCAGACCCGAAGTTGTGCGAGTTGAGGGATTCAGTTAAAGACAGAAGTAATTCGGAATTTATGATTGATCAGGAAGGTGTTTTGAGGTTCGAGGGTAGAATTTGTGTGCCACAAGTTCAGGAGTTGAGAAGGCTAATTCTTGAGGAAGCTCATCATTTTGCCTATACTATCCACCCTGGTATAACTAAGATGTACCAAGATTTGAAACAGTTGTTTTGGTGGCATGGTATGAAGAATGATGTGGCGAATTTTGTTGCACATTGTTTAGTGTGCCAACAAGTTAAGGCGGAACATCAGAAGCCGGCAGGACCGTTACAACGGTTGGAGATACCTGAATGGAAGTGGGAAAATATAACTATGGATTTTATCGTGGGATTGCCCCGTACTGCTAGAGGTTTTGATTCTATTTGGGTAATTGTTGATAGATTGACCAAGTCTGCTCATTTTCTACCAGTAAAGACGACGTACAGTGCAGCTAGATACGCTGAGATTTACATTGAGGAGATTTTACGGTTACACGGAGTCCCAGTATCTATTATTTCAGATAGAGGGCCCCAGTTTACTTCTCAATTTTGGAAATCATTTCAGAAAGCTTTGGGCACTCGATTGAATCTTAGCACTGCTTTTCATCCTCAGACTGATGGACAGTCGGAGAGGACAATCCAGATAGTCGAGGATATGTTGAGGTCCTGTGTCATGGATTTTGGCGGAAGTTGGGACAAACATTTACCATTGGTAGAATTTGCCTATAATAACAGTTATCAATCAAGTATTCAAATGGCACCATTTGAGGCGTTGTACGGGAGGCAGTGTAGATCTCCAATTGGGTGGTTCAAAGTTGGAGACGGAATGATATTAGGGCCTGATTTGGTTCAAGATGCTAAAGAAAAGGTGAAGGTGATTCAACAAAGGTTGTTGGCGGCTCAAAGTCGACAGAAATCTTATGCAGATCATCGTCGTAGGGAATTAGAGTTCATGGCCGGAGATAAAGTGTTTTTAAGAGTGTCACCAGTGAAAGGGGTTATGAGATTTGGTAAAAAGGGTAAGTTAAGTCCGAGGTTTATTGGCCCCTTTGAAATTTTGGATAAAGTAGGTGCGGTAGCTTATCGATTAGCCTTACCACCAGAGCTATCAGGGATACATCTGGTGTTTCATGTATTGATGTTGCGAAAGTACTTGTATGATCCCTCTCATGTTGTTGAATATCAAGAGGTTCAGGTGAACGAGGACCTGTCATATGATGAAGATCCGATAGCCATTATTGATCAACAAGTAAAGAAGTTGCGGTCGAAGGAGATTCCTTCGGTGAAAGTGTTATGGCGAAACCACTCAGAGGAAGAAGCTACTTGGGAGTTGGAGGCTGAGATGCGAATCAAATACCCACAATTATTTCAGAACTAAGGTGTGCATATTTTCAAATTCGGAGGACCGAATTTCTTAAGAGGGGAAGAATGTTATGATCAGGAATTTAGTTAACATATATGTATATTCATTGTAGAATATTTCGAATGGGAAGTGTTAGCCGAATGGTTCAAGAGGCGAAAGGAAAAACATTCGGCCAGGGTTCGAGTCGCAGCGGAAGCGGAGGTGAATTTTTTTTCTCAGACGCGTGAAATTACCATTTTGCCCCTCTGTCTATTTCCCACCGAACCTCTGTTTTCTTCATCATTTTCGTTCTTCCTTCCTGCGACGCAGCAGGTGCGGGACGGCAGGCAGCGACGCGGCAGGTGTGAGACGGCAGAAGTTCAGCGTGCGGCGCGGGAAGGGAGTGCACGACACGGAAGGTTCGCTGCTCGCCTGTATATCTAAGGCATTCCTTTCGCATTCCATGCTTCCATCGGCAGCAAGGTGGCAGCGAGAGTTTGAGTGAAGAGCGCAGGAGTGCTGCGGGATTCGGTGTTCTGTGTGCAGCGCCGGTGAACACTCCTTCCGGTGGACCGCATTCACAGTGAGCGCCGTCGCCGTGTAGCTTCGGTCCGACACCATTGTCGTGCTACTGTAGCAAATCGATTGTTACTGTAGCAAGTCTCGGAGGTTGAGTTTCAGCTACTTTTCGGCGATTGATTCTGTGGAGAGGTTGAACTCGGTAATTGGTTGCTCTAGCCGCAGGTGGGTTCCAGCTTCTGTGTGCTGAGCCGTTCATTGCTCCCTGCGGTGTTGTCTGTGAACTCCTTCTGGCGGCCGATAGGTATGTGTTCTGTGGTATTATAGGAAACAGAGTTGTGTGTGCCGTCGGTGATGATGGTCACTGGTTTGGTTTCGGTATATGTATGTAAGGCTGGTTTGGTACGCTATGTATGTGTGGGCCATTGTTCTGTTAAAGTCGTGGTTACTCGAAATGATTTCTGCTGCTGCTGTTGGGAATGATTGTGTATATATATATGCATTATGTTTGCTAGGCCGTGAAGAGATATATATTTGGGTATATGTATGTTCATATACTTGGGCTGCTATGGTTGCTATGTTTGCTTGCGTTGGGATTAAATATGTTTAGGGGGTGGCGGTAGGAAGGAAAAAGAATTAGAATATGACCCTGATCTTTTTCTGGTAAATATGTAGATGCACATGCAGGGGTATATGCTGCTGTTTTGGCAAATTGTTGTGATCCGAGTGTTATGATAAATGGAAGGACTGCCAATTAAGATTTTGAAATTCTAAATGATTGTAATGAGGAAGGTTTTAGATCTGTGTTAAGATCCTGTTTAAGGATTTATTGGAAATGAATTGTGTTTTAATCAACTTAATCGTGGCCAATGGCGATGTCTCTGATTGATAGTAAATCTAGTATGATTGATTGCCGTTAAGAGTATACCTAGAGGGTTAACATGTTATGTTGGAATGTCAGAGGGTTGAGAAGTGATAGTAATCAAAGTGGTTGGGCTGAAAGAGTAGCTGTTTAGGAGCGTGGCAGGTGAGTGAATAACGTTCCCTACAAATTTACATTTTCAAAGGCATTGTTATTTCAAATGATGAATTTCAAATATGGATTTCGAAAAGCAAGTTTTACGAAATTGTGGTTTAAATCGTTAGAAATGATTTTCTTTCGATTAATTTACAAAAGGTTACGATTATGCATGAAAATAGATTAAGAAGCTTTAGAAAAAGATTTGACAGTGAAGTGATGTTATTCATGAAATATTTCTCTGTGAATTGCTTATGTTTTTACAGTAACTTGATTTTGTATGTTCATGCTGGGGTAACAGAAATTCAAAGTGACTTTATCAATGATTATGATATTTTGAAACAATTGAGATCTTTACATGTGAAAAGGACCCCACGCATGATGGAAATGTTTTAGGACGGGATACAGAACGCTGGTTGCTAACAGCAGTACTGTTAGTCCTTGGTGCACCTTGGTTACTCGAGCTCGACAGTTTGTGGCATAGCCACCAGAATTATTTCGTGGGATTCGTTCTCGCGACAGTTTGTGGCCTTGAGCCACCAGAATTATTTCGTGGGATTTATTCTCGCGACAGTTTGTGGCATAGCCACCAGAATTATTTTGTGGGATTCGTTCTCGCGACAGTTAGTGGCTTCGAGCCACCAGAATGGTTAGTTACCCTCGTGGACTGTGTGTCCACGTCAGTTTTCGTTCTGTTGAAGTCCTACAGAAAGATCATGGTTATGAAAAGATTGTTTTGGATCAGTTATGTGAAACAGTTAGTTCATACGGTTATTTCCCCTGAAATACAAATGTTTATGAAAAGGTTTGCATTAGATTATGAAGTGTTAAGAAAATACATTTTTAAGATAATTATGCAATGTTTATTTTCCGCATTCTTATAAATCATGTTTTTGGGACGTTATTCACGAGTAGATTTTTGGCTTCAGATAGTGCAGGTGACCCTATTTCTCCAGCTGAGCGGTAAAGAGCCTTGCTGTTGATCCGAAGCTTCGTTTGATAATTAGTACTTTTGATGTAATTGCTTCTTAAGAACTTTTATTATTTTGGAAAGGAAAGTGCTCTGCATGAACCTTAGAAAATGTTTGTATGATCTTGAAAAATGCTATGGAGAAATTAATGGTTTTACTTAAAATGCTAGGCTTTCAGAATATGATGTATTCATATTCTGTGCCGGTCACGGTCCAGAAATAGGGACGTGACACTATCGGACTTGACCCAGAACCATGACCTGGCCGGCCAACCGTCAAACCTGGAACCATACAGCGGATTCAAATCCACATACTAAGGTATGATCGGATGCAGGCTATGCCTTACATGGGGCCTGTTTTCAGGTTTGGCATGTTAATGTCTTTGCCTCTTACATGTTGGTTGTTTTAAGCGAGTTTGAATCTAAAATTTAACAAATCCAAAACATTTATTGAGTTTTTATAGCTGATTTGAAGTTTTTTAATATGGATTTGTTAGTGATTCTACTCTCTCTCCTCTTCTCACTTCTCGTCCTCCACTATCACCGTCATCTTCTTCCTCCTCCTCCTCCTCCTCCTCCTCATCAGCTACTTCTCCTCCTCCGTCTTCTTCCTCCGGTGAGAGATAGATGAGAGAGAGAAGAGGAGAGAGATAATAATTTTTATCTCATACTCTTTTTAGTAATTTACTAATCACAAAAGTCCTTCTGACAAGAACCATCCAAACACTCATTTATCCAGAACCACGTTTTTTCTATAAACTCTTATACAGAAGCATTTTTTCAAAAGCTATATAAAAATCTTTTTTTCTATAAGCTCTTTTCTAAAAATCTATCCAAACATACACTATGTAAATACATGTCAAGCAAGTTAAGCGATGGAGCCTTGTATCTTCTTTTTATCTTGGAGATTTAGTAGAGAGAAGAAAATCTAGGCAATAATAATTAGAATTCTTTGTAAGACTTTTGACTGTATTTTTGAAGTTATGGAATTCATATTGGTCGTTTTGCAAGATGGTACTCTGCTTGCTAAATCACGTGGTACTTTGGATTTAGCTTGATTTGAACCTCTCGAAAATATTTGCATTAAAAGTTGACACAAATGCTTATAAATACTACCAAACATAGATAAAGGTAGAAATGCTTGGAATAGAGCCAGAAATGGTCGAAATACAATTGGAAAGATAACCCAAAAATATTTTCATGTTATATGAAATCATTCATGTCCACATTCTCTTGTTCTTTCTTTTAGGTGAACTCTCTTGTTCTGTTTTGTAACATATATTATATATTGCATTTCCTTGAAATTTTCTTTCCTAGTTATACCGGGGAACTGATAACCTTTGTTCTAATGGATATTTCAAACTGTCTAGTCAGTGAGAAATAGTGCTCAGAAAATGCTGGCACTTCCTCACACGTACCACAATCCAAACGTAGATTGTTGTGTTGAAAGCATCTGTTTTCACTTTAATGAGTTGTTCTAAAATCTGGGAAGGAGCACTTATGCATTTGTCATGGCTATTCCCAGACCTTAGGAAGTTGCTTCTATTTTTGGATTTCATTGGAAAGCGCCTTCCTTTCTTTATCGGACTCCAAAAAGTTTGGGTTGAGTTGAGTAGGGTTAGGAAGGTAGTTCCGAACGAGTTTTCAATGTAGCTTCATGTTCATTTAAAGTTTTTCTCTCTCTCTGTAGCCTGTAAAGAGGACTAGATGATTCCTTATGAAATTTATGTCTTGAGAATTTATTGATACATTCAAAAGATGAGAGAAATTAATATAGAAAAGAAAATTCTGTCATTTAAAGTTTTTTTTTTATTTAAGAAAGTCAAAATTTAGGGGGGGAAGAAAAAAAAAACTCAATTAAACTCAGCAAACAAAGGGTTTTGTTTAGAGTTTCATTGAAATTTTCGCTAGCTTGTATGGTTTACTTAAAAGTTATTGATGGAAGTCTTTGAAGTTGCTCTTTAAATCCTTGAATTTGTTAAAACTGTTATGTTCATTATGCTATCTATGGTTCTATGGTTTCAAGACCAATAATTTCCAGTGAATGTAGGTATGTATATTTCTTTTGGGTTATGGTGTTAGCTTTCAAAATCAACTTAGATCATGTTAGCTTTGACTATGTAGAACCCAAGAGGGGTGAATTGGGATCTTTGGAAATTCTGCACAATGACTAGTCAATCATAGCACACTTAGTTCAACAATCAAATAAGCAGTTAAATATACAAGTGCAGAAAGTGAAGAGTATTGAAGGGAAAGGGAGAATCAAAATCAAACGATTTATCTTGGTTTGTCTCCTCAACTAAGCTTACACCCAATCCCCAACCCAAGCTCATATTTGAGATTTTCTCCACTAATCCCACAAGTTCAATTTGAATACTTATGAAACCACTACAATCTCCTTTACCTCTTCAGCAGGCCACGTAGTCGCACTCCTTTATAATGGAGTTTTCTAATCCCCCAAAGGTCCCTACTCGATATTGAATAACTTTCTTCTAAGTAGAAAATTCTGATCACACAAGGAATCAACGGAATATAACTTCACAAAGTTTAGATGTTTTCTATGAAATTTTGTGTATTGTGAGTGGCTAGCTCAAATAAAGAATGATTCTCTTTATAAACAGTTTCTACAATTACTAAACTCAATAACGTTTTTGCATGATTAAATGCAACTTCTATTTATAGTTTTTTTTAGTACAGATATGTTAGACACAAGATCTAAGCATTACATAAACTAGGCGTTAGGTGATAGTATTAAATAATGCATCAACCAGAGAAAAGTAACTAGCACGATAACCAACTATGTACCAATCAAATAAGTATAAACATGTTCCATCTTTAATAGAAGCTTATGATAAATAGCTAGTGTGAGATAGACGACTATAGACTAGCTAATAGTACGAAAAAAGTTGATGTTTTGTGGCAGTTATTTTGTTACATTTGTTGCTTAAGCTCATGATATACAGTTAGTGTGAAATATCATGCATTATCATTTTTCACAAAGAAGAAATGAATAGGGCTCCACCAAAATTGTAAGTTATATCTAGAGAGTAGAGGCACTGTATTTTTTATTGCCAACGCTAGTAATTGTTGTATCAGAACATGTAAGTCGTGACTATCTAATCTAACTTTTTAAGCTTGCAAATTTTGAACTTTAATCTTCTTTCAAGGTTGTCAAGATCTCTTCGCTTTTGTCAATGTGAATTTGGTTGGTTCAAACTTGTTATTTTTATTCAGTCAAGTTGCTTGACCAATTCCCATGGACTGTAAATCTTTCTTAACTTGAAGATGATCTTTTGACTTTTTTGGAATCATTGATAAATGTTTATAGGTCTCTATCACACATTTGTCAATGTGCATATTATCAAGACTATGACATAACAAGGAGAAGATACTTTTCTCATGTCACTAAATGGACAAGGAGCTTCTTGCATCTTCTTTAGCATTATCATTTTTGCCGAGCTCAACATTATCATCTTCAAACCGCCATAAGATATCCACATGAAATAAAATCACTAGATGGCCTCTCTTTTCTTATTTTTCATTTAAGTAATTCCGTTGCAATCTAAATTTTTATTTCTTATTAAGGAACTATTAATGTCCTATGACTATGCGAAAGATGCACTAGGTGAGGGTCAAAGTTGCATGCCGGACATGTCAACTCAATATGCAAGTTCCAACCAAATAACATATTCCCAAATCATGAAAGTCACTAATCATCTACATCAAAGTTGCAGGCAAGTTGAACATTGCTCTATGCCTACAATCCACAAGTCTGACAATTCTCATATCAACAGTTGGAGATACACATTTATCCCGATGCTCTTCTTGGAATGATCATGTATAAAAGAAAGGAGCTCTATTTCATTCACATCCCAAATAAAAAGTTGTATGGAACTAAGACCATTGGCCAAATATTGTAACTAGTGCTAAGTTTCCCAAACAGGTTAAGACCATTTGTCAAAGCAAGACATATATTTTTAGGGGTGTTGGTGGTGAAGCTTGAAAATTTAGAGCCATAACTTTTTTAGGCCTTTGAATCTCGGGGAGCTGCTTCTTTCCACGGCTCCCTTCACTGTGCTATCCTCCTTTGCCCAAAATGGTGTCGTTTTAGGTCTAAAGTGGAGGGTGTTGCATTTTGTTTAACTAGCATCCAATATCTTGAAATTATTTGTTAATAGTATCTAGTATCCTAAAATAATTTTTGATCTCCTGAACATTCTAAAATATTTTTCCAAGACCACTCTAAACTATTTTTTAAAGTAATATTTAGTATCCTAAAGTAATTCTTAGTACTTTTAATACTTATTAAAATATTTTTCTGTAGTACTCAATATCTTAAAAAACATTATTCTTCTTATTAATGCCTCACATTGTTCTTATTAAATTATATATTCTTCTTGTTAATACTCATTTGTCTTGTTAATATCTATATTCATCTTATTAATTTATTGTTATTAATACCATATTCATCTTGTTATCCATCTTTAATAGAAGCTCATGATGAATACCTAGTGTGAGATAGGCATTGTTTTATAGCAATTATTTTGTAACATTTGTTGCTTAAGCTTGTGATAGACAGTTAGTGTGAAATATCATGCATTATCATTTTTCACAAGGTAGAAATGAATAGGGTGCCACCAAAATTGTAAGTTATGTCTAAAGGCAGTGTATTTTTTATTGCCAACACCAATAATTGTTGTATCAGAACATGCAAGTCGTGACTCTCTAATCTACCTTTTCAAATTTGCAAATTGAGACACTTTGAAATGTTGCTTAAATATCCATCTAGAACTTTAATCTTCTTTCAATGTTTTCAAGATCTCCTTGCTTTTGTCAATGTGAATTTAGTTAGTTCAAACTCGTTATTTTTATTTGGCCAAGGTGTTTCATGAATTCCCATGGATTGTAAATCTTTCCTAACTTACGATAATCTTTTGATTTTTTGGAATCATTGAGAAATATTTATATGTCATTATCACTCATTTTTCAATGTGCATAATATCAAGACTGACATAACAAATTATATTTCTGATATAGAAGATTGAAGAAGATATTTTTCTTATGTCACTAAATGGACAAGGAGCTTCTTGCATATCTTTTAGCATTATCGTTTTGGCCGAGCTCAATATTATCATCTTTAAACCGCCATAAGATATCCACACCAAATAAAATCACTAGATGGCCTCTCTTGTCTTGTTTCTCATTTAAGTAATTCCATTGCAATCTAAATTTTTATTTCTTATTGAGGAACCGTTAATGCTCTATGAAACACCACTTGTGTGCCTATGCGAAAGATGCACTAGGTGAGGGTCAAAGTTGTATGCCGGATATGTCAACTTACTATGCACGTTCCAACCAAATAACATTCCCAAACCATGAAAGTCACTAATCATCTACATCAAAGTTGCAGGCAAGGTTTTTTTTTTGGTACAAAAGTTGCAGGCAAGTTGAACATTGCCTCTATGCCTACAATCCACTAGGCCAACAATTCTCATATCAACAGTTGGAGATACACATTTATCCTGATGCTCTTCTTGGAATGATCATGTATAAAAGGAAGGAGCTCTATTTCATACACATCCCAAATAAAACGTTGTATGGAACTAAGACCATTGGCCAAATATTGTAACTAGTGCTAAGATTCCCAAATAGGTTAAAACCGTTTGTCAAAAAGCATGACATATATTTCTAGGGGTGTTGGTCGTGAAACTTGAAAATTTCAAGCCATTAACTTTTCTATGCCTTTGAATCTCGAGAGCAGCTTCTTTCCACTGCTCCCTTCAATGCACTATCCTCCTTTATCCAAAAAACGGTGTCATTTTAGGTCTAAAGTGGAGGGTGTTGCGTACTTTTTGTTTAACTAGCTTCTAATATCTTGATATTTTTTTAGTAGTATCTGATATCCTAAAAATAATTTTTGATCCCCTAAACATTCTAAAATATTTTTCCAAGACCACTTTAAACTATTTTTTAAAGTAGTATCCAATATCCTAAAGTAATTCTTAGTATTTTTAGTACTCCTTAAAATATTTTTCAGTAGTACTCAGTATCTTAAAAAATATTATTTTTCTTGTTAATGCTCATTTGTCCTGTTAATGTCCATATTCGTCTTATTAATTTTCTTAGTGTTATTATTAATAACGTATTCATCTTATTATTATTCTTGTTAAAGTCCCTTATTCCACTTGCACACTTGAACCCTTATATTTATATGAGTTATTAATTTCTTTATGTTTATTGTTAATAGCCTATTTTTTTGTTATAAATCTCTTCATTTTACTTGTTAATGGAGACATTGACACTTGCATTGAACTAAAGGCACAAATGTATTTTTAGCCATAAAAATTAATTTAATTTTAATCGAAGGGGTGCAGTGAAATTTTAGAGTTATTTAAAGAGAATATATTATTAAATTGCTAAGTGGTCTTTAAATGAATTTTTTCCTATTGATCTCTATCCTCATGGCCCATAAATTTTCCTTAAGTTCCGGACATAGTTTCCAAAATTGCCCTTTCTACCCATAATTTTAAAAAATTACACTTTTGCCTTGATATGATGTTGCTTTGGTGTGTCTACTATTTTATTTGGCCCTTGGTTAATATTTAATTATGCATTTAGCCTTTATTTGGAAAGGTGGAATGTTATATGTAGTACCTCTGTTTTGGTTAAATTGAATTACATAATTCATGTCACTCAACGTTCTGCTTTGGATTTACAATAAAACCAGTTTCATTATTTGTCGATACAATAAAATTTGCACTATCTAATTACATTTTTTAATGCTTTAAATTTAAATTCTTAATCAATCTTTTAAATAAAATTATCTTTTTAAAAAGGTGAGAGTTAAAATATTATCTTTATTTTAAATTTTTCATATGTTAAAATACTTTTTATCTGTACGATTCCATGTGAACCTCTCTAGGAATGCACCTTGCTTTGCCGTCAGTCATAAAGTAATAAAAAGGAATAAATCTTTGGCCACAGTGTAATTGAACATTCGAAATACTCACTTCATTTGCAAAATTCTCTCAACAACAAGGATTATGGAACACTAATGCAGAACTTAATTGCCATGCCTATCACTTGACGGTTAAAGACATAACTGTCATATACAATGAGGCTGGTGGAATTGAGAAAAATAAGTACTTGACAAAATAAGAAAGTAGAAAACTAGATCCAGTCTTGCTTGTTCACCATCCCAATAGTCGAAATCTTAGCCTGCAACTTTCTGCAACCATCTATGTAATCAAGCAATTTACAAAATATATATTATATATGACACGTAAGAACAACAATTCACTAATTCATTACAATGTGTATATTCATGTGAGATTCAGATAAACATATGTAACTTCATGAATTTTTTTGAATAAAAATATATAAAAATTTAAAAATGTCACAGTTTCTCAAAATTGATCATATATATCCAGCGAACAAATCTTATTAATTATCATAATATCACAATTATATAATAAATAAATTTACCTGTCACTTTTAGGATCTTCTTTTTATCTTAGTCTTCAAAATGACAACTCGAACATAGATCCAGTCATTCATGTTTTTGAAGAAGTGAAAAAAACAATGCCTCCATGAATGTTTGAGGATTAAAGTCCCACAAACTCCCCAAAATCCAAGAATGAAGCCAAGACCCATGCTCACATAAAACCCAAAGCTTATGAGATTATCACCTCCATCATCATCATTGTTACTTGGATTTGGATTCAGAACTGTTGGACATGTTTCTGTAAGTGGTGGGCCACAAAGCCCCTGATTTCCCATATAACTAGAGGCATTGAAGGTTTGAAGTTGGGTGGTAGCTGGAATTTTTCCGCATAAATTGTTGAAAGACAAGTTCAAGACACTAAGAAAACTCAAACTCGAGAAGCTCATTGGAATTTTACCAGAAAGAGAGTTGTGTGATAGATCAAGTGATTCCAACCTTGTCATATGACCCATATTGACAGGAATCGATCCTCTCAAATTATTCCTAGACAGATTTAGCGAAGCCAATGCCACAAGTGTAGTTATGTTGCTTGGGATTTCTCCTGTCAAGTGATTGCAAGACAGATCAATGGTTTTCATGAGCCTAAGAATCTTACTGTACTCAGCATCTACTCCTTTCCATGACAACGTTGCTGAGTCCATGAATGATGATTCAGCAAAATTGTTTTCACCATAAACACCATAATAAAGCTCTTGGCTCACATATGTCATGTTTGACATAGCACTCAAATTACCAAAGCAATGAGGTATATTTCCTGTTATATTATTTCTTGACAGATCTAGGATTTGAAGATGGGGCAAATTACATAAATTCGTAGGAATGCTTCCTTGAAGTTTATTTGCTCTCAAACGTAAACCAATCAAATTGTGCAAGTATTGCCCTATCCATGACGGCAATTTTCCATTCAGATTATTCTGTCCGAAATCAATCATCAATAAGTCCCAAGAATTCATCAAAGGTGGAAAATTCCCAGAGAGGTTATTGTTATTCAGATGGATACTTTGAAGATTGTTCAAATTACCAACTGAATTCGGTATTGGCCCAGAGAAATGATTGTTTTGCAATCTTAGAACCTCCAAGTAAGGAAGTTGCCACCAACAATCAGGAAGTCTTCCAGAAAAAAAATTACTTGAAATGTCAAGATAATATAATAATGGTTGGAAAGTTGCACAAATGAAAGATATGGTTCCTGAAAAATTATTATTCGAGAGAAGCAACGCTGATGCATTTGGTGGAAAATATGGGAGGGGACCAGACAAATTGTTGAAATTCAAATCCCTTACATGTTTTTCACCTTCCAAGACTGATTTTGGCAACTGCCCATAGAGTTTGTTATGGGAAAGATTCAAGTATTGTAAAGAAGTTGGCCAAAGCCATTGAGGAATTGAATCTGAAATTGACGCATTAGAAATGTTCAACTCCTCAAGCTCCCTTTGATATTTTAACCACCTCGGAAAGTGGGGACCAAAATTGCACGATGATGCCAAGAAGCGTTGCAATTGAAAAGGAGGCACCCAATTCGAACTGAAGTTGAAAAAAATCGAACTGTGTGACACATATAAATTTCTTAAGTTGGAGAGAGTTGAAAGATGTGTTTCATTGATAACAGAGTTGAACCTATTTGAAGAAAGATACAAGTCAACAAGGTTTGGAACTTGTCGAAAAGCACTTGGATGAATATTCCCATTCAACCTATTGTTGGACAGATATAAGAACTTCAACGACTTAAATCCAGCAAACACAGGCAATGGCCCTGTTAAATTGTTATCACTCAAATCCAAATTGGAAAGGTAAGGTAAGTGCCCAAATGATTGTGGAATTGACCCATGAAGACTAGTGTTGCCAAGACTTAAAGTCACCAGTCTTGAAAATGTTGAAAAACTGGGAAATGTTCCACTTCTAAAAGGATTGGAACTTAAATCCAAGTCCTCCATACTATTTTGAGCACACCTTAACTGTGGTATCCAATCACTTAATTGACCTGACAAACAGTTGTTGGACAACGATAATGTTTTCAATCGGCACAAATTTTGGATGGATTTTAGCACGCTATTGTCAAGTTCATTGTCTGAAAGAGAAAGGAGTTCAAGAGAAGTGGTATTTAGGAAAGCATATGAAGGAATATGTCGCAAGGAATTACCATCAAGATATAAAGTTTCAAGAGAATTCATATTTGAGAAAGCTTTGGGACTAAGTTGCAAAGGATTATCTAACCAAGAAAGATCCAAAACTTTAACGGAATTTATATTCAGAGCATTTGGGAAAATATATTCCAAAGAGTTATCAGAGAGATCAAGATCTGTTAAGACGCTGCTAATGTTAGACAACCAGGGTAGGATTGAAGAGTCTAAATAATTGTCGAAAAGAGAAAGGACTTTGAGGGAAGTGGAAGAGTTGGTGTGGACAAAGGATGCAGGATTCACATGACACATGAGACCACATTCATTCAAGTTAATCTCAAATAGATGAGGAGCTTTGGATAATGAAGATTGCCAATCAACAGCTTGACTTAGATTAACAGATGACAGGTTAAGAGATCTCAAAGAAGAAAGGTGAGAAATCCACTCAAGATCATTCACAATCAGATCAGTAAAGCTAAGGTCGAGAGTTTGCAAATTGGATAGATTTTGCAGTCCACGAGGAATAGTGCTACCGATTGAAGAATCAGAAATACTTAACTCTCTCAGTTGACCAAGTGAACCAATGCATTCTGGAATTTTGCTCCCTTCGAAATAGTTATTGTTGAGATTCAAGTAAGTGAGATGCTGCAGATCACATAAGGGGGAATCGATATTACCTCTCAATCCATAAAGATCGAGGTTGATAACATGACCGGTGAGATTACTGCATGATACTCCAATCCACTGACAGCAATCAACTTGAGTTTTCCAGGAGGACAGAATGTCGTAGTCATCAATGAAACCATGTTTCAACTTGAGCAGAGCTTGCTTATCTGTCTCTACGCAAGTGATGTTCATGTTGGAATATCCAGCACAGCAAGAGAAACATAACAGCGCAACAAGGCAAAAGAAACTGAACTTAGGGCTGAACATGAGGATGAAGAACATGCTTGGGATTCTTTTAATATGGATACTAGGAATAGGGAAGACGTCTTGTGGAGGGAATGATCCTTGAGGATCATATTTATAAACATTAATAATTCCCTCCTTCATCCGTAATGGCGGGAAGCTTCATCTCAATTGTCACGCTATATTTCTGCGTCATTATGGATGAACCCATAAGCACGGCTTTCATTGACCAGAAATCAAATTGGTTAAATTTTAGTTGAGATCAAAGTGAAAAGATATATAGAATAGATATACAAAGCGTATAAGTCATTGAAAGTAAAATATTAGAATACTTGATTATTATACTTTGAAAAAACAATTCAGCTTAAAAGTTAGAAAAATGATATACAATTATTTCACCCAAAAAAACAAGAAGAATGATATAACAAATTCACATGATTCATTACATTATTAGGTCCCTCCAACTCCAGTAATTTTGTGAAGTTTCAAAATTCGAGAACACGACATTGACGTTGACTCATCAGGACTTAAATAACACGCATTGGAAAAACTATGTGATGAAAGTAAAGTTTATTTGAAATAATTTTTTAATTTCTAAAATCGGTCCCTCTCATTTGAAGCATATTCTGATCAAGGAGGTTCTCGATACATGCATTGACTGACTTATATAATTAATTTCTAACAATCAAAGTGACATCCTTTCAATTTAACATCAATATCATCGTTTATTTGTGTGGTTCCAAATTTTTATTCATGCCCTGTATACTATGAGATAGTTCCATATCATTTATGTATCTTCAATAGATAAATATCCCAACTTGAACCAAGATCCATGTGTAAAACATAAATCACACTCAGTTTGTTTTAATTTTATCATTCTAAATTCATGTATTAAGTTTATAAAATATATTTTTCTATTCCATCTAATATTCTCACAGATATTTATATTTTAAAACAATGCCGACTCCATGAATTAAATGATAATTTTATTGTAATTAATTAAATATTGATAAAATATGTTTAAAAATTAATTCTTTAATATAATTTAATTAATTTGAACAGTCTAAATTTTCTAACAAAAAGGCTAATTATTTGAATGAACTAAAAAAATGAAAGTATTTGAAATAATTCTTTAATTTCTAACTTAAAAGTAATAAATCACCTTCATTAATTTGAGGATTTTTTTGTTCCACTTATTTATCAATGACTGACTTGTGTGATTAAATTCAAATAATATAAGTGACACTCCTCAGATTTAACACTTGCAGTTATTTACTTTTTTAAGTTTATGTGATTGGAAGTTTTCATCCATCTCCTTTCTTTTTCTTTGATGGATGAATATAAATCACGATAAATTTCTTTTAATTTTATTAAAATTTATATTAATTTTATCAATCTTAAGATCAACTTGTATATGATAAATGGGAATTTAGATATGATAAATAATTAAAATAAATAATTAATAATATGATAAATGGGAATTTGGATATGGCTCGTAAAATAAATAAAATGCCAGGGAATGAGATTAACTTCAAAATAAATTCATCCAAGTGATGATGATGATGAGATAACCATAACATCAATAATTTTGTTTTTGGTAAGCTAATATCAATAAATTTAATAAACTAGAGTTTGGATTAAATCATCATGTGGGTCATATTAAAGTATAATGGGCCTCAACCTAATATCAAACATAATATCACAGTATTATAAAATGATCTCAATTACCCATCCTGGTCTATGGGTTCAGTTGGCGAAGGGATGAGACATACGATTATTTAGAGCGTGTGATCCCTATGGAGTACCATTTTATTGTGGTTCTAGTCGCGCCACTTGGAGAGGCATCCTAGCTCCTAGGTGCCTAAATTTATATATGAGGATAATAGACGGCTCGCCTTACCCGACATTAGTATTGCTTAGGAGGAAGGAGACTTCACCCTGCCCTTGGATTGTGAGTGAGCCTAACCCCTTTTTAAAATTTTTTATACCAAAAAGAAAATGATCTCAATTGTTCAATTCATGGATGACATGTTCATCAATTCTTCTCTTTCAATATTGTTTTATGATCAATTCAAGCCCCTCATCATATAGGTCATATTTATGAGTTTTTATTAATTATATTCTTTTCTTAAAATATCATAATAATAATCTTCCCAAACATTATCTACACCTAAATTTTAATCTCTAGAAAATAAAGAGTTGCAGCCAAAATATTTGAAACAATTTTGGAAACAAAAATTGTTATGACACGGTCTGTTATTCATGACATCAACTCCATCGTATTTTCTTTCTCTCCTCATATTTTCAGTAAACCAAACGGCCCTTAGTTTTACGATTGCCCACTGTACAAATAAGAGAAAAATGAAAATCTCAAAATTCAATTCAATATTTTATTATAATGAGAGGTGACACAGATGATAAGAAATATATTCGTATATTAATTTGATTTGTTATATACCAAATTATAGTTAAGTGGAAAATGTAGTCCATTTAAATTAAGAAGAGAAATATAAATAGTTAGATATTAAAACATAAGAAAAATATGATTGTGTTGCATTAATTAGTAGCTTGTTCATACACGAATTAACTGGATTTATGGACCCATAAACACGACTTCAACTTATCAGAATTAGAATAATAGCCATGAATATAGTTCCTACCTTATCTTTTTATGGATACCGTGTAACGGGTACAGAAATGTCAATTTTAGTTTATCAATAAATAATTATTAAAAATATATAATTAAATTATTAAAATATAAAGAATACAATAATTTAATTTAAATATATTTTAAATTGAAATTTAATATATCAAAATTCTCAGTTTATCATACTTAACAAATAAATTTTTAAGTTCATCTATAAAGTCTTTAAACATAATTAAATTTAAAAAGTTAACACAATTTTATAAGTTAAAAATGTAATAATAATAAACTCAACGAGTGAACTCGTAACTTTAACTAAATTTGGTGATATGATTTTAGGAATAAGTTAATATAATTTTATAAATAAAAATATAAAAATATTAAATTAGAAGAGTTAATTTAGGATTTGGTAAGTAAACTCATTTGATTGAGGAAGTGGAGAATATAACATAATAAAATTAGCTTTGTTATATTCCACTACAAAAAGATTTGCACTATTTAATTAATTAAAATTTTTAAATAATTATTTTAAATAAAAAATATTTTGAAAATAAGGACAGTTAAGATATTATTTTTATTATAAATTTTTTATATATCAAAATATTTTTTTTAAAAAAATTGGATCTATACATTTTAATGTGAATCTCTCTAGAAATGCATCTCAGTTTGTAGTTTGCCAACCATAAAGGGCGGCTATATTATGATGTGATAAGTAGGTCAATTGTCACAAATATGTAGGGTCGTGCCTTAATGAAGGTACATATTGACTCTTTTATATTTTTTTTCACATGTAAAGAACATGAATATTTTTTCTCCCGTAATTTTTCTAATTGTCTGAAACAAAGCAATTAATACTATACTAAAAAGTACTACACTATATTTAAATTTTAATGTTTTAACTACGCCAATATGGTATATTTATTACTACACTTGGTCTCTTAAGGGATCGAATCCCACTCAAAAGTTAAAAAAAATTATGTAAAATTCATGTAACTCAAAAGTAAAAAAAACATGATATAAAATTCATGTAATAGATTAATATAAGGGTCAAACGATAATTTTATTTCATAAGATAGAATCTTAAAAAAAAAATTTGTTTCTACTCTCCTATTTCCCTTCTTATTCTACAATTCCCTTTATTTAAAAATATATTACACATAGTCAAAAAAAAATTATACCTACAAAAAATAAATTGTACCAACTCAAAGGTTTAGGTTATTAGGTATTTTGGGGCAATAAATTTTATAATAGGAGATTTTTTTAATAATTATTTTTTAATTTTTATTCAAAATTAAAAAATCTAAATTTTTATTCATATCATGTGTATTACAAGGTGGTCCTAGCTCTTTTTTTTATCTTCACCATGTATTGATTGATTTGTGTAATTAATTTTCAACAACGTAAATGACACTTCTTCTTCGTTAGATGAATATAAATCACACTAATTTTTTCTCAATTTTATTGAAATTTATATTAATTTTATCAATCTTATTTTAACATAATGCCTTCAATAAAACTTTAGTTAATCATCCACACACACATATTTGATTGAGGAAGTGAGGAATATAACTAGGTTTGCTGCCAGTTAATCGTTAACGTGTACAATAATACAAGGTGCTAACAAGGTAAAGCTAATTGCAGGGCTTTGAATTAAGAATTATTTAAATAAATTAAAGAAATTAAATAACTTAAAACAATAATATGATAAATAGAAAATTGGATATGTCTCGTAAAATAATTAAATTTGCTTAATAGACATTTGCACTTAATTAAAAATATATTGTATATAATTAAAAAATTATATTTGTTAAAAATAAGTTATATCTATTTAAAGATTTAGGTCTTTAGATATTTTGAAACAATGAATTTTATACATAGGAGATTTTTTAGTAATGTTTTCAATTTTTTTATTCAAAATTAAAAAGTCCAGTTGTTTGAACCAAGTGATGAAATTAAAGTTTATTTAATTTTTTTTTAATTTCTAAAATCAATCACTCTCATTTGGAGTATATTATGATTAAGGAGGCTGTCGTTGCATGCATTGACTGACTCCTGCAATTAAATTTTAACAATTTTAAGTGACACTCATTGAATTTATAACTTGAAATTATATTTATTTTAAATTTATGCGGTTGGAAATTTTCATTCATGTCATGTTTATATTAGGAGAAGCTTCATCTCCTTTGTCAAGATGTATTTCTTTGTTATTTATGAACCTACAAGCACTGCTTTCACTAATTAGAATTCAAATTGTTTAAATTTTATTTGAGATCAAAGTTAGAAGATATATTGAATAGATATACAAATCATATAATTCATTGAAAGTAAAATATTAGAATACTTCACTATTATACTTTGAAAAAAAAATCCGCTTAAAAGTTAAAAAAATGATAATACAAATTCACTCGATTTATTATATTATTAGGTCCCTCCAACTCCAATAATTTTGTAAAGTTTTAAAATTCCAAAACAAGGCGTTGACATTGACGTTGACTAATCAAGACAAGAGCAACATGAATGGGAAAATTTTTTCCATAACTTTGACAATTCTAACAAAATGGATTTTTTTAGTAACTTTACCAATTTTTAATTCAAAATTAAAAAGGCAAGGTATTGGGACCACGTGATGAAATTAAAATTTATTTGAAATAATTCTCTAATTTCTAACAACAGTCACTCTCATTTGAAGCATATTACAATCAAGGAGGATGTCCTTATATATATTGACTGACTTGGGTGATTAATTTCTAATAATTTAAGTGGCATTCCTTCAATTTAACATCAACATCGATCATCGTTTACTTGTGTGATTCCAAATTTTTATTCGTGGCGTGTGCATTACGAGATTATTCCATGTCCTTTATTTATCTTCAATAGATATTTTAAAAAAAATACTGACTCAATTTATTTTTTTTGTTTTGTTTAGTATTCTCACAGATATTTATATTTTAAAAACATATTGACTCAATGAATTTAATGATAATTTTATTGTAATTAATTAAATAATAATAAAATATATTTAAAATTTAATTCTGTAATATAATTTAATTAATTTGAACAGGATAAATTTTCTAACAAAAAGGCTAATTGTTTGAATCAACTAAAAAAAATGACAGTATTGCAAATAATTCTTTAATTTCTAATTTAAAAGTAATCAATCACTCTCATTTAAGGCATTCTTCATTCTAGTTTTCCATGCATGACTAACTTGTGTTTAATTTCTAACAACGTAAGTAACACTCCTCAAATTTATCACTTGAAGTTATTTACTTTTTAAGTTTATGTGGTTGGAAATTTGTATTCATCTCCTTTCTTTTTCTTTGATGGATGAATATAAATCAATTATAATTTCTTTTAGTTTTATTAAAATTTATATTATCAATCTTAAGATCATGCCAAACGTCAATTAGTCGTTACTAAGTTGAATAATATTATAAAATGCTAATGAGGTTAGACTAATTGCAAGGCAAGGCCTTAGTCAAGTTAGATAATGTACACATCTATCAATTCTTAATATAAAAATTATTTAATTAAATTTAAATAAAAAAAATTAAATAAATTGTTTATTGTTACAACTCACGGATGAAACTTGAAACAATAATATGATAAATGGGAATTTGGATATGTCTCAAAAAATAATTAAAATGCCAAGGAATGAGATTAACTTCAAAATAAACTCGTCAAGTGATGATGATGAGAAAACCATAATATCAATAATTTTATTTTTGGTAAGCTAATATCAATAATTTTTTTTTATAAAATTTTTTAGAAAAGTGTTAGATTTATTCACTATCTAAGGGTAAGATGAAATCTCTCTTTCTCCTAAGCGATACTAATGTCGGATAGGCAAGTAGTCAATTACCCTTAAGAATAAACTTAGACACCCAAGAGTTAAAATATCACCTTAAGTACTGCGACTGGAACTACAATAAAATATTACTTTATAAGGATCAAACACACTCTAAATACTCGTATATTTCATCCTTTCGCCAGTTGAACCTACTGATAATAAGTAATATCAATAAATTTAATAAACTAGAGTTTGGTTTAATTCCCCATGTGGTACATATTAAAGTGTAATGAGCCTAAACAGATTATCACAATATGAGTTCAATTGTTCAATTCATGGAGGACTGTTCAATTCTCTTTTAATATTGTTTTATGATCAATTCAAGTCCTCTCTCTAAGAGAGGTGTTTACAATATGGTGGAAGGGGTTAGGAATAAAGACGAACAAGAGTATGAAGTACCATATTAATCAATATTTATAATATAATATATTATTTAGAGTTATATGAATATTAAATTTTTGTTTATATTTGAGGTCGCTTGATGTCTCCCTTCACGAGTGGACATGAAGGGCGAGGAAACAAGGAAGCATATTCCATACATGTATGTCCATGGACGAGTTTGCCACCTAGCTCCACCTCCTTTAAAACATCAAGGGCCCCACTCGAACGACAAACAAACTTCCACTCTTCACATATTTAAATATGTCACCCACCCTTGTAATGAAACTATAATCTCAAATTATTACGAGCACCTTGATGCATCTGTCTTTCACAAGAGCTCAGCTACTTCAGGTCACTTTTAGTATACAATGAAGAAAAGCATAGAGAAGATCCGTAGTTCAGGAGAAATTCAAATGGCAAAAATCAAAAGCTCAAAATGTCAGAACAAAACTCTATCATATACATTAAAATCATGAATAAGAATATATGTGAGTTTATCTAGAGTGGGATAAGTTTTATAAATGTGGAAGGCATTAATTAAAGAAAGAGCACAAGAAAAGGATATATTTTAAATGAGAAACAACTCAAAGCTACTTCTAGATGAGTGATAAAATTTTTACCCACACAAATAGTGACAATGGGATGCGGCCACACCGAGGAGGCCCTCCCAACACCCTGTCCCAACCATTTCCATGGCTTCCTGTTCCCCATGATGGAGGGGCAAATATTGCCCCATCCCTACTCCATGCAATCAATAGAGTGGCCAAATGCAAGCAGAAGAATTACAAAACCTATGCAATATCCCATATATTATAGGGAAAACGTAATGTTAAAGACGAGCCACACATTCCAAAAACACAATTCTTTCTTTTACTTAGTAAAAGCTCTAGACAAGAACTTCTGCATACGTAAAGTGTTGTGCACGCTATGCTGTTGTTGAAGGCCACGACTGAGTTGTTCAATATTGGTTCATGACAGGTTCAGAATTTAGCTTTCAGCAAAACCTTGTCCAAATCTCAGAATGAAAGAGAAGACCTAGAATTAAAATAAACATCAGAATGATTGTGAGTCCAGGAACCACTCATATACCAAAGCCCCAAGTGCCAGTGTCAGATACACATTAGACACTAAGCTGCTTTAGATAGGCTATCAAGATTTGTTTCATATGTGGAAACTTTGCAAACAGTTTCTATTTTTGTATTCCTAAAATCAGACAGAAGTCTTCCATACAGAAGCCTTCGAGGTCTAGAAGGACAGAAAACAAATATAGTAATGAGCATTACCGCAATAAGATGCCTTAAGCATATTCTGAATATCTTTTATAGGGCAATTGCCTGTCTGTTTTAAAAAGAAATGTTATAGCATTTAGAATAAACTGTAGCCAGGGAGTTTAAAAGCAATTCTCATATCCGTTACTTTTCTTAACCTCTCAGCATCTCCAAACCTTCCAACACCAGCAAGAATATTGGACATAAGAACATAATCCCCAGCATATTCTCTCTCCATCTATAGTATTTTCCTCATCACCCTCTGACTAATTTCAACATTTCCATGAAAATTGCAAGCAACTAGAAGGGTCCGCCAAATCACAACATTGGCAACCTCATGAGAAACCATAAAGCAATCTTTTCAGCTTCTTCTAACCTAGCTTCCCTTCCCAGCATATCTATTAGACAGCCATAGTGCTTGATATCTGGCACAAGTTGACAGTCATTAACCATTTTATGGAAAAGCTTGAGCCCCTCCTCAACCAATCCTCGATGACTACACGCATTTAAAACACTAAAAAATGTCACACGATTTGACTTCATCCCAGCCTTTTCCATGGTTTCAAAATACTCTACAGCATCTCTCCCCAGAACATGCATTGCAAAACTTGAGATCACCGATGTCCATGATACCAAACAGCCATTTCCCTAAACATAGGCAATGCTTTTGTAGGCTTATTCATGCGAGTGAATCCATCCATAATAATTGTCCAGGAGACAACACTCCAAATTGGCATTTTATTAAATAATGACAAGGCAAGGTCAAAGTCACCGCATCTAATCAAACCAGTAATGAAAACATTTCAGGTGACAGTACTTCTTTGAGGCATTTTGTCAAACACTTGCGTAGCGTCCATTAACAGACCCCAGGTTGAGAACATATTCAGTAAAGCAGTCTGTACATATGAGTGAAAGTGAAAACCCACTTTGAATATGACAGAATGAATCTGGTTTCCAAGGTGAATACATTTTGAATTGGCACAGGCATGACAGAGGAAAGCATAAGTGTAGCTGTCAAAGGAACAATACGTCATGCATGGAGTTTAGGGAAGATATACCAAACCTAACAGCTTCGTCAGGAAAGGGGCCAAGAAAGTAACAGCGAATCAGGGTGTTGAAGAGAAGCAAACAGGAAGACGTGGAATAAAGAGGGTACAGAAGCAACCCAAGGTGATGATATGAGAGTGTACCTGCTGGGCAGCTTCGCGGTTTGATGGGTCTTTGAGTAGAAGAGAGACCAACTGTTGCGGATGCCTAGCTTGGGGATAGCAGGAAGACATTCAGAATAAGGATGGGTTGAAGAATCTGGTGAGACATAGCTGCTAAACAAGAGGACAAACGGTTCCCCCCTTCAAAGTTGACAGAGGAAAGAATGGTCACAAAGACTGAGTGTAACCAGGATTAATTTTGCTGATAATTGATAATTAAGGAGAAACTAAAGCAAAAGGCAACAGTTGTCAACCTAATTCAGATATAACTACTACAAAAAAGCCATAGAATGTTTTCTAAATGCCAATGACTGCAACCAAAATCAAATACCCAGGCATACAAGTGAAACAATATAAATCATCACCAACAAGAGTGTCCATAACCATCCTAACTGGAATTCCCTAGAACCACAGCTACTATATATTTCATTTACTTGCATGACAAACCCTGCAATCTCTATATCCAACAATTACTAGTCCACAATAAGGGAAGAACCGAAACTTGAAAAAGTCCCTAGTATCAGTGTTGGGTACACATTATATACCCAAAAAAAATCCTTTCATAAAATTGCAAAAATTATTCAAAAAACATATCATTTTGAATTGACCAGAACAATTTCATGGAGAGCTTACCGCAATAGGGTTAGGACGGATAAATAATTGCTTAGCCTCTTATTTCCAACAGGCTTTTGATGTCTCCATTGCTGAAGGAGGGAAGCCAGTGAAGCTCGCATCTGCTTGGGGTCTCTGGAACCTCTACGTTTTGGGCATCAGAGCTTTGCAATTGATGGATGTAAGGGGTGAAGCTCGAATCTAGCTAAGTACCAGTGACTCTGCTCTGCATATTATACTAGTCTTCAAGCCAGTTTCATTCATCAACACCACCGTGACTGTGAACCATAAACCTGCAGGGTTCATACACACAAAAAAAAAAAAAGGTAAATTTTTGTTCATTTTTAAACATGTATTAAAAAAATTAATTTTTTAATCCCTATAATTTAAGTTAAATTTTCTATTTGATCCCATTGTTCCAAAATTTTCAAATTGCTCTGCAAACCGTTGATCAGTAGCCATATGGTAACATAGAAGCCACTTTTATTAATATAAAATCAATTACTAATCATTTTATTCTTAACTCCAATTTAGCGTGAAGACAGAAAAAATTTTGCTTTAAGATGGTGAAATATGACTTGGGAGGTCATATTTGAACATTGTGCTCTTTGTATGATAAAAGAAGATATATACGATAAAAGAGTAAGAAAAATTTAACTTATCAAAATTTTTGCTTTATCCAAATCTCTCGTACCTAATACCCTAAACGAACAATTTAAGTAACGATCTAAATGACCAGAGTATGGAGTAGTTTTAATTTTCAAGACCTTGGTTCGATAGAAATAGTAACAAGTGTTGGGGGAAGAAAATTTAAATAATTGTAGAATTATTAAAAAATGACTATTTAATCTCAAAAATAGTCATATGCACGTTTTATCTCTTTATATTTGTTGTGCATTTAACTTTAAATATTTGATTTTTTTTAGTGAACTATTGATACACCTCAAAACATTTTTTTCGAGAGAATTTGATTTAAGTCTCATACATGAAACTTAATTTTTGATCAGGCCTAAGAGATTCTGAAATTTCAAATTTAATCTTTTTGGTTCAAAATGAAATTAAATTAGGAAGAAAATTGATAGAAACAATGGCTATTATAAAAAGTAAGTTTTATTGAAAATTCAAGATATGTTTACAAATGTACATACATATTTTGATAACTAAGCATAACAAAATAATAAATGCCCACATAAAAATTCATAACCAAGAATGACTTGAACCAAGAAAAAGAGATACTATATCATGAAGCAGCAAGAAGGCACAACGCACAATTGACAGTGAAGAAGATTTGTACTTATATGGAATTAAAAGAAAGCGGGTTGATACATGCAAAACAATATTTGAAGATGTTGGAAGAGGGGCATCTATGGAATTGGATGATTCTATTAATAGAGTCAAGAGAAATAAGGTTGCTTTAGAAACAGGTATATATATGCTTTAAGTTAAACTATTTACAGCTTTTTTTATAGTTATTTATACAAAAGTTCTTACAGGCATATGTTATCACCTCTTCATAACCATTACTTCATCTCCATGATACATACAAATATGGATATCATCATGAATGCAATATATTAAATTTATTTATATTTTATTCTTCTCACTTGTTACATTTAAAATAAATAATTCCTGTTGTGACATCATGTTTCTTATTGCTAGAATGCGTTAAAGGTTATGTAATGCCGATGGTTGATTTAGTGGGATACGAGTTTCAAAGACATTCTCAACAAATATGGGAATGGATAATGAAAAATGAGGTGTCTGTAATTGGAATATGGGGAATGGGAGGGGCAGGAAAAACAGCTTTAGCAACTCATGTGCATAACAAGCTTTTAGAAGAAGTTGCTGATGACTTTGATCATATTATTTGGATTACTGTATCACAAAATGATAATAGCATTTACAAATTGCAAAAGGCCATTGCAAGATCAATTAATATAGACATATCTGGTGAGCGTGATGTTAAAAGAATATCTGGGAAATTATTGCCGGCATCCAAACACATAAATAGATGTGTTCTTATTTTAGATGATGTTTGGGATCCTATCCTTTTAGAATAGGTTGGATTTCCTGTTTCAAATAATGGGATCAAATTGATTGTGACAACTCGTTTGTGGCAAGTCTGTCAAAGTATGAATTGCTTGAAGAACGTAATAGAAGTAAAACCTCTATATGAAGATAATAGTTGGGATTTGTTTAAAAAGACTCTTTGTATCCATCAAATACAATTGAGTGTAGTGGAGCTTATTGCAAGGGCTGTGGCAAAACAACTTGGGGGTTTGCCCCATGCTCTTGTTATGATAGCAAGAAGCATGAAGGGAAAAGAACACATAAGAAAATGGAATCATTTGATCGAATGCCTTCAAAACTTGGACAATGTGCAATATCATATAGATGAGAGGGTATTTTCAGTATTGAAATCTAGCTATGCTTGCTTAAATAATAAATTTCAAAAATTCTGTTTACACTATGCACTAAGAGCCAAGAAAGATGTAATTGATAGTTATGTTGAGCCTTTGATTAGAAGTTTTTTCTATGAGGTATGTGTTGGAAATCGTGCCCTAGGGGCCAATCATTGTCTTATGAACATTATTGATTTATGAATTTATTAATTGAGTTATCATATTATTTGCATGTTTACTATGATGACCATCCTTGGATAATTCATGATATTATCCTAAATGTCCCTGGTCGATCATCTATGTGGGAGCACAGATGAAATAAGACCAGTATGACTTTGAAGATGTATAGAGATACAAATCAAAGTCATAAGCACATGTAAGAGTACATGGTGTTGGACCGACCCGCTATGAGAGAACTGCATGGGTAACGTCATAAGCTTCTCTCATATACAAACCATGTCAATATGCCCTTTGACCTGAGATCATCATGGATTCCTACATGACAAAACGCTCAGCTTTGACCTAGTCAAAAGTCACTTTTGACCGAGTGATCATAAAGACTATGTTCGGGCTTAGTGGTTTTTCATGCGGAGGAATGTGAATGGTCAAGATGGAATTTGTCCCTCACATTCGTGGAGAGATATTACTGGGCCCCTCGATGAGTGAGTCTGAGAAATGTATGGCCATACTGTAATGGAAAGGTAGTTCCATTTCTATAGTCAGACTACTCAAGGATCGAGAAAGTAACGGTCAGGAATAGGAGGATGACATTATCCATGCCTCATCCATGACCAAAATATCGCGTGACAGAAGGGACATGATATGGTTGTATAAAAGGTTACATCGTTTATCGATCCTCATATGATTTGGGTAGTTGTTATGTCTTGCTAGAGACCGCTTGCGACTTGTGGGCTAGTATAGCAAATGGCCCACTGCCAACTTCATATGGGCCTACAGGGTCGCACACAAAATAGCCCAACACGAGCTATGATGTCCAGATTCATTGAATCTAAGACATGTCTAGATTCAATGAATGATCCAGGGTGGATATATATATATTTATTTATATTTATATTCGTATATATATAAATTCGTATATATATTATATATATGAGATATATGAGATTTAATTTATAAGGATAAATTAAATCTCTATCACGTTTGAAATTCGAAATTCAAATTGATAGGATATCTCATATAAGAGATATTTATGAGATTTAATTTATAAGGATACATTAAATCTCTATCACGTTTGAAATTTGAAATTCAAATTGATAGGATATCTCATATAAGAGATATTTATAAGATTTAATTTATAAGGATAAATTAAATCTCTATCACGTTTGAATTTGAAATTCAAATTGATAGGATATCTCAAATTTGATTTATGGGAATAAATCAAATATAACTCAGTCTCATCTTTATTTAAAGTTAAATAAATAGGTAATTAAATCTGTGGGACGGATTTAATATTATTTTATTTAATTAGTTTCTTATAAAATTATACAATATATGATATTGTATCAATTCGGAATTAATATAAGATTAACTCCAAAATCCAATTAGGTCAAGTGGAAAAACGCATAGCATCCTCTATATCTGATTGGAGGAGCTACGTTTGAAAATAATACAGAACACAAAAGGCCGAACGGAATCTGCAAAAGGTTTGCAGACAAGAAACTGCCGAAATAGAGACGGAGACTTGTGAAAGCCTTGGAGGGACAGGAGACGCTAGCACGTCGTTCGTGGTTGGAACGCTGTTCGTGTGGATACCAGTAGAGGAAGCCGACCTGAGGCGTCGACTTCTTGTGATCGGAAAGAGACCACCGTCCGCGGAGAGAATCTGTGAAGGTCGCTGAGGAACACTCCGTCGATTTCTTGCAATCAGAAAGAGATCACCACCCACGTAGAGAAGCTGTGAAATTCGCTGAGCAACACTAAGGGTAATGATTCTTTCCACTTGACTTAAACACATACGGCAGATCCTGGCAAGGAATGGAAAATTTTTAAAGTTTATTTCCGCTGCGTGTCTTCTAATTCCTTACAGTATGGACAGATGAGACAGAGTTTAGAGATGCAATATAGTGAAGGTTATACCATGTTGGATGAGTTAAACAATATAGAGAACACGGGGGATGGAGAATGCATACTCTGATTTGGGTGATGGCTATTAATATTGCAAAAAGCACTGAAGAAATTGTGGCAAAGCCCGGTGTGAATTTGACAGAATTACCGAAGAATGGAGAATGGAAAGAAAATCTGCAGAAAGTTTTTCTGACTCAAAGCAACATACAATATATTCTAGATGGCACATCTCCAAAGTGCTCTAAACTCTCCACATTGCTTTTAGATTGTAATTATGGTCCCAAATGGATCCCAGATGATTTTTTCAGCAACATGCCTGCTCTTAAAATACTTGATTTGTCTTGGACTGGCATTGAGTGTTTGCCAGAGTCTGTATCTAACTTGGAATTCCTCATTGCTTTGTTACTTTCAGAATGTGAAAAATTGAGTTATGTACTGTTATGATCAGGAATTTAGTTAACATATATGTATATTCAGTGTGGAATATTTCGAATGAGAAGTGTTAGCTGAGTGGTTCACGTGGCGAAGGGGAAACCATCCGGCCAGGGTTCGAGTCGCAGCGAAAGCGGAGGTGAATTGTTTTTTTTCTCAGACGCGTGAAATTACCATTTTGCCCCTCTGTCTATTTCCACCGAATCCTCTGCTCTTCTTCATCATTTTCTTCTTCCTTCCTGCGAGCCGCGAACAGTGACGGCAGGCTGCAGCGTGGGAAGGTGCGGGACGGCAGGAGCTCAGCGTGCGGCGTGGGAGAAGAGTACACGGCACGGAGAGTCTCGGTCATCATCTTTATGAAGCTTTCCGCCCCGCTCTCCTTCTTTTTCTGTCGGCAATGACGCTGCTGTGAGAGGGAGAATGGAAGGCGCAGGAGTGTTGCAAGCTTAGTGAGCTGGGTGCTAGCGCCAGTGGTTACTTCTTCCGGTAAACCACCCTCGTGGTTGTTGTCGTCGCCGTGTTGCAGCTGTTCGTCACCGTTCTTTGCTACTGTAGCAAGTCTCTGCTACTGTAGCAAGTCTTCGAATTCAATTTCCAGGTTGCTCTTCGGTGGTCGGCTCTGTGGACGCTGTGAGTAAGCTTCTTAAACCATAATCCATATTCAAATTCTTTCGTTTCTTTCCAGCTAGTTATCTTGAGCAGTTGAGCTCACTCCGTTCAGTTTGGACTCCGGTGTTCCCCTGTTTTGGGGTGTCATTGTTAGGACCGACGACTGTTCTCGTCGCTGTCATCTATTGTCACCGTAGCAACTTTATATCTTTGGCATTCTTCTCTGGCGCTGCTTTGCAGTGCTTCGCGGGGAGGGTGTGTGATCTCTGGGTTTAGGAAAGGAAGGAAGTATGGAAGAATGAAGGATGTTGGAGTTGCATAACCTCCATGGAATTTTAACAGTGCGTGGTATGTTGTCGGAACTTTCTTCTTCTGTTGTTTGTGGACATTGCTGCTGTGTGTATGAGTATGTTAAGCCATTGTTCTGTTAAGACCGCTGTCCAAAGAAATGATTTATGTTACTGTTGGAAACGATTGTATATATGCATGTGTGCTGTCAATGGTTATGATCGATGAGCATTGCTGTCATTTTGTTTCTGTGGTGGAGCGCTGTGTATGTGCCTGTTGTGCTGCTGCTGTGTGTGGGTGTTGTATGCTGGGGTTTTCGGTATGTGCAGTGTATGTGCTTTGGAATACGGTTGATGTTTGCACATAAGCATGGATATTGCTAATTGAATGAAAGAAGAAGTGATTGGAGATTGTTGCTGTTATGCATATGTATATGTACGTATAAAGTTGGAGTTCTGTGATCAGTGAACTAAATCGCGGTATTGGAAGTAAAGTGATATATGTAGGGAAATGTTGTTATTATTTGCAAGGAATAAGAGGAATAGAGTAAGAGAAGCGACTTCTGTTGTAGTGTGCGTATAAATGATTAATGGTGTGTTAGTGGTGGAAGTGATAAGTAGGGATGCTTATATTGGTCAAAGACGTTAAGCAAATTGTTAATATGTTATTTTTATATCAGGGGATTGAGTAGTGGCTTTACAGCAAGTGGTTGGTGGGAAGAGTAGCAATTTAGGAACGCGGCAGGTGAGTGAATAACGTTCCCTACAAATTTACATTTTCAAATGCATTGTTATTTCAAATGCATTGTTATTTTAAACGATGAATTTCAAGTATAGATTTCGAAAAGCAAGTTTTATGAAATTGTGGTTTAAATCGTTAGAAATGATTTTCTTTCGATTAATTTACAAAAGATTACGGTTATACATGAAAATGGATAAAGAAGCTTTAGAAAAAGATTTGACAGTGAACTGATGTTATTCATGAAATATTTTTCTGTGAATTGCATATTTTTTTACAGTAACTTGATTTTGTATGTTCATGCTGGGGTAACAGAAATTCAAAGTGACTTTATCAATGATTATGATATTTGAAACGATTGAGATGTTTACATGTGAAAAGGACCCCACGCATGATGAAAACGTTTTAGGACGGAATACAGAACGCTGGTTGCTAACAGCAGTACTGTTAGTCCTTGGTGCACCTTGGTTACTCGAGCTCGACAGTTTGTGGCATAGCCACCAGAATTATTTCGTGGGATTTATTCTCGCGACAGTTTGTGGCCTTGAGCCACCAGAATTATTTCGTGGGATTTATTCTCGCGACAGTTTGTGGCGTAGCCACCAGAATTATTTCGTGGGATTCGTTCTCGCGACAGTTAGTGGCTTCGAGCCACCAGAATGGTTAGTTACCCTCGTGGACTGTGTGTCCACGTCAGTTTTCGTTCTGTTGAAATCCTACAGAAAGATTATGGTTTTAGAAAGATTGTTTTGAATGAGCTATTTGAACAGATAATTCATACGGTTATTTCCCCTGAAATACAAATGTTTAAGAAAAGGGTTGCATTAGATTACGAAGCGTTTAGAAATACATTTTTAAGATGATTATGCATTGTTTAGTTTCTGCATTCTTTAAATCATGTTTTTGGGACGTTATTCACGAGTAGATTTTTGGCTTCAGATAGTGCAGGTGACCCTATTTCTCCAGCTGAGCGGTAAAGAGCCTTGCTGTTGATCCGAAGTTTCGTTTGATAAGAACTACTTTTGATGTAATTGCTTCTTAAGAACTTTTATTATTTTGGAAAGGAAAGTGCTCTGCATGAACCTTAGAAAATGTTTGTATGATTTTGAAAAAATGATATGGAGAAATTAATGGTTTTACTTATAAGGATAGGCTTTCAGAATATGATGTATTCATATTCTGTGCCGGTCACGGTCCAGAAATAGGGACGTGACAGTTTGGTATCAGAGCCAGAGTTTTTTCTATGGTTAAGCAGAGCAGAGATACTTCGGTGGGGTCTCAATTATCGTTATGAACCCGGGCATAACTATAGTTGTGGCATCTCTGAAGATCTCTAAAAGAAATTCAAAAGTGGTGTTTTCCTATGATTTCAGAAACGAACTTATAAACTGAATATTTTCTATGTTTTATGAATAGTTAAATGCCGCCTAGACGAGTACAGTCTAGAGGGAGCTCTAGGGCTTCGGATCAAGGCTCTGCTCAGCGAAGTGATGTGCCTCTTCGAGGCCGAGGACAGGGTCGTAGGGGTGCTAGGGTTCGAGGAGGTCGACCCCTTAGACCTCTTCAGGAAATTCTATCTGAGGCAGAACCATCTCATCCACAGTCTCCTGAGATCTCTACATCCTCTAGGCATGAGACTCAGGTAGAGACACCCCAGGTTATAGAGGAAGAATCCATCGCAGTCAGGCTATCAGAGTTTATAAAGTTGGATCCTCCGAAGTTCTCAGGGTTTGATTCTCGAGAGGAACCCATTGAGTTTCTGGAAGGAATTGAGAAGAGATGCCGGGCTTTGAGATGCTTAGATGTGCAATACGTGGAGTTTGCCTTGTTTCGACTTGAAGGGATTGCGAATGCGTGGAGTAAGACGGTATCAGGATTTCAGGGGGATAGAGTATCACTATTGTCATGGACAGATTTTAAGGATCTTTTCCTGAAGCGTTTTCTTCCCCAGAGCAAGAAGGATGCTAGAGTTAAGGAATTTCTTCTGTTGAAGTGTACTTCGGGGATGTCTGTGGCCGAGTATGACAGAAGATTTACAGAACTTTCATCATATGCATCTACCTTGATTCCGTCGGAGAGGGATAGAATCGGCAGGTTTATTCAGGGTTTACCGATACATATTCATGATGCTGTGGCCCCGATGCTGAATCATTTTGCTTCTTATGCTGATGTGGTTGATTGTGCTTTGAGAATTGAGTTGAGGCACATGGAAGAAGAAGGGGTTTCTAAGAAGCAGAAGACTGGGAACGAAAGGTTCCAAGGATCATCATTTAAGGGTAACCGCCCTCAGGGCCAACCCTCGTCAGCTGATATGCGGCCAGCGCCCAGATCTTATAGATCTTCTGTGGGCATTCCAGGTTCGGGACCAAAGTTTGGAGGTACTAGACCTCAGTCTGGGGGAAGCCAGACTAGTTATTCCAGGCCTACCTGTAATATGTGTGGGAAGCACCATTCAGGGGTTTGTCTGAAGTCCTTGGGGGTGTGCTATGGTTGTGGGCAGCCGGGTCACATGAAGAAAGAGTGTCCGTTTGCTCAATCAACCTCGAGTTATGGATCAGCTAGACCTTCTCCCCACCCTTCTACTTTTGCAGCTCCGTCTGTGGGAGCAACTTCTGCCTCTATGGGTAGAGGTACATCAGGACGACCTCCAAAGAAGAGAGCACAACCTTCAGGCCAAGGTCAAGCTAGGGTTTACGCAATGACAAGGCAAGATGCTCGGGCTTCTAATGCTGTGGTCACAGGTATTATCTCTATATGTTTTCAAAAGGCTTATGCATTGTTTGACCCTGGTTCGACACACTCTTATATTTCAAAATATTTTGCTAAGATGATGGATAAGAATTCAGTTAGACTTGATTGTCCTTTCACTGTGGCTACCCCTGTTGGGGAATCTTTGTCAGTTTCACAAGTGTACAAATCTTGTGAAGTGCCTGTTGAGGGTAGAGAAAGTTTTGTCGATTTGATGATACTTGATATGATAGACTTTGATGTCATACTGGGCATGGATTGGTTAGCTTCATGCTATGCTTCGGTGGATTGTCACCTGAAAGTGGTAAAGTTTAACTTTCCGGGTGAAACTTCGTTTGTGTTGTTTGGAAACGAAGTAGATAAGCCAACAAACTTAATCTCTGCTTTAAAAGCCCAGCAAATGTTGGCAAAAGGTTGTCAGGGATTTTTGGCGGTAATCCAAGATGTTGATAGGCCTACTGTCAGCTTAGACCAAATTCCTATTGTTCAGGAATTTCCTGATGTTTTTCCGGAGGAATTGCCGGGATTACCCCCAGATCGAGAGATAGAATTTAGTATTGACGTCATTCCTGGTACGCAGCCAATTTCTATTCCGCCCTATAGAATGGCGCCATCTGAGTTAAGGGAATTAAAAAGTCAGTTGCAAGAATTGCTTGATAAGGGGTTCGTACGACCTAGTACTTCTCCTTGGGGTGCACCAGTGTTATTTGTCAAGAAGAAGGATGGATCGATGAGATTGTGCATTGACTATCGACAGCTTAACAAGGTGACAGTAAAGAACAAGTACCCGTTGCCGCGCATCGATGATTTGTTCGATCAGTTGCAAGGAGCGCAGTGCTTTTCAAAAGTAGACCTGCGATCAGGGTATCATCAGTTGAAGATTAAGAAGGAAGACATTCCAAAAACAGCATTTAGGACTCGTTATGGTCATTATGAATTCTTAGTAATGTCCTTTGGTTTGACAAATGCTCCTGCAGCATTCATGGATTTAATGAATCGAGTATTCAGAGAATTCCTGGATAAGTTTGTGATCGTGTTCATTGATGATATCCTGGTTTATTCCAAGAGTGAGGAAGAGCATGAGCATCATTTGCGGATAGTGTTGCAGAGATTGAGAGAACATCAGCTCTATGCTAAACTTTCCAAGTGTGAGTTTTGGTTAACTGAAGTCACTTTCTTAGGGCATGTGGTGTCGAGGGATGGCATCCAAGTTGATCCTAGTAAGGTTGAGGCAGTTAAAAGCTGGCCACGACCTACTACGGTAACGGAGATTCGGAGTTTCTTAGGACTAGCAGGATATTATCGCCGTTTTGTTCAGGATTTTTCCAGAATAGCAGCTCCGATGACAAGGCTAACCCAAAAGAAGGTGAAGTTCGTGTGGGATGAGAAATGTGAGGCAAGTTTTCAAAAGCTAAAGGAATCTTTGACCTCTGCTCCAGTGCTAAGTTTACCTTCAGGAGTCGGGGGGTATACAGTGTATTGTGATGCTTCTCGGATTGGGCTAGGCTGTGTGTTAATGCAGGATGGGCGAGTTATTGCCTATGCCTCTAGAAAGCTTAAGTTGCATGAGCAGAATTATCCAACTCATGATTTAGAAATGGCTGCGGTGGTGTTTGCTTTAAAGATTTGGAGACATTATCTGTACGGAGAAACCTGTGAGATTTTCACGGATCACAAAAGCCTTAAGTACATCTTTGAGCAGAAGGATTTGAATCTCAGGCAGAGAAGGTGGATGGAGTTGTTGAAGGACTATGATTGTACGATTTTGTATCATCCGGGAAAGGCGAATGTAGTAGCTGACGCTCTAAGTAGAAAGTCTATGGGCAGCTTAGCACACATAAAGATTGAAAGAAGACAGTTGGTTCAAGAGATTCATAAAGTGGAACAAGAGGGAGTCGTATTTGAAATTGCTGATAAGGGAGTACTTTTGGCTCATTTGCAAGCTCATTCCTCATTATGTGACCAGATTAAGGAAGCTCAGTATTCAGACCCGAAGTTGTGTGAGTTGAGGGATTCAGTTAAAGACAGAAGTAATTCAGAATTTAGGATTGATCAGGAAGGTGTTTTGAGGTTCGAGGGTAGAATTTGTGTGCCACAAGTTCAGGAGTTGAGAAGGCTAATTCTTGAAGAAGCTCATCATTCTGCCTATACTATCCACCCTGGTATAACTAAGATGTACCAAGATTTGAAACAGTTGTTTTGGTGGCATGGTATGAAGAATGATGTGGCGAATTTTGTTGCACATTGTTTAGTGTGCCAACAAGTTAAGGCGGAACATCAGAAGCCGGCAGGACCGTTACAACGGTTGGAAATACCTGAATGGAAGTGGGAAAACATAGCTATGGATTTTATCGTGGGATTGCCCCGTACTGCTAGAGGTTTTGATTCTATTTGGGTAATTGTTGATAGATTGACCAAGTCTGCCCATTTTCTACCAGTAAAGACGACGTACAGTGCAGCTAGATACGCTGAGGTTTACATTGAGGAGATCTTGCGGTTACACGGAGTCCCAGTATCTATTATTTCAGATAGAGGGCCCCAGTTTACTTCTCAATTTTGGAAATCATTTCAGAAAGCTTTGGGCACTCGATTGAATCTTAGCACTGCTTTTCATCCTCAGACTGATGGACAGTCAGAGAGGACAATTCAGATAGTTGAGGATATGTTGAGGTCCTGTGTCATGGATTTTGGCGGAAGTTGGGACAAACATTTACCATTGGTAGAATTTGCCTATAATAACAGTTATCAATCAAGTATTCAAATGGCACCATTTGAGGCGTTGTACGGGAGGCAGTGTAGATCTCCAATTGGATGGTTCGAAGTTGGAGACGGAATGATATTAGGGCCTGATTTGGTTCAAGATGCTAAAGAAAAGGTGAAGGTGATTCAACAGAAGTTGTTGGCGGCTCAAAGTCGACAGAAATCTTATGTAGATCATCGTCGTAGGGAATTGGAGTTCATGGCCGGAGATAAAGTGTTTTTAAGAGTGTCACCAATGAAAGGGGTTATGAGATTTGGTAAAAAGGGTAAGTTAAGTCCGAGGTTTATCGGCCCTTTTGAGATTTTGGATAAAGTAGGTGCAGTAGCTTATCGATTAGCCTTACCACCAGAGCTATCAGGGATACATCCGGTGTTTCATGTATCGATGTTGCGAAAGTACTTGTATGATCCATCTCATGTTGTTGAATATCAGGAAGTTCAGGTGAACGAGGACCTGTCTTTTGATGAATATCCATTGGCCATTATTGATCGGCAAGTGAAGAAGTTGCGGTCGAAGGAGATTCCTTCAGTAAAAGTGTTATGGCGAAACCACTCAGAGGAAGAAGCTACTTGGGAGTTGGAGGCTGAGATGCGAATCAAATACCCACAATTATTTCAGAACTAAGGTATGCATATTTTCAAATTCGGAGGACCGAATTTCTTAAGAGGGGAAGAATGTTATGATCAGGAATTTAGTTAACATATATGTATATTCAGTGTGGAATATTTCGAATGAGAAGTGTTAGCTGAGTGGTTCACGTGGCGAAGGGGAAACCATCCGGCCAGGGTTCGAGTCGCAGCGAAAGCGGAGGTGAATTGTTTTTTTTCTCAGACGCGTGAAATTACCATTTTGCCCCTCTGTCTATTTCCACCGAATCCTCTGCTCTTCTTCATCATTTTCTTCTTCCTTCCTGCGAGCCGCGAACAGTGACGGCAGGCTGCAGCGTGGGAAGGTGCGGGACGGCAGGAGCTCAGCGTGCGGCGTGGGAGAAGAGTACACGGCACGGAGAGTCTCGGTCATCATCTTTATGAAGCTTTCCGCCCCGCTCTCCTTCTTTTTCTGTCGGCAATGACGCTGCTGTGAGAGGGAGAATGGAAGGCGCAGGAGTGTTGCAAGCTTAGTGAGCTGGGTGCTAGCGCCAGTGGTTACTTCTTCCGGTAAACCACCCTCGTGGTTGTTGTCGTCGCCGTGTTGCAGCTGTTCGTCACCGTTCTTTGCTACTGTAGCAAGTCTCTGCTACTGTAGCAAGTCTTCGAATTCAATTTCCAGGTTGCTCTTCGGTGGTCGGCTCTGTGGACGCTGTGAGTAAGCTTCTTAAACCATAATCCATATTCAAATTCTTTCGTTTCTTTCCAGCTAGTTATCTTGAGCAGTTGAGCTCACTCCGTTCAGTTTGGACTCCGGTGTTCCCCTGTTTTGGGGTGTCATTGTTAGGACCGACGACTGTTCTCGTCGCTGTCATCTATTGTCACCGTAGCAACTTTATATCTTTGGCATTCTTCTCTGGCGCTGCTTTGCAGTGCTTCGCGGGGAGGGTGTGTGATCTCTGGGTTTAGGAAAGGAAGGAAGTATGGAAGAATGAAGGATGTTGGAGTTGCATAACCTCCATGGAATTTTAACAGTGCGTGGTATGTTGTCGGAACTTTCTTCTTCTGTTGTTTGTGGACATTGCTGCTGTGTGTATGAGTATGTTAAGCCATTGTTCTGTTAAGACCGCTGTCCAAAGAAATGATTTATGTTACTGTTGGAAACGATTGTATATATGCATGTGTGCTGTCAATGGTTATGATCGATGAGCATTGCTGTCATTTTGTTTCTGTGGTGGAGCGCTGTGTATGTGCCTGTTGTGCTGCTGCTGTGTGTGGGTGTTGTATGCTGGGGTTTTCGGTATGTGCAGTGTATGTGCTTTGGAATACGGTTGATGTTTGCACATAAGCATGGATATTGCTAATTGAATGAAAGAAGAAGTGATTGGAGATTGTTGCTGTTATGCATATGTATATGTACGTATAAAGTTGGAGTTCTGTGATCAGTGAACTAAATCGCGGTATTGGAAGTAAAGTGATATATGTAGGGAAATGTTGTTATTATTTGCAAGGAATAAGAGGAATAGAGTAAGAGAAGCGACTTCTGTTGTAGTGTGCGTATAAATGATTAATGGTGTGTTAGTGGTGGAAGTGATAAGTAGGGATGCTTATATTGGTCAAAGACGTTAAGCAAATTGTTAATATGTTATTTTTATATCAGGGGATTGAGTAGTGGCTTTACAGCAAGTGGTTGGTGGGAAGAGTAGCAATTTAGGAACGCGGCAGGTGAGTGAATAACGTTCCCTACAAATTTACATTTTCAAATGCATTGTTATTTCAAATGCATTGTTATTTTAAACGATGAATTTCAAGTATAGATTTCGAAAAGCAAGTTTTATGAAATTGTGGTTTAAATCGTTAGAAATGATTTTCTTTCGATTAATTTACAAAAGATTACGGTTATACATGAAAATGGATAAAGAAGCTTTAGAAAAAGATTTGACAGTGAACTGATGTTATTCATGAAATATTTTTCTGTGAATTGCATATTTTTTTACAGTAACTTGATTTTGTATGTTCATGCTGGGGTAACAGAAATTCAAAGTGACTTTATCAATGATTATGATATTTGAAACGATTGAGATGTTTACATGTGAAAAGGACCCCACGCATGATGAAAACGTTTTAGGACGGAATACAGAACGCTGGTTGCTAACAGCAGTACTGTTAGTCCTTGGTGCACCTTGGTTACTCGAGCTCGACAGTTTGTGGCATAGCCACCAGAATTATTTCGTGGGATTTATTCTCGCGACAGTTTGTGGCCTTGAGCCACCAGAATTATTTCGTGGGATTTATTCTCGCGACAGTTTGTGGCGTAGCCACCAGAATTATTTCGTGGGATTCGTTCTCGCGACAGTTAGTGGCTTCGAGCCACCAGAATGGTTAGTTACCCTCGTGGACTGTGTGTCCACGTCAGTTTTCGTTCTGTTGAAATCCTACAGAAAGATTATGGTTTTAGAAAGATTGTTTTGAATGAGCTATTTGAACAGATAATTCATACGGTTATTTCCCCTGAAATACAAATGTTTAAGAAAAGGGTTGCATTAGATTACGAAGCGTTTAGAAATACATTTTTAAGATGATTATGCATTGTTTAGTTTCTGCATTCTTTAAATCATGTTTTTGGGACGTTATTCACGAGTAGATTTTTGGCTTCAGATAGTGCAGGTGACCCTATTTCTCCAGCTGAGCGGTAAAGAGCCTTGCTGTTGATCCGAAGTTTCGTTTGATAAGAACTACTTTTGATGTAATTGCTTCTTAAGAACTTTTATTATTTTGGAAAGGAAAGTGCTCTGCATGAACCTTAGAAAATGTTTGTATGATTTTGAAAAAATGATATGGAGAAATTAATGGTTTTACTTATAAGGATAGGCTTTCAGAATATGATGTATTCATATTCTGTGCCGGTCACGGTCCAGAAATAGGGACGTGACATGTACCTTCATTAGCAAAATTGCAACGGTTAATAGAGTTGGACCTGTCACTTACTGCCGTCACTGAAGCACCTTGTGGCTTGGAACTGTTGGTCAATCTTAAATGTCTGAATCTAGCTAATACAGAACAATTGAAAATGTCATCATCAACAATTGATTTGTCCAGCAGAGTAGCAGTACTTCCATAAGACATGAATGAGCTGATTATAAATGAGTGTCAATGGAGATGGACAACATGCAAGTGCCATGCTTTCTCATTCCATAAATATTGTAATAATTTAACAAAAATTGAATGGTTGCTAATAAGTGGATGCAAGAAGATGGAGTACTTGTTTTGTGCCTCTCTTTGCTTCTTTTGCTCCTGCGTACATTTGGTTCATACATTGTCCCTCTTTGCGTTGGAAGACTTGAAACAGATAGTGTCCCCATTTTCTTCATACTTGAATAAACAATTTCCTTACCTCAAACATCTCCAGATTGGAAAATGTAGCGGAATGGCGGAATGAAGATTCTGATCACGCCAGAATTATTAAAACAGCTCCAAAATTTAGAGACCATTTCTGTTGGATATTGTGAGTCGATGGAAGAAATATTTGGAGTGAATTATTGTAGCAGTGACATTTTTAATCCTACTATCACTCTTTCCAAAGAGAGATATGTGGAATTGGTAAATCTACCAGAATTAAGTTTCGTATTCAGAGGAACCATGTTCTGTCCTTCTCTTGAGCATTTTGAATCGTACGATTGCAAGATACTATGCCCCCCTCACATAGAGATCGTAGAAGGGGTGAAAGAACTCAAACTCAGCAAACAAAGGTTTTTGTTTAGAGTTTCATTGAATTTTTCGCTAGCTTGTTAGTTTTACTTACAATTATTGATGGAAGTCTTTGAAGTTGCTCTTTAAATCTTTGAATTTGTTAAAACCGTTATATTCATTATGCTATTTATGCTTCTATGGTTTCAAGACCAATAATTTTCGATGAATGTTAGGTATGTATATTTCTTTTGGGTTATGGTGTTAGCTTTCAAAATCAACTTAGATCATGTTAGCTTTGACTATGTATAACCAAGAGTGGTAAATTGAGATCTTTAAAAATTCTGCTCAACGACTAATCGATCATAGCACACTAGTCGAACAATCAAATAAGCAGTTAAATACACAAGTGCAGAGAGTAAAAAGTATTGAAGGGAAAGAGAGAATCAAAATCAAGCGATTTATCTTGATCTAGCTCCTCAACTAAGCTTACACCCAATCCCCAAGCTCCTATTTGAGATTTTCTCCACTAATCCCACAAGTTCAATATGAATACTTGTGAAACCACTACAATCTCCTTTACTAATTCACCACCACGTAATCGCACTCCCTTATAATGGAGTTTTTTAATCCCCTTAACACAAGTGATCAACTGAATATAACTTCACAAAGCTTGGATGTTTTCAATGAAATTTAGTGTATTGTGAGGGGCTAGCTCAAATAAAGAATGATTCTCTTTATAAACAGTTTCTACAATTACTAAACTCAAGAATATTTTTGCATAATTAAATGCAACTTCTATTTATAGTTTATTTTGGTACAGAGACGTTGGACACAATATCTAAACATTACTCACATAAACTACTCGTTAGGTGAGAGTATTAAATAATGCATCAACTATAGAAAAAGTAACTAGCGCAACAACCAACTATGTACTAGTCAAATAAGTATAAACAAGTTCTATCTTTAATAGAAGCTCATGATAAATAGTTAGTGTGAGATAGGTGACTATCGATTAGCTAGTACTACCAAAAAAAGGTGATGTTTTTTGTTACTTAGTTCCTGATAGACAGCTAGTGTGAGATATCATGCATTATCATATGACAAAAGGTAAGAATGAATAGAGCTCCACTAAAACCATAGTTACATCTAGAGGCAATGAATTTTTATTGCCAACAACAGTAATTATTGTATTAGAATATATAAGTCATGACTCTTTAATCCAACAACTTCTTGACCTTGCAAAGCGAGACATTTTGAAATGTTGCTTAAATATTCATATGGAATTTTAATCTTCTTCAACGTTGGTAAGATCTCCTTGTTTGCTTTTGTCAATGTGAATTTAGCTAGTTCATAATACTGAATGCTAGTTAAAAAAAAACAAGTATGCACACCCTGCACTTTAGACCCAAAATGACATCCTCTTGGGTAAAGGAGGGCAGCAGATGGAAGGGAGCAGGGTAGAGCAGCTGCTCCCTTGAATCTCATCATGTCTTAAATTTTTTCACCAGTGTTCTTATGAATACAGTTTCTTCTTCAACATATCCTGTAAACACTGAGCTTCAAGACCAATACTGTTGATTACAAAATATCTGGCTTCTCAAACAATAGATCGAAAATGGTAACTGCATATTTGTCGATCTTTATAATATGGTGATGAACATATCTTGTTTAATCAGGTGGATGTATCGACTTGGGTTTCTTCTGTGCTTTAATATGCATGCTAAGTTAACAAGATGGGAAGTTTATAATTAGATATCCAACGTAACTATGGACAACACCATCATATTTGACTTCCCTTTGATGTTATAGTTTTCTAGCTCCTTTGTTCGAAATTTAGTTAGAAACAAGTTCGGCTTATAATATTTCATGTTAAAATCTCATTATTGTTTTTCAAGATTACTTGTACTTACTCATTTTTAATCACTTATTATAGGCTCCCACCACAGATTTCAACAGCCATATAAACGAACTATCCATGCAAATACGAGGTTCAAGCCAAGCTCAGCCATTTGCTTCATCACGTGAAAAGTGAGATGGCAATGCCGTCATATGAATTAAGTTTATCATCACTTGGTCAAATTCTTTGTTCAGGGGCTAGTGCTCCCGTTCAAGCAGATATGGATGGATCTAACCCTAGAGTTGCAGATAATAATGTGCTTCAAGCGTCACAGGTGGAAGTTAGAGGCAGTGGTGTCGCAGTTCCTATGGAAAGATCATATGATGATGATGATGATGATGGATATAGTTGGCGGAAGTATAGACAGAAGCAAGTTAAAGGGAGTGAATTTCCACGCTCCTTCTACAAATGTACACATCTCAACTGTGGAGCCAAAAAAAAGCTTGAATTCTCTAATGATTGGCGAATAATTGAGATAATTTACAAGGGATCACATTGTCATCCTAGACCAAGGGGGTCATCTCAAATAGATTCACTTTGGATTTGAACTTCAGGAGAACAAGAAAGAAGAAGGAGAAACATAGAGATAAATATTTCGAGGGTGGGGGTGTTGTTTTGATAATCATGAATCTATGTATGAAATGTACAACATAGTCCCATACGTTTAGCTGTGCCAATAAAGCATTAAGTAGTTGGGAGAGCTTAATGTTCACTTGTTACGCAATACTGTTAATAATAATATGTTTCGTTCAATGTACTTGTGTAACAAATAGCTAATAAAGTGTTGTAAATATCCTAAAACTTGAACCTTTCCACATGAATTTATTCAAGTGTCCAATTTTCTAAACCGTATTGTAAGTTCTAATAAATGGTATTGTAAATAGTTAATAAAGTGTAGTGAATATTTGGAAATAGGGGGTTTTTCACATGAATTTATTCGTGTCAAATTGGATATAACGTGTTGTCAATTTTTAAATGAGTATTATAAATAGTTAATGAAGTATAGTAAATACTAAATAGCGAATGAAGTTTTATGAATATCCTGAAACAAGGGCCTTTTTATTCAAGTGTCTAATAATGTGTAATAAATTCCTAAATGGGTATTGTAAATAGTTGATGAAGTGTAATAAAAAATGAATGAAGTATTGTAAATATCATGCAAAATGGGCTTTTCAACATGAATTTATTCAAGTGTCCAATTTATTAAAATGTGTAACTAATACGTAAAGTTGGCACATATAGTAAATAATAGATTCATATTATATAAGGACGCAAGTTCGATTTTTGTTGCTGTTGTGATGGCTCCTTTGGTAGGTAATTTCGTAAGTTTCTTGTAAGTGCTCTCTGAATTCTAGAGCTATACCCTGACTTTAGTGGGTAATCGATGCCGAAATTACGTACACTTTTTTATACAAAAAAAAAGATGGCTAAATAAGTGTTGTAAACAGAAAAATGACAGAAAAAAATTCTGAAAAATAATAAATGTTAAATAGTATTTTGTGTTGGTAATATTATATCTATTATTAATAATACTTGATCTATTATTGGTAATAGTCCTACTTTAGAATTTATCATTTTTCATAGTCTTTTTATATCATTTTCCCTTATAAATAACCTAAAACAAGGATTTGATTCATTATTTAAACTAGTTTGAAATTTGGAAAAGGTCATCGTTAATTTCTAAAAGATTATGACAAATAGCTAATACATTGAAATAAATATCTAAAGAACTGTTGTAAATAACCTAAAAGAGAGACATGATTAATTTATTTATACACATTTGGAATTTGAAAAAAAAAATTGTTCATTTCTAAAAGATTATGGTAAATAGATAATACATTGTAGTGAATAGATAAAAAATTGTTGTATATAACCTAAGAGTAGAGAGGTCTGATTCATTTATTTAACTAAATTTGGAATTTAGGGTAAATAGCTAATGTGATGTAACTATCCTAAAATTGGGTCCTTTGAGATTAAATTATTCAACTGTAGAATTTGTTAAAATATATTCTCATTTTCTAAATGCGTATGTGTTGCATTTTTTTAAAGTGAGGGGCAGTTCCGGTGAAAGCACAAAATTTCTAGATTTCCTTGTTTTAAACTCTCAAGGACAATAAGGTATTTTCACAAGATTTGAAAATTTCAAATTGATTCTTGTGGACCAATCTGGTACCATGAAAATTCAGAACACTGAATTGGGCTTTTGATATTTTGAGGGTACTTTATTGGGATTTCCCTATATCATAAATCAGAAACTTTCTAATTAAATCCTAACTTTAAACACCAGCTCCAACCACTTAAACACCAGCTTTTCCTTTTACAAAACTACAAGAAATAATACATATATACTATTAAAGTGATATTATACATCTATTTATATTCTTTTAATCTAGAGGCATTACATCTCATCTCAACTTTTTTGTTTCATCACAGCCTATGGGAAGGTGTTTTTCTTAGTCTCAGACTCTATTTCCTAGTGATTTTTTTTTTTGGAGCGAGTTCATGATTTTGAAACTTGTTAGTCCCCAAAAGGAATGATAATATAGGTTCGTGGGGGCTCATTTGTTGTAGAGCTTTGAATATACCGCGTAAGGGATCTCTAATGCCCTTCTATTGTCCCAACATTGTAAATGCACTTTTAATTTAGTAAATAATTTATTTATAACTTATAAAATTTTTAGTTCAAATCATAATACTGATATGAGAATTTTGTTTGTAGACAATTTATAAATATCTTTATAAGCATTTTTTGAGCTTTAAAGCATGCATTGACCCTAACAAATCTTTAGGACCCAACTCACCTAACTTTTTTTATACAAAAATTGAGTGACATTTTGAATCTTATGGACAAAAAATAGTGCAACTTTTTAATGAATCTTTTTAAAAAATAAGTAAAAATTATAGAATTTTAGGATATTTTTTAAAATTTAAAATTACACTATTTTTTGTCTAGAAGATATATAAATGTTAAAATTTAATGATTCATAAGAAAAAGATATTTAAAATGTTAGTACATTACAAAGGGCATTAGAGGTTACTTGCAAAAATCAACCTGATGAGTTAGTGTTGACCATTTGATACATCTACTCATCAGTGTATCTTTCTCTCTTTCCTTAATAAATCTGTGTATGCTAATTTATGCATCAAACTATTTGAAATTTCTGGTGCTAAATCATCAAAAGAAAACACCAATATGAGATTTTTATTTAGTAAAATTAGCTTGTTTCAAGTATTTATTGAATTTTTCATCTGCTTTAGATTTTTTAATTTAGTTACCTTGTAGACTCTGTTCGATTGATATGAAAACATGGAGTGATCTCTTTTAGTTATCATATATAGGGAATTGAGACACACTCACCATACACATCCTTAGAGGATTTTTTATTTATTTAATTTTTTATATTGTTTTAATGTAAAAACTAAATAAATATTTTTTATACATTAAAAAAATAATTAAATTAATTATTCATAAAAAAATATACTTTTTATATTTAATATATGAACAATTTAATTAATTTAAATATATTAAAGTAGTTTCATAAATCAATTAATTATAATAAATATGATATTATTTTTTTAAAATACTTTTACCTAATATTAAATTATATATCAATTTATATGTTAGTTAAATTAATTTAAAAAATATGAGAGATAAAATATATTAAAATTATATATTTTGGATAAGAAGAGCATGTTAGTTTTTTTTTTAAAACGATCTCTTTAAGACTAATTCAAGTTTTACAGTTATAATTAATTACAAGTAAATCTCTAATTATATATCCTATATTTAAGACAATATTGTGTAATAATTAATTGAATTTTTGGAGTTGAGAACAGACTATACTATACTACCCTCTACTATATCCTTTTTTAACAAATTTAGAACCCCTCCTTCCATAGGAGAGCAAACCACAGACACCCAGCCACCCCATTTTTTGTGCATGAGATATAAAACCCAAGAGTCCTCTTGTGAAGGGAGATATGGTTGTTTTAAATAATTTATAGAAGAAAGTATATAATCCTTCTACCTTTAATAGCAGTTTCAATATGAACATCAAGATCAAATGTGTTGACTTTTGCCTCTCAAATATTCAAATTGTCACGCTATATATGTTATATATATAAGAGTAAAAAAAATAATATTTAAAGAATTATATTATAATATATTTCCTGTTAATTTTTTTATCTAAAGGATTAAAATTATTTATTTTATTTTTGAAATTTATCATATTTTTTAAAAAAATTAATACTCATATTTTAAAATTTATAATAATGTAAAATACTTTTATAACATTCTAAATATAAAGTATAATTGTATGACCTTAACATTAATCAATGACGACTTCAAAAAGTATTTACAATAAATCAATAATTCTAAGTCATAAACATATATAATTTTTTTAATTTTTAAATATCATTGTCTTCACTCTTTAATATAAAAGTTAAATAATTAATTTAAATAAATTAAAAATAATAATTATATTAATTATTTATAACATAGATTGATTTTTCTAAAATGACATTTCATCTCCATTACTACTTTGGTTCTTGTTATAAGTCTACTTTAACCAACGGTAAAACCAGAAAGTTGGGACCAGAGGGTCGAATTGTCAACAATTTTTTTTTTCATCAGATACATAAAATAAATTATAATATTATAAAATATAATAGTTTAACTACAAAAAACCAAATATAATTAACAATTATACTATTCATATAAAACTTAACATGATTTTTCTTCTGGACATCGATACTAGCATTAAATGACAATTTTATTATTAATTCAGTTATTTGTTATATGCATTTAAAAAAAAACTTCTCCATACCTAAAATGATTTATTATTTTAACAATCAAAAGTAGAATAAAAATTATTTAACAATTATATCCAAGCAAATAATAAAGTAAAACTAAAAAAATTACTAAATTTTGCTCTATATATATTGGCTGATTGTGGGGTTAGAGTACGTAGGTCTCTTTATCTTTTGTAATTGTCACAAGTATTAGATTTATATATAAAAAGTTGGGATGAACAAAAAAAAATTCAATTTGAGTGTTTTAAATTTAAATGATCCATTTTAGTTGCCATTATTTAAATAAATTTAAAGTTCTTATAAAGGGTATAAAGGTAGATAAGGGATACAGGGAAATCCTAGTAGATGGGAGGGGTAGTCGCCCCTTGCCCTTCCCTTGGTTATGCCCCTAATTTTATTTAATTATCACAAACAAAAAATGTGAGTTAAGTGATTAAATATGTTTTAAATTGATTTTTTTAAAATTTAATCTTATTTTTTTTATATTCACAAAATATTTTTTATTCTGTTTTTCCTCTCTTTTCAATAAGAATTAAATAAATATAAAATTAAAAAGTAGTCATTTATAGTATTTAAGTGGACTTATATTTATAATCTAAAATTTTTTCTTCAAATAGATTTATAATAAAGACTATAATAATATTTTGTATAATTAATAGAAATATTATAAAAATATATTATAAATTTAATGGACACAAGAAAATCTTATATTTAAAATAAAATTTAACGACTTATATTAAATAAATAAATGCCAAAAGTAAACCAATAAGCATTTATGTCTGCCTCAGTGGAAGAGACTTTAGTAGCAAAAACTTTTTCCGCCCCTTCCCTCACACTCAAAAATAGTAAACATGAAGTCCGATTCCCGGAGTTGCGAATTGCTTGCCGCCCATCAATCTCATTGTCACTTCATACGTAATGCTTTCGAAACCATTGTGTTCGAATGTCACGATCACGAGAACAGATATATATATATATATATATATATATATATTTATGTGAGAGCCTCACAGGAATTGGCAGCTGAAAATAGTTGGGCCGAAGCCGCCAGCTTTATCGTTTAAGAAGAGTGCCGGGAGCTGGCACAATCTTTCCTTGAAAGAGTTCATTTCTGAGCTTTTGGGTTCATCTGCAAGATGAAGGAGAACGAAGAAAGAGGAGAAAGTTTAGTTTTTGCTGTGAATGGAGAGAGATTTGAGCTCTCAAGTATTGACCCATCAACTACTGTGCTTCAGTTCTTGCGTGCGCAAACTCCTTTCAAAAGTGTCAAGCTCGACTGTGGCGAAGTTCTGTCTATGAGACTGTGTTCTGATCATCAACTTCACTAGCTTTAGAGTTTTGTAATGAGTTCTTGATTTTGAAACAGCTTAGTTGGGACCCCTAGGCTCATTAAGGACACTGATAATACTTTCACGAGTGACTCATGCTATAACAGAGTTTTGTAGGAGATCATCTGGCACCTTGCAGACTGTCTTTGTTTAATATGCTTCTTTAGTAAATTCGTATCCATGCTAATGTCTGGATCTAAGTTATAGACATATAGTTGCTCACTGCTCAATAATGATCAAAAGAAAAAGATCAATCTGAGATTTTTCTTTAGCCTTAAAACCAGTTTGTTTGAAGTGTTTCTAAGGCTCTGCAGCTGTTCCTTCATTACTATTGCTTGAATCCCCCCTCTGCTTTAGATTTTTCTTAGTTAAAGTAAAGACTTTGTTGATTGATATGAACGGAGGGAAAGGTCTCCTCTGTTTCTTTAGATTCTAGTGTTTTAATTTGTGATAAATTTATTCTATCCTATGATTGAAGTTCTTGATGGAGTTCTTTTTTTTTTTCTTGTCTATGAAATTTTTCAGCAATTTCTCATTTCATGTTTCAACTTGGTTGGTTTCAGGTGGTTGTGGTGCATGTCTTGTTTTAATATCCAAATACAATCATGTGCTTGATCAAGTTGAGGATTTCACAGCAAGGTCTTGTCTCAAACTACTTTGCAGCATACATGGATGTTCCATAACTACAAGTGAAGGCCTTGGAAATAGTAAAGATGGCTTCCACCCAATTCATGAAAGAATTGCTGGATTCCGTGCTACTCAATGTGGATTTTGCACTCCTGGAATGTGTGTTTCTCTTTTTGGACCTCTTGTCAATGCCGAAAAGACCAACCGTCCTGAGCCTCCTTCAGTTTTCTCAAAAGCACTGCTGCGGAGGCTGAAAGGTCCATTTTTGGGAATCTTTGTCGCTGCACTGGCTATCGACCCCTTTCTGATGCTTGCAAAAGTTTTGGTGCTGATGTTGATATGGAAGATTTGGGGTTAAACTCCTTTTGGAGAAAAGGAGAAAGAAATGATGTAAAGCGAAGAAGGTTGCCTAAATATGATCATCACCTCATGAAGAGTGAATTTCCTGAACTCTTGAAGGAGATGAAGCCTGATATGTTCATGGCTTCTGAAAAACATAGTTGGCTCAGTCCTACAAGTCTAAAGGAGCTTCAAGGCTTATTGGAACGAAACAACAGTGCTGGAACCTAGATAAAGCTTGTTGTTAGTAATACAGGAATGGGTTATTACAAAGATACAGAAAGCTATGACAAGTATATTAATATGAAGGGAATTTCGGAGCTCTCAAAGATAAAAAAGGATGAGACAGGGATTGAAATTGGAGCAACAGTGACAATATTTAAGGCTATTGAAGCTTTAAAGCTAAAGAGCAGATGTGAGTTTCTCTCTAACGTTGATATGATACTTGAAAAAATTGCTCATCACATGAGCAAACTAGCCTCAGGGTTTATAAGGAACACAGCTAGTATAGGTGGCAATCTAGTGATGGCTCAGAAGTATCATTTCCCTTCTGATATAGCTACAATACTTCTCGCTGTGGATACAGTGGTTCATATAATGACTGGTACAAAATTTGAATGGCTTACATTGCAGGAGTTTTTGGAAAGGCCACCATTAGGATTGGAAAGTGTGATTTTAAGCATTAAATTCCCATGTTGGGATTCCAGTAAAAGTGCTTCTCCAAAACATGGAAGTAAAATTTTCTTTGAGACATTTCAAGCTGCTCCTCGACCGCTTGGAAATGCACTGCCTTATTTAAATGCAGCTTTTATGGTTGAGGTTTCTGCTAGTGAAGATTATGATGGAATTGTGATGATACATAACTGCAGGCTTGCTTTTGGTGCTTGTGGAGCTAAACATGCAGTTAGAGCAACAAAAGTTGAGGAACTACTGAAAGGAAAGTTGTTAAATTTTGCAATTGTAAATGAAGCTGTCAACTTGCTTACATCAACTGTGGTACCTGAAGATGGAACTTCAAAGATTGCTTATCGGTCAAGCTTGGCAATTGGGTTTCTCTATAAGTTCTTTAGTCCTTTGATTGACCATTCTGTTATACGTTCATCAGTCATGAAGACATTTGACTTAATGGAGAATAATGGTGTCACGTCCCAAAAATTTGGAAGTGACCGGTACAGAATATGAATAATTTCACATTCTGAAAGTCTAATACTTTTAATAGGACAGTCAAACTTTCCAATATATCTTTCAAAATAAATAGAATCTTTTCTAAGGACTATGTGGAGCATTTACCTTTTTTTTTTCAAAATAATACAAACACTTTCTAAATGATAATTTCATCAAAAGTAGTTTTGTCAAAAACGACGCTTCGGATCGGCAACAAGGCTCTTCACTGCTCAGCGAAAGGGTTAAGGTCACCTGCACTATCTGAAGCCAAATAATCTACTCGTGAATAACGTCCCAAAAACATGATTTAAAAGAAATGTGGAAATAAACAATGCATAATTATGTTAAAAATATATTTCATAATATTTCGTAATCTGATGCAAACCTTTCCACAAATATTTGTATTTCAAGGGAAACAGTAATCTGAAAGAACCATTTCAAATCAATTTGAAATAGTCATTTCAACCCAATCATTTAAAACAAATCCTTTCAAAATCATGATCTTTCTGTAGGACTTCAACAGAACGAAAAACAGACGTGGACACACAGTCCACGAGGATAACTAACCATTCTGGTGGCTCGAAGCCACTAACTATCGCGAGAACGAATCCCACGAAATAATTCTGGTGGCTAGGCCACAAACTGTCGCGAGAATGAATCCCACGAAATAATTCTGGTGGCTAGGCCACAAACTGTCGCGAGAGTAAATCCCACGAAATAATTCTAGTGGCTACGCCACAAACTGTCGAGCTCGAATACCAAGGTGCACCAAGGACTAACAGTACTGCTGTTAGCAACCAGCGTTCTGTATTCCGTCCTAAAACATTTCCATCATGCGTGGGGTCCTTTTCACATGTAATGATCTCAATCGTTTCAAATACCATAATCATTGATAAAGCCACTTTGAATTTCAAAAACCCCAGCATGAACATTCAAAATCAAGTTTACTGTAAAAACATATGCAATTAACATAGGAATATTTCATGAATAACATCAGTTCACTGTTAAATCTTTTTCTAAAGCCTCTTTATCCATTTTCATGCATAATCATAATCTTTTGTAAATCGATCGAAAGAAAATCATTTCTAACGATTTAAACCATACTTTCATAAAACTTGCTTTTCGAAATCCATATTTGAAATTCATCATTTGAAATAACAATGCATTTGAAAATGTAAATTTGTAGGGAACGTTATTCACTCACCTGCCGTACTCCTAGACCGCTACTCTTTAGCCCAACGACTTTGATTATTTCCACTTCTCAATCCCTGATAGTCCGAAATAATATATTAATATTCTATTCAAAGTTTTAACATAAATACATCTTCCTTAGTCCAACATTTCCAATCCATAACACCACCAACTAAACAAAAACTAAATGCATAAGCTCCTAAAATCTTTATTTGGCCTAAACCATGTGTTCACTACTACAACACATAATACATTCTAAAATTCCTATAGTGCATCAAAATTTCAGCTCAAACACCCAAATATATTACTTTAATGATTTACAACTCCCCACACCCTACTTAGCTATTAACCTTCCTAATTTGATGCTTTGGCTACAATTGTTTGCTCTTCAACATTAATACTTATTGTCCAATTCCTCATGGCAACAGTAGTTTATACCCAAATATATATCCTATGTTAACCAGTGATTAAAATAGAAGTTCTAACGCCCTCTTCCCTGTTTCCACTAACTCAACCCTACGGACATATATGCTATATCATATCATATCATATCATATCGTTAGTCTAGCTTCCACACATATAAATATATCCAGCAGCAGTTTAAAGGTACACACACATAACCAGCAGCAAGGTTGGCGAAACACAGCTTCTAATTTCCTCTTTTATTTAACCATTTGATCTTTAAATCATTTTTCCAACAATTTTCCAAGCATCAACGTATAACAACCTTCTACCCCCTTCACCATTCAAACCAGTTCCTTACCCTTCATATATATATTCACACACACAAGCTGTCCAGACATAATATCACAACACATATCCAAATCTCTCATTCGCTCTTTATCAATTCCTTTCTGTCACTTTCTCAAATCCAATTATATTTATACATATAGACATATCAGCAACAACCTATCTATTCTCTCTTCCTTCATTCATCCTTCTTATTCATAATTTGCAGCTCATAATTGCATCAGAAATGGCATTTATACACATTCTTTTCAACTTCAAACTAAAATAACACACACACACATATATATATATACAGCACGCATACATAACATATACATATCATTCACCCCTGCAGCAACATCCTAAACAGCGCGATGACCAAATATACATATATCTCCAGCACACACGATGAGCATATATACACACATATCCTTTCCCAAAACCAAGCTAGTGTCCAACCTCAATGACAGCCTTTATATCTTTCTCTGTTTCAAATGGCCACTAACACATTCAGCAGACAATCCACACACAGAAGCCTCCACGATATAACACAAACACAGGTTTATTTCCACAAGGACCAATATCCAGTAGCAAGGCACACACACATATTCTAGCGGCATATATATATATCCACAAGTATGATACCCATGACCAACGAAAATCACGCATATACATTGAGACAACATCGTCTGATTATTCAGAATTCTTGACAGAAAATGGAGCAACCGAAATCAATTCAATCCATCACAGATACTCACAGCCATAACAAAGAGAAAAAAAAATCCGATAGCTTACCCCATAGATTAGAATCCAAGGAGGTTCCAATATCTCAGCATCAATTGTGCTTTCAATCCCTTTTCACGCACCCCCACAAGGCATCACCACGCAACAACACCAGAGAATAGTGTCAGCTACGAATTGCTACAGTACCCCACCATTTATAGCGAGCAACAGAGCGGAGAAAGAAATGGAATGCCAGCAAGGAATGTCGTGCATAATGACAGCGACAATGCTAGATGAACCCACCACAGCGAACTCCAACAATGCCGACTGCTACACCCTTCCTCAACCTCCCTCGACGCTCCCATAATTTTTTTCCCTGCTCGCGGCGTTTAAAGCCCAACCGAAATCATGCGTTGCGCCACTTCTAGGACAACGGCACAGCAAAGGACATCGACAACACACTGCAGTGACTGTCCACGCTAGCGTGAAGTTTCCACCCTGCTCCCGCCTGCGTCGCCGCTATAATCAGAAGTGTGAAGGAAATGGTGTTACGGTACAGAGCAAAAAGTGGAAAAATGGCGAAGTCCTAATTTCACACGCTGAAAAATTAAGATAAAACACCACTTCTGCACTCTCTGGGGTTCGAACAGAGGACTACTGATTTACACCTCCGTCCCATACCACTCTACTACTCATACACATTGAAATTTTATGAAACAAATATATATATATCCCAAGCTAAGTTGATTCTTGAAATTTGAAAATTCCTAAGGCATAACATTCTTCCCCTCTTAAGAAATTCGGTCCTCCGAATTTGAAAATATGCTCACCTTAGCTCTCGAATAAATGTGGGTAGTTGATCCGCATCTCCCTCTCCCTCTCCCAAGTAGCTTCTACCTCTGAATGATTACACCATAACACTTTCACCGAAAGAATCTCAATTTTAACTTCTTTACTTGTCTGTCAATAATAGCTATTGGATACTCAACATACGACAAATCTTCATTCACATGAACTTCTCAATATTCCACGACTTGAGATGGATCATATAGATATTTCCATAGCATCAACACATAAAACACAAGAGGAGTCCCCGATAACTCTGGTGATAGGGCTAACCGACAAGCTACTGCACCTACGTTGTCCACAATCTCAAAGGGACCAATATACGTTACACTCAACTTGTCTTTTCTCCCAAATCTCATAACACCTTTCATTAGCAACACCCTCGACAATACTTTATCTCCAACCAAGAATTCCAATTCCCGATGACAATGATCCACATAAGACTTTTGTTAGCTCTGAGTTGACAATAACCTTTGTTGAAGCACTTTCACTTTCTTTTTAGCATCTTGAACCAAATCTGGTCCTAATATCTCTATCACTAACTTCAAACCATCCAATTGGATGTCTACATTGTCTTTCGCATAATGCCTTAAATGATGCCATTGCAATACTTGATTGATAACTGTTATAATAGGCAAATTCTACTAGCGACAAATGCTTATCCCAACTTCCAACGAAATCCATGATACAAGATCTCAACATATCCTTAACCACTTTGATCAACCTGAATGCCATTTTTTGACATCACGTTCCCCAAGAAAGTGACTTCAGTCAACCATAGCTCGCTTGGAAAACTTAGCATAAAGCCGTTGTTCTCTCAACCTTTGTAATATTATTCGCAAGTGCCACTTATGCTCCTCCGTACACTTAGAATAAGCCAAGATATCATCAATAAACACGATCACAAACTTATCCAGAAACTCTCTGAATACCCGGTTCATCAAGTCCATGAATGCCGCAAGAGCATTCGTCAAACCAAAGGACATCACCAAGAATTCATAATGACCATAACGAGTCCTAAATGCTGTCTTTAGAATATCTTCCTTCTTAATCTTTAATTGATGATACCAGATCGCACGTCAACCTTTAAAAAGTTCTGCGCTCCTTGCAACTAGTCAAAAATATCATCAATGCGAACGATTTCTTGTTCTTTATTGTTACCTTGATAAGATATCGATAATCAAAGCACAACCTTAACGATCCGTCATTCTTCTTCACAAACAACACAGGTGCACCCCACGGAGAAGTGCTGGGTCGAACAAAACCCCTTATCTAACAATTCTTGTAGTTGAGTCTTTAATTCCCTTAACTCAGAGGGTGTCCTCTCAAAGGAAGAATATAAATTGACTGCGTGCCCAGAATGACGTCAATACCAAATTCTATCTCTCAATCTGGGGGGTAAACCTGGCAATTCCTCTGGAAAGACCTCCGAAAATTTCCGCATAACTGGAATTTGATCTAAGTTGACAATAGGCCTATCAACATCTTTCACTATAGCAAAAATCACTGACAACGCTTTATCAATAATCGATGGACTTTTAAAGCAGAGATCAGTTAGTTAGCCTCTCTACTTCATTCCCAAAATATCATTTTGGAAGTTTGAAAACATAATCCAAGCCTATCACTTCATTTCATCCATTTAACATATTGGGGTCTTTACTTACTTAGCACATTTTATCTTTTACTTGAATCTAACCTCTGCACATGATAAACATCAAAATAGTGGTACTTCCCAATTTCCATACTTCTAGGTTTTTATATTCCCTCTATTTAAGCATATAACAACTTACAAAGCAAAGTGCATTAATACACTTAAATCAACACTTGGCCATGGTCATCATGCTTGTTCCAATTCCATAATATAGAATTCTTAATCGAAACTTTCCAAATCAGTTTCTAGCTTCAGTTCAAAACCCAAGGCTTTCACATTCCCCAACTATCTCCACCTTCAGACATTTAACTTTCTCAATAGCCACACTCATCAAAGGAATTCATACCATGCATCACCTTTAAGCTTTGAGGTGTTCATAATGTGTTAGTTCCCTCTTAATTACACTTCACTGCAAATATGAAATCAATAGCTATATATCCTCAACTATTTAACCTGTAATTTGACCTTAACTAACAAGGGGTAATCAATGCTTTACAGCACTAAACAAGCATGTAAATACCTTTATACCATAGACTTGATATATATTTAAACAATTTTCTCTTTTAACTTAACAACTTAAACTTCATAGGGTTTAAAATAGTCCTGAAGCTCAAACTCATAGCATTTAACATTCCAAAGTACTTCCAGGAGAACCCAAAATCATAATAATCAAAACACTAACCATTAAGTTGATTTCATTTAATCAAAGCTTCAAAATCCACTCAAAACAAGTTTATACCCTCTTTTCAATGCCCTCAAACAAAATTCCATAGGGTTCCTCTCTAGAACAAAAATCCTGTGAACTTAGAAAGATCCAACTTAATGCATTATAATAACTAAAATATTTTCTATTTTAGTAACGCTACCGGGTTTCTTCACAAATTTCATGCCTAATATAATATCGAAATAACTAGGGACAGTGGATTTGATGGTTTGGCTTTAAATAAGATTCTTATAGAGGTCTAAGGAGTCGTCTTTCCCCGACACCTAACTTCCATATGACTCTGTCCTCTCCCTTTATGGGACGATTCTCTTTGCTGAGCAGCGCTTCAATCCGAAGTCTTATCACTTATAGAGCTTCATCTAACATGATGGACGTCTAGGCTTCATTTAGCCATACGCCAAAAATATAGAAAATATTCAATCTTTTCTTTTTCTTTTTTTTTCTCTCTTAGGAAAACATGGTTTCAAAATCACAAGAAAACCAAAACAATTTTAAATTGCCCATAGAGATCTTCAGAAATGCCTCAACTATGGTTATACTCGGGTTCATAACGATAATTGAGACCCTACCGAAGTATCACTGCTCCACTTAGCCATAGAAAAACTTGGCTCTGATACCAAACTGTCACGTCCCAAAAATTTGGAAGTGACCGGCACAGAATATGAATAATTTCACATTCTGAAAGCCTAATACTTTTAATAGGACAGTCAAACTTTCCAATATATCTTTCAAAATAAATAGAATCTTTTCTAAGGACTATGTGGAGCATTTACCTTTTTTTTTTTAAAATAATACAAACACATTCTAAATGATAATTTCATCAAAAGTAGTTTTGTCAAAAACGACGCTTCGGATCGGCAACAAGGCTCTTCACTGCTCAGCAAAAGGGTTAAGGTCACCTGCACTATCTGAAGCCAAATAATCTACTCGTGAATAACGTCCCAAAAACATGATTTAAAAGAAATATGGAAATAAACAATGCATAATCATGTTAAAAATGTATTTCATAATATTTCGTAATCTGATGCAAACCTTTCCACAAATATTTGTATTTCAAGGGAAACAGTAATCTGAAAGAACCATTTCAAATCAATTTGAAATAGTCATTTCAACCCAATCATTTAAAACAAATCCTTTCAAAATCATGATCTTTCTGTAGGACTTCAACAGAACGAAAAACAGACATGGACACACAGTCCACGAGGGTAACTAACCATTCTGGTGGCTCGAAGCCACTAACTATCGCGAGAACGAATCCTACGAAATAATTCTGGTGGCTAGGCCACAAACTGTCGCGAGAATGAATCCCACGAAATAATTCTGGTGGCTAGGCCACAAACTGTCGCGAGAGTAAATCCCACGAAATAATTCTGGTGGCTACGCCACAAACTGTCGAGCTCGAATACCAAGGTGCACCAAGGACTAACAGTACTGCTGTTAGCAACCAGCGTTCTGTATTCCGTCCTAAAACATTTCCATCATGTGTGGGGTCCTTTTCACATGTAATGATCTCAATCGTTTCAAATACCATAATCATTGATAAAGCCACTTTGAATTTCAAAAACCCCAGCATGAACATTCAAAATCAAGTTTACTGTAAAAACATATGCAATTAACATAGGAATATTTCATGAATAATATCAGTTCACTGTTAAATCTTTTTCTAAAGCCTCTTTATCCATTTTCATGCATAATCATAATCTTTTGTAAATCGATCGAAAGAAAATCATTTCTAACGATTTAAACCATACTTTCATAAAACTTGCTTTTCGAAATCCATATTTGAAATTCATCATTTGAAATAACAATGCATTTGAAAATGTAAATTTGTAGGGAACGTTATTCACTCACCTGCCGTACTCCTAGACCGTTACTCTTTAGCCCAACGACTTTGATTATTTCCACTTCTCAATCCCTGATAGTCCGAAATAATATATTAATATTCTATTCAAAGTTTTAACATAAATACATCTTCCTTAGTCCAACATTTCCAATCCATAACACCACCAACTAAACAAAAACTAAATGCATAAGCTCCTAAAATCTTTATTTGGCCTAAACCATGTGTTCACTACTACAACACATAATACATTCTAAAATTCCTATAGTGCATCAAAATTTCAGCTCAAACACCCAAATATATTACTTTAATGATTTACAACTCCCCACACCCTACTTAGCTATTAACCTTCCTAATTTGATGCTTTGGCTACAATTGTTTGCTCTTCAACATTAATACTTATTGTCCAATTCCTCATGGCAACAGTAGTTTATACCCAAATATATATCCTATGTTAACCAGTGATTAAAATAGAAGTTCTAACGCCCTCTTCCCTGTTTCCACTAACTCAACCCTACGGACATATATGCTATATCATATCATATCATATCATATCGTTAGTCTAGCTTCCACACATATAAATATATCCAGCAGCAGTTTAAAGGTACACACACATAACCAGCAGCAAGGTTGGCGAAACACAGCTTCTAATTTCCTCTTTTATTTAACCATTTGATCTTTAAATCATTTTTCCAACAATTTTCCAAGCATCAACGTATAACAACCTTCTACCCCCTTCACCATTCAAACCAGTTCCTTACCCTTCATATATATATTCACACACACAAGCTGTCCAGACATAATATCACAACACATATCCAAATCTCTCATTCGCTCTTTATCAATTCCTTTCTGTCACTTTCTCAAATCCAATTATATTTATACATATAGACATATCAGCAGCAACCTATCTATTCTCTCTTCCTTCATTCATCCTTCTTATTCATAATTTGCAGCTCATAATTGCATCAGAAATGGCATTTATACACATTCTTTTCAACTTCAAACTAAAATAACACACACACACACATATATATATATATATACAGCACGCATACATAACATATACATATCATTCACCCCTGCAGCAACATCCTAAACAGCGCGATGACCAAATATACATATATCTCCAGCACACACGATGAGCATATATACACACATATCCTTTCCCAAAACCAAGCTAGTGTCCAACCTCAATGACAGCCTTTATATCTTTCTCTGTTTCAAATGGCCACTAACACATTCAGCAGACAATCCACACACAGAAGCCTCCACGATACAACACAAACACAGGTTTATTTCCACAGGGACCAATATCCAGTAGCAAGGCACACACACATATTCTAGCGGCATATATATATATCCACAAGTATGATACCCATGACCAACGAAAATCACACATATACATTGAGACAGCATCGTCTGATTTTTCAGAATTCTTGACAGAAAATGGAGCAACCGAAATCAATTCAATCCATCACAGATACTCACAGCCATAACAAAGAGAAAAAAAAATCCGATAGCTTACCCCATAGATTAGAATCCAAGGAGGTTCCAATATCTCAGCATCAATTGTGCTTTCAATCCCTTTTCACGCACCCCCACAAGGCATCACCACGCAACAACACCAGAGAATAGTGTCGGCTACGAATTGCTACAGTACCCCACCATTTATAGCGAGCAACAGAGCGGAGAAAGAAATGGAATGCCAGCAAGGAATGTCGTGCATAATGACAGCGACAATGCTAGATGAACCCACCACAGCGAACTCCAACAATGCCGACTGCTACACCCTTCCTCAACCTCCCTCGACGCTCCCATAATTTTTTTCCCTGCTCGCGGCGTTTAAAGCCCAACCGAAATCATGCGTTGCGCCACTTCTAGGACAACGGCACAGCAAAGGACATCGACAACACACTGCAGTGACTGTCCACGCTAGCGTGAAGTTTCCACCCTGCTCCCGCCTGCGTCGCCGCTATAATCAGAAGTGTGAAGGAAATGGTGTTACGGTACAGAGCAAAAAGTGGAAAAATGGCGAAGTCCTAATTTCACACGCTGAAAAATTAAGATAAAACACCACTTCTGCACTCTCTGGGGTTCGAACAGAGGACTCCTGATTTACACCTCCGTCCCATACCACTCTACTACTCATACACATTGAAATTTTATGAAACAAATATATATATATCCCAAGCTAAGTTGATTCTTGAAATTTGAAAATTCCTAAGGCATAACAAATGGGAAAGTTCATTATGATAAAGTTCCTCCTTTACTTTCATCAGGAAAGCAAGAGATTCAAGTAGGTGATGAGTATCGTCCTATTGGTGAACCAGTTACAAAATCAGGAGCTGCGTTACAAGCTTCAGGTTCGTTTTTGTACATTCAAGTTAGTGAATAACTTTATAGCCTCTTCTGTTTCATATTTATGGCATTTGAAAGTAGTGATTTAATAAATAATCTAGCATGTTGTTTTGCAAAAGCTTTCATTCCATCTTTGACACCAACTATTATGTCATGATCAAACTATATTTGCATCCGTAAAACTCTTCTGCAATGCAATCTTAACATTCTATCATGGATTATCAAAGTCATTTACTTGGAAAGCTACTGATTTAAGCATCAGTCCTATTTTCATGGTTTGAACAATTTGTGAATTCATGTTTCACGCAACTTATTTATTAAAATGCCACCGCATACACTTTCTACATTGGTTCCTTTGTAACTAGTGTAAAAAGCATTTTTTGTACTAGTGATTACTATGATAAAATTCTATTTCCTAGGCTCCCAATTTGAGGCAACTTCACATATACCTTCTTGATTTCTTATCTCATTGACTACTAACTAGTGTATAACAAGAATCAAGCTGACTGCGATTAAAAACCAATCATATAGTTCCTTTTCAATGCTAGCTTCCTACTCTTTTTCCAATAAACTAAGTCTATTCTCTCATCATTTTGGTTTCTATTAACTGTATGCGTTATGTTTTGGAATATCTTTTTATTAAGAATGACATGTTTTGCAAATAAATCATAGGTGAGGCTGTATACGTGGGTGACATTCCTTCCCCAATAAATTGCCTACATGTAGCATATATTTATAGTACAAAACCTCTGGCAATGTCTTTGGACCAAGGTTAAGCAAATGGCTGCATATGCTCTTAGTTTGATCCAATGGGATGGATCTCAAGACCTCTTAGATAAAATACGTGTCATACATGCCGATACTTAAAGCTTGATTCAAGGTGGGCTCACTGCTGATAGTACTACTTCAGAGTGAAGCTGTGAAGCAGTTAGGCTTAGCTGCAATGTTTTGGTTGAGAGGTTAATGCCACTCAAAGAAAAGTTGTAGAAAGAGATGGGTTCTGTAAAGTGGAAGACACTTATTTATCAGGTATATATACACATGAAAGTTAAATTGTCTTTATTTTCCTTGTTATCTTGCTAAGTTTGTTTTGACACCACCATTCTGTAATGGGAAATAAATAAATTATTTAAGTAAATTATAGAGACCTTTGCCACCTGAGGTTAGCTCAGGTGTCAAGGGTGGGGTGATTTGTGGGTAGAGGTCAAGGGAAAAAATTATAGATACTCCCTTGAATTTTATATTAAGAATCGATAATATTTGCTTTTATAGAATTCAAGCTATCTTTAGTTTAGTTTTGGTTTCAAAAGCATACTTATAAGGTGATGATAATTTTGGGGCTAGGGCCCCTCTATTGCCCATTCTCTAACCTCCTAAATGTTTTTTATCATTATATTCTACATAAAATAAGTGACATTTGATATTTTATAAATAAAAAATAGTACAATTTTAATTTTTTAATGATTTTTCAAAGAAAAATACTCTAAAATTGAATAATTTTGATTTATTTTCTTTGAAATATTTAATACTGCACCATTTTTTTCATAAGATATCAAAATGTCACTAATTTAATATAGAATCTAATAATATAAAAAATATTTAAAAAACTAGGATATTACAAGTAACATTAGAAACCCCTTGCAAGTTTAATGGGGCCAGCAATTACTCTTATAGCTCCATGGAACGAAATTCTATTTGTTTTCTTTATATATAAAAAGATGAATTATATAATATGGATAAAATTATAGAGTTTGTATAATACTCCTCTTATGCCTATTAAGATACTCCTTCGGTTCTTAATGTATAATTAATTTAATTAGATTAATGAAGCTATTTAAATTAATTAGTATGACATGATTTTTTTAAAATACCATAATCATCTTCTTTAACTCCCCTATTCATCTTTTACTTAATTATAATTATTATTAAGGAATCAAAAGGGGTAATTTAGTAAAACAATGATAAATATAAGAAATATGTCTTATATTTAAGACTAATATTAACTCTATAATTTGGTTATATAATATTTTTGAATTTGTGATAAAATTTTAGGAAAGGGATTAAATTCACCAACTATCTGAGCACAGGGCAACTGTCACGTCCCTATTTTTTGACCGTGACCGGCACAGAATATAAATACATCATATTCCGAAAGCCTAGCATTTTAAGTAAAACCTTTAAATTCTCCATAGCATTTTTCAAATTCATGCAAACATTTTCTAAGGTTCATGCAGAGCATTATCCTTTCCAAAATAATAAAAGTTCTTAATAAGCAATTACATCAAAAGTAGTCTTTATCAAACGAAACTTCGGATCAACAGCAAGGCTCTTTACCGCTCAGCTGGAGAATTAGGGTCACCTGCACTATCTGAAGCCAAAAATCTACTCGTGAATAACGTCCCAAAAACATGATTTAAAGGAATGCGGAAAATATTCAATGCAATCATCTTAAAAATGTATTTCTTAACACTTCGTAATCTAATGCGAACCTTTTCGTAAATATTTATATTTCAAGGGAAATAACCGTATGAACTAACTGTTTCTAATAACTCGTTCAAAACGATCTTTTCATAACCATGATCTTTCTGTAGGACTTCAACAGAACGAAAAACAGACGTGGACACACAGTCCACGAGGGTAACTAACCATTCTGGTGGCTCGAAGCCACAAACTGTCGCGAGAACGAATCCCACGAAATAATTCTGGTGGCTATGCCACAAACTGTCGCGAGAATAAATCCCACGAAATAATTCTGGTGGCTCAAGGCCACAAACTGTCGCGAGAACGAATCCCACGAAATAATTCTGGTGGCTATGCCACAAACTGTCGAGCTCGAATACCAAGGTGCACCAAGGACTAACAGTACTGCTGTTAGCAACCAGCGTTCTGTATTCCGTCCTAAAACATTTCCATCATGCGTGGGGTCCTTTTCACATGTAATGATCTCAATCGTTTCAAATACCATAATCATTGGTAAAGTCACTTTGAATTTCAAAAACCCCATCATGTACATTTAAAATCAAGTTACTGTAAAAACATATGCAATTCACATAGGAATATTTCATGAATAACATAAGTTCACTTTCAAATCTTTTTCTAAAGCCTCTTTATCCATTTTCATGCATAATTGTAATCTTTTGTAAATCGATCGAAAGAAAATCATTTCTAACGATTTAAACCATACTTTCGTAAAATTTGCTTTTCATAATTCATATTTGAAATTCAACATTTGAAATGACAATGCATTTGAAAACGTAAATTCTTAGGGAACGTTATTCACTCACCTGGAATTCTCTAAATATAATTTATTCTTGCTCTAAGCTTTAGAATATCAATCTCCCTTCATTTCCCTAAATCCCGAAAATAAAGCATTCCATGAGCTAACAGACAAAAACCACCATTTGAACAATTTCAATCTTTACAAACAACCATAATCATTCACTAAAAGTCTTATCTTTATTTCTTTTTCCAAACTGTTAAATTCCATATTCCATCTAAGAGTGACATTCAGCTCTTTTATCTCATAGTGCTTTTGATTTAACCCAATCACCATAAGTCACACAAATACCTGTTAATACTTGAATATTCTAAATATTTCACATTATCTCCTTCTCCATAACTTCCAAAACAGCAAGCTTTCACACATAAAATAGTTACTTCCAAAAGTAATTTGGGTTTGTAACATACACATTTCCTTAGCACATATATCAAAACGAAGATATTTTCAGCTTTCATACTTCCAGATTATCTTATTCCTAGCAAAAGCAACTCTATTTCCTTTATCTTCTTTCTTTCTAACTCATAACCGTAACCTCATTCCTTTGTCAACATAACCACGCACACACCACAGCAGCATACACAGCGCACAATCCACAGAAACAAAGTGACAGGAATGCTCATTGTTCATAACCATTGACAGCACACAACATGCATATTTTCACAGAACCCGCGAGCACAGTATGACAAACATATATATATAACACCGCAGCAACCCAGCATGCATTCAAAGATTAAACACATTGCGACAGAAACCATTTCCCAGATCCGCAGGTTCACAACGCCAGAACCAACAATACCGAGCAAGCAAACGGCAACAGGGTCAGGTACTTACTGCCTATTGCCGACAACTCTGCAACTCTGTCTCCGGCGTCACCAACTAGCTTCTCACTTCCTTCTTTCCTTATCAACAACAACGAACATCCCGATACTTGGAATGACGATGACACCGAAGAACAGAGTGAGCTTAGTTGCTCACGGTAGCGAGCTAGAAGGAAAGGAGAATGCGAAATTCGGTTTAAGAAGCTTACCCACAGAACCAATCGCCGAAGAGCAACTGGAAATCGACCTCCGAGACTTGCTACAGTAGCAAAGGACTTGCTACAGTAGCTCGACAATGGTGTCGGACAGAGCTACACGGCGACGGCGCTTACTTTGAATGTGGTCCACCGGAAGGAGTGTTACCGGCGATATCCCGAACCCAGAATCCGCGGCACTCCAGCGATCACCACCCAAACTCCCCTGTCACCGCAGCCTCGTTGATGACAGAAAGGAAAGGATCGGCGGAATGCTTCTTAAAGGCGTCCAGCCGAGCTTCCGTGCCGTGTACTCATCTCCCACGCCGCACGCTGAGCTTCTGTCGTCTCGCACCTGCCGCGTCGCTGCAGCCTGCCTTCTCTGTTCGCGGCTCGCAGGAAGGAAGAACGAAAATGATGAAGAAAACAGAGGTTCGGTGGGAAATAGACAGAGGGGCAAAATGGTAATTTCACGCGTCTGAGAAAAAAAATCACCTCCGCTTTCGCTGCGACTCGAACCCTGGCCGAATGTTTTTTTTTTCCTTCGCCACTTGAACCACTCGGCTAACACTTCCCATTCGAAATATTCTATAGAGAATATACATATAACCGTTAATTAAATTCATAATCATAACATTCTTCCCCTCTTAAGAAATTCGGTCCTCCGAATTTGAAAATATACACACCTAAGCTTGAAATAATTGCGGGTATTTGACTCGCATCTCAGCCTCCAACTCCCAAGTAGCTTCTTCCTCTGAGTGGTTTCGCCATAACACTTTCACCGAAGGAATCTCCTTCGACCGCAACTTCTTTACTTGTCGATCAATAATGGCTATCGGATCTTCATCATATGACAGGTCCTCGTTCACCTGAACCTCTTGATATTCAACAACATGAGATGGATCATATAAGTACTTTCGCAACATCGATACATGAAATACCGGATGTATCCCTGATAGCTCTGGTGGTAAGGCTAATCGATAAGCTACCGCACCTACTTTATCCAAAATTTCAAAGGGGCCGATAAACCTCGGACTTAACTTACCCTTTTTACCAAATCTCATAACCCCTTTCATTGGTGACACTCTTAAAAACACTTTATCTCCGGCCATGAACTCTAATTCCCTACGACGATGATCTGCATAAGATTTCTGTCGACTTTGAGCCTCCAACAACCTTTGTTGAATCACCTTCACCTTTTCTTTAGCATCTTGAACCAAATCAGGCCCTAATATCATTCCGTCTCCAACTTCGAACCATCCAATTGGAGATCTACACTGCCTCCCGTACAACGCCTCAAATGGTGCCATTTGAATACTTGATTGATAACTGTTATTATAGGCAAACTCTACTAACGGTAAATGTTTGTCCCAACTTCCACCAAAATCCATGACACAAGACCTCAACATATCCTCAACTATCTGGATTGTCCTCTCCGACTGTCCATCAGTCTGAGGATGAAAAGCAGTGCTAAGATTCAATCGAGTGCCCAAAGCTTTCTGAAATTATTTCCAAAATTGAGGAGTGAACTGGGGCCCTCTATCTGAAATAATAGACACTGGGACTCCGTGTAACCGCAAGATCTCCTCGATGTAAATCTCAGCGTATCTAGCCGCACTGTACGTCGTCTTCACTGGTAGAAAATGAGCGGACTTAGTCAATCTATCAACAATTACCCAAATAGAATTAAAACCCTTAGCAGTACGGGGCAATCCCACGATAAAATCCATAGTTATGTTTTCCCACTTCCATTCAGGTATCTCCAACCGTTGTAACGGTCCTGCCGGCTTCTGATGTTCCGCCTTAACTTGTTGGCACACTAAACAATGTGCAACAAAATTCGCCACATCATTCTTCATACCATGCCACCAAAACAACTGTTTCAAATCTTGGTACATCTTAGTTATACCAGGGTGGATAGTATAGGCAGAATGATGAGCTTCTTCAAGAATTAGCCTTCTCAACTCCTGAACTTGTGGCACACAAATTCTACCCTCGAACCTCAAAACACCTTCCTGATCAATCATAAATTCTGAATTACTTCTGTCTTTAACTGAATCCCTCAACTCGCACAACTTCGGGTCTGAATACTGAGCTTCCTTAATCTGATCACATAATGAGGAATGAGCCTGCAAATGAGCCAAAAATACTCCCTTATCAGCAATTTCAAATATGACTCCCTCTTGTTCAACTTTATGAATCTCCTGTACCAACGGTCTTCTCTCCATCTTTATGTGTGCTAAACTATTCATAGACTTCCTGCTTAAAGCATCAGCCACAACGTTTGCTTTTCCCGGATGGTACAGAATCGTACAATCATAATCCTTTAACAACTCCATCCACCTTCTCTGCCTGAGATTCAAATCCTTCTGTTCAAAGATGTACTTAAGGCTTTTGTGATCTGTGAAAATCTCACAGGTTTCTCCGTACAGATAATGTCTCCAAATCTTTAAAGCAAACACCACCGCAGCCATCTCTAAATCATGAGTTGGATAATTCTGCTCATGCAACTTAAGCTTTCTAGAGGCATAGGCAATAACTCGACCATCTTGCATTAACACACAGCCTAGCCCAATTCGAGAAGCATCACAATACACTGTATACCCACCAACTCCTGAAGGTAAACTTAGCACTGGAGCAGAGGTCAAAGATTCTTTTAACTTTTGAAAACTTGCCTCGCATTTCTCATCCCACACGAACTTCACATTCTTTTGGGTTAGCCTTGTCATCGGAGCTGCTATTCTTGAAAAATCCTGCACAAAACGGCGATAGTATCCTGCAAGACCTAAGAAACTTCGAATCTCAGTTACCGTAGTAGGTCGTGGCCAACTTTTAACTGCCTCAACCTTACTAGGATCAACTTGGATGCCATCCCTCGACACCACATGCCCCAAAAAAGTGACCTCAGTTAACCAAAACTCACACTTGGAAAGTTTAGCATAGAGCTGATGTTCTCTCAATCTCTGCAACACTATCCGCAAATGATGTTCATGCTCTTCCTCACTCTTGGAATAAACCAGGATATCATCAATGAACACGATCACAAACTTATCCAGGAATTCTCTGAATACTCGATTCATTAAATCCATGAATGCAGCAGGAGCATTTGTCAAACCAAAGGACATTACTAAGAATTCATAATGACCATAACGAGTCCTAAATGCCGTTTTTGGAATGTCTTCCTTCTTAATCTTCAACTGATGATACCCTGATCGCAGGTCTACTTTTGAAAAGTACTGCGCTCCTTGCAACTGATCAAACAAATTATCGATGCGCGGCAACGGGTACTTATTCTTTACTGTCACCTTGTTAAGCTGTCGATAGTCAATGCACAATCTCATCGATCCATCCTTTTTCTTGACAAATAACACTGGTGCACCCCAAGGAGAAGTACTAGGTCGTACGAACCCCTTATCTAGCAGTTCTTGTAACTGACTTTTTAATTCCCTCAACTCAGACGGCGCCATTCTATAGGGCGGAATAGAAATTGGCTGCGTACCAGGAATGACGTCAATACTAAATTCTATCTCTCGATCTGGGGGTAATCCCGGCAATTCCTCCGGAAAAACATCAGGAAATTCCTGAACAATAGGAATTTGGTCTAAGCTGACAGTAGGCCTGTCAACATCTTGGATTATCGCCAAAAATCCCTGACAACCTTTAGCCAACATTTGCTGGGCTTTTAAAGCAGAGATTAAGTTTGTTGGCTTATCTACTTCATTTCCAAACAACACGAACGAAGTTTCACCCGGAAAGTTAAACTTTACCACTTTCAGGTGACAATCCACCGTAGCATAGCATGAAGCTAACCAATCCATGCCCATTATGACATCAAAGTCTATCATATCAAGTATCATCAAATCGATAAAACTTTCTCTACCCTCAACAGACACTTCACAAGATTTGTACACTTGTGAAACTGACAAAGATTCCCCAACAGGGGTAGCCACAGTGAACGGACAATCAAGTCTAACTGAATTCTTATCCATCATCTTAGCAAAATATTTTGAAATATAAGAGTGTGTCGAACCAGGGTCAAACAATGCATAAGCCTTTTGAGAACATATAGAGATAATACCTGTGACCACAGCATTAGAAGCCCGAGCATCTTGCCTTGTCATTGCGTAAACCCTAGCTTGACCTTGGCCTGAAGGTTGTGCTCTCTTCTTTGGAGGTCGTCCTGATGTACCTCTACCCACAGAAGCAGAAGTTGCTCCCACAGACGGAGCTACAAAATTAGAAGGGTGGGGAGAAGGTCTAGCTGATCCATAACTCGAGGTCGATTGAGCAAACGGACACTCTTTCTTCATGTGACCCGGCTGTCCACAACCATAACACACCCCCAAGGTCTTCAGACAAACCCCTGAATGGTGCTTCCCACACATATTACAGGTAGGCCTGGAATAACTAGACTGACTTCCTCCAGACTGAGGTCTAGTACCTCCAAACTTTGGTCCCGAATCAGGAATGCCCATAGAAGATCTATAAGATCTGGGCGCTGGCCGCGTATCAGCTGACGAGGGTTGGCCCTGAGGGCGGTTACCCTTAAATGAAGATCCTTGGAACCTTTCGCTCCCCGTCTTCTGCTTCTTAGAAACCCCTTCTTCTTCAATGTGCCTCAACTCAATTCTCAAAGAACAGTCAACCACATCAGCATAAGAAGCAAAATGATTCAGCATCGGGGCCACAGCATCATGAATATGTATCGGTAATCCCTGAATAAATCTGCCGATTCTATCCCTCTCCAACGGAATCAAAGTAGATGCATACGAAGAAAGTTCTGTAAATCTTCTGTCATACTCAGCCACAGACATCCCAGAAGTACACTTCAACAGAAGAAATTCTTTAACTCTAGCATCCTTCTTGCTCTGGGGAAGAAAACGTTTCAGGAAAAGATCCTTAAAATCTGCCCATGACAATAATGATACTCTATCCCCCTGAAATCCTGGTACCGTCTTACTCCACGCATTCGCAATCCCCTTAAGTCGAAACAAGGCAAACTCCACGTATTGCACATCTAAGCATCTCAAAGCCCGGCATCTCTTCTCAATTCCTTCTAGAAACTCAATGGGTTCCTCTCGAGAATCAAACCCTGAGAACTTCGGAGGATCCAACTTTATAAACTCTGATAGCCTGACTGCGATGGATTCTTCCTCTATAACCTGGGGTGTCTCTACCTGAGTCTCATGCCTAGAGGACGTAGAGATCTCAGGAGACTGTGGATGAGATGGTTCTGCCTCAGATAGAATTTCCTGAAGAGGTCTAAGGGGTCGACCTCCCCGAACCCTAGCTCCCCTACGACCCTGTCCTCGGCCTCGAGGAGGCAAATCACTTCGCTGAGCAGAGCCTTGATCCGAAGCCCTAGAGCTCCCTCTAGACTGTACTCGTCTAGGCGGCATTTAACTATTCATAAAACATAGAAAATATTCAGTTTATAAGTTCGTTTCTGAAATCATAGGAAAAACACCACTTTTGAATTTCTTTTAGAGATCTTCAGAGATGCCACAACTATAGTTATGCCCGGGTTCATAACGATAATTGAGACCCCACCGAAGTATCTCTGCTCTGCTTAACCATAGAAAAACTTTGGCTCTGATACCAAATTGTCACGTCCCTATTTTTTGACCGTGACCGGCACAGAATATAAATACATCATATTCCGAAAGCCTAGCATTTTAAGTAAAACCTTTAAATTCTCCATAGCATTTTTCAAATTCATGCAAACATTTTCTAAGGTTCATGCAGAGCATTATCCTTTCCAAAATAATAAAAGTTCTTAATAAGCAATTACATCAAAAGTAGTCTTTATCAAACGAAACTTCGGATCAACAGCAAGGCTCTTTACCGCTCAGCTGGAGAATTAGGGTCACCTGCACTATCTGAAGCCAAAAATCTACTCGTGAATAACGTCCCAAAAACATGATTTAAAGGAATGCGGAAAATATTCAATGCAATCATCTTAAAAATGTATTTCTTAACACTTCGTAATCTAATGCGAACCTTTTCGTAAATATTTATATTTCAAGGGAAATAACCGTATGAACTAACTGTTTCTAATAACTCGTTCAAAACGATCTTTTCATAACAATGATCTTTCTGTAGGACTTCAACAGAATGAAAAACAGACGTGGACACACAGTCCACGAGGGTAACTAACCATTCTGGTGGCTCGAAGCCACAAACTGTCGCGAGAACGAATCCCACGAAATAATTCTGGTGGCTATGCCACAAACTGTCGCGAGAATAAATCCCACGAAATAATTCTGGTGGCTCAAGGCCACAAACTGTCGCGAGAATGAATCCCACGAAATAATTCTGGTGGCTATGCCACAAACTGTCGAGCTCGAATACCAAGGTGCACCAAGGACTAACAGTACTGCTGTTAGCAACCAGCGTTCTGTATTCCGTCCTAAAACATTTCCATCATGCGTGGGGTCCTTTTCACATGTAATGATCTCAATCGTTTCAAATACCATAATCATTGGTAAAGTCACTTTGAATTTCAAAAACCCCATCATGTACATTTAAAATCAAGTTACTGTAAAAACATATGCAATTCACATAGGAATATTTCATGAATAACATAAGTTCACTTTCAAATCTTTTTCTAAAGCCTCTTTATCCATTTTCATGCATAATTGTAATCTTTTGTAAATCGATCGAAAGAAAATCATTTCTAACGATTTAAACCATACTTTCGTAAAATTTGCTTTTCATAATTCATATTTGAAATTCAACATTTGAAATGACAATGCATTTGAAAACGTAAATTCTTAGGGAACGTTATTCACTCACCTGGAATTCTCTAAATATAATTTATTCTTGCTCTAAGCTTTAGAATATCAATCTCCCTTCATTTCCCTAAATCCCGAAAATAAAGCATTCCATGAGCTAACAGACAAAAACCACCATTTGAACAATTTCAATCTTTACAAACAACCATAATCATTCACTAAAAGTCTTATCTTTATTTCTTTTTCCAAACTGTTAAATTCCATATTCCATCTAAGAGTGACATTCAGCTCTTTTATCTCATAGTGCTTTTGATTTAACCCAATCACCATAAGTCACACAAATACCTGTTAATACTTGAATATTCTAAATATTTCACATTATCTCCTTCTCCATAACTTCCAAAACAGCAAGCTTTCACACATAAAATAGTTACTTCCAAAAGTAATTTGGGTTTGTAACATACACATTTCCTTAGCACATATATCAAAACGAAGATATTTTCAGCTTTCATACTTCCAGATTATCTTATTCCTAGCAAAAGCAACTCTATTTCCTTTATCTTCTTTCTTTCTAACTCATAACCGTAACCTCATTCCTTTGTCAACATAACCACGCACACACCACAGCAGCATACACAGCGCACAATCCACAGAAACAAAGTGACAGGAATGCTCATTGTTCATAACCATTGACAGCACACAACATGCATATTTTCACAGAACCCGCGAGCACAGTATGACAAACATATATATATAACACCGCAGCAACCCAGCATGCATTCAAAGATTAAACACATTGCGACAGAAACCATTTCCCAGATCCGCAGGTTCACAACGCCAGAACCAACAATACCGAGCAAGCAAACGGCAACAGGGTCAGGTACTTACTGCCTATTGCCGACAACTCTGCAACTCTGTCTCCGGCGTCACCAACTAGCTTCTCACTTCCTTCTTTCCTTATCAACAACAACGAACATCCCGATACTTGGAATGACGATGACACCGAAGAACAGAGTGAGCTTAGTTACTCACGGTAGCGAGCTAGAAGGAAAGGATAATGCGAAATTCGGTTTAAGAAGCTTACCCACAGAACCAATCGCCGAAGAGCAACTGGAAATCGACCTCCGAGACTTGCTACAGTAGCAAAGGACTTGCTACAGTAGCTCGACAATGGTGTCGGACAGAGCTACACAGCGACGGCGCTTACTTTGAATGTGGTCCACCGGAAGGAGTGTTACCGGCGATATCCCGAACCCAGAATCCGCGGCACTCCAGCGATCACCACCCAAACTCCCCTGTCACCGCAGCCTCGTTGACGACAGAAAGGAAAGGATCGGCGGAATGCTTCTTAAAGGCGTCCAGCCGAGCTTCCGTGCCGTGTACTCATCTCCCACGCCGCACGCTGAGCTTCTGTCGTCTCGCACCTGCCGCGTCGCTGCAGCCTGCCTTCTCTGTTCGCGGCTCGCAGGAAGGAAGAACGAAAATGATGAAGAAAACAGAGGTTCGGTGGGAAATAGACAGAGGGGCAAAATGGTAATTTCACGCGTCTGAGAAAAAAAATCACCTCCGCTTTCGCTGCGACTCGAACCCTGGCCGAATGTTTTTTTTTCCTTCGCCACTTGAACCACTCGGCTAACACTTCCCATTCGAAATATTCTACAGAGAATATACATATAACCGTTAATTAAATTCATAATCATAACAGCAACTAATCACTAACCACCACCACCAGGCAGGCACCATAACATATTTGGCCAACTAATTTAAGGGGGTAAACCTTAACTTTGAAGATATCTCCCTAATGCTATTACATGTAGTAGGATCCAACCTACTCCCTTAGTGAGCATGTCAAATCACTTTGCCCTCTAAACCTATAGATTAGGGGTAATTATATCATATATTAAGAATTGGAGAAGTACTAATACTAACTAATAAGTACTATTAGTCCTTTTAATAAGAAAGTTATTTAGTTTTAAAAAGCATAAATTATTTTTCCATACATGCTTATTTTTAATGAACATAGGGGAATAGGGTAAAAATTAATATAACAATGAAATTTATTATAATTAATAAGGATAATATTAAAAATTATTTAAATTTTATGATAAATTTAATATTTTTAACTATTTTTAGAAGTTGCTTAAATTATTTATGCTATTTCAGACTGTTCTAAACATTTCTACCTTTCATATAAGTTTGCTGTTAGAAAATATGTCATCTTTTAAGTGCAAATATTTTCTGGAGACTCAAATAAAGTCACCACAAGTTTTTCAACCTCAAAATTAAGTCACTCTTACAAAGAAAATCAATATTATTATTTTCTAGATTTTCTTTACCACACGGTATCTCCAAGCTAAAAGGCAAATTCCTATTGCTTGACTTCGCTTGCCATGTACTTAATCATCAAATTCAGAGTCCTAAATCAGCAATTGAAACCAGGGTGAGTAGAATCACTAACAAATTCACATCAAGAAACTTCATATCAGCAACAAAAACTTAATGTGAATACGTTACAAGATAAACTATATATAATGAGAAGCTATAAAATACAAGGAAAGATATGTGTAACGATATAATACCGTAATTTTCCAAAAATTACATAACCTTTGCCAATTTTTATAATTGTACAAGTAGAGTAATTATAACTTCATTTCAGCTTTCTTTCATATTCCATTCTTCAATTTCTATTATTTAATTTGGGCTAGAACCAATAAGCTGTCTATCAAAATAACTATAAGAAGAAGCTAATAGGGGCAAAGGTTATGTTTGAATTATTTTTGATAAAATTGTGGAGTTTGTTATCATCATAAGAAAAAATAGGGCTTCAAATAATATTTATTTGAAGTTCAACTTGATATATAACCAAAATAATATATTCCTCATATCCTTAATATATGATATAATTGGGGAGTTGATTATGGTCTAAAATATAATAACTATTTCTTATATTTATCAACTTTTTCATAAATTAGATATTTGTTAAACAATAACCAAATAAAAAAAAGTAGGGAGGGAATTGATGACGATGATTAAGTTGTTTTAAAAAAAATATACTATCTAAGTTAACTAATTTACTTAATCTAATCGAATTAATTAAATATATCATATATTAATGATTGAAAGAGTATATATACACTCCAACTTTCAAAAGGTTGATTGAACTTGAGTTGAAAATGGGCAAGAGTTTTTTCCTGGCAGCGACTCTAAAATGGATCAGCATCCAAAGCATTTGTAAAATGATACTCATATAATAAAATAAAACAGAAAGCATTTGACAAATATTTAAAACTAAAATACGAAAAAAAAATAAAACAATCACAGATAGCAGTAATGCTTATATATATATATATACATGTATAGTATGCAGAAAATAATAAGAAGAAAGTCAGACTTTGGAGGAGATATATGCACCTGATTGTCACATTTCCAATAGTATTTCTGCGTCTTCTCCATTTGAAGCTTAAATCCTTCTACAATCTCTATATGAGGGGGGCCTTAGTTTCCAATTGAAGGCTTCAAAATATTTGAGAGAAGGACAGCGCATGATTCCTCTTAATACAAAAGATGCCTTAGAGGTAATTAAGAAACGGTCTGTTCAGAGTAAATGGGGCCACAATTTTGTTTCAAGTCTTTCAACAAATAACCCCTCATTCGTTACTTAATGAAAGTGTGAAATATACGACTATTTAAAATGTATTCGATCTCTAAAGAGTATTATTTTGTTATAATTTTAATTGCGGTATTTGAGAAGACATCATAACTCTTGAGTGTCTAAGTTTACGTTTAAAGATAATTGATGGATCGTTCTATCCAATATTAGTATCACCTATAAGAAAAAAAGAATTTACCCTATATTTAATTTGTAGGTGAGTCTAACTCCTTTCTAAAAATTTTATAAACAAAAAAAAAATCTTTTAACAAATAGAGGACACAGAGTAAAAATGGCGAATTGAAACAAAATTTCAACGAGTTTCAACAAATTTTGTGTTTTTTCTTGTTTGGGGGAGGGGGGGCTATGGGATTTGATACAAAATTTAAAATGAGTCGTAAAATACTTAATGTGGATCGTGGATAATATAATTTCTTTTTTTTATATATGTTTTATATTGATATTGATATTTATGTTTGGAAAAGACAAACAGTGGAAGATTACAAAAGGCATCAACATTACATCACATCCATATCTTAACACAAAGCCTTTCTTCATCTGAGGAAATAAATATACAAAATTATCAAACTTCCCAACTCCAGAAATCTACTTCTAATACTAATAATAAGCAATCTAAAATATCAAATAATGAAATTCACAAACTTGCCACTCGAAAAGCATGATCTTCTTTCTTTACATTTTACAAAGTAAACCACACACCGATGGAGCTTCCCCGCTATTTTTCTTTCCAAACTCAATCTCTCATTATCAGACACAGGAATGAGTGAGTGCACATCAATTCTTTCCTTTCTTCATCAAAAGTCACAGGGAGAGCAAATTGCATTCTGTTCACCTTCCAAACTGTCCCAAGATTTGGATCTTTATGCAGTACATTCCTCTGCAAATTCTATCGGACTTGACCCAGAACCATGACCTAGCCGGCCAACCGTCAAACCTAGAGCCAGACAGTGGATTCAAATCCAATTCCCCGTACTAGAGTCCAGACCTGAGCTCAGATTCTCAACATTGGCCAACTATAAAATATACTATCAGATGGGGGGATATCACCTAGTTTATACCTAAAAAACAAATATACTATGAAAATTTGAAAGTTTACAAACAAGTACAAAGTTCATGGATTAATAATTATCCACAAAGACCATTGAGCACTTGAATCAACTGGTAGGAGTTGTTCTCGCTTAACTTGAAGTATTGAGTTCAAACTTAGGAATGCAGCAGTGTAAGGTGGTAGGTTTGTTGCCCATACGAGTCCTACCATAGCTTGATCCGGATTAGTCTAGGTCATGTGAAGTCCTCAAGTTAAAAGAGGCAGACCCAAGATACCGGGTACTCACAAAAAAAACAAAAGAAATTATCCACAGGGATTTTCCTAAAGGTGCAGCTTGATTTGATTTCCCTACTTTTCTAAGAATATCTAAGATTCTCCAACCAAACACAACCTAAGAATGTTACTATTAAACCCATAACAACAATATTTGAATCCAACCAAAGGTGGCCCCATTGCCCTTGCCACACAGCTTGCCATCAGTATGAGCCCCAAGCAAGTCAGAAAGCACAATACCCCATTTCATTGCTGACATTGGAATAATATTCATTATAATTGAGATATTCCTAGAAGCGAGAAAGCCCCAAGCTGCCATATTTAGGAGCCTTGATATAGCAATGCTACAATTCTTTTAGATTTTTATGAAACTTCTACTTTATTGAAAGCACCTGCAATTCAATACAATTAGCATGTTAATTCCCTATTTTTTTCCTTAATACCTCAATTATTTGAAAATATACCCAACATTGACAAAAGATTCACATGAGCTCTATAACAGATCCTTTTTTTCTTATCCAATCTATGGATGCCAATTTTGTCAAATTGGACCAAGCCAATCAGTTCAATTCGATAAATCATTGAATTACTACCTAAACTGATCTGAAACCTCCACAAAATAGGTCATTACAAGAAACAAATCAACGATTGAAAGAAACTACAAGAAGAAATCCTAAAAGGCACAGCAAAACATCAATGTATTTTTTTTATAACAATGTATTTTTATGTTCGGAAGAACACTTGGCCAGATCTACTACTCCAAAAGCTACCTAAATACTTTAATATTTCCATGTCATCAAAGACAATGCCTTGAAAGTCTTCTACAAGCATGAACAAGTCATCAAATTAAGCAATACATCGAATTGACGCCATATAAACTACTTAAATTGTAAGCCTTTTCAAAGTATTTTTATGAAAATTAACCAATACCCTCAAGCAATGTCTAAATATAGGAGAATTTGCTAATAATTAAGATCTTTCCAAATATCTCTAGAAAAACCATATACATCTAGTATTTATCATTTTTTTATTTTCAAAAAAACACCGGACCAGTAATTTAAAATGTTACATGGTTTACTTAAAATTTTTTGATTTTGAATCTACCAGACAAATTTTTCTGACCAACTCCTTCATCCCAGGTTCTTGTTGTAAGACCCAATCAGAAATCTAGTTTAGGCACATCCCAGGTCTCTTTATCGTTACTTGAAGTAATTTTGCTTCGTCGTTGAAGCTTTCTTCACCTGAGGTTTTTGTTGTGCTCGTTGTTATCGCCTAAGGTGTGATAAAGATTCTCGTCGTCATTGCTGCTAGGTTTTGGAATCAACACGGGAAGAAGAAGATGAACAGTTACATCGTAGAGGGTAACAGAGATGATTTTAGACACTCTGTGATAGATATTATTTATTATTATTATTTTCTAATAATTATTTAAATATTTATTTATTTAAAGTTATTTTTTTATAAACTTTTTTAAAACAAATTTATTTAAAAATATTTTAAAAATACTTTTTTTTATAACTACTTCCAAAGCTAATCCAAATAAGAATTAACTTAACTATTTTTTAAATAATTATTATTATTATTATTTCTCACCCGTATGGAACGTCGGCAGAGCACCAGATGAAACCCTCCGTCATCTCCAACTCTCGTCGGCTTTTCTAATGGCTCGTATTCTTCGAATCGCTCGAAGAATGCTATACGCTTCTTCCCCTACGATTAGAACCCCCACACATGAGGTCTCGGGTTGCGTCCACTCAATAAATGTCATTTCAACCTCTCTTCATCAAACCAGACCTTATGGAGGTCCGGTAACGGCCGAGTCGCCCTTTGAATCTAACATTTTAAGAATTCTTCGGAACGAGATGGAGTACCAGTCCGAGTACGCACCTCCAGAACAGCTTTACACTCCTTTCTTTTTCTATAGTATGATTTTGCTGTTATTTTTGTGTCAATCTTTTCATCTAGTTTTCCATTTCTCCCGCATTTTGGTGTTATAATTACTTGTAGTTGGCGGTCTTGGAAATTTATCATTCCTATCTCCTTGTTATTAATTTCTGAATCTGCGTAGAGATGGAAATCTAAAATGTAAATATTGTGAACGATACTATGTTGTGTATACTCAATCAAATGCCTTTGTAGTTGAAGCTTGGCTAGATTTTTATATGTTATGATAGTTACTGGAAAGAAAACGACAAAAATCGATGTAAGCCTCAGGGTTAGTTGAGGCTGGGAATAATATGCCTTGAGAATTCACTAACTCATTGTGCAAATGGGAGCAATTGATAGAGTTTAGAGAATCCTTATATTATATAATTTAAAATTAAGATAAAAAAGAAAGGGACAATTGAATAAAAGAAAAGAACTCAACCAATTTAGCAAAACCAAAGTTGTTGGCTTGGGTTAATTATACTGAAAAATTCATATTCATACTCAAAATAGGCTTTTGGTTGCCAGTTGGAGTGTTAGGGGTGGCTTTCTAGATGATTAAGTTTTGGTTTTGATTACAGTATTTATTCTTTGAAATACTTATGAAAGAATGTTGTGATGAAGTTACAACTACTAGTATAATCATGATAATTGGGAGAGATTATGTGTTGGAAAAGAAAATCCAGTCATTGGATTTTCACATCAATAGGTATGATATATTGTTATATCCAATCTGTTCTCATGTTTCTCCTTGCATTTTATAGCTTCCTATTGCAGTTCGTCTTGTAAAGTATCCACATTGTAACAAAAGCTTGTTTCAGTAAAAATATGTCTCTTTTCTAAACAACGCAGCCTCACACAAAATTCAATTCATTCACCGTTCAAGATCGGCCAGGTGAGCAGTGGATTACAATGAAGGGGAGGTTTGGGGACAAAGAAGAAATAAAAATTGAAGCTACCATGTTTGATGTGTATGCGCAGATTCCCAAGCTTGGAGATGACAGATATGGGATGAATGTCCGTCTTCACATTGGTCTACTTGTGGATATTTCAAAGGAGGAATGTGGCAGTGAATTGGAATTTGTCTGCTCAGCATGGCCAGAATCCTTAGAAATTCAAAGAGTTTTCATACTAAGGCGTGATCGGACTTAGGCTATGCCTTACATGGGGTCTGATTTCAGGTTTGGCATGTTAATGTCTTTGCCTCTTACATATTGGTTGTTTTAAGCGAGTTTGAATCTAAAATTTAACAAATCCAAAACATTTATTGAGTTTTTATAGCTGATTTGAAGTTTTTTAATATGGATTTGTTAGTCATTCTACTCTGATTCAATTGTTTATTCAGGAATTTGAATGCCGATATTCAGGAGAATTTTCATGAGTATGTAAAGACAAGGGGCATAAATAATGAATTATGTTTTTTCTTGCATCATTATATGGCTAACAAGGACAGAATTGAGCTTCTACGGTATTTGGGAATTGTCAAGTCTTTTGTGGAAAAATAGAAGGGTATCTTGGGCGGTAAGATTTGCTATGGACACTTCATTTTGCCACTAATTTAGTTTCCTTAGATGAAAATTCATCTATCAATGTTTTCTTCAATATTTGACTATGTAAATACATGTCAAGCAAGTTAAGCAATGGAGCCTTGTATCTGCTTTTTATCTTGGAGATTCAGCAGAGAGAAGAAAATCTAGGCAATAATAATTAGAATTCTTTGTAAGACTTTTGACTGTATTTTTGAAGTCATGGAATTCATATTGGTTGTTCTGCAAGATGGTACTCTGCCTGCTAAATCACGTGGTACTTTGGGTTTAGCTTGATTTGAACCTCTGGAAAATACTTGCATTAAAAGTTGCCACAAATGCTTAGAAATACTACCAAACACAAATAAAGGTAGAAATGCTTGGAATAGAGCCAGAAATGGTCGAAATACAATTGGAAAGACAGCCCAAGAATATTTTCATGTTATATGATATCATTCATGTCCATGTTCTCTTGTCCTTTCTTTTGGGTGAACTCTCTTGTTCTGCTTTGTAACATATATTATATATTGCATTTCCTTGAAATTTCCTTTCCTAGTTATACCGGGGAACTGATAACCTTTGTTCTAATGGATATTTCAAACTGCTAATTAGTGAGAAATAGTGCTCAGAAAATGCTGGCACTTCCTCACACGTGCCACAATCCAAATGTAGATTGCTGTGTTGAAAGCATCTGTTTTCACTTTAATGAGTTGTTCTAAATCTAGCAAGGAGCACTTATGTATTTGTCATGGCTATTCCTAGACCTTAGGAAGTTGCTTCTGTTTTTGGATTTCATTGGAAAGCGCCTTCCTTTCTTTATCGGACTCCAAAAAGTTTGGGTTGAGTTGAGTAGGGCTACGAAGGTAGTTCCGAACAGTTTTTAATGTAGCTGCATATTCATTCAAAGTTTTTCTCTCTCTCTCTGTAGCCTGTAAAGAGGACTAGATGATTCCTTATGAAATTTATGTCTTGAGAATTCATTGATACATTCAAAAGATGAGAGAAATTAATATAGAAAAGAAAATTCTGTTATATAAAGTTTTTTATTTAAGAAAGTCAAAATTTAGGGGCGGGGGAAAGGAAAAAAAACTGAATTAAACTCGGCAAATAAAGGGTTTTGTTTAGAGTTTCATTGAAATTTTTGCTAGCTTGTATGGTTTACTTAAAAGTTATTGATGGAAGACTTTGAAGTTTCTCTTTAAATCCTTGAATTTGTTAAAACTGTTATGTTCATTACGCTATCTATACTTCTATGGTTTCAAGACCAATAATTTCCAATGAATGTTAGGTATGTATATTTCTTTTGGGTTATGGTGTTAGCTTTCAAAATCAACTTAGATCATGTTAGCTTTGACTATGTAGAACCCAAGAGGGGTGAATTGGGTTCTTTGAAAATTTTGCACAATGGCTAGTCAATCATAGCACACTTAGTCGAACAATCAAATAAGCAGTTAAATATACAAGTGCAGAAAGCGAAGAGTATTGAAGGGAAAGGGAGAATCAAAATCAAACGATTTATCTTGGTTTGTCTCCTCAACTAAGCTTACACCCAATCCCCAACCCAATCTCATATTTGAGATCTTCTTCACTGATCCCACAAGTTCAATCTGAATACTTATGAAACCACTACAATCTCCTTTACCTCTTCACCAGGCCATCTAGAGGCAATGTATTTTTTATTGCTAAAACCAGTACTTGTTGTATCAGAACATGCAAGTTGTGACTCTCTAATCTAACTTTTCAAGCTTGAAAATTGAGAACTTTAATCTTCGTTCAATGTTGTCAAGATCTCCTCGCTTTTGTCAATGTGAATTTAGGTGGTTCAAACTTGTTATTTTTATTTGGCCAAGTTGCTTCACGAATTCCCATGGACTGTAAATCTTTCCTAACTTGAAGATGATCTGTTGACTTTTTTTGAATCATTTAGAAATGTTTATAGGTCTCTATCACACATTTTTCAATGTGCATAATATCAAGAATATGACATAACAAATTATATTCCTGATAGGGATGATTGAAGAAGATACTTGTCTTGTGTCACTAAATGGAAAAGGACCTTCTTGCATCTTCTTTAGCATTATCATTTTTGCCGTGTTCAACATTATCATCTTCAAACCGCCATAAGACATCCATACCAAATAAAATCACTAGATGGCATCTCTTTTCTTATTTCTCATTTAAGTAATTCTGTTGCAATCTAAATTTTTATTTCTTATTAAGGAACTATTTATGTGCTCTACTTATGACTGCGAATGATGCACTAGGTGAGGGTCAAAGTTGCATGCCGGACATGTCAACTCAATATGCAAGTTCCAACCAAATAACATTCCCAAATCATGAAAGTCGCTAATCATCTGCATCAAAGTTGCAGGCAAGTTGAACATTGCCTCTATGCCTACAATCCACAAGTCTGACAATTCTGATATCAACAGTTGGAGATACACGTTTATCCCCGATGCTCTTCTTGGAATGATCATGTATAAAAGGAAGGAGCTCTATTTCATTCACATCCCAAATAAAAAGTTGTATGGAACTAAGACCATTGGTCAAATATTGTAACTAGTGCAAAGTTTCCCAAGCAGGTTAAGACCATTTGTCAAAGAAGACGTATATTTCTAAGGGTGTTAGCCATGAAACCTGAAAATTTAGAGACATAACTGTCACGTCCCGAAATTTGGACTGTGACCGGCACGGAATATGAATAGTTTCATATTCCGAAAGCCTAAACCCTCAAATACAACGTTTAAAGTTTCCATAATATTTTTTCAAAATAAACACAATATTTTCTAAGATCTATGTGGAGCACTTGCCTCTTTATCAAAATAACACAAGTACTTAATAAAGGTTAAAATCAATCTTGTTCAAAAACAACGCTTCGGATCTGCGACGAGGCTCTTCACTGCTCAGCAAAAGGATTAGGGTCACCTGCACTATCTGAGGCCAAATAATCTACTCGTGAATAACGTCCCAAAAACATGATTTAAAAGAATGTGAAAATCAACAATGCATAATCATACCGAAAAATGTATTTTATAATATTCTGTAATGTGCTGTAAACATTTCCATAAATATCTGTATTTTCAGGAAAAAACAACAATCTGATATAACCTCTTTAAATAAATCGTTTAAAAGCCATTCTTTCAAAACCATAATCTTTCTGCAGGACTTCAACAGAACAAAAACAGACGTTGACACATAGTCCACGAGAGTAACTAACCAATCTGGCAGCTCGAAGCCGCTAACTGTTGGTGGCTCAAGGCCACTAACCTTCGCGAGTACGAAACCCACGGTGAAATCTGGTAGCTCAACCACTACCCTTCGCGAGTACGAAACCCACGGTGAAATCTGGTAGCTCAACCACTGCCCTTCGCGAGTACGAAACCCATGGTATAATCTATCGAGCTCGGGTAACCAAGGTGCACCAAGGACTAACAGTACTGCTGTTAGCAACCAGCGTTCTGTATTCCGTCCTAAAACATTTCCATCATGCGAGGGGGTTATTTCACATGAAATAATCTCAATCGTTTCAATACCATAACCATTGGTGTCACGTCCCTATTTTTGGACCGTGACCGGCACAGAATATAAATACATCATATTCTGAAAGCCTAGCATTTTAAGTAAAACCTTTAAATTCTCCATAGCATTTTTCAAAATCATACAAACATTTTCTAAGGTTCATGCAGAGCATTATCCTTTCCAAAATAATAAAAGTTCTTAAGAAGCAATTACATCAAAAGTAGTATTTATCAAACGAAGCTTCGGATCAACAGCAAGGCTCTTTACCGCTCAGTTGGAGAATTTGGGTCACCTGCACTATCTGAAGCCAAAAATCTACTCGTGAATAACGTCCCAGAAACATGATTTAAAGAATGCGGAAAATAATCAATGCATAATCATATTAAAATGTATTTCATATCGCTTTGAAATCTAATTCAAACCTTTTTGTCAACATTTGTATTTCAGGGGAAATAATCGTATGAACTAACTGTTTCAAATAACTCATTCAAAACAATCTTTTCAAAACCATAATCTTTCTGTAGGACTTCAACAGAACAAAAACAGACGTGGACACACAGTCCACGAGGGTAACTAACCATTCTGGTGGCTCGAAGCCACTAACTGTCGCGAGAACGAATCCCACGAAATAATTCTGGTGGCTATGCCACAAACTGTCGCGAGAATAAATCCCACGAAATAATTCTGGTGGCTCAAGGCCACAAACTGTCGCGAGAACGAATCTCACGAAATAATTCTGGTGGCTATGCCACAAACTGTCGAGCTCGAATACCAAGGTGCACCAAGGACTAACAGCACTGCTGTTAGCAACCAGCGTTCTGTATTCCGTCCTAAAACGTTTTCATCATGCGTGGGGTCCTTTTCACATGTAAAGATCTCAATCGTTTCAAAATATCACAATCATTGATAAAGTCACTTTGAATTTCTGTTACCCCAGCATGAACATACAAAATCAAGTTACTGTAAAAACATATGCAATTCACAGAGAAATATTTCATGAATAACATCAGTTCAATGTCAAATCTTTTTCTAAAGCTTCTTTATCCATTTTCATGCATAATCGTAATCTTTTGTAAATTAATCGAAAGAAAATCATTTCTAACGATTTAAACCACAATTTCGTAAAACTTGCTTTTCGAAATCCATATTTGAAATTCATCATTTGAAATAACAATGCATTTGAAAATGTAAATTTGTAGGGAACGTTATTCACTCACCTGTCGCGTTCCTATACCGCTACTCCTCCCCCCAAACACTTGCTACAAGATTACCTCTCAACCCCCTGATATTAAAACAACACATTAACATTCTGCTTAAAGTCCTTGGCCATAAAAAGCATCCCTAACTTATCACTTCCACCACTAATCATTCAATTTGAAAATTCAATAACCCAGCCACTAATCCTTAACAATCACTTATGCCTTTAACTCAACTTAATTATCACAAAAATTCTTATATTGCTTCGGTTAACCCATGGGTTATTTCCAACAAGCTAAAATGTCAAAGGCCTAATTCATGCATCCAATAATAATCCATCAACAGAACCAACACATGACGGCAAACACACAGACCCTTCCTGCCTTCACATTGGCCGGACAATTTCAGTACCCCAATGCGCATCGGATCACACACACTCCATAGATGCATAACAACATTTATATAAATATCACACTGCAGTAGCAACCCAGCATGCATCCGAAGATATACATACGGCAACAGTAACCTTTCCGAACAAGCAAACAGTAACCAGAATTGCTAAAACAGCATCCACAGCAAAAACAGTAACAGCCACGGTTGCGGAGAGAAATAAAGAACAAGGGTGAGACTTACCATCCTTCCCACCAACACTAGCTGCAGAACCTCGGGGTTGATCAGAAAAATGACAATGCACAGCGTCAATCCACTCCCTCTAACACTCACGGCAACGGCCTAAAATAGAGCAGCGGTGACGACACTGAACAGAAATGAGTGAGCTCTGTCACTCTGCAACCGCTTAAGAGGAAAGATGGAGTTGAATACGAAATGTGAACTAGGGAGCTTACCACTACACTAACCGAATGGAGCACGACAGAAACCAGCCAGAAAATGGAATCAACGACTTGCTACAGTAGCAAAGGATTTGCTACAGTAGCACGAAAATGGTGTCAGACAGAAGCTACACGGGACGGCGCTCACCTTGAATGTGGTCCACCGAAAGGAGTGTTACCGGCGTTATATCCTGAACCCAGAATCCTGCGGCACTCCTGCGCTCTTCACTCAACCTCTCACGGCCACCTCACTGCCGAAGGAAGAATGGAAATAGGGAAGGAATACCTCAATCTTAAAGGCGACCCGCAGGACCTCCGTGCCGTGTACTCTTCTCCCGTGCCGCACGCTGAGCTTCTGCCATCCAGCACCTACCCGCGTCGCTGCCTGCCGTCTCTGCTCGCAGGAATGAAAAATGAGGAAGAAAAGCAGAGGTTCGGTGAGAAATAGACAGAGGGGCAAAAGAGTAATTTCACACGTCTGAGAAAAAAAAATCACTTCCGCTTTCGCTGCGACTCGAACACTGGCCCAAATGTTTTACTTTCGCCTCTTGAACCATTCGGCTAACGCTTCCCATACGAAATATTTCACCACAAATATACTTATAACCGCTAATTAAATTCCTAATCATAACATTCTTCCCCTCTTAAGAAATTCGGTCCTCCGAATTTGGAAAAATATACTCACCTTAGCTCTGAAATAATTGTGGGTATTTGATTCGCATCTCAGCCTCCAACTCCCAAGTAGCTTCTTCCTCTGAGTGGTTTCGCCATAACACCTTCACCGAAGGAATCTCCTTCGACCGCAACTTCTTTACTTGTTGATCAATAATAGCTATCGGATCTTCATCATATGACAGGTCCTCGTTCACCTGAACCTCCTGATATTCGACAACATGGGAGGGATCATACAAGTACTTTCGCAACATCGATACATGAAACACCGGATGTATCCCTGATAGCTCTGGTGGTAAGGCTAATCGATAAGCTACCGCACCTACTTTATCCAAAATTTCAAAGGGGCCGATAAACCTCGGACTTAACTTACCCTTTTTACCAAATCTCATAACCCCTTTCATTGGTGACACTCTTAAAAACACTTTATCTCCGGCCATGAACTCTAATTCCCTACGACGATGATCTGCATAAGATTTCTGTCGACTTTGAGCCGCCAACAACCTTTGTTGAATCACCTTCACCTTTTCTTTAGCATCTTGAACCAAATCAGGCCCTAATATCATTCCGTCTCTAACTTCGAACTATCCAATTGGAGATCTACACTGCCTCCCGTACAACACCTCAAATGGTGCCATTTGAATACTTGATTGATAACTGTTATTATAGGCAAACTCTACTAACGGTAAATGTTTGTCCCAACTTCCACCAAAATCCATGACACAGGACCTCAACATATCCTCAACTATCTGGATTGTCCTCTCCGACTGTCCATCAGTCTGAGGATGAAAAGCAGTGCTAAGATTCAATCGAGTGCCCAAAGCTTTCTGAAATGATTTCCAAAATTGAGAAGTAAACTGGGGCCCTCTATCTGAAATAATAGACACTGGAACTCCGTGTAACCGCAAGATCTCCTCAATATAAATCTCAGCGTATCTAGCCGCACTGTACGTCATCTTCACTGGTAGAAAATGAGCAGACTTGGTCAATCTATCAACAATTACCCAAATAGAATCACAACCTTTAGCAGTACGGGGCAATCCCACGATAAAATCCATAGTTATGTTTTCCCACTTCCATTCAGGAATCTCCAACCGTTGTAACGGTCCTGCCGGCTTCTGATGTTCCGCCTTAACTTGTTGGCACACTAAACAATGTGCAACAAAATTCGCCACATCATTCTTCATACCATGCCACCAAAACAACTGTTTCAAATCTTGGTACATCTTAGTTATACCAGGGTGGATAGTATAGGCAGAATGATGAGCTTCCTCAAGAATTAGCCTTCTCAACTCCTGAACTTGTGGCACACAAATTCTACCCTCGAACCTCAAAACACCTTCCTGATCAATCATAAATTCTGAATTACTTCTGTCTTTAACTGAATCCCTCAACTCGCACAACTTCGGGTCAGAATACTGAGCTTCCTTAATCTGATCACATAATGAGGAATGAGCTTACAAATGAGCCAAAAATACTCCCTTATCAGCAATTTCAAAAATGACTCCCTCTTGTTCAACTTTATGAATCTCCTGTACCAACGGTCTTCTCTCCATCTTGATATGGGTTAAACTATTCATAGACTTTCTACTTAAAGCATCAGCCACAACGTTCGCCTTCCCTGGATGGTACAGAATCGTACAATCATAATCCTTTAACAACTCCATCCACCTTCTCTGCCTGAGATTCAAATCCTTCTGTTCAAAGATGTACTTAAGGCTTTTGTGATCCGTGAAAATCTCACAGGTTTCTCCGTACAGATAATGTCTCCAAATCTTTAAAGCAAACACTACCGCAGCCATCTCTAAATCATGAGTTAGATAATTCTGCTCATGGAACTTAAGCTTTCTAGAGGCATAGGCAATAACTCGCCCATCCTGCATTAATACACAGCCTAGCCCGATTTGAGAAGCATCACAATACACTGTATACCCACCGACTCCTGAAGGTAAACTTAGCACTGGAGCAGAGGTCAAAGATTCTTTTAACTTTTGAAAACTTGCCTCGCATTTCTCATCCCACACGAACTTCACATTCTTTTGGGTTAGCCTTGTCATTGGAGCTGCTATTCTTGAAAAATCCTGAACAAAACGACGATAATATCCTGCAAGTCCTAAGAAACTCCGAATCTCCGTTACCGTAGTGGGTCGTGGCCAGCTTTTAACTGCCTCAACCTTACTAGGATTAACTTGGATGCCATCCCTCGACACCACATGCCCCAAAAAGGTGACCTCAGATAACCAAAACTCACACTTGGAAAGTTTGGCATAGAGCTGATGTTCTCTCAATCTCTGCAACACTATCCGCAAATGATGTTCATGCTCTTCCTCACTATTGGAATAAACCAGGATATCATCAATGAACACGATCACAAACTTATCCAGGAATTCTCTGAATACTCAATTCATTAAATCCATGAATGCCGCAGGAGCATTTGTCAAACCAAAGGACATTACTAAGAATTCATAATGACCATAACGAGTCCTAAATGCTGTTTTTGGAATATCTTCCTTCTTAATCTTCAACTGATGATACCCTGATCGCAGGTCTACTTTTGAAAAGTACTGCGCTCCTTGTAACTGATCAAACAAATCATCAATGCGCGGCAACGGGTACTTGTTCTTTACTGTCACCTTGTTAAGCTGTCGATAATCAATGCACAATCTCATCGAGCCATCCTTCTTCTTGACAAATAACACTGGTGCACCCCAAGGAGAAGTACTAGGTCGTACGAACCCCTTATCTAGCAATTCTTGTAACTGAATCTTTAATTCCCTTAACTCAGACGGTGCCATTCTATAGGGCGGAATAGAAATTGGTTGCGTACCAGGAATGACATCAATACTAAATTCTATCTCTCGATCAGGGGTAATCCCGGCAATTCCTCTGGAAAAACATCAGGAAAATCCTGAACAATAGAAATTTGGTCTAAGCTGACAGTAGGCCTATCAACATCTTGGATTACCGCCAAAAATCCCTGACAACCTTTTGCCAACATTTGCTGGGCTTTTAAAGCAGAGATTAAGTTTGTTGGCTTATCTACTTCGTTTCCAAACCACACAAATGAAGTTTCATCCGGAAAGTTAAACTTTACCACTTTCAGGTGACAATCCACCGTAGCATAGCATGAAGCTAACCAATCCATGCCCAGTATGACATCAAAGTCTATCATATCAAGTATCATCAAATCGACAAAACTTTCTCTACCCTCAACAGACACTTCACAAGATTTGTACACTTGTGAAACTGACAAAGATTCCCCAACAGGGGTAGCCACAGTGAAAAGACAATCAAGTCTAACTGAATTCTTATCCATCATCTTAGCAAAATATTTTGAAATATAAGAATGTGTCGAACCAGGGTCAAACAATGCATAAGCCTTTTGAGAACATATAGAGATAATACCTGTGACCACAGCATTAGAAGCCCGAGCATCTTGCCTTGTCATTGCGTAAACCCTAGCTTGACCTTGGCCCGAAGGTTGTGCTCTCTTCTTTGGAGGTCGTCCTGATGTACCTCTACCCACAGAGGCAGAAGTTGCTCCCACAGACGGAGCTGCAAAAGTAGTAGGGTGAGGAGAAGGTCTAGCTGATCCATAACTCGAGGTTGATTGAGCAAACGGACACTCTTTCTTCATGTGACCCAGCTGTCCACAACCATAGCACACCCCCAAGGTCTTCAGACAAACCCCTGAATGGTGCTTCCCACACATATTACAGGTAGGCCTGGAATAACTAGACTGACTTCCTCCAGACTGAGGTCTAGTACCTCCAAACTTCGGTCCCGAATCAGGAATACCCACAGAAGATCTATAAGATCTGGGCGCTGGCCGCATATCCGCTGACGAGGGTTGGCCCTGAGGGCGGTTACCCTTAAATGAAGATCCTTGAAACTTTTCGCTCCCAGTCTTCTGCTTCTTAGAAACCCCTTCTTCTTCCATGTGCCTCAACTCAATTCTCAAAGCACAGTCAACCACATCAGCATAAGAAGAAAAATGATTCAGCATCGGAGCCACAGCATCATGAATATGTAACGGTAATCCCTGTATAAACCTGCCGATTCTATCCCTTTCTGACGGAATCAAGGTAGATACATACGATGAAAGTTCAGTAAATCTTCTGTCATACTTAGCCACAAACATCCCAGAAGTACACTTCAACAGAAGAAATTCTTTAACTCTAGCATCCTTCTTGCTCTGGGGAAGAAAATGTTTCAGGAAAAGATCCTTAAAATCTGCCCATGACAATAATGATACTCTATCCCCCTGAAATCCTGGTACCGTCTTACTCCACGCATTCGCAATCCCTTCAAGTCGAAACAAGGCAAACTCCACGTATTGCACATCTGGGCATCTCAAAGCCCGGCATCTCTTCTCAATTCCTTCCAGGAACTCCATGGGTTCCTCTCGAGAATTAAAACCTGAGAACTTCAGAGGATCCAACTTTATAAACTCTGATAGCCTGACTGCGATGGATTCTTCCTCTATAACCTGGGGTGTCTCTACCTGAGTCTCATGCCTAGAGGATGTAGAGATCTCAGGAGACTGTGGGTGAGATGGTTCTGCCTCAGACAGAATTTCCTAAAGAGGTCTAAGGGGTCGACCTCCCAGAACCCTAGCACCCCTACGACCCTATCCTCGGCCTCGAGGAGGAAAATCACTTCGCTGAGCAGAGCCTTGATTCGAAGCCCTAGAGCTCCCTCTAGACTGTACTCGTCTAGGCGGCATTTAACTATTCATAAAACATAGAAAATCTTCAATTTATAAATAAATACGTTTCTGAAATCATAGGAAAAACACCACTTTCGAATTTCCTTTAGAGATCTTCAGAGATGCCACAACTATAGTTATGCCCGGGTTCATAACGATAATTGAGACCCCACCGAAGTATCTCTGCTCTGCTTAACCATAGAAAAACTTTGGCTCTGATACCAAACTGTCACGTCCCTATTTTTGGACCGTGACCGGCACAGAATATAAATACATCATATTCTGAAAGCCTAGCATTTTAAGTAAAACCTTTAAATTCTCCATAGCATTTTTCAAAATCATACAAACATTTTCTAAGGTTCATGCAGAGCATTATCCTTTCCAAAATAATAAAAGTTCTTAAGAAGCAATTACATCAAAAGTAGTATTTATCAAACGAAGCTTCGGATCAACAGCAAGGCTCTTTACCGCTCAGCTGGAGAATTTGGGTCACCTGCACTATCTGAAGCCAAAAATCTACTCGTGAATAACGTCCCAGAAGCATGATTTAAAGAATGCGGAAAATAATCAATGCATAATCATATTAAAATGTATTTCATATCGCTTTGAAATCTAATTCAAACCTTTTTGTCAACATTTGTATTTCAGGGGAAATAACCGTATGAACTAACTGTTTCAAATAACTCATTCAAAACAATCTTTTCAAAACCATAATCTTTCTGTAGGACTTCAACAGAACAAAAACAGACGTGGACACACAGTCCACGAGGGTAACTAACCATTTTGGTGGCTCGAAGCCACTAACTGTCGCGAGAACGAATCCCACGAAATAATTCTGGTGGCTATGCCACAAACTATCGAGAGAATAAATCCCACGAAATAATTCTGGTGGCTCAAGGCCACAAACTGTCGCGAGAACGAATCCCACGAAATAATTCTGGTGGCTATGCCACAAACTGTCGAGCTCAAATACCAAGGTGCACCAAGGACTAACAGTACTGCTGTTAGCAACCAGCGTTCTGTATTCCGTCCTAAAATGTTTTCATCATGCGTGGGGTCCTTTTCACATGTAAAGATCTCAATCGTTTCAAAATATCACAATCATTGATAAAGTCACTTTGAATTTCTGTTACCCCAGCATGAACATACAAAATCAAGTTACTGTAAAAACATATGCAATTCACAGAGAAATATTTCATGAATAACATCAGTTCAATGTCAAATCTTTTTCTAAAGCTTCTTTATCCATTTTCATGCATAATCGTAATCTTTTGTAAATTAATCGAAAGAAAATCATTTCTAACGATTTAAACCACAATTTCGTAAAACTTGCTTTTCGAAATCCATATTTGAAATTCATTATTTGAAATAACAATGCATTTGAAAATGTAAATTTGTAGGGAACGTTATTCACTCACCTGTCGCATTCCTATACCGCTACTCCTCCCACCAAACACTTGCTACAAGATTACCTCTCAACCCCCTGATATTAAAACAACACATTAACATTCTGCTTAAAGTCCTTGGCCATAAAAAGCATCCCTAACTTATCACTTCCACCACTAATCATTCAATTTGAAAATTCAATAACCCAGCCACTAATCCTTAACAATCACTTATGCCTTTAACTCAACTTAATTATCACAAAAATTCTTATATTGCTTCGGTTAACCCATGGGTTATTTCCAACAAGCTAAAATGTCAAAGGCCTAATTCATGCATCCAATAATAATCCATCAACAGAACCAACACATGACGGCAAACACACAGACCCTTCCTGCCTTCACATTGGCCGGACAATTTCAGTACCCCAATGCGCATCGGATCACACACACTCTATAGATGCATAACAACATTTATATAAATATCACACTGCAGTAGCAACCCGGCATGCATCCTAAGATATACACACGGCAATATCAACCTTTCCAAACAAGCAAACAGTAACCAGAATTGCTAAAACAGCATCCACAGCAAAAACAGTAACAGCCACGGTTGCGGAGAGAAATAAAGAACAAGGGTGAGACTTACCATCCTTCCCACCAACACTAGCTGCAGAACCTCGGGGTTGATCAGAAAAATGACAATGCACAGCGTCAATCCACTCCCTCTAACACTCACGGCAACGGCCTAAAACAGAGCAGCGGTGACGGCACTGAACAGAAATGAGTGAGCTCTGTCACTCTGCAACCGCTTAAGAGGAAAGATGGAGTTGAATACGAAATGTGAACTAGGGAGCTTACCACTACACTAACCGAACGGAGCACGACAGAAACCAGCCAGAAAATGGAATCAACGACTTGCTACAGTAGCAAAGGATTTGCTACAGTAGCACGAAAATGGTGTCGGACAGAAGCTACACGGCGACGGCGCTCACCTTGAATGTGGTCCACCGGAAGGAGTGTTACCGGCGTTATATCCCGAACCCAGAATCCTGCGGCACTCCTGCGCTCTTCACTCAACCTCTCACGGCCACCTCACTGCCGAAGGAAGAATGGAAATAGGGAAGGAATACCTCAATCTTAAAGGCAACCCGCAGGACCTCCGTGCCTTGTACTCTTCTCCCGCATCGCACGCTGAGCTTCTGCCATCCAGCACCTACCCACGTCGCTACCTGCCGTCTTTGCTCGCAGGAATGAAAAATGAGGAAGAAAAGCAGAGGTTCGGTGAGAAATAGACAGAGGGGCAAAAGAGTAATTTCACACGTCTGAAAAAAAAAATCACTTCCGCTTTCGCTGCGACTCGAACACTGGCCCAAATGTTTTACTTTCGCCTCTTGAACCATTCGGCTAACGCTTCCCATACGAAATATTTCACCACAAATATACTTATAACCGCTAATTAAATTCCTAATCATAACAATTGGTAAAATCACTTTAACTTTCTAGAAACCCCAGCATGTACATTTGAAATCAAATTACTGTGAAAACATATGAAATTCGCAAAAGAATATATTTCATGAATAACATAAGTTCAATGCAACTTTTGCTAAACTCTTTCCAAAACCTTATTCATTCATTTCCATACATAATCATAATTCCTTTGTAAACCAATCGAAAGAAAATTATTTCTAACAACTTAAACCATACTTTCATAAAATTTGCTTTTCGAAATCCATATTTGAAATTCATCATTTGAAATAACAATGCATTTGAAAATATAAATTTTAGGGAACATTATTCACTCACCTGTCACGCTCCTAAACAGTTACTCTTTTCAGTCGATCACTTTCGATTATTCTCACTTCTCAATTTCCTGATATCCCGAAATAATATATTAAAATTCTAATCAACATTGCAACAAAAATTCATCATTAAACTACAACCAATCATGAAGGCAAATACTTATATATTTCTACACCTTGAACCCGATCCTTGCACAACTTTATAACTTTCACAATTTCCTCTCTGTGCATACCCATAAATATATATATATATATATATAGCCACTATAAATTTCTATTTACTTGCCACCACCACGACAGTCTCACATCACAAAGGCATATACTCATTTGTCTTTTAAACCTCTATCCTACACTCCTCCATTTTATTTTCATGGGCTCAAGGCCATCATCCCATATCAACACCTCTTCAAAACATAATTTAAATAAATCATTTTAGCCTCTTAAAACATACTATTAAATTTCCAAATCATAATTTTCAAATCAACCAGCAATATCCGCATCTCTCATGAACCCTATTAACTTTCCAAATTCCCCATACATCTATATATACTGGCTTAACAACAGCCACCCAAACTTATATTTTCTTTCTTCCCAAATCAAAATAGCAACATCATGACTCAGACCCAGTACTCCTGTTTTATCTTCTTTTTGGCAACACAACCACACATATACACACACGGATGCCCCTAAAATGCACATATACCCAGCAACAATGTTAGCAAAACAAAATCTTCTGTTTTCCTCTTATTTCACCCATAACAGCACATATATAGACATATCTTCACAGTGAGCAAAATGCTTATATGAATATATATTTTATTTAAATTCAACCAAAACAGCCATGCCTTACATATATATGTATCTGTGCATAACTATCTCCCTTGACCAGTGCCCCACAACCACCAACCCGCAACTCAGCCAACATCCATAATTCACACAGCAGAGATTCTACACGCGCAAGCATATATATTCACAGCCCGATTATTGCTTCAGTTGTATTAAGACAATCAGTCTCAATTCTCTCACTCGACCAGAAACAGAGCAAAGAGCAAAACCTTGCTTGCCACCACCCCAAAGAACAAACCCCAAAACAGAAAATACCTTTAGCAGCCAAAGCTCAGAATTTCAAACTCAAATTACAGAAACAGAGCATTAAACTCATACCTTCGGCAAGCGTGAACTGAAACAGGGAGAACAGGAAATATGTAACCTTCGGTTAGCTATAATTATTATTATTTTATTTATTTTTTTAATCCATAAACTAAAACTAACCAACCAAGATCACAGAGCACCCAATTCAAAAATCATGTTTCAAAGCAGGTGGTACACGCAGCAGCCAAGATCCATGGTTCAAGTTATATTCCAAGTTTAAAAGCTTTAAATCTCATTCTTTCTTATCTGAATCCATGATTTAAAACCAAAATCCCTCAATTTAATCGGTGAACCCGATAGAACAAGATCAAAGAAAGCATAGGAATTGGAAATGAAACCAAACTCACCGCCCACCGTCGTCGACTTCGCAACTTAGCTAGTAGCATCGCGAGCTCAGGCTTCCTTCCTCTCTCATTCACTTTTCTCTGTCTTACTCTCTTCCTTTTCTCTATTTAACAGGCACCGACGGGAACTACGAATGAAAAGATGACTTTTAGCGTGACACACGGGCAGAGGGATGGACAGAAAGAAAGCAGGGTCTGATTACATGGCATCGATGGCGTGAGGCCTTCCTCTCCGCCGCTCTCCACTGCTCTCATCCTCTGCAGCTGCTGAGAAGCTTTGAGTCGTCACGAGTTTCAGCAGAAAAATGGTGAAGGTACGGCTCTAAAGGGATAAAAAGGGAGAGGGGCAAAATGGACATTTCACACGTTGAAAAATAAAAATAAACCATCACTCTTACAGTTGCCAGGGTTCGAATACGGGACCTCATGTTCACTTCCTCCACCTTTAACCACTCAAATGCCTACAACACTTTGTAAAAATTCTGCAAGAAATAATATATGTTCTTTGTTGGAAAAAAAAAATTTATCTAATAAATTTTTAGAGTCATAACAATAACTTATCTAGGCCTTTGAATCTCGGGGAGCAGCTTCTTTCCACGGCTTTCTTCAATGCGCTATCCTCCTTTACCCAAAACGGTGTCAGTTTAGGTCTAAAGTTGAGGGTGTTGCATACTTTTTGTATACTAGTATCCAATATCTTGAAATTCTTTGTCAATAGTATCCAGTATCTAAAATAATTTTTGATTCCCTCAACATTTTAAAATATTTTTGCAAGATCACTCTAAACTATTTTTCAAAGTAATATTCAGGATCCTAAAGTAATTTTTAATACTTTTAATATTTACTAAAATATTTTTTTAGTAGTACTCAATATCTTAAAAAACTTATTCTTCTTATTAATGCTCTTATCGTTCTTGTTAAATTATATATTCTTCTTGTTAATGCTCATTTGTCTTGTTAATGTTTATATTCGTCTTATTAATTTATTGTTATTATTAATACTATATTCATCTTATTATTATTCTTGTTAAAGTCACTTATTCTATTTGTATTTATTTGAGTTATTAATTTTTTTATATTTATTGTCAATAGCATACTTTTTATTGTAAATCTCTTTATTTTACTTGTTAAGTAGACATTGACACTTACATTTAAGCACAAATATATTTTCACCCATAAAATTTAATTCTGATCGAAGGGTGCAGTAAAATTTTAGAGTTACCTATTATTAAATTGCTATAGTGGTCTTTAAATGAAATTTTTTTTATTGATATATGTCCTCATGGCCAATAAATTTTCCTTAAGTTCTAGACATAGTTTCCAAAATTGCCCTTTCTTACCTATAATTTTAAGAAATTACACTTTGGCCCTGATATGATGTTGCTTTGGCGTGTCTACTATTTTATTTGGCCCTTGGTTAATATTTAATTATGCATTTAGCCTTTATTTGGAAAGGTGGAATGTTACATGTAGTACCTCTGTTAGGGTTAAATTCAATTACATAATTCATGTCAGTCAACGTTCTGCTTTGGATTTGCGATTGAATGAATTACGATTATGAAGTCCTCATTTAACCCCTAAGTGACATTGTTGTGAGGTGTGGATGATGGTGCTAGGATAATATAAATTGTTCTTTGTTGAATCGGCATACAGGTCATATTGATGTGCAATGGCACATCACAGTATTAAGAAGCATGGCAGAAGGTGGATCTTGAGCTTTTCACTTTATTTCTTACTTTGGAAATTGCTATTGCGGAATATTGTAAGTTTCACTTGTTTACCAATTATCAACGGTAATTTATATCTTACACTCAAAAGTATTTAGCACTAAGACTTCGAGGATTTACAAATCGCAATGATTTTATAACCGAGCTGGTTTGATTGAGGAAGTGTGGAATATAACAGAATAAAACCAATTTCATTATGTGTCCATACAATAAAATTTGCACTATCTAATTACATTTTTTAATGCTTTAAATTTAATTTTTTTAAACAATATTTTAAATAAAATTATCTTTTTAAAAAGGGGAGAGTTAAGATATTATCTTTATTTTAAATTTTTTATACGTTAAAATATTTTTTTATCTGTACGATTCAATGTGAAACTCTCCAGGAATGCATCTTGGTTTGGCATCTTTCAGTCATAAAGAAATAAAAAGGAATAAATCTTGGGGCACAGTGTAATTGAACATTCGAAATACTCACTTTATTTGCAAAATTCTCTCAACAGGGATTATGGAACATTACTACAGAATTTAATTGCCATGCCTATCACTTGACGGTTAAAGACATAACTGTCATATACAATAAGGCGGTGGAATTGAGAAAAACAAGTGCTTGACAAAATAAGAAAGTAAAAGAGTAGATCTAGTCTTGCTTGTTCACCATCCCAATAGCCAAAATATTAGTCTGCAGCTTTCTCCAACCATCTACGTAATCAAGCAATTTACAAAATGTATATTATATATGACACGGACCAACAACAATTCACTAATTTATTACAATGTTAATATTCACGTGAGATTCAGATAAACAAATGTAACTTCATGATTTTTTTTTTGAATAAAAATATATAAAATTTTAAAAATACCACAGTATACAGTTTCTTAAAATTGATCATATATATCCAGCAAACAAATCTTATTAATTATCATGGTTTCACAATTATATAATAAATAAGTTTACCTGTCAGTTTTAAAATCTTCTTTTCATCTTAGCCTTCAAAATAGTCACTCGAACATAGATCCAGTCGTTCATATTTTTGAAGAAATAAAAAAAATAATGCCTCCATGAATGTTTGAGAATTAAAGTCCCACAAACTCCCCAAAATCCAAGAATGAAGCCAAGACCAATGCTCACATAAAACCCAAAGCTTATGAGATTATCTTCTCCATCTTCATAATTGCTACTTGGATTCGGATTCAGATATGTTGGACATGTTTTTGTGAGCGGTGGGCCACAAAGCCCTTGGTTTCCCATATAACTAGAGGCATTAAATGTTTGAAGTTGGGTGGCAGTTGGAATTTTTCCTAATAAATTATTGAAAGACGAGTTCAAGACACTGAGAAAACTCAAACTCGAGAAGCTCATTGGGATTTTACCAGAAAGAGAGTTGTGTGATAGATCAAGTGATTCCAACCTTGTCATATGACCCATATTGACAGGAATCGATCCTCTCAAATTATTCCTAGACAGATTAAGGGAAGCCAATGCCACAAGTGTAGTTATGTTGCTTGGGATTTCTCCTGTCAAGTGATTGCAAGACAGATCAATGGTTTTCATGAGCCCAAGAATCTTACTGTACTCAGCATCTACTCCTTTCCATGACAACGTTACTGAGTCCATGAATAATGATTCAACAGAAATGTTTCCACCATAAACACCATAATAAAGTTCTTGGCTCACAGATGTCATGTTTGACATAGCACTCAAATTACCAAAGCAATGAGGTACATTTCCTGTTATATTATTTCTTGACAGATCTAGGATTTGAAGATGTGGCAAATTACATAAATTCCTAGGAATGCTTCCTTGAATCTTATTTTCTTTCAAACGTAAACCAATCAAATTGGGCAAGTATTGCCCTATCCATGATGGCAATCTTCCATTCAGATTATTCTGTCCGAAATCAATGATCAACAAGTTCGAAGAATTCATCAAAGATGGAAAATTCCCAGAGAGGTTATTGTTATTCAGATGGATACTTTGAAGATTGTTCAAAATACCGACTGAATTCGGTATTGGCCCAGAGAAATGATTGTTTTGCAATCTTAGAACCTCCAAGTAAGGAAGTTGCCCCCAACAATCAGGAAGTCTTCCAGAAAAAAAATTACTTGAAATGTCAAGATATCTTAAGCTTGCTTGAACACAAATGAAAGATATGGTTCCTGAAAACTTATTATTCAAGAGAAGCAACGCTGATGCATTTGGTGGAAAATATGGGAGGTGACCAGACAAATTGTTGAAACTCAAATCCATTATATAGTCGTCACTTGTGAAGACTGATTTTGGCAACTGCCCATAGAGTTTGTTATGGGAAAGATTCAAGTATTGTAAAGAAGTTGGCCAAAGCCATTGAGGAATTGAATCTAAAATTGACGCATGAGAAATGTCCAACTCCATAAGCTCCCTTTGATATTTTAACCACCTCGGAAAGTGGGGACCAAAATTGCACGATGATGCGAAGAAGCTTTGCAGTTGAAAAGGAGGCACCCAATTCGAACTGAAGTTGAAAAAAATTGAATTGTCTGACACATCTAAAAGTCTTAAGTTAGAGAGAGTTGAAAGATGTGTTTCATTGATAACAGAATTCAACCTATTGCAGGAGAGACTTAAGTACTCCAACGATTTAAATCTAGCAAACACCGGCAATGGCCCTGTTAAATTGTTATAACTCAAGTACAATCCCTCCATACTATTTTGAGCACACCTTAACTGTGGTATCCAATCACTTAATTGACCTGACAAATTGTTGTTGGACAACCCTAATGTTTTCAATCGGCACAAATTTTGGATGGATTTTAGCACGCTATTGTCAAGTTCATTGTCTTCAAGATGAAGAAACTCAAGAGAAGTGGTGTTTGTGAAAGCATCCGAAGGAATATGTCGCAAGGAATTACGAAAAAGAAGTAAAGTTTCAAGAGAATTCATATTTGAGAAAGCTTTGGGACTAAGTTTCAAAGGATTATTTGAATCAGAAAGAGCCAAAAATTGAAGGGAATTTATATTCAGAGCATTTGGAAAAATATGTTGAAAAACGTTATCAGAGAGATAAAGCTCTGTTAAGACGTTGCTAATATTAGATAGCCAGGGTAGGATTGAAGAGTCTAAATAATTGTGGTAAAGAGAAAGGACTTTGAGGGAAGTGGAAGAGTTGGTGTGGACAAAGGATGCAGGATTCACATGAGACATGAGACCACATGCATCCAAGTAAATCTTAGATAGATGAGGAGCTTTGGATAATGAAGATTGCCAATCAACAGCTTGACTTAGATTAACGTCTGACAGATCAAGAGATGTCAAAGAAGGAAGGTGAGAAATCCACTCAAGATCATTCACAAACAAATCATTAGAGCTAAGGCGGAGAGTTTGCAAATTGGATAGATTTTGCAGTCCACGAGGAATAGTGCTACCAATTGAAGAATCAACAATACGTAACTCTCTCAGTTGACTAAGTGAACCAATGCATTCTGGAATTTTGCTCCCTTCGAAATTGTTATAATTGATATTCAAGTAAGTGAGATGCTGCAGATCACATAAGGAGAAATCGATATTACCTCCCAATTCAGTGAGATCGAGGTTGATAACATGACCGGTGAGATTACTGCATGATACTCCAGTCCACCGACAGCAATCAACTTGAGTTTTCCAGGAGGACAGAATGTCGTAGTCATCAATGAAACCATGTTTCAACTTGAGAAGAGCTTGCTTATCTGTCTCTACGCAACTGATGCTCATGTTGGAATATCCAGCACAGCAAGAGAAACATAAGAGCCCAACAAGGCAAAAGAAACTGAACTTAGGGCTGAGCATGAGGATGAAGAACATGGTTGGGATTCTTTTAATCTGGATAGATACTAGGAATAGGGAAGACGTCTTGTGGAGGGAATGATCCTTGAGGGCCATATTTATAAACAGGCAATTCGCCAAGCTTTTTTTTAAATAATTTCAGTTTAGAAACTAAAATTATTGGCGTCAATGCGGTAAACATTAATAATTCCCTCCTCCATCCGTAATATTTCTGTGTCATTATGGATGAACCCATAAGCACGGTTTTCATTGACCAGAAATCAAATTGGTTAAATTTTATTTGAGATCAAAGTGAAAAGATATATAGAATAGATATACAAAGCGTAGAAGTCATTGAAAGTAAAATATTAGAATACTTTATTATTATACTTTGAAAAAACAATTCAGCTTAAAAGTTAGAAAAATGATATACAATTATTACACCCAAAAACAGAAAAATGATATAACAAATTCACATACATGATTCATTACATTATTAGGTCCCTCCACAATATTTTAATATTCTCACAGCTAGTCATATTTTAAAAGAAATGCTGACACAATCAATTTAGTGATGATTTTATTATAATTAATTAAATACTTATAAAATATATTTAAAATCCAACTCTTTAATATAATTTAATTTAATTTGAAAAGTCTAAATTTTTTAATAAAAAAGCTAACTATTTAAATCCTGATCGATGAAATGAAGTACGGGAAATAATTCTTTAATTTTTAATTTAAAATTAATCAATGGTTAGCATCAATCACTCTCATGAGAGGTCTTTCTCATGTATTGACTGACTTGTGTAATTAATTTTCAACAACGTAAGTGACACTTTTCGAATTTATTTACTTTATTGAAATTTTTCTTCATTTTATTGAAATTTATATTAATTTTATCAATCTTATTTTAATGTGAACCTCTCAAAAAATGCACTTAGTTTGCCGTCAATCAGTCATAAAGGAGGCAATATTATGATATGCTAAGTATGTAAGTAGTAATAAATATGTAGGGTGGTACCTTAATAAAGGTACATATTGACTCTTCTATATTTTTTCCACACGTAAAGAACATGAATATTTTTTTCTCCCGAAACTCCCCAATTATCTGAAGCAAAGCAATTAATACTGCACTAAAAAATACTATATGAATTTCTAACAATTTTAAGTGACACTCATTACATTTATAACTTGAAATTATATTTATTTTAAATTTATGTGGTTGGAAATTTTCATTCATGTCATTTATATATTAGGAGAAGCTTCATCTCCCTTGTCAAGATGTATTTCTTTGATATTTATGAACCTACAAGCACTGCTTTCACTAATCAGAATTCAAATTGTTTAAATTTTATTTGAGATCAAAGTTAGAAGATATATTGAATAGATATACAAATCATATAATTCATTGAAAGTAAAATATTAGAATACTTCACTATTATACTTTGAAAAAAAATCCGCTTAAAAGTTAGAAAAAAAAGATATAAAATTACACCAAAAAATAGAAAATGATATAACAAATTCCTCTATTCATTGCATTATTAGGCCCCTCCAATTTCAATAATTTTGCAAAGTTTCAAAATTCCAAAATAGTGCGTTGACGTGACTAATCAAGACTAGAGTAACACGCATTGGAAAAAATTTCCATGACTTTTGAGAATTCTAACAAAAAGGAATTTTTTTTAGTAATTTTCCCAATTTTTTTATTTAAAATTAAAAAGGCAAGGTATTTGGACCATGTAATGAAATTAAAATTTATTTAAAATAATTCTCTAATTTCTAATATCAATCACTCTCATTTGAAGCATATTACAATTAAGGAAGGCGTCATTACATGCACTGACTGACTTGTGTCATTAACTTCTAACAATGTAAGTGGCATTCTTTCACTTTAACATCACCATCTATCATCATTTAATTGTGTGGATCCAAATTTTTATTCATGGCATGTGTACTACGAAATAGTTCCATCTCCTTTATTTATCTTCAATTCAATAGATAAATATCCCAGCTTGAACCAAGATCTACGTATAAAGCATAAATTTCTTTTAATTTTATTCAAATTAAAATTAATTTTATCATTCTAAATTCATGTACTAGGTTTATAGAATGTATTTTCCTGTTTCGTTTAATATTCTCACAAATATTTATATTTTAAAAAATATTGACTCAATAAATTTAATGATAATTTTATTGTAATTAATTAAATGCTGATAAAATATATTTAAAATTTAATTCTTTAATATAATTTAATTAATTTGAACAGTCTAAATTTTTTAATAAAAAGGCTAATTGTTTGAATCAACTAAAAAAATAAAAATATTGCAAATAATGCTTTAATTTTTAATTTAAAAGTAATCAATCACCCTCATTTGAGGCATTCTTCGTTCCACTTTTCCATGTATGACTAACTTGTGTGTTTAATTTTCAACAACAAGTGACACTCCTCAAATTTATCACTTGAAGTTATTTACTTTCTAAGTTTATGTGGTTGAAAATTTTTATTCATCTCCTTTCTTTTTTTTTATGGATGAATATAAATCACGCTACATTCTTTTAATTTTATTAAAATTTATATTATTTTAAGTTCATACTTAACAAATAAATTTTTAAGTTCATATATAAAGTCTTTAAATATAATTAAATTTAAAAAATTTGCACGATTTTATAAATTAAAAATATAAAAATAATAAACTCAACTAGTGAACTCGCGACTTTAATTAAATTTGGTAATATAATTTTAAAAATAAGTTAATATATTTTTATAAATAAAAATATAAAAATAATAAATTAAAAGAGTTAATTCACGATTTGGTAACTAAACTCATTTGATTCTCATTTGATTGAGGAAGTGTAGACAGAATGAAATTAATTTTGTTGTATTCCACTACAAAAAGATTTGCGCTATTTAATTATACTTTTAATGGTTTAAATTTAAAATTTTAAATAATTATTTTAAATAAAAAATATTTTAAAATAAGGACCGTTAAGATATTATTTTTATTATAAATTTGTTATATATTAAATATTTTTTTAAAAAAAATTAGATCTATACATTTTAATGTGAACCTCTCTAAAAATACATCTCAGTTTGTAGTTTGCCAACCATAAAGGGCGAATATATTATGATGTGATAACTAGGTCAGTGGCTACAAATATGTAGTGTCGTGTCTTAATGAAGGTACATATTGATACTTCTATATTTTATTTCCACACGTAAAGAACATAAATATTTTTTCTCCCAAAACTTCCCTAATTATCTGAAGCAAAGCAATTAATACTGCACTAAAAAGTACTACACTATATTTAAATTTTATTTGTTTAACTGCGCCAATATGGTATAGTTATTACTACACTTGGTCTCTTAAGGGATCCAATCCCACTCAAAAGTTAAAAAAATGATGTAAAATTCATGTGATAAATTAATATAAGGGTTAAACGATAATTTTATTTTAGAAATTTCTTTGTTAAGAGCATTGGTTGTCATAAAAAAAATTTAGAGTAATGTCATTGAAGAAGTTTATAAAATGTAATAATGTCACTCTAACAACTATTTAAAATAAAATTTGATTGTTAGTTGACTTATATAAGATAGAATCTTCAAAAAAAAAAAAAAATTTCTGCTCTCCCATTTCCCTCTTATTTTACAATTATCTTTAGTTAAAAATATATTATACATAGTTTAAAAAAATATACCTATAAAAAATAAATTGTACCGACTCAAAGGCTTAGGTTGTTAGGTATTTTGGAACAATAAATTTTATAATAGGAGATTCTTTTAATATTTTTTTAATTTTTATTCAAAATTAAAAATTCTAAATTTTTATTCATAGCATGTGTATTACAAAGTGGTCCTAGCTCTTTTCTTTATCTTCACCATGTATAATTAATTTGTGTAATTAATTTCTAACAACGTAAGTGATTTCTTTATCTTCACCATGTATTGATTGATTTGTGTAATTAATTTCTAACAACGTAAGTGACACTCTTCTAATTTATTTTCTTTATATTTATGTGGTTGTTGGAAATTTTATTGATCTCCTCTCTTCTTCTTTGTTGGATGAATACAAATCACCCTAATTTTTTCCTCAATTTTACTGAAATTTATATTAATTTTATCAATCTTATTTTAACCTCATGCCTTCAACAAAACTTTAGTTAATCATCCACACCCACATATTTGATTGAGGAAGTGAGGAATATAACTTGCTGCCAGTTAATCGTTAACGTGTGCAATAATACGAGGTGATAACAAGGCAAAGCTAATTGCAGGGCTTTGAATTAAGAATTATTTAATTAAATTAAAAAAATTAAATAAATCATGTTGCTAAAGCTTCCGGTTGAAACTTAAAACAATAATATGATAAATAGAAAATTGGATATGTCTCTTAAAATAATTAAAATTGCTTAATAGACATTTGTACTTAGTTAAAAATATATTGTATATAATTAAAAAATTATATTTGTTAAAAATATGTTATATCCATTTAAAGATTTAGGTCTTGTAGGTATTTTGAAACAATGAATTTTATACATAGGAGATTTTTTAGTAATTTTTTCAATTTTTTATTCAAAATTGAAAAGTCCAATTGTTTAAACCAAGTGATGAAATTAAAGTTTATTCGAAATAATTTTTTAATTTATAAAATCAATCACTCTCATTTGAAGCATATTTTGATTAAGGAGGCTATCGTTGCATGCATTGACTGACTCGTGCAATTAATTTTTAACAATTTTAAGTGACACTCATTGAATTTATAACTTAAAATTATATTTATTTTAAATTTATAACAATTCATTCATGCCGTTTATATTAGGAGAAGCTTCATCTCCTTTGTCAAGATGTATTTCTTTGTTATTTATGAATTCAAATTGTTTAAATTTTAAGTGAGATCAAAGTTATAAGATATATTTAATAAATATACAAATCATATAATTCATTGAAAGTAAAATATTAGAATACTTCACTATTATACTTTGGAAAACAAATCAGTTTAAAAGTTAAAAAAATGATATAAAATTACACCAAAAAAAAGGAAAAATGATATAACAAATTCACTCTATAAATTACATTATTAGTTCCCTCCAACTTCAATAATTTTGCGAAGTTTCGAAATTCCAAAACACGGCGTTGACATTGACGTTGACTAATCAAGACAAAAGTAACACGCATTGGAAAATTTTTTCCATGACTTTCGACAATTCTAACAAAATGGAATTTTTTTAGTAACTTTCCTAATTTTTTTATTCAAAATTAAAAAGGCAAGGTGTTGGGACACGTGATGAAATTAAAATTTATTTAAAATAATTCTCTAATTTCTAATATCAGTCACCCTTATTTGAAGCATATTACAATCAAGGAGGGCATCCTTATATGTATTGACTGACTTGTGTCATTAATTTCTAACAATTTTAAGTGAGATTTCTTCAATTTAACATCAATATTGTTTACTTGTGTGGTTCCAAATTTTTATTTATGACGTGTGCATTACGAGATAGTTCCATCTCCTTTATTTATTTTCAATAGATATTTTTAAAAAATATTGACTCAATGAATTTAATAATAATTTTATTATAATTAATTAAATAGTGATAAAATATGTTTAAAATTTAATTCTTTAATATAATTTAATTAATTTGAACAGGCTAAATTTTCTAACAAAAAGGCTAATTGTTTGAATCAACTAAAAAAAATGAAAGTATTTGAAATAATTCTTTAATTTCTAATTAAAAGTAATCAATCACCCTCATTTTAGGCAATCCTCGTTCCATTTTTCCTTCAATCACTGACTTGTGTGATCAATTTCCAACAACGTAAGTGACACTCCTCAAATTTATCACTTGAAGTTATTTACTTTTTAATTTTATGTGGTTGAAATTTTTTATTCATTTCCTTTCTTTTTAGTTGATAGATGAATATAATTCACGCTAAATTTCTTTTAGTTTTATTAAAATTTATATTAATTTTATCAATCTTAAGATCATGCCTTTTAATAAAACATCAACAAAACATCAATTAGTCGTTACCAAGTTGAATAATATTATGAAGTGCTAACAAGGTTATATTACTTGCAAGGTAGTGTCTTTGTCAAGTTAGATAATGTCCATATCTATCAATTCTTAATATAAATTTTTTTTGATTGAATTTAAATAAAGAAAATTAAATAAATTGTTTATTGTTACAACTCATGGTTGAAACTTGAAACAATAATATGATAAATGGGAATTTGGATATGGCTTGCAAAATAATTAAAATGACAGGGAATGAGATTAACTTCAAAATAAACTCATCCAAATGATGATGGTGAGATAACCATAATATCAATAATTGTTTTTGTTAAGCTAATATCAATAATTTTTTTTTATTATAAAAATTTTTAGAAAGGGGTTGGGCTCACTCGCTATTTAAGGGTAGGATGAAGTCTCCCTTCTTCTTAGACGATACTAATGTTGGGTAGCGCGAGCGGTCAATTACCCTCAGGCATAAACTTAGGCACCCAAAAGCTAGGATGACTCTCTAAACACCGCGACTGGAATCATAATAAAGTGGTATTTCTCAAGAATTTAACACATTTCAAATAGAGTATGTCTAATCCCTTCGCCAGTTGAATAAATTGACGATAGGTAATGTCAATAAATTTAATAAACTAGAGTGTGGATTAAATCACCATGTGGGTCATATTAAAGTGTAATGGGCCTAAACCGAATATCATACTATTATAAAATGAGTTCAATTGTTCAGTTCATGGATGATCTGTTCAATTCTCCTCTTTTAATATTGTTTTATGGTCAATTCAAGTCCAAAAAAAATGCTCCTCTTTCAATATTGTTTTATAATGAATTCAGGTCCTCTCTAAGAGAAGTGTCTACAATATGGTGGAAGGAGCTAGGATTAAAGAGGAACATGAGAATAGAGTACCATATTAATCAATATTTATAATATAATATATTATTTAAAGTTATATGAATATTAAATTTCTATTTATATTTGAGGTCGTTTGATGTCTCCCTTCACGAGTGGGCATGAAGAGCGGGAAAGCAAGGAAGCATATTCCATACATGTCCATGGACGTGTTCGCCACCTGGCCCCACCTCCTTTTAAAACATCAAGGGCCCCACTCGAACGACAAAGAAACTTCCACTCTTCACATATTTAAATGTGAAATTATAATCTCAAATGAGAATGGGTAGTTGTGAAGAGAAAGAGACGAAGGATCTGCAACTTGTCTGATGAATACTCTCACCCTTTGTCATACATAGGACGAAGAGATTACAACAAACTCAATGAAAGAATGTTTGATTGTTACATGTCCCCCAAAACATTGTGACATCATGTTTCTTATTGCTAGAATGCGTTAAAGGTTATATAATGCCGATGGTTGATTTAGTGGGATACGAGTTTCAAAGACATACTCAACAAATATGGGAATGGATAAAGAAAAATGAGGTGTCTGTAATTGGAATATGGGGAATGGGAGGGGCAGGAAGGACAGCTTTAGCAACTCATGTGCATAACTAGCTTTTAGAAGTTGGTGATGACTTTGATCATATTATTTGGATTATTGTATCACAATATGATAATAGCATTTACAATTTGAAAAAGGCCATTGCAAGATCAATTAATATAGACATATCTGGTGAGCGTGATGTTAAAAGAATATCTGTGAAATTATTGCAGGCATCCAAACATATAAATAGATGTGTTCTTATTTTAGATGAGGTTTGGGATCCTATCCTTTTAGAAGAGGTTGGATTTCCTGTTTCAAATAATGGGATCAAATTGATTGTGACAACTCGTTTGTGGTAAGTCTGTCAAAGTATGAATTGCATGAAGAATGTAATACAAGTAAAACCTCTATCTGAAGATAATGGTTGGGATTTGTTTAAAAAGACTCTTGGTCTCCATCAAATACAATTGAGTGGAGTGGAGCTTATTGCAAGGGCTGTGGCAAAACAACTTGGGGGTTTGCCCCATGCTCTTGTTATGATAGCAAGATGCATGAAGGGAAAAGAACACATAAGAAAATGGAATCATATAGATGAGAGGGTATTTTCAGTATTGAAATCTAGCTATGCTTGCTTAAATAATAAATTGCAAAAATTCTTTTTACACTATGCACTAAGAGCCAAGAAATATGTAATTGATAGTTATTTTGAGCCTTTGGTTAGAAGTTTTTTCTGAGGTATGGACAGATGAGACAGAGTTTAGAGATGCAATATAATGAAGGTTATACCATGTTGGATGAATTAAACAATAACAGTTTGTTGATAAGAGAACACGGGGGATGGAGAATGCATACTCTGATTTGGGTGATGGCTATTAATATTGCAAAAAACACTAAGAAATTATGGCAAAACCCGGTGTGAATTTGACAGAATTACCGAAGAATGGAGAATGGAAAGAAAATCTGCAGAAAGTTTTTCTGACTCAAAGCAACATACAATATATTCTAGATGGCACATCTCCAAAGTGCTCTAAACTCTCCACATTGCTTTTAGATTGTAATTATGGTCTCAAATGGATCCCAGATGATTTCTTCAGCAACGTGCCTGCTCTTAAGATACTTCATTTGTCTAGGACTAGCATTGAGTGTTTGCCAGAGTCTGTATCTAACTTGGAATTCCTCATTGCTTTGTTACTTTCAGAATGTGAAAAATTGAGTTATGTGCCTTCATTAGCAAAATTGCAACGGTTAATATAGTTGGACCTTTCACTTACTGCCATCAATGAAGCACCTTGTGGCTTGGAACTGTTGGTCAATCTTAAATGCCTGAATCTAGCTCGTACAGAACAATTGAAAATGTCATCATCAACAATATCCAAAATGACCAATCTACAGTCTCTTCGGTTGACAAACAGGATCCCAAAATCAATGGATGTCAGTGTAAAAGATCTACAATGTTTGAGAAAGTTGGAAGTCATTTCAATCAACTTTAGTAACATTGAAGAATTTTAATGCATATGTTTAAGAGCTTTCGAGACAAACATCACGAACTTAAAAGTTATTGTATAAGTTCAGCTATGTTATTTCATCATTATACTTCCTTTTTGCAAGTGAAGCCTATTCCTTAAAATGGGTTGTTTTATGTGGTATTGATTTGTCAAGCAGAGTAGCAGTACTTCCACAAGACATGAATGGGTTGATTATAAATGAGTGTCATTGGGCAAGGACAACATGCATGTGCCATGCTTTCTCATTCCATATATATTGTAATAATTTATCAAAAATTGAATGGTTGCTAATAAGTGGATGCAAGAAGATGGAGTACTTGTGTTGTGCCTCTCTTTGCTTCTTTTGCTCCTGCGTACAATTGGTTCAAACATAGTCCCTCTTTGCGTTGGAAGACTTGAAACAGATAGTGTCCCCATTTGCTTCATACTTGAATAACCCATTTCCTTACCTCAAACATCTCTCCAGATTGGTAAATGTAGCCGAATGAAGATTCTGATCACGCTAGAATTATTAAAACAGCTCCAAAACTTAAGAGACTATTTCTGTTGGATATTGTGAGTCGATGGAAGAAATATTTTGAGTGAATTATTGTAGCAGTAACACTTTTAATCCTACTATCACTCTTCCCAAAGTGAGATATGTGGAACTGATAAATCCACCAGAATTAAGTTTCGTATTCAGAGGAACCATGCTCTGTCCTTCTCGTGAGCATTTTGAATCCTACGATTGCAAGATACTATGGCCCCCTCGTATAGAGATCGTAGAAGGATGTAAGCTTGGGATAGTGGAGATCTGGATTGGACGATACTTGTGGAAACGTGACAATTAATCAGGTGCATATCTCGTCCAAAATTCGACTGTCTTTTATTATATGGATATCATTTTATTATTTATTTGCATAGTATAGGTATATGAACAATACTATTGTTTGTGTCGTTTTATTTTTCTTTATTTAAATTTAAATATTTATCATGAATTTATATCAAATTTTAGAGAAGACATCATATATTTTTGCCTTTATTTCACTCGTTGTTTGTAGCTAAGTGATCTAACATATGATTTTAATGATGACCAATAAAAACTCGTGCCCTCTTTCAACTTAAATTTAGATCGATCATTTCAAAGTTTGGGTGTGTAATATATACTATTTTAGTTATATCAAGTAGAACTTTAAATAAATATTAACTATATGAAGCCAATTTGTAGCATATGCATTAGCTTTATACTAATCTCCTATACAATGTGTGAATTGTGCATTACTACAATTCAGGGTCTTCTGAAATCTAAAGTGAGTTTTACAAGATGGAATGGGTATATGTCTAAAGCTTGGCAAAATTTTCTTACTAGTTATTCTTTATAAAATTTATGTCTTGAGAATTCATTGATACATTTAAAAGATGAGATAAATTAATATAGAAGAGAAAATTCTATTATTTAAAGTTTTTTATTTAAGAAAGTGAAAATTTAGGGGAGGGGGTGGGGGGTGAAAGAACTCAAACTCAGCAAACAAAGGGTTTTGTTTAGAGTTTCATTGAATTTTTTGCTAGCTTATTGGTTTTACTTACAAGTATTGATGGAAGTCTTTGAAGTTTCTCTTTAAATCCTTGAATTTGTTAAAACCGTTATGTTCATTATGCTATTTATGCTTCTATGGTTTCAAGACCAATAATTTCCGATGAATGTTAGGTATGTATATTTCTTTTGGGTTATAGTGTTATCTTTCAAAATCAACTTAGATCATGTTAGCTTTGACTATGTATAACCAAGAGTGGTGAATTGGGATCTTTAAATACACAAGTGCAGAAAGTAATGAGTATTGAAGGGAAAGAGAGAATCAAAATCAAGCGATTTATCTTGAACTAGCTCCTCAACTAAGCTCCTATTTGAGATTTTCTCCACTAATCCCACAAGTTCAATATGAATACTTGTGAAACCACTTCAATCTCCTTTACTAATTCACCAGGCCACGTAATCACACTCCCTTATAATGGAGTTTTCTAATCCCCTTAAGGTTACTACTCGATATTGAGTAACTTTCTTCTAAGTAGAAAATTATGATCACACAAGTAATCAACTGAATATAACTTCACAAAGCTTGGATGTTTTCAATGAAATTTAGTGTATTGTGAGTGGCTAGCTCAAATAAAGAATGATTCTCTTTATAAACAGTTTCTACAATTACTAAACTCAAGAATATTTTTGCATAATTAAACACAACTTCTATTTATAGTTTCGTTTAGTACAAAGACGTTAGACACAATATCTAAACATTACTCACATAAACTACTCGTTAGGTGAGAGTATTAAATAATGCATCAACTAGAAAAAAAGTAACTAGCCCAACAACCAACTATGTACTAGTCAAATAAGTATAAACAAGTTCTATCTTTAATAGAAGCTCATGATAAATAGTTAGTGTGAGATAGGTGACTATCGACTAGCTAGTACTACCAAAAAAAGGTGATGTTTTGTAGCAGTTATTCTGTTATATTTGTTACTTAAGCTCGTGATAGACAGCTAGTGTGAGATATCATGCATTATCATATGACAAAAGGTAAGAATGGATAGAGCTCCACTAAAACCATAGGTACATCTAGAGGCAATGAATTTTTATTGCCAACAACAGTAATTATTGTATTAGAATATATAAGTCATGAATCTTTAATCCAACAACTTTTTGACCTTGCAAAGCGAGACATTTTGAAATGTTGCTTAAATATTCATATGGAATTTTAATCTTCTTCAATGTTGGTAAGATCTCCTTGTTTGCTTTTGTCAATGTGAATTTAGCTAGTTCATAATACTGAATGCTAGTTAAAAAAAAAAAAAGTATGCACACCCTGCACTTTAGACCCAAAATGACATCCTCTTGGGTAAAGGATGGCAGCAGATGGAAGGGAGCAGGGTAGAGCAGCTGCTCCCTTGAATCTCATCATGTCTTAACTTTTTTCACCAGTGTTCTTATGAATACAGTTTCTTCTTCAACATATCCTGTAAACACTGAGCTTCAAGACCAATACTGTTGATTACAAAATATCTGGCTTCTCAAACAATAGATGGAAAATGGTAACTGCATATTTGTCGATCTTTATAATATGGTGATGAACATATCTTGTTTAATCAGGCTGTTGTATGGACTTGGGTTTCTTCTGTGCTTTAATATGCATACTAAGTTAACAAGATGGGAAGTTTATAATTAGATATCCAACGTAACTATAGACAACACCATCATCTTTGACTTCCCTTTGATGTTATAGTTTTCTAGCTCCTTTGTTCGAAATTTAGTTAGAAACAAGTTCGGCTTATAATATTTCATATTAAAATCTCATTATTGTTTTTCAAGATTACTTGTACTTACTCATTTTTAATCACTTAGTATAGGCTCCCACCACAGATTTCAACAGCCATGTAAACGAACTATCCATGCAAATACAAGGTTCAAGCCAAGCTCAGCCATTTGCTTCATCACCATTAGTGAAAAGTGAGATGGCAATGCCGTCATATGAATTAATTTATCATCACTTCGTCAAATTCTTTGTTCAGGGGCTAGTGCTCCCGTTCAAGCAGATATGGATGGATCTAACCCTAGAGTTGCAGATAATAATGTGCTTCAAGCGTCACAGGTGGAAGTTAGAGGCAGTGATGTCGCAGTTCCTATGGAAAGATCATATGATGATGATGATGATGGATATAATTGGCGGAAGTATAGACAGAAGCAAGTTAAAGGGAGTGAATTTCCATGCTCCTTCTACAAATGTACACATCCCAAGTGTGGAGCCAAATAAAAGCTTGAATTCTCTAATGATGGGCGAATAATTCAGATAATTTACAAGGGAACACATTGTCATCCTAGACCAAGGGGGTCATCTCAAATAGATTCACTTTGGATTTGACCTTGAGGAGAACAAGAAAGAAGAAGGAGAAACATAGAGATAAATATTTCGAGGGTGGGGGTGTTGTTTTGATAATCATGAATCTATGTATGAAATGTACAACATAGTCCCATATGTTTAGCTGTGCCAATAAAGCATTAAGTAGTTGGGGGAGCTTAATGTTCACTTGTTACGCAATACTGTTAATAATAATATGTTTCGTTCAATGTACTTGTGTAAGAAATAGCTAATAAAGTGTTGTAAATATCCTAAAACTTGAACCTTTCCACATGAATTTATTCAAGGGTCCAATTTTCTAAACCGTAGTGTAAGTTCTAAATGGGTATTGTAAATAGTTAATAAAGTGTTGTGAATATTCGGAAATAGGGGTTTTTTTCACATGAATTTATTCAAGTGTCAAATTGGATATAACGTGTTGTCAATTTTTAAATGAGTATTATAAATAGTTAATGAAGTATAGTAAATACTAAATAGCGAATGAAGTTTTATGAATATCCTGAAACAAGGGCCTTTTTGTTCAAGTGTCCAAGTGTAGTAAATTCCTAAATGGGTATTGTAAATAGTTGATGAAGTGTAATAAATAATGAATGAAGTATTGTAAATATCCTGAAAAAATGAGCTTTTTCACATTATTTATTCAAGTGTCCAATTTACTAAAATGTGTAGCTAACACATAGAGTTAGAACATATAGTAAAAAACAAGCTCGTATTACACAAAGACACAAGTTTGACTCCTGCGGCTGTTATGATGGCTCATTTAGTAGACGATATATTAAGTCCCATATAAGTATTTTCTAAGCCGTGAATCTATATCCTGACATTAGTAAGGGACTGGTGCTAAACCCACCTAAACTTTTTTGTACAAAAAAAATGGCTAAATAAGTGTTGTAAATAGGAAAAATGATAGAAAAAACTCTTAAAAATAGTAAATGCTAAAGTAGTATTTTATGTTGGTAATATCATATCTGTTATTAGTAATATTTGATATATTATTGATAATAATCCTACTTTAAAATTTATCATTTTTTAGAGTCTTTTTATACCATTTTCCCTTATAAATAACCTAGAACAAGGATTTGATTCATTATTTAAACTAGTTTAAAATTTGGAAAAAGTCATCGTTAATTTCTAAAAGATTATGACAAATAACTAATACATTGAAATAAATATCTAAAGAACTGATGTAAATAACCTAAAAGAGAGACATCACTAATTTATTTATACACATTTGAAATTTGAAAAAAAAATTGTTCATTTCTAAATGGTTATGGTAAATAGCTAATGTGTTGTAACTATCCTAAAATTGGGTCCTTTTAGATTAAATTATTCAACTGTAGAATTTGTTAAAATATATTCTCATTTTCTAAATGCGTATGTGTTGCATTTTTTTTTAAAGTGATGGGCAGTTTTGGTGAAAGCACAAAATTTCTAGATTTCCTTTTTTTAAACTCTCAAGGACAATAAGGTATTTTCACAAGATTTGAAAATTTCAAATTGATTCTTTTGGACCAATCTGGTATCATGAAAATTCAGAACACTGAATTGGGCTTTTGATATTTTGAGGGTGCTTTATTGGGATTTCCCTATATCATAAATCATCAACTTTCTAATTAAAATCCTAACTTTAAACACCAGCTCCAACCACTTAAACACCAACTTTTCTTTTTAGAAAACTGCAAGAAATAATACATATATACTATTAAAGTAATATTATACATCTGTTTATTTTCTTTTAATCTAGAGGCATTACATCTCATCTCAACTTTTTTGTTTCATCACAGCCTATGGGGATGGTGTTTTTCTTAGTCTCAGACTCTATTTCCTAGTGATTTTGATTTTTTTTTTTGGAGCGAGTTTATGATTTTGAAACTTGTTAGTCCCCAAAAGGAATGATAATATAGTTTCGTGGGGGACTCATTTGTTGTAGAGCTTTGAATCTATCGCGTAAGGGATCTCTAATGCCCTTCTATTGTCCCAACATTGTAAATGTCCTTTTATTTTTTATCTTTCTATACATCATTGCTTATATCAGTTGATAAATATTAATTTAATAATGAGTTGATTTATAACTTATAAAATTATGAGTTTAAATCATAATATTGATATGATAATTTTATTTACTGACAATTTATAAGTATCTTTATAAATATTTTTTGAGTCTTAAAGCATGCATTAACCCTAGTAAATCTTTAGGACCCAACTCACCTAACTTTTTTTTATACAAAAATTGAATGATATTTTGAATCTTATAGACAAAAAATAGTACAACTTTTTTTATGAATTTTTTAAAAAAATAAGTCAAAATTATAGAATTTTAGAATATTTTTTAAAATTTAAAATTACACTATTTTTTGTCTATAAGATATATAAATATTAAAATTTAATGATTCATAAGAAAAAGATATTTAAAATGTTAGGACATTACAAAGGGCATTAGAGGTGACTTGCAAAAATCATCCTGATGAGTTAGTGTTGATCATTTGACACCTCTACTCATCAGTGTATCTTTCTCTCTTTCCTTAATAAATTTGTGTCCATGCTAATTTATGCATCAAACTATTTGAAATGGCTGGTGCTAAATCATCAAAAGAAAACACCAATATGAGATTTTTATTTAGTAAAACTAGCTTGTTTCAAGTATTTCTTGAATTTTCCCTCTGCTTTAGATTTTTTAACTTAGTTACGTACCATATAGACTCTATTCTATTTATATGGAAACAGGGAGTGATCTCTTTTAGTTGTCATATACAGGGAATTGAGACACACCCACCATATATATCCTTAGAGGATTTTTTATTTATTTAATAATTTTTATATTGTTTTAATGTAAAAACTAAATAAATAATTTCTATATATTAAAAAATTAATTAAATTAATTATTCATAAAAAATATACTTTTTTATCTTTAATATATGAATAATTTAACTAATTTAAATATATTAAAACCATTTCATAAATTAATTAATTATAATAAATATGATATTATTTTCTTAAAATACTTTTATCTAACATTAAATTATATATCAATTTATATGTTAGTTAAATTAATTCAAAAAAATATGAAAGATAAAATATATTAAAATTATATATTTAGGATAAGAGGAGCATGTTAGTTTTTTTTTAAATGATCTCTTTAAGACTAATTCAAGTTTTACAGTTATAATTAATTACAAGTAAATCTCTAATTATATCTCATATATATTTAAGACAATATTGTGTAATAATTAATTGAGTTTTAGGGGTTGAGAACAGACTATACTATACTACCCTCTACTATATCCTTTTTTAAAAAGTTTAGAACCCCTCCTTCCATAGGAGAGCAAACCACAGACACCCACCCACACCCATTTTTTGTTGCATGAGATATAAAACCCAAGAGTCCTCTTGTGAAGGGAGATATCATTGTTTTAAATAATTTATAGAAGAAGGTATATAATCCTTCTACCTTTAATAGCAGTTTCAATATCAACATAAGGTCAAATGTGTTGACTTTTGCCTCTCAAATATTCAAATTGTCACGCTATGTTATATATATATATAATAGTAAAAAGAATAATATTTAAGGAATTATATTATAATATATTTCCTGTTAATTTTTTTATCTAAAGGATTAAAATTATTTATTTTATTATTGAAATTTATCATTTTTTTAAATTAATACTCATATTTTTGAATTTATAATAATGTAAAATACTTTTATAACATTCTAAATATAAAGTATAATTATATGACCTTCACATAAATCAATGACGACTTCAAAAAGTATTTACAATAAATCAATAATTCTAGGTCATAAATAAGTGTAACTTCTTTTACTTTTTAAATATCACTATCTTTGGCTTAATATAATAATTAGATAATTAATTTAAATAAATTTAAAAAATAATTATATTAGTTATTTATAACATATATGGATGATTGATTTTTCTAAAATGACATTTCATCTTAATTATTACTTTAGTTCTTGTTATAAGTCCACTTTAACCAATAATAAAACTAGTAAGTTGGGACTAGAGGAGCGAATTGTCAACAAATTGTTTTTCATCAGATACATAAATAAATTATAATATTATAAAATATAATAGTTTAACAACAAAAGAGCAAATATAATTAACAATTATACCATTCATATCAAACTTAACATGAGTTTTCTTTACTAGCATTAGATGACAATCATAGCAGAATAAAAATAATTTAACAATTATATCCAAGCAAATAATAAAGTAAAACTAAAAAAATTACTAAATTTTATTCTATATATATTGGTTGATTGTGGGGTTAAAGGACGTAGGTCTCTTATCTTTTGTAATTGTCATAAGTATTAGATTTATATATAAAAAGTTGGGATAAACAAAAAAAAAAGTTAATTGGAGTGTTTTAAATTCAAATGATCCATTTTAGTTTCCATTTTTTAAATAAATTCAAAGTACTTATAAAGGTTATAAGGGTAGGTAAGGGATACAAGAAAATCCTAATAGATGGGAGGGGTAGTCGGTCCCTTGCCCCTCCTTTGGTTATGTCCCTAACTTTATTTAATTATCACAAACTAAAAAATATGAGTTAAGTGATTAAATATGTTTTAAATTGATTTTTTTTAAATTTAACCTTATTTTCTTTCTATATTCACAAAATATTTTCTCTCTCTTTTTATTGAGAATTAGATAGATATAAAATTTAAAAATAATTATTAATAGTATTTAAGTGGACTTATATTTATAATCTAAAATTTTTTCTTCAAATAAACTTATAATAAAGACTATAACAATATTTTGTATAGAAATCTTTTGATGTGTGTAATTAATAAAGATATTATAAAAAATATTATAAATTTAATAGACACAAGAAAATTTTATATTTAAAATTAAATTTAACGATTTATATTAAATAAATAAATGCCAGAAGTAAACCAATAAGCATTTATCTCTGCCTCAATGGGAGAGACTTTAGTAGCAAAAACTTTTTCCGCCCTTCCCTCGCACTCAAAGACATTAAAAATCTAGTCCGATCCACGGAGTTGCGAATTGCTTGCCGCCCATCAATCTCATCGTCACTTTATACGTAATGCTTTCGAAACCATTGTGTTCGAATGTCACGATCACGATAACAAATATATATATGTGTGTGTGTGAGAGAGAGAGCCTCACAGGAACTGGCTGTTGAAAATAGTTGGGCCGAAGCCGCCAGCTTTATCGTTTAAGAAGAGTGCCTGAAGCTGGCACGATCTTCCCTTGAAAGAGTTCATTTCTGAGCTTTTGGGCTCATCTGCAAGATGAAGGAGAACAAAGAAAGAGGAGAAAATTTAGTTTTTTCTGTGAATGGAGAGAGATTTGAGCTCTCAAGTATTGACCCATCAACCACTGTGCTTCAGTTCTTGCGTACGCAAACTCCTTTCAAAAGTGTCAAGCTCGGCTGTGGCGAAGTTCTGTCTATGAGACTGTGTTCTGATCATCAACTTCACTAGCTTTAGAGTTTTGTAACGAGTTCTTGATTTTGAAACAGCTTAGTTTGGACCCCTTGGCTCATTAAGGACACTGATAATACTTTCATGAGTGACTCATGCTAAACAGATTTTTGTAGGAGATCATCTGGCACCTTACAGACTGTCTTTGTTTAATATGCTTCTTTAGTAAATTCGTATCCATGCTAATGTCTGGATCTAAGTTATAGACATATAGTTGCTCACTGCTCAATAATGATCAAAAGAAAAAGATCAATCTGAGATTTTTCTTTAGCCTTAAAACCAGTTTGTTTGAAGTGTTTCTAAGGCTCTGCAGCTGTTCCTTCGTTACTATTGCTTGAATCCCCCCTCTGCTTTAGATTTTTCTTAGCGTGTGTTTGGCATCCAATTTTGAGAATAGATTCTAGCACAAAACCATGGTTTTATAAAAAAAGAGCCAAACAAGATTTTTTTTTAAAAAATCAATTTTAAAACTCAAACTATGGTTTGAGCCTAAAACTATGGTTTGGGAATAATTGCTCTCCCAATAGCTTTTCCATTTCCAACCCCCCACTGCTACAGTAGCTTTTCGGTGTGTGTGGGTTTATTAATAATTTAAATTTTATTTTAAAAAAATAAAAATAAATACTATTTTTTTTCTAAAATTTTAAGGGTTTATTAACAATTTAAATTTTATTTAAAAAAATAAATACTATTTTTTTTCTAAAATTTTAAGGGTTTATTAAGAATTTAAATTTTATTTTAAAAAAACAAAAATAAATACTATTTTTTTCTAAAATTTTAAGGGTTTATTAACAATTTAAATTTTATTTAAAAAAACAAATACTATTTTTTTCTAAAATTTTAAGGTTTATTAAGAATTTAAATTTTATTTTAAAAAAACAAAAACAAATACTATTTTTTTCTAAAATTTTAAGGGTTTATTAAGAATTCAAATTTTATTTAAAAAAATAAAAATAAATACTATTTTATTTAAAATCTAAAATTTTAATTTCTTATTTTAAAATTTTAGAAAAAAGATGAATTTACTAATAAAAGTTACCATCTTTCAAAATTGTAGACGGTCATCTAGATTGGTTAACTTTAATAAAGTTTTCAGTAAAAAAATTAAAATTCAGGTGAATATTATAAATTTGTACCTTACTCAAATATATATGTATATGTATTATTTTATAATTACTTAAATAAAAAAATTTAAAATCAAATTTATTCTTTATGTAATTATTATATTAGTTTATGTCCTTTTTAGTAAATTGTCTAAAGAAAAGTGATTCTGCTACTAATCATCCAAACATCTCTAATTTTTAAAATCTATTCTCCCCAAAATCTATTCTCCCCAAAATCTATTCTCCAGAATCTATTCTCTCCAAAATCTATTCTCCAAAAGCTAATCCAAACACACCCTTAGTTACAGTAAAGACTTTGTTGATTGATATGAACGGAGGGAATGGTCTCTTCTCTGTTTATTTAGATTCCAGTGGTTTAATTTGTGATAAATGTATTCTATCCTATGATTGAAGTTCTTGATGGAGTTCTTATTTATTTATTTATTTATTGTCTATGAAAATTTTCATCAATTTCTCATTTCATGTTTCAACTTGGTTAGTTTCAGGTGGTTGTGGTGCATGCTTTTTTTTAATATCCAAATACAATCATGTGCTTGATCAAGTTGAGGATTTCACAGCCAGGTCTTGTCGCACACTACTTTGCAGCATACATGGATGTTCCATAACTACAAGTGAAGGCCTTAGAAATAGTAAAGATGGCTTCCACCCAATTCATGAAAGAATTGCTGGATTCCATGCTACTCAATGTGGATTTTGCACTCCTGGAATGTGTGTTTCTCTTTTTGGACCTCTTGTCAATGTCGAAAAGACCAACCGTCCTGAGCCTCCTTCAGGTTTCTCAAAACCTCTGCTGCGGAGGCTGAAAGGTCCATTTCTGGGAATCTTTGTCACTGCACTGGCTATCGACCCCTTTCTGATGCTTGCAAAAGTTTTGGTGTTGATGTTGATATGGAAGATTTGGGGTTAAACTCCTTTTAGAGAAAAGGAGAAAGCAATGATGTAAAGCGAAGAAGGTTGCCTAAATATGATCATCACCTCACGAAGAGTGAATTTCCTGAATTTTTGAAGGAGATGAAGCCTGATGTGTTCATGGCTTCTGAAAAACATAGTTGGCTCAGTCCTACAAGTCTAAAGGAGCTTCAAGGCTTATTGGAACCAAACAACAGTGCTGGAACCTAGATAAAGCTTGTTGTTAGTAATACAGGAATGGGTTATTATAAAGATACAGAAAGCTATGACAAGTATATTAATCTGAAGGGAATTTCAGAGCTCTCAAAGATCACAAAGGATGAGGCAGGAATTGAAATTGGAGCAACAGTGACAATATTTAAGGCTATTGAAGCTTTAAAGCCAAAGAGCAGATGTGATTTTCTCTCTGACTTTGATATGAGACTTGAAAAAATTGTTCATCACATGAGCAAACTAGCCTCAGGGTTTATAAGGAAAACAACTAGTGTAGGTGGCAATCTAGTGATGGCTCAGAAGTATCATTTCCCTTCTGATATAGCTACAATACTTCTGGCTGTGGATACAATGGTTCATATAATGACTGGTACAAAATTTGAATGGCTTACATTGTAGGAGTTTTTGGAAAGGCCACTATTAGGATTGGAAAGTGAGATTTTAAGCATTAAATTCCCATGTTGGGATTCCAGTAAAAGTGCTTCTCCAAAACATGGAAGTAAAATTTTCTTTGAGACATTTCAAGCTGCTCCTCGACCGCTTGGAAATGCACTGCCTTATTTAAATGCAACTTTTATGGTTGAGGTTTCTGCTAGTGAAGATTATGATGGAATTGTGATGATACATAACTGTAGGCTTGCTTTTGGTGCTTATGGAGCTAAACATGCAGTTAGAGCAACAAAAGTTGAGGAACTACTGAAAGGAAAGTTGTTAAATTTTGCAATTGTAAATGAAGCTGTTAACTTGCTTACAGCAACTGTTGTACCTGAAGATGGAACTTCAAAGATTTCTTATCGGTCAAGCTTGGCAATTGGGTTTCTCTATAAGTTCTTTAGTCCTTTGATTGACCATTCCGTTGTAAGTTCATTAGTCATGAAGACAGTTGACTTAATGGAGAATAATGGGAAAGTTTATCATGATAAAGTTCCTCCTTTACTTTCATCAGGAAAGCAAGAGCTTCAAGTCGGTGTTGAGTGTCGTCCTATTGGCGAGGCAGTTACAAAATCAGGAGCTGCATTACAAGCTTCAGGTTCGTTTTTGTGCATTCAAGTTAGTGAATAACTTTATAGCCTCTTCTGTTTCATATTTATGGCATTTGAAAGTAGTGATTTAATAAATAATCTAGCATGTTGTTTTGCAAAAGCTTTCATTCCATCTTTGACACCAACTATTATGTCATGCTCAAACTATATTTGCATCCTTAAAACTCTTCTTCAATGCAATCTTAACATTCTATCATGGATTATCAAAGTCATTTACTTGGAAAGCTACTGATTTAAGCATCAGTCCTATTTTCATGGTTTGAACAATTTGTGAATTCATGTTTCACGCAATTTATTTATTAAAATGCCACCGTAGACACTTTCTACATCGGTTCCTTTATAACTAGTGTAAAAAGCATTTTTTGTACTAGTGATTACTATGATAAAATTCTATTTCCTAGGCTCCCAATTAGAGGCAACTTCACATATACCTTCTTGATTTCTTATCTCATTGACTACTATCTAATGTATAGCAAGAATCAAGCTGACTGCGATTAAAAACCAATCATATAGTGCCTTTTCAATGCTAGCTTCATCTACTCTTTTTCCAATAAACAAAGGCTATTCTCTCATCATTTTGGTTTCTCTTAACTGTATGCGTTATGTTTTGGAATATCTTTTTATTAAGAATTACATGTTTTTATCAATGGGATGGATCTCAAGACCTCTTGGATAAAATACGTGTCATACAAGCCGATACTTTAAGCTTGATTCAAGGTGGGCTCACTGCTGATAGTACTACATCAGAGTGAAGCTGCGAAGCAGTTAGGTTTAGCTGCAATGTTTTGGTTGAGAGGTTAATGCCACTCAAAGAAAACTTGTAGAAAGAGATGGGTTCTATAAACTGGAAGACACTTATTTATCAGGTATATATACACTTGAAAGTTTAAATCGTCCTTATTTTCCGTGTTATCTTGTTAAGTTTGTTTTGACACCACCATTCTTTAATGGGGAAATAAATAAATTATTTAAGTAAAATATAGAGACTTTTGCCACCTGAGATTAGCTCAGGTGTCAAGGGTGGGGTGATGTGTGGGTAGAGGTCAAGGGAAAAAATTATAGATATCTCCCTTGAATTTTATATTAAGAATCGATAATATTTGCTTTTATGGAATTCAAATTATCTTTGATTCAGCTTTGGTTTCAAAAGCATACTTATTAGGTGATGATAATTTTGGGGCTAGGGCCCTCTATTGCCCATTCTCTAACCTCCTAAACATTTTTTTATCATTATATTCTATATAAAATAAGTGATATTTTGATATTTTATAAATAAAAAATAGTACAATTTTAAATTTTTAATGATTTTTCAAAGAAAAATACTCTAAAATTGAATAATTTTGATTTATTTTCTTTTAAAAATTTAATACTGCACTATTTTTTTCATAAGATATCAAAATGTCACTAATTTAATATAGAATCTAATAATATAAAAAATATTTAAAAAATTAGAATATTACAAGTAACATTAGAAACCCCTTACAAGTTTAACGAGGTCAGCAATTGCACTCTTGTAGCTCCATGGAGCATAATTCTATTTATTTTCTTTATATATAAAAAGATGAATTATATAACATGAATAAAATTATAGAGTTTGTATAATACTCCTCTTATGCCTATTAAGATACTCCTCTGATCCTTAATTTATAATTAATTTTATTAATTTATTTAGATTAATAAAGTTATTTAAATTAGTTAGTATTATATGATTTTTTAAAATACCATAATAATCTTTCTTAACTCCCCTATCTATCTTTTATTTAATTATTGTTAAGAAATTAAAAGGGGTAATTTGATAAAAAACTGATAAATATAGGAAATATGCTTATATTTAAGACCAACATTAACTCTATAATTTGGTTAATTATTATTTTTTTGTGATAAAATTTTATGAAGGGGATTAAATTCACACACGATCTAAGCATAGAGTAATTAACCACTAACCACCACCACCAGACGCCATAGCATTCTTGACCAACTAATTTAAGGTGGTAAGCCTTACCTTTGAAGATATCTCTCCTAGCGCTACAACATGTCATAGGATTGAACCCACTCCTTTATTGAGCATGTCGAATCACTTTGCCCTCTAAACCTACATATGAGGGGTAATTATGCCATATATTAAGAATTGAAGAAGTACTAATATTAACTAATAAGTACTATGGGTCCTTTTACTAAGAAAGTTATTTAGTTTTAAAGAGTATTAATTATTTTTTCATACATGCTTATATTTAATGAACATAGTGGGAAAGAGTAAAAATTAATATAACAATAAAATTTATTATAATTAATAAGGATAATATTAAAAATTACTTAAATTTTAAGATAAATAATATTTTTAACTATTTTTAGAAGTTGTTTAAATTATTTATGCTATTTCAGACTCTATTCTAAGCAATTCTACCTTTTATATACGTTTGCTATTAGAAAATATGTCATCTTTTAATTGCAAATATTTTTCAGAGTCTCAAATAAAGTCACCACAAGTTTTTCAACCTCAAAATTACAGTCACACTTACAAAGAAAATTAATATTATTATTTTCCATATTTTCTTTCCCACGCAGTATCTCCAAGCTAAAAAGCAAATTCCCATTGCTTGACTTCGCTTGCCATGTATTTAATCATCAAATTCAGAGTCCTAAATCTGCAACTGAAACCAGAGTGAGTAGAATCACTAACAAATTCACATCAAGAAACTTCATATCAGCAACAAAAACTTAATGTGAATGCGTTGCAAGATGAACTATATATAATGGGAAGCTATAAAATACAAGGAAAGATATGTGTAACGATATAATACCATAATTTTCCAAAAATTACATAACCTTTGCCAATTTTCATAATTGTACGAGTAGAGTAATTATAACTTCATTTCAGCCTTCTTTCATATTCCTTTCTTCAATTTCTATTATTTAATTTGGGCAAGAACCAAGAAGCTGTCTATCAAAATAACTATAAGAAGAAGCTAATAGGGGCAAAGGTTATGTTTGAATTATGGTGTTTTTTGATAAAATTATGGAGTTTGTTATCATCATAAGAAAAAATAGGGCTTCAAATAATATTTATTTGAAGTTCTACATGATATATAACCAAAATAATATACTCTTTCATTCCTTAATATATGATATAATTAAGGAGTTGTTCATGGCCCAAAGTATAAGAACTATTTCCTATATTTACTAATTATTTTTTAAATTATCCCTATTAATATTCTCTCAACAATAATCCAATAAGAAAGATAGCGAATGAATTAAAAAAGATAATTAGGGTATTTTAATAAAAATATATCATACTAGTTAAGTTAACTAACTTACTCAATTTAATTAAATTAGTAAAATATGTTATATATCAAGGAGTGAGTATATTTCTACTCAAACTTTCAAAAAGTTGATTGGACTTAAATTCAAAATGGGCATGATTTTTTTCCTGGCAGCGACTCCAAAATGGATCAGCATCCAAAGCATTTGTAAAATGATACCCATATAATAAAATAAAACAGAAAGCATTTGACGAATATTTAAAATTAAAATATGATAAAAAATAAAACAATCACAGAGAGCAGTAATGCCGATATATATATATATATACATGTATAGTATGCAGATAAATAATAAAATGATATGCATATAATAAGACGAAAGTAAGATATCAAGTCCTTCTACAATCTCTATATGAGGGGGGCTTAGTTTCCAATTGAAGGCTTCAAAATATTCGAGAGAAGGACAGCGCATGGTTCCTCTAAATACAAAAGATGTCTTAGCGGTAATTAAGAAACGGGCTATTCAAGGATTGAGCAAATGTGGCCACTATTTTTGTTTCAAGTCTTTCAACAAATAACCGATTCCTAAGTTTAGTTAGAAAAAACGTGAGACATATAACTATTTAAAGTGTATTCGATTCTTGAAGAATATTATTTTGTTATAATTCTAGTTACGGCATTTGAGAAAATATCATAATTCCTGAGTTTCTAAATTTACACTTCAAAATAATTTACAGCTTATTTTATCTAATATTAGTATTACCTATAAGAAAAAGAGAATTTTACCCTACACTTAGTCTGTGGGTGAGTTCAACTCCTTTCTAAAAATTTTATAACAAAAAAACAAAATTTTCAACAAATAGAGGAAATGGCGAATTGATACAAAATTTCAACAAGTTTCAACAAAATTTTGTGTTTTTTCTTGTTTGGGGACCGGGGGGCATATGGGAGTCGTAAAATACTTAATGTGGATCGTGGATAATATAATTCCTTCTTTTTATATATATATGTTTTATATTGATATTGATATTTATGTTTAGAAAAGACAAAAAATGGAAGATTACAAAATGCATCAATATTGCATCACATCCATATCTTAACACAAAGCCTTTCTTCATCTGGGGAAATAAATATACAAAATTGTAAAATCCCAACTCCAGCAATCTATTTCTAATACTAATAACAAGCAGTCTAAAATACCAAATAATGAAATTCACAGACTTGCCACTCGAAAAGCATGCTCTTCTTTCTTTACATTTTACAAACTAAACCACACACCGATGGAGCTTCCCCGCTATTTTTCTTTCCAAACTCAATCTCTCATTATCAGACACAAGAATGAGTGAGTGCACACCAATTCCTTCCTTTCTTCATCAAAAGTCACAGGAAAAGCAAATTGCATTATGTTTACCTTCCAAACCGTCCCAAGATATGGATCTTTATGCAATACCTTCCTCTGCAAATTCTATCGGACTTGACCGAACTATGACCTGGCCGGCCAACCGTCAAACCTGGAGCCAGGCAGCGGATTCAAATCCAATTCCCCGTACTAGAGTCTAGACCTGAGCTCAGATTCTCAACATTGGCCAACTATAAAATATACTATCAGATAGGGGGGATATCACCTAGTTTATACACAAAAAAGCAAATATACTATGAAAATTTGAAAGTATACAAACAAGTCCAAAGTTCATGGATTAATAATTATCCACAAAGACCATTAAGCACTTGAATCAACTGGTAGGAGTTGTTTTTACTTAACTTGAGGTCTCGAGTTCAAACTTGAGAATGCAGCAGTGTAAGGTGGTAGGTTTGTTGCCCATATGAGTCCTACCATAGCCTGATCTAGATTACTCTATGTCCTGTGAAGTCCTCGAGTTAAAAGAGGAAGATCCAAGATATCGGGTACTCACAAAAAAAACAAAAAGAAATTATCCATAGGGATTTTCCCAAAGGTGCAGCTTGATTTGATTTCTCTGCTTTTCTAAGAATATCTAAGATTCTCCAACCAAACACAACCTAACAATGTTACTGTTAAACCCATAACAACAATATTTGAATCCAACCAAAGGTGGCCTCATTGCCCTTGCCACACAGCTTGCCATCAGTATGAGCCCCAAGCAAGTCAGAAAGCACAATACCATATTTCATTGCTGACATTGGAATAATATTCATTATAATTGAGATATTCCCAAAAGCGAGAAAGCCCGAAGCCGCCATGTTTAGGAGCCTTGATATAGCAATGCTGCAATTTTTTTAGGTTTTTATCAAACTTCTGCTTTATTGAAAGCACCTGCAATTCAATACAATTGTCAATTAGCATGTCAATTCCCTATTTTTTTCCCTTAATACCACAATGATTTGAAAATATACCCAGCATTGACAAAAGATTCACATGAGCCTTATAACATATCCTTTTTTTCTTATCCAATCTATGGATGCCAATTTTGTCAAATTGGACCAAGCCAATCAGTTCAATTCGATAAATCAGTGAATTACTGCCTAAACTTATCTGAAACCTCCACAAAATAGTTCATTACAAGAAACAAATCAAAGATTGAAAGAAACTACAAGAAGAAATCCTAAAAGGCATAGCAAAGCATCAATATATATATATATTCTAACAATGTAATTTTATGTTCGGAAAACACTTGGTTAGATCTGCTACTCCAAAAGCTACCTAAATACTTTAATATTTTCATGTCATCAAAGACAATGCCTTGAAAGTCTTCTGAAGCATGAACAAGTCATCAAATTAAGCAATACATCGAATTGACACCATATAAACTACTGAAATTGTAAGCCTTTTCAAAGTATTTTTATGGAAATTAACCGATATCCTCAAGCAATGTCCAAATATAGAAGGATCTGCTAATCCTTGAGATCTTTCCAAACATCTCTAGAACAACATATACATCTAGTATTTATCATTTTTTATTTCCAGAATAACTGTGTCGGACAAGTGATTTAAAATGTTGCATGGTTTACGAGAGATATATTGATTCTGAATCTGCCAAACAAATTTTGGCAGATTCCTGCTATAAGACACAACCGAAAATCTAGTTTAGGCACATCCCAGGTTCCTTATCGTTACTTGAAGTAATTCTGGTTCGTCGTTGAAGCTTTCTTTACCAGAGGTTTTTATTGTGCTCGTCGTTATCGCCTCAGCTGTGATAGAGATTCTTGTCGTCATTACCGCTGGGTTCTGGAATCAACACGAGAAGAAGAAGATAAACAGTTACATCGCAAAGGGTAGCAGAGATGACTTTAGACACTCAGTGATGGATATTACTTATTATTATTATTATTATTATTTTCTCTCATAGTCTAATAATTTATCTAAAATTTTATTAATAATTATTTATTTATTTAAAATTATTTTTTATAATTTTTTTAAAATAAATTTATTTAAAAATACTTTAAAAATATTTTTTTATAACAACTTCCAAAACTAATCCAAATACGAATTAACTTAAATATTTTTTTAAATAATTAAAGTTATTATTATTATTATTATTTTTCACCCGTATGGAACGTGGGCAGAGCACCAGATGAAACCCTCTGTCATCTCCAACTCTCGTCGGCTTTCCTAATGGCTCGTATTCTTCGAATCGCTCAAGGAATGCTATACGCTTCTTCCCCTACGATTAGAACTCCCACACATGAGGTCTCGTGATGCGTCCACTCACTAAATGTCATTTCAACCTCTCTTCATCAAACCAGACCTTATGGAACTCCGGCGACGGCCAAGTCGCCCTTTGAATCTAACATTTTAAGAATTCTTCGGAACGAGATGGAGTACTAGTCCGAGTACGCACCTCCAGAACAGGTTTACACTCCTTTCTTTTTCTGTAGTATGATTTTGCTGTTATTTTTGTATCAATCTTTTCATCTAGTTTTCCATTTCTCCCTCATTTTGGTGTTATAATTACTTGTAGTTGGCGGTCTTGGAAATTTATCATTCCTATCTCCTTGTTGTTATTAATTTCTGAATCTGCGTAGAGATGGAAATCTAAAATGTAAATATTGTGAACGATACTATGTTGTGTGTACTCAATCAAATGCCTTTGTATTTGAAGCTTGGCTAGATTTTTATATGTTATGATAGTTACTGGAAAGAAAACGACAAAAATCGATGTAAGCCTCAGGGTTAGATGAGGCTGGGAATAATATGCCTTGAGAATTCACTAACTCATTGTGCAAATGGGAGCAATTGATAGAGTTTAGAGAATCCTTATATTATATAATTTAAAATTAAAATAAAAAAGAAAGGGACAATTGAAGAAAAGAAAAGAACTCAACCAATTTAGCAAAACCAAAGTTGTTGTCTTGGGTTAATTATACTGAAAAATTCATATTCATACTCAAAATAGGCTTTTGGTTGCCGGTTGGAGTGTTAGGGGTGGCTTTCTAGATGATTAAGTTTTGGTTTTGATTGCAGTATTTATTCTTTGAAATACTTATGAAAGAATGTTGTGATGAAGTTACAACTACTAGTATAATCATGATAATTGGGAGAGATTATGTGTTGGAAAAGAAAATCCAGTCATTGGATTTTCACATCAATAGGTATGATATATTGTTATATCCAATCTGTTCTCATGTTTCTCCTCGCATTTTATAGCTTCCTATTGCATTTCGTCTTGTAAAGTATCCACATTGTAACAAAAGCTTGTTTCAGTAAAAAACTGTCTCTTTTCTAAACAACGCAGCCTCACACAAAATTCAATTCATTCACCGTTCAAGATCGGCCAGGTGAGCAGTGGATTACAATGAAGGGGAGGTTTGGGGACAAAGAAGAAATAAAAATTGAAGCTACCATGTTTCAATTCATTCACCGTTCAAGATCGGCCAGGTGAGCAGTGGATTACAATGAAGGGGAGGTTTGGGGACAAAGAAGAAATAAAAATTGAAGCTACCATGTTTGATGTGTATGCGCAGATTCCCAAGCTTGGAGATGACAGATCTGGGATGAATGTCCGTCTTCACATTGGTCTACTTGTGGATATTTCAAAGGAGGAATGTGGCAGTGAATTGGAATTTGTCTGCTCAGCATGGCTAGAATCCTTAGAAATTCAAAGAGTTTTCATACTAAGGCGTGATCAGACGCAGGCTATGCCTTACATGGGGCCTGATTTCAGGTTTAGCATGTTAATGTCTTTGCCTATTACATATTGGTTGTTTTAAGCAAGTTTGAATCTAAAATTTAACAAATCCAAAACATTTATTGAGTTTTTATAGCTGATTTGAAGTTTTTTAATATGGATTTGTTAGTCATTCTACTCTGATTCAATTGCTGATTCAGGAATTTGAATGCCCATATTCAGGAGAATTTTCATGATACTTAAAGACAAGGGGATAAATAATGAATTATGCTTTTTCTTGCATCATTATATGGCTAACAAGGACAGAATTGAGCTTCTACGGTATCTGGGAATTGTCAAGTCTTTTGTGGAAAAATAGAAGGGTATCTTGGGCGGTAAGATTTGCTATGGACACTTCATTTTGCCACTAATTTAGTTTCCTTAGATGAAAATTCATCTATCAATGTTTTCTTCATGTTATATGATATCAATCATGTCCACGTTATATCAATCAACCCAAGAATATTTTCATGTTATATGATATCAATCATGTCCACGTTCTCTTGTTCTTTCTTTTGGGTGAACTCTCTTGTTCTGTTTTGTAACATATATTATATATTGCATTTCCTTGAAATTTCCTTTCCTAGTTATACTGAGGAACTGATAACCTTTGTTCTAACGGATATTTCAAACTCTCTAGTCAGTGAGAAATAGTGCTTAGAAAATGCTGGCACTTCCTCACACGATCCACAATCCAAACGTAGATTGCTGTGTTGAAATCATCTGTTTTCACTTTAATGAGTTGTTCTAAATCTGGCAAGGAGCACTTATGCATTTGTCATGGCTATTCCTAGACCTTAGGAAGTTGCTTATGTTTTTGGATTTCATTGGAAAGCGCCTTCCTTTCTTTATCGGACTCCAAAAAGTTTGGGTTGAGTTGAGTAGGGCTACGAAGGTAGTTCCAAAGAGTTTTTAATGTAGCTGCATATTCATTCAAAGTTTTTCTCTCTCTCTCTGTAGCCTGTAAAGAGGACTAGATGATTCCTTATGAAATTTATGTCTTGAGAATTCATTGATACATTCAAAAGATGAGAGAAATTAATATAGAAAAGAAAATTCTGTTATTTAAAGTTTTTTATTTAAGAAAGTCAAAATTTAGGGGGGGGGGAAGAAAAAAAAACTGAATTAAACTCAGCAAACAAAGAGTTTTGTTTAGAGTTTCATTGAAATTTTCGCTAGCTTGTATGGTTTACTTAAAAGTTATTGATGGAAGACTTTGAAGTTTCTCTTTCAATCCTTGAATTTGTTAAAACTGTTATGTTCATTATGCTATCTATGCTTCTATGGTTTCAAGACCAATAATTTCCAATGAATGTTAGGTATGTATATTTCTTTTGGGTTATGGTGTTAGCTTTCAAAATCAACTTAGATCATGTTAGCTTTGACTATGTAGAACCCAAGAAGGGTGAATTGGGTTCTTTGAAAATTCTGCACAATGACTAGTCAATCATAGCACACTTAGTCGAACAATCAAATAAGCAGTTAAATATACAAGTGCAGAAAGCGAAGAGTATTGAAGGGAAAGGGAGAATCAAAATCAAACGATTTATCTTGGTTTGTCTCCTCAACTAAGCTTACAACCAATCCCCAACCCAAGTTTATATTTGAGATTTTCTCCAGTAATCCCACAAGTTCAATCTGAATACTTATGAAACCGCTAAAATCTCCTTTACCTCTTCACCAGGCCACGTAGTCGCACTCCCTTATAATGGAGTTTTCTAATCCCCTAAGGTCCCTACTCGATATTGAGTAACTTTCTTCTAAGTAGAAAATTCTGATCACACAAGGAATCAACTGAATATAACTTCACAAAGCTTAGTTGTTTTCAATGAAATTTAGTGTATTGTGAGTGGCTAGCTTAATTAAAGAATGATTCTCTTTATAAACAGTTTCTACAATTACTAAACTCAAGAATTTTTTTGCATAATTAAATTCAACTTCTATTTATAGTTTTTTTTAGTATAGAGATGTTAGACACAAGATCTAAGATTACTCACAAAAACTAGTCGTTGGGTGAGAGTATTAAATAATGCATCAACTAGAGAAAAGTAACTAGCATGACAACCAACTATGTACTAGTCAAATAAGTATAAACATGTTCCATCTTTAATTGAAGCTCATGATAAATAGCTAGTGTGAGATAGGCAACTATAGACTAGCTAGTACTACAAAAAAAAAAGATGTTTTGTAACAGTTATTTTGTTACATTTGTTGCTTAAGCTCGTGATAGAATGTTAGTGTGAAATATCATGCATTATCATTTTTCGCAAGGTAGAAATGAATAGGGCTCCACCAAAATTGTAGGTTATATCTAGAGCAATGTATTTTTTATTGCTAAAACCAGTACTTGTTGTATCAGAACATGCAAGTTGTGACCCTCTAATCTAAATTTTCAAGCTTGCAAATTGAGAACTTTAATCTTCTTTCAATGTTGTCAAGATCTCCTCGCTTTTGTCAATGTGAATTTAGGTGGTTCAAGCTTGTTATTTTTATTTGGCCAAGTTGCTTCACGAATTCCCATGGACTGTAAATCTTTCCTAACTTGAAGATGATCTTTTGACTTTTTTTGAATCATCTAGAAATGTTTATAGGTCTCTATCACACATTTTTCAATGTGCATAATATCAAGAATATGACATAAATTATATTCCTCAGAGGGATGATTGAAGAAGATACTTTTTTCGTGTCACTAAATGGACAAGGACCTTCTTGCATCTTCTTTAGCATTATCATTTTTGCCGAGTTCAACATTATCATCTTCAAACCGCCATAAGATATCCATACCAAATAAAATCACTAGATGGCATCTCTTTTCTTATTTCTCATTTAAGTAATTCTGTTGCAATATAAATTTTTATTTCTTATTAAGGAACTATTAATGTGCTCCACTTATGACTGTGCGAATGATGCACTAGGTGAGGGTCAAAGTTGCATGCCGGACATGTCAACTCAATATGCAAGTTCCAACCAAATAACATTCCCAAATCATGAAAGTCGCTAATCATCTACATCAAAGTTGCAGGCAAGTTGAACATTGCCTCTATGCCTACAATCCACAAGTCTGACAATTCTCATATCAACAGTTGGAGATACACATTTATCCCGATGCTCTTCTTGGAATGATCATGTATAAAAGGAAGGAGCTCTATTTCATTCACATCCCAAATAAAAAGTTGTATGGAACTAAGACCATGGGCCAAATATTGTAACTAGTGCTAAGTTTCCTAAACAGGTTAAGACCATTTGTCAAAGAAGACGTATATTTCTAGGGGTGTTAGCCGTGAAACCTGAAAATTTAGAGCCGTAACTTTTCTAGGCCTTTGAATGTCGGGGGGCAGTTTCTTTCACGGCTCTCTTCAATGCACTATCCTCCTTTACCCAAAACGGTGTCATTTTAGGTCTAAAGTGGAGGGTGTTACATACTTTTTGTATAACTTCTATCCAATATCTTGAAATTTATTGTCAATAGTATCCAGTATCTAAAATAATTTTTTATCCCCTCAACATTTTAAAATATCTTTCCAAGACCACTCTAAATTATTTTTTAAAGTAATATCCAGAATCTTAAAGTAATTCTTAATACTTTTAATACTTCCTAAAATATTTTTTAGTAGTATTTAGTATCTTAAAAAACTTATTCTTCTTGTTAATGCCCCCATTGTTCTTGTTAAATTATATATTTTTCTTGTTAATGCTCATTTGTCTTGTTAATGTTTATATTCGTTTTATTAATTTATTGTTATTATTAATACTATATTCATCTTGTTATTATTATTCTTATTAAAGTCACTTATTCTACTCGTATTTATATGAGTTGTTAATTCTTTTATATTTATTGTCAATACTGTACTTTTTGTCATAAATCTCTTTATTGTACTTGTTAATGCAGACATTGACACTTACATTGAACTAAGGGCACAAATATATTTTCACCCATAAAATTTAATTTAATTCTGATCTAACGGTGCAGTAAAATTTTAGAGTTATTTAGGGAGAATCTATTATTAAATTGCTATAGTGGTCTTTAAATGAAATTTTTTCTATTGATCTCTATCCTCATGGACAATAAATTTTCCTTAAGTTCCGGACATAGTTTCCAAAATTTCCCTTTCTTTCCTATAATTTTAAGAAATTACACTTTTGCCCTGATATGATGTTGCTTTGGTGTGTGTACTATTTTATTTGGCCCTTGGTTAATATTTAATTATGCATTTAGCCTTTATTTGGAAAGGTGGAATGTTACTGTTATGCCTTAGGAATTTTCAAATTTCAAGAATCAACTTAGCTTAGGATATATATATATTTGTTTCATAAAATTTCAATGTGTATGAGTAGTAGAGTGGTATGGGACGGAGGTGTAAATCAGGAGTCCTCTGTTCGAACCCCAGAGAGTGCAGAAGTGGTGTTTTATCTTAATTTTTCAGCGGGTGAAATTACGACTTCGCCATTTTTCCACTTTTTGCTCTGTACCGTAACACCATTTCCTTCACACTTCTGATTATAGCGGCGACGCAGGGTGGAAACTTCACGCTAGCGTGGACAGTCACTGCAGTGTGTTGTCGATGTCCTTTGCTGTGCCGTTGTCCTAGAAGCGGCGCAACGCATGATTTCGGTTGGGCTTTAAATGCCGCAAGCAGGGGAAAAAATTATGGGAGCGTCGAGGGAGGTTGAGGAAGGGTGTAGCAGTCGGCATTGTTGGAGTTCGCTGTGGTGGGTTTATCTAGCATTGTCGCTGTCATTATGCGCGACATTCCTTGCTGGCATTCCATTTCTTTCTCCGCTCTGTTGCTCGCTATAAATGGCGGGGTACTGTAGCAATTCGTAGCCGACACTATTCTCTGGTGTTGTTGCGTGGTGATGCCTTGTGGGGGTGCGTGAAAAGGGATTGAAAGCACAATTGATGCTGAGATATTGGAACCTCCTTGGATTCTAATCTATGGGGTAAGCTATCGGATTTTTTTTTTCCTTGTTATGGCTGTGAGTATCTGTGATGGATTGAATTGATTTCGGTTGCTCCATTTTCTGTCAAGAATTCTGAATAATCAGACGATGTTGTCTCAATGTATATGCGTGATTTTCGTTGGTCATGGGTATCATACTTGTGGATATATATATATGCCGCTAGAATATGTGTGTGTGCCTTGCTACTGGATATTGGTCCCTGTGGAAATAAACCTGTGTTTGTGTTGTATCGTGGAGGTTTCTGTGTGTGGATTTGTCTGCTGAATGTGTTAGTGGCCATTTGAAACAGAGAAAGATATAAAGGCTGTCATTGAGGTTGGACACTAGCTTGGTTTTGGGAAAGGATATGTGTGTATATATGCTCATCGTGTGTGCTGGAGATATATGTATATTTGGTCATCGCGCTGTTTAGGATGTTGCTGCAGGGGTGAATGATATGTATATGTTATGTATGCGTGCTGTATATATATATATATGTGTGTGTGTGTTATTTTAGTTTGAAGCTGAAAAGAATGTGTATAAATGCCATTTCTGATGCAATTATGAGCTGCAAATTATGAATAAGAAGGATGAATGAAGGAAGAGAGAATAGATAGGTTGCTGCTGATATGTCTCTATGTATAAATATAATTGGATTTGAGAAAGTGACAGAAAGGAATTGATAAAGAGCGAATGAGAGATTTGGATATGTGTTGTGATATTATGTCTGGACAGCTTGTGTGTGTGAATATATATATGAAGGGTAAGGAACTGATTTGAATGGTGAAGGGGGTAGAAGGTTGTTATACGTTGATGCTTGGAAAATTGTTGGAAAAATGATTTAAAGATCAAATGGTTAAATAAAAGAGGAAATTAGAAGCTGTGTTTCGCCAACCTTGCTGCTGGTTATGTGTGTGTACCTTTAAACTGCTGCTGGATATATTTATATGTGTGGAAGCTAGACTAACAGAACTTGATAATGATATGATATAGCATATATGTCCGTAGGGTTGAGTTAGTGGAAACAGGGAAAAGGGCGTTAGAATTTCTATTTTAATCACTGGTTAACATAGGATATATATTTGGGTATAAACTACTATTGCCATGAGGAATTGGACAATAAGTATTAATGTTGAAGAGCAAACAATTGTAGCCAAAGCATCAAATTAGGAAGGTTAATAGCTAAGTAGGGTGTGGGGAGTTGTAAATCATTAAAGTAATATATTTGGGTGTTTGAGCTGAAATTTTGATACACTATAGGAATTTTAGAATGTATTATGTGTTGTAGTGGTGAACACATGGTTTAGGCCAAATAAAGATTTTAGGAGCTTATGCATTTAGTTTTTGTTTAGTTGGTGGTGTTATGGATTGGAAATGTTGGACTAAGGAAGATGTATTTATGTTAAAACTTTGAATAGAATATTAATATATTATTTCGGACTATCAGGGATTGAGAAGTGGAAATAATCAAAGTCGTTGGGCTAAAGAGTAGCGGTCTAGGAGTACGGGAGGTGAGTGAATAACGTTCCCTAAAATTTACATTTTTAAATGCAATTTCATTTCAAATGTTAAATTTCAAATATGAATTTTGAAAAGCCAATTTTATGAAAGTACAGTTTAAATCGTTAGAAATGATTTTCTTTCGATTGGTTTACAAAAAGAATTATGATTATGCATGAAAATAGATAAAGAGGCTTTAGAAAAAGATTTGACAGTGAACTGATGTTATTCATGAAATATTCCTATGTTAATTGCATATGTTTTTAGAGTAAACTTGATTTTGAATGTTCATGCTGTGGCTTTTGAAATTCAAAGTGGCTTTATCAATGATTATGGTATTTGAAACGATTGAGATCATTACATGTGAAAAGGACCCCACGCATGATAGAAATGTTTTAGGACGGAATATAGAACGCTGGTTGCTAACAGCAGTACTGTTAGTCCTTGGTGCACCTTGGTATTCGAGCTCGACAGTTTGTGGCATAGCCACCAGAATTATTTCGTGGGATTTACTCTCGCGACAGTTTGTGGCCTAGCCACCAGAATTATTTCGTGGGATTCATTCTCGCGACAGTTTGTGGCCTAGCTACCAGAATTATTTCGTGGGATTCGTTCTCGCGACAGTTAGTGGCTTCGAGCCACTAGAATGGTTAGTTACCCTCGTGGACTGTGTGTCCACGTCTGTTTTTCGTTCTGTTGAAGTCCTACAGAAAGATCATGATTTTGAAAGGATTTGTTTTAAATGATTGGGTTGAAATGACTATTTCAAATTGATTTGAAATGGTTCTTTCAGATTACTGTTTCCCTTGAAATACAAATGTTTGTGGAAAGGTTTGCATCAGATTACGAAATATTATGAAATACATTTTTAACATGATTATGCATTGTTTATTTCCACATTTCTTTTAAATCATGTTTTTGGGACGTTATTCACGAGTAGATTATTTGGCTTCAGATAGTGCAGGTGACCTTAACCCTTTCGCTGAGCAGTGAAGAGCCTTGTTGCCGATCCGAAGCGTCGTTTTTGACAAAACTACTTTTGATGAAATTATCATTTAGAAAGTGTTTGTATTATTTTGAAAAAAAAAGGTAAATGCTCCACATAGTCCTTAGAAAAGATTCTATTTATTTTGAAAGATATATTGGAAAGTTTGACTGTCCTATTAAAAGTATTAGGCTTTCAGAATGTGAAATTATTCATATTCTGTGCCGGTCACTTCCAAATTTTTGGGACGTGACAGTTACATGTAGTACCTCTGGTTTGGTTAACTTGAATTACATAATTCATGTCAGTCAACGTTCTGCTTTGGATTTGCGATTGAATGAATTATGATTATGAAGTCCTCATTTAACCCCTAAGTGACATTGTCGTGAGGTGTGCATGGTGGTGCTAGGATAATATAAATGGGTATCTAATTTTTTTTTTTTTTGCCCGCTCGATTCACTAGAGTTTTACCCTATTTACATCTGGATTCGACCTCGCGTCACGCACTTAACAATGGTGGGTGAGTCTCCAAATGAGAATTTTTTGTATACGTCAAAGCTTGAACTCGAGACCTCATTTAAGTGAGATACTGAGCCGTTTATTATTCGGATCAATTCCTGTTGGATAAATGGTTCTCTGTTGAATCGGCATACAGGTCATATTGATGTGCAATTGACCCAAACATCACAGTATTAAGAAGCATGGCAGAAGGTGGATCTTGAGGTTCACATAATTCTTACTTTTGAAATTGCTATTGCGGAATATTGTAAGTTTCACTTGTTTACCCAATTATCAATGATATAGTTCTGTAATTTATATGTTACACTCAAAGTATTTAGCACTAAGACTTCGAGGATTTACAAATCGCAATGATTTTATAACCGAGCTAGTTTGATTGAGGAAGTGTGGAATATAACAGAATAAAACCAATTTCATTATGTGTCGATACAATAAAATTTGCACTATCTAATTATATTTTTTAATGCTTTAAATTTAAATATTTTAAACAATGTTTTAAATAAAATTATCTTTTTATAAAAGGGAGAGTTAAGATATTATCTTTATTTTAAATTTTTTATACGTTAAAATACTTTTTATCTGTACAATTCAATGTAAAACTCTCTAGTTTGCCGTCTATCAGTCATAAATAAACAAAAAGGAATAAATATTTGGGCACAGTGTAATTGAACATTCGAAATACTCACTTCATTTGCCAAATTCTATCAATAGGGATTATGGAACACTACTGCCTATCACTTGACGGTTAAAGACATAACTGTCATATACAATGAGGTCGGTGGAATTGAGAAAAATAAGTACTTGACAAAATAAGAAAGTAAAAGAGTAGATCGAGTCTTGCTTGTTCATCATCCCCAATAGTCGAAATCTCAGTGTGCAGCTTTCTCCAACCATCTACGTAATCAAGCAATTTACAAAATGTATATTATATATGATACATACCAACAACAATTCACTAATTTATTACAACGTGTATATTCACGTGAGATTGAGAGAAACAAAGGTAACTTCATGAATTTTTTGAATAAAAATATAAAAAAATTTAAAAATGTCACCTTAAATAGTTTCTCAAAATTGATCATATATATCTAGCAAATAAATCTTATTAATTATCATGGTATCACAATTATATAATAAATAAGTTTACCTGTCAGTTTTGGAATATTCTTTTTATCTTAACCTTCAAAGTAACAACTCGAACATAAATCCAGTCGTTCATGTTTTTAAAGAAGTAAAAAAAAGAATGCCTCCATGAATGTTTGAGAATTAAAGTCCCACAAACTCCCCAAAATCCAAGAATGAAGCCGAGACCCATGCTCACATAAAACCCAAAGCTTATGAGATTATCACCTCCATCTTCATCATCATTGTTACTTGGATTCGGATTCAGGACTATTGGACATGTTTCTGTAAGTGGTGGGCCACAAAGCCCCTGATTTCCCATATAACTAGAGGCATTGAAGGTTTGAAGTTGGGTGGTAGTTGGAATTTTTCCTGATAAATTGTTGAAGGACAAGTTCAGGACACTGAGAAAACTCAAACTCGAGAAGCTCATTGGGATTTTAGCAGAAAGAGAGTTGTGTGATAGATCAAGTGATTCCAACCTTTTCATATGACCCATATTGATAGGAATTGATCCTCTCAAATTATTCCTAGACAGATTTAGGGAAGCCAATGCCACAAGTGTAGTTATGTTGCTTGGGATTTCTCCTGTCAAGTGATTGCAAGACAGATCAATGGTTTTCATGAGCCCAAGAATCTTACTGTACTCAGCATCTACTCCTTTCCATGACAACGTTGCTGAGTCCATGAATGATGATGCAATAGAAATGTTTTCACTAATAACAAGATAAGAAAGTTCTTGGCTCACAGATGTCATGTTTGACATAGCACTCAAATTACCAAAGCAATGAGGTATATTTCCTGTTATATTATTTCTTGATAGATCTAGGATTTGAAGATGTGGCAAATTACATAAATTCGTAGGAATGCTTCCTTGAAGCTTATTTGCTTTCAAACGTAAACCAACCAAATTGTGCAAGTATTGACCTATCCATGATGGCAATTTCCCATTCAGATTATTCTGTCCGAAATCAATGATCAACAAGTCCGAAGAATTCATCAAAGATGGCAAATTCCTAGAGAGGTTATTGTTATTTAGATGGATACTTCGAAGATGGTTCAAAGTACCAACTGAATTCGGTATTGGCCCAGAGAAATGATTGTTTTGCAATCTTAGAACCTCCAAGTAAGGAAGTTGCCCCCAACAGTCAGGAAGTCTTCCAGAAAAAAGATTACTTGAAATGTCAAGATATCTTAAGCTTGTTTGAACACAAATGAAAGATATGGTTCCTGAAAACTTATTATTCGAGAGAACCAACGCTGATGCATTTGGTGAAAAATATGGGAGGGGACCAGACAAATTGTTGAAACTCAAATCCCTTAGATGATTGTCACCTTTCAAGACTGATTTGGGCAACTGCCCATAGAGTTTGTTATGGGAAAGATTCAAGTATACTAAAGAAGTTGGCCAAAGCCATTGAGGAATTGAATCTGAAATTGACGCATCAGAAATGTCCAATAGCTTAAGCTCCCTTTGATATTTTAACCACATTGGAAAGTGGGGACCAAAATTGCACGATGATGCTGAGAAGTGTTGCAGTTGAAAAGGAGGCACCCAATTCGAACTGAAGTTGAAAAAAATCAAACTGTGTGACACATCTAAAAGTCTTAAGTCAGAGAGAGTTGAAAGATGTGTTTCATTGATAACAGAGTTGAACCTATTTGAATAAAGATCCAACTCAACAAGGTTTGGAACTTGTCGAAAAGCACTTGGATGAATATTCCCATTCAACCAATTGTTGGAGAGATATAAGGACTTCAACGATTTAAATCCAGCAAACACAGGCAATGGCCCTGTTAAATTGTTATAACCCAAGTCCAATTCCTCCATACTATTTTGAGCGCACCTTAACTGTGGTATCCAATCACTTAATTGACCTGTCAAATTGTTGTTGTACAAAAATAATTTTTTCAATCGGCACAAATTTTGGATGGAGTTAAGCACGCTATTGTCAAGTTCATTGTCTTCAAGATGAAGAACCTCAAGAGAAGTGGTGTTTGTGAAAGCATCTGAAGGAATATGTCGCAAAGAATTATGATCAAGATATAAAGTTTCAAGAGAATTCATATTTGAGAAAGCATATGAAGGAATATGTCGCAAGGAATTACCGTCAAGATATAAAGTTTCAAGAGAATTCATGTTTGAGAAAGCATCTGAAGGAATATGTCGCAAAGAATTCTGATCAAGATATAAAGTTTCAAGAGAATTCATATTTGAGAAAGCTTTGGGACTAAGTCGCAAAGGATTTTTTGACTCAGAAAGATCCAAAACTTGAAGGGAATTTATATTCAGAGCATTTGGAAAAATATGTTCCAAAGCGTTACCAGAGAGATCAAGCACTGTTATGACGTTGCTAATGTTAGACAGCGAGGGTATGATTGAAGAGTCTAAATAATTGTAGGAAAGAAAAAGGACTTTGAGGGAAGTGGAAGAGTTGGTGTGGACAAAGGATGCAGGATTCACATGAGACATGAGACCACATTCATTCAAGGAAATCTCAGGTAGATGAGGAGCTTTGGATAATGAAGATTGCCAATCAACAGCTTGACTTAGATTAACGCGTGACAGGTCAAGAGATGTCAAAGAAGGAAGGTGAGAAATCCACTCAAGATCATTCACAATCAAATCATTAAAGCTAAGGTCGAGAGTTTGCAAATTGGATAGATTTTGCAGTCCACGAGGAATAGTGCCACCGATTGAAGAATCATAAATACTTAGCTGTCTCAGTTGACCAAGTGAACCAATGCATTCTGGAATTTTGCTCCCTTCGAAATTGTTAAAATCGAGATTCAAGTAAGTGAGATGCTGCAGATCACATAAGGAGGAATCGATATTACCTCTCAATCTATTGAATTGAAGATCGAGGTTGATAACATGACCGGTGAGATTACTGCATGATACTCCAGTCCACTGACAGCAATCAACTTGAGTTTTCCAGGAGGACAAAAAGCCAAACTTATCAATGAAACCATGTTTCAACTTGAGCAGAGCTTGCTTATCTGTCTCTACGCAAGTGATGTTCATGTTGGAATATCCAGCACAGCAAGAGAAACATAAGAGGCCAACAAGGCAAAGGAAACTGAACTTAGGGCTGAACATGAGGATGAAGAACATGGTTGGGATTCTTTTAATCTGGATAGATACTAGGAATAGGGAAGACGTCTTGTGGAGGGAATGATCCTTGAGGGCCATATTTATAAACAAGCAATTCGCCAAGCTTTTTTTTAAAATAATTTCAATTTAGACAGTAAAATTATTGGCGTCAATGCGATAAACATTAATAATTCCCTCCTCCATCCGTAATTGCAGGAAGCTTCATCTCTTTTGTCAAGCTATATTTCTGTGTCATTATGGATGAACCCATAAACACGGCTTTCATTGACCAGAAATCAAATTGGTTAAATTTTATTTGAGATCAAAGTGAAAAGATATATAGAATAGATACACAAAGCGTACAAGTCATTGAAAGTAAAATATTAGAATACTTGATTATTATACTTTGAAAAAACAATTCAGCTTAAAAGTTAGAAAAATGATATACAATTATTACACCAAAAAAAAAAAAGAAAAATGATATAACAAATTCACATACATGATTCATTACATCATTACAATTATTCACACGCATTGGAAAAAAGTTTTCCGTGACTTTCGAGAGCTCTAACAAATGGAAATGACACTCTAACATAGGAGAAGGTTGTTGTTCCTTTTATTCGGGAATTAAATGTCCAGTTCAGATAAAAAAAAATAATGGGAGACAATTATTATTATTATTATTATTATTATTATATCATCAGCTATGTGAGAACATCAATTGTAAGAACAGATCATAATATCATAAGGAAAAGCTGAGAAATAAATATAAGAGACAATCTTTACACTCCTTTTCGTTATTAGTAGGGAATGCATTATGGCGCCATTCGTAACCCCTGCTCTCTTTATAGCCACTGGCCCCATTCGCATGCCCTCCTCCCTGTGACTTTGTCAGTAATACTTTCAACTTGAAAAAAAACTCGCTTTTATTTTATCAGTCTAGATTTTAAGAAACACCTCAAAATAGTTTTATTTTTAAAATTATTTATTGTAAAAGTTAAATGGAAAAAAAAATCATGTCAAACGGTCAACCCTTATCTACAATCATTTTTTTTCTTGTTATGAATCAATTAAAATTAAATATATTTTAAATTAAAATTTAATCTATCAATATCATACTTCACAATTGAATCTATAAAGTTAATATATAAAATCTTTAAATATAATTAAATCTATAAAGTTGACTCAATTTTATAAATTAAAAATGTAAGAATGAGAAATTCAACAATTGAACTCGCGATTTCAATTAAATTTAATAGTACAATTTTAAGAGTAGGTTAACATAATTTTATAAGTAAAAATATAAAAATAATAAACTAGAAGAGTTAATTCATGATTTGGTAACTAAGCTTGTTTGATTGTAGAAGTGTAAAATACAACAGAATAAAACTACAGCGAGATTTGTTTGATTTAAGATTTGCTAACAAGGTAAAGTTAATTGCAGGGCTTTGAATTAAGAATTATTTAAATAAATTAAAGAAATTAAATAACTTAAAACAATAATATGATAAATAGGAAATTGGATATGTCTCGTAAAATAATTAAATTTGCTTAATAGACATTTGCACTTAATTTAAAATATATTGTATATAATTAAAAAATTATATTTGTTAAAAATATGTTATATCCATTTAAAGATTTAGGTCTTTAGATATTTTGAAACAATGAATTTTATACATAGGAGATTTTTTAATAATTTTTTATTTAAAATTGAAAAGTCTGGTTGTTTTAACCAAGTAATGAAATTAAAGTTTATTTGAAATAATTTTTTAATTTATAAAATCGGTCACTCTCATTTGAAGCATATTATAATCAAGGAGGCTGTCGTTGCATGCATTGACTGACTCGTGCAATTAATGTTTAACAATTTTAAGTGACACTTATTGAATTTATAACTTGAAATTATATTTATTTTAAATTTATGTGGTTGGAAATTTTTCATTCATGTCATTTATATATTACGAGAAGCTTCATCTCTTTTGTCATGTTGTATGTCTTTTAGTTAAAAAAATGATATACAATTACACACAAAAAATGATATAACAAATTCACTCGATTTATTATATTATTAGGTCCCTTCAATTCCAATAATTTTGTAAAGTTTTAAAATTCCAAAACACGGCGTTGACATTGATGTTGACTAATAAAGACTAGAGTAACACGCATGGGAAAAAACTTTTCCATGACTTTTGACAATTCTAACAAAATGGATTTTTTTAATAACTTTATCAATTTTTTTATTCAAAATTAAAAAGCCAAGGTATTGGGACCACGTGATGAAATTAAAATTTATTTGAAATAATTCTCTAATTTCTAATAATAGTTACTCTCATTAGAAGCATGTTACAATCAAGGAGAGCGTCCTTATATGTATTGACTGACTTGTGTGATTAATTTTTAATAATTTAAGTGGCATTCCTTCAATTTAACATCAACATCGATCATTCATTTACTTGTGTGATTCCAAATTTTTATTCGTGGCGTGTGCATTACGAGATTATTCCATCTCCTTTATTTATCTTCAATAGATATTTTAAAAAAAATACTGACTCAATTTATTTATTTTTGTTTTATTTAATATTCTCATAGATATTTATATTTTAAATAAATGTTGACTCAACGAATTTAATGATAATTTTATTAAAATGGCAAAAATCAAAAGCTCAAAAAGTCAGAACAAAACTCTACTCTATCATATACATTAAAATCATGAATAAGAATATATGTGAGTTTATCTATAGTGGGATACGTTTTATAAATGTGGAACGCGTTAATTAAAGAAAGAGCACAAGAAAATGATAGATTTTAAATGAGAAACAACTCAAAGCTACTTCTAGATGAGTGATAGAATTTTTACCCAAACAAGTAGTGACAATGGGATGCGGCCAAACCGAGGAGGCCCTCCCAACACCCTGTCCCAACCATTTCCATGGCTTCCTGTTCCCCATAATGGAGGGGCAAATTTTGCCCCATCCCTACTCCATGCAACCAACAGAGTGGCCAAATGCAAGCAAAAGAATTACAAAACTATGCAATATCCCATATATTATAGGGAAAACGTAATGTTAAAGATGAGCCACACATTCCAAAAACACAGTTCTTTCTTTTATTTGGTAAAAGCTTTAGACAAGAACTTCCGCATACGTAAAGTGTTGTGCACGCTATGCTGTTTTTGAAGGCCATGACTGAGTTGTTCAATATTGGTTCATGACAGGTTCAGAATTTAGCTTTCAGCAAAACCTTGTCCAAATCTCAGAATGAAAGAGAAGACCTAGAATTAAAATAAACATCAGAATGATTGTGAGTCCAGGAACCATTCATATACCAAAGCCCCAAGTGCCAGTGTCAGATACACATTAGACACTAAGCTGCTTTAGATAGGCTATCAAGATTTGTTTCATATGTGGAAACTTTGCAAACAGTTTCTATTTTTGTATTCCTAAAATCAGACAGAAGTCTTCCATACAGAAGCCTTCGAGGTCTGGAAGGACAGAAAACAAATATAGTAATGAGCATTACCGCAATAAGATGCCTTGAGCATATTCTGAATATCTTTTATAGGGCAATTGCCTGTCTGTTTTAAAAAGAAATGTTATAGCATTTAGAATAAACTGTAGCCAGGGAGTTTAAAAGCAATTCTCATATCCGTTACTTTTCTTAACCTCTCAGCATCTCCAAACCTTCCAACACCAGCAAGAATATTGGACATAAGAACATAATCCCCAGCATATTCTCTCTCCATCTATAGTATTTTACTCATCACCCTCTGACTAATTTCAACATTTCCATGAAAATTGCAAGCAACTAGAAGTGTCCGCCAAATCACAACATTGGCAACCTCATGAGATACCATAAAGCAATCTTTTCAGCTTCTTCTAACCTACCTTCCCTTCCCAGCATATCTATTAGACAGCCATAGTGCTTGATATCTGGCACAAGTTGACAGTCATTAACCATTTTATGGAAAAACTTGAGCCCCTCCTCAACCAATCCAAAAAATGTCACACGATTTGACTTCATCCCAGCCTTTTCCATGGTTTCAAAATACTCTACAGCATCTCTCCCCAGAACATGCATTGCAAAACCTGAGATAAACGATGTCCATGATACCAAACAGCCATTTCCCTAAACATAGGCAATGCTTTTGTAGGCTTATTCATGCGAGTGAATCCATCCATAATAATTGTCCAGGAGACAACACTCCAAATTGGCATTTTATTAAATAATGACAAGGCAAGGTCAAAGTCACCGCATCTAATCAAACCAGTAATGAAAACATTCCAGGTGACAGTACTTCTTTGAGGCATTTTGTCAAACACTTGCGTAGCTTCCATTAACAGACCCCAGGTTGAGAACATATTCAGTAAAGCAGTCTGTACATATAAGTGAAAGTGAAAACCCACTTTGAATATGACAGAATGAATCTGGTTTCCAAGGTGAATACATTTTGAATTGGCACAGGCATGACAGAGGAAAGCATAAGTGTAGCTGTCAAAGGAACAATACGTCATGCATGGAGTTTAGGGAAGATATACCAAACCTAACAGCTTCGTCAGGAAAGGGGCCAAGAAAGTAACAGCGAATCAGGGTGTTGAAGCGAAGCAAACAGGAAGACGTGGAATAAAGAGGGTACAGAAGCAACCCAAGGTGATGATATGAGAGTGTACCTGCTGGGCAGCTTCGCGGTTTGATGGGTCTTTGAGTAGAAGAGAGACCAACTGTTGCGGATGCCTAGCTTGGGGATAGCAGGAAGACATTCAGAATAAGGATGGGTTGAAGAATCTGGTGAGACATAGCTGCTAATAAACAAGAGGACAAACGGTTCCCCACTTCAAAGTTGACAGAGGAAAGAATGGTCACAAAGACTGAGTGTAACCAGGATTAATTTTGTTGATAATTGATAATTAAGGAGAAACTAAAGCAAATGGCAACAGTTGTCAACCTAATTCAGATATAACTACTACAAAAAAGCCATAGAATTTTTTCTAAATGCCAATGACTGCAACCAAAATCAAATACCCAGGCATACAAGTGAAACAATATAAATCATCACCAACCAGAGTGTCCATAACCATCCTAACTAGAATTCACTAGAACAACAGCTACAATATATTTCATTTACTTGCATGACAAACCCTGCAATCTCTATTTCCAACAATTGCTAGTCCACAATAAGGGAAGAACCGAAACTTGAAAAAGTCCCTAGTATCAGTGTTGGGTACACATTATATACCCAAAAAAAATCCTTTCATAAAATTGCAAAAATTATTCAATAAAACATATTATTTTGAATTGACCAGAACAATTTTATCGAGAGCTTACCGCAATAGGGTTAGGACGGATAAATAATTGCTTAGCCTCTTATTTCCAACAGGCTTTTGATGTCTCCATTGCTGAAGGAGGGAAGCCAGGGAAGCTCGCATCTGCTTGGGGTCTCTGGAACCTCTACGTTTTGGGCATCAGAGCTTTGCAGTTGATGGATGTACGTGGTGAAGCTCGAATCTAGCTAAGTGCCAGTGACTCTGCTCTGCATATTATACTAGTCTTCAAGCCAGTTTCATTCTTCAACACCACCGTGACTGTGAACCATAAACCTGCAGGGTTCATACACACAAAAAAAAGGTAAATTTTTGTTCATTCTTAAACCTGTATTAAAAAAATTAATTTTTTAATCCCTATAATTTAAGTTAAATTTTCTATTTGATCCCATTGTTCGTCCAAAATTTTCAAGTTGCCCTGCAAACCGTTGATCAGTAGCCATACGGTAACATAGAAGCCACTTTTATTAATATAAAATCAATTACTAATCATTTTATTCTTAACTCTAATTTAGCGTGAAGACAGAAAAAAAAATTGCTTTAAGATGGTTAAATATGACTTGGGACTTCATATTTGACCATTGTGCTCTTTGTATGATAAAAGAAGATATGCATGATAAAAGAGTAAGAAAAATTATTTAATCTCATTTTTTAATTTTTATTAAAATTTAACTTATAAAACTTTTTGCTTTATCCAAATCTCTCCTACCTAATACCCTAAGCGAACAATTCAAGTAGCGATCTAAATGACCAGAGTATCGAGTAGTTTTAATTTTCAAGAACTCGGTTCAATAGAAACAGTAACAAGTGTTGGGGAAGAAAATTTAAATAATTGTAGAATTGTTAAAAAATGACTATTTAATCTTAAAAATAGTCATATGCACGTTTTATCTCTTTATATTTGTTGTGCATTTAACTTTAAATATTTGATTTTTTTTAATGAACTTATGATACACCTCAAGATATTTTTTCGAGAGAATTTGATTTAAGTCTCATACATGAAACTTAATTTTTGATCAGGTCTAAGATATTCTGAAATTTCAATTTAGCCTTTTTGGTTCAAAATGAAATTAAATTAGGAAGAAAATTGATAGAAAAAATGGCTATTGAAATAAAAAGTAAGTTTTATTGAAAATTCAAGACATGTTTACAAATGTACATATGTATTTTTGACAACTAATCATAACAAAATAATAAATGCCCACATAAAAATTCATAAATCCAAATTTTCACTGCTCTCTAATATGCATAGGAAATTGCTTGGGGTGCAATTTAACTTACAATCTCAAAAGTTTATTTTAATTTATAGATATTAAAAAGACAAAACACAGCCTATGCTTTTGGAGGAAGACAAACACTAATGGCAATAGATGAATTATTACGTTCAGTTTTTAATATAAAAATTAATTATTTATTTAATAAATTAAATAAATTAAATTAATTAATTAATTATAACTAATATAAGAGTTAGTTAACTAATTTAAATAGATTAAAATATATATAATATGAATTTATTTTAAAATATTAAATTTAATTATAATTAATTTATTTATTTAATCTATTTAAAAAATTTAACTAAATTTTATAGAGAAGGAGTATTACATAGGCTTGTTGTCAGGGTACTAAATGGTATATGTTGCCGATAACAAAATATTCTGTGGTGGATCCCGTTTGACGAGAATGCATAAAGGAGTTGCCACTATTAACTGTTCAAATGATTTATAAATATTTCCCATGAAGCTATATTATGCTTTATATAACTCCACTACACATTTGGTTGATAAAGCTTATTGTTAAAATTAGAAGATTCTATTTTCTTTATATTACCTTTCTCGATAAATTTATAAATAATAAATTAAATTTTTTGCCTAATCTATTATTTTTAATATTGAAAAATCTAAATTAGTTTACCAAAATTTATTCAAAAATACGTTAAAAATATTTTTTCATAATTCAAATAAGAATTAACTTAAATATTTTTTAAATAATTAAAATAATAATAATTATTATTATTATTTCTCACCCGTATGGAACGGGGCGGAGCAACAGATGAAACCCTCCGTCATCTCTAACTCTCATCGGCTTTCCTAATGGCTCGTATACTTCGAATCGCTCAAAGAATGCTATACGCTTCTTCACGTACGATTAGAACTCCACAAATGAGGTCTCGTGTTGCGTCCACTCACTAAATGTCATTTCAACCTCTCTTCATCAAACCATACCTTATGGAGCTCCGACAACGGCCAAGTCGCCCTTTGAATCTAACATTTTAAGAATTCTTCGGAACGAGATAGAGTACCAGTCCGAGTACGCACCTCCAGAACAGGTTTACGCTCCTTTCTTTTTCTATAGTATGATTTTGCTGTTATTTTCGTGTCAATCTTTTCATCCAGTTTTTCATTTCTCCCGCATTTTGGTGTTATAATTACTTGTAGTTGGCAGTCTTGGAAATTTATCATCCCTATCTCCTTGTTGTTATTAATTTCTGAATCTTCGTAGAGATGGAAATCTAAAATTAAATATTGTGAACGATACTATGTTGTGTGTACTCAATCAAATGCCTTTATATTTGAAGCTTGGCTAGATTTTGATATGTTATGATAGTTACTGGAAAGAAGACGACAAAAATGATGTAAGCCCCAGGGTTAGATGGGTCTGGGAATAATATGCCTTGAGCATTCACTAACTCATTATGCAAAAGGGAGCAATTGATAGAGTTTAGAGAATTCTTATATTATATAATTTAAAATTAAAATAAAAAAGAAAGGGACAGTTTAAAAAAAGAAGAGAACTCAACCAATTTAGCAAAACCAAAGTTATTGTCTTGGGTTAATTATACTGAAAAATTCATATTTATACTCAAAATAGGCTTTTGGTTGCCGGTTGGAGTGTTATGGGTGGCTTTCTAGATGATTAAGTTTTGGTTTTGATTACCGTATTTATTCTTTGAAATACTTATGAAAGAATGTTGTGATGAAGTTACAACTACTAGTATAATTATGATAATTGGGAGAGATTATGTGTTGGAAAAGAAAATCCAGTCATTGGATTTTCACATCAATAGGTATGATATATTGTTATGTCCAATCTGTTCTCATGTTTCTCCTCGCATTTTATAGCTTCCTATTGTAGTTCATCTTGTAAAGTATCCACGTTGTAACAAAAGCTTGTTTCAGTAAAAAAATGTCTCTTTTCTAAACAATGCAGCCTCAGACAAAATTCAATTCATTCACTGTTCAAGATCGGCCAGGTGAGCAGTGGATTACAATGAAGGGGAGGTTTGGGGACAAAGAAGAAATAAAAATTGAAGTTACCATGTTTGATGGGTATGCACAGATTCCCAAGCTTGGAGATGATAGTTCTGGGACGAATGTCCGTCTTCACATTAGTCTACTTGTGAATATTTCGGAGGAGGAATTTGGCAGTGAATTGGAATTTGTTTGCTCAGCATGGCCGGAATCCTTAGAAATTCAAAGAGTTTTCGTACTAAGGTGTGATCGGACGCAGGCTATGCCTTACACAGGGCCTGATTTCAGGTTTGGCATGTTAATATCTTTGCCTCTTACATATTGGTTGTTTTAAGCGAGTCTGAATCTAAAATTAACAAATCCAAAACATTTATTGAGCTTTTATAGCTGATTTGAAGTTTTTTAATATGGATTTGTTATTAATTGTACTTTGATTCAATTGTTGATTCTGGACTTTGAATGCCAATATTCAGGAGAAATTTCATGAGTACTTAAAGACAAGGGGATAAATAATGAATTATGTTTTTTCTTGCATCAGTATATGGCTAACAAGGACAGAATTGAGCTTCTACGGTATATGGGAAATGTCAAGTCTTTTGTGGAAAAATAGAAGGGTATCTTGGGCGGTAAGATTTGCTATGGACACTTCATTTTGCCACTAATTTAGTTTCCTTAGGTGAAAATTCATCTATCTATCTTTTCTTCAATATTTGACTATGTAAATACATGTCAAGCAAGTTAAGCAATGGAGCCTTGTATCTACTTTTTATCTTGGAGATTCAGCAGACAGAAGAAAATCTAGGCAATAATAATTAGAATTCTTTGTAAGACTTTTGAATGTATTTTTGAAGTCATGGAATTCATATTGGTCGTTTTGCAAGATGGTACTCTGCCTGCTAAATCACGTGGTACTTTGGATTTAGCTTGATTTGAACCTCTGGAAAATTTTTGCATTAAAAATTGACACAAATGCTTAGAAATACTACCAAACACAGATAAAGGTAGAAATGCCTGGAATAGAGCCAGAAATGGTCGAAATACAATTGGAAAGACAACCCAAAAATATTTTCATGTTATATGAAATCATTCATGTCCACGTTCTCGTCCTTTCTATTGGGTGAACTCTATTGATCTGTTTTGTAACATATATCATATATTGCATTTCCTTGAAATTTCCTTTTCTAGTTATACCAGGGAACTGATAACCTTTGTTCTAACGGATATTTCAAACTGTCTAGTCAGTGAGAAATAGTGCTCAGAAAATGCTAGCACTTTCTCACACGTGCCACAATCCAAACATAGATTGCTGTGTTGAAAGCTTCTGTTTTCACTTTAATGAGTTCTAAATCTGACAAGGAGCACTTATGCATTTGTCATGGCTATTCCTAGACCTTAGGAATTTGCTTCTGTTTTTGGATTTCATTGGAAAGCGCCTTCCTTTCTTTATCAGACTCCAAAAAGTTTGGGTTGAGTTGAGTAGGGCTACGAAGGTAGTTCTGAATGAGTTTTTAATGTAGCTGCATATTCATTCAAAGTTTCTCTCTCTCTTTGTAGCCTGTAAAGAGGACTAGATGATTCCTTATGAAATTTGTGTCTTGAGAATTCATTGATACATTCAAAAGATGAGAGAAATTAATATAGAAAAGAAAATTTTGTTATTTAAAGTTTTTTATTTAAGAAAGTCAAAATTTAGAGGGGGGAAAGGAAAAAAAACTCAATTAAACTCAGCAAACAAAGGGTTTTGGTTAGAGTTTCATTGAAATTTTCGCTAGCTTGTATGGTTTACTTAAAAGTTATTGATGGAAGTCTTTGAAGTTGCTCTTTAAATCCTTGAATTTGTTGAAACTGTTATGTTCATTATGCTGTCTATGCTTTCATGGTTTCAAGACCAATAATTTCCAATGAATGTTAGGTATGTATATTTCTTTTGGGTTATGGTGTTAGCTTTCAAAATCAACTTAGATCATGTTAGCTTTGACTATGTAGAACCCAAGAGGGGTTAATTAGGATCTTTAAAAATTCTGCACAATGACTAGTCAATCATAGCACATTTAGTCGAACAATCAAATAAGCAGTTAAATATACAATTGCAGAAAGTGAGAGTAGTGAAGGGAAAGGGAGAATCAAAATCAAACGGTTTATCTTGGTTTGTCTCCTCAACTAAGCTTACACCCAATCCCCAATCCAAGCTCATATTTGAGATTTTCTCCAATAATCCCACAAGTTCAATCTAAATAGTTATGAAACCACTACAATCTCCTTTACCTCTTCACCAGGCCACATACTCGCACTCCCTTATAATGGAGTTTTCTAATCTAAGGTCCCTAATCGATATTGAGTAACTTTCTTCTAAGTAGAAAATTCTGATCACACAAGGGATCAACTGAATATAACTTCACAAAGTTTAGATGTTTTCAATGGAATTTAGTGTATTGTGAGTGGCTAGCTCAAATAAAGAATGATTCTCTTTATAAACAGTTTCTACAATTACTAAACTCAATAATGTTTTTGCATAATTAAATGTAACTTCTATTTATAGTTTTTTTTAGTACAGAGATGTTAGACACAAAATCTAAGCATTACTCACATAAACTAGTCGTTAGGTGAGAGTATTAAATAATGCATTAACTAGAGAAAAGTAACTAGCATGACAACCAACTATGTACTAGTCAAATAAGAATAAACATGTTCCATCTTTAATAGAAGCTCATGATAAATAGCTAGTGTGAGATAGGCGGCTATAGACCAGTTATTTTGTTACATTTGTTGCTTAAGCTCACGGTAGATCACAGCTAGTGGGAAACATCATGCATTATCATTTTTCACAAGGTAGAAATGAATAGGGCTCCACCAAAATTGTAGGTTATATCTAGAGGCATTGTATTTTTTATTGCCAACACCAGTACTAGTTGTATTAGAACATGTAAGTTGTGACTTTTTAATCTTAATTTTCAAGCTTACAAATTGAGAACTTTAATCTTCTTTCAATGTTGTCAAGATCTCCTTGCTTTTGTCAATGTGAATTTAGTTGGTTCAAATTTGTTATTTTTATTTGGCCAAGTTGCTTGACGAATTCCCATAGACTGTAAATCTTTCCTAACTTGAAGATGATCTTTTGACTTTTTTGGAATAATTTAAAAATGTTTATAGGTCTCTATCACACATTTTTCATCGTGCATAATATCAAGAATATGACAACAAATTATATTCCTGATAGGGATGTTTGAAGAAGATACTTTTCTCATATCACTCAAAGGACAAGGAGCTTCTTGCATCTTCTTTAGCATTATCATTTTTGCCGAGCTTAACATTATCATCTTCAAACTGCCATAAGATATCCATACCAAATAAAATTACTAGATAACCTCTCTTTTCTTATTTCTCATTTAAGTAATTCTGTTGCAATCTAAATTTTATTTCTTATTAAGGAACTATTAATGTTCCATGAAGCACCACTTATGATTATGCGAAAGATGCACTACGTGGGGGTCAAAGTTGCATGCCGGACATGTCAACTCAATATGCACGTTTCAACCAAATAACATTCCCAAATCATGAAAGACACTAATCATCTACATCAAAGTTGCAGGCAAGTTGAACATTGCCTCTATGCCTACAATCCACAAGTCCAACAATTCTCATATCAACAGTTGGAGATACACATTTATCCGGATGCTCTTCTTGGAATGATCATGTATAAAAGGAAGGAGCTCTATTTCATACACTTCCCAAATAAAAAGTTGTATGGAACTAAGACCATTGGCCAAATATTGTAACTAGTGTTAAGATTCCTTAAGACCATTTGTCAAAGCAAGACATATTTCTAGGGGCGTTGGTCGTGAAACCTAAAAATTTAGAGCCATAACTTCTCTAGGCCTTTGAATCTCAGGGAGTAGCTTCTCTCCACGATTCCCTTCAATGCGCTATCCTCCTTTACCCAAAATGGTGTCATTTTAGGTCTAAAGTGGAGGGTATTGCATACTTTTTGTTTAACTAGCATCCAATATTTTGAAATTCTTTTTCAGTAATATCCAGTATTCTAAAATAATTTTTAATACTTTTAATATTTTCTAAAATATTTTTTTCAGTAACTCAGTATCTTAAAAAACCTTATTCTTTTTGTTAATGGCCCCCATTATTCTTGTTAAATTATATTTTTTTTTTGTTAATGCTCATTTGTCTTATTAATGTTTATATTCGTCTTATTAATTTATTGTTATTATTAATGCCGTATTCATCTTGTTATTATTATTCTTGTTAAAGCCCCTTATTATATTTGTTAATATACACTTGAACCCTTGTATTTATATGAGTTGTTAATTCTTTTATGTTTATTATCAATAGCCAACTTTTTGTTATAAATATCTTTATTTTACTTGTTAATATAGACATTGACACTTGCATTGAACTAAGGGCACAAATGTATTTTTGCCCATAAAATTTAATTTAATTTTGATCGAAGGGGTGCAGTAAAATTTTAGAGTTATTTAAGGAGAATCTATTATTAAATTGCTATAGTTGTCTTTAAATGAGATTTTTTCTATTGATCTCTATCCTCATGGCCCATAAATTTTCCTTAAGTTCCGAACATAGTTTCCAAAATTGCCCTTTCTTACCCATAAGTTTAAAAAATTACACTTTGAGGATTTAAAAATCACAACAATTTTATAACTGAGCTCATTTGACTGAGGAAGTGTGGAATATAATAGAATAAAATCAGTTCCATTGTGTGTCGATACAATAAAATTTGCACTATCTAATTACATTTTTAATGCTTTAAATTTAATTTTTTAAAACAATGTTTTAAATAAAATTATATTTAAAAAAAAAAGAGTTAAGATATTATCTTTATTTTAAATTTATACGTTAAAAATAATTTTTATCTGTACGATTCAATGTGAACCTCTTTAGGAATGCACCTTGGTTTGCCGTTTGTCAGTTATAAAGGAATAAAAAGGAATAAATCTTTGGGCACAGTGTAATTCAACATTCGAAATACTCACTTCATTTGCAAAATTCTCTCAACAGGGATTATGGAACACTACTATAGAATTTAATTGCCATGCCTATCACTTTACGGTTAAAGACATAACTGTCATATACAATGAGGCGGGTGAAATTGAGAAAAATAAGTGCATGATAAAATAAGAAACTAGAAGAGTAGATCCAGTCCTGCTTGTTCACCATCCCAATAGTCGAAATCTTAGTATGCAGCTTTCTCCAACCATCTACGTAATCAAGCAATTTACAAAATGTATATTATATATGATACATACCCACAACAATTCACTAATTTATTATAATATGTATATTCACGCGAGATTGAGAGAAACAAATGTAACTTCATGAATTTTTTTTGAATAAAAATTTAAAAATGTCATGGTAAACAGTATCTTAAGATTAATCATATATATCTAGCGAACAAATTTTATTAATTATCATGATATCACAATTATATAATAAATAAATTTACCTGTTAGTTTTGGAATCTTCTTTTTATCTTAGCCTTCAAAATAACAATTCGAATATAGATCAGGTCGTTCGTATTTTTGAAGAAGTAAAAAAAAGAATGCCTCCATGAATGTTTGAGAATTAAAGTCCCACAAACCCCCCAAAATCCAAGAATGAAGCCGAGACCCATGCTCACATAAAACCCAAAGCTTATGAGATTATCACCTCTATCTTCATCATTGTTACTTGGATTCGGATTCAGAACTGTTAGACATGTTTCTGTAAGTGGTGGGCCACAAAGCCACTGATTTCCCATATAACTAAAGGCATTGAAGGTTTGAAGTTGGGTACCAGTTGGAATATTTCCTGATAAATTGTTGAAGGACAAGTTCAAGACACTGAGAAAAGTCAAAGTTGAGAAGCTCGTTGGGATTTTACCAGAAAGAGAGTTGTGTGATAGATCAAGTGATTCTAACCTTGTCATGTGACCCATGTTAACAGGAATTAATCCTCTCAAATTATTCCTAGACAGATTTAGGGAAACCAATGCCGCAAGTGTAGTTATGCTGCTTGGGATTTCTCCTGTCAAGTGATTGCAAGACAGATCAATGGTTTTCATGAGCCCAAGAATCTTACTGTACTCAGCATCTACTCCTTTCCATGACAACGTTGCTGAGTCCATGAATGATGATTCAACAGTAATGTTTCTATTGGGAGTAACAAGATAATAAAGTTCTTGGCTCACATATGTCATGTTTGACATAGCACTCAAATTACCAAAGCAATGAGGTACATTTCCTGTTATATTATTTCTTGCCAGATCTAGGATTTGAAGATGTGGCAAATTACATAAATTCGTAGGAATGCTGCCTTGAAGCTTATTTGCTTTCAAACGTAAACCAATCAAATTGGGCAAGTATTTCCCTATCCATGATGGCAATTTTCCATTCAGATTATTCTGTCCGAAATCAATGAATAACAAGTCCGAAGAATTCATCAAAGATGGCAAATTCCCGGAGAGGTTATTGTTATTCAGATGGATACTTTGAAGATTGTTCAAAGTACCAACTGAATTCGGTATTGGCCCAGAGAAATTATTGTTTTGCAATCTTATAACCTTCAAGTAAGGAAGTTGCCCCCAACAATCAGGAAGTCTTCCAGAAAGAAAATTACTTGAAATGTCAAGATATTCTAATAATGGTTGGAAAGTTGCACAAATGAAAGATATAGTTCCTGAAAACTTATTATTCAAGAGAAGCAACACTGATGCATTTGGTGGTAAATATGGGAGGTGACCAGACAAGTTGTTGAAACTCAAATCCATTATATAGTCGTCACCTGTCAAGACTAATTTTGGCAACTGCCCATAGAGTTTGTTATGGGAAAGATTCAAGTATTGTAAAGAAGTTGCCCAAAGCCATTGAGGAATTGAATCTGAAATTGACGCATTAGAAATGTCCAACTCCTCAAGCTCCCTTTGATATTTTAACCACCTCGGAAAGTGGGGACCAAAATTGCACGATGATGCGAAGAAGCGTTGCAGTTGAAAAGGAGGCACCCAATTCGAACTGAAGTTAAGAAAAATCGAACTGTGTGCCACATATAAACGTCTTAAGTTGGAGAGAGTTGAAAGATGTGTTTCATTGATAACATAGTTCAACCTATTGTTGGAGAGATCTAAGGACTGCAACGATTTAAATCCAGCAAACACAGGCAAGGGCCCTGTTAAATTGTTATAACTCAAATCCAAGTCCTCCATACTATTTTGAGCACACCTTAATTGTGGTATCCAATCACTTAATTGACCTGACAAATTGTTGTTGGACAACCATAATGTTTTCAATCGGCACAAATTTTGGATGGATTTTAGCACGCTATTGTCAAGTTCATTGGATGAAAGATAAAGGTGTTCAAGGGAATTTATATTCAGAGCATTTGGAAAAATATGTTCCAGAGCGTTATCAGAGAGATCAAGCTCTGTTAAGACGCTGCTAATGTTAGACAGCCAGGGTAGGATTGAAGAGTCTAAATAATTGTAGTCAAGATAAAGGACTTTGAGGGAAGTGGAAGAGTTGGTGTGGACAAAGGATGCAGGATTCACATGAGACATGAGACCACAATATTCCAAGTTAATCTCGGATAGATGAGGAGCTTTGGATAATGAAGATTGCCAATCAACAGCTTGACTTAGATTAACGCCTGACAGGTCAAGAGATGTCAAAGAAGGAAGGTGAGAAATCCACTCAAGATCATTCCCAATCAAATCATTACAGCAAAGGAGGAGAGTTTGCAAATTGGATAGATTTTGCAGTCCACGAGGAATAGTGCCACCGATTGAAGAATCAGAAATACTTAGCTCTCTTAGTTGACCAAGTGAACCAATGCATTCTGGAATTTTGCTCCCTTCGAAATTGTTAAAATTGAGATTCAAGTAAGTGAGATGCTGCAGATCACATAAGGAGGAATCGATATTACCTCTCAATACTTCACTGAGATTATAAGGTTGAAGATCGAGGTTGATAACATGACCGGTGAGATTATTGCATGATACTCCAGTCCACTGACAGCAATCAACTTGAGTTCTCCAGGAGGACAGAATGTCGTAGTCATCAATGAAACCATGTTTCAACTTGAGAAGAGCTTGCTTATCTGCCTTTGTGCAACTGATGTTCATGTTGGAATATCCCGCACAGCAAGAGAGACATAAGAGCCCAACAAGGCAAAAGAAACTGAACTTAGGGCTGAACATGAGGATGAAGAACATGCTTGGGATTCTTTTAATATGGATAGATGCTAGGAATGGGGAAGACGTCTTGTGGAGGGAATGATCCTTGAGAGCCATATTTATAAACAAACAATTCGCCAAGCTTTTTTTAAATAAGTTCAGTTTAGACACTAAAATTATTGGCGTCAATGCGATAAACATTAATAATTCCCTCCTCCATCCGTAATATTTCTGTGTCATTATGGATGAACCCATAAACACGGCTTTCATTGACCAGAAATCAAATTGGTTAAATTTTATTTGAGATCAAAGTGAAAAGATATATAGAAGAGATATACAAAGCGTACAAGTCATTGAAAGTAAAATATTAGAATACTTGATTATTATACTTTGAAAAAACAATTCAGCTTAAAAGTTAGAAAAATGATATAACAATTATTACACCCAAAAAAAGAAGAAGAATGATATAACAAATTCACATACATGATTCATTACATCATTACAATTATTCACATACCTAATGAAAATTATGGGTATGGACTTTGTTATCCATGTGATCTATCTTTATATCTACCGTAGGAGAAGGTTGTTGTTCCTTTTATTCGGGAATTAAATGTCCAGTTCAGATAACAAAAATAATGGGAGACAAGCAATATATAAGATGAAATATGAAATTGCTCTGTATTATTAATATATCATCAGCTATGTGACAACATCAATTGTAAGAACAGATCATAATATCATAAGGAAAAGCTGAGAAATAAATATAAGAGACAATCTTTACACTCCTTCTTTTCGTTATTATACAACAAAAGAAATGATATCCCATGAAATAGGCGAGATCTAATTTTCTCACATCTAAAGGAAAATCAAGGAAAGCAGGAAAATTAGTTCCTAAAAAATAAGTGAACCAAATATCTAATGCCAGTGAGAAAATTAAATTTTTCCTTTCCCTCCTCCCCGTATTTTTAGCAAATCGAATGGCCCTTAGTTTGATCGCTGCCGACTGTACAAATAAGAGAAAAATGACAATCTCAAAATTCTTTTCGTTTCTGCTCTCCGATTTCCCTTCTTATTCTTATTCTGCATTTGCCTTTAGTTAAAAATATATTAAACATAGTTAAAAAAAATTATACCTATTAAAAATGAATTGTACCGACTCAAAGGCTTAGGTTGTTAGGTATTTTAGGACAATAAATTTTGTAATATAAGACTTTTTTAATAATTTTTCCAATTTTTATTCATGTCATGTGTATTACAAGGTGGTCCTAGCTCTTTTCTTTATCTTACTTGTGTGATTAATTTCCAATAACATAAGCGACACTCCTTGAATTTATTTACTTTAAATTTATGTGGTTGTAAATTTTTATTGATCTCTTTTCTTCTTCTTCGTTGGATGAATATAAATCACGCCAATTTTTTCTCAATTTTATTGAAATTTATATTAATTTTATCAATCTTATTTTAACCTCATGCCTTCATGAAAACTTTAGTTAATCATCCACACACACATATAGCTGGTTTGATTGAAGAAGTGAGGAATATAGCTAGGTTTGCTGCCAGTTAATAGTTAAAGTGTAGAATAATATGAGGTGCTAACAAGGTAAAGCTAATTGCAGGGCTTTGAATTAAAAATTATTTCATTAAATTTAAATCAATTAAATAAATTGGTTGTTGTTAAAACTTACTGTTAAAACTTAAAACAATAATATGATAAATAGGAAATTGGATATGGCTCGTAAAATAATTAAAATTGCTGAATAGACATTTGGACTTAATTAAAAATATATTGTATATAATTAAAAAATTATACTTGTTAAAAATATATTATACCCACCCAAAGATTTAGGTCTTTAGGTATTTTGAAACAATAAATTTTATACATAAGAAATCTTTTAGTAATTTTTTCAAATTTTTTATTTAAAATTGAAAAGTCCAGTTGTTTGAATCAAGTGATGAAATTAAAATTTATTTGAAATAATTTTTTAATTTATAACTTAAAACTTACAGTTAAAACTTAAAACAATAATATGATAAATAGGAAATTGGATATTGCTCGTAAAATAATTAAAATTGCTTAATAGACATTTATACTTAATTAAAAATATACGTGATAAAATTAAAGTTTATTTAAAATAATTTTTTAATTTTTAAAATCGGTTACTCTCATTTGAAGGATATTCTAATTAAGGAGGTTGTCGTTGCATGCATTGACTGACTCCTGCTATTAATTTCTAACAATTTTAAGTGGCACTCATTGAATTTATAACTTGAAATTATATTTATTTTAAATTCATGTGGTTGGAAATTTCATGCATGCCGTTTATATTACGAGAAGCTTCATCTCTTTTGTCACGATACATTTCTTTGTTATTTATTAACCCATAAGCACAGCTTTCACTAATCATAATTCAAATTATTTAAATTTTTTTTGAGATCAAAGTTATAAAATATATTGAATAGATATACAAATCATATAATTCATTGAAAGTAAAATATTATTATAATTTGGAAAAAAATTAAGCTTAAAAGTTAGAAAAATGATATACAATTACACACAAAAAATGATATAATAAATTCACTCAATAAATTATATTATTAGGTCCTTCCAACTCCAATAATTTTGGAAAGTTTCAAAATTCCAAAACACGACGTTGACATTGACGTTGACTAATCAAGACAAGTGTAACACGCATTGGAAAAAAATTTCCATGACTTTCGACAATTCTAACAAAATGGAAATTGTTTTTAGTAACTTTTCCAATTTTTTATTCAAAATTAAAAAGGGAAGGTGTTGGGACCACGTGATGAAATTAAAGTTTATTTGAAATAATTTTCAGATTTCTAACATCAATCACTCTCATTTGAAGCATAATTAAGGAGCAAGTCGTTACATATATTGATTGACTTATGTGATTAATTTCTAACAATTTAAGTGACATTCTTTCAATTTAACATCAACATCCATCATCGTTTACTTGTGTGGTTCCAAATTTTTATTCATGGCGTGTGTATTACGAGATGATTCCATCTCCTTTATTTATTTTTAATAGATGAATATTCTAGCTTGAACTAAGATTCACGTATAAAACATAAGTCACGCTAAGTTTCTTTTGATTTTATTCAAATTAACATTAATTTTATCATTCTAAATTCATGTCTTAAGTTTATAGAGTGTATTGTTTTTTGTTTTGTTTAATATTCTCACAAATATTTATATTTTAAAAAAATGCTAACTTAATAAATTTAATAATAATTTTAGTGTAATTAATTAAATACTGATAAAATATATTTAAAATTTAATTCTTTAACTTAATTTAATTAATTTGAACAGTCTAAATTTTCTAATAAAAAGGCTAATTGTTTGAATCAACTAAAACAATGAAAGTATTTGAAATAATTCTTTAATTTCTAATTTAAAGTTGATCAATCACCCTTGTTTGAGGCATTCTTCGTTCCACTTTTCTATACATGACTAAACTTGTGTAATTAATTTCAAATAACATGAGTAACACTCCTCAAATTTATCACTTGAAATTATTTACTTTTTTAAGTTTATGGAGTTGGAAATTTTTATTCATATCCTCTTTTTATTTGATGGATGAATATAAATCACACTAAATTTCTTTTAATTTTATTAAAATTTATATTAATTGTATCAATCTTAAGATCTTGCAAATCGTCAGTTAGTCATTACCGTGTTGAATAATATTATGAAGTACTAACAACATAAGACTAATGGCAAGTAAAATGATATAAAATTACACCAAAAAAAGGTAAAATGATATAACAAATTCACTCTATAAATTAAATTATTAGTTCCCTCCAACTTCAATAATTTTGCAAAGTTTCGAAATTCCAAAACACAGCGTTGACTAATCAAGACTAGAGTAACACGCATTGGAAAATATTTTCCATGTCTTTCGACAATACTAACAAAATGGAAATTTTTTTTAGTAACTTTTCCATTTTTTTAATTCAAAATTAAAAAGACAAGGTGTTGGGACCACGTGATGAAATTAAAATTTATTTAAAATAATTCTCTAATTTCTAACATCAGTCACTCTCATTTGAACCATATTACAATAAAGGAGGGTGTCCATATATGTATTGACTGACTTGGGTGATTAATTCTAACAATTTAAGTGATATTCCTTCAATTTAACATTAATATCGATCATCGTTTATTTGTGTGGTTCCAAATTTTTATTCATGGCATGTGCATTACAAGATAGTTCCATTTCCTTTATTTATCTTCAATAAATATTTTTAAAAAAATGCTGTCTCAATTTATTTATTTTTGTTTTGTTTAATATTCTCACATATATTTATATTAATACGCTAAATTTCTTTTAGTTTCATTAAAATTTATATTAATTTTATTAAGATCATGCCTTTTAATAAAACTTCAACAAAAGGTCTAGTCATTATTAAGTTAAATAATATTATGAAGTACTAACGAGGTTGGACTAATTCCAGAGCAAGGCCATAGTCAAGTTAGATAATATCCACATCTATCAAGTTTTAATATAAAAATTATGTAATTAAATTTAAACAAAAGAAAATTAAATAAATTGTTTATTGTTACAACTCACGGTTGAAACTTGAAACAATAATATGATAAATAGGAATTTGGATATGGCTGGCAAAATAATTAAAATGCCAAGGAATGAGATTAACTTCAAAATAAACTCATCCAAGTGATGATGATGAGATAACCATAATATTAATAATTTTGTTTTTGGTAAGCTAATATCAATAAAAAAAATTGTTATAAAAATTTTTAGAAAAAGGTTAGATTCACCTACAATCTAAGGGCAAGACAAAATATTTTTTCCTCCTAGGCGATATCAATATCGGATAGAGCGAGCCGTTGAATACCCTCAGGCGTATACTTAGACACTCAAGAACTAGGATGCCTTCCCAAATACCGCGATTAAAACCACAACAAAATAGTACTCCTTTAAGATCAAATACGCTCCAAATAGGCGCATATCACATTCCTTCGCTAGCTGAACCTACTAATAATAAGTAATATCAATAAATTTAATAAAGTAGAGTTTGGTTTAAATCACCATGTGGTCCATATTACAGTGTAAGGAGCCTAAATGGAATATCACAGTGTGAGCTCAATTGTTCAATTCATGGAGGATTGTTCAATTCTCTTTCAATATTATTTTATGATCAATTCAAGTGCTCTCTCTAAGAGAGGTGTCTACAATATGGTGGAAGGGGCTAGGAATAAAGACAAACAAGAGAATGGAGTACTATATTAATCAATATTTATAATATAATATATTATTTAAAATTATATGAATATTAAATTTCTGTTTATATTTGAGGTCGCTTGATGTCTCCCTTCACGAGTAGACATGAAGAGAGGGGAAGCAAGGAAGCATATTCCATACATGTATGTCCATGGACGAGTTCGCCACCTCGCCCCACCTCCTTTAAAACATCAAGGGCCCCACTCGAATGACAAACAAACTTCCACTCTTCACATATTTAAATATGTCACCAACCCTTGTAATGAAATTATAATCTCAAATGAGAATGGGTGGTTGTGAAGAGAAAGAGACTGAAGGATGTGCAACTTGTTTGATGGGATGGAAGAAAGGGACGAAATGTTGGTGCTGATGAATACTCTCACCCTTTGTCATCCATAATGCTCCTATCCAATGAGAAACGATAATATAATATTATATTGAATATGTGATATCTCATTTATAAAAAAGCTTTTGTATAATATATATATATATATATATAATCATATTGAATATGTATATTCCTTCTTTAGAATATCATAATAATGATCTTCCTGAACATTCTCTACACCTAAATTTTGATCACCATAACAAAAATAGACACAATTCTGCATTTCTGACAAAGTTAAATAGTGCCCACTCATGTTCTTCAATTCAGCATTTCAATATCTTCCACCGTTCTACCATATAATCAACATAGAAATTCTTATAGTTGCAAGTATAATTGAATCTAGCTTCAATATGGTAAATATGAAATACGCATCAAGATCATGGCCTTGAGATGCAACAAGTTTGCAAATTTTAAGCCACACCTCTAATAGTAATCCCAATCCAAATGTGGCAAAAGATTATCTTGAAATGCAACAATGGTCGTTCCACACCTCTTACTAATGGTCGAAACCTTCCTGAAATTGTTGATTGCTTTTTGTAATGCTCTCACCACTCTCTATTAAGGAAACCTGATCTACCAATTTAAAATTTCTTCTGTAATTCCAAACAAGTATAGAAATGTAATCCTGAGGTGAAACAAGGCCTTGTTCCTTTATGCAACTCCTTTGTTCCTCCAAAGTCTTTGGATCCTCGAGTTTTATGGTCGGGTATCCAATTACTCGGAAACGGAGTGTAGTCTGTCTCTGGCACAAGGGCCATCCTAGTATATTGGAGGCTATCAATTGATTCAGCAAGACCCATCCTCAGCAAATTATGGTACTCAGGAGACTGGCCTTTTTTCTCCTTTAATGGACGGCTCAAATTTCGGGAACCGATCTTATAAACTTTTGCTCATGAACGGAGCTTGTATTTTGCGGCATATAGCTTTGCGAGAGAACCTCATACAATGTAAGAGCTAAAGTTAACAACTTTTTTCCTATTGTCTACAGACCCCTGCTAAAAGTTTATCAGGTTATTCTCATCAATAAAATTTTGAAAGGGATATTTCCCCAATCTCTCCATATTTTATTTTATATATTGGTTAGTCCAAGAGATCTAAAAGCCTAGTCATTATTACTTCATATTTTAGAAGTTTGAATTTGGTTTGTGATGACTTCCGCAACTAATTAATGTACTCATTGCATTATTATACATAGGACCAAGAGATTACAACAAACTCAATGAAAGAATGTTTGATTGTTACATGTCCCCCAAAACATTGTGACATCATGTTTCTTATTGCTAGAATGCGTTAAAGGTTATATAATGCCGATGGTTGATTTAGTGGGATACTAGTTTCAAAGACATACTCAACAAATATGGGAATGGATAAGAAAAATGAGGTGTCTGTAATTGGAATATGGGGAATGGGAGGGGCAGGAAGGACAGCTTTAGCAACTCATGTGCATAACTAGCTTTTAGAAGTTGGTGATGACTTTGATCATATTATTTGGATTACTGTATCACAATATGATAATAGCATTTACAAATTGCAAAACGCCATTGCAAGATCAATTAGTATAGACATATCTGGTGAGCGTGATGTTAAAAGAATATCTGGGAAATTATTGTAGGCATCCAAACACATAAATAGATGTGTTCTTATTTTAGATGATGTTTGGGATCCTATCCTTTTAGAAGAGGTAGGATTTCCTGTTTCAAATAATGGGATCAAATTGATTGTGACAACTCGTCTGTGGCAAGTCTGTCAAAGTATGAATTGCATGAAGAATGTAATAGAAGTAAAACCTCTATCTGAAGATAATGGTTGGGATTTGTTTAAAAAGACTCTTGGTATCCATCAAATACAATTGAGTGGAGTGGAGCTTATTGCAAGGGCTGTGGCAAAACAACTTGGGCGTTTGCCCCATGCTCTTGTTATGATAGCAAGAAGCATGAAGGGAAAAGAACACATAAGAAAATGGAATCATTTGATCGAATGCCTTCAAAACTTGGACAATGTGCAATATCATATAGATGAGAGGGTATTTTCAGTATTGAAATCTAGCTATGCTTGCTTAAATAATAAATTGCAAAAATTCTTTTTACACAATGCACTAAGAGCCAAGACAGATGTAATTGATAGTTATGTTGAGCCTTTGATTAGAAGTTTTTTCTATGAGGTATGGACAGATGAGACAAAGAGTTTAGAGATGCAATATAATGAAGGTTATACCATGTTGGATGAATAAAACAATAACAGAGAGAACACGGGGGATGGAGAATGCATACTCTGATTTGGGTGATGGCTATTAATATTGCAAAAACCACTGAAGAAATTATGGCAAAACCCGGTGTGAATTTGACAGAATTACCGAAGAATGGAGAATGGAAAGAAAATCTGCAGAAAGTTTTTCTGACTCAAAGCAACATACAATATATTCTAGATGGCACATCTCCAAAGTGCTCTAAACTCTCCACATTGCTTTTAGATTGTAATTATGGCCTCAAATGGATCCCAGATGATTTTTCAGCAACATGCCTGCTCTTAAAATACTTGATTTGTCTAGGACTGGCATTGAGTGTTTGCCAGAGTCTGTATCTAACTTGGAATTCCTCATTGCTTTGTTACTTTCAGAATGTGAAAAATTGAGTTATGTGCCGTCATTAGCAAAATTGCAACGGTTAATAGAGTTGGACCTTTCACTTACTGCCATCACTGAAGCACCTTGTGGCTTGGAACTGTTGGTCAATCTTAAATGTCTGAGTCTAGCTCGTACAGAACAATAGAAAATGTCATAATCAACAATATCCAAAATGACCAATCTACAGTCTTCGGTTGACAAACAGGATCCCAAAATCAATGGATGTCAGTGTAAAAGATCTACAATGTTTGAGAAAGTTGGAAGTTATTTCAATCAACTTTAGTAACATTGAAGAATTTAATGCATATGTTAAGAGCTTTCGAGACAAACATCACGTACTTTAAAGTTATTGTATAAGTTCAGCTATGTTATTTCATCATTATACTTCCTTTGGGTTTGCAAGTGAAGCCAATTCCTTAAAAAGGGTTGTTTTATGTGGTATTGATTTGTCCAGCAGAGTAGCAGTACTTCCAGAAGATATGAATGAGCTGATTATAAATGAGTGTCATTGGACAAGGACAACATGCATGTGCCATGCTTTCTCATTCCATAAATATTGTAATAATTTAACAAAAATTGAATGGTTGCTAATAAGTGGATGCAAGAAGATGGAGTACTTGTTTTGTGCCTCTCTTTGCTTCTTTTGCTCCTGCGTACATTTGGTTCAAACATTGTCCCTCTTTGCGTTGGAAGACTTGAAACAGATAGTGTCCCCATTTTCTTCATACTTGAATAAACAATTTCCTTACCTCAAACATCTCCAGATTGGAAAATGTAGCGGAATGGCGGAATGAAGATTCTGATCACGCCGGGATTATTAAAACAGCTCCAAAACTTAGAGACCATTTCTGTTGGATATTGTGAGTCGATGGAAGAAATATTTGGAGTGAATTATTGTAGCAGTGACATTTTTAATCCTACTATCACTCTTCCCAAAGAGAGATATGTGGAATTGGTAAATCTACCAGAATTAAGTTTCGTATTCAGAGGAACCATGCTCTGTCCTTCTCTTGAGCATTTTGAATCCTACGATTGGAAGATACTATGCCCCCCTCATATAGAGATCGTAGAAGGGGTGAAAGAACTCAATTAAACTCAGCAAACAAAGGGTTTTGTTTAGAGTTTCATTGAATTTTTCGCTAGCTTGTTGGTTTTACTTACAAGTATTGATGGAAGTCTTTGAAGTTGCTCTTTAAATCCTTGAATTTGTTAAAACCGTTATGTTCATTATGCTATTTATGCTTCTATGGTTTCAAGACCAATAATTTCCGATGAATGTTAGGTATGTATATTTCTTTTGGGTTATGGTGTTAGCTTTCAAAATCAACTTAGATCATGTTAGCTTTGACTATGTATAACCAAGAGTGGTGAATTGAGATCTTTAAAAATTCTGCTCAATGACTAGTCGATCATAGCACACTAGTCGAACAATCAAATAAGTAGTTAAATACACAAGTGCAGAAAGTAAAGAGTATTGAAGGGAAAGAGAGAATCAAAATCAAGCGATTTATCTTGATCTAGCTCCTCAACTAAGCTTACACCCAATCCCCAAGCTCCTATTTGAGATTTTCTCCACTAATCCCACAAGTTCAATATGAATACTTGTGAAACCACTACAATCACCTTTACTAATTCACCACCACGTAATCGCACTCCCTTATAATGGAGTTTTTTAATCCCCTTAAGGTTCCTACTCGATATTGAGTAACTATCTTCTAAGTAGAAAATTCTGATAACACAAGTGATCAACTGAATATAACTTCACAAAGCTTGAATGTTTTCAATGAAATTTAGTGTATTGTGAGTGGCTAGCTCAAATAAAGAATGATTCTCTTTATAAACAGTTTCTACAATTACTAAACTCAAGAATATTTTTGCATAATTAAATGCAACTTCTATTTATAGTTTATTTTGGTACAGAGACTTTGGACACAATATCTAAACATTACTCACATAAACTACTCGTTAGGAGAGAGTATTAAATAATGCATCAACTATAGAAAAAGTAACTAGCGCAATAACCAACTATATACTAGTCAAATAAGTATAAACAAGTTCTATCTTTAATAGAAGCTCATGATAAATAGTTAGTGTGAGATAGGTGACTATCGATTAGCTAGTACTACTAAAAAAAGGTGATGTTTTTGTTACTTAAGTTCCTGATAGACAGCTAGTGTGAGATATCATGCATTATCATATGACAAAAGGTAAGAATGAATAGATCTCCACTAAAACCATAGTTACATCTAGAGGCAATGAATTTTTATTTCCAACAACAGTAATTATTGTATTAGAATATATAAGTCATGACTCTTTAATCCAACAACTTTTTGACCTTGCAAAGTGAGACATTTTGAAATGTTGCTTAAATATTCATATGGAATTTTAATCTTCTTCAATGTTGGTAAGATCTCCTTGTTTGCTTTTGTCAATGTGAATTTAGCTAGTTCATAATACTGAATGCTAGTTAAAAAAAAAAAGTATGCACACCCTGCACTTTAGACCCAAAATGACATCCTCTTGGGTAAAGGAGGGCAGCAGATGGAAGGGAGCAGGGTAGAGCAGCTGCTCCCTTGAATCTCATCATGTCTTAACTTTTTTCACTAGTGTTCTTATGAATACAGTTTCTTCTTCAACATATCCTGTAAACACTGAGCTTCAAGACCAATACTGCTGATTACAAAATATCTGGCTTCTCAAACAATAGATCGAAAATGGTAACTGCATATTTGTCGATCTTTATAATATGGTGATGAACATATCTTGTTTAATCAGGCGGATGTATGGACTTGGGTTTCTTCTGTGCTTTAATATGCATACTAAGTTAACAAGATGGGAAGTTTATAATTAGATATCCAACGTAACTATAGACAACACCATCATATTTGACTTCCCTTTGATGTTATAGTTTTCTAGCTCCTTTGTTCGAAATTTAGTTAGAAACAAGTTCGGCTTATAATATTTCATGTTAAAATCTCATTATTGTTTTTCAAGATTACTTGTACTTACTCATTTTTAATCACTTAGTATAGGCTCCCACCACAGATTTCAACAGCCATGTAAACGAACTATCCATGCAAATACAAGGTTCAAGCCAAGCTCAGCCATTTGCTTCATCACCATTAGTGAACAGTGAGATGGCAATGCCGTCATATGAATTAAGTTTATCATCACTTGGTCAAATTCTTTGTTCAGGGACTAGTGCTCCCGTTCAAGCCGATATGGATGGATCTAACCCTAGAGCTGCAGATCATAATGTGCTTCAAGCTTCACAGGTTGAAGTTAGAGGCAGTGGTGTCTCAGTTCCTATCGAAAGATCATATGATGATGATGATGGATATAATTGGCGAAAATATGGACAGAAGCAAGTTAAAGGGTGTGAATTTCCGCGCTCCTTCTACAAATGTACACATCCCAACTGTGGAGCGAAAAAAAAAGCTTGAATTCTCCAATGATGGGCGAATCATTGAGATAATTTACAAGGGAACACATTGTCATCCTAGACCAAGGGGGTCATCTCAAATAGATTCACTTTGGATTTGAACTTCAGGAGAACAAGAAAGAAGAAGGAGAAACAAAGAGATAAATATTTCGAGGGTGGGGGTGTTGTTTTGATAATCATGAATCTATGTATGAAATGTACAACATAGTCCCATAGGTTTAGCTGTGCCAAGAAAGCATTAATTAGTTGGGAGAGCTTAATGTTCACTTGTTACGCAATATTGTTAATAATAGTTTGTTTTGTTCAATGTACTTGTGTAACAAATAGCAAATAAAGTGTTGTAAGTATCCTCAAATATGAACCTTTCAACATGAATTTATTCAAGTGTCCAATTTTCTAAACCGTATTGTAAGTTCTAAATGGGTATTGTAAATGGTTAATATAAAGTGGAGTGAATATTTGGAAATAGGGGTTTTTTCACATGAATTTATTCAAGTGTCAAATTGGATATAACGTGTTGCAAATTTTTAAATGAGTATTATAAATAGTTAATGAAGTATAGTAAATACTAAATAGCTAATGAAGTTTTATGAATATCCTGAAACAAGGGCCTTTTTCAAGTGTCTAATAATGTGTAATAAATTCCTAAATGGGTATTGTAAATAGTTGATGAAGTGTAATAAATAATGAATGAAGTATTGTAAATATCCTGCAAAATGGGCTTTTCAACATGAATTTATTCAAGTGTCCAATTTACTAAAATGTGTAACTAATACGTAAAAATTAGCACATATAGTAAAGAATAAATTCGTATCATATAAGAAAGTGAGTTTGATTTCTGTTACTGTTGTAATGGCTCCTTTGGTAGTCAATTTCGTAAGTTTCTTGTAAGTACTCTCTGAATCCTATGGATGTTGTGCCCTGACTTTAGTGGGGAATCGATGTCGAAACTACCTAAATTTTTTTATACCAAAAAAAAAAGATGGCTAAATAAGTGTTGTAAATAGAAAAATGACAGAATTTTTTTTTGAAAAATAATAAATGTTAAATAGTATTTTGTGTTGGTAATATTATATCTATTATTAATAATACTTGATCTATTATTGGTAAGAATCCTACTTTAGAATTTATCATTTTTCATAGTCTTTTTATATCATTTTCCCTTATAAATAACCTAAAACAAGGATTTGATTCATTATTTAAACTAGTTTGAAATTTGGAAAAGGTCATCGTTAATTTCTAAAAGATTATGACAAATAGCTAATACATTGAAATAAATATCTAAAGAACTGTTGTAAATAACCTAAAAGAGAGACATGATTAATTATTTATACACATTTGAAATTTGAAAAAAAAATTGTTCATTTTTAAAAGATTATGGTAAATAGATAATACATTGTAGTGAATAGATAAAAAATTGTTGTAAATAACCTAAGAGTAGAGAGGTCTGATTCATTTATTTAGCTAAATTTGGAATTTAGAAAAAAATTGTTCATTTCTAAATGGTTATGGCAAATAGCTAATGTGTTGTAACTATCCTAAAATTGGGTCCTTTTAGATTAAATTATTCAACTGTAGAATTTGTTAAAATATATTCTCATTTTCTAAATGCGTATGTGTTGCATTTTTTTTAAAGTGAGGGGCAGTTTCGGCAAAAGGACAAAATTTCTAGATTTCCTTTTTTAAAAATCTCAAGGACAATAAGGTATTTTCACAAGATTTGAAATTTTCAAATTGATTCTTGTGGACCAATCTGGTATCATGAAAATTCAGAACACTGAATTGGGCTTTTGATATTTTGAGGGTGCTTTATTGGGATTTCCCTATATCATAAATCAAAAACTTTCTAATTAAAATCCTAACTTTAAACACCAGCTCCAACCACTTAAACACAAGCTTTTCTTTTTACAAAACTACAAGAAATAATACATATATACTATTAAAGTGATATTATACATCTATTTATTTTCTTTTAATGTAGAGGCATTACATCTAATCTCAACTTTTTTGTTTCATCACAGCCTAGGGAGAAGGTATTTTTCTTAGTCTCAGACTCTATTTCCTAGTGATTTTCATTTATTTTTTTTGGCAGCGAGTTCATGATTTTGAAACTTGCTAGTCCCCAAAAGGAATGATAATATAGTTTCGTGGGGTACTCATTTGTTGTAGAGCTTTGAATCTATCGCGCAAGGGATCTCTAATGCCCTTCTATTGTCCCAACATTGTAAATATACTTTTTTTTCTCTCTTTCTTTACATCATTGCTTGTATAAGTTGATAAATATTAATTTAATAAGGAGTTGATTTATAATTTATAAAATTATGAGTTTAAATCATAATATTGTATGAGAATTTAGTTTGTGAACAATTTATAAGTATTTTTTGAGCCTTAAAGCATATATTGACCCTAATAAATCTTTAGGACCCAACTCACCTAACTTTTTTTATACAAAAATTGAGTGACATTTTGGATCTTATGGACAAAAAATAGTGCAACTTTTTTATGAATTTTTTTAAAAAATAAGTCAAAATTATAGAATTTTAGAATATTTTTTAAAATTTAAAATTACACTATTTTTTTGTCTATAAGATATATAAATGTTAAAATTTAATGCTTCATAAGAAAAAGATATTTAAATTGTTAGGACATTACAAAGGGCATTAGAGGTGACTTGCAAAAATCATCCTGATGAGTTAGTGTTGGTCATTTGACACCTCTACTCATCAGTGTATCTTTCTCTCTTCCCTTAATAAATTTGTGTCCATGCTAATTTATGTATCAAACTATTTGAAATTGCTGGTGCTAAATCATCAAAAGAAAACACCAATATGAGATTTTTGTTTAGTAAAACTAGCTTGTTTCAAGTATTTCTTGAATTTTCCCTCTGCTTTAGATTTTTTAACTTAGTTACGTACCATGTAGACTATGTTCTATTTATATGGAAACAGGGAGTGATCTCTTTTAGTTGTCATATACAGGGAATTGAGACACACCCACCATATACATCCTTAGAGGATTTTTTATTTATTTAATAATTTTTATATTGTTTTAATGTAAAAACTAAATAAATAATTTCTATATATTAAAAAATTAGTTAAATTAACTATTCATAAAAAATATACTTTTTTTTTATCTTTAATATATAAATAATTTAACTAATTTACATATATTAAAACCGTTTCATAAATTAATTAATTATAATAAATATGATATTATTTTTTTAAAATATTTTTATCTAATATTAAATTATATATCAATTTATATGTTAGTTAAATTAATTTAAAAGATATAAAAGATAATATATATTAAAATTATATATTTAGTATAAGAGGAGCATGTTAGTTTTTTTTTTTAAAAAAAAAAAGATCTCTTTAAGACCAAGTCAAGTTTTACAGTTATAATTAACTACAAGTAAATCTCTAATTATATCTCCTATATTTAAGATAATATTGTGTAATAATTAATTGAGTTTTAGGGGTTGAGAACAGACTATACTATACTACCCTCTACTATATCCTTTTTTAACGAATTTAGAACACCTCCTTCCATAGGAGAGCAAACCACAGACGCCCACCCACCCCATTTTTTGTTGCATGAGATATAAAACCCAAGAGTCCTCTTGTGAAGGGAGATATGGTTGTTTTAAATAATTTATAGAAGAAAGTATATAATCCTTCTACCTTTAATAGCAGTTTCAATATGAACATCAAGATCAAATGTGTTGACTTTTGCCTCTCAAATATTCAAATTGTCACGCTATGTTATATATATAAGAGTAAAAAAATAATATTTAAGGAATTATATTATAATATATTTCCTGTTAATTTTTTTTATCTAAAGGATCAAAATTATATATTTTATTTTTGACATTTATCATCTTTTAAATTAATAGTCATATTTTTAAATTTATAATAATGTAAAATACTTTTATAACATTCTAAATATAAAGTATAATTATATGACCTTAACATAAATCAATGACGACTTCAAAAAGTATTTACAATAAATCAATAATTCTAGGTCATAAATAAATGTAACTTTTTTAACTTTAAATATCACTGTCTTAGCTTTTTAATATAATAATTAGATAATTAATTTAAATAAATTAAAAAATAATTATATTATTTATTTATAATATAGATTGATTTTCCTAAAATAATATTTCATCTTGATTACTACTTTGGTTATTGGTATAAGTCCACTTTAACCAATGGTAAAACTAGTAAGTTGGGACCAGATGGGCGAATTGTCAACAATTTTTTTTTATCAGATACATAAATAAATTATAATATTATAAAATATAATAGTTTAAGAACAAAAGACTAAATATAATTAACAATTATACCATTCATATCAAACTTAACATGAGTTTTCTTTACTAGCATTAGATGACAATCAGAGCAGAATAAAAATAATTTAACAATTATATCCAAGCAAATACTAAAGTAAAACTAAAAAAATTACTAAATTTTATTCTATATATATTGGTTGATTGTGGGGTTAGAGGACGTATGTCTCTTTATCTTTTGTAATTGTCACAAGCATTAGATTTACATACAAAAAGTTGGGAAATAGGACAAAAATTAATTTGAGTGTTTTAAATTCAAATGATCCATTTTAGTTGCCATTTTTTTAAATAAATTTAAAGTATTTATAAGGGGTATAAAGTTAGGCAAAGGATACAGGGAAATCCTAGTAGATGGGAGGGGTACTCGCCCCTTGCCTTTCCCTCGGTTATGTCCCTAACTTTATTTAATTATGACAAACCAAAAAAATGAGTTAAGTGATTAAATATATTTTAAAATAATTTTTTTAAAATTTAACCTTATTTTCTTTTTACATTAACAAAATATTTTCCATTATTTTCCTCTATTTTTCAATGAAAATTAAATAAATATAAAATTAAAAAGTAGTCATTCATACTATTTAAGTGGACTTATATTTATAATCTAAAATTTCTCCTTCAAATAGACTTATAATAAAGACTATAACAATATTTTGTATAGAAGTTTTTTTATATGTGTAATAAATAAAGATATTATAAATTTAATAGATATAAGAAAATTTTATATTTAAAATTAAATTTAACGACTTATATTAAATAAATAAACGCCAGAAGTAAACCAATAAGCATTTATCTCTGCCTCAGTGGGAGAGACTTTAGTAGCAAGAACTTTTTCCGCCCTTCCCTCGCTCTCAGACAATAAAAATGAAGTCCAATCCACGGGGTTGCGAATTGCTTGCCGCCCATCAATCTCATCTTCACTTCATACGTAATGCTTTCGAAACCATTGTGTTCGAATGTCACGATCACGAGAACAAATATATATATATATATATATATATATATTTATGTGAGAGCCTCGCAAGAATTGGCAGTTGAAAATAGTTGGGCCGAAGCCACCAGCTTTATCGTTTAAGAAGAGTGCCTGGAGCTGGCACGATCTTCCCTTGAAAGAGTTCATTTCTGAGCTTTTGGGTTCATCTGCAAGATGAAGGAGAACGAAGAAAGAGGAGAAAGTTTAGTTTTTGCTGTGAATGGAGAGAGATTTGAGCTCTCAAGTATTGATCCATCAACCACTGTGCTTCAGTTCTTGCGTACGCAAACTCCTTTCAAAAGTGTCAAGCTCGACTGTGGCGAAGTTCTGTCTATGAGACTGTGTTCTGATCATCAACTTCACTAGCTTTAGAGTTTTGTAACTAGTTCTTGATTTTGAAACAGCTTAGTTTGGACCCCCCTTAGCTCATTAAGGACACTGATAATACTTTCATGAGTGACTCATGCTATAACAGAGTTTTGTAGGAGATCATCTGACACCTTACAGCCTGTCTTTGTTTAATATGCTTCTTTAGTAAATTCGTATCCATGCTAATGTCTGGATCTAAGTTATAGACATATAGTTGCTCACTGCTCATTAATGATCAAAAGAAAAAGATCAATCTGAGATTTTTCTTTAGCCTTAAAACCAGTTTGTTTGAAGTGTTTCTAAGGCTCTGCAACTGTTCCTTCATTACTATTGCTTGAATCCCCCCTCTGCTTTTGATTTTTCTTAGTTCCAGTAAAGACTTTGTTGATTGATATGAACGGAGGGAATGGTCTCTTCTCTGTTTATTTAGATTCCAGTGTTTTAATTTGTGATAAATGTATTATATCCTATGATTGAAGTTCTTGATGGAGTTCTTATTTTATTATTTTTTTTGTCTATGAAATTTTTCATCAATTTCTCATTTCATGTTTCAACTTGGTTGGTTTCAGGTGGTTGTGGTGCATATCTTGTTTTAATATCCAAATACAATCATGTGCTTGATCAAGTTGAGGATTTCATAGCAAGGTCTTGTCATGGATGTTCCATAACTACAAGTGAAGGCCTTGGGAATAGTAAAGATGGCTTCCACCCAATTCATGAAAGAATTGCTGGATTCCATGCTACTCAATGTGGATTTTGCACTCCTGGAATGTGTTTCTCTTTTTGGACATCTTGTCAATGCCGAAAAGACCAACCGTCCTGAGCCTCCTTCAGGTTTCTCAAAAGCACTGCTGCGGAGGCTGAAAGGTCCATTTCTGGGAATCTTTGTCGCTGCACTGGCTATCGACCCCTTTCTGATGCTTGCAAAAGTTTTGGTGCTGATGTTAATATGGAAGATTTGGGCTTAAACTCCTTTTGGAGAAAAGGAGAAAGCAATGATGTATAGCGAAGAAGGTTGCCTAAATATGATCATCACTTCACGAAGAGTGAATTTCCTGAATTTTTGAAGGAGATGAAGCCTGATGTGTTCATGGCTTCTGAAAAACATAGTTGGCTCAGTCCTACAAATCTAAAGGAGCTTCAAGGCTTATTGGAACCAAACAACAATGCTGGAACCAAGATAAAGCTTGTTGTTAGTAATACAGGAATGGGTTATTACAAAGATACAGAAAGCTATGACAAGTATATTAATCTGAAGGGAATTTCTGAGCTCTCAAAGATCACAAAGGGTATTGAAGCTTTAAAGCCAAAGAGCAGATGTGAGTTTCTCTCTGACTTTGATATTATACTTGAAAAAATTGCTCATCACATGAGCAAACTTACCTCAGGGTTTATAAGGAACACAGCTAGTGTAGGTGGCAATCTAGTGATGGCTCAGAAGTATCATTTCCCTTCTGATATAGCTACAATACTTCTAGCTGTGGATACAATGGTTCATATAATGACTGGTACAAAATTTGAATGGCTTAAATTGCAGGAGTTTTTGGAAAGGCCACCATTAGGATTGGAAAGTGTGATTTTGAGCATTAAATTCCCATGTTGGGATTCCAGTAAAAGTGCTTCTCCAAAACATGGAAGTAAAATTTTCTTTGAGACATTTCAAGCTGCTCCTCGACCGCTTGGAAATGCACTGCCTTATTTCAATGCAACTTCTATGGTTGAGGTTTCTGCTAGTGAAGATTATGATGGAATTGTGATGATACATAACTGCAGGCTTGCTTTTGGTGCTTATGGAGCTAAAAATGCAGTTAGAGCAACAAAAGTTGAGGAACTACTGAAAGGAAAGTTGTTAAATTTTGCAATTGTAAATAAAGCTGTTAACTTGCTTACAACAACTGTTGTACCTGAAGATGGAACTTCAAAGATTGCTTATCGGTCAAGCTTGGCAATTGGGTTTCTCTATAAGTTCTTTAGTCCTTTGATTGACCATTCCGTTGTAAGTTCATTAGTCATGAAGACATTTGACTTAATGGAGAATAATGGGAAAGTTCATCATGATAAAGTTCCTCCTTTACTTTCATCAGGAAAGCAAGAGATTCAAGTCGGTGTTGAGTATTGTCCTATTGGCGAGGCAGTTACAAAATCAGGAGCTGCATTACAAGCTTTAGGTTCGTTTTTGTACATTCAAGTTAGTGAATAACTCTATAGCCTCTTCTATTTCATATTTATGGCATTTGAAAGTAGTGATTTAATAAATAATCTAGCATGTTGTTTTGCAAAAGCTTTCATTCCATCTTTGACACCAACTAGTATGTCATGATCAAACTATATTTGCATCTCTAAAACTCTTCTGCAATGCAATCTTAACATTCTATCATGGATTATCAAAGTCATTTACTTGGAAAGCTACTGATTTAAGCATCAGTCCTATTTTCATGGTTTGAACAATTTGTGAATTCATGTTTCACGCAACTTATTTATTAAAGTGCCACCACGGACACTTTCTACATCGGTTCCTTTATAACTAGTGTAAAAAGCATTTTTTGTACTAGTGATTACTATGATAAAATTCTATTTCCTAGGCTCCCAATTTGACGCAATTTCACGTATACCTTCTTGATTTCTTATCTCATTGACTACTATCTAATGTATAGCAAGAATCAAGCTGACTGCGATTAAAAACCAATCATATAGTTCCTTTTCAATGCTAGCTTCATCTACTCTTTTTCCAATAAACTAAGTCTATTCTCATCATTTTGGTTTCTCTTAACTGTATGCGTTATGCTTTGGAATATCTTTTTATTAAGAATTACATGTTTTGCAAATAAATCATAGGTAAGGCTGTATACGTGGGTGACATTCCTTCACCAACAAATTGCCTACATGTATTATATATTTATAGTACACAACCTCTGGCAAGGGTAAAGAGTATAAAACTCCAGCGACAAGATGGAGTGAGGGCAATCATTTCAAGTAAAGACATCCCTGATGGTGGGGAAAGTGTAGGGTCTATTTCTGTATTTGGTATTGATCCTTTATTTGCAGATGAGGTTGCGAGATGTATTGGTGATCGTGTTGCCTTTGTGGCGAGTTTTCCACTGCCTTATTTTGGTCCACCAAAAGTTAGGTGAATGTTTTATTTATTATTGCTGCATGAATGTTTTTAGGTTGCAGATACTCAGAAACAAGCAGATATGGCTGCAAAATCTGCCATTGTTGAGTATGATTGCGAGAATCTTGAAAAACCTATTCTGTCCGTGGAAGAGGCTGTTGAAAGATCAAGTCCTTTTGAATTTCCTACTATGGGTCCACAAGTTGGTGATATAACAGAAGGAATGGCTGAAGCAGGCCATAAGATTCTTTCTACTGAGGCACATGAAATAAATTAATTCTTCCTTCATTTAATCATTGTCTCTCCTATCTAACACAAACAAGACAACAAAAGAAGAATGATCTTATTTAATTGCATGACAGGTTCTACACATTCGTTCATAGCTTAGATGCATAACAAACTCTACAAAAATACAGGCATAGATAAGAAATCAACTAATTTATGGTTTAAGAAAATCTAAACATTATCTTTAATATCCTCTATTACTTTCTACTTCAATTATGAATAATTAATGTTTAATTTTTTATCTATATCAAGCATGTTCTTTATCATAGATAATTTGACATTTCTTTGGATAATGTGAAATCTAGGTCAAACTTGGGTCTCAATACTACTTCTATATGGAGACACAAGCTGCACTTGCTATACCAGATGAAGACAACTGCTTAACGGTTTACTCTTCAAGTGCCAGAGAGTTTACATACCACTGTTGCAGCATGCTTAAATATTCCTGAGCATAATGTTGGGGCAATCACAAGAAAGGTTGGTGGTGGTTTTGGTGGGAAGTTCATGAGAGCGCATGCTGTGAGTATACGGTTTTGTATTATACTCCCTCCAGTTCTATTTATAAACATCTATTAACAACTTTATGTAAATTAAGAAAGTTAGTTAAGATTAGTTATTTTTGTAAAATTTTGAAATTACCCCTAAGAAAGTCATTAGGTAGAGGTGTTTAATTAGTCAGAGATACCAGGTGGAAAGTTTTTTATTCTTTCTACATAATTGCCTCTATATATAAATTATGCTTATGTTAACTATAGCATGTAATGGTAGCATTATAGTGTTTAGGAATTAGGAATGCTCAGTGTAAGTACTTACAATCAAATCTTTCAGGTTGCTACATCGTGCGTACTTGCAGCACACAAATTACGCTGCCCCATCAGGATGTATATGAATCGTAAGATGGATATGATAATGGCTGGAGGAAGGTATCCTATGAAGATAACTTATAATATGGGATTTAAGAGTAATGGGAAGATTACTGCTTTGGATCTTAACATATTGATAGATGCAGGGATATATCATGATGTATCTATAATAATGCCAAATTATATAATTGGTGCAGTTAAGAAATATGATTGGGGTGTTCTATCTTTTGATGTAAAATTGTGCAGAACTAATCTTCCTAGTAGATCTGCAATGAGAGCCCCAGGGGATGCTCAGGGATCATATATTGCTGAAGCTATAATTGAACATGTGGCATCTAAACTTTCAATGGATGTAGATTCTGTGAGAAGCATTAATTTACACACATACAAAAGTCTCTGCACTTTCTACAAGCATTCTGCAGGGGAACCTATATACCTTGGCAACAATATGGAATAAATTAGCTGTTTCTGCAAGATATGACCATAGAAGTGAAGCTGTGGAAGAGTTTAACAAGAACAACATTTGGAAGAAAAGAGGTATATCTCGTGTACCTGCTATGTACGAAGTAGGATTGAGACAAGCACCCGGGAAAGCAAGCATTTTAAAGGATGGGTCTGTTGCTGTTGAAGTTGGAGGTATTGAAATAGGTCAAGGTCTTTGGACCAAGGTTAAGCAAATGGCTGCATATGCTCTTAGTTTGATCCAGTGTGATGGATCTCAAGACCTCTTGGATAAAATACGTGTCATACAAGCCGATACTTTAAGCTTGATTCAAGGTGGGCTCACTGCTGGTAGTACTACATCAGAGTGAAGCTGTGAAGCAGTTAGGCTTAGCTGCAATGTTTTGTTTGAGAGGTTAATGCCACTCAAAGAAAAGTTGCAAAAAGAGATGGGTTCTGTAAACTGGAAGACACTTATTTATCAGGTATATACATTTGAAAGTTTAAATCATCCTTATTTTCTTTGTTATCTTGCTAAGTTTGTTTTAACACCACCATTCTCTAGTAGGAAATAAATAAATTATTTAAGTAAATTATATAAACCTTTGCCACCTGAGGTTAGCTCAGGTGTCAAGGGTGGGGTGATGTATGGGTAGAGGTCAAGGGAAAAAATTATAGAGATCTCCCTTAAATTTTATATTCAGAATAGATAATATTTGCTTTCATGGAATCCAAACTATTTTTAGTTTAGTTTTGGTTTCGAAAGCATACTTATAAGATGATGATAATTTTGGGGCTAGGGCCCTCTATTGCCCATTCTCTAACCTCCTATATGTTTTTTTTATCATTATATTCTATATAAAATAAGTGATATTTTGATATTTTATAAATAAAAATAGTACAATTTTAAATTTTTAATATTTTTCAAAGAAAAATACTCTAAAATTGAATAATTTTAATTTATTTTCTTTAAAAATTTTAATGCTGCACATTTTTTTATAAGATATCAAAATGTCATTAATTTAATATAAAATCTAATAATATAAAAAAAATAATTAAATAATTAGGATATTACAAGTAACATTAGAAACCCCTTGCAAGTTTAATGGGGCCAGCAATTGCACTCTTATAGCTCCATAGAATGAAATTCTATTTGTTTTCTTTATATATAAAAAGATGAATTATATAACATGAATAAAATTATAGAGTTTGTATAATACTCCTCTTATGCCTATTAAGATACTCCTTCAGTCCTTAATATATAATTAATTTAATTAGATTAATGAAGTTATTTAAATTAGTTAGTATGACATAATTTTTTTTAAAATACCATAATCATTTTCCTTAACTCCCCTATTCATCTTTTACTTAATTATTGTTAAGGAATCAAAAGGGGTAATTTAGTAAAAAATGATAAATATAAGAAATATGTCTTATATTTAAGATCAATATTAACTCTATAATTTAGTTATATAATATTTTTTTGTGATAAAATTTTAGAAAATTGATTAAACTCACCCACTATCTAAGCACATGGTAACTAATCACTAACCACCACCACTAGGCACCATAACATTTTTGGCCAACTAATTTAAGGGGTTAAACTTTAGCTTTGAAGATATCTCCCCTAATGCTATAACATGTAGTAGGATCCAACCCACTCCCTTAGTAAGCATGTCAAATCACTTTGCCCTATGAAGGATTAGGGGTAATTATGCCATATATTAAGAATTGGAAAAATAATAATACCAACTAATAAGTAACATTAGTCCTTTTAATAAGAAAGTTATTTAGTTTTAAAAAGCATAAATTATTTTTCCATACATGCTTATATTTAATGAACATAGGGGAATAGAGTAAAAATTAATATAACAATGAAATTTATTATAATTAATAAGGATAATATTAAAAATTATTTAAATTTTATGATAAATTTAATATTTTTAACTATTTTTAGAAGTTGCTTAAATTATTTATGCTATTTCAGACTGTTCTAAGCGTTTCTACCTTTCATATAAGTTTGCTGTTAGAAAATATGTCCTCTTTTAAGGGCAAATATTTTCCGGAGACTCAAATAAAGTCACCACAAGTTTTTCAACCTCAAAATTAAGTCACTCTTACAAAGAAAATCAATATTATTATTTTCTAGATTTTCTTTACCACACGGTATCTCCAAGCTAAAAGGCAAATTCCTATTGCTTGACTTCGCTTGCCATGTACTTAATCATCAAATTCAGAGTCCTAAATCAGCAATTGAAACCAGGGTGAGTAGAATCACTAACAAATTCAATCAAGAAACTTCATATCAGCAACAAAAACTTAATGTGAATACGTTACAAGATGAACTTTATATAATGAGAAGCTATAAAATACAAGGAAAGATATGTGTAACGATATAATACCGTAATTTTCCAAAAATTACATAACCTTTGCCAATTTTTATAATTGTACAAGTAGAGTAATTATAACTTCATTTCAGCTTTCTTTCATATTCTATTCTTCAATTTCTATTATTTAATTTGGGCAAGAACCAAGAAGCTGTGTATCAAAATAACTATAAGAAGAAGCTAATAGGGGCAAAGGTTATGTTTGAATTATGGTGTTTTTTGATAAAATTGTGGAGTTTGTTATCATCATAAGAAAAAATAGGGCTTCAAATAATATTTATTTAAAGTTCTACTTGATATATAACCAAAATAATATACTTATCCGGTCCTTAATATATAATATAATTAGGGTGTTAACCATAGTCCACTTTATATAAGAACTATTTCTTATAGTTATCAATTTTTTTTTAAATTATCCCTATTGATACTTCCTCAATAATAATCAAGTAAAAAAGACAGGGAGAGAATTAAAGAAGATAGTTAAGATATTTTAGTAAAAATAAATCATACTAGTTAAATTAATTTATTTATTTAATCTAATTAAATTAATTAAATATGTTATATATTAAGGAGTAAAATAAAAGTATATACACACCCAAACTTTCAAAAGGTTGATTGAAAAGTTGAAAATGGGCATGGGTTTTTTCTTGGCAGCGACTCTAAAATGGATCAGCATCTAGAGCATTTGTAAAATGATATCCATATAATAAAATGAAACAAAAAGCATTTGACAAATATTTAAAATTAAAATACGAAAAAGAATAAAACAATCACAGATAGCAGTAATGCTGATATATATACAAGTATAGTATGCATATAAATAATAAAATGATATGCGTATAATAAGAAGAAAATCAGATTTTGGAGAAGATATATGCACCTCATCATCACATTTCCAACAGTATCCATTCTGCGTCTTCTCCATTTGAAGCTTAAATTATATGACAGGGACTTAGTTTCCAATTGAAGGCTTCAAAATGGTTCCTCTGAATACGAAAGATGTCTGACAGGTAATTAAGAAACAGCCATTCAAGGATTGAGCAAATGGTGCCACTATTTTTGTTTCAAGTCCTTCAACAAATAACCCTATCATTTGGGTTCAGCGTGACTTACAATATTTAATATTAATATCACTTATAAAAAAAAAGAAAATTTCATCCTATACTTAATTTGTGGGTGAATCTATCATTGTTCTAAAAATTTTGTAACAAAAAAAACTTCTTTCAACAAATATAGGAACAATCTTTGAACCAATTGCATAGAGGAGAATATGGCGAAATGATACAAAATTCCAACAAGTTTCAACAAATTGTTTTTTTCTTTTTTTTTTTTGGGTGTATATGGATAATATAATTTCTTTTTTTTTTATATGTTTTATATTGATATTGATATTTATGTTTGGAAAAGACAAAAAGTGGAAGATTACAGAAGGCATCAATATTGCATTACATTAACACAAAGCTTTTCTTCATATGGGGAAATAAATATACAAAATTATGAAACTTCCCAACTCCAGAAGTCTAATTCTAATACTAATAATAAGCAGTCTAAAATATCAAATAATGAAATCCACAAACTTGCTACTCGAAAAGCATGATCTTCTTTCTTTACATTTTACAAAGTAAACCACACACCGATGGAGCTTCCCCGCTATTTTTCTTTCCAAACTCAATCTCTCATTATCATACACAAGAATGAGTGAGTGCACACCAATTCCTTCCTTTCTTCATCAAAAGTCACAGGGAAAGCAAATTGCACTCTGTTCACCTTCTAAACCGTCCAAAGATATGGATCTTTATGTAATGCCTTCCTCTGCAAATTCTATCGGACTTGACCCAAAACCATGACCTGGCCAGCCAACCGTCAAACCTGGAGCCATACAGCGGATTCAAATCCAATTCCCGGACTATAGTCCAGACCTAAGCTCAGCTTCTCAACATTGGCCAACTATATAATATGATAGGAGATACCACTGGTTTCTACCCAAAAAAACAAATATACTATGATAATTTGAAAGTATTCAAACAAGTATAAAGTTAATGGATTAATAATTATCCACAGAGACCACTTGAATTAACTGGTAGGTAGGAGTTGTTCCCGTTTAACTTGAGATCTCGAGTTTAAACTTAGGAATGCAGTAGTATAAGGGGGTAGGTTTGTTTCCCATATGAGTCTTACCATAGCTTAATTCAGATTAGTCTAGGCCCCATGAAGTCTTCGAGTTAAAAGAAGCAGGCCTAAGATATCAGGTGCTCACAGAAAAAAAAAGTTATCCACAAGGATTTCCCCAAAGTTGCAGCTTGATTTGATTTCCCTATTTTTCTAAGAATATCTAAGATTCTCCAACTAAACACAACCTAAGAATGTTACTGTTAAACCCATAACAACAATATTTGAATCCAACCAAAGGTGGCCTCATTGCCCTTGCCACATTCAGCTTGCCATCAGTATGAGCCCCAAGCAAGTCAGAAAGCACAATACCCCATTTCATCGTTGACATTGGAGTAATATTCGTTATAATTGAGATATTCCCAGAAGCGAGAAAGCCCAAAGCCGCCATGTTTAGGAGCCTTGATATAGCAATGCTGCTATTCTTTTAGATTTTTATCAAACTTCTGCTTTATTGAAATCACCTGCAATTCAATACAATTAGCATGTCAATTCCCTATTTTTTTCCTTAATACCGCAATTATTTGAAAAAGTACCCAACATTGACAAAAGATTCACATGAACCCTATAACATATCCTTTTCTTCTTATCCAATCTATGGATGCCAATTTTGTTAAATTGGACCAAGCCAATCAGTTCAATTCGATAAATCAGTGAATTACTACCTAAACTAATATGAAAACTCCACAAAATAGGTCATTACAAGAAACAAATCAAAGATTGAAAGAAACTACAAGAATAAATCCTAAAAGACACAGCAAAGCATCAATGCATTTTTCTTTTTTTCACTAACAAAGTATTTTTATGTTCGGAAGAACACTTGGCCAGATCTGCTACTCCAAAAGCTATCTAAACACTTTAATATTTCCATGTCATCACAGACAATGCCTTGAAAGTCTTCTGCAAGCATGAACAAGTCTTCAAATTAAGCAATACATCGAATTGATGCCATATAAACTACTGAAATTGTAAGCCTTTCAAAGTATTTTTATGGAAATTAACCGATACCCTCGAGCAATGTCCAAATATAGGAGGATATGATAATGTTTAGATCTTTCCAAACATCTCTTGAGCAACATATCCATCTAGTATTTATCATTTTTTATTTCTAGAATAACTGCATTGGACAAGTGATTTAAATTGTTGCATGGTTTACCTGATATATATTGATTCTGAATCTGCCAAACAAATTTTCCTGATCAACTCCTTAATCCTAGGTTCCTGCTGTAAAACGCAACCAGAAATCTAGTTTAGGCACATCCCAAGTTCCCTTAGGCTTTGTTTGGTTCAGCTAAGGGGAGGGTAGGTTAAATTTATTTAAGGGAGAATAGGGAAAGGTAGGGGAGGTTAATTAATGATATTTTTTATTTAATTTAGAAGGGAAGGGAAGGGAAAGGGAGGCGAGGCGAGGGGATGGGAGTTAATTAAAAGTTGACAAATATACCCTTATCTCTTTATTAATTTATTTACTTTTTATTTACAATATTCGTATCAAAATTATTATTTTTTTAATTTATGAATCTTAAAATTTTTTATCTCATTTATATATATAATAAAATTAAAAAAAATTAAAAAATATGATAAAAGTTTAACATTATTTCTTATTAATTTTATAATTATTATATATTTTAATATAATATATAAATAATTTATTATGTTTATTAAATTTTAGCAATTAAAAAAATTAGGTGTGAGGAAAAAAAGGTTTGAGGGTATAATTAGAATATTAAAAATATATAAAGGATAATTTAGTCATAAAGGATTAAAAAATTTCTCTCCCCTCTAAAAACCCCCACTTTTGGAGGGGAGGGGAGCACATAAAGACAAAAAATCTCCCCTCCCCCTCCCCTCTATTTTTCCCAACCAAACACACTTTACCCCTCCCCTCCAAAACACTCCAACCAAACAAAGCCTTATTGTTATTTAAAGTAATTTTGCTTCGTTGTGAAAGCTTTCTTCACCTGAGGTTTTCGTTGTGCTCATCGTCATTGCCGCTGGGTTCTGGAATCAATAAGGGAAGAAGAAGAAGATGAATAGTTGCATTGCAGAGGGTAGCAAAGGTGGCTTAAGACATAGGGATAGATATTACTTATTATTTTTTTCCTCTCATAATATAATAATTATTTAAATATTTATTTATTTAAAATTATTTTTTTAAAAATTTTATGGAGAAATACAAAAAAATCTCATTTGAATTTCAGAAGGTTAAATTAGGTTTCTCAATATTAAAAATAATATATTAGGTAGGAGGCCCAATCTATCATTTGTAAATTTGTGTGCAAAGATCAAATTAGCCTTCACTTTGCCAATAGTATTTACAAGTTTGACAATACGATTTATAACTTTATCAATGGTATTTACAACTCTGACAATAGTATTTGTAACTCCTATAATAATATTTATAACTTTGACAATAGTATTACAATTTTGACAATTGTGTTTGTAACTTTGATAATAGTATTTATAACTTTGACAATGGTATTTGCAACTTTGTCAATTATATTTGTAACTCCCATAGTGGTATTTTCAATTTCAATAATAATATTTGTAACTCCCGCAATGATATTTACAACTCCCATAAAGGAGAAGAAATAACTTTGCCAATGAGATTAATAATTTTACCAATAATATTTGTAACTCCTATAATAGAATTTGTAACTTTGTCAATGATATTTGTAACTCCTACAACGGAGAAGAAACAACTTTGTCAATGGTATTTATAACTCCCACAATTATATTTGCAACTTTGCCAATAGTATTTGCAAGTTTGTCAATGGTATTTGTAACTCCTACTGGTATTTGTCACTTTCACAATGGGATTTGGAACTTTACTAATGGTATTTGCAACTCCCACAATAGTATTTATAATTTTGCCAATGGTATTTGCAACTCCCACAATGGAGAAGAAGCAACTTTGCCAACGGAATTAACAACTTTGCAAATGTTATTTGCAACTCTATAATAGTATTTGTAACTTTACCAATGGTATTTGTAAATTTATCAATGGTATTTATAACTCATACTAGTATTTACAAATACCATTAGTAAAGTTAAAAATCCCATTGTGGAAGTGGCAAATACTAGTAGGAGTTATAAATACCATTGATAAACTTACAAATATCATTAGCAAAGTTACAAATATTATTGTGGGAGTTGCAAATAATATTGGCAAAGTTGTTAATTCTATTGACAAAGTTATTTCTTCTCCATTGTGGGAGTTACAAATATTATTGGTAAAGTTGTTAATCCCTTTGACAAAGTTGCTTCTTTTCCATGGTGGTAGTTACAAATACCATTACGGGAGTTACAAATACTATTGATAAAGTTTCAAATCCCATTGTAAAAGTGGCAAATACCAGTGGAAGTTACAAATATTATTGACAAATTTACAAATACTATTGGCAAAGTTACAAATATAATTGTGGGAGTTACAAATACCATTGACAAAATTGTTTCTTTTTCATTGTGGGAGTTATAAATACCATTGACAAAGTTATTTCTTCTCCGTTGTGGGAGTTATAAATACTATTGATAAAATTATAAATTCTATTGTAAGAGTTACAAATATTATTGGCAAAATTATTAATCCCATTGGTAAAGTTGTTTCTTCTTCTTTGTGAGAGTTACAAATACCATTGCGGAAGTTACAAATATCATTATTGAAATTACAAATACTACTATAGGAGTTACAAATACCATTGACAAAGTTGTAAATATTATTGTCAAAGTTATAAATACTATTATAGGAGCTGTAAATACCATTGTCAGAGTTATAAATACCATTAACAAAGTTGTAAATCGTATTATCAAACTTGCAAATACTATTGTCAAAATGAAAACTAATTTGGTCTTTACATATAAATTTATAAATGACAAATTAGACTTCTTGCCTACTCTATAATTTTCAATATTGAAAAATACAAATTATCCTACCAAAAATTTATTCAAAAATATGTTAAAAATATTTTTTCATAATTCAAATAGGAATTAACTTAAATATTTTTTAAATAATTAAAATTATTATTATTATTATTATTATTATTTCTCACTCGTATGAAATGGGGGCAAAGCAACAGATGAAACCCTCCGTCATCTCTAACTCTCATCGGCTTTCCTAATGGCTCGTATACTTCGAATCACTCAAAGAATGCTATACGCTTCTTCACGACGATTAGAACTCCCACACATGAGGTCTCGTGTTGCGTCCACTCACTAAATGTCATTTCAACCTCTCTTCATCAAACCAGACCTTATGGAGCTCCGACAACTGCCAAGTCGCCCTTTGAATCTAACATTTTAAGAATTCTTTGGAACGAGATGGAGTACCAGTCTGAGTACGCACCTCCAGAACAGGTTTACACTCCTTTCTTTTTCTATAGTATGATTTTGCTGTTATTTTCGTGTCAATCTTTTCATCCAGTTTTTCATTTCTCCCGCATTTTGGTGTTATAATTACTTGTAGTTGGCGGTCTTGGAAATTTATCATCCCTATCTCCTTGTTGTTATTAATTTCTGAATCTTCGTAGAGATGGAAATCTAAAATGTAAATATTGTGAACGATAGTATGTTGTGTGTGCTCAATCAAATGCCTTTATATTTGAAGCTTGGCTAGATTTTGATATGTTATGATAGTTACTGGAAAGAAGACGACAAAAATGATGTAAGCCTCAGGGTTAGATGAGTCTGGGAATAATATGCCTTGAGAATTCACTAACTCATTATGCAAACGGGAGCAATTGATAGAGTTTAGAGAATCCTTATATTATATAATTTAAAATTAAAATAAAAAAGAAAGGGACAATTGAAAAAAAGAAGAGAACTCAACCAATTTAGCAAAACCAAAGTTGTTGTCTTGGGTTAACTATACTGAAAAATTCATATTTATACTCAAAATAGGCTTTTGGTTGCCGGTTGGAGTGTTATGGGTGGCTTTCTAGATGATTAAGTTTTGGTTTTGATTACCATATTTATTCTTTGAAATACTTATGAAAGAATGTTGTGATGAAGTTACAACTACTAGTATAATTATGATAATTGGGAGAGATTATGTGTTGGAAAAGAAAATCCAGTCATTGGATTTTCACATCAATAGGTATGATATACTGTTATGTCCAATCTGTTCTCATGTTTCTCCTCGCATTTTATAGCTTCCTATTGCAGTTCATCTTGTAAAGTATCCACATTGTCACAAAAGCTTGTTTCAGTAAAAAAATGTCTCTTTTCTAAACAATGCAGCCTCAGACAAAATTCAATTCATTCACCGTTCAAGATCGGCCAGGTGAGCAGTGGATTACAATGAAGGGGAGGTTTGGGGACAAAGAAGAAATAAAAATTGAAGTTACCATGTTTGATGGGTATGCACAGATTCCCAAGCTTGGAGATGACAGTTCTGGGACGAATGTCCATCTTCACATTAGTCTACTTGTGAATATTTCAAAGGAGGAATGTGGCAGTGAATTGGAATTTGTTTGCTCAGCATGGCCAGAATCCTTAGAAATTCGAAGAGTTTTCGTACTAAGGTGTGATCGGACGCAGGCTATGCCTTACACAGGGCCTGATTTCAGGTTTGGCATGTTAATGTCTTTGCCTCTTACATATTGGTTGTTTTAAGCGAGTCTGAATCTAAAATTAACAAATCCAAAACATTTATTGAGTTTTTATAGCTGATTTGAAGTTTTTTAGTATGGATTTGTTATTAATTCTACTCTGATTCAATTGTTGATTCAGGACTTTGAATGCCGATATTCAGGAGAAATTTCATGAGTACATAAAGACAAGGGGATAAATAATGAATTATGTTTTTTCTTGCATCAGTATATGGCTAACAAGGACAGAATTGAGCTTCTACGGTATCTGGGAAATGTCAAGTCTTTTGTGGAAAAATAGAAGGGTATCTTGGGCGGTAAGATTTGCTATGGACACTTAGTTTTGCCACTAATTTAGTTTCCTTAGATGAAAATTCATCTATCAATCTTTTCTTCAATATTTGACTATGTAAATACATGTCAAGCAAGTTAAGCAATGGAGCCTTGTATCTACTTTTTATCTTGGAGATTCAGCAGAGAGAAGAAAATCTAGGCAATAATAATTAGAATTCTTTGTAAGACTTTTGATTGTATTTTTGAAGTCATGGAATTCATATTGGTCATTTCGCAAGATGGTACTCTGCCTGCTAAATCACGTGGTACTTTGGATTTAGCTTGATTTGAACCTCTGGAAAATTTTTGCATTAAAAATTGACACAAATGCTTAGAAATACTACCAAACACAGATAAAGGTAGAAATGCCTGGAATAGAGCCAGAAATGGTCGAAATACAATTGGAAAGACAACCCAAAAATATTTTCATGTTATATGAAATCATTCATGTCCACGTTCTCTTGTCCTTTCTTTTGGGTGAACTCTCTTGTTCTGTTTTGTAACATATATCATATATTGCATTTCCTTGAAATTTCCTTTCCTAGTTATACCAGGGAACTGATAACCTTTGTTCTAATGGATATTTCAAACTGTCTAGTCAGTGAGAAATAGTGCTCAGAAAATCCTGACACTTGCTCACACGTGCCATAATCCAAACGTAGATTGCTGTGTTGAAAGCTTCTGTTTTCACTTTAATGAGTTCTAAATCTGGCAAGGAGCACTTATGCATTTGTCATGGCTATTCCTAGACCTTAGGAAGTTGCTTCTGTTTTTGGATTTCATCAGAAAGCGCTTTCCTTTCTTTATCGGACTCCAAAAAGTTTGGGTTGAGTTGAGTAGGGCTACGAAGGTAGTTCCAAACGAGTTTTTAATGTAGCTGCATATTCATTCAAAGTTTCTCTCTCTCTTTGTAGCCTGTAAAGAGGACTAGACGATTTCTTATGAAATTTATGTCTTGAGAATTCATTGATACATTCAAAAGATGAGAGAAATTAATATAGAAAAGAAAATTCTCTTATTTAAAGTTTTTTATTTAAGAAAGTCAAAATTTAGGGGGGGAAAAAGGAAAAAAAACTCAATTAAACTCAGCAAACAAAGGGTTTTGGTTAGAGTTTCATTGAAAATTTTGCTAGCTTGTATGGTTTACTTAAAAGTTATTGATGGAAGTCTTTGAAGTTGCTCTTTAAATCCTTGAATTTGTTGAAACTGTTATGTTCATTATGCTATCTATGCTTTTATGGTTTCAAGACCAATAATTTCCAATGAATGTTAGGTATGTATATTTCTTTTAGGTTATGGTGTTAGCTTTCAAAATCAACTTAGATCATGTTAGCTTTGACTATGTAGAACCCAAGAGGGGTTAATTGGGATCTTTGAAAATTCTGCACAATGATTAGTCAATCATAGCACACTTAGTCGAACAATCAAATAAGCAGTTAAATATACAATTGCAGAAAGTGAGAGTAGTGAAGGGAAAGGGAGAATCAAAATCAAACGGTTTATCTTGGTTTGTCTCCTCAACTAAGCTTACACCCAATCCCCAATCCCCAATCCCCAATCCAAGCTCATATTTGAGATTTTCTCCACTAATCCCACAAGTTCAATCTAAATAGTTATGAAACCACTACAATCTCCTTTACCTCTTCACCAGGCCACATACTCGCACTCCCTTATAATGGAGTTTTCTAATCCCCCTAAGGTCCCTAATCAATATTGAGTAACTTTCTTCTAAGTAGAAAATTCTGATCACACAAGGAATCAACTGAATATAACTTCACAAAGTTTAGATGTTTTCAATGAAATTTAGTGTATTGTGAGTGGCTAGCTCAAATAAAGAATGATTCTCTTTATAAACAGTTTATACAATTACTAAACTCAAGAATATTTTTGCATAATTAAATGCAACTTCTATTTATAGTTTTTTTTAGTACAGAAATGTTAGACACAAGATCTAATCATTACTCACATAAATTAGTCGTTAGGTGAGAGTATTAAATAATGTATCAACTAGAGAAAAGTAACTAGCATGACAACCAAGTATGTACTAGTCAAATAAGAATAAACATGTTCCATCTTTAATAGAAGCTCATTATAAATAGCTAGTGTGAGATAGTTGGCTATAGACTAGCTAGTATTACAAAAAAAAAAAATATGATGTTTTGTAGCAGTTATTTTGTTACATTTGTTGCTTAAGCTCGTGATAGATCACAGCTAGTGTGAAATATCATGCATTATCATTTTTCACAAGGTAGAGATGAATAGGGCTCCACCAAAATTGTAGGTTATATCTAGAGGCATTGTATTTTTTATTGCCAATACCAGTACTAGTTGTATTAGAACATGTAAGTTGTGACTTTTTAATCTTAATTTTCAAGCTTGCAAATTGAGAACTTTAATCTTCTTTCAATGTTGTCAAGATCTCCTTGCTTTTGTCAATGTGAATTTAGTTGGTTCAAATTTGTTATTTTTATTTGGCCAAGTTGCTTGACGAATTCCCATAGTAAATCTTTCCTAAATTGAAGATGATCTTTTGACTGTTTTGGAATCATTGAGAAATGTTTATAGGTCTCTATCACACATTTTTCAATGTGCATAATATCAAGACTATGACATAACAAATTATATTCCTAATAAAGATGATTGAAGAAGATACTTTTCTCATGTCACTATATGGATAAGGAGCTTCTTGCATCTTCTTTAGCATTATCATTTTTGCCGAGCTCAACATTATTATCTTCAAACTGCCATAAGATATCCACACCAAATAAAATCACTGGATGGCCTCTCTTTTCTTATTTCTCATTTAATTAATTCCGTTGCCATCTAAATTTTTATTTCTTATTAAGGAAATATTAATGTCCTATGAAGCACCACTTATGACTAATACAAAGATGCACTAGGTGAGGGTCAAAGTTGCATGCTGGACATGTCAACTCAATATGCATGGTCCAACCAAATAACATATTCCCAAATCATGAAAGTCACTAATCATCTACATCAAAGTTGCAAGCAAGTTGAACATTGCCTCTATGCTTACAATCCACGAGTCCCACAATTCTCATATCAACAGTTGGAGATGCACATTTATCCCGATGCTCTTCTTAGAATGATCATGTATAAAAGGAAGGACCTCTATTTCATACACATCCCAAATAAAAAGTTGGATGGAACTAAGACCATTTGGCCAAATATTGTAACTAGATCTAAGATTCCCAAATAGGTTAAGACCATTTGTCAAAGCAAGACATATATTTCTAAGAGCATTAGTTGTAAAACCTAAAAATTTAGAGCCATAACTTTTCTAGGCCTTTGAATCTCAGGGAGCAACTTCTTTCCATGGCTCCCTTCAATGCGCTATCCTCCTTTACCCAAAATAGTGTCGTTTTAGGTCTAAAGTTGATGGTGTTGCATACTTTTTATTTAACTAGCATATAATATCTTGAAATTCTTTTTTCAGTAGTATCCAATATCCTAAAATAATTTTTGATCCCCTCAACATTCTAAAATATTTTTCCAAGACCACTCTAAACTATTTTTTAAAGTAACACTTAGTATCCTAAAATAATTCTTAGTATTTTTAATACTCCCTAAAATATTTTTTTCAATAGCGTTCAGTATATTAAAAAACCTTATTCTTCTTGTTAATGTCCCCCATTGTTCTTGTTAAATCATACATTCTTCTTGTTAATTCTCATTTGTCTTGTTAAGATCCATATCTATCTTATTAATTTATTGCTATTATTAACACTGTATTACTCTTGTTATTATTATTATTATTATTATTAAAGCCCCTCATTCTACTTGTTAATGTACACTTGAACCCTTGTATTTATATGAGTTGTTAATTCCCTTATATTTATTGTTAATAGTCTACTTTTTGTTATAAATATCCTTATTTTACTTATTAATGAAGATATTGACACTTTTATTGAACTAATGGCACAAATGTATTCTCACCCATAAAATTTAATTTAATTTTGATCGAAGGGGGTGCATTGAAATTTCAGAGTTATTTAGGGAGAATCTATTATTAAATTACTATAGTGGTCTTTAAATAAAATTTTTCCTATTGATCTCTATCCTCATGGCCCATAAATTTTCCTTAAGTTTTGGACATAGTTTCCAAAATTTCCCTTTCTTACCCATAATTTTAAAAATTACACTTTTGCCTGATATGATGTTTCTTTGGTGTGTCTACTATTTTATTTGGCCTTAGTTAATATTTCATTATGCATTTAACTTCTATTTGGAAAGGTGGAATGTTACATGTAGTACCTCTGTTTTTGGTTAAATTCAATTACATAATTCATGTCAGCCATCGTTCTGCTTTGGATTTGCGATTGAGTGAATTCTGATTATGAAGTGCTCATTTAACCACTAGGTGACATTGTGAGGTGTGGATGATGGTGCTAGGATGGCAGAAGGTGGATCTTGAGAGGTTTTCAGTTTGTTTCTTACTTTGGAAGTTGCTATTGTGGAATATTGCAAGTTTCACTTGTTTACCTCAATTATCAATGATATAGTTCGGTAATTTATATCTTACACTCAAAGTATTTAGCACTAAGACTTCGAGGATTTACAAATCGGAACGATTTTTTTATAACCAAGCTCCTTTGACTGAGGAAGTGTGGAATATAACAGAATAAAACCAGTTTCATTATGTGTCGATACAATAAAATTTGTACTATCTAATTACATTTTTTAATACTTTAAATTTATTTTTTTAAACAATGTTTTAAATAAAATTATTTTTTTTAGAAAAAGGGAGAGTTAAGATATTATCTTTATTTAAAATTTTTTATACATCAAAATACTTTTTATTGGTATGATTCAATGTGAACCTCTCCCAGAATACACCTTGGTTTGTCGTCTGTCAGTCATAAAGGAATAAAAAGGAATAAATCTTTGGGCACAGTGTAATTGAACATTCGAAATACTCACTTCATTTGCAAAATTCTCTCAACAATAGGGATTATGGAACACTACAGCAGAATTTAATTGCCATGCCTATCACTTGATGGTTAAAGACATAACTGTCACATACAATGAGGCGGGTGGAATTGAGAAAAATAAGTACTTGACAGTTATTAAACTAGCTGAAACGCAGAGAAAGAAATCTAAACAAAATAAGATAGTAGAAGAGTAGATCCAGTCTTGTTTGTTCACCATCCTAATATGCGAAATCTCAGCCTGCAACTTGCTCCAACCATCTACGTAATCAAGCAATTTACAAGATATATATTATATATGACACATACCAACAACAATTCACTAATTTATTATAATGTGTATATTCATGTGAGATTCAGATAAACAAATATAACTTCATATTTTTTTTGGAATAAAAATATATAAAAATTTAAAAATGTCACAATAAACAGTTTCTCAAAATTGATCATATATATCTAGTGAACAAATCTTATTAATTATCATGATATCACAATTATATAATAAATAAGTTTACCTGTCATTTTTGGAATATTCTTTTTAACTTAGGCTTCAAAATAACAACTCGAACATAGATCCAATCGTTCATGTTTTTGAAGAAGTAAAAAAAAGAATGCCTCCATGAATGTTTGAGAATTAAAGTCCCACAAACTGCCCAAAATCCAAGAATGAAGCCGAGACCTATGCTCACATAAAACCCAAAGCTTATGAGATTATCACCTCCATCTTCATCATTGTTACTTGGATTCAGATTTAGAACTGTTGGACATGTTTCTGTAAGTGGTGGGCCACAAAGCCCTTGATTTCCCATATAACTAGAGGTATTGAAGGTTTGAAGTTGGGTGGCAATTGGAATTTTTCCTGATAAATTGTTGAAAGACAAGTTCAAGACACTGAGAAAACTCAAATTTGAGAAGCTCATTGGGATTTCACCAGAAAGAGAGTTGTGTGACAGATCAAGTGATTCCAACCTTGTCATATGACCCATGTTGATAGGAATTGATCCTCTCAATTTATTCGTAGACAGATTTAGGGAAGCCAATGCCACAAGTGTAGTTATGCTGCTTGGGATTTCTCCTGTCAAGTGATTGCAAGACAGATCAATGGTTTTCATGAGCCCAAGAATCTTACTGTACTCAACATCTACTCCTTTCCATGACAACGTTGCTGAGTCCATGAATGATGATTCAACAGAAAAGTTTCCAGTAATACGATAAGAAAGTTCTTGGCTCACATATGTCATGTTTGACATAGCACTCAAATTACCAAAGCAATGAGGTACATTTCCTGTTATATTATTTCTTGACAGATCTAGGATTTGAAGATGTGGCAAATTACATAAATTCGTAGGAATGCTGCCTTGAAGCTTATTTGCTTTCAAACGTAAACCAATCAAATTGGGCAAGTATTTCCCTATCCATGATGGCAATTTTCCATTCAGATTATTCTGTCCGAAATCAATGAATAACAAGTCCCAAGAATTCATCAAAGATGGCAAATTCCCGGAGAGGTTATTGTTATTCAGATGGATACTTTGAAGATTGTTCAAAGTACCAACTGAATTCGGTATTGGCCCAGAGAAATGATTGTTTTGCAATCTTAGAACCTCCAAGTATGGAAGTTTCCCCCAACAATCAGGAAGTCTTCCAGAAAAAAAATTACTTGAAATGTCAAGATATCTTAAGATTGCTTGAACACAAATGAAAGATATGGTTCCTGAAAACTTATTATTCGAGAGAAGCAACGCTGATGCATTTGGTGGAAAATATGGGAGGTGACTAGACAAATTGTTGAAACTCAAATCCATTATATAGTAGTCACCTGTCAAGACTGATTTTGGCAACTGCCCATAGAGTTTGTTATGGGAAAGATTCAAGTATTGTAAAGAAGTTGCCCAAAGCCATTGAGGAATTGAATCTGAAATTGACGCATTAGAAATGTCCAACTCCTCAAGCTCCCTTTGATATTTTAACCACCTCGGAAACTGGGAACCAAAATTGCACGATGATGCGAAGAAGCGTTGCAGTTGAAAAGGAGGCACCCAATTCGAATTGAAGTTGAAAAAAATCGAATTGTGTGACACTTTTAAATGTCTTAAGTTAGAGAGAGTTGAAAAAATGTGTTTCATTGATAGCAGAATTCAACCTATTGTTGGAGAGATCTAAGGACTCCAACGATTTAAATCCAGCAAACACAGGCAATGGCCCTGTTAAATTGTTATAACTCAAGTACAATTCCTCCATACTATTTTGAGCACACCTTAACTGTGGTATCAAATCACTTAATTGACCTAACAAATTGTTGTTGGACAACCATAATGTTTTCAATCGGCACAAATTTTGGATGGATTTTAGCACGCTATTGTCAAGTTCATTGTCTGCAAGAACAAGAACCTCAAGAGAAGTGGTATTGAGGAAAGCATCTGAAGGAATATGTCGCAAAGAATCACGAAAAAGATGTAAACTTTTAAGAGAATTCATATTTGAGAAAGCTTTGGGACTAAGTTGCAAAGGACTATCTGACAAAGAAAGATCCAAAACTTGAAGGGAATTTATATTCAGAGCATTTGGAAAAATATGTTCCAAAGAGTTATAAGAGAGATCAAGATCTGTTATGACGTTGCTAATATTAGACAGCCAAGGCAGGATTGAAGAGTTTAAATAATTACCGGAAAGATGAAGGAGTTTGAGGGAAGTGGAAGAGTTGGTGTGGACAAAGGATGCAGGATTCACATGAGACATGAGACCACATTCTTCCAAGTGAATCTCATATAGATGAGGAGCTTTGGATAATGAAGATTGCCAATCAACAGCTTGACTTAGATCAATGCCTGACAGGTCAAGAGATGTCAAAGAAGAAAGGTGAGAAATCCACTCAACATCATTCACAATCAAATCACTAAGGCTAAGGTCGAGAGTTTGCAAATTGGATAGATTTTGCAGTCCACAAGGAATAGTGCCACCAATTGAAGAATGAAAAATATATAACTCTCTCAGTTGACCAAGTGAACCAATGCATTCTGGAATTTTGCTCCCTTCGAAATTGTTATCATCGAGATTCAAGTAAGTGAGATGCTGCAGATCGCATAAGGAGGAATCGATATTACCTCCCAATAGATTAAGATCGAGGTTGATAACATGACCGGTGAGATTACTGCATTATACTCCAATCCACTGACAGCAATCAACTTGAGTTTTCCAGGAGGACAGAAAGTCCAAGTCATCAATGAAACCATTTTTCAACTTGAGCAGAGCTTGCTTATCTGTCTCTACGCAACTGATGTTCATGTTGGAATATCCAGCACAGCAAGAGAAACACAAGAGCCCAACAAGGCAAAAGAAACTGAACTTAGGGCTGAACATGAGGATGAAGAACATGCTTGGGATTCTTTTAATATGGATAGATACTAGGAATAGGGAAGAGGTTTGTGGAGGGAATGATCCTTGAGGGCCATATTTATAAACAAGCAATTCGCCAAGTTTTTTTAAATAATTTAAGTTTAGACACTAAAATTATTGGCGTCAATGCGATAAACATTAATAATTCCCTCCTCCATCCGTAATATTTCTGTGTCATTATGGATGAACCCATAAGCACGGCTTTCATTCAAATTGGTTAAATTTTATTTGAGATCAAAGTGAAAAGATATAGAGAATAGATATACAAAGCGTAAAATTCATTGAAAGTAAAAATATTAGAATACTTGATTATTATACTTTGAAAAAACAATTCAGCTTACAAGTTAGAAAAATGATATACAATTATTACACCCAAAAAGAAAAAAGAAAAATGATATAACAAATTCACATGATTCATTACATTATTAGGTCCCTCCAACTCCAGCAATTTTGTCAAGTTTCAAAATTCCAGAACAGGACATTGACGTTGACTCATCAGGACTTAAATAACACGCATTGGAAAATTTTTTCCATGACTTTCGAGAATTCTAACAAATGGAAATGACACTCTAACAGTTTTTTTTCCTATTGAAAATTATGTGTATGGATTTTGTTATCCATGTGATCTATTCATAGGAGAAGGTTGTTGTTCCTTTTATTCGGGAATTAAATGTCCACTTCAGACAAAAAATAATGGGAGACAAGCAATATATAAGATGAAATATGAAATTGCTCTGTATTATTATCATATCCTCAGCTATGTGAGAACATCAATTGTAAGAACAGATCATAATATCATAAGGAAAAACTGAGAAATAAATATAAGAGAGAATTTTTACACTCCTTCTTTTCGTTTATGCTCTCTCATTTCCCTTCTTATCCTGCATTTGCACTTAGTTAAAAACATATTATATAAAATTCAAAAAATATTCTGCTCAATTCGGGGTGTTTTTTATATAATTATAGGGTAAATTCATATTTAACACTTTGATATTATAGAGAGAATGATATCTCACCAAAATAGGCGGGATCTTATTTTTCCACCTTTAAAGAAAATTTGGAGAGACAAAAAAATTAATTCCTAAAAAATAGATAAACCAAACATCTAACATCAAAGAGAAAATTATTTTTTTCTTTTTCCTCCTCGTATTTTCAGCAAACCAAATGGCCCTTAGTTTGATCGCTGCCGACTGTACAAATAAGAGAAAAATGGCAATCTCAAAATTCAATTCGATATTTTATCGATATTTGTAGGGAAGGCATTATGGCGCCATTCGTAACCCCTGCTCTCTTTATAGCCACTGGCCCCATTCGCATGTCCTCCTCCCTGTGACTTTAGCAGTAATACTTTCAACTTGAAAAAACACGCTTTTATTTTATTAGTCTCTTTTTTTAAAAATACTTCAAAATAGCTTTATTTTTAAAATTATTTATTGTAAAAGTTAAATGAAAAAAAAATCATGTCAAACGGTCAACCCTTATCTACAATCATTTTTTTCTTGTTATGAATCAATTAAAATTAAATATATTTTAAATTAAAATTTAATCTATCAATATCATACTTCACAAATAAATTTTTAAGAAGTTAATATATAAAATCTTTAAATATAATTAAATCTATAAAGTTGACTCGATTTTATAAATTAAAAATGTAAGAATGAGAAATTCAACAATTGAGCTCACGATTTCAATTAAATTTAATAGTACAATTTTAAGAGTATGTTAACATAATTTTATAAGTAAAAATATAAAAATAATAAACTAGAAGAGTTAGTTCATGATTTGTTAACTAAGTTCGTTTGATTGAAGAAGTGTAAAATATAACAGAATAAAATTACAAAGAGATTTGCACTATCTAATTATATTTTTAATGGTTTAAATTTAAAATTTTTAAATAATTGTTTCAAATAAAAATTATTTTTTAAAATAAGGACAGTTAAGATATTATTTTTATTATAATTTTTTATATATTAAAATATTTTTTTAAGAAATTAAATCTATACATTTTAATATAAATCTCTCCAAAAATGCATCTTGGTTTGCCGTCTGTCAAGAAGGGCGACTACATTATGAGGTGATAAGTAGGCCAGTTGTCATAAATATGTAGGGTCATGCCTTAATGAAGGTACATATTGACTCATATTTTTTTCGTAAAGAACATGAATATTTTTTCTCCTGAAACTCCCCAATTATCTGAAGCAAAGCAATTAATATTGCACTAAAAAGTACTATATGAATTTCTAACAATTTTAAGTGACACTCATTAAATTTATAACTTAAAATTATATTTATTTTAAATTTATGTGGTTGGAAATTGTCGTTCATGTCATTTATATATTAGGAGAAGCTTCATCTCCTTTGTCAAGATGTATTTCTTTGTTATTTATGAACCTACAAGCACTGCTTTCACTAATCAGAATTCAAATTGTTTAAATTGTATTTGAGATCAAAGTTATAAGATATATAGAATAGATATACAAATCATATAATTCATTGAAAGTAAAATATTATAATACTTCACTATTATACTTTGCAAAAAAAATCCGCTTAAAAGTTAAAAAAAAAATGATATAACAAATTCACTCGATTTATTATATTATTAGGTCCTTCCAACTCCAATAATTTTGTAAAGTTTTAAAATTCCAAAACACGGCGTTGATATTGATGTTGACTAATCAAGACTAGAGTAACACGCATGGGAAAATTTTTTCCATGACTTTTGACAATTCTAACAAAATGGATTTTTTGCTAGTAACTTTCCTAATTTTTTTATTCAAAATTAGAAAGCCAAGGTGTTGGGACCACGTGATGAAATTAAAATTTATTTGAAATAATTCTCTAATTTCTAATAACACTCACACTCATTTGAAGCATATTACAATCAAGGAGGGCATCTTTATATGTATTGACTGACTTGTGTGATTAATTTCTAACAATTTAAGTGGTATTCCTTCAATTTACATCAACATCGATCATCGTTTACTTGTGTGATTCCAAATTTTTATTCGTGGCGTGTGCATTACGAGATTCTTCTATCTCCTTTATTTATCTTCAATAGATATTTTAAAAAAATACTGACTCAATTTATTTATTTGTTTTTGTTTTGTTTAATATTCTCACAGATATTTATATTTTAAAAAAATGTTGAATTAATTAATTTAATGATAATTTTATTGTAATTAATTAAATGATGATAAAGTATATTTAAAATTTAATTCTTTAATATAATTTAATTAATTTGAACAGTATAAATTTTCTAAAAAAAAGGCTAATTGTTTGAATCAACTAAAAAATGAAAGTATTGCAAATAATTCTTTAATTTCTAATTTAAAAGTAATCAATCACTCTCATTTTAGGCATTCTTCATTCCACTTTTCCTTCAATCACTGACTTATGTGATTAATTTCCAACAACGTAAATGACACTCCTCAAATTTATCACTTGAAGTTATTTACTTTTTAAGTTTATGTGGTTGAAAAATTTTATTCATTTCCTTTCTTTTTGTTTGATAGATGAATATAAATCACGCTAAATTTATTTTAATTTTATTAAAATTTATATTAATTTTATAAATCTTAAGATCATACCTTTTAATAAAACTTCAATAAAACGTCAATTAGTCGTTACCAAGTTGAATAATATTATGACGTGCTAACGAGGTTAGACTAATTCTAGGGCAGTGCCCTAGTCAAGTTAGATAATATTTATATCCACCAATTATTAATATAAAAATTATTTAATTGAATTTAAATAAAGAAAATTAAATAAATTGTTTATTGTTACAACTCATGGTCGAAACTTGAAACAATAATATGATAAATGGGAATTTGGATATGGCTCGCAAAATAATTAAAATGCCAGGGAATGGGATTAACTTCAAAATAAACTCATCCAAGTGATGATGATGAGATAACCATAATATCAATAATTGTTTTTGTTAAGCTAATATCAATACATTTTTTTTATTATAAAAATTTTTAGAATAGGGTTTGACAATCTTATTATCTAAGAGTAAGGAAAAATCTCATTTTCTCATAGGCAATACTAATATCAGACAGAATGAGCTGTCAATTATCCTCAAACGTAAATTTAGGCACATAAAAACTAGGATGCCTTCCCAAACTCCGCAACTAGAACCACAATAAAGTAGTACTCCCTATGGATCAAATACATTCTAAACAGCCGTATGTCTCATCCCTTCACTAGCTGAACCTATTGATAATAGGTAATATCAATATATTTAATAAATTATAGTTTAGTTTAAATTACCATATGGTTCACATTAAAGAGTAATGAGCCTAAAACGAATATCACAGTATTATAAAATGAGCTCAATTGTTTAATTTATGGAGGACTGTTCAATTCTTCTCTTTCAATATTGTTTTATGATTCATTCAAGTCATCTCTCTAAGAGAGGTGTCTACAATATGGTGGAAGGGGTTAGGAATAAAGACGAACAAGAGTATGGAGTACCTTATTAATCAATATTTATAATATAATATATTATTTAAAGTTATATGAATATTAGATTTCTGTTTATATTTGAGGTCGCTTGATGTCTCCTGTTATGAGTGGACGTGACGAGAGGGGAAGCAAGGAAGCATATTCCGTACATGTCCATGGACGAGTTCGCCTGGCCCCACCTCCTTTAAAACATCAAGGGCCCCACTCGAATGACAAACAAACTTCCACTCTTCACATATTTAAATATGTCACCCACCCTTGTAATGAAATTATAATCTCAAATTATTACGAGCACCTTGATGCATCTGGCTTTCACAAGAGCTCGGCTACTTCAGGTCACTTTTAGTTTACAATGAAGAAAAACATAGAGAAGATTTGCAATTCTCTCTTGCAGTTGAACCATAGCTCCTCAACTGAGGATGACATCACATGAAAATCATAATGAAAAAGATTAGATATCAAACATAATCAAATAAAGGGAATTGGAACTCATGAATTAAATTTGAATTTTAACGAAAGGTAAAATAAAGACAGTACAAATTCAAATGGCAAAAATCAAAAGCTCAAAAAGTCAGAAGAAAACTCTACTCTATCATATACATTAAAATCATGAATAAGAATATATGTGAGTTTATCTATAGTGGGATAACAAAAATGATATAAAATTACACCAAAAAGAAAAAGAAAAATGATATAACAAATTCACTTGATTCATTACATTATTAGGTCCCTCCAACTCCAATAATTTTGCAAAGTTTCAAAATTCCAGAACACGACATTGATGTTGACTCATTAGGACTAGAATAACACGTATTGGAAAAAATTTTCCATTACTTTTGAGAATTCTAACAAAAAAGAAATTTTTAGTAATTTTCCCAATTTGTTATTCAAAATTAAAAAGGCAACGTGCTTGAACCATGTGATGAAATTAAAAGTTTATTTGAAATAATTCTCTAATTTCTAACATCAATCACTCTCATCTAAAGCATATTATAATCAAGGATGGCATCGTTATATATATTGACTGACTTGTATAATTAATTTCTAACAATTGAAGTGGCATTCTTTCAATTTAACCTCAACATCATCATTTATTTATGTGGTTCCAAATTTTTATTCATGGCGTGTGCATTACGAGATTGTTCAATCTCCTTTATTTTTCTTCGATAGATAAATATTTTAGCTTGAACCGTGTTGAATTAGTCGTTACCGTGTTGAATAATATTATATAGTGCTAGTGCCTTAATCAAGTTAGATAATATCTACATCTATCAATTCTTAATATAAAAATTATTTAATTAAATTTAAATAAAGAAAATTAAAAAAATTGTTTATTGTTACAACTCACGGTTGAAACTTAAAACAATAGTATGATAAATGGGAATTTAGATATGGTTCTCAAAATAATTAAAATGCCAGGGAATAATGAGATTAACTTCAAAATAATCTCCTCCAAGTGATGAGGATGAGATAACCATAATATCAATATATATATTTTTTTGTTATAAATTTTTTTAAAATGGGGTTTGACTCACTCATAATCTAAGGGTAAGGCGAAGTCTTCCTTCCTTCTAGGCAATACCAATGTTGGACAGGGCGAGCCGTCAATTACTCTCAGGCGTAAACTCAGGCATCTAAAAGCTAAGATACCTCCCTAAGCGCTGCTACTAGAATCATAATAAAATAGTACTTTATAGGGATCGAACACTCTCCAAATAATTGTAAGTCTCATTCTTTCGCCAATTAAACTTACGGACGATGAGAAATATCAATAAATTTAATAAACTAGCGTTTGAATTAAATCGCCATGTAGGTCATATTAAAGTATAATGGGCTTAAATAGAATATTATAGTATTATAAAATGAGTTCAATTCACTGGTATTATAATATCAATTTCTCAAATGTTCAATTCATGGATGAAACGTTCAATTATTCTCTTTCAATATTGTTTTATGATCAATTCAAATCCTCTCTTTAAGAGAGGTGGCTACAATATGGTAAAAGGGGCTAGGAATAAAGACAAAAAAAATACTGGAGCACCATATTAATCAATATTTATAATATAATATATTATTTAAAGTTATATAAATATTAGATTTCTGTTTATATTTGAGGTCGCTCGATGTCTCCCGTCATGAGTGGACATGACGAGAGGGGAAGCAAGGAAGCATATTCCATAGTCCATACATGCCCATGGACGAGTTTGCCACCTGGCCCCACTCGAACGACAAACAAACTTCCAATCTTCACATAGTTAAATATGTCACCAACCCTTGTAATGCAATTATAATCTCAAATGAGAATGGGGGGTTGTGAAGAGAAAGAGACGAAGGATCTGCAACTTGGCTAATGAATACTCTCACCCTTTGTCATCCATAATGCTCCTATCTAATGAGAAACGATAATATAAGATTATATTGAATATGTGTATTCCTTCTTTAGAATATCATAATAATAATCTTCCTGAACATTCTCTACACCTAAATTTTGATCTCCATAACAGAAAATCAAATAAAGAGTTGCAGCCAAAATATTTGAAACAATTATGAAAACAAAAATTGATATGACACGGTCTGTTATTCATGAGATTAGTTTCATCGTAAGCACCACCTCATTCAAATTATTATTATGAGCACATAGAAATAGACACAATTCAAAATTTGAGATTATCAACTGTAAGATATCTGAGAAAGTTAAATAGTATCCATTCATGTTCTTCAATTCAGCATTTCAATATCTTCCACAGTTCTACCCTATAATCAACATAGAAATTCTTATAGTTGCATGTATAATTGAATCTAGCTTCAATATGGTAAATATGAAATACGCATCAACATCATGGCCTTGAAATGCAGCAAGTTTGCAAATGTTAAGCTACACGTCTAATAGTAATCCCAATCCAAATGTGGCAAAAGATTATCTTAAAATGCTCAGCAATTCTTAAAAGTTGATGCATATTAACATATTGATTACTATTCTGTCTAATTTTAAATATACAACTTCTTGTATTTAAGATCAAAGGGAGTAATTGCTCTCCAGATAACTTACACATCAATTATCATTACAAGTTGTATCTCAAGTCACAATTATATACCATTTGAGACTCCAAAATTTCATGAAACATACTCTTAACAAAAAGTATAAGGATATGCTATAGATTACTGAATAAAAATTACAGAACTACAACACCATTTGTGACACCTGTGCTTCAGATATTCTTTCATCAGTATCTTCCTCTTCTTTGCTCATGTCGATATGTTTGCCCTGGTCGGAACCTTCCAGAAATTGTTGATCGCTTTTTGTAATGGTCTCACCACTCTCTATTAAGGAAACCTGATCTACCAATTTAAAATTTCTTTTGTAATTCCAAACAAGCATAGAAATGTAATCCTGAGGTGAAACAAGGCCTTGTTCCTCCAAAGTCTTCGGATCCTCGAGTTTTATGGTCGGGTATCCAATTACTCGGAAACGGAGTGTAGTCTGTCTCTGGCACAAGGGCCATCCTAGTATGAGCTTGAGTGGCATGACACATTCTGAAACATGGCTGTGGATCTGGATCTCTATCTCCCTTCAGAAAGTTCAATTTTCTGAATTGCTTAATGCATTACTTTAAACTTTCAGTGACAGATAAAAGGGTTCCTACACCCTTTTCGCTGATGATCTTACCACCGGTTTGTGGTGTCTCGAAGGGTCGGATAGACCACCCTTTTCACTAATTAGAATTCAAATTGTTTAAATTTTATTTGAGATCAAAGTTATAAGATATATTTAATAAATATACAAATCATATAATTCATTGAAAGTAAAATATTAGAATACTTCACTATTATACTTTGAAAAAAATCCGCTTAAAAGTTAGAAAAATGATATAAAATTACACCAAAAAAAGGGAAAATGATATAAAAAATTCACTCAACAAATTACATTATTAGATCCCTCCAACTCCAATAATTTTGCAAAGCTTCAAAATTCCAAAACACGGCATTGACATTAACATTGACTAATCAAGACTAGAGTAACACGCATTGGAAAATTTTTTCCATGACTTTAGAGAATTTAGTAACTTGCCCAATTTTTTATTCAAAATTAAAAAGGCAAGATGTTAGGACTATGTGATGAAATTAAAATTTATTTAAAATAATTCTCTAATTTCTAACATCAATCACTCTCATTTGAAGCATATTATAATTAAGGAGCACGTCGTTACATGCATTGACTGATTTATGTGATTTATTTTAAATAATTTAAATGATATTCTTTCAATTAAATATCAATATCATCGTTTACTTATGTGGTTCCAAATTTTTATTCATGGCATGTGCATTACAAAATTGTTCCATCTCCTTTATGTATCTTCAATAGATAAATATTCCAGTTTGAACTAAGATCCACATATAAACCATAAGTCATGCTAAGTTTCTTTTGATTTTATTCAATTAAAATTAATTTTATCATTCTAAATTCATGTCTTAAGTTTATAGAGTGTATTTTTTTATTTTGTTTAATATTCTCACAAATATTTATATTTTTAAAAAATGTTGACTCAATGAATTTAATTATAATTTTATTGTAATTAATTAAATACTGATAAAATATATTTCAAATTTAATTCTTTAATTTAAACAGTCTAAATTTTCTAATAAAAAGGCTAATTGTTTGAATAAACTAAAACAATGAAAGTATTTGAAATAATTCTGTAATTTCTAATTTAAAGTTGATCAATCACTCTCATTTGAGGCATTCTTCGTTCCACTTTTCTTTGCATGACTAACTTATATAATTACTTTCAAATAACATATGAGTGACACTCCTCAAATTTATCACTTAAAATTATTTACTTTTTTAAGTTTATGGAGTTGGAAATTATTATTCATTTCCTCTTTTTCTTTGATGGATGAATATAAATCACACTAAATTTCTTTTAATTTTATTAAAATTTATATCAATTGTATCAATCTTAAGATTATGCCTTTTAATAAAACTTCAACAAATCGCCAGTTAGTCATTACCGTGTTGAATAATATTATGAACTGCTAATGAGATAAGACTAACTGTAGGTAAAATGATATAAAATTACACCAAAAAAAGGTAAAATGATATAACAAATTCACTCTATAAATTACATTATTAGTTCCCTCCAACTTCAATAATTTTGCAAAGTTTCAAAATTCCAAAACACGGCGTTGACTAATCAAGACTAGAGTAACACGCATTGGAATAATTGTTCCATGATTTTCGACAATACTAACAAAATGGAATCTTTTTTAGTAACTTTCCCAATTTTTTTATTCAAAATTTAAAAGGCAAGGTGTTGGGACCACATGATAAAATTAAAATTTATTTGAAATAATTCTCTAATTTCTAATATCAGTCACTCTCATTTGAACCATATTACAATTAAGGAGGGTGTCCTTATATATATTGACTGACATGGGTGATTAATTTTTAACAATTTAAGTGACATTCCTTCAATTTAACATTAACATCGATCATCGTTTATTTGTGTGGTTCCAAATTTTTATTCATGGCGTGTGCATTATGAGATAGTTCCATCTCCTTTATTTATCTTCAATAAATATTTTCAAAAAATGCTGACTCAATTTATTTATTTTTGTATTGTTTAATATTCTCACAGATATTTATATTAATACGCTAAATTTTTTTTAGTTTCATTAAAATTTATATTAATTTTATTAAGATCATGCCTTTTAATAAAACTACAACAAAAGGTCAATTAGTTATTATCAAGTTGAATAATATGATGAAGTGCTAACGAGGTTGGACTAATTCTAGAGCAAGGCCTTAGTCAAGTTAGATAATATCCACATCTATCAATTTTTAATATAAAAATTATTTAATTAAATTTAAATAAAAGAAAATTAAATAAATTGTTTATTGTTACAACTCACGGTTGAAACTTGAAACAATAATATTATAAATAGGAATTTAGATATGGCTAGCAAAATAATTAAAATGCCAAGGAATGAGATTAACTTCAAAATAAACTCATCCAAGTAATGATGATGAGATAACCATAATATCAATAATTTTGTTTTTGGTAAGCTAATATCAACAACAAAAATTTGTTATAAAAATTTTTAGAAAAGGGTTAGGCTCACCCATAATTAAAGGGTAAGACGAAATATCCTTTCCTCCTAGGCGATATCAATATCGGATAGAGCGAGCCGTTAAATACCCTCAGGCGTATACTTAGATACCCAAAAGCTATGATACCTCCTCAAGCACCACGATTGGAACCATAACAAAGTAGTATTCCTCTAAAGATTAAATACGCTCCAAATAGTCACATATCCTATCCCTTCACCAGCTGAACCTACTAATAATAAGTAATATCAATAAATTTAATAAACTAGAGTTTGGTTTAAATCACCATATGGTCCATATTAAAGTGTAATGAGCCTAAACAGAATATCACAGTATGAGCTCAATTGTTTAATTCATGGAGGACTGTTCAATTCTCTTTCAATATTGTTTTATGATCAATTCAAGTGCTCTCTCTAAGAGAGGTGTCTACAATATGGTGGAAGGGGCTAGGAATAAAGACGAACAAGAGAATGGAGTACCATATTAATCAATATTTATAATATAATATATTATTTAAAGTTATATGAATATTAAATTTCTATTTATATTTGAGGTCGCTTGATGTCTCCCTTCACGAGTGGACATGAAGGGCGGGGAAGTAAGGAAGCATATTCCATATATGTATGTCTATGGACTAGTTCGCCACCTGGCCCCATCTCCTTTAAAACATCAAGGGCCCCACTCGAACGACAAACAAACTTCCACTCTTCACATATTTAAATATGTCACTAACCTTGTGATGAAATTATAATCTCAAATGAGAATGGGTGGTTGTGAAGAGAGAGACGAAGGATGGGCAACTTGTTTGATGGTACGGAAGAAAGGGACGAAATGTTGGTGCTGATTAATACTCCCACCCTTTGTCATCCATAATGCTCCTATCCAATGAGAAACGATAATATAAGATTATATTGAATATGTGATATCTCATTTATAAAAAAGTTTTTATATAATATATATATATGATCATATTGAATATTCCTTCTTTAGAATATCATAATAATGATCTTCCTGAACATTCTCTACACCTAAAATTTGATCACCATAACAAAAATAGACACAATTCAGCATTTCTGACAAAGTTAAATAGTGCCCACTCATGTTCTTCAATTCAGCATTTCAATATCTTCCACCGTTCTACCATATAATCAACATAGAAATTATTATAGTTGCAAGTATAATTGAATCTAGCTTCAATATGGTAAATATGAAATACGCATCAACATCATGGCCTTGAGATGCAACAAGTTTGCAAATTTTAAGCCACACCTCTAATAGTAATCCCATTCCAAATGTGGCAAAAGATTATCTTGAAATGCAACAATGGTCGTTCCACACCTCTTACTAATGGTCAGAACCTTCCTGAAATTGTTGATTGCTTTTTGTAATGCTCTCACCACTCTCTATTAAGGAAACCTGATCTACCAATTTAAAATTTCTTCTGTAATTCCAAACAAGCATAGAAATGTAATCCTGAGGTGAAACAAGGCCTTGTTCCTTTATGCAACTCCTTTGTTCCTCCCAAGTCTTCGGATCCTCGAGTTTTATGGTCAGGTATCCAATTACTCGGAAACGGAGTGTAGCCTGTCTCTGGCACAAGGGCCATCCTAGTATATTGGAGGACATCAATTGATTCAGCAAGACCCATCCTCAGCAAATTATGGTACTCAGGAGACTGGCCTTTTTTCTCTTTTAATGGATGGCTCAAATTTCGGGAACCGATCTTATAAACTTTTGCTCGTGAACGGAGCTTGAATTTTGCGGTATATAGCTTTGCGAGAGAACCTCATACAATGTAAGAGCAAAATTTAACCGCTTTTTTCCTATTGTCTGAAGACCTCGCAAAAAGTTTATCAGTCATTCTCATCAATAAAATTTTTAAAGGGGTATTTCCCCAATTTCTCCATTTTTTATTTTATATATTGGTTAGGCCAAGAGATCTAAAAGCCTAGTCATTATTAATTCATATTTTAGAAGTTTGAATTTGGTTTGTGATGACTTCCGCAACTAATTAATGTAACCTTTGCGTTATTATACATAGGACCAAGAGATTACAACAAACTCAATGAAAGAGTGTTTGATTGTTACATGTCCCCCAAAACATTGTGACATCATGTTTCTTATTGCTAGAATGCGTTAAAGGTTATATAATGCCGATGGTTGATTTAGTGGGACACGAGTTTCAAAGACATACTCAACAAATATGGGAATGGATAAAGAAAAATGAGGTGTCTGTAATTGGAATATGGGGAAAGGGAGGGGCAGGAAGGACAACTTTAACAACTCATGTGCATAACAAGCTTTTAGAAGTTGGTGATGACTTTGATCATATTATTTGGATTACTGTATCCCAATATGATAATAGCATTTACAAATTGCAAAAGGCCATTGCAAGATCAGTTAATATAGACATATCTGGCGAGCGTGATGTTAAAAGAATATCTGGGAAATTATTGCAGGCATCCAAACACATAAATATATTTGTTCTTATTTTAGATGATGTTTGGGATCCTATCCTTTTAGAAGAGGTTGGATTTCCTGTTTCAAATAATGGGATCAAATTGATTGTGACAACTCGTTTGTGGCAAGTCTGTCAAAGTATGAATTGCATGAAGAATGTAATAGAAGTAAAACCTCTATCTGAAGATAATGGTTGGGATTTGTTTAAAAAGACTCTTGGTATCCATCAAATACAATTGAGTGGAATGGAGCTTATTGCAAGGGCTGTGGCAAAACAACTTGGGGGTTTGCCCCATGCTCTTGTTATGATAGCAAGTTGCATGAAGGGAAAAGAACACATAAGAAAATGGAATCATTTGATCGAATGCCTTCAAAACAAGGACAATGTGCAATATCATATAGATGAGAGGGTATTTTCAGTATTGAAATCTAGCTATGCTTGCTTAAATAATAAATTGCAAAAATTCTGTTTACACTATGCACTAAGAGCCAAGAAAGATGTAATTGATAGTTATGTTGAGCCTTTGAATAGAAGTTTTTTCTATGAGGTATGGACAGATGAGACAAAGAGTTTAGAGATGGAATATAATGAAGGTTATACCATGTTGGATGAATTAAACAATAATAGTTTGTTGATAAGAGAACACGGGGGATGGAGAATGCATACTCTGATTTGGGTGATGGCTATTAATATTGCAAAAAGCACTGAAGAAATTATGGCAAAGCCCGGTGTGAATTTGACAGAATTACCGAAGAATGGAGAATGGAAAGAAAATCTGCAGAAAGTTTTTCTGACTCAAAGCAACATACAATATATTCTAGATGGCACATCTCCAAAGTGCTCTAAACTCTCCACATTGCTTTTAGATTGTAATTATGGTCCCAAATGGATCCCAGATGATTTTTTCAGCAACATGCCTGATCTTAAAATACTTGATTTGTCTAGGACTGGCATTGAGTGTTGGCCAGAGTCTGTATCTAACTTGGAATTCCTCATTGCTTTGTTACTTTCAGAATGTGAAAAATTGAGTTATGTACCTTCATTAGCAAAATTTCAACGGTTAATAGAGTTGGACCTTTCACTTACTGCCGTCACTGAAGCACCTTGTGGCTTCGAACTGTTGGTCAATCTTAAATGTCTGAATCTAGCTCGTACAGAACAATTGAAAATGTCATCATCAACAATATCAAAAATGGCCAATCTAGAGTCTCGTCGGTTGACAAACCGGATCCCAAAATCAATGGATGTCAGTGTAAAAGATCTACAATGTTTGAGAAAGTTGGAAGTTATTTCAATCAACTTCAGTAACATTGAAGAATTTAATGCATATGTTAAGAGCTTTCGAGACAAACATCACGTACTTAAAAGTTATTGTATAAGTTCAGCTATGTTATTTCATCATTATACTTCCTTTGGGTTTGCAAGTGAAGCCTATTCCTTAAAAAGGGTCGTTTTATGTGGTATTGATTTGTCCAGCAGAGTAGCAGTACTTCCAGAAGACATGAATGAGCTGATTATAAATGAGTGTCAATGGAGTTGGACAACATGCATGTGCCATGCTTTCTCATTCCATAAATATTGTAATAATTTAACAAAAATTGAATGGTTGCTAATAAGTGGATGCAAGAAGATGGAGTACTTGTTTTGTGCCTCTCTTTGCTTCTTTTGCTCCTGAGTACATTTGGTTCAAACATTGTCCCTCTTTGCGTTGGAAGACTGGAAACAGATAGTGTCCCCATTTTCTTCATACTTGAATAAACAATTTCCTTACCTCAAACATCTCCAGATTGGAAAATGTAGCGGAATGAAGATTCTGATCACGACGGAATTATTAAAACAGCTCCAAAACTTAGAGACCATTGCTGTTGGATATTGTGAGTCGATGGAAGAAATATTTGGAGTGAATTATTGTAGCAGTGACACTTTTAATCCTACTATCACTCTTCCCAAAGTGAGATATGTGGATTGGTAAATCTACCAGAATTAAGTTTCGTATTCAGAGGAACCATGCTCTGTCCTTCTCTTGAGCATTTTGAACCCTACGATTGCAAGATACTATGCCCCCCTCATATAGAGATCTTAGAAGGATGTAAGCTTGGGATAGTGGAGATCTGGACTGGACGGTACTTGTGGAAACGTGACAATCAGGTGTGTATCCCGTCTAAAATTCGACTGTCTTTTATTATATGGATATCATTTTCTTATTTATTTGCATAGTATAGGTATATGAACAATACTATTGTTTGTGTTGTTTTATTTTTCTTTATTTTAATTTTAAATATTAGTCATGCATTTATATCAAATTTTAAATTTTAGAGAAGACATCATATGTTTTTGCTTTTATTTCACTCAAGTTGTTTGTATTTAAGTGATCTAATATATTATTTTAATGATGATCAATAAAAATTCGTGCCCTGTTGCAACTTAAATTTAGATCGATCCTTTAAAAGTTTGGGTGTGTAATATATACTATTTTGGTTATATCAAGTATAACTTGAAATAAATATTAACTATACGAAGCCAATTTGTAGTATATACATTAGCTTGATGCTAATCTTCTATACAATGTATGAATTGTGCATTACTACAATTCAGGGTCTTCTGAAATCTAAAATGAGTGTTACAAGATGAAATTGGTACGTGTCTAAAGGTTAACAAAATTTTCTCTCCTTGTAGCCTGTAAAGAGGACTAGGTGATTCCTAATAAAATTTATGTCGGGAATTCATTGATACATTCAAAAGATGAGAGAAATTAATATAGAAGAGAAAATTATGTTATTTGAAGTTGTTTATTTGAGAAAGTCAAAATTTGGGGGGTAGAGAAAAGAAAAGAAGCTTGTATGGTTATACTTAAAAGTTATTGATGGAAGTCTTTGAAGTTTCTCTGTAAATCCTTGAATTTGTTAAAACTGTTATGTTCATTATGCTATTTATGCTTCTATGGTTTTAAAACCAATAATTTCCAATAAATGTTAGGCATATATATTTCTGTTATGTAGCAGTATTCTGTTACATTTGTTCATTATACTATCAACTAGTACTACAAAAAAAAAGGTGATGTTATGTAGCAGTTATTTTGTTACATTTGTTACTTAAGCTCATGATAGACTGCTAGTGTGAGATATCATGCATTATCATATGATAAAATGTAAGAATGAATAGAGTTCCACCAAAACCATAGGTACATTTAGGGTCATCTCAAATAGATTCACTTTGGATTTGAACTTGAGGAGAACAAGAAAGAAGAAGGAGAAACAAAGAGATAAATATTTCGAGAGTGGGGGTGTTGTTCTGATAATCATGAATCTATGTATGAAATGTACAACATAGTCCCATACGTTTAGCTGTGCCAAGAAAGCATTCATTAGTTGGGAGAGCTTAATGTTCACTTGTTACGCAATACTGTTAATAATAATATGTTTCGTTCAATGTACTTGTGTAACAAATAGCTAATAAAGTGTTGTAAATATCCTAAAGCTTGAACCTTTCCACATGAATTTATTCAAGTGTCCAATTTTCTAAACCGTATTGTAAGTTCTAAATGGGTATTGTAAATAGTTAATGAAGTGTAGTGAATATTCGGAAATAGGGTTTTTTTCACGTGAATTTATTCAAGTGTCAAATTGGATATAACGTGTTGTCAATTTTTAAATGAGTATTATAAATAGTTAATGAAGTATAGTAAATACTAAATAGCGAATGAAGTTTTATGAATATCCTGAAACAAGGGCCTTCTTGTTCAAGTGTCTAATAATGGGTAATAAATTCCTAAATGGGTATTGTAAATAGTTGATGAAGTGTAATAAATAATGAAGTATTGTAAATATAATATCCTTAAAAATGGGCTTTTTCACATGTTTATTCAAGTGTCCAATTTACTAAAATGTGTAGCTAGTAAAAAACGAGCCGTATTTTATAAAGATGCAAGTTTAATTCCCTCAACTGTTATAAAAGCTCTTTTGGTAGGCGATCTATTAAGTCTCATATAAGTGTTTTATGAACCCTGAGGCTATGTCATAGCTTTGGTAGGGGGTCAACGCCCAACTTACCTAAATTTTTTTATACAAGAAAAAGATAACTAAATAAGCGTTGTAAATAGGAAAAATAACATAAAAAACTCTTAAAAATAGTACATGTTAAAGTAGTATTTTATGTTAGTAATATCATATCTATTATCAGTAATACTTGATATATTATTGATAATAATCCTAATTTAGAATTTATCATTTTTCCGAGTCTTTTTATACCATTTCCCCTTATAAATAACCTAAAACAAGGATTTAATTCATTATTTAAATTAGTTTGAAATTTGGAAAAAGTCATCGATAATTTCTAAAAAGATTATGACAAATAGCTAATACATTGAAATAAATAGCTAAATATTTGTTGTAAATAACCTAAAAGAGAGACATGATTAATTTCTTTATACACATTTGAAATTTGAAAAAAAAATTGTTCATTTCGAAAAGATTATGGTAAATAGATAATACATTGTAGTGAATAGATAAAAAATTGTTGTAAATAACCTAAGAGTAGAGAGGTCTGATTCATTTATTTAACTAAATTTGGAATTTAGGGTAAATAGCTAATGTGATGTAACTATCCTAAAATTGGGTCCTTTGAGATTAAATTATTCAACTGTAGAATTTGTTAAAATATATTCTCATTTCCTAAATGCGTATGTGTTACATTTCTTTTAAAGTGAGGGGCAGTTTCGGTGAAAGCACAAAATTTCTAGATTTCCTTTTTTTAAACTCTCAAGGACAATAAGGTATTTTCACAAGATTTGAAATTTTCAAATTGATTCTTGTGGACCAATATGGTATTATGAAAATTCAGAACACTGAATTGGGCTTTTGATATTTTGAGGGTACTTTATTGGGATTTCCCTATATCATAAATCATAAACTTTCTAATTAAAATCCTAACTTTAAATCCTCAAATCAAACCAATAAATTGATAAAATCCTCAATTCATGAGTATTTTTTATGTGAAGTCTTTAATGATAATTTTATCATACCTAAAATACAACACCATTATTCCATGAGATAGGCCCCAGTTCTTAATCATTTCAATTTAAAGCCTGGCTAATCAAGGGAGATCCTCTATAATAAATAGTGGCGAAACAAGAAAACTGGGACTAAATGGACCAATTTTAACAATTTTTTTATTATATAAATAAATAAAGTACACTAACTATTTTTAAGGTAAAATCTATTTAACTAATTTGATTAGATTAAAAAAATTAATTAATATGAGATTTTTTTTTAAAAATATCTTAATTATCTTTTTTAACTTATCCACCTCCTCTGTTATTTTATTATTGTTGATAAAATATCAATAAAAATAATTTAAAAAATTGATAAATATATAAAATATATCTTATATTATTATATTTATTATTAAAATTAACTATCCAACAGCTTGAGTAGAGGGGAATTCTGGCTAACAGGAGCCCCTTTTGTGGTTCTGCGGCCCACAGCCGAGCTAGACGCTCTTGAATGGAGTCTAAGTACGCAAGAATTGAAGAACGGTGGTTGATGGGCCATAGCTCAAATCTCTCTCCATTCAAAGCAAAAACCAAAATTTCTCCTTTCTTCTCCATTTTTCAGATTAACCCAAAAGCTCAGAAATGAAATGAACTGGGTCTTCAAAGAAGATCGCGCCAGCTCCACATGCAATTTGCTCGCAAAAACGATGATGTTGTCGGCTTTGATCCAACCATTTATAATTTTTACATTCCTCTATGTGTCTATAATCTATATTATATTGTAAAAAGTCCATTGGTTCTCATTATAAAGCCAAGCATATAATGAGACCTCCATATCCAATAAGAAAAAGTGATAAAATTGTGGGAAGGATTTTATTATGGGAGATATGGGGTATTTATGTCAGTTAGAAGTTGTTTTAAATAATTTATAGAAGAAAGTATATAATCATTCTACCTTTAATAGCAGTTTAATATGAACATCAAGGTCAAACGTGTTGACTTTTGCCTCTCAAATATTCAAATTGTCACGCTATGTTATATATATAAGAGTAAAAAAAAATAATATTTAAGGAATTATATTATAATATATTTCCTGTTAATTTTTGTATCTAAAGGATTAAAATTATTTATTTTATTTTTGAAATTTATCATCTTTTTTAAAATTAATACTCATATTTTTAAATTTATAATAATGTAAAATACTTTTATAACATTCTAAATATAAAGTATAATTATATGACCTTAAAAATAAAGTATAATTATAAAGTATAATTTTATAACATCAATGACGACTTCAAAAAGTATTTACAATAAATCAATAATTTTAGGTCATAAACAAATGTAACTTTTTTAACTTTTAAATATCACTGTCTTAGCTTTTTAATATAATAATTAGATAATTAATTTAAATAAATTAAAAAATAATTATATTAGTTATTTATAACATAGATTGATTTTCCTAAAATAATATTTCATCTTGATTACTACTTTGGTTCTTGGTATAAGTCCAAACTAGTAAGTTGGGACCAGAGGAGCGAATTGTTAACAAATTTTTGTTATCAGATACATAAATAAATTATAATATTATAAAATATAATAGTTTAAAAACAAAAGATCAAATATAATTAACAATTATACCATTCATATCAAACTTAACATGAGTTTTTTTTACTAGCATTAGATGACAATCATAGTAGAATAAAAATAATTTAACAATTATATCCAAGCAAATAATAAAGTAAAACTAAAAAATTACTAAATTTTACTCTATATATATTGGCTGATTGTGGGACTAGAGGACGTATGTCTCTTTATCTTTTGTAATTGTCACAAGCATTAGATTTATATATAAAAAGTTGGGTTGTACAAAAAAAATTAATTTGATATTGATATTTATGTTTGGAAAAGACAAATTAATTTAAAATGAGTCGTAAAATACTTAATGTGGATCGTGGATAATATAATTTCTTTTTTTATATATATATGTTTTATATTGATATTGATATTGATATTTATGTTTGGAAAAGACAAAAAGTGAAAGATTACAAAAGGCATCAACATTGCATCACATCCATATCTTAACACAAAGCCTTTCTTCATCTGGGGAAATAAATATACAAAATTATGAAACTTCCCAACTGCAGAAATCTAATTCTAATACTAATGATAAGCAGTCTAAAACATCAAATAATGAAATTCACAAACTTGCCACTCGAAAAGCATGATCTTCTTTCTTTACATTTTACAAAGTAAACCCCACACCGATGGAGCTTCCCCGCTATTTTTACTCAATCTCTCATTATCAGACACAAGAATGAGTGAGTGCACACCAATTCCTTCCTTTCTTCATCAAAAGTCATAGGGAAAGCAAATTGAATTCTGTTCACCTTCCAAACCGTCCCAAGATTTGGATCTTTATGCAATATATTCCTCTGCAAATTCTTTTAGACTTGACCCAGAACCATGACCTGGTCGGCCAACCGTCAAACCTGGAGCCAGACAGCGGATTCAAATCCAATTCCCCAGACTAGAGTCCAGACCTGAGCTCAGATTCTCAACATTGGCCAACTATAAAATATACTATCAGATAGGGGGGATATCACCTAGTTTATAACCAAAAAAACAAATATACTATGAAAATTTGAAAGTATACAAACAAGTACAAAGTTCATAGATTAATAATTATCCACAAAGATCATTAAGCACTTGAATCAATTGGTAGGAATTGTTCTCACTTAACTTGAGGTCCAAGTTCAAACTTAGAAATGCAGTAGTGTAAGGTAGTAGGTTTGTTACCCATATGAATCCTATCATACCTTGATCCAGATTAGTCTAAGCCATGTGAAGTCCTCGAGTTAAAAGAGACAGACCTAAGATACCTGGTACTCACAAAAAAAAAACAAGAAATTATCCACACGGATTTTCAAAAAGGTACAGCTTGATTTGATTTCCCTACTTTTCTAAGAATATATAAGATTCTCCAACCAAACACAACCTAAGAATGTTACTGTTAAACCCATAACAACAATATTTGAATCCAACCAAAGGTGGCCTCATAGCCCTTGCCACACAGCTTGCCATCAGTATGAGCCCCAAGCAAGTCAGAAAGCACAATACCCCATTTCATTGCTGACATTGGAATAATATTCATTATAATTGAGATATTCCCAGAAGCGAGAAAGCCCGAAGCCGCCATGTTTTGGAGCCTTGACATAGCAATGCTGCAATTCTTTTAGATTTTTATCAAACTTCTACTTTATTGAAACCACCTGAATACAATTAGCACGTTAATTCCCTATTTTTTCCCCTTAATACCTCAATTATTTGAAAAATATACTCAACATTGACAAAAGATTCATATGAGCCCTATAACAGATCCTTTTTTTCTTATCCAATCTATGGATGCCAATTTTGTCAAAATGGACCAAGCCAATCAGTTCAATTCGATAAATCAGTGAATTACTGCCTAAACTGATTTGAAACCTCCACAAAATAGGTCATTACAAGAAACAAATCAACGATTGAAAGAAACTACAAGAAGAAATCCTAAAAGGCACAGCAAAACATCAATGTATTTTTTTTATAACAATGTATTTTTATGTTCGGAAGAACACTTGGCCAGATCTACTACTCCAAAAACTACCTAAATACTTTAATATTTCCATGTCATCAAAGACAATGCCTTGAAAGTCTTCTACAAGCATGAACAAGTCATCAAATTAAGCAATACATCGAATTGACGCCATATAAACTACTTAAATTGTAAGCCTTTTCAAAGTATTTTTATGAAAATTAACCAATACCCTCAAGCAATGTCTAAATATAGGAGAATTTGCTAATCCTTAATATCTTTCCAAATATCTCTAGAAAAACCATATACATCTAGTATTTATCATTTTTTATTTTTAAAATAACACCGGACTAGTGATTTAAAATGTTACATGTTTTACTTAAGATTTATTGATTTTGATTCTACCAAACAAATTTTCCTGACTAACTCCTTCATCCCAGGTTCTTGCTGTAAGACCCAATTAGAAATCTAGTTTAGGCATATCCCAAGTTCCTCTATCGTTACTTGAAGTAATTTTGTTTCGTCGTTAAAGCTTTCTTCACCTGAGGTTTTTATTGTGCTCGTTATTATCGCCTAAAGTGTGATAGAGATTCTTGCCGTCATTGCTGTTAGGTTCTGAAATCAACACGAGAAGAAGAAGATGAACAGTTACATCACAGAGAGTAGTAGAGATAACTTTAGACACTCTGCGATAGATATTATTTATTATTATTTTTTAATAATTATTTAAATATTTATTTATTTAAAGTTATTTTTTTATAAACTTTTTTTAAACAAATTTATTTAAAAATATTTTAAAAATACTTTGTTTTATAACTACTTCCAAAGCTAATCCAAATAAGAATTAACTTAAATATTTTTTAAATAATTAAAATTATTATTATTATTATTTCTCACCCGTATGGAACGTCGGCAGAGCACCAGATGAAACCCTCCGTCATCTCCAACTCTCTTCGGCTTTCCTAATGGCTCGTATTCTTCGAATCGCTCGAAGAATGCTATACGCTTCTTCCCCTACGATTAGAACCCCCACACATGAGGTCTCGGGTTGCGTCCACTCACTAAATGTCATTTCAACCTCTCTTCATCAAACCAGACCTTATGGAGCTCCGGCAACGGCTAAGTCGCCCTTTGAATCTAACATTTTAAGAATTCTTCGGAATGAGATGGAGTACCAGTCCGAGTACGCACCTCCAGAATAGGTTTACACTCCTTTCTTTTTCTATAGTATGATTTTGCTGTTATTTTTGTGTCAATCTTTTCATCTAGTTTTCCATTTCTCCCGCATTTTGGTGTTATAATTACTTGTAGTTGGCGGTCTTGGAAATTTATCATTCCTATCTCCTTGTTGTTATTAATTTCTGAATCTGCGTAGAGATGGAAATCTAAAATGTAAATATTGTGAACGATACTATGTTGTGTGTACTCAATCAAATGCCTTTGTATTTGAAGCTTGGCTAGATTTTTATATGTTATGATAGTTACTGGAAAGAAAATGACAAAAATCGATGTAAGCCTCAGGGTTAGATGAGGCTGGGAATAATATGCCTTGAGAATTCACTAACTCATAGTGCAAATGGGAGCAATTGATAGAGTTTAGAGAATCCTTATATTATATAATTTAAAATTAAAATAAAAAAGAAAGGGACAATTGAAGAAAAGAAAAGAACTCAACCAATTTAGCAAAACCAAAGTTGTTGTCTTGGGTTAATTATACTGAAAAATTCATATTCATACTCAAAATAGGCTTTTGGTTGCCGGTTGGAGTGTTAGGGGTGGCTTTCTAGATGATTAAGTTTTGGTTTTGATTACAGTATTTATTCTTTGAAATACTTATGAAAGAATGTTGTGATGAAGTTACAACTACTAGTATAATCATGATAATTGGGAGAGATTATGTGTTGGAAAAGAAAATCCAGTCATTGGATTTTCACATCAATAGGTATGATATATTGTTATATCCAATCTGTTCTCATGTTTCTCCTTGCATTTTATAGCTTCCTATTGCAGTTCGTCTTGTAAAGTATCCACATTGTAACAAAAGCTTGTTTCAGTAAAAATATGTCTCTTTTCTAAACAACGCAGCCTCACACAAAATTCAATTCATTCACCGTTCAAGATCGGCCAGGTGAGCAGTGGATTACAATGAAGGGGAGGTTTGGGGAGAAAGAAGAAATAAAAATTGAAGCTACCATGTTTGATGTGTATGCGCAGATTCCCAAGCTTGGAGATGACAGATCTGGGATGAATGTTCGTCTTCACATTGGTCTACTTGTGGATATTTCAAAGGAGGAATGTGGCAGTGAATTGGAATTTGTCTGCTCAGCATGGCCAGAATCCTTAGAAATTCAAAGAGTTTTCATACTAAGGCGTGATCGGACTCAGGCTATGCCTTACATGGGGCCTGATTTCAGGTTTGGCATGTTAATGTCTTTGCCTCTTACATATTGGTTGTTTTAAGCGAGTTTGAATCTAAAATTTAACAAATCCAAAACATTTATTGAGTTTTTATAGCTGATTTGAAGTTTTTTAATATGGATTTGTTAGTCATTCTACTCTGATTCAATTGTTGATTCAGGAATTTGAATGCCGATATTCAGGAGAATTTTCATGAGTACGTAAAGACAAGGGGGATAAATAATGAATTATGTTTTTTCTTGCATCATTATATGGCTAACAAGGACAGAATTGAGCTTCTACGGTATTTGGGAATTGTCAAGTCTTTTGTGGAAAAATAGAAGGGTATCTTGGGCGGTAAGATTTGCTATGGACACTTCATTTTGCCACTAATTTAGTTTCCTTAGATGAAAATTCATCTATCAATGTTTTCTTCAATATTTGACTATGTAAATACATGTCAAGCAAGTTAAGCAATGGAGCCTTGTATCTGCTTTTTATCTTGGAGATTCAGCAGAGAGAAGAAAATCTAGGCAATAATAATTAGAATTCTTTGTAAGACTTTTGACTGTATTTTTGAAGTCATGGAATTCATATTGGTTGTTTTGCAAGATGGTACTCTGCCTGCTAAATCATGTGGTACTTTGGGTTTAGCTTGATTTGAACCTCTGGAAAGTACTTGCATTAAAAGTTGACACAAATGCTTAGAAATACTACCAAACACAGATAAAGGTAGAAATGCTTGGAATAGAGCCAGAAATGGTCGAAATACAATTGGAAAGACAACCCAAGAATATTTTCATGTTATATGATATCATTCATGTCCACGTTCTCTTGTCCTTTCTGTTGGGTGAACTCTCTTGTTCTGTTTTGTAACATATATTATATATTGCATTTCCTTGAAATTTCCTTTCCTAGTTATACCGGGGAACTGATAACCTTTGTTCTAATGGATATTTCAAACTGTCTAGTCAGTGAGAAATAGTGCTCAGAAAATGCTGGCACTTCCTCACACGTGCCACAATCCAAACGTAGATTGCTGTGTTGAAAGCATCTGTTTTCACTTTAATGAGTTGTTCTAAATCTGGCAAGGAGCACTTATGCATTTGTCATGGCTATTCCTAGACCTTAGGAAGTTGCTTCTGTTTTTGGATTTCATTGGAAAGCGCCTTCCTTTCTTTATCGGACTCCAAAAAGTTTGGGTTGAGTTGAGTAGGGCTACGAAGGTAGTTCCGAACAGTTTTTAATGTAGCTGCATATTCATTCAAAGTTTCTCTCTCTCTCTGTAGCCTGTAAAGAGGACTAGATGATTCCTTATGAAATTTATGTCTTGAGAATTCATTGATACATTCAAAAGATGAGAGAAATTAATATAGAAAAGAAAATTCTGTTATTTAAAGTTTTTTATTTAAGAGAGTCAAAATTTAGGGGCGGGGGGAAGAAAAAGAAAACTGAATTAAACTCAGCAAACAAAGGGTTTTGTTTAGAGTTTCATTGAAATTTTCGCTAGCTTGTATGGTTTACTTAAAAGTTATTGATGGAAGACTTTGAAGTTTCTCTTTAAATCCTTGAATTTGTTAAAACTGTTATGTTCATTATGCTATCTATGCTTCTATGGTTTCAAGACCAATAATTTCCAATGAATGTTAGGTATGTATATTTCTTTTGGGTTATGGTGTTAGCTTTCAAAATCAACTTAGATCATGTTAGCTTTGACTATGTAGAACCCAAGAGGGGTGAATTGGGTTCTTTGAAAATTCTGCACAATGGCTAGTCAATCATAGCACACTTAGTCGAACAATCAAATATGCAGTTAAATATACAAGTGCAGAAAGCGAAGAGTATTGAAGGGAAAGGGAGAATCAAAATCAAACGATTTATCTTGGTTTGTCTCCTCAACTAAGCTTACACCCAATCCCCAACCCAAGCTCATATTTGAGATCTTCTCCACTGATCCCACAAGTTCAATCTGAATACTTATGAAACCAGTACAATCTCCTTTACCTCTTCACCAGGCCATGTAGTCGCACTCCCTTATAATGGAGTTTTCTAATCCTGTAAGGTCCCTACTCAATATTGAGTAACTTTCTTCTAAGTAGAAAATTCTGATCACACAAGGAATCAACTGAATATAACTTCACAAAGCTTAGTTGTTTTCAATGAAATTTAGTGTATTGTGAGTGGCTAGCTTAATTAAAGAATGATTCTCTTTATAAACAGTTTCTACAATTATTAAACTCGAATGTTTTTGCATAATTAAATTCAACTTCTATTTATAGTTTTTTTTAGTACAGAGATGTTAGACACAAGATCTAAGGTTACTCACATAAACTAGTCGTTAGGTGAGAGTATTAAATAATGCATCAACCAGAGAAAAGTAATTAGCATGACAACCAACTATGTCCTAGTCAAATAAGTATAAACATGTTCCATCTTTAATAGAAGCTCATAATAAATAGCTAGTGTGAGATAGGCAACTATAGACTAGCTAGTACTACAAAAAAAAAGATGATGTTCTATAACAGTTATTTTGTTACATTTATTGCTTAAGCTCGTTATAGACTATTAGTGTGAAATATCATGCATTATCATTTTTCGCAAGGTAGAAATGAATAGGACTCCACCAAAATTGTAGGTTATATCTAGAGGCAATGTATTTTTTATTGCTAAAACCAGTACTTGTTGTATCAGAACATGCAAGTTGTGACTCTCTAATCTAACTTTTCAAGCTTGCAAATTGAGAACTTTAATCTTCGTTCAATGTTGTCAAGATCTCCTCGCTTTTGTCAATGTGAATTTAGGTGGTTCAAACTTGTTATTGTTATTTGGCCAAGTTGCTTCACGAATTCCCATGGACTGTAAATCTTTCCTAACTTGAAGATGATCTTTTGACTTTTTTTGAATCATTTAGAAATGTTTATAGGTCTCTATCACACATTTTTCAATGTGCATAATATCAAGAATATGACAACAAATTATATTCCTGATAGGGATGATTGAAGAAGATACTTGTCTTGTGTCACTAAATGGAAAAGGACCTTCTTGCATCTTCTTTAGCATTATCATTTTTGCCGTGTTCAACATTATCATCTTCAAACCGCCATAAGACATCCATACCAAATAAAATCACTAGATGGCATCTCTTTTCTTATTTCTCATTTAAGTAATTCTGTTGCAATCTAAATTTTTATTTCTTATTAAGGAACTATTTATGTGCTCTACTTATGACTGTGCGAATGATGCACTAGGTGAGGGTCAAAGTTGCATGCCGGACATGTCAACTCAATATGCAAGTTCCAACCAAATAACATTCCCAAATCATGAAAGTCGCTAATCATCTACATCAAAGTTGCAGGCAAGTTGAACATTGCCTCTATGCCTACAATCCACAAGTCTGACAATTCTGATATCAACAGTTGGAGATACACATTTATCCCGATGCTCTTCTTGGAATGATCATGTATAAAAAGAAGGAGCTCTATTTCATTCACATCCCAAATAAAAAGTTGTATGGAACTAAGACCATTGGTCAAATATTGTAACTAGTGTAAAGTTTCCCAAACAGGTTAAGACCATTTGTCAAAGAAGACATATTTCTAGGGGTGTTAGCCGTGAAACCTGAAAATTTAGAGCCATAACTTTTCTAGGCCTTTGAATCTCGGGGAGCAGCTTCTTTCCACAGCTTTCTTCAATGCGCTATCCTCCTTTACCCAAAACGGTATCGTTTTAGGTCTAAAGTGGAGGGTGTTGCATACTTTTTGTATACTAGTATCCAATATCTTGAAATTCTTTGTCAATATTATCCAGTATCTAAAATAATTTTTGATTCCCTCAACATTCTAAAATATTTTTCTAAGACCACTCTAAACTATTTTTTAAAGTAATATCCAGGATCCTAAAGTAATTCTTAATACTTTTAATATTTATTAAAATATTTTTTTAGTAGAACTCAATATCTTAAAAAATTTATTCTTCTTATTAATGCTCTTATTGTTCTTATTAAATTATATATTCTTCTTGTTAATGTTCATTTGTCTTGTTAATGTTTATATTTGTCTTATTAATTTATTGTTATTATTAATACTATATTCATCTTGTTATTATTATTCTTGTTAAAGCCACTTATTCTACTTGTATTTATATGAGTTGTTAATTTTTTTATATTTATTGTCAATAGCCTACTTTTTATTGTAAATCTCTTTATTTTACTTGTTAAGCAGACATTGACACTTACATTTAAGCACAAATATATTTTCACCCATAAAATTGAATTTAATTCTGATCGAAGGGTGCAGTCAAATTTTAGAGTTACCTATTATTAAATTGCTATAGTGGTCTTTACATGAAATTTTTTCTATTGATATCTGTCCTCATGGCCAATAAATTTTCCTTAAGTTCCGGACATAGTTTCCAAAATTGCCCTTTCTTACCTATAATTTTAGGAAATTACACTTTTACCCTGATATGATGTTCTTTTGGTGTGTCTACTATTTTATTTGGCCCTTGGTTAATATTTAATTATGCATTTAGCCTTTATTTGGAAAGGTGGAATGTTACATGTAGTACCTCTGTTATGGTTAAATTCAATTACATAATTCATGTCAGTCAACGTTCTGCTTTGGATTTGCGATTGAATGAATTACGATTATGAAGTCCTCATTTAACCCCTAAGTGACATTGTTGTGAGGTGTGGATGATGGAGCTAGGATAATATAAATGGTTCTCTGTTGAATCGGCATATGGGTCATATTGATGTGCAACGGCACATCACAGTATTAAGAAGCATGGCAGAAGGTGGATCTTGAGCTTTTCACTTTATTTCTTACTTTGGAAATTGCTATTGCGGAATATTGTAAGTTTCACTTGTTTACCCAATTATCAATGATATAGTTCGGTAATTTATATCTTACACTCAAAGTATTTAGCACTAAGACTTCGAGGATTTACAAATCGCAACGATTTTATAACCGAGCTCGTTTGACTGAGGAAATGTGGAATATAACAGAATAAAACCAATTTCATTATGTGTCGATACAATAAAATTTGCACTATCTAATTACATTTTTTAATGCTTTAAATTTTTAAACAATGTTTTAAATAAAATTATTTTTTAAAAAAAGGGGGAGTTAATATATTATCTTTATTTTAAATTTTTTATATATTAAAATATATTTTTTATCTGTATGATTCAATGTGAAACTCTCCAGGAATGCATCTTGGTTTAGCGTCTTTCAGTCATAAAGAAATAAAAAGGAATAAATTTTGGGGCACAGTGTAATTGAACATTCGAAATACTCATTTTCTTTGCAAAATTCTCTCAACAGGGATTATGGAACATTACTACAGAATTTAATTGACATGCCTATCACTTGACGGTTAAAGACATAACTGTCATATACAATGAGGTGGGTGGAATTGAGAAAAATAAGTGCTTGACAAAATAAGAAAGTAAAAGAGTAGATCCAGTCTTACTTGTTCACCATCTCAATAGCCAAAATATTAGTCTGCATCTTTCTCCAACCATCTATGTAATCAAGCAATTTACAAAATGTATATTATATATGACATGGACCAACAACAATTCACTAATTTATTACAATGTTAATATTCAAGTGAGATTCAGATAAACAAATGTAACTTCATGATTTTTTTTTTGAATAAAAATATATAAAATTTTAAAAATGTCACAGTAAACAATTTCTCAAAATTGATCATATATATCCAGTGAACAAAACTTATTAATTATCATGGTATCACAATTATATAATAAATAAGTTTACCTGTCAGTTTTAGAATTTTCTTTTTATATTAGCCTTCAAAATAGTCACTCGAATATAGATCCAGTCGTTCATATTTTTGAAGAAATAAAAAAAAGAATGTCTCCATGAATGTTTGAGAATTAAAGTCCCACAAACTCCCCAAAATCCAAGAATGAAGCCAAGACCCATGCTCACATAAAACCCAAAGCTTATGAGATTATCTTCTCCATCTTCATAATTGCTACTTGGATTCGGATTCAGATATGTTGGACATGTTTCTATAAGTGGTGGGCCACAAAGCCCCTGGTTTCCCATATAACTAGAGGCATTAAATGTTTGAAGTTGGGTGGCAGTTGGAATTTTTCCTAATAAATTGTTGAAAGATAAGTTCAAGACACTGAGAAAACTCAAACTCGAGAAGCTCATTGGGATTTTACCAGAAAGGGAGTTGTGTGATAGGTCAAGTGATTCCAACCTTGTCATATGACCCATATTGACAGGAATCGATCCTCTCAAATTATTCCTAGACAGATTTAGGGAAGCCAATGCCACAAGTGTAGTTATGCTGCTTGGGATTTCTCCTATCAAGTGATTGCAAGACAGATCAATGGTTTTCATGAGCCCAAGAATCTTACTGTACTCAGCATCTACTCCTTTCCATGACAACGTTGCTGAGTCCATGAATAATGATTCAAAAGAAATTTTTGCACCATAAACACCATAATGAAGTTCTTGGCTCACAGATGTCATGTTTGACATAGCACTCAAATTACCAAAGCAATGAGGTACATTTCCTGTTATATTATTTCTTGACAGATCTAGGATTTGAAGATGTGGCAAATTACATAAATTCGTAGGAATGCTTCCTTGAAGCTTATTTGCTTTCAAACGTAAACCAATCAAATTGGGCAAGTATTGCCCTATCCATGATGGCAATTTTCCATTCATATTATTCTGTCCGAAATCAATGATCAACAAGTCCGAAGAATTCATCAAAGATGGAAAATTCCCAGAGAGTTTATTGTTATTCAGATGGATACTTTGAAGAAAGTTCAAAGTACCGACTGAATTCGGTATTGGCCCAGAGAAATTATTGTTTTGCAATCTTAGAACCTTCAAGTAAGGAAGTTGCCCCCAACAATCAGGAAGTCTTCCAGAAAAAAAATTACTTGAAATGTCAAGATATCTTAAGCTTGCTTGAACACAAATGAAAGATATGGTTCCTGAAAACTTGTTATTCGAGAGAAGCAACGCTAATGCATTTGGTGGAAAATATGGGAGGTGACCAGACAAATTGTTGAAACTCAAATCCATCATATAGCCGTCACCTGTCAAGACTGATTTTGGCAACTGCCCATAGAGTTTGTTATGGGAAAGATTCAGGTATCCTAAAGAAGTTTGCCAAAGCCATTGAGGAATTGAATCTGAAATTGACGCATTAGAAATGTCCAACTCCTCAAGCTCCCTTTGATATTTTAACCACCTCGGAAAGTGGGGACCAAAATTGCACGATGATGCGAAGAAGCGTTGCAGTTGAAAAGGAGGCACCCAATTCGAACTGAAGTTGAAAAAAATTGAACTGTCTGACACATATAAATGTCTTAAGTCAGAGAGAGTTGAAAGATGTGTTTCATTGATAACAGAGTTGAACCTATTTGAAGAAAGATCCAACTCAACAAGGTTTGGAACTTGTCGAAAAGCACTTGGATGAATATTCCCATTCAACCTATTGCTGGAGAGATCTAAGGACTTCAACGATTTAAATCCAGCAAACACAGGCAATGGCCCTGTTAAATTGTTATAACCCAAGTCCAATTCCTCCATACTATTTTGAGCACACCTTAACTGTGGTATCCAATCACTTAATTGACCTGACAAACTGTTGAAGTACAACCGTAATGTTTTCAATCGGCACAAATTTTGGATGGATTTTAGCACGCTATTGCCAAGTTCATTGTCTTGAAGATCAAGCAACTCAAGAGAAGTGGTATTTAGGAAAGCATCCGAAGGAATATGTCGCAAAGAATTACCAAAAAGATATAAAGTTTCAAGAGAATTCATATTTGAGAAAGCTTTGGGACTAAGTTGCAAAGGATTCTTTGACCCAGAAAGATCCAAAAATTGAAGGGAATTTATATTCAGAGCATTTGGAAAAATATGTTCCAAAGCGTTACCATAGAGATAAAGCTCTGTTAAGACGTTGCTAATATTAGACAGCCAGGGTAGGATTGAAGAGTCTAAATAATTGTTGGAAAGAGAAAGGACATTGAGGGAAGTGGAAGAGTTGGTGTGGACAAAGGATGCAGGATTCACATGAGACATGAGACCACAATATTCCAAGTGAATCGCAGATAGATGAGGAGCTTTGGATAATGAAGATTGCCAATCAACAGCTTGACTTAGATTAACATATGACAGGTTAAGAGATCTCAAAGAAGAAAGGTGAGAAATCCACTCAAGATCATTCCCAATCAGATCATTATAGCTAAGGTCGAGAGTTTGCAAATTGGATAGATTTTGCAGTCCACGAGGAATAGTGCCACCGATTGAAGAATCAGAAATAAGTAACTCTCTCAGTTGACCAAGTGAACCAATGCATTCTGGAATTTTGCTCCCTTCGAAATAGTTATCGTCGAGATTCAAGTAAGTGAGATGCTGCAGATCGCATAAGGAGGAATCGATATTACCTCCCAATTCATGAAGATCGAGGTTGATAACATGACCGGTCAGATTACTGCATGATACTCCAGTCCACTGACAGCAATCAACTTGAGTTTTCCAGGAGGACAGAATGCCGGAGTCATCGATGAAACCATGTTTCAACTTGAGAAGAGCTTGCTTATCTGTCTCTACGCAACTGATGCTCATGTTGGAATATCCAGCACAGCAAGAGAAACATAAGAGCCCAACAAGGCAAAAGAAACTGAACTTAGGGCTGAGCATGAGGATGAAGAACATGCTTGGGATTCTTTTAATCTGGATAGATACTAGGAATAGGGAAGACGTCTTGTGGAGGGAATGATCCTTGAGGGCCATATTTATAAACATTAATAACTCCCTCCTTCATCCGTAATGGCGGGAAGCTTCATCTCTTTTGTCACGCTATATTTCTGTGTCATTATGGATGAACCCATAAGCACGGCTTTCATTGACCAGAAATCAAATTGCTTAAATTTTATTTGAGATCAAAGTGAAAAGATACATAGAATAGATATACAAAGCGTATAATTGAAAGTAAAATATTAGAATACTTGATTATTATACTTTGAAAAAACAATTCGGCTTACAAGTTAGAAAAATGATATACAATTATTACACCCAAAAAAAGAAAAATGATATAACAAATTCACATCATTCATTACACTATTAGGTCCCCCCAACTCCAGTAATTCTGTCAAGTTTCAAAATTCCAGAACACGACATTGACGTTGACTCATCAGGACTTAAATAACACGCATTGGAAAAACTATGTGATGAAATTAAAGTTTATTTGAAATATTTTTTTAATTTCTAAAATCGGTCACTTTCATTTGAAGCATATTCTGATCAAGGAAGTTATCGTTACATGCATTGACTGACTTGTATAATTAATTTATGACAATCAAAATGACATTCTTTCAATTTAACATCAATATCATCGTTTACTTGTGTGGTTCCAAATTTTTAGTCATGCTCTATATACTATGAGATAAGTCTATCTCCTTTATTTATCTTCAATAGATAAATATTCCAACTTGAATCAAGATCCATGTGTAAAACATAAATCACACTCAGTTTGTTTTAATTTTATCATTCTAAATTCATGTATTAAGTTTATACAATATATTTTTCTATTCCGTTTAATATTCTCACAGATATTTATATTTTAAAACAATGCCGACTCCATGAATTTAATGATAATTTTATTGTAATTAATTAAATATTGATAAAATATGTTTAAAATTTAATTCTTTTATATAATTTAATTAATTTGAACAGTCTAAATTTTCTAACAAAAAGGCTAATTATTTGAATCAACTAAAAAAATTAAAGTATTTGAAATAATTCTTTAATTTCTAACTTAAAAGTAATAAATCACCCTCATTTGAGGCATTTTTCGTTCCAATTTTTTATCAATGACTGACTTGTGTGATTAAATTCAAACAATATAAGTGACACTCCTCAAATTTATCACTTGCAGTTATTTACTTTTTTAAGTTTATTTGATTGGAAGTTTTCATTCATCTCCTTTCTTTTTCTTTGATGGATGAATATAAATCACGATAAATTTCTTTTAATTTTATTAAAATTTATATTAATTTTATCAATCTTAAGATCAACTTGTATATGATAAATGGGAATTTAGATATGATAAATAATTAAAAAAATAATTAATAATATGATAAATGGGAATTTGGATATGGCTCGTAAAATAAACAAAATGTCAGGGAATGAGATTAACTTCAAAATAAACTCATCCAAGTGATGACGATGAGATAACCATAATATCAATAATTTTGTTTTGTAAGCTAATATCAATAAATTTAATAAACTAAAGTTTGGATTAAATTATCATGTGGGTCATATTAAAGTATAATGGGCCTAAACCTAATATCAAACATAATATCACAGTATTATAAAATGATCTCAATTACCCATTATTTATAGGTTCAGTTGGCAAAAGGGTGAGACATATGACTATTTGGAGTGTGTTTGATCCCTAGAGAGTATAATTTTATTGTGGTTCCAGTCGCGCCGCTTAGAGAAGTATCCTAATTCCTAAGTGCCTAAGTTTACACCTGAGGGTAATAGACAGCTCGCCTAGGAGGAACGGAGACTTCGCTCTGTCTTTAGATCGTGGGTGAACCTAACCCCTTTTCAAAAAATTTTATACCAAGAAAAAATGATCTCAATTGTTCAATTCATGGATGACCTGTTCATCAATTCTTCTCTTTCAATATTGTTTTATGATCAATTCAAGCCCCTCATCATATAGGTCATATTTATGAGTTTTTATTAATTATATTATTTCCTTAGAATATCATAATAATAATCTTCCCAAACATTCTCTACACCTAAATTTTGATCTCCAGAATAGAAAATCAAATAAAGAGTTGCAGCCAAAATATTTGAAACAATTTTGTAAACAAAAATTGATATGACATAGTCTGTTATTCATGACATCAACTCCATCGTATTTTCTTTCCCTCCTCATATTTTCAATAAACCAAACGGCCCTTAGTTTTACCGTTGCCGACAGTACAAATAAGAGAAAAATGAAAATCTCAAAATTAAATTTAATATTTTATTATAATGAGAATTAATACATATGATAAGAAATAGACTCGTATCAATATTAAGGAATGAGAGTGCTTCCATGTATATTAATCTGATTTGGTATATCCCAAACTATAGTTAAGTGGAAAATGTAGTCCACAATAAATTAAAAAGATAAATATAAATAGTTAGATACTAAAATAAAATATAAGAAAAATATGATTGTGTTGCATTAATTAGTAGCTTGTTCATACACGAATTAACTGGATTTATGGACCCTTAAACGCTGCTTCAACTGATCAGAATTAGAATAATAGCCATGAATATAGTTCCTACCTTGTCTTTTTATGGATACCTTGTAACAGGTACAGAAATGTCAATTTTAGTTTATCAATAAATAATTATTAAAAATATATAATTAAATTATTAAAATATAAAGAAGACAATAATTTAATTTAAATATATTTTAAATTGAAATTTAATATATCAACATTCTTAGTTTATCATACTTAACAAATAAATTTTTAAATTTTTATAAGTTAAAAATGTAATAATGATAAACTCAAGAAGTGAACTCGCAACTTTAATTAAATTTGATAATATGATTTTAAGAATAAGTTAATATAATTTTATACATAAAAATATAAAAATAATAAATTAGAAGAGTTAATTCAAGATTTGGTAACTAAACTCATTTGATTGAGGAAGTACAGAATATAACAGAATAAAATTAGTTTTGTTATATTCCACTACAAAAAGATTTGCACTATTTAATTATATTTTTAATGGTTTAAATTTAAAATTTTTAAATAATTATTTTAAATAAAAAACATTTTTAAAATAAGGACAGTTAAAATATTATTTTTAATATAAATTTTTATATATTAAATATTTTTTAAAAAATATATTAGATCTATACATTTTAATGTGAACCTCTCTTGAAATGCATCTCGGTTTGTAATTTGCCAACCATAAAGGGCGGCTATATTATGATATGATAAGTAGGTCCATTGTCATAAATATGTAAGGTCATGCCTTAATGAAGGCACATATTGACTCTTTTATATTTTTTTCCACACGTAAAGAACATGAATGTTTTTTCTCCCGAAACTTCCCTAATTATCTGAAGCAAAGCAATTAATACTACACTATATTTAAATTTTAATTTTTTAACTACGCCAATATGGTATAGTTATTACTACATTTGGTCTCTTAAGGGATGAATCCCACTCAAAAGTTAGAAAAATGATGTAAAATTCATGTAATAGATTAATATAAGGGTTAAACGATAATTTTATTTCATAAGATAGAATCTTCAAAAAATTTCTTTTTGTTTCTACTCTCCCATTTCCCTTCTTATTCTACAATTGCCTTTAGTTAAAAATATATTACACATAGTTAAAAAAAATTATACCAACAAAAAATAAATTATACTAACTCAAAGGTTTAGGTTATTAGGTATTTTGGGGCAATAAATTTTATAATAGGGGATTTTTTTAATAATTATTTTTTAATTTTTATTCAAAATTAAAAATTCTAAATTTTTATTCATATCGTGTGTATTACGAGGTAGTCCTATCTCTTTTCTCTATCTTCACCATGTATTGATTGATTTGTGTAATTAATTTCCGACAACGTAAGTGACACTCCTCCAATTTATTTTCTTTATATTTATGTGGTTGGAAATTTTTGTTGATATCCTTTCTTCTTCTTTGTTGGATGAATATAAATCACGCTAATTTTTTCTCAATTTTATTGAGATTTATATTAATTTTATCAATCTTATTTTAACATCATGCCTTCAATAAAGCTTTAGTTAATCATCCACACACACATATAGCTGGTTTGATTTAGGAAGTGATGAATATAACTTGGTGCCAGTAAATCGTTAAAGTGTTGAATAATAAGAGGTGCTAACAAGGTAAAGCTAATTGCATGGCTTTGAATTAAGAATTATTTAATTAAATTTAAATAAATTAAAAAAGTTAAATAAATCGGTTGTTGTTAAAACTTATGGCTGAAACTTAAAACAATAATATAATAAATAGGAAATTGGATATGGCTAGTAAAATAATTAAAATTGCTGAATAGACATTTGTACTTAATTAAAAATATATTATATATAATTAAAAAAATTACATTTGTTAAAATTATGTTATACCCACTTAAAGATTTAGGTCTTTAGGTACTTTGAAACAATAAATTTATACATGGTAGATTTTTTAGTAATTTTTGCAATTTTTTATTCAAAATTGAAAAGTCCAGCTGTTTGAACCAAGTGATGAAATTAAAGTTTATTTGAAATAATTTTTTAATTTCTAAAATCCATCACTCTCATTTAAAGCATATTCTGATCAAGGAGGCTGTCGTTGCATGCATTGTCTGACTTGTGAAATTAATTTTTAACAATTTTAAGTCACACTCATTGAATTTATAATTTGAAATTATATTTATTTTAAATTTATAACAATTCATTCATGTTTATATTAGGAGAAGCTTCATCTCTTTTTGTCAAGATGTATTTCTTTGTTATTTATGAACCTATAAGCACTGCTTTCACTAATTAGAATTTAAATTGTTTAAATTTTATTTGAGATCAAAGTTATAAAATATATTTAATAAATGTACAAATCATATAATTCATTGAAAGTAAAATATTAGAATATTTCACTATTATACTTTGGAAAACAAATCAGCTTAAAATTTAAAAAAATGATATAAAATTACACCAAAAAAAAGGAAAAATGATATAACAAATTCACTCTATAAATTACATTATTAGTTCCCTCCAACTTCAATAATTTTGCAAAGTTTCGAAATTCCAAAACACGGCGTTGACTAAGCAAGACTAGAGTAACACGCATTGGAAAAAATTTTCCATGAATTTCGACAATTCTAACAAAATGGAAATTTTTTTTAGTAACTTTCACAATTTTTTTATTCAAAATTAAAAAGGGAAGGTGTTGGGACCACGTGATAAAATTAAAGTTTATTTAAAATAATTCTCTAATTTTTAACATCAATCACTCTCATTTGAAGCATATTACAATCAAGGAGGGCGTCCTTATATGTATTGACTGACTTTGGTAATTAATTTCTAACAATTTAAGTGGTATTTCTTCAATTTAACATCAACATCTATCACCGTTTACTTGTGTGGTTCCAAATTTTTATTCATGGCGTATGCATTACGAGATAATTCCATCTCCTTTATTTATCTTCAATAGATATTTAAAAAAAACTGATTCAATGAATTTAATGATAATTTTATTATAATTAATTAAACGGTGATAAAATATGTTTAAAATTTAATTCTTTAATATAATTTAATTAATTTGAACATGCTAAATTTTCTTACAAAATGGCTAATTGTTTGAATCAACTAAAAAAATAAAAGTATTTGAAATAATTCTTTAATTTCTAATTAAAAGTAATCAATCACCCTCATTTTAGGCATTCGTCGTTCCACTTTTCTTTCAATCACTGACTTGTGTGTTTAATTTCCAACAACGTAAGTGATACTCTTCAAATTTATCACTTGAAGTTATTTACTTTTTAAGTTTATGTGGTTGAAAATTTTTATTCATTTCCTTTCTTTTTTTTTTATGGATGAATATAAATCAAGTTAAATTTCTTTTAGTTTTATTAAATTTTATATTATTTTTATCAATCTTAAAATCATGCCTTTTAATAAAACATCAACAAAATGTCAATTATTAGTGGTTACCAAATTGAATAATATTATGAAGTGCTAAGGTTAGACTACTTGCAAGGTAGTGCCTTAGTCAAGTTAAATAATGTTCATATCTATCAACACGCTTTTATATAGTCTTTGAAGGGTGGCTAGAAAAATAGAAATAGGAAGGAGACTGCCTGGGCTCGTGGTTGCGTTTACATATAGTCTTCCCATGCATTGACGGCCATGTCTGATTGATTTTTAATACAACGTGACACTCATCGAATTTATCATCACCATTTGAGAAAATTATCATTGAGATTAATCTTATTAATCTGATTTAGTATATCCCAAACTATAGTTAAGTGGAAAATGTAGTCCAAATTAATTTAAAAAGACAACTATAAATAGTTAGATACTAAAATATGAGAAAAATATGATTGTGTGCATTAATTAGTAGCTTGTTCATACACAAATTAACTGCATTTATGGACCCATAAACACGGCTTCAACTGATCAGAATTAGAATACTAGCCATGAATATAGTTCCTACCTTATCTTTTTATGGATACCGTGTAACAGGCACAGAAATGTCAATTTTAATTTATTTTTATCAATAAATAACTATTAAAAATATATAATTAAATTATTAAAATACAAAGAAGACAATAATTTAATTTAAATATATTTTAAATTAATATTTAATCTATCAACATTCATAATTTATTATAATTAAAAAATAATTTTTTAAGAAGTTCATATATAAAATCTTTAAACATAATTAAATTTAAAAAATTAATATGATTTTATAAGTTAAAAATATAAGAATAATAAACTTGACTTCAATTAAATTTAGTAATATGATTTTAAGAGCAAATTAATATAATTCTATAAGTAAAAATATAAAAATGATAAACTCAAAGAGTTAATTCACTATTTGGTAACTAAACTCAAAGTATAGAATATAATAGAATAAAATTAATTTTATTATATTCTGATCTAAAGAGATTTGCACTATCTAATTATAATTTTTAATAGTTTAAATCTAAAATTTATAAATAATTATTTTAAATAAAAAATATTTTTTTTTAAAAAAAAAGACAGTTAAGATATTATTGTTATTATAAATTGTTTACATATTAAAATATTTTTTAAAAAAATTAGATATGTACAATTTAATGTGAACCTCTCCTAAATGTACTTTGTTTTTCGTGAGTCAGTCATAAAGGGCGGCTATATTATGGTGTGTAAAGTAGGGAGTGGTCATAAATAGAAGGCCGTGCCTTAATGAAGGTACATGTTGACTGTTTTATATTTTTTTTCCACACGTAAAAAACATGAATATTTTTTTCACACGTAAAGAACATGAATATTTTTTCTCCCAAAACTTTCCTAATTATCTGAAACAAATCAATTAATACTACACTAAAAAGTACTACACTATATTTAAATTTTATTTTTTTAACCATGCCGATATGGTATAATTATTACTATACTTTGTCTCTTAACTAAATAATAGGGGATCGAATCACACTCAAAAGTTAAAAAAATAATATAAAATTCATGTGACAGATTAATATTATTTAGTTAAATAGCAATTTTATATTGGAAGTTTTCTGTCAAGAGAGATCATTGCATTGAAATTTTTTTAGAACAATGTCACCTAAAAATTTGGTAGTAATATCACTCTACAAGTTACTTAAAATTAAATTTAACTATTAATTAACCTATATAAAAAAAATCTTTAAAATCCTTCTTTTTGTTTTTGCTCTCATATTTCCTTTTTTATTCTATATTTACACTTAGTTAAAAATATATTATATATAGTTTATTTATATCGTGTGTATTACGAGGTGGATCTAGCTCCCTTTTTTTATTTTCACTATGTATTGACTTACTTGTGTAATTAATTTTTAACAACACTCCTTGAATTTATTTACTTCAAATTTATGTGGTTAGAAATTTTTATTCTTCTCCTTTCTTCTTATTCGTTGGATGAATATAAATCATGCTCAATTTTTCTTAATTTTATAGAAACTTATATTAATTTTATCAATCTTAGTTTAGCATCATGCCTACAATAAAACTTCAGTTAATCATCCACACGCACATATAGCTGCTTTGATTGAGGAAGTGAGAAATATAACTTAGTTTTGCTGCCACTTAATCAGTAGAATATAGAATAATCTGAGGTGCGAACGAGGTAAAACTAATTGCAAGGTATTCTATTAAGAATTATTTAATTTAATTTAAATACATTAAAAAAAACTAAATAAATTGTTTGTTATTGAAACTCACGGTTGAAATTGGAAACAATAACATGATAATTGAGAACTTGGATATGGCTCGCAAAATAATTAAAATGTTAGGGAATGAGATTAACTTCAAAATAAACTCTACCAAGGGATGATGATGAGATAATCATTATATCAATAAATTTTTTTGGTAAGCTAATATCAATAATTTTTTTAAGGGTAATTGACAGCTCACCCTACCTAATATTGATATTACCTAAAAGAAAATGAGATTTTATCCTACTCTTAAATTGTGAATTTAAACCCTTTAAAAAAATCAATACATTTAATTTGTTTTGGTAAATAAAATTTTTGAAAAATGGTTGGGCTCACCCACGATCTAAAGGTAGGGCGAAGTTTCCTTTCCTCCTAGACGATACTAATGCCAGACATGGCGAGTCATCTATTACCCTAAAGCGTAAACCTAGACACCCAGGAGTTAGGATGCCTCTCCAAACGCTGTGATTGGAATCACAACAAAGTGATACTCCCTAAAAATTAAACATGCTATAAATAGTTAGATGTGTCATCTTTTTACTAATTGAACTCACAGATGAAGGAATCAATAAATTTAATAAACTAGAGTTTGGGTTACATCATCATATGGGTCATATTAAAGTGTAACAGGCTGACCCGAATATTACAGTATTGTAAAACGGGCCCAAGTGTTCCATTCATAGATGACATGTTCAATTATTCTTTTTCAATATTGTTCCATATGTTGTATCAAAAAAAAAAATTGTTCCATATGAAATTATGAATTATCTAAGAGAGAGGTACTTTGAAGCATCTCTTAGGAGTTGAGGGTACGTTTGATATGGAAATGGAGGAGTACCAAATCTCGAACCCGTAGCATGACAGAATGTTCATAAAGGACATTTCACAAAACCACGGTTGAAATTGCCTCCCTCCTCAGGTAGGTCACATTAAATGTGAATAAACCTCTTAGTGCAATTTACACTAGGGCGGAATATGGAGGAGTTATTGAGATAACACAAGAAGTTTGGTTGTGAAATTTACAAGTATGCTCGTTGCATATAGCATCATTGAAGATGAAACAATCTATAAAGGATTAAAGTTAGCTTTGAATATGTAATTTAAAAAGATTATTCTTGAATCTAATATTAAGAATGTGGTGGAGATGTTATTGAATTTTAAAGATAACAGATGTGGCTTATTAATATCTCAATCACATAACCTTATGAAGTTACCTTAATAATTGAAGATACATCATATATCTATATAATAAAATAAATTTATAGATGCATTAAAAAATGACAGTTTAAATAACACGATGGTGTTATATGATTATTCTCAACATTTAAAGATGCTTGTGGTTAAAGAGTATTTGAAATATAATATTCTAGCAGTTTAGTTGATTTTATTTTGGGAATTCTAACCCTTTGTTGTACAAAAAAAAAAAATGTTCCAAATGGCCAATTCAAATCCCCTCAAGAAAGGTGCCTATAATATGGTGGAAGGGGTATGGGTCATATTTATGTTACTTTTTATTAATTATATTCTTTGCTTATAACATCATTTTTCAACCAATATTCTCTACACCTACATTTTGATCTCCACAACAGAAAATCAAATAAAGAGTTGCAGCCAAAATATTTGAAACAATTTTAAAAACAAAAATTGATATGACACAGTTTGTTATTCATGAGATCAGCTCCATCGTAACCACCACCTCATTCAAATTATTATGATGAGCACATAGAAATAGACACAATTCAAAAATTGATATTATCAACTATAAGATATCTGACAAAGTTAAATAGTGTCCATTCATGTTCTTCAATTCAGCATTTCAACATCTTCCACAGTTCTACCATATAATCAACATAGAAATTCTTAATTCTTATAGTTGCAAGTATAATTGAATCTAGCTTCAATATGGTGAAATATGAAATCAGCATCAACATCATGGCCTTGAAATGCAACAAGTTTGCAAATTTTAAGCCACACGTCTAATAGTAATCCCAATCCAAATGTGGCAAAAGATTATCTTAAAATGATCAACAATTTCTAAAAGTTAATGCATGTTAACACATTGATTACTATTCTCTCTAATCTTAAATATAAGATCTCTTGTATTTAAGATCGGAGGGAGTAATTGCTCTTCAGATAGCTTCAGATAACTTGCACTATCAATTATCATTACAAGTTTTATCTCAACTCACAATTATACACCATTTGAGACTCCAAAATTCCATGAAACATACTCTTAACAAAAAATGTAAGGAAACGGGCGATCCACCCATGGTGGATCAGACCCGACCGATGGAAAACAGAGAACCGTTGACATGAGAGCCGAGGGAACATTTGAATTTGAAATATGGGAGTTAGATACGGTTATCTAACTCCCCTCCCCACAGGCTATATATATGTACATACACGAACAGAAATGTGTGCGGGTTGTAGAACATATATACTTCTCTGTTTTCGACGCTCTGTTTCTACATTTTCTTCCAGTGCATTTATTGTGAAAACGAACCAGAGTCCATACAGGATGCTCCAGTTACGTGTGGGTATCTAGTGTGTCAAGAAAACGATTCCAGGTACGCCCGAATTCCTTCAGTGGCATCAGAGCATGGTTATTCGCTTCCGCATGCTTCTCTGTATTTTGATTTTTTTTTTGGTTATGCACTGTTCTATTGAATATATATGTCTTAAAGTGTTTGTTTAATGATAATATGTATAGAACATGCATTTAAACGATATAGAGAAGCATTTTCAACGTAAACCGAATTGAAGATTTTCGTTTTTGAAATTGGGTCATTAGAAAACAGAGTTTTTAGGCCTTTAAAATGATCCCATTGCGTATATAACGAAAAAGCGAAGAAAATGACACCAAGAACGTCAAAATCGGACGTCGGACGGAGAAGTTATGAGTGAAAAACGAGTCGGGTCGTCGGACCCGACCCGTGTTCCAGTCGGGTCTGTGCATACCCGGCTGGAGGTAGGGGATGACACTGTTCATCCCCCAAAACGATGTCGTTTTACCTCTTTCACAAAAAAAAAATATTACTGGCGCACTGTTCACGGAGACTGGGTTGCATCCAGCCCAGTCACAAAAAAAAATAGAGAGAGGAAGTTTGGGCTGGCCCAAGAAGAAGAAAAAAAAGTTTTTTTTAAATTAAAAAAAATCGTTTTTTTATTTTTATTTAAAAAATAATAATAATTAATTGGGGAAATTCTGGTGGCGAAACGTGGTAGTGACACGTGGCAGCACCAGACTGGCGCGTGCAGTACACGCGCCAGCAGCCGAGAGTGGGCTTCGTTCAGTTTTTTTTATTTTTTCTGAATTTTTTCTTCTTGGGGCGCGTGAGGGAGCGTGGGACCTCCGTTTGAGATACGATTTGTTCCTAAAAATCCCTAGAATCAAGATCTTTATTTTGACATATAATTTGCCTAATTTGGGAGGCAATTCTGAACCTATTTATGAATATTCAGTGTATTTTCTGGTATTTTTTAGTGTTTGAAAATTCCAGAAAATTATGATAATTAATATGTGTTATTATTTAGGTGAAAATGAGTTCATCTAACACTGAATCTCTGGGATATACTATAAATGATGATATCTCATTCTTGGATGAGGTTAATAACCCAGAGGAAAACCTTCAAGAGGATCCCGAGGGGGAACTTGAGGAGGAACCAGAGCAAGATCTTGATAATGTTTCTGAAGAAGATCCAGAGGAGTTGATGGAGGAAGTTCCACAAGAGGAACCAGAAGAAAGAAATGATTCCGGACCGTGCTCGGAAACATTATTCCCCATCGAACCACTTCCTCTACAGCCTTTAATGGTGTCTTCAGATTTAAACTCCAAGATGATGCCTACTCTTAACGATGAATCTCAAGTTGAGGATAGAGAAGAAGTGAATCAATCTCTTACCCCTATTTTGGCCATGAACATAGCTGAAAGAGACGCAGCTATGTTAACAAACATGAAAGGCATTAATAGCTTCATTGGTAAATACATTGAAGGCATGACAGATAAGAAGCATACTAAATTCTACTTGAAAGTCATAATGGAATTTATAAGAGCTACAAGAGTCAGAGGCAAGCCCAAACCAGGACGCATCAGCAAGACAAATTGGCTTAGAAGAATAGAATTTGTATCTAACCTTATAAAGCCACCTCGTGAACTAAAGAAGCTAAGAAAAGTAATGCTAGAATATTGTAAAACTCATATCAAATGATGTATGCTTGTACTTTGATTTCCATTGTTTTTCTTTGTAAAGACTTATCATTATTACATGCCTTGTATGCAAGAGAAACATGTTTCATTTCATTTCTTTATCTATGTTATGATTCATGTAGAATTTTTTATAAGTGGGAGCTTTTTTAGATAATGAGTATTCTGAAAAACAATATTTGATGAGACAAGTATTTATATTAATTTTGATAGAGAATGATGGCGTTGCTAATACTTGTGTGATGGGAAGTACAAATGTATTCTCCTGATCATGGGTCTAGTGATATTATTAATTTCTGATTAAAAATTAATAAAAGTACATGACATTGTATACTTTACATATGCTATATATATGTAAATTCACTTAAATGTTCTATGGTTCAATAAATTAATGTGGGAAAGGTTTGTCACAGAACCAATATTGAACAATGGCATCAAAGAACATTATTGCTGAATTAAACAAGGGGGAAAAACTCAACGGGGACAACTGGGATATTTGGCACCGAAAGGTCCAATATATTCTAGAAGAACAGGATGCCATTGAGCCATTAACAATGGCCATGGTAGAACCTGAGGCTGACAACACGGCCCAGCACAGGAGAGACCAGGAAGCTTACCAATCATGGAAAAAGAAGAATAGCATTGCAAGAATCACCCTATTGAGCGCAATGGCTGATGACTTACTATGTGAGTTTGAGACATACAGAACGGCACAGGCAATGTGGATTGCCTTAAAGGATAAGTTTGGAGGAGTGTCCACGACTAAGCTTAGAAGGTTGACGATTAAATTCGATACCTATAAGCTAAAACCAAATAATCCTATGAGGCAACATCTACAAGAGATGTCCACAATGATCCGTGAACTGAAGGAAGCCGGACATAATCTATCTGACGAACAGCAAGTGCAAGCTGTCATCAGATCGCTCCCTGCCAGTTGGGAGCACATGAAAGTTAATCTGACCCATAATGAAAATATCATTACTTTCAGTGATGTAGCTAAGTATTTGGAGCTAGAGGATGAACGTCTGGAGGCTTATAAAGTCACTGGACAAGCCTATCTGACCGAAGGTATTGGTCCTTCCCAATCAAAGCCTAAATCCAAAAAGGGCAAGAAATCTCAGAAAATGGGAAGAAAGGCGGTCCTCCACCCAAGAAGGGCAAACAACAGTTCAAGAAGAAGGGAAAGAAAGGAGGCAAGAAAAAGCTAGACCTAAGGAAGGTCAAATGCTTTGCCTGCCAGAAAATAGGACACTTCGCACATGACTGTTCTAAACAGGCTGAGAGCGAAAAGGTAACAGTGAATTATGTGAATTCACATGTCTCATTTGTTTCTAGCACTGTTTTTCTGACATCACCTATTTCTTTTTCTTGGATTATTGACTCAGGCTCCACAGACCACGTAAGTCGAGATCGAGGATCTTTCGTGGAATACTGTCGGTTGCCATATCAAAGCAAGTGGCTTTTCGTTGGCAATAATGCAAGGATCGAGGTTCGAGGCATTGGCACTTGCAAACTTGTTTTGCGTAGTGGAAAAACCTTGATACTGCATGATGTGCTTCATGCTCCAGACATTCGACGGAATTTAATTTCTGTAATTTGTTTACTAAACTTTGGGTTTAATGTAAACTTTCATGGTAAAGTTGCAGACATTTGTAGCAACTCAATAATTTATGGTTCAGCTTTCCGATTTCAAAGCTTCTTAATTTTGGATCTTGCTAATGACTTTAATGTTCATGATTGCTTTGCTATTACTTCGAATAATCCTGATATGAATATTTGGCATGCTAGACTAGGACATATTAATCAAAATAGAATGATTAAACTGGCTAAAGAAGGCTTGTTGGGGGTGATCCCTAACATGGATATGTCATTATGCGAAAACTGTCTAGCTGGTAAGGCTACCAGGAAACCATTCGGTAAGGGAATACGAGCCAAAAACCCATTGCAATTAATCCATTCTGACATTTGCGGTCCAATGAGTGTGAGGGCAAGACACGGAGCTTGGTATTTCATTACCTTTATTGATGATTTTTCACGATATGGTCATGTCTATTTGATTTCACACAAGTCTGAGGCACTAGAGTGCTTTAGACGATACATGAATGAAGTAGAGAATCAAATGGACAATAGAATCAAGGCATTACGTACTGATCGAGGTCGTGAATATCTTTCAGATCAATTCAAACAACTCTGTGAAGAAAAAGGGATTATTAGGCAACTAACTATCCCTAGCACACCTCAACAGAATGGGGTTGCCGAAAGAAAAAACAGAACTCTTCTAGACATGGTTAGGTCTATGATGGCTCAGGCAAACCTTCCAATTTCATATTGGGGTGATGCTTTATTGACGGCAACCTTCATACTTAACCGTGTGCCCTCAAAATCAGTCACTTCCACACCCTACGAGTTATGGACCAAACGTCAGTCAGATCTAAGCATCCTTAGACCTTGGGGCTCAGCGGCATACATCCATGACAATTCTCATAGACATAGGAAATTGGGTCCTAGAGGGAAGAAATGTATCTTTATAAGGTACTCTAAACCCTCAAAAGGATACGTATTCATAAGTGAAATTGAAGATGGAACAGTGACTGAAACAAAATCAAGAGATGCTATATTTATTGAGACGGAGTTTCCCAGTAGGGGAGATGTTGACCGCACTGTATCTCTTTATGAGACTCAGGAACAGGACAGTGCCAAACAAATTGACAAACCAGAATCGTCTAGGCATGTCAATCTGAGTGGGAGCCAAGAACGGTCAACACAAAGACCGAAACAAATGAGAAAGGATAAGCAAATTGCTCCTACCAGAAAGAGTAACAAGGAAAGTGTTCCAAAGAGACGCTTCCAAATAGAAGGAGAAGCACTCTTAGTTACTCCAGAAGGGGATGATGAATCCCGTACTGTTCATGAGGCCTTAGCAAGTCCTGCAAAGGAGGAATGGAAGAAAGCAATGAAAGATAAAATGGACTCAATGATGAAAAACCAAGTTTGGGAATTGGTTGATCTGCCAAAAGGGCGTAAAGCCATTGGGAACAAGTGGGTTCTCAAAATCAAAAGAAATGTAGACGGATCAATTTACAAATTCAAAGCTCGATTGGTTGCAAAGGGATATACACAACAGGAAGGTATAGATTATGAGGATACTTTTTCACCTGTTGTGCGCTTCAATTCAATAAGACTTATTCTGGCAATAGTAAACAGTTTAAACTTAGAGTTACACCAGATGGATGTAAAAACCGTATTCCTGAATGGTGATCTGGATGAAGAAATCTATATGGAACAACCAATAGATTTCATTGAAAAAGGGTTTGAACACAAGAAGTGTAAACTCAAAAGATCCATTTATGGATTAAAACAGTCATCCAGACAGTGGTACTTGAGGTTTCATAAGGCGATTACCTCGTATAACTTTCAGATGATAGAGGAAGACCACTGTGTCTACGTTAAGCGGTTTAAGGGTAACTTTGTGATATTATCCTTATACGTAGACGATATACTATTAGCTGGAAATAGTCTTGACTCTGTGATAGCTATTAAAGAATGGCTTTCATCAAATTTCGAGATGAAAGACATGGGTGAAGCAGAATACATACTTGGAGTCAAGATTCGAAGGAATCGTTCTAAGAGAATCCTCACTCTTTCACAAGAGAATTATATCAATAAGATACTTGAGCGATTCAATATGAGTGAATGCAAACCCATGGATATCCCTGTGGCTACTGGAGTGGCCTTGAGTTATGACATGTGTCCCAAAACTGAATCAGAGAAAAAGCAAATGGAAAGAGTTCCATATGCCAGTGCCATTGGTAGCTTGATGTATGCAATGATGTGTACAAGACCAGATATTTGTTATGCCGTAGGGCTGGTTAGCAGATTCCAATCCAACCCTGGTGAGAAACACTGGAAAGTAGTGAAAAGGATCTTGAGATACTTAAAGGGCACAGCTGACTATGCATTATGTTATCAAGGAAGCGATCTACGCCTAATCGGATATTCCGATGCTGATGTAGGCGGTGATGAAGAAGAACAGAGATCGACTTCAGGATACACCTTCTTGCTTAATAACGGCACCATATGTTGGAGTAGCAAGAAGCAAACGTGCATTGCTTTACACTCTATGGAAGTTGAGTTTGTGGCATGCACTGCAGCAGCACAAGAGGCTGTTTGGCTAAAGAGATTTATCGAGCACCTAGGATTTGGGAACAAGAGTACCAATCCGGTGTTGATACACTGTGATAATACTGCAGCTATAGCATATACAAAAGACCCTAAGTATCACAGCAAGACCAAACACATTGATATAAAGTATAACTTTGTGAGGGATTATATAGCACAGAAAATTGTAACTGTACAATACATTTCAACAAAATGTATGGTTGCAGATCCCCTGACCAAGCTAATAGGCAAAGAAACATTCGAGAAACATGTAAAAGCCATTGGCATGTTAAAAATGTAAAGTTACAGACTGTATGTAATACTTTTGTTTTTATTAATGATATCATGTCATTTATTATTACTTATATGTCTGAGTAAAAGTATACAATGTCTAGTATGTCATACAGGTTGAAAGAGGTAGCTCTCTCACACGAGCAACCGCCTTTTGATGCTATAGAAGCGTTCAAAGATGAGACATGTGTTCACCAGTAAAACAGCAAGAGTGCTGATATGGTAGAGAAGAAACACAATAAGTGTCACCTTGGCTTAAAAGTGCAGTGAGTCGAGATGAGATCCATGAGCAAAGGTATGGATCGAATAATGGATTCCCACATCCATAAAACCTGTTGCCAGATGACAAATTCTTCAAAATTGACGTCATATTATGTGAATATAATTGAAGAGTTTGGGTTTAGATACTAAGAGTATCTAAACTTAAGTCTGTACGGTGTGATTGATAGAATCAAAACAACGTACACTCTTTAAGGATAAGAGGAACACCGTAACATGTGATTCATACCACATGTGCTAAAGAACCGCAAAATGGAAAGCAAGTGAACCAATCCCTGCTTCATTGTTGTGTGAGTTTCAAAAAGGTATAATCCTTTCATTAATGTCCTTTGACTTTGACAATATTATGGAGGTATGTTTCAGCGATTGCTACTTTGGTATATGTCCTATGGTCAAATTATATATGAACCAAAGGTATTATGCTAGGAAAGCGGTTGATTCATATCAAAATGATATATGGGCGAAAGAAAGATTGCCAGAATATACATATCCATGCTAGTGTCTGTGACCGGTCCCTTGTGATATTATTTTATTAATTTCATAAGTGTGGATACTATGCATAAGTGGAGGCTATCTGAGTTATATACTGACTCAAGAGGGATTAGATTAGCCATGAGAAAAGTGTATATGGGCAAATCTAGGACATTCAAGGCACTATAATTTATTTGATCGAGCTGCACTAAAGGGTTGCTTTGTGCTGGTCTCTGTAAAGGGGATTTCTAGTACAAACGCCCGAAAGGAGACGTCATGCCTACGCGGTCACGGCAAAGCACCTAGTATGAAAGAAGGAAGAAAATGAGATTTGAGCCATAATATCTAATCCACCATGTGTGAGTGGGAGATGTAAGGAAACAGGCGATCCACCCATGGTGGATCAGACCCGACCGATGGGAAACAGAGAACCGTTGATATGAGAGCCGAGGGAACATTTGAATTTGAAATATGGGAGTTAGATACGGTTATCTAACTCCCTTCCCCACAGGCTATATATATGTACATACACGAACAGAAATATGTGCGGGTTGTAGAACATATATACTTCTCTGTTTTTGACGCTCTGTTTTTGCATTTTCTTCCGGTGCATTTGTTGTGAAAACGAACCAGAGTCCATACAGGGTGCTCCGGTTATGTGTGGGTATCTTGTGTCAAGAAAACTATTCCAGGTACGCCCGAATTCCTTCAAAAAATATAAAGATATGCTATAGATTACTGAATAAAAATTACAGAACTACAACACCATTTGTGACACCTGTGCTTCAGATATTCTTTCATCAGTATCTTCCTCTTCTTTGCTCATGCCGATATGTTTGCCCTGGTCGGAACCTTCCAGAAATTGTTGATTGCTTTTTGTAATGCTCTCACCACTCTCTATTAAGGAAACCTGATCTACCAATTTAAAATTTCTTTTGTAATTCCAAACAAGCATAGAAATGTAATCCTGAGGTGAAACAAGGCCTTGTTCCTTTATGCAACTCCTTTGTTCCTCCAAAGTCTTCGGATCCTCGAGTTTTATGGTCGGGTATCCAATTACTCAGAAACGGAGTGTAGTCTGTCTCTGGCACAAGGGCCATCCTAGTATATTGGAGGACATCAATGGATTCAGCAAGACCCATCCTCAGCAAATTATGGTACTCAGGAGACTGACCTTTTTTCTCCTTTAATGGACGGCTCAAATTTCGGGAACCGATCTTATAAACTTTTGCTCGTGAACAGAGCTTGTAGTTTGCGGTATATAGCTTTGCGAGAGAACCTCATACAATGTAAGAGCAAAATTTAACAGCTTTTTTCCTATTGTCTGCAGATCCCGCAAAAAGTTTATCAGTCATTCTCATCAATAAATTTTTTAAAGGGGTATTTCCCCAATTTCTCCATTTTTTATTTTATATATTGGTTAGGCCAAGAGATCTAAAAGCCTAGTCATTATTAATTCATATTTTAGAAGTTTGAATTTGGTTTGTGATGACTTCCGCAACTAATTAATGTACCCTTTGCTTTATTATACATGGGACCAAGAGATTACAACAAACTCAATGAAAGAATGTTTGATTGTTACATGTCCCCCAAAACATTGTGACATCATGTTTCTTATTGCTAGAATGCGTTAAAGGTTATATAATGCCGATGGTTGATTTAGTGGGATACGAGTTTCAAAGACATACTCAACAAATATGGGAATGGATAAAGAAAAATGAGGTGTCTGTAATTGGAATATGGGGAAAGGGAGGGGCAGGAAGGACAGCTTTAGCAACTCATGTGCATAACAAGCTTTTAGAAGTTGGTGATGACTTTGATCATATTATTTGGATTACTGTATCACAATATGATAATAGCATTTACAAATTGCAAAAGGCCATTGCAAGATCAATTAATATAGACATATCTGGTGAGCGTGATGTTAAAAGAATATCTGGGAAATTATTGCAGGCATCCAAACACATAAATAGATTTGTTCTTATTTTAGATGATGTTTGGGATCCTATCCTTTTAGAAGAGGTTGGATTTCCTGTTTCAAATAATGGGATCAAATTGATTGTGACAACTCGTTTGTGGCAAGTCTGTCAAAGTATGAATTTCATGAAGAATGTAATAGAAGTAAAACCTCTATCTGAAGATAATGGTTGGGATTTGTTTAAAAAGACTCTTGGTATCCATCAAATACAATTGAGTGGAGTGGAGCTTATTGCAATGGCTGTGGCAAAACAACTTGGGGGTTTGCCCCATGCTCTTGTTATGATAGCAAGAAGCATGAAGGGAAAAGAACACAGAAGAAAATGGAATCATTTGATCGAATGCCTTCAAAACATGGACAATGTGCAATACCATATAGATGAGAGGGTATTTTCAGTATTGAAATCTAGCTATGCTTACTTAAATAATAAATTGCAAAAATTATTTTTACACTATGCACTAAGAGCCAAGAAAGATGTAATTGATAGTTATGTTGAGCCTTTGAATAGAAGTTTTTTCTATGATTGAGATATTCGCAGAAGTGAGAAAGCCCGAAGCCGCCATGTTTAGAGCCTTGATATAGCAATGCTGCAATTCTTTTAGATTTTTATCAAACTTCTGCTTTATTGAAAGCACATACAATTCAATATAATTAGCATGTCAATTCCCTATTTGTTTTCCTTAATACCTTAATTATTTGAAAATATACCCAACATTGACAAAAAATTCATATGAACCCTATAGCAATCCTTTTTTTCTTATCCAATCTATGGATGCCAATTTTGTCAAATTGGACCAAGCCAATCAGTTCAATTCGATAAATCCGTGAATTACTGCCTAAACAGATATGAAACCTCCACAAAATATGTCATTACAAGAAACAAATTAAAGATTGAAAGAAACTACAAGGAAAAATCCTAAAAGACACAGCAAAGCATCAATGTATGTGTTTGTTTTTTTTGCTAACAACATATTTTTATGTTCGGAAGAACACTTGGCTAGATCTACTCCTCCAAAAGCTACCTAAATACTTTAATATTTTCATGTCCCATGTCATCACAGACAATGCCTTTCAAAGTCTTCTAAAAAAATGTCTCTTTTCTAAACAATGCAGCCTCAGACAAAATTCAATTCATTCACTGTTCAAGATCGGCCAGGTGAGCAGTGGATTACAATGAAGGGGAGGTTTGGGGACAAAGAAGAAATAAAAATTGAAGCTACCATGTTTGATGGGTATGCACAGATTCCCAATCTTGGAGATGACAGTTCTGGGATGAATGTCCGTCTTCACATTAGTCTACTTGTGGATAATTCAAAGGAGGAATGTAGCAGTGAATTGGAATTTGTTTGCTCAGCATGGCCAGAATCCCTAGAAATTCAAAGAGTTTTCATACTAAGGCGTGATCGGACGTAGGCTATGCCTTACATGGGGCCTGATTTCAGGTTTGTCATGTTAATGTCTTTGCCTCTTACATATTGGTTGCTTTAAGCGAGTTTGAATCTAAAATTTACAAATCCAAAACATTTATTGAGTTTTTATAGCTGATTTGAAGTTTTTTAATATGGATTTGTTAGTAATTCTACTCTGATTCAATTGCTGATTCAGGACTTTAAATGCCGATAGTCAGGAGAAATTTCATGAGTACTTAAAGACAAGGGGGATAAATATTGAATTATGTTTTTTCTTGCATCAGAATATGGCTAACAAGGACAGAATTGAGCTTCTACAGTATCTGGGAAATGTCAAGTCTTTTGTGGAAAAATAGAAGGGTATCTTGGCCGGTAAGATTTGCTATGGACACTTCATTTTGCCACTAATTTAGTTTCCTTAGATGAAAATTCATCTATCAATCTTTTCTTCAATATTTGACTATGTAAATACATGTCAAGCAAGTTAAGCAATGGAGCGTTGTATCTGCTTTTTATCTTGGAGATTCAGCAGAGAGAAGAAAATCTAGGCAATAATAATTAGAATTCTTTGTAAGACTTTTGACTGTATTTTTGAAGTCATGGAATTCATATTGGTCGTTTTGCAAGATGGTACTCTGCCTGCTAAATCACGTGGTACTTTGGATTTAGCTTGATTTGAACCTCTGGAAAATATTTGCATTAAAAGTTGACACAAATGCTTAGAAATACTACCAAACACAGATAAAGGTAGAAATACTTGGAATAGAGCCAGAAATGCTCGAAATACAATTGGAATGACAAGCCAAAAATATTTTCATGTTACATGAAATCATTCATTTCCACGTTCTCTTGTCCTTTCTTTTGGGTGAACTCTCTTGTTCTGTTTTGTAACATATATTATATATTGCATTTCCTTGAAATTTTCTTTCCTAGTTATACCGAGGAACTGATAACATTTGTTCTAATGGATATTTCAAACTGTCTAATCAGTCAGAAATAGTGCTCAGAAAATGTTGGCACTTCCTCACACGTACCACAATCCAAACGTAGATTGCTGTGTTGAAAGCATCTGTTTTCACTAGTCCAACAACTAAATAAGCAGTTAAATATACAAGTGCAGAAAGTGAAGAGTATTGAAGGGAAAGAGAGAATCAAAATCAAACGATTTATCTTGGTTTGTCTCCTCAACTAAGCTTACACCTAATCCCCAACCTAAGCTCATATTTGAGATTTTCTCCACTAATCCCACAAGTTCAAACTGAATACTTATGAAACCACTACAATCTCCTTTACCTCTTCACCAGGCCATGTAATTGCACTCCCTTATAATGCAGTTTTCTAATCCCTCTAAGGTCCCTATTCAATATTGAGTAACTCTCTTCTAAGTAGAAAATTCTGATCACACAAAGAATCAACTGAATATAACTTCACAAAGCTTAGATGTTTTCAATGAAATTTAGTGTATTGTGAGTGGCTAGCTCAAATAAAGAATAATTCTCTTTATAAACAGTTTCTACAACTACTAAAATCAAGAATGTTTTTGCATAATAAAGTGCAATTTTTATTTATAGTCTTTTTTAGTCATTATTCACATAAACTAGTCGTTAGGTGAGAGTATTAAATAATGCATCAACCAAAGAAAAGTAGCTAGCACGACAACCAACTATATACTAGTCAAATAAGTATAAACATGTTCCATCTTTAATAGAAGCTTATGATAAATAGCTAGTGTGAGATAGGAGACTATAGACTAGCTAGTACTACAAAAAAAAAGAGTTGATATTTTGTAGCAATTATTTTGTTATATTTGTTGTTTAAGCTTGTGATGGACAAGTACTATGAAATATCATACATTATTATTGTTCACAAGGTATAAATGAATAGGGCTCCACCAAAATTGTAAGTTATATCTAGAGGCAATATACTTTTTATTGCCAACACAATAATTATTATATCAAAACATATAAGTCATGACTCTCTAATCTAACTTTTCAAGCTTGCAAATTGAGAACTTTAATCTTCTTTCAATGTTGTCAAGATCTCCTCACTTTTGTCAATGTGAATTTAGTTGGTTCAAATTTTTTAATGTGCATAATATTAAGATTCAAGACTATGACATAACAAATTATATTCTTGATAGGGATGATTGAAGATACTTTTCTCATGTCACTAAATAAACAAGGAGCTTCTTTCATCTTCTTTAGCATTATCATTTTTGTCGAGCTCAACATTATCATCTTCAAATGGCATAAGATATCCACACCAAATAAAATCATTAGATGACCTCTCTTTTCTTATTTCTCATTGAAATAATTCCGTTGCAATCTAAATTTTTATTTTTTGTTAAGGAACTATTAATGTCCTATGAAGCACCCACTTATGACTATGCGAAAAATGCACTTGTGAGGGTCAAAGTTGCATGTGGGACATGTCAACTCAATATGCAAGTTCCAACCAAATAACATATTCCCAAATCATGAAAGTCACTAATCATCTACATCAAAGTTGCAGGCAAGTTGAACATTGCCTCTATGCCTACAATCCACAAGTCTAACAATTCTCATATCAACAGCTAGAGATACACATTTATCCCGATGCACTTCTTAGAATAACCATGTATAAAAGGAAGGAGCTCTATGTCATTAACATACCAAATAAAAAGTTGTGTGGAACTAAGACCATTGGCGCAATATTGTAACTAGTGCTAAGTTTCCCAAATAGGTTAAGACCATTTGTCAAAGCAAGACATATATTTCTAGGGGCCTTGGTCGTGAAACCTAAAAATTTAGAGCCATAACTTTTCTAGGCCTTTGAATCTCAGGGAGCAACTTCTTTCCATGGCTCCCTTCAATGCGCTATCCTCCGTTTACCCAAAAAAAAATGTGCTATCCTCCTTTACCCAAATCGGTGTTGTTTTATGTCTAAATTGGAGGGTGTTGCATACTTTTTGTTAAACTAGCATCCAATATCTTAAAATTCTTTTTTCAGTAGTATCTACTATTCTAAAATAATTTTTTATCCCCTCAACATTCTAAAATATTTTTCCAAGATCACTCTAAACTATTTTTTAAAGGAACACCCAGTATCCTAAAGTAATTATTAATATTTTTAATACTTTTTAAAATATTTTTTAGTAGCACTCAATATCTTAAAATACCTTATTCTTCTTGTTAATGCCCCCCATTGTTCTTGTTAAATCATATATTCTTCTTGTTAATGTTCATTTGTCTTGTTAATGTCTATATTCATCTTATTAATTTATTGTTATCATTAATACCTCTTGTTATTATTATTCTTGTTTAAACCCCTTATTCTACTTGTTAATATACACTTGAACCCTTGTATTTATATGAGTTGTTAATTCTTTTATGTTTATTGTTAATAGCATAATTTTTATTGTAAATCTCTTTATTTTACTTGTTAATGCAGACATTGACGCTTGCATTGAACTAAGGGTACAAATGTATTTTCACCCATAAAATTTAATTTAATTTTGATCGAAGGGGTGCAGTAAAATTTCAGTTATTTAGGCAGAATCTATTATTAAATTGCTATAGTGGTCTTTAAATGATTTTTTTTTCTATTGATCTCTATCCTCATGGCCCATAAATTTCCATAAGTTCCGGACATAGTTTCCAAAATTGCCCTTTCTTACCCATAATTTTAAAAAATTACACGTTTGCCCTGATATGATGTTGCTTTGGTGTGTCTACTATATTTGGCCCTTGGTTAATATTTAATTACCCATTTAGATTTTATTTGGAAAGGTGGAATGTTACATATAGTACCTCAGTTTTGGTTAAATTCGATTACATAATTCTCGTCAGTCAAAGTTCTGCTTTGGATTTGCGATTGAATAAATTCTGATTATGAAGTGCTCATTTAACCACTAAGTGACGTTGAGGTGTGGATGATGGTGCTAGGATAATATAAATGGTGCTCTGTTGAATCGGCATACGGGTCATATTGATGTGTAATTGGCCGGGCCCGAAGGTGGATCTGGAGAGGTTTTCAGTTTGTTTCTTACTTTGGAAGTTGCTATTGTGGAATATTGCCAGTTTAACTTATTTACCTCAATTATCAATGATATAGTTCAGTAATTTATATGTTACACTCAAAGTATTGAGGAAGTGTGGGATATAACAGAATAAAACCAGTTTCATTATGTGTCAATACAAAAAAATTTGTACTATCTAATTACATTTTTTAATGCTTTAAATTTAAAATTTTTAAACAATATTTTTAAATAAAAAATATTTTTTAAAAAAGAGACAGTTAAGATATTATTTTAATTTTAATTTTTTATACATTAAAATACCTTTTTTAAAAAAAAAAAAAAAAGGCCGTACGATTTAATGTGAACCTCTCTTGAAAAGCACCTTGATTTGTCGGCTATATTTTTTATCTTATCGCATAGTTGTACTTTTTCCATAATTCCTATCTTTACTATAAGAAAAAAGGAATAAATCTTTGGGCAAAGTGTAATTGAACATTTGAAATACTCACTTCATTTGCAAAACGCTCTCCACAGGGATTATAGAACACTACTGCAGAATTTAGTGGAATTGAGAAAAATAAGTACTTGACAGTTATTAAACTAACTGAAACATAGAGAAAGAAATCTAAATAAAATAAAAAAGTAGAAGAGCAGATCCAGTCTTGCTTGTTCACCATCCCAATAGCCGAAATCTCAGTTTGCAACTTTCTCCAACCATCTACATAATCAAGCAATTTACAAAAATGTATATTATATATGACACGTACTAACAACAATTCACTAATTTATGACAATGTGTATATTCACGTGAGATTCAGAGAAACGAATGTAACTTGAAGAATTTTTTTGAATAAAAATATATAAAAATTTGAAAATGTCACAATAAACAATTTTTTAAGATAGATCATATATCCATCGAATAAGTCTTATTAATTATTAGGGGATCACAATTTTATAATAAACAAATTTACCTGTCAGTCTTAGAATCTTCTCTTTATCTTAGCCTTCAAAATACCAACTCGAACATAGATCCAATCGTTCATATTTTTTAAGAAATTAAAAAAAGAATGCCTCAATGAATGTTTGAGAATTAAAGTCCCACAAACTCCCCAAAATCCAAGAATGAAGCCAAGACCCATGCTCACATAAAACCCAAAGCTTATGAGATTATCACCTCCATCTTCATCATTATTACTTGGATTCGGATTCAGAACTGTTGGACATGTTTCTGTAAGTGGTGGGCCACAAAGCCCCTGATTTCCCATATAACAAGAGGCATTGAAAGTTTGAAGTTGGGTGGCAGTTGGAATTTCTCCTGATAAATTGTTGAAGGACAAGTTCAAGACACTGAGAAAAGTCAAAGTTGAGAAGCTTGTTGGGATTTTACTAGAAAGAGAGTTGTGTGACAAATCAAGTGATTCCAACCTTGTCATATGACCCATGTTCACAGGAATTGATCCTCTCAAATTATTCCTAGACAGATTTAGGGAAACCAATGCCGCAAGTGTAGTTATGCTGCTTGGGATTTCTCCAGTCAAGTGATTGCAAGACAGATCAATGGTTTTCATGAGCCCAAGAATCTTACTGTACTCAGCATCTACTCCTTTCCATGACAAAGTTTCTGAGTCCATGAATGATGAATCAACAGACATGTTTCCATTGGGAGAAACTTGATAATAAAGTTCTTGGTTCACGTATGTCATGTTTGACATAGCACTCAAATTACCAAAGCAATGAGGTACATTTCCTGTCATATTATTTCTTGACAGATCTAGGATTTGAAGATGGGGCAAATTACATAAATTCGTAGGAATGCTTCCTTGAAGCTTATTTCCTTTCAAACGTAAACCAATCAAATTAAACAGGTATTGACCTATCCATGATGGCAATTTCCCATTCAGATTATTCTGTCCAAAATCAATGATCAACAACTCTGAAGAATTCATCAAAGATGGCAAATTCCCAGAGAGGTTATTGTTATTCATATGGATACTTCGAAGATTGTTCAAAGCACCGACTGAATTAGGTATTGGCCCAGAGAAATTATTGTTTTGCAATCTTAGAACCTCCAAGTAAGGAAGTTGCCCCCAACAATCAGGAAGTCTTCCAGAAAAAAAATTACTTGAAATGTCAAGATATGTTAAGCTAGCTTGAACACAAATGAAAGATATGGTTCCTGAAAACTTATTATTCGAGAGAAGCAACGCTGATGCATTTGGTGGAAAATATGGGAGGGGACCAGACAAATTGTTGAAACTCAAATCCATTATATAGTCCTCACCTTTCAAGACTGATTTTGGTAACTGCCCATAGAGTTTGTTATGGGAAAGATTCAAGTATTGTAAAGAAGTTGGCCAAAGCCATTGAGGAATTGAATCTGAAATTGACGCATTAGAAATGTCCAACTCCTCAAGCTCCCTTTGATATTTTAACCACCTCAGAAAGTGGGGACCAAAATTGCACGATGATGCTAAGAAGTGTTGCAGTTGAAAAGGAGGTACCCAATTCGAACTGAAGTTGAAAAAAATCGAACTGTCTGACACATCTAAATGTCTTAAGTTAGAGAGAGTTGAAAGATGTGTTTCATTGATAACAGAGTTCAACCTATTTGAAGAAAGATACAACTCAACAAGGTTTGGAACTTGTCGAAAAGCACTTGGATGAATATTCCCATTCAACCTATTGTTGGAGAGATCTAAGGACTCCAACGATTTAAATCCAACAAACACAGGTAATGGCCCTGTTAAATTGTTACCACTCAAACCCAACTCCTCCATACTATTTTGAGCACACCTTAACTGTGGTATCCAATCACTTAATTGACCTGACAAATTGTTGTAGGCCAACAATAATGTTTTCAATCGGCACAAATTTTGGGTGGAGTTTAGCACGCCATTGCCAAGTTCATTGTCTCCAAGATCAAGCAACTCAAGAGAAGTGGTATTTGGGAAAGCATCCGAAGGAATATGTCGCAAGGAATTATCAAAAAGATGTAAAGTTTTAAGAGAATTCATATTTGAGAAAGCTTTGGGACTAAGTTGCAAAGGATTATCTGAAAAAGAAAGATCCAAAACTTTAAGGGAATTTATATTCAGAGCATTTGGAAAAATATGTTCTAAAGAGTTACCAGAGAGATAAAGATCTGTTAAGACGTTGCTAATGTTAGACAACCGGGGTAGGATTGAAGAGTCTAAATAATTGTCGTCAAGAGAAAGGAATTTGAGGGAAGTGGAAGAGTTGGTGTGGGCAAAGGATGAAGGATTCACATGAGACATGAGACCACATTCATTCAAGTAAATGTCAGATAGATGAGGAGCTTTGGATAATGAAAATTGCCAATCAACAGCTTGACTTAGATTAACATGTGACAGGTTAAGAGATGTCAAAGAAGGAAGGTGAGAAATCCACTCAAGATCATTCACAATCAAATCATTATGGCTAAGGTCGAGAGTTTGCAAATTGGATAGATTTTGCAGTCCACGAGGAATAGTGCCACCGATTGAAGAATAAAAAATACTTAACTCTCTCAGTTGACCAAGTGAACCAATGCATTCTGGAATTTTGCTCCCATCGAAATAGTTATAGTTGAGATTCAAGTAAGTGAGATGCTGCAGATCACATAAGGAAGAATCGATATTACCTCCCAAGTTAGTGAGATCGAGGTTGATAACATGACTGGTGAGATTATTGCATGATACTCCAGTCCACTGACAGCAATCAACTTGAGTTTTCCAAGAGGACAGAATGTCGGAGTAATCAATGAAACCATGTTTCAACTTGAGAAGAGCTTGCTTATCTGTCTCTACGCAACTGATGTTCATGTTGGAATATCCAGCACAGCAAGAGAAACATAAGAGGCCAACAAGGCAAAAGAAACAGAACTTAGGGCTGAACATGAGGATGAAGAACATGCTTGGGATTCTTTTAATCTGGATAGATACTAGGAATAGGGAAGACTTGTGGATGGAATGATCCTTGAGGGCCATATTTATAAACAGGCAATTCGCCAAGCTTTTTTTAAATAATTTCAGTTTAGACACTAAAATTATTGGCGTCAATGCGATAAACATTAATAATTCCCTCCTCCATCCGTAATTGCGGGAAGCTTCATCTCAATTGTCACGCTATATTTCTGTGTCCTTATGGATGAACCCATAAACACGGCTTTCATTGACCAGAAATCAAATTGGTTAAATTTTATTTGAGATCAAAGTGAAAAGAAATAGAGAATAGATATACAAAGCGTATAAGTCATTGAAAGTAAAATATTAGAATACTTGATTATTATACTTTGAAAAAACAATTCAGCTTACAAGTTAGAAAAATGATATACAATTATTACACCCAAAAAAAGAAAAATGATATAACAAATTCACATACATGATTCATTGCATCATTACAATTATTCACACGCATTGGGAAAAAGTTTTCCATGACTTTCGAGAGCTCTAACAAATGGATATGACACTAACAGTTTTTTTTTCCTATTGAAAATTGTGGGTATGGATTTTGTTATGCATTTGATCTATCTTTATATCTACCGTAGGAGAAGGTTGTTGTTCCTTATATTCGGGAATGAAATGTCCAGTTCAGATAACAAAAATAATGGGAGACAAGCAATCTATAAGATGAAATATGAAATTGCTCTGTATTATTATATCATCAGCCATGTGAGAACATCAATTGTAAGAACAGATCATAATATCATAAGGAAAAGCTGAGAAAGAAATATAAGAGAGAATCTTTACACTCCTTCTTTTCGTTATTATACAACAAAAGAAATGATATCCCATAAAATAGGCGAGATCTAATTTTCTCACATTTAAGGGAAAATCAAGGAAAGCAGGAAAATTAGTTCCTAAAAAATAAGTGAACCAAATATCTAATGCTAGTGAGAAAAATAAATTTTTCCTTTCCCTCCTCCCCGTATTTTTAGCAAATCGAAGGGCCCTTAGTTTGATCGCTGCCGACTGTACAAATAAGAGAAAAATGACAATCTCAAAATTCTTTTCGTTTCTGCTCTCCCATTTCCCTTCTTATTCTTATTCTGCATTTGCCTTTAGTTAAAAATATATTAAACATAGTTAAAAAAAATTATACCTATTAAAAATTAATTGTACCGACTCAAAGGCTTAGGTTGTTAGGTATTTTAGGACAATAAATTTTGTAATATAAGACTTTTTTAATAATTTTTCCAATTTTTATTCAAAATTAAAAATTCTAAATTTTTATTCATGTCATGTGTATTACAAGGTGGTCCTAGCTCTTTTCTTTATCTTACTTGTGTGATTAATTTCCAATAACATAAGCGACACTCCTTGAATTTATTTACTTTAAATTTATGTGGTTGTAAATTTTTATTGATCTCTTTTCTTCTTCTTCGTTGGATGAATATAAATCACGCCAATTTTTTCTCAATTTTATTGAAATTTATATTAATTTATCAATCTTATTTTAACCTCATGCCTTCATGAAAACTTTAGTTAATCATCCACACACACATATAGCTGGTTTGATTGAAGAAGTGAGGAATATAGCTAGGTTTGCTGCCAGTTAATAGTTAAAGTGTAGAATAATATGAGGTGCTAACAAGGTAAAGCTAATTGCAGGGCTTTGAATTAAGAATTATTTCATTAAATTTAAATCAATTAAATAAATTGGTTGTTGTTAAAACTTACTGTTAAAACTTAAAACAATAATATGATAAATAGGAAATTGGATATGGCTCGTAAAATAATTAAAATTGCTGAATAGACATTTGGACTTAATTAAAAATATATTATATATAATTAAAAAAATTATACTTGTTAAAAATATGTTATACCCACTCAAATATTTAGGTCTTTAGGTATTTTGAAACAATAAATTTTATACATAAGAAATCTTTTAGTAATTTTTTCAAATTTTTTATTTAAAATTGAAAAGTCCAGTTGTTTGAACCAAGTGATGAAATTAAAGTTTATTTGAAATAATGTTTTAATTTTGAAGCATATTCTGATCAAGGAGGCTGTCGTTACATGTATTGACTGACTCATGCAATTAATTTCTAACAATTTTAAGTGACACTCATTGAATTTATAACTTGAAATTATATTCATTTTAAATTCATGTGGTTGGAAATTTTCATTCATGCCGTTTATATTACGAGAAGCTTCATCTCTTTTGTCAAGATATGTTTCTTTGTTATTTATTAACCCATAAGCAAAGCTTTCACTAATCAGAATTCAAATTATTTAAATTTTTTTTGAGATCAAAGTTATAAAATATATTGAATAGATATACAAAGCATATAATTCATTGAAAGTAAAATATTATTATAATTTGGAAAAAAATTAAGCTTAAAAGTTAGAAAAATGATATAATAAATTCACTCAATAAATTATATTATTAGGTTCTTCCAACTCCAATAATTTTGGAAAGTTTCAAAATTCCAAAACACGACGTTGACATTGACGTTGACTAATCAAGACTTGAGTATTGGAAAAAAATTTCCATGACTTTCAACAATTCTAACAAAATGGAAATTGTTTTTAGTAACTTTTCCAATTTTTTATTCAAAATTAAAAAGGGAAGGTGTTGGGACCACGTGATGAAATTAAAGTTTATTTGAAATAATTCTCTAATTTCTAACATCAATCACTCTCATTTGAAGCATAATTAAGGAGCAAGTCGTTACATGCATTGACTGACTTATGTAATTAATTTCTAATAATTTAAATGATATTCTTTCAATTGAATATCAACATCCATCATCGTTTACTTGTGTGGTTCCAAATTTTTATTCATGGCGTATGCATTACAAGATGATTTCATCTCCTTTATTTTTTTTAATAGATGAATATTCTAGCTTGAACTAAGATTCACGTATAAAACATAAGTCACACTAAGTTTCTTTTGATTTTATTCAAATTAACATTAATTTTATCATTCTAAATTAATGTCTTAAGTTTATAGAGTATTTTTTTTTTATTTTGTTTAATATTCTCACAGATATTTATATTTTAAAAAAATGATGACTCAATAAATTTAGTAATAATTTTATTGTAATTAATTAAATACTGATAAAATATGTTTAAAATTTAATTCTTTAATTTAATTTAATTAATTTGAACAGTCTAAATTTTCTAATAAAAGGCTAATTGTTTTAATCAACTAAAACAATGAAAGTATTTGAAATAATTATTTAATTTCTAATTTAAAGTTAATCAATCACCCTCATTTGAGGCATTCTTCATTCCACTTTTCTATGCATGACTAACTTATGTAATTAATTTCAAATAACATGAGTGACACTCCTCAAATTTATCACTTGAAATTATTACTTTTTTAAGTTTATGGGGTTGGAAATCACACTAATTCATATCCTCTTTTTCTTCTATGGATGAATATAAATCACACTTTTTTTTAATTTTATTAAAATTTATATTAATTGTATCAATCTTAAGATCATGCCTTTTAATAAAACTTCAACAAATCGTTAGTTAGTCATTACCGTGTTGCATAATATTATGAAGTGCTAACAAGATAAGACTAATTGTAGGGCGGTGCCTTAGTCAAGTTAGATAATGTCCCCATCTATTAATTCTTAATATACAAATTATTTAATTAAATTTAAATAAAGAAAATTAAATAAATTGTTTATTGTTACAACTCACGGTTAAAACTTAAAACAATAATTTGATAAATGAGAATTTGGATATGGCTCACAAAATAATTAAAATGCCAGGGAATGAGATTAACTTCAAAATAAACTCATCCAAATGATGAGGATGAGATAACCATAATATCAATAATTGATTTTTGTAAGCTAATATCAATACATTTTTTTTGTTATAAAATTTTTTAGAATGGAGTATATTTAAGGATAAGGGAAAATCTCCTTTTCTTATAGGCAATACCAATATTGAACAGAACGAACCGTCAATTACTATTAGGCGTATATTTAGGCACCTAAAAACTAAGATACATTTCCAAGCACCGCGACTAGAACTAAAACCAAATGGTACTCTATATGGATCAAACAGCTCCAAATAGTTGTATGTCTCATCCCTTTGCTAGCTAAACCTACTGATAATAGGTAATATCAATACATTTAATAAATTAGAGTTTCGTTTAAATTACCATATGGTTCATATTAAAGTGTAATGAGCCTAAAATAAATATGACAGTATTATAAAATGAGCTCAATTGTTCAAATTAAATTATTAAAATATAAAGAAGATAATAATTTAATTTAAATATATTTTAAATTAAAATTTAATCTATCAATATTCAATATCATACTTAACAAATAAATGTTTAAGAAGTTAATATATAAAGTCTTTAAACATAATTAAATCTAGAAAGTTGACTCAATTTTATATGTTAAAAATGTAAGAATGATAAACTCAATGTGTGAACTCAAGACTTCAATTAAATTCGGTAATAAAATTTTAAGAGTGAGTTAATATAATTTTGTAAATAAAAATATAAAAATAATAAATTAAAAGAGTTAATTCATGATTTAGTAGTTTAACTCGTTTGATTGAGGAAGTGTAGAATATAGCAAAATTAGTTTTGATATATTCCACTACAAAAAGATTTACACTATTTAATTATATTTTTAATGGTTTAAATTTAAAATTTTTAAATAAAAAATTATTCTTAAAATAAAAACAGTTAAGATATTATTTTTATTATAAATTTTTTATATATTAAATATTTTTTTGAAAAAATTAGATCTATACATTTTAATGTGAACCTCTCTAGAAATGTATTTTGGTTTGTAGTTTGCCAACCATGAAGGCGGCTATATTATGATGTGATAAGTAGGTTAATTGTCATAAATATATAGGGTTGTGCCTTAATGAAGGTACATATTGACTCTTCTATATTTTTTTTCCACACGTAAAGAACATGAATATTTTTTCTCCCAAAACTTCTTTAATTATCTGAAGCAAAGCAATTAATACAACACTACATTGAAATTTTATTTTTTTTAACTACGCCAATATGGTATAGTTATTACTACAGTTGGTCTCTTAAGGGATCGAATCCCACTCAAAAGTTAGAAAAATGATGTAAAATTCATGTAATAGATTAATATAAAGGTTAAACGATAATTTTATTTCATAAGATAGAATCTTCAAAATTTTTCTTTTTGTTTCTGCTCTCCCATCTCCTTTCTTATTCTACAATTGCCTTTAGTTAAAAATATATTACATATGGTTAAAAAAATTATACTTACAAAAAATAAATTGTACCGACTCAAAGGCTTAAGTTGTTAGGTATTTTGGGACAATAAATTTTATAATAATTTTTTTTAATAATTATATTTTAATTTTTATTCAAAATTAAAATTCTAAATTTTATTTATAGCGTGTATATTACGAGGTAGTCCTAGCTCTTTTCTTTATCTTCACCATGTATTGATTGATTTGTGTAATTAATTTCCAAAATCATAAGTGACACTCCTCGAATCTATTTTCTTTATATTTATGTGGTTGGAAATTTTTATTGATCTCCTTTCTTCTTCTTCGTTGGATGAATATAAATTACACTATTTTTTTCTCAATTTTATTGAAATTTATATTAATTTTATCAATCTTATTTTAGCATCATGCCTTCAATAAAGCTTTATTTAATCATCCACACACACATATTTGATTGAGGAAGTGAGGAATATAACTTTCTGCCAGTAAATCGTTAACGTGTTGAATAATATGAGGTGCTAACAAGGTAAAGCTAATTGCCGGGCTTTGAATTAAGAATTATTTAATTCAATTTAAATAAATTAAAAAAATTAAATAAATCCATTATTTTTAAAACTTATGGCTAAAACTTGAAACAATATTATGATAGATAGGAAATTGGATATGGCTCGTAAAATAATTAAAATTGCTGAATAGACATTTATACTTAATTAAAAATATATTGTATATAATTAAAAAATTATACTTGTTAAAAATATGTTATATCCACTTAAAGATTTAGGTCTTTTAAGTATTTTGAAACAATAAATTTTATACATAGGAGATCTTTTAGCAATTTTTTAAAATTTTTTATTCAAAATTAAAAAGTCCAGTTGTTTGGACCACGTGATGAAATTAAAGTTTATTTGAAATAATTTTTTAATTTCTAAAATCAGTCACTCTTATTTGAAGCATATTGTGATCAAGTAGGCTGTCGTTACGTGCATTGACTGACTCGTGCAATTAATTTTTAACAATTTTAAATGACACTCACTAAATTTATAACTTGAAATTATAGTTATTTTACATTTATAACAATTCATTCATGCCGTTTATATTAGGAGAAGCTTCATCTCTTTTTGTCAAGATGTATTTCTTTGTTATTTATGAACCTATAAGCACTGCTTTCACTAATTAGAATTCAAATTGTTTAAATTTTATTTGAGATCAAAGTTATAAGATATATTTAATAAATATACAAATCATATAATTCATTGAAAGTAAAATATTAGAATACTTCGCTATTATACTTTGAACAAAATCAGCTTAAAAGTAAGAAAAATGATATATTACGAGATTGTTCCATCTCCTTTATGTATCTTCAATAGATGAATATTCCAGCTTGAACCAAGATCCACGTATAAACCATAAGTCATGCTAAGTTTCTTTTGATTTTATTCAAATTAAAATTAATTTTATCATTCTAAATTCATGTCTTAAGTTTATAGAGTGTATTTTTTTTATTTTGTTTAATATTCTCACAAATATTTATATTTTTTAAAAATGTTGACTCAATGAATTTAATTATAATTTTATTATAATTAATTAAATACTGATAAAATATATTTAATATTTAATTCTTTAATTTAATTTAATTAATTTGAACAGTCTAAATTTTCTAATAAAAAGGCTAATTGCTTGAATCACTAAAACAATCAAAGTATTTGAAATAATTCTTTAATTTCTAATTTAAGGTTGATTAATGACCCTCATTTGAGGTATTCTTCATTCCACTTTTCTATGCATGACTAACTTATGTAATTAATTTCAAATAACATATGAGTGGCACTCCTCAAATTTATCACTTAAAATTATTTACTTTTTTAAGTTTATGGAGTTGAAAATTTTTATTCATATCCTCTTTTTATTTGATGGATGAATATAAATCACACTAATTTTTTTTTAATTTTATTAAAATTTATATTAATTGTATTAATCTTAAGATCATGCCTTTTAATAAAACTTCAACAAATCGTGAGTTAGCCATTATCATGTTAAATAATATTATGAAGTGCTAACGAGATAAAACTAATTGTAGGTGAAATGATATAAAATTACACCAAAAAAAGGTAAAATGATATAACAAATTCACTCTATAAATTACATTATTAGTTCCCTCCAACTTCAATAATTTTGCAAAGTTTCAAAATTCCAAAACACGGTGTTGACTAATGAAGACTAGAGTAACACGCATTAGAAAATTTTTTCCATTACTTTCACGATACTAACAAAATGGAAATTTTTTTAGTAACTTCCCCAATTTTTTTATTCAAAATTAAAAAGGCAAGGTGTTGGGACCACATGATGAAATTAAAATTTATTTGAAATAATTCTCTAATTTCTAGCATCAGTCACTCTCATTTGAAGCATATTACAATTAAGAAGGGCGTCGTTATATGCATTGACTGACTTATGTCATTAATTTCTAACAATTTAAGTGGTATTCCTTCAATTTAACATTAACATCGATCATCGTTTATTTGTGTAGTTCTAAATTTTTATTCATGGCGTGTGCATTACGAGATAGTTCCATCTCCTTTATTTATCTTCAATAAATATTTTAAAAAAATTCTGACTCAATTTATTTATTTTTTGCTTTGTTTAATATTCTCACAGATATTTATATTAATACGCTAAATTTCTTTTAGTTTCATTAAAATTTATATTAATTTTATTAAAATCATGCCTTTTAATAAAACTCCAACAAAAGGTCAATTAGTTATTATCAAGTTGAATAATATTATGAAGTGCTAACGAGGTTAGACTAATTCTAGAGCAAGGCCTTAGTCAAGTTAGATAATATCCACATCTATCAATTTTTAATATAAAAATTATTTAATTAAATTTAAATAAAAGAAAATTAAATAAATTGTTTATTGTTACAACTCACGGTTGAAACTTGAAACAATAATATGATAAATAGGAATTTAGATATGGCTAGCAAAATAATTAAAAGGCTAAGGAATGAGATTAACTTCAAAATAAACTCATCCAAGTAATGATGATGAGATAACCATAATATCAATAATTTTATTTTTGGTAAGCTAATATCAACCAAAAAAATTTGTTATAAAAATTTTTAGAAAAGGGTTAGGCTCACCCACAATCAAAAGATAAGACGAAATATCCTTTTCTCCTAGACGATATCAATATCGGATAGAGCGAGCCGTCAAATACCCTCAGGCGTATACTTAGATACTCAAAAGCTATGATGCCTCCCCAAGCACCACAATTGGAACCATAACAAAGTAGTATTCCCCTAAAGATCAAATACGCTCCAAATAGTCACATATCCTATCCCTTCACTAGCTGAACCTACTACTAATAAGTAATATCAATAAATTTAATAAACTAGAGTTTGGTTTAAATCACCATGTGGTCCATATTAAAGTGTAATGAGCCTAAACGGAATATCACAGTATGAGCTCAATTGTTCAATTCATGGGGGATTGTTCAATTCTCTTTCAATATTGTTTTATGATCAATTCAAGTGCTCTCTCTAAGAGAGGTGTCTACAATATGGTGGAAGGGGCTAGGAATAAAGACGAACAAGAGAATGGAGTACCATATTAATCAATATTTATAATATAATATATTATTTAAAGTTATATGAATATTAAATTTCTGTTTATATTTGAGGTCCCTTGATGTCTCCCTTCACGAGTGGACATGAAGAGAGGGGAAGCAAGGAAGCATATTCCATACATGTATGTCCATGGACGAGTTCGTCACCTGGCCCCACCTCCTTTAAAACATCAAGGGCCCCACTCGAACGACAAACAAACTTCCACTCTTCACATATTTAAATATGTCACCAACCCTTGTAATGAAATTATAATCTCAAATGAGAATGGGTGGTTGTGAAGAGGAAGAGACTGAAGGATGTGCAACTTGTTTGATGGGATGAAAGAAAGGGACGAAATGTTGGAGCTGATGAATACTCTCACCCTTTGTCATCCATAATGCTCCTATCCAATGAGAAACGATAATATAAGATTATATTGAATATGTGATATCTCATTCATAAAAAAGTTTTTATATAATATATATATATATATATATGATCATATTGAATATTCCTTCTTTAGAATATCATAATAATGATCTTCCTGAAAATTCTCTACACCTAAATTTTGATCACCATAACAAAAATAGACACAATTCAGCATTTCTGACAACGTTAAATAGTGCCCACTCATCTTCTTCAATTCAGCATTTCAATATCTTCCACCGTTCTACCATATAATCAACGTAGAAATTCTTATAGTTGCAAGTATAATTGAATCTATCTTCAATATGGTAAATATGAAATACGCATCAACCTCATGGCCTTGAAATGCAACAAGTTTGCAAATTTTAAGCCACACCTCTAATAGTAATCCCAATCCAAATGTGGCAAAAGATTATCTTGCAATGCAACAATGGTCGTTCCACACCTCTTACTAATGGTCGGAACCTTCCTAAAATTGTTGATTGCTTTTTGTAATGCTCTCACCACTCTCTATTAAGGAAACCTGATCTACCAATTTAAAATTTCTTCTGTAATTCCAAACAAGCATAGAAATGTAATCCTGAGGTGAAACAAGGCCCTGTTCCTTTATACAACTCCTTTGTTCCTCCAAAGTCTTCGGATCCTCGAGTTTTATGGTCGGGTATCCAATTACTCGGAAACGGAGTGTAGCCTGTCTCTGGCACAAGGGCCATCCTAGTATATTGGAGGACATCAATTGATTCAGCAAGACCCATCCTCAGCAAATTATGGCACTCAGGAGACTGGCATTTTTTCTCCTTTAATGGACGGCTCAAATTTCGGGAACCGATCTTATAAACTTTTGCTCGTGAACGGAGCTTGTATTTTGCGGTATATAGCTTTGCGAGAGAACCTCATACAATGTAAGAGCAAAATTTAGCAGCCTTTTTCCTATTGTCTGCAGACCCCACAAAAAGTTTATCAGTCATTCTCATCAATAAAATTTTTAAAGGGGTATTTCCCCAATTTCTCCATTTTTTATTTTATATATTGGTTAGGCCAAGAGATCTAAAAGCCTAGTCATTATTAATTCTTATTTTAGAAGTTTGAATTTGGTTTGTGATGACTTCCGCAACTAATTAATGTACCCTTTGCGTTATTATACATAGGACCAAGAGATTACAACAAACTCAATGAAAGAATGTTTGGTTGTTACATGTCCCCCAAAACATTGTGACATCATGTTTCTTATTGCTAGAATGCGTTAAAGGTTATATAATGCCGATGGTTGATTTAGTGGGATACGAGTTTCAAAGACATACTCAACAAATATGGGAATGCATAAAGAAAAATGAGGTGTCTGTAATTGGAATATGGGGAAAGGGAGGGGCAGGAAGGACAGCTTTAGCAACTCATGTGCATAACAAGCTTTCAGAAGTTGGTGATGACTTTGATCATATTATTTGGATTACTGTATCACAATATGATAATAGCATTTACAAATTGCAAAAGGCCATTGCAAGATCAATTAATATACACATATCTGGTGAGCGTGATGTTAAAAGAATATCTGGAAAATTATTGCAGGCATCCAAACACATAAATAGATTTGTTCTTATTTTAGATGATGTTTGGGATCCTATCCTTTTAGAAGAGGTTGGATGTCACGTCCCGAAATTTGGACCGTGACCGACAAAGAATATAAACAATTTCTTATTCTGAAAGTCTAAAACCTTAAATGAAAGATTTAAAATGAAACCATAATAAATTACATTTACTACAAACGTTCAAAGTTTCCATAACTATAATCTTTTCTAAGAACTATGTGGAACATTTACCTTTTTTTTTCTTCAAAATAATACAACTCCTTTCTAAATGATAATTATATCAAAAGTAGTTTCGTCAAAAAAAAAACTGACACTTCGAATTGGCAACAAGGCTCTTTACTGCTCAGCAGGAGGATTAGGGTCACCTGCACTATCTGAAGCCAAATAATCTACTCGTGAATAACGTCCCAAGAAAAATATGATTTAAAAGATTGAGAAAATAAACAATACATAAACATGTTTCAAACATCTCGTATTTCAATGCAAACTTTTCCGTAAACATTTTCTTTCAAGGAAAACAATTTGAAATAATCATTTCAAATCAATAATCCTTTCAAGACCATAATCTTTCTGTAAACATTATTGTTTCAGAGGTACAATTTGAAATAACAATTTCAAATCAATCGTTGTAAAATAATCCTTTCAAAAACTATAATCTTTCCGTAGGACTTCAACAGAACAAAAACAGACGTGGACACACAGTCCACGAGGGTAACTAACCATCAGACGCGACTCGAAGCCACGAAAACAGACGTGGACACACAGTCCACGAGGGTAACTAACCAATCTGGCAGCTCGAAACCGCTAACTGTCGGTGGCTCAAGGCCACTAACCTTCGCAAGTATGAAACCCACGGTGAAATCTGGTAGCTCAGCCACTACCCTTCGCGAGTACAAAACCCACGGTGTAATCTGGTAGCTCAGCCACTACCCTTCGTGAGTACGAAACCCACGGTGTAATCCATCGAGCTCGGGTAACCAAGGTACACCAAGGGCTAACAGTACTGCTGTTAGCAACTAGCGTTCTGTATTCCATCCTTTCTAAAATATTTCCATCATGCATGGGGTTTATTTCACATATAATAATCTCAACCGTTTCAATGCCATAACCGTTGGTAAAAACCACTTTGAATTTCAAAAACCCCAGCATGTACATTAAAAATCAAGTTACTGTAAAATCATATGAAATTCGCATAAGAATATATTTTATGAATAACATCAGTTCAATGCAACTTTTGCCAAACTCTTTTCAAAAAGCTTATTCATCCATTTTCATACATAATCATAATTCTTTTGTAAACCAATCGAAAGAAAATTATTTCTAACGATTTAAACCATACTTCCGTAAAATTTACTTTTCGTAATTTATATTTGAAATTCAACATTTGAAATGACAATGCATTTCAAAATATAAATTTTTAAGGAACGTTTTTCACTCACCTATCACGCTCCTAAAAAGTTACTCTTTTCAGCCCAACCACTTCGATTACTTTCACTTATCAATCTCCTGGTATTCCGAAATAGTATATTAATATTCTTTTCAAGTTCAATAGAAACAATCACCCTTGATCTATAACTTCAACTAACCACATACCACTAACCATTCGACATTGTTTCAAACAAATAAATATACAACGATACCGTACAGGCTTCCAACCACCCCTGGTAGCAAACATACCTAAATAATTTTCTTTAATATAATTCATTCAGCACTTGGAAACACCACACAGCAAGCTCAACAAATATTCTTTTTGTTTTCAAAAGTTCATGGTTCAATGCTCCAGAACATTAGCACATTAACATACATTAATCCTCAAGGCAATGGCTATCTAAATATATATATCTATGGGTATCCAAAATAGCATTTCATATATATATATACACACACACACATTACATCAACCAGTTTCCAAAACAACAGCAACATTTCCTGAGCATAACATCATCATCATCATATATATGACAATCCACGTTGCAGACTATATGCATATATATATATATATATATATACTCTCCTCATTCAATCACAGCAATACGTAACATATATGTTTCCACTTCAGCCTCTATCATTTAACCCTAGGCAATTAAACTCCAATTATCTTAATTAAATACTATCTTTCTTCAAGAATAGAGCGTCAAAAATCAAACAAACCAGGGACGCAGGTTTGCATAATACAATTCAACTAACACCAGCCCCTGTTCTTGCTCTGTTCTGTTTGCTTTGCAAATACACATACTTCTTAAATGGAACAACAGCTCACAGCAACCCAAAAAAAATACAGATACACACTTATGGATCAAATACCCCCCAGCAACACATATAATCAGATTCCAATTTCTCCTTCATTCACATTATTCCATTAATCCATTTATGTTCTCAATTCCATTGTACTTAATTATATCTATCCACAAGCGTAATTTCCAAAACCAACGATGAATATGCATATATATTGAAACAACAGCTTCCAATGATCATTCTGTATTCTTGACAAAAAACAGGGCATTCAACCGTAATTCAATACAACGCTCTATAAATCTTAACTGAATACAGAAATCACTTGCTTACCCTGCTTCACGTCACCAGAAAGTCCCCAATGCAACACGGTATCCTAGCACCCAAACTAGCAACTACAGCTCGGCAACAGAGACGAGGTGAAGAAGAATGTTGATTCCCTTCCTCCCTATAACCAATGATCCCCGACTCCAACAGAAGAGAATGGCATCGAAAAAAAAATAAGGGAATTTACAGATGGGGCAAAGTATGGTGAGGTCTCACAATACCCACCCCAATGGTTACCGACATTCACCAACAGAAGGTAGGGAAGGGGAAAAGAAAAGTTTCCTACTTAAGACTCAATTTCAGACAGGCCCACAAAAAAAATGCCGTCATACTCTCAGGCAACAGAAAGGAAGAGGTGGGAATTAAAAGAGTTGCTACAGTACCCTGTCATAGGAGGGCGACGGCAGCGACGGCTCACAGCACATTGGCGGCAAGAACGGTGGAACTGTAGCATTGACTCTTCACGGTGGTAACTCACGGCCTCTCCTCTCCCACTTCCCGCGACGACCCAAACTTTCCCTTGCTGGCTCCATTTATCTGTAGAAGCTGGACTTACCAAATGACGCGACACACAGCAGCGACAACACGGCAGGAGACTGATGGAACACGGCAGGGATTGGATTACACGGCACCGGTGGCGTAAACTTCCCTCTGTCGCTGCTTTTCGCTGCCCCGCATCCCCTATAGCCGCTTAAGCCTTTCAGCGAAAATGAAGAAATGGTACGGCTTGCAGAAGAAGAAAAAAAATATAGGAGGGGCAAAATGGTAATTTCACGCGCTGGAAAAATAAAAATAAACCCCCACTTCTGCATTCACCAGGGTTAGAACGTAGGGCCTTTGATTCCTACATTCCATCCTTGACCACCCTACTACCCATTGCCTTCTGAATTTTTCTCCCATTAAAATATATATATCTCTTATTAACTTGATTTTATTTTTTAAAATTGTAAAATTCCATAGTCATAACATTGGATTTCCTGTTTCAAATAATGGGATCAAATTGATTGTGACAACTCGTTTGTGGCAAGTCTGTCAAAGTATGAATTGCATGAAGAATATAATAGAAGTAAAACCTCTATCTGAAGATAATGCTTGGGATTTGTTTAAAAAGACTCTTGGTATCCATCAAATACAATTGAGTGGAGTGGAGCTTATTGCAAGGGCTGTCGCAAAATAACTTGGGGGTTTGCCCCATGCTCTTGTTATGATAGCAAGAAGCATGAAGGGAAAAGAACACATAAAAATGGAATCATTTGAGCGAATGCCTTCAAAACATGGACAATGTGCAATACCATATAGATGAGAGGGTATTTTCAGTATTGAAATCTAGCTATGCTTGCTTAAATAAAAAATTGCAAAAATTCTGTTTACACTATGCACTAAGAGCCAAGAAAGATGCAATTGATAGTTATGTTGAGCCTTTGAATAGAAGTTTTTTCTGAGGTATGGACAGATGAGACAAAGAGTTTAGAGATGCAATATAATGAAGGTTATACCATGTTGGATGAATTAAACAATAACAGTTTGTTGATAAGAGAACACGGGGGATGGAGAATGCATACTCTGATTTGGGTGATGGCTATTAATATTGCAAAAAGCACTAAAGAAATTATGGCAAAGCCCGGTGTGAATTTGACAGACTTACCGAAGAATGGAGAATGGAAAGAAAATCTGCAGAAAGTTTTTCTGACTCAAAGCAACATACAATATATTCTAGATGGCACATCTCCAAAGTGCTCTAAACTCTCCACATTGTTTAGATTTTAATTATGGTCCCAAATGGATCCCAGATGATTTTTTCAGCAACATGCCTGCTCTTAAAATACTTGATTTGTCTAGGACTGGCATTGAGTGTTGGCCAGAGTCTGTATCTAACTTGGAATTCCTCATTGCTTTGTTACTTTCAGAATGTGAAAAATTGAGTTATGTACCTTCATTAGCAAAATTGCAACGGTTAATAGAGTTGGACCTTTCACTTACTGCCGTCACTGAAGCACCTTGTGGCTTGGAACTGTTGGTCAATCTTAAATGTCTGAATCTAGCTCGTACAGAACAATTGAAAATGTCATCATCAACAATATCAAAAGTGGCCAATCTAGAGTCTCTTCGGTTGACAAACCGGATCCCAAAATCAATGGATGTCAGTGTAAAAGATCTACAATGTTTGAGAAAGTTGGAAGTTATTTCAATCAACTTTAGTAACATTGAAGAATTTAATGCACATGTTAAGAGCTTTCGAGACAAACATCACGTACTTAAAAGTTATTGTATGAGTTCAGCTATGTTATTTCATCATTATACTTCCTTTGGGTTTGCAAGTGAAGCCTATTCCTTAAAAAGTGTTGTTTTATGTGGTGTTGATTTGTCCAGCAGAGTAGCAGTACTTCCAGAAGACATGAATGAGCTAATTATAAATGAGTGTCAATGGAGATGGACAACATGCATGTGCCATGCTTTCTCATTCCATAAATATTGTAATAATTTAACAAAAATTGAATGGTTGCTAATAAGTGGATGCAAGAAGATGGAGTACTTGTTTTGTGCCTCTCTTTGCTTCTTTTGCTCCTGCGTACATTTGGTTCAAACATTGTCCCTCTTTGCGTTGGAAGACTTGAAACAGATAGTGTCCCCATTTTCTTCATACTTGAATAAACAATTTCCTTACCTCAAACATCTCCAGATTGGAAAATGTAGCGGAATGAAGATTCTGATCACGCCGGAATTATTAAAACAGCTCCAAAACTTAGAGACCATTTCTGTTGGATATTGTGAGTCGATGGAAGAAATATTTGGAGTGAATTATTGTAGCAGTGACACTTTTAATCCTACTATCACTCTTCCCAAAGTGAGATATGTGGAATTGGTAAATCTACCAGAATTAAGTTTCGTATTCAGAGGAACCATGCTCTGTCCTTCTCTTGAGCATTTTGAACCCTACGATTGCAAGATACTATGCCCCCCTCATATAGAGATCTTAGAAGGATGTAAGCTTGGGATAGTGGAGATCTGGACTGGACGGTACTTGTGGAAACGTGACAATCAGGTGCATATCCCGTCCAAAATTCGACTGTCTTTTATTATCATTTTATTATTTATTTGCATAGTATAGGTATATGAACAATTCTATTGTTTGTGTTGTTTTATTTTTCTTTATTTTAATTTTAAATATTAGTCATGCATTTATATCAAATTTTAAATTTTAGAGAAGACATCATATGTTTTTGTCTTTATTTCTTTCTTGTTGTTTGTATTTAAGTGATCTAACATATTATTTTAATGATGACCAATAAAAATTCGTGCCCTCTTTCAACTTAAATTTAAATCGATCATTTAAAAGTTTAGGTGTGTAATATATACTATTTTGGTTATATCAAGTATAACTTGAAATAAATATTAACTATACTAAGCCAATTTGTAGTATATACATTAGCTTGATGCTAATCTTCTATACAATGTGTGAATTGTGCATTACTACAATTCAGGGTCTTCTGAAATTTAAAATGAGTGTTACAAGATAAAATTGGTACGTGTCTAAAGATTAACAAAATTTTCTCTCCTTGTAGCCTGTAAAGAGGACTAGATGATTCCTAATGAAATTTATGTCGGGAATTCATTGATACATTCAAAAGATGAGAGAAATTAATATAGAAGAGAAAAATCTGTTATTTGTAGTTGTTTATTTGAGAAAGTCAAAATTTTGGGGGGGGGGGGCTGGAGAAAAGAAAAGAAGCTTGTATGGTTGTACTTAAAAGTTATTGATGGAAGTCTTTGAAATTGCTCTTTAAATCCTTGAATTTGTTAAAACTGTTATGTTCATTATGCTATTTCTGCTTCTATGGTTTTAAAACCAATAATTTCCAATAAATGTTAGGTATATATATTTCTGTTATGTAGCAGTATTCTGTTGCATTTGTTCATTATACTATCAACTAGTATTACAGAAAAAAAAGTGATGTTATGTAGCAGTTATTTTGTTACATTTGTTACTTAAGCTCATGATAGACTACTAGTGTGAGATATCATGCATTATCATATGACAAAATGTAAGAATGAATAGAGTTCCACCAAAACCATAGGTACATTTAGGGTCATCTCAAATAGATTCACTTTGGATTTGAACTTCAGGAGAACAAGAAAGAAGAAGGAGAAACATAGAGATAAATATTTCGAGGGTGGGGGTGTTGTTCTGATAATCATGAATCTATGTATGAAATGTACAACATAGTCCCATACGTTTAGCTGTGCCAAGAAAGCATTAAGTAGTTGGGAGAGCTTAATGTTCACTTGTTACGCAATACTGTTAACAAGGGCCTGAAACAAAATAGCGAATGAAGTTTTATGAATATCCTGAAACAAGGGACTTTTTGTTCAAGTTTCCAAGTGTAGTAAATTCCTAAATGGCTATTGTAAATAGTTGATGAAGTGTAATAAATAATGAATGAAGTATTTTAAATATCCTGAAAAAATGGGTTTTTTCACATGATTTATTCAAGTGTCCAATTTACTAAAATGTGTAGCTAATACATAGAGTTTGCACATATGGTAAAGAACGGGCTCATATTTTACAAAGATCCAAGTTTGATTCCCCGAGGCTGTTATGGGAGCTTTTTTGGTAGGTGATCTATTAAGTCACATGTAAGTATTTTCTGAGCCCTGAAGCTATGCCCTAATATTGGTGAAGGACCGGTGCCGAACCCACCTAAACTTTTTTGTACAAAAAAAATATGGTTAAATAAGTGTTGTAAATAGGAAAAATAATAGGAAAAACTCTTTAAAATAGTAAATGTTAAAGTAGTATTTTCTGTTGGTAATATCATATCTATTATTAGTAATATTTGATATATCATTGATAATAATCCTACTTTAGAATTTATCATTTTTTAGAGTCTTTTTATACCATTTTCCCTTATAAATAACCTAAAACAAGGATTTGATTCATTATTTAAACTAGTTTAAAATTTGGAAAAAGTCATCGTTAATTTCTAAAAGATTATAACAAATAGCTAATACATTGAAATAAATATCTAAAGAACTGTTGTAAATAACCTAAAAGAGAGATATGATTAATTTATTTATACACATTTGAAATTTAAAAAAAAAATTGTTCATTTCTAAAAGATTATGGTAAATAGATAATACATTGTAGTGAATAGATAAAAAATTGTTGTAAATAACCTAAGAGTAGAGAGGTCCGATTCATTGATTTAACTAAATTTGGAATTTAGAAAAAGGTGTTCATTTCCAAATGGTTATGGTAAATAGCTAATGTGTTGTAACTATCCTAAACTTGGGTCCTTTGAGATTAAATTATTCAACTGTAGATTTTGTTAAAATATATTCTCATTCTCTAAATGCGTATGTGTTACATTTTTTTAAAGTGAGGGGCAGTTTCGGTGAAAGGACAAAATTTCTAGATTTCCTTTTTTAAAACTCTCAAGGACAATAAGGTATTTTCACAAGATTTGAAATTTTCAAATTGATTCTTGTGGACCAATCTGGTATCATGAAAATTCAGAACACTGAATTGGGCTTTTGATATTTTGAGGGTGCTTTATTGGGATTTCCCTATATCATAAATCATAAACTTTCTAATTAAAATCCTAACTTTAAACACCAGCTCCAACCCCTTAAACACAAGCTTTTCTTTTTATAAAACTACAAGAAATAATACATATATACTATTAAAGTGATATTATACATCTATTTATTTTCTTTTAATATAGAGGCATTAAATCTAATCTCAACTTTTTTGTTTCATCACAGCCTATGGGGAAGGTGTTTTTCCTAGTCTCATACTCTATTTCCTAGTGGTTTTGATTTTTTTTTGATAGCGAGTTCATGATGTTGAAACTTGTTAGTCCCCAAAAGGAATCATAATATAGTTTCGTGGGGTACTCATTTTTTGTAGAGCTTTGAATCTACTCGCGCAAGGGATCTCTACTGCCCTTCTATTGTCCCAACATTGTAAATGTACTTTTTCTCTCTCTTTCTATACATCATTGCTTGTATCAGTTGATAAATATTGATATGAGAATTTTGTTTGTGGATAATTTATAAGTATCTTTATAAATATTTTTTGAACTTTAAAGCATGCATTAACCCTAATAAATCTTTAGGACCCAACTCACCTAACTATTTTTATACAAAAATTGAGTGACATTTTGAATCTTATGGACAAAAAATAGTGCAACTTTTTTATGATTTTTTTTAAAAAATAAGTCAAAATTTTAGAATTTTAGAATATTTTTTAAAATTTCAAATTACACTATTTTTTCTATATAAGATATATAAGTGTTAAAATTTAATGATTCATAAGAAAAAGATATTTAAAATGTTAGGACATTACAAAGGGCATTAGAGGTGACTTGCAAAAATCATCCTGATGAGTTAGTGTTGATCAGTTGACATCTCTACTCATCATTCTATCTTTCTCTCTTTCCTTAATAAATTTATGTCAATGCTAATTTATGCATCAAACCATTTGAAATTGCGGGTGCTAAATCATCAAAAGAAAACACCAATATGAGATTTTTATTTAGTAAAACTAGCTTGTTTCAAGTATTTCTTGAATTTTCCCTCTGCTTTAGATTTTTTAACTTAGTTACGTACCATGTGGACTCTCTTCTATTTATATGGAAACAGGGAGTGATCTCTTTTAGTTGTCATATACAGGGAATTGAGACACACCCACCATATACATCCTTAGAGGATTTTTTATTTATTTAATAATTTTTATATTGTTTTAATGTAAAAACTAAATAAATAATTTTTATCTATTAAAAAATTAGTTAAATTAGCTATTCATAAAAAATATACTTTTTTATCTTTTATATATAAATAATTTAACTAATTTAAATATATTAAAACCGTTTCATAAATTAATTAATTATAATAAATATGATATTATTTTCTTAAAATACTTTTATATAACATTAAATTATATATCAATTTATATGTTAGTTAAATTAATTTAAAAAGATATGAAAGATAAAATATATTAAAATTATATATTTAGGATAAGAGGAGCATGTTAGTTTTTTTTTAAAAAATGATCTCTTTAAGACTAATTCAAGTTTTACAATTATAATTAATTACAAGTAAATCTCTAATTATATCTCATATATATTTAAGACAATATTGTGTAATAATTAATTGAGTTTTAGGGGTTGAGAACAGACTATACTATACTACCCTCTACTATATCCTTTTTTAACAAATTTAGAACCCCTCCTTCCATAGGAGAGCAAACCACAGACGCCTACCCACCCCATTTTTTGTTGCATGAGATATAAAACCCAAGAGTCCTCTTGTGAAGGGAGATATGGTTGTTTCAATAATTTATAGAAGAAAGTATACAATCCTGCAGTTTCAATATGAACATCAAGGTCAAATGTGTTGACTTTTGCCTCTCAAATATTCAAATTGTCACGCTATGTTATATCTATAAGAGTAAAAAGAATAATATTTAAGGAATTATATTATAATATATTTCCTGTTAATTTTTTTATCTAAAGGATTAAAATTATTTATTTATTATTGAAATTTATCATTTTTTTAAAATTAATACTCATATTTATTTATTTTATAATTGTCACAAGCATTAGATTTATATATAAAAAGTTGGGAAAAACCAAAAAAGTTAATTAGAGTGTTTTAAATTCAAATGATCCATTTTAGTTGCCATTTTTTAAATAAATTTAAAGTACTTATAAAGGGTATAAGGGTAGGTAAGGGATACAGGAAAAGTCGGCCCCTTGCGCCTCTCTTGGTATGTCCTTAACTTTATTTAATTATCACAGATTAAAAAATGTGAGTTAAGTGATTAAATGTTTTAAATTGCTTTTTTTAAAATTTAACCTTATTTTCTTTCTATATTGACAAAATATTTTTTATTCTTTTTTCTCTCTTTTTAATGAGAATTAAATAAATATAAAATTTAAAAATAATCATTAATAATATTTAAGTGGACTTATATTTATAATCTAAAATGTCTTCTTCAAATAGACTTATAATAAAGACTATAACAATATTGTGTATAGAAATCTTTTTATGTGTGTAATAAATAAAGATATTTTAAAAAAACATTATAAATTTAATAGACACAAGAAAATTTTATATTTAAAATTAAATTTAACGATTTATATTAAATAAATAAATGCCAGAAGTAAACCAATAAGCATTTATCTCTGCCTCAGTGGGAGAGACTTTAGTAGCAAAAACTTTTTCCGCCCTTCCCTCGCACTCAAAGACAGTAAAAATCACGTCCGATCCACGGACTTGCGAATTGCTTGCCGCCCATCAATCTCATCATCACTTCATACGTAATGCTTTCAAAACCATTGTGTTCGAATGTCACGATCACGAGAACAAATATATATATATATATATATATATTTATGTGAGAGCCTCACAGGAATTGGCAGTTGAAAATAGTTGGGCCGAAGCCGCCAGCTTTATCGTTTAAGAAGAGTGCCTGGAGCTGGCACGATCTTCCCTTGAAAGAGTTCATTTCTGAGCTTTTGGGTTACATCTGCAAGATGAAGGAGAACGAAGAAAGAGGAGAAAGTTTAGTTTTTGCTGTGAATGGAGAGAGATTTGAGCTCTCAAGTATTGACCCATCAACCATTGTGCTTCAGTTCATGCGTATGCAAACTCCTTTCAAAAGTGTCAAGCTCGGCTGTGGCGAAGTTCTGTCTATGAGACTGTGTTATGATCATCAACTTCACTAGTTTTAGAGTTTTGTAACGAGTTCTTGATTTTGAAACAGCTTAGTTTGGACCCCTTGGCTCATTAAGGACACTGATAATACTTGCATGAGTGACTCATGCTATAACAGAGTTTTGTAGGAGATCATCTGGCACCTTACAGACTGTCTTTGTTTAATATGCTTCTTTAGTAAATTCGTATCCATGCTAATGTCTGGATCTAAGTTATAGACATATAGTTGCTCACTGCTCAATAATGATCAAAAGAAAACGATCAATCTGAGATTTTTCTTTAGCCTTAAAACCAGTTGTTTGAAGTGTTTCTAAGGCTCTACCGCTGTTCCTCCATTACTATTGCTTGAATCCCCCCTCTGCTTTATATTTTTCTTAGTTACAGTAAAGACTTTGTTGATTGATATGAACGGAGGGAATGGTCTCTTCTCTGTTTATTTAGATTCCAATGTTTTAATTTGTGATAAATGTATTCTATCCTATGATTGCAGTTCTTGATGGAGTTCTTATTTATTTATTTATTTATTTTTTGTCTATGAAATTTTTCATCAATTTCTCATTTCATGTTTCAACTTGGTTGGTTTCAGGTGGTTGTGGTGCATGTCTTGTTTTAATTTCCAAATACAATCGTGTGCTTGATCAAGTTGAGGATTTCACAGCAAGGTCTTGTCTCACACTACTTTGCAGCATACATGGATGTTCCATAACTACAAGTGAAGGCCTTGGAAATAGTAAAGATGGCTTCCACCCAATTCATGAAAGAATTGCTGGATTCCATGCTACGCAATGTGGATTTTGCACTCCTGGAATGTGTGTTTCTCTTTTTGGACCTCTTGTCAATGCCGAAAAGACCAACCGTCCTGAACCTCCTTCAAGTTTCTCAAAAGCACTGCTGCGGGGGCTGAAAGGTCCATTTCTGGGAATCTTTGTCGCTGCACTGGCTATCGACCCCTTTCTGATGCTTGCAAAAGTTTTGGTGCTGATGTTGATATGGAAGATTTGGGGTTAAACTCCTTTTGGAGAAAAGGAGAAAGCAATGATGTAAAGTGAAGAAGGTTGCCTAAATATGATCATCACCTCACGAAGAGTGAATTTCCTGAATTTTTGAAGGAGATGAAGCCTGATGTGTTCATGGCTTCTGAAAAACATAGTTGGCTCAGTCCTACAAGTCTAAAGGAGCTTCAAGGCTTATTGGAACAAACAACAGTGCTGGCACCAAGATAAAGCTTGTTGTTAGTAATACAGGAATGGGTTATTACAAAGATACAGAAATCTATGACAAGTATATTAATCTGAAGGGAATTCCGGATCTCTCAAAGATCACAAAGGATGAGACAGGGATTGAAATTGGAGCAACAGTGACAATATTTAAGGCTATTGAAGCTTTAAAGCCAAAGAGCATATGTGAGTTTCTCTCTGACTTTGATATGATACTTGAAAAAATTACTTATCACATGAGCAAACTAGCCTCAGGGTTTATAAGGAACATAGCTAGTGTAGATGGCAATCTAGTGATGGCTCAGAAGTATCATTTCCCTTCTGATATAGCTACAATACTTCTAGCTGTGGATACAATGGTCATACAATGACTGGTACAAAATTTGAATGGCTTACATTGCAGGAGTTTTTGGAAAGGCCACCATTAGGATTGGAAAGTGTGCTTTTAAGCATTAAATTCCCATGTTGGGAATCCAGTAAAAGTGCTTCTCCAAAACATGGAAGTAAAATATTCTGAGACATTTCGAGCTGCTCCTCGACCGCTTGGAAATGCACTGCCTATTTAAAGGCAACTTTTATGGTTGAGGTTTCTGCTAGTGAAGATTATGATGGAATTGTGATGATACATAACTGCAGGCTTGCTTTTGGTGCTTATGGAGCTAAACATGCAGTTAGAGCAACAAAAGTTGAGGAACTACTGAAAGGAAAGTTGTTAAATTTTGCAATTGTAAATGAAGCTGTTAACTTGCTTACAGCAACTGTTGTACCTGAAGATGGAACTTCAAAGATTGCTTATCGGTCAAGCTTGGCAGTTGGGTTTCTCTATAAGTTCTTTAGTCATTTGATTGACCATTCCGTTGTAAGTTCATCAGTAATGAAGACATTTGACTTAATGGAGAATAATGGGAAAGTTCATCATGATAAGTTCCTCCTTTACTTTCATCAGGAAAGAAAGAGATTCAAGTAGGTGATAAGTATCGTCCTATTGGTGAGCCAGTTACAAAATCAGGAGCTACATTACAAGCTTCAGGTTCGTTTTTGTACATTCAAGTTAGTGAATAACTTTATAGCCTCTTCTGTTTCATATTTATGGCATTTTAAAGTAGTAAACCAATTATTTAATAAATAATCTAGCATGTTGTTTTGCAAAAGCTTTCATTCCATCTTTGACACCAAATATTATGTCATGATCAAACTATATTTGCATCCCTAAAACTCTTCTGCAATGCAATCTTAACATTCTATCATGGATGATCAAAGTCATTTACTTGGAAAGCTACTGATTTAAGCATCAGTCCTATTTTCATGGTTTGAACCATTTGTGAATTCATGTTTCTCTCAACTTATTTATTAAAATGCCCCCAGACACTTTCTACATCGGTTCCTTTATAACTAGTGTAAAAAGCATTTTTTGTACTAGTGATTACTATGATAAAATTATATTTCCTAGGCTCCCAATTTGAGGCAACTTTACATATACCTTCTTGATTTCTTATCTCATTGACTACTATCTCATGTATAGCAAGAATCAAGCTGACTGCGATTAAAAACCAATCATATAGTTCCTTTTCAATGCTAGCTTCATCTACTCTTTTTCCAATAAACTAAGTCTATTCTCTCATCATTTTGGTTTCTCTTAACTGTATGCGTTATGTTTTGGAATATCTTTTTATTAAGAATTACATGTTTCGCAAATAAATCATAGGTGAGGCGGTATACGTGGGTGACATTCCTTCACCAACATATTGCCTACATGTAGCATATATTTATAGTACAAAACCTCTGGCAAGGGTAAAGAGTATAAAACTCCAGCGACAAGATGGAGTGAGGGCAATCATTTCAAGTAAAGACATCCTTGATGGTGGGGAAAATGTAGGGTCTATTTCTGTATTTGGTATTGATCCTTTATTTGCCGATGAGGTTGCGAGATGTATTGGTGATCGTATTGCCTTTGTGGTGAGTTTTTAACTGCCTTATTTTGGTCCACCAAAAGTTAGGTGAATGTTTTATTTATTATTGCTGCATGAATGTTTTTAGGTTGCAGATACTCAGAAACAAGCAGATATGGCTGCAAAGTCTGCCATTGTTGAGTATGATTGTGAGAATCTTGGAAAAGCTATTCTATCAGAAGAGGCTGTTGAAAGATCAAGTCTTTTTGAATTTCCTCCTATGGATCCATAAGTTGGTGATATAACAAAAGGAATGGCTGAACCAGACCATAAGATTCTTTCTACTGAGGTACATGAAATAAATTAATTCTTCCTTCATTTAATCATTTTCTCTCCTATCTAACACAAACAAGACAACAAAAGAAAAATGATCTTATTAATTGCATGACAGGTTCTACACATTCGTTCATAGCTTATATGCATAACAAACTCCACAAAAATACAGGCATAGATAAGAAATCAACTAATTTATGGCTTAAGAAAATCTAAACATTATCTTTAATATCCCCTATTACTTTCTACTTCAATTATGAATAATTAATGTGTTATGTCTTAGGATTTTTCAAATTTCAAGAATCAACTTAGCTTGGGATATATATATATTTGTTTAATAAAATTTCAATGTGTATGAGTAGCAGAGCGGTCTGGGACGGAGGTAAAAATCAGGGGTCCTGTGTTCGAACCCTGGAGAGTGTAGAAGTGGTGTTTTATTTTAATTTTCTAGCGTGTGAAATTACGACTTTGCCCTTTTCTCCCTTTTGGCTCTGTACCGTACCACCATTTCCTTCATACTTCTGATTATAGCGGCGACGCAGTAGGGGGGCAGCGGGAGCAGGGTGGAAACTACACGCTAGTGTGGTCAGTCGCTGCAGTGTGTTGTCGACGTCCTTTGCTGTGCCGTCGTCCTAGAAGCGGCGCAGCGCATGATTTCTGTTAGACTTTAAATGCCGCGAGCAGGGGAAAGTCATGGGAGCGTCGAGGGAGGTAGAGGAAGGGTGTAGCAGTCGGCGTTGTTGGAGTTCTCTGTGTTGGGTTCAGCTAGCATTGTCGCTGTCGTTATGCGCGACATTTCTTGCTGGCATTCCATTTCTTTCTCTGCTCTGTTGCTCGCTATAAATGGTGGGGTACTGTAGCAATTCATAGCCGACACTATTCTCTGGTGCTGTTGCGTGGTGTTGCCTTGTGGGGGTGCGTGAAAAAGGGGATTTAAAAGCATAGTTGATGCTGAGATATTGGAACCTCCTTGGATTCTGAACTATGGGGTAAGCTATGGGATTTTTTTTTTCCTTTCTTGTTATGGCTGTGAGTATCTGTGATGGATTGAATTGATTTCGGTTGCTCTATTTTCTGTCAAGAATTCTGAATGATCAGACGCTGTTGTCTCAATGTATATGCGTGATTTTTGTTGGTTATGGGTATCATACTTGTGGATTTATATATGCTGCTAGAATATGTGTGTGCGCTTTGCTATTGGATATTGGTCCCTGAGGAAATAAACCTATGTTTGTGTTGTATCATGGAGGCTTCTGTGTGTGAATTTGTCTGCTGAATGTGTTAGTGGCCATTTGAAACAGAGAAAAATATAAAGGCTGTCATTGAGGTTGGACACTGGCTTGGTTTTGGGAAAGGATATGTGTGTATATATGCTCATCGTGTGTGCTGGGGATGTATGTATATTTGGTCGTCGTGCTGTTTAGGATGTTGCTGCAGGGGTGAATGATATGTATATGTTATGTATGCGTGCTGTATATATATATATGTTGTTTTGGTTTGAAGTTGAAAAGAATATATGTGTATAAATGCCATTTCTGATGCAAATTATGAGCTGCAATACTGATATTTAAAGGCTAAGGTTATGAATCAGAAGGATGAATGAAGGAAGAGAGAATAGATAGGTTGCTGCTGATATGTCTCTATGTATATATATATATATAATTGGATTTGAGAAAGTGACAGAAGGGAATTGATAAAGAGCGAATGAGAGAAGATTTGGATGTGTGTTGTGATATTATGTCTGGACAGCTTGTGTGTGAATATATATATAGATATGAAGGGTAAGGAAATGGTTTGAATGGGAAGGATATATATATATATATGCATAATCAAGCTACTGTCATGTATCATTATTGCCATGGAAACGAACAGGACGTGTGAGCATATATATTATGTGTTGTTGAAATGGCAATGTGTATATATATATATGGAGTACATTGTTGATATGTTAGTGTTGGGCTAAAAAGAAAAAAAAAAGATATGAAATTTTGATTTAGATTCTGAATTTGAATATGGGTTCAAAGTGTATGGATATGTATTTAATTTCAATCCTTCACTGGTGGTGATTATTATGAATGGTGAAGGGGGTAGAAGGTTATTATACGTTGATGCTTGGAAAATTGTTGGAAAAATGATTTAAAGATCAAATGGTTAAATAAAAGAGGAAATCAGAAGCTGTGTTTCGCCAACCTTGCTGTTGGTTATGTGTGTGTACCTTTAAACTGCTGCTGGGTATATGTATATGTGTGGAAGCTAAGCTAATAGAACTTGATAATGATATGATAGAGCATGTATGTCCGTATGATTGAGTTAGTGGAAACAGGGAAGAGGGCGTTAGAATTTCTATTTTAATCACTGGTTAACATAGGATATATATTTGGGCATAAACTGCTGCTGCCATGAGGAATTGGACAATAAGTATTAATGTTGAAGAGCAAACAATTGTAGCCAAAGCATAAATTTAGGAAGGTTAATAGCTAAGTAGGGTATCGGGAGTTGTAAATCATTAAAGTAATATATTTGGGTGTTTGAGCTGAAATTTTGATGCACTATAGGAATTTTAGAATGTATTATGTGTTGTAGTGGTGAACTCATGGTTTAGGCCAAATAAAGATTTTAGGAGCTTATGCATTTAGTTTTTGATTAGTTGGTGGTGTTATGGATTGGAAATGTTGGACTAAGGAAGATGTATTCCTGTTAAAACTTTGAATAGAATATTAATATATTATTTCGGACTATCAGGGATTGAGAAGTGGAAATAATCGAAGTTGTTGGGCTAAAGAGTAGCGGTCTAGGAGCGTGGCAGGTGAGTGAATAACGTTCCCTAAAATTTACATTTTCAAATGCATTGTCATTTCAAATGATGAATTTCAAATATGGATTTCGAAAAGCAAATTTTATGAAAGTATGGTTTAAGTCGTTAGAAATGATTTTCTTTCGATTGGTTTACAAATGAACTATGATTATGTATGAAAATGGATGAATAAGCTTTTTGAAAAGAGTTTGGCAAAAGTTGCATTGAACTGATGTTATTCATGAAATATATTCTTATGTGAATTTCATATGATTTTACAGTAACTTGATTTTTAATGTACATGCTGGGGTTTTGAAATTCAAAGTGGTTTTTACCAACGGTTATGGCATTGAAACGGTTGAGATTATTATATGTGAAATAAACCCCATGCATGATGGAAATGTTTTGAAAGGATGGAATACAGAACGCTGGTTGCTAACAGCAGTACTGTTAGCCCTTGGTGCACCTTGGTTACCCGAGCTCGACGGATATACGTGGGTCTTGTACTCGCGACGGATATACGTGGGTCTTGTACTCGCGACGGATATTACGTGGGTCTTGTACTCGCGACGGATATTACGTGGGTCTTGTACTCGCGACGGATATTACGTGGGTCTCGTACTCACGACGGATTGTGGCCTCGAGCCACCAGATTATTACGTGGGTCTCGTACTCGCGACGGCTAGTGGCCTTGAGCTGCTAGATTGGTTATTTACCCTCGTGGACTGTGTGTCCACGTCTGTTTTCGTTCTGTTGAAGTCCTACAGAAATATCATGGTTTTGAAAGGATTGTTTTTCAACGATTGATTGGAAATGGTTCTTTCAGATTGTTGTTTCCCTTGAAATACAAATGTTTACGGAAAGGTTTGCATCAGATTACGAAATATTATGAAATACATTTTTAACATGATTATGCATTGTTTATTTCCGCATTCTTTTAAATCATGTTTTTGGGACGTTATTCACGAGTAGATTATTTGGCCTCAGATAGTGCAGGTGACCCTAGTCCTCCCGCTGAGCAGTGAAGAGCCTCGTCGCAGATCCGGAGCTTTGTTTTTGAACAAGATTGATTTTAATCTTTATTAAGTACTTGTGTTATTTTGATAAAAAGGTAAATACTCCACATAGACCTTAGAAAAGATTCTGTTTATTGTGAAAAACGTTATGGAAACTTTAAACGTTGTATTTGAGGTTTTAGGCTTTCGGAATATGAAATTATTCATATTCCGTGCCGGTCACGGTCCAAATTTCAGGACGTGACATAATGTTTAATTTTTTATCTATATCAAGCATGTCCTTTATCATAGATAATTTGACATTTCTTTGGATAATGTGAAATCTTGGTCAAACTTGGGTCTCAATACTACTTCTATATGGAGGCACAAGCTACACTTGCTATACCAGATGAAGACAACTGCTTACCGGTTTATTCTTCAAGTCAAGTGCTAGAGAGTTTACATACCGTTGTTGCAGCATGCTTAAATATTCCTGAGCATAATGTTCTTGCAATCACAAGAAGGGTTAGTGGTGGTTTTGGTGGGAAGTTCACGAGAGCGCATGCTGTGAGTATACGGTTTTGTATTATACTCCCTCCAGTTCTGTTTATAAACATCTATTAACAACTTTATGTAAATTAAAAAAGTTAGTTAAAATTAGTTACTTTTGTAAAATTTTGAAATTACCCCCAAGAAAGTCATTAGGTAGAGGTGTTTAATTAGTCAGAGATACCTGGTGGAAATTTTTTTTTATTCTTTCTACATAATTGCTTCTACATATAAATTATGCTCATGTTAACATTAGCATGTAATGGTCACATTATAGTTTTTAGAAATGCTCAGTGTAAGTACTTACAAACAAATCTTTCAGGTTGCTACATCGTGCGCACTTGCAGCACACAAATTACGCTGCCCCATCAGGATGTATATGAATCGTAAGACGGATATGATAATGGCTGGAGGAAGGTATCCTATGAAGATAACTTATAATGTGGGATTTAAGAGTAATGGGAAGATTACTGCTTTGGATCTTAAGATATTGACAGATGCAGGAATATATCATGATGTATCTATAATAATGCCAAATTATATAATTGGTGCACTTAAGAAGTATGATTGGGGTGTTCTATCTTTTGATGTAAAATTGTGTAGAACAAATCTTCCTAGTAGATCTGCAATGAGATCCCCAGGGGATGCTCAGGGATCATATATTGCTGAAGCTATAATTGAACATGTGGCATCTAAACTTTCAATGGATGTAGATTCTGTGAGAAGCATTAATTTACACACATGCAAAAGCCTCTACACTTTCTACAAGCATTCTGCAGGGGAACCTATTGACTATACCTTGGCAACAATATGGAATAAATTAGCTGTTTCTGCAAGATATGACCAGAGAAGTGAAGCTGTCGAAGAGTTTAACAAGAACAACATTTGGAAGAAAAGAGGTATCTCTCGTGTACCTGCTATGTACGAAGTAGGAGTGAGACAAGCACCCGGGAAAACAAGCATTTTAAAGGATGGGTCTGTTGCTGTTGAAGTTGGAGGTATTGAAATAGGTCAAGGTCTTCGGACCAAGGTTAAGCAAATGGCTGCATATGCTCTTAGTTTGATCTAATGGGATGGATCTCAAGATCTCTTGGATAAAATAAGTGTCATACGAGCCGATACTTTAAGCTTGATTCTAGGTGGGCTCACTGCTGGTAGTACTACATCAGAGTGAAGCTGTGAAGCAGTTAGGCTTAGCTGCAATATTTTGGTTGAGAGGTTAATGCCACTCAAAGAAAAGTTGCAGAAAGAGATGGGTTCTATAAACTGGAAGACACTTATTTATCAGGTATATATACACTTAAAGTTTAGATCATCCTTATTTTCCTTGTTATCTTGCTAAATTTGTTTTGACACCACCATCCTCTAATGGAAAATAAATTATTTAAGTAAATTATAGAGACTTTTGCCACCTGAGGTTAGCTCAGGTGTCAAGGGTGGGGTGATGTATGGGTAGAAATCAAGGGAAAAAATTATATAGACCTCCCTTAAATTTTATATTAAGAATCGATAATATTTGCTTTCATGAAATTCAAACTATCTTTAGTTCAGCTTTGGTTTCAAAAGCATACTTATGACGTGATGATAATTTTGGGGCTAGGTCCCTCTATTGCCCATTCTCTAACCTCCTAATTTTTTTGTATCATTATATTCTACATAAAATAAGTGACATTTTGATATTTTATAAATACAAAATAGTACAATTTTAAATTTTTAATGAATGTTCAAAGAAAAATACTTTAAAATTGAATAATTTTGATTTATTTTCTTTAAAAAATTTAATACTGCACCATTTTTTCATAAGATATCAAAATATCACTAATTTAATATAGAATCTAATAATATAAAAATATTTAAAAAATTAAGATATTACAAGTAACATTAGAAATCCCTTGCAAGTTTAATGGGGGAAAGCAATTGCACTCTTGTAGCTCCATGGAACGGAATTCTATTTGTTTTCTTTATATACAAAATGATGAATTATATAGCATGAATACAATTATAGAGTTTGTATAATACTCTTCTTATGACTATTAAGATACTCTTCTTATCCTTAATGTATAATTAATTTAACTAATTTAATTAGATTAATAAAGCTATTTAAATTAGTTAGTATGATATGATTTTTTTAAAATACTATAATCATCTTCCTTAACTCCCCTATTAATCTTTTACTTGATTATTGTTAAGAGATCAAAAAGGGTAATTTAGTAAAAAATGATAAATATAAGAAATATGTCTTATATTTATAATCAATATTAAATCTATAATTTGGTTATATATATATTTTTTTTTATAAAATTTTAGGAAGGGGATTAGATTCACTCACGATTTAAGTGCATGGCAACTAACTGTTAACCACCACCATCAGATGCCATAGCATTTTTGGCCAACTAAGTTAAGGTGGTAAACTTTAGCTTTGAAGATATCTACCCTAGCACTGCAACATGCTGTAGGATCGAACCCACTTCCTTAGTGAGCATGTCGAATCACTTTATCCGTTGAACCTATAAATGAGGGGTAATTATGCTATATATTAAAAATTGGAGAAATACTAATACCAAAAAGTAAGAAAGTTATTGGTCCTTTTAATAAGAAAGTTATTTAGTTTTAAAGAACATTAATTATTTTTGTATACATGCCTATATTTAATGAACATAGTGGGAGATAGTAAAAATTAATATAACAATAAAATTTATTATAATTAATAAGGATAATATTAAAAATTACTTAAATTTTAAGATAAATTTAATATTTTAAACTATTTTTAGAAATTGCTTAAATTATTTATGCTATTTCAGACTCTGTTTTAAGCATTTCTACCTTTCATATACGTTTGCTATTAGAAAATATGTTCTCTTTTAATTTCAAAAATTTTCTGGAGACTCAAATAAAGTCACCACAAGTTTTTCAACCTCAAAATTACAGTCACACTTACAAAAAAAAATTAATATTATTATTTTCCAGATTTTCTTTCCCACGCAGTATCTCCAAGCTAAAAGGCACATTCCCATTGCTTGACTTCGCTTGCCATGTATTTAATCATCAAATTCAGAGTTCTAAATCTGCAATTGAAACCAGAGTGAGTAGAATCACTAACAAATTCACACTAAGAAACTTCATATCAGCAACAAAAACTTAATGTGAATGCGTTACAAGATGAACTATATATAATAGGAAGCTATAAAATACAAGGGAAAATATGTGTAATGATATAATACCATAATTTTCCAAAAATTACATAACCTTTGCCAATTTTCATAGTTGTACAAGTAGAGTAATTATAACTTCATTTCAGCTTTCTTTCATATTCCATTCTTCAATTTCTATTATTTAATTTGGGCAAGAACCAAGAAGCTGTCTATCAAAATAACAATAAGAAGAAGCTAATAGGGGCAAAGGTTATGTTTGAATTATGGTGTTTTTTGATAAAATTGTGGAGTTTGATATCATCATAAGAAAAAATAGGGCTTCAAATAATATTTATTTAAAGTTCTACTTGATATATAACTAAAATAATATACTCATCTAGTCCTTAATATATAATATAATTAGGGAGTTGATCATAGTCAAATGTATAAGAATTATTTCTTATATTTATTAATTTTTTTAATTATCCTTGTTGATACTCTCTCAATAATAATCAAATAAAAAAGATATGGAGAGAATTAAAGAAGATGATTATGGTATTTTAATAAAAATAAGTCATTCTAGTTAAATTAATTAATTTATTCAATCTAATTAAATTAATTAAATATATTATATATTAAGGAGTAGAATAAAAGTATATACACACCCAAACTTTCAAAAGGTTGATTGAACTTATGTTGAAAATGGGCATGGGTTTTTTCTTGGCAGCGACTCCAAAATGGATCAGCATCCAGAGCATTCGTAAAATGATATCCATATAATAAAATAAAACAAAAAGCATTTGACGAATATTTAAAATTAAAATACGAAAAAAAATAAAACAATCACAGATAGCAATAATGCTGACATATATACAAGTATAGTATGCATATAAATAATAAAATGATATGCATATAATAAGAAGAAAGTCAGATTTTGGAGAAGATATATGCACCTGATCATCACATTTCCAATAGTATCCATTCTGCGTCTTCTCCATTTGAAGCTTAAATTATATGACAGGGACTTAGTTTCCAATTGAAGGCTTCAAAATGGTTCCTCTGAATACGAAAGATGTCTGACAGGTAATTAAGAAACGGCAATTCAAGGATTGAGCAAATGGTGCCACTATTTTTGTTTCAAGTCCTTCAACAAATAACCCATCATTTGGATTCAGTTGTCTAAAGAATAAAATATGGGTGACTTACACTATTTAATATTAATATCGTTTATAAAAAAAAAAATCTTCCCATACTTAGTTTGTGGGTGAATCCAACATTTTTTACAAATTTTGTAACCAAAAAATCTTTCAACAAATATAGGAACAATCTTTAAACCAATTGCACAGAGGAAAATATGGTGAAATGATACAAAATTTCAACAAGTTTCAACAAATTGTTTTTTTCTTGTTTTTTTTTTGGGGTGTATATGGATAATATAATTTCTTATTTTTTTTATATGTTTTATATTGATATTGATATTGATATTTATGTTTGGAAAAGACAAAAAGTGGAAGATTACAAAAGGCATCAATATTGCATCACATTAACACAAAGCCTTTCTTCATCTGGGGAAATAAATATACAAAATTACGAAACTTCCCAACTCCAGAAATCTAATTATAATACTAATAATAAGCAGTCTAAAATATCAAAAAATGAAATTCACAAACTTGCCACTCGAAAAGCATGATCTTCTTTCTTTACATTTTACAAAGTAAACCACACACCGATGGAGTTTCCCCGCTATTTTTTTTTCCCAACTCAATCTCTCATTATCAGACACAAGAATGAGTGAGTGCACACCAATTCTTTCCTTTCTTCATCAAAAGTCACAGGGAAAGCAAATTGCATTCTGTTCACCTTCCAAACCGTCCCAAGATATGGATCTTTATGCAATACCTTCCTCTGCAAATTCTATCAGACTTGATCCAAAATCATGACCTGGCCGGCCAACCGTCAAACCTGGAGCCATACAGCGGATTCAAATCCAATTCCCGGACTAGAGTCCAGACCTAAGCTCAGCTTCTCAACATTGGCCAACTATATAATATGATATGAGATACCACTGGTTTCTACCCAAAAAAACAAATATACTATGGTAATTTGAAAGTATACAAACAAGGACAAAGTTAATGGATTAATAATTATCCACAGAGACCACTTGAATTAATTGGTAGGTTTATTCCCGCTTAACTTGAGGTCTTGAGTTCAAACCTGGGAATGCAATAATAGAAAGTGGTAGGTTTGTTGCCCATATGAGTCCTACCATAGCTTAATTCAAATTAGTCTAGGCCTCATGAAGTCTTCGAGTTAAAAGAAGTAGGCCTAAGATATCATGTGGTCACAAAAAAAACAAAGAAACTATCCACAGGGATTTCTCCAAAGCTACAGTTTGATTTGATTTCCCTGTTTTTCTAAGAATATCTAAGATTCTCCAACCAAACACAAAGTAAGAATTTTACTGTTAAACCCATAACAACAATATTTGAATCCAACCAAAGGTGGCCTCATTGCCCTTGCCACATTCAGCTTGCCATCAGTATGAGCCCCAAGCAAGTCAGAAAGCACAATACCCCATTTCATTGTTGACATTGGAGTAATATTCATTATAATTGAGATATTCCCAGGAGCGAGAAAGCCCGAAGCCGCCATGTTTAGGAGCCTAGGAGCCTTGATATAGCAATGCTGCAATTCTTTTAGATTTTTATCAAACTTCTGCTTTACTGAAATCACCTGCAATTCAATACAATTAGCATGTCAATTCCCTATTTTTTTCCCTTAATACCGTAATTATTTGAAAAAGTACCCAACATTGACAAAAGATTCACATGAACTCTATAACAGATCCTTTTTTTTCTTATCCAATCTATGGATGCCAATTTTGTCAAATTCAGTGAGTTACTGCCTAAACTGATATGAAAACTCCACAAAATAGGTCATTACAAGAAACAAATCAAAGATTGAAAGAAACTACAAGAATAAATCCTAAAAGACACAGCAAAGAATCAATGCATTTTTCTTTTTTTGCTAACAATGTATTTTTATGTTCGGAATAACACTTGGCCAGATCTGCTACTCCAAAAGCTATCTAAATACTTTAATATTTCCATGTCATCACAGACAATGCCTTGAAAGTCTTCTGCAAGCATGAACAAGTCATCAAATTAAGCAATACATCGAATTGACGCCATATAAATGTCACGTCCCTAAACTTAGACCGTGACCGGCACAGAATATGATTGATTTCATACTCCGTAAGCCTAAAGCTGTAATTAAAACGTTTTGATCCATAAAACCATATTTGAATTTCTTAACTCAAAATACATCTGGTGTAGGATTATCGGCAGGATCGTCGATGGATAATCGACCTCCCGATGTTCCTACAACAGTCTACCAACATCCATGTTTTCATAACGTTTTCCAAAATCAACCTAATCTTTTCTAAAGTCAAGGTGGAGCACCATCGCTTTCAAAATAATACAAGTTATAAGGAAAATAATTACATCAAAAGTAGAGTTGTCAAACAGCGCTTTGGATCAACGGCGCGGCTCTTTACTGCTCAGCGGGAAGATTAGGGTCACCTGCACTGTCTGAAGCCAAATAATCTACTCGTGAATAACGTCCCAAAACATAGTTAAAATAGTGCGGAAATCAACAATGTATATTCATACTAACAATTTAATTCATGATATTTCATAATATGATGCAAACCTTTCTGTAACACATGTATGTTTCATGAAAACAATAATCTGAAATTCAAATCATAATCTTTCCGTAGGACTTCCACAGAACGAAAAAAACAGACGTGGACACACAGTCCACGAGGGTAAATAACCAATCTAGCAGCTCAAGGCCACTATCCGTCGCGAGTACAAACCCGCGCATATCCGTCGCGAGTACAAGACCCACGTATATCCGTCGCGAGTACAAGACCCACGTATATCCGTCGCGAGTACGAAACCCACGTATATCCGTCGCGAGTACGAAACCCACATATATCCGTCGAGCTCGGTAACCAAGGTGCACCAAGGGCTAACAGGACTGCTGTTAGCAACCAGCGTTCTGTATACCGTCCTAAAACATTTCCATCATGCGTGGGGTTTATTTCACATGTAATAATCTCAATCGTTTCAATGCCATAACTGTTGGTAAAAACCACTTTAAATTTCAAAAATCCCAGCATGTACATTTAAAATCAAGTTACTGTAAAATCATATGAAATTCGCATAAGACATATATTTCATGAATAACATTAGTTCAATGCAACTTTTGCCAAACTCTTTTCAAAAGCTTATTCATCCATTTCCATACATAATCATAATTCTTTTGTAAACCAATCGAAAGAAAATCATTTCTAACGATTTAAACCATACTTTCATAAAATTTGCTTTTCGAAATCCATATTTAAAATTCATCATTTGAAATGACAATGCATTTGAAAATGTAAATTTTAGGGAACGTTATTCACTCACCTGCCACGCTCCTATCAGCTACTCTTTTCAATCCAACCACTTTGATTACTTTCACTCCTCAATCCCCTGGCATCCCAAAATAACAGTTTAACCTTCCGTTTATCATATCACTCATACCACCACAATTTATCAAATCAACAGCACCCATGCAGGCATATTTATATACCAAAGAAAATGAGCAAAGCCTTAAATCCCAATTCATTTCTTTCCTGCCTCCGCCTCCAAGCACATATATACACACAGCAACCGTGACCACAGTGCATATACATATCTTCCTATGTATTATCCTTCAGCTGACTCCTAGCCTCAAATGCATTATTGATATAATTCTAACACAATCTCATATATATAAAGGTGGTGTACCCAGATCATCCTAGCAAGTCGTAAACACTTCTTATCAACCCAAAATTCTTTTCTCTAAATCCACCCACGGCATCTCCTGTCCAGGGACAATTTCACACATGCACATATACACAAATACTCCCATCATCACCGCACACAGACCCACGCATATATACCTATCTTCACGGCCTAGCACATAATGCATATATGTATATACCACCGTTTCCAAACAGCAACCAAATCATTTATCAGAACCACAACCTTAACAGAACCACTGTCCACCCATTCAAACACAGCGCACCAGACAAACTCAATACACATGTATACAATCCGACCCAAAGACACCGATGACACATTACTCTGTTTTCTTTCGCACATACCTCTCTGTCGCCGGAAGGAATTCTCAGCTAACACAGCAATGCCACGGCACAGAGCAGGAACTCGACCGAACCCCGCTTCTCTGCTCCTTTCGCCTCTGTCAACAGAACTGCTGCCCAGAACAGGGGAACACCGGAGTTACCCATCCAAACAGAGTGAGCTTCGCCGCTCGCGACACCGACCCAGAAAATGGAAGAATTGAATAGGAACAGTGGTTTAAGAAGCTTACCTCCAGAACCCACCGGCCCCGCCACAGCAAAGCAGCCCGGAAACTGGATTTCGAGACTTGCTACAGTAGCAACAATGGATTCTGCGACAGTGACTCCCCCATACGACGGTGACCCGGCGCTCCAGAACAAAGAATCCCAACACTGGCGACCGTCACACCCCACACTGCGTTTCGTGATTCCCTTCCCTTCTCCTCGCTTGCCCACTCGCCACATTTAAAGGCGAGCGGAAATCATGAAGGCGCAGCTCCTCGGACAGAGGCACCGCAGGGGAGGACGGCTACCCACGACAACTCCTGACCGCAAGCCGACCCTAGGAGAAAGCCTTCCCCTGCTCCTGCTGCCTCCCCGCCTGCGTCGCCGCGGGACGCAGAACTGTGAAAGGTGAGGCACGGGTGACTGAATCAGAAAAAGAAAGAAAGGGGCGTACGGTGAGAAGGAAAACGCAGGAGGGCAGTTTCGTAATTTCGCGTGCTAAAAATTCAAAATAAACCCTTACCTTGCAGCAGCCAGGACTCGAACGCAGGACCTCAGAGGCCACTCCCGAGTCTTCAGCCACTCAGCTACCCACGACCCTATTGACATTTCTGCAACAAATATACATATAACCTTTTAAAATCCCTGAGCCATAACAATAAACTACTGAAATTGTAAGCCTTTCAAAGTATTTTTATGGAAATTAACTGATACCCTCAAGCAATGTCCAAATATAGGAGGATATGCTAATGTTTGAGATCTTTCCAAACATCTCTTGAACAACATATCCATCTAGTATTTATCATTTTTTATTTCCAGAATAACTGCATCAGACAAGTGATTTAAAATGTTGCATGATTTACCTGAGATATATTGATTATGAATCTGCCAAACAAATTTTCCTAATCAACTCCTTTATCCTAGTTTCCTACTGTAAGACACAACCGAAAATCTAGTTTAGGCACATCCCAAGTTCCCTTATCGTTACTTGACGTAATTCTGCTTCGTCGTGGAAGCTTTCTTCACCTGAGGATTTTGTTGTGCTCGTCATCATTGCCGCTGGGTTCTGGAACCAATAAGGGAAGAAGAAGAAGATGAACAGTTGCATCGCAGAGGGTGGCAGAGGTGGTTTAAGACACAGTGATTGATATTACTTATTTTCTCTCTCATGATATAATTACTATTTAAATATTTATTTATTTAAAATTATTTTTTTATAAATAATTTTTAAAAAATTTATGGAGAAAGACAAAAAAAAACTCATTTAAATTTTAAAAGGATAAATTGAGTTTCTTAATATTAAAAATAATAGATTGGGTTGGAGGCTCAATATGTCATTTATAAATTTGTGTGCAAAGACCAATTAGTCTTCACTTTGCCAATAGTATTTGCAAGATTGACAATACAATTTATAACTTTATCAATAGTATTTATAATTCTGACAATGTTATTTGTAACTCCTATAATAATATTTATAACTTTAACAATAATATTTACAATTTTAACAATGATGTTTGTAACTTTGACAATGATATTTATAACTTTAACAATAGTATTTGTAACTTTGCTAATAGTATTTGTAACTCCCATAGTAGTATTTGCAATTTCAATAATGATATTTGCAACTCCCTCAATGGTATTTGCAACTCCTACAAAGGAGAAGAAATAACTTTACCAATGGGATTAATAACTTTGCCAATAATATTTGTAACTCCTACAATAGAATTTGTAACTTTGCCAATGATATTTGTAACTTCTACAATGGAGAAGAAGCAACTTTGTCAATGGTATTTACAACTCCCATAATTATATTTGCAACTTTGCCAATAATATTTATAAGTTTGTCAATAGTATTTGTAACTCCTACTGTTATTTGCCACTTTCACAATAGAATTTGAAACTTTGTCAATAGTATTTGCAACTCTCACAATAGTATTTATAATTTTATCAATGATATTTGTAGCTCCCATAATGCAGAAGAAGCAACTTTGTCAATGTTATTTGCAACTCCCACAATAGTATTTGCAGCTTTAACAATTATATTTGTAAGTTTATCAATGGTATTTAAAACTTCTACTAGTATTTTTAAATACCATTAGTAAAGTTAAAAATTTCATTGTGAAAGTGACAAATACTAGTAGGAGTTATAAATATTATTGATAAACTTGTAAATACCATTGACAAAGCTACAAATACTATTATGGGAGTTACAAATAATATTGGCAAAGTTGTTAATCCTATTGACAAAATTGGTTCTTCTCCATTGTGGGAGTTACAAATACTATTCGCAAAGTTGTTAATTTCTTTGACAAAGTTACTTCTTCTCCATGGTAAGAGTTGTAAATACCATTGGTAAAGTTTTAAATTCTATTGTAAAAGTGGCAAATACGAGTATGAGTTACAAATACCATTGATAAACTTACAAATATAATTGTGGGAGTTGCAAATATCATCGGGAAAGTTGCTTCTTCTTTATTGTGGGAGTTACAAATATCATTGACAAAGTTGCTTATTCTTCGTTGTAGGAGTTATATATACCATTGCGAGAGTTGTAAATACTATTGACAAAATTACAAATTCTATTGTAAGAGTTAAAAATATTATTGGCAAAGTTATTAATCTCATTGGTAAAGTTATTCTTCTTCTTTATGGGAGTTATAAATACTATTGTGGGAGTTACAAATATCATTATTGTAATTATAAATACCACTATAGGAGTTACAAATACTATTGGTAAAGTTATAAATATCATTATCAAAATTACAAAAATCATTGTCAAAATTATAAATACTATTGTCAAAGTTATAAATACTATTATAGGAGTTATAAATATCATTGTCAGAGTTATAAATACCATTGAAAAAGTTGTAAATCGTATTGTTAAACTTGTAAATACCATTAGTAAAGTGAAGGCTAATTTATTTTTTACACATAAATTTACAAATGATAAATTGGAGCTCCTATCTAATCTTTTTTTTTCAATATTAAAAAATTCAATTTGTCCTTTTAAAATTTAAATGGTTTTTTTTATCTTTCTCCTCAAAATTTATTCAAAAATACGTTAAAAATATTTTTTCATAATTCAAATAGGAATTAACTTAAATACTTTTTAAATAATAATAATAATTATTATTATTATTATTATTATTATTATTTCTCACCCGTATGGAACGGGGTCAGAGCAACAGATATCTCCAACTCTCGTCGGCTTTCTGAATGGCTCGTATACTTGGAATCGCTCAAAGAATGCCATACGCTTCTTCCCCTACGATTAGAACTCCCACACATGAGGTCTCGTGTTGCGTCCACTCACTAAATGTCATTTCAACCTCTCTTCACCAAACCAGACCTTATGGAGCTCCGGCAACGGCCAAGTCGCCCTTTGAATCTAACATTTTAAGAATTCTTCGGAATGAGATGGAGTACCAGTCCGAGTACGCACCTCCAGAACAGGTTTACACTCCTTTCTTTTTCTATAGTATGATTTTGCTGTTATTTTCGTGTCAATCTTTTCATCCAGTTTTTCATTTCTCCCGCATTTTGGTGTTATAATTACTTGTAGTTGGCGGTCTTGGAAATTTATCATCCCTATCTCCTTGTTGTTATTAATTTCTGAATCTTCGTAGAGATGGAAATCTAAAATGTAAATATTGTGAACGATACTATGTTGTGTGTACTCAATCAAATGCCTTTATATTTGAAGCTTGGCTAGATTTTGATATGTTATGATAGTTACTGGAAAGAAGAAGGCAAAAATGATGTAAGCCTCAGGGTTAGATGAGTCTGGGAATAATATGCCTTGAGAATTCACTAACTTATTATGCAAACGGGAGCAATTGATAGAGTTTAGAGAATCCTTATATTATATAATTTAAAATTAAAATAAAAAAGAAAGGGACTATTAAAAAAAGAAGAGAACTCAACCAATTTAGCAAAACCAAAGTTGTTGGCTTGGGTTAATTATACTGAAAAATTCATATTTATACTCAAAATAGGCTTTTGGTTGCCGGTGGGAGTGTTATGGGTGGCTTTCTAGATGATTAAGTTTTGGTTTTGATTACCGTATTTATTCTTTGAAATACTTATGAAAGAATGTTGTGATGAAATTACAACTACTAGTATAATTATGATAATTGGGAGAGATTATGTGTTGGAAAAGAAAATCCAGTCATTGGATTTTCACATCAATAGGTATGATATACTGTTATGTCCAATCTGTTCTCATGTTTCTCCTCGCATTTTATAGCTTCCTATTGTAGTTCATCTTGTAAAGTATCCACATTGTAACAAAAGCTTGTTTCAGTAAAAAAATGTCTCTTTTCTAAACAATGCAGCCTCAGACAAAATTCAATTCATTCACTGTTCAAGATCGGCCAGGTGAGCAGTGGATTACAATGAAGGGGAGGTTTCGGGACAAAGAAGAAATAAAAATTGAAGTTACCATGTTTGATGGGTATGCACAGATTCCCAAGCTTGGAGATGACAGTTCTGGGATGAATGTCCGTCTTCACATTAGTCTACTTGTGAATATTTCAAAGGTGGAATGTGGCAGTGAATTGGAATTTGTTTGCTCAGCATGGCCAGAATCCTTAGAAATTCAAAGAGTTTTCATACTAAGGTGTGATCGGACGCAGGCTATGCCTTACACAGTGCCTGATTTCAGGTTTGTCATGCTAATGTCTTTGCCTCTTACATATTGGTTGTTTTAAGCGAGTCAGAATAAAAAATTAACAAATCCAAAACATTTATTGAGTTTTTATAGCTGATTTGAAGTTTTTAATATGGATTTGTTATTAATTCTACTCTGATTCAATTGTTGATTCAGGACTTTGAATGTCGACATTCAGGAGAAATTTCATGAGTACTTAAAGACAAGGGGGATAAATAATGAATTATGTTTTTTCTTGCATCAGTATATGGCTAACAAGGACAGAATTGAGCTTCTACGGTATCTGGGAAATGTCAAGTCTTTTGTGGAAAAATAGAAGGGTATCTTGGGCGGTAAGATTTGCTATGGACACTTCATTTTGCCACTAATTTAGTTTCCTTAGATGAAAATTCATCTATCAATCTTTTCTTCAATATTTGATTATGTAAATACATGTCAACCAAGTTAAGCAATGGAGCCTTGTATCTGCTTTTTATCTTGGAGATTCAGCAGAGAGAAGAAAATCTAGGCAATAATAATTAGAATTCTTTGTAAGACTTTTGATTGTATTTTTGAAGTCATGGAATTCATATTGGTCGTTTTGCAAGATGGTACTCTGCTTGCTAAATCACGTGGTACTTTGGATTTAGCTTGATTTGAACCTCTGGAAAATTTTTGCATTAAAAATTGACACAAATGGTTAGAAATACTACCAAACACAGATAAAGGTAGAAATGCCTGGAATAGAGCCAGAAATGGTCGAAATACAATTGGAAAGACAACCCAAAAATATTTTCATGTTATATGAAATCATTCATGTCCACGTTCTCTTGTCCTTTCTTTTGGGTGAACTCTCTTGTTCTGTTTTGTAACATATATCATATATTGCATTTCCTTGAAATTTCTGTTCCTAGTTATACCGGGGAACTGATAACCTTTGTTCTAATGGATATTTCAAACTGTCTAGTGAGTGAGAAATAGTGCTCAGAAAATGCTGGCACTTCCTCACACGTGCCACAATCCAAACGTAGATTGCTGTGTTGAAAGCATCTGTTTTCACTTTAATGAGTTGTTCTAAATCTGGCAAGGAGCACTTATGCATTTGTCATGGCTCTTCCTAGACCTTAGGAAGTTGCTTCTGTTTTTGGATTTTATTGGAAAGCGCCTTCCTTTCTTTATCGGACTCCAAAACGTTTGGGTTGAGTTGAGTAGGGCTACGAAGGTAGTTCCGAATGAGTTTTTAATGTAGCTGCATATTCATTCAAAGTTTCTCTCTCTCTTTGTAGCCTGTAAAGAGGACTATATGATTCCTTATGAAATTTATGTCTTGAGAATTCATTAATACATTCAAAAGATGAGAGAAATTAATATAGAAATGAAAATTCTGTTATTTAAAGTTTTTTATTTAAGAAAGTCAAAATTTAGGGGGGAAAAAAGGAAAAAAAACTCAATTAAACTCAGCAAACAAAGGGTTTTGTTTAGAGTTTCATTGAAATTTTCGCTAGCTTGTATGGTTTACTTAAAAGTTATTGATGGAAGTCTTTGAAGTTGCTCTTTAAATCCTTGAATTTGTTAAAACTGTTATGTTCATTATGCTATCTATGCTTTGATGGTTTCAAGACCAATAATTTCCAATGAATGTTAGGTGTGTATATTTCTTTTGGGTTATGGTGTTAGCTTTCAAAATCAACTTAGATCATGTTAGCTTTGACTATGTAGAACCCAAGAGGGGTTAATTGGGATCTTTGAAAATTCTGCACAATGACTAGTCAATCATAGCACACTTAGTCGAACAATCAAATAAGCAGTTAAATATACAAGTGCAGAAAGTGAGAGTAGTGAAGGGAAAGGGAGAATCAAAATCAAAGGGTTTATCTTGGTTTGTCTCCTCAACTAAGCTTACACCCAATCCCCAATCCAAGCTCATATTTGAGATTTTCTCCACTAATCCCACAAGTTCAATCTAAATAGTTATGAAACCACTACAATCTCCTTTACCACTTCACCAGGACACATACTCGCACTCCCTTATAATGGAGTTTTCTAATCCCCCCTAAGGTCCCTACTCGATATTGAGTAACTTTATTCTAAGTAGAAAATTCTGATCACACAAGGAATCAACTGAATATAACTTCACAAAGTTTAGATGTTTTCAATGAAATTTAGTGTATTGTGAGTGGCTAGCTCAAATAAAGAATGATTCTCTTTATAAACAGTTTCTACAATTACTAAACTCAAGAATGTTTTTGCATAATTAAATGCAACTTCTATTTATATTTTTTTTAGTACAGAGATGTTAGACACAGGATCTAAGCATTACTCACATAAACTAGCGTTAGGTGAGAGTATTAAATAATGCATCAACTAGAGAAAAGTAACTAGCATGACAACCAACTATGTACTAGTCAAATAAGAATAAACATGTTCCATCTTTAATAGAAGCTCATGATAAATAGTTAGTGTGAGATAGGCGGCTATAGACTAGCTAGTATTACAAAAAAAAAAGATGTTTTGTAGCAGTTGTTTTGTTACATTTGTTGCTTAAGCTCACGATAGATCACAGCTAGTGGGAAATATCATGCATTATCATTTTTCGCAAGGTAGAAATGAATAGGGCTCCACCAAAATTGTAGGTTATATCTAGAGGCATTGTATTTTTTATTGCCAACACCAGTACTAGTTGTATTAGAACATGCAAGTTGACTTTTTAATCTTAATTTTCAAGCTTGCAAATTGAGAACTTTAATCTTCTTTCAAAGTTGTCAAGATCTCATTGCTTTTGTCAATGTGAATTTAGTTGGTTCAAATTTGTTATTTTTATTTGGCCAAGTTGCTTGACAAATTCCCATAGACTGTAAATCTTTCCTAACTTGATGATGATCTTTTGACTTTTTTGGAATAATTTAAAAATGTTTATAGGTCTCTGTCACACATTTTTCAATGGCTTAATATCAAGAATATGACATAACAAATTATATTCCTGATAGGGATGATTGAAGAAGATACTTTTCTCATATCACTAAATAGACAAGGAGCTTCTTGCATCTTCTTTAGCATTATCATTTTTGCCGAGCTCAACATTATCATCTTCAAACCGCCATAAGATATCCACACCAAATAAAATTACTAGATGATCTTTCTTTTCTTATTTATCATTTAAGTAATTCCGTTGCAATCTAAATTTTATTTCTTATAAAGGAACTATTAATATTCTATGAAGCACCACTTATGATTATGCCAAAGATGTACTACGTCGGGGGTCAAAGTTGCATGCCACACATGTCAACTGAATATGAACGTTCCAACCAAATAACATATTCCCAAATCATGAAAGACACTAATCATCTACATCAAAGTTGCAGGCAAGTTGAACATTGCCTCTATGCCTACAATCCACAAGTCCAACAATTCTCATATCAACAGTTAGAGATACACATTTATCCGGATGCTCTTCTTGAAATGATCATGTATAAAAGGAAGGAGCTCTATTTCATACACATACCAAATAAAAAGTTGTATGGAACTAAGACCATTGGCCAAATATTGTAACTAGTGCTAAGATTCCCAAACAGGTTAAGATCATTTGTCAAAGTAAGACATATATTTCAAAATTTAGAGCCATAACTTCTCTAGGCCTTTGAATCTCAGGGAGCATCTTCTTTCCACAGTTCCCTTCAATGCGCTATCCTCGTTTACCCAAAACTTTTTGTTTAACTAGCATCCAATATTTTAAAATTCTTTTTCAATAATATCCAATATTCTAAAGTAATTTTTAGTACTTTTAATATTTTCTAAAATATTTTTTTCAGTAGCTCAATATCTTAAAAAATTTTATTCTTCTTGTTAATGCCCCCATTGTTCTTGTTAAATCATATATTTTTTTGTTAATGCTCATTTATCTTGTTAATATTTATATTTGTCTTATTAATTTATTGTTATTATTAATATTGTATTCATCTTGTTATTATTATTATTCTTATTAAAGCCCCTTATTCTACTTGTTAATGTATACTTGAACCCTAATATTTATGAGTTATTAATTCTTTTATGTTTATTGTCAATAACCTATTTTTTGTTATAAATATCTTTATTTTACTTGTTAATGCAGACATTGACACTTGCATTGAACTAAGGGCACAAATGTATTTTTGCCCATAAAATTTAATTTAATTTTGATCGAAGGGGTGCAGTAAAATTTTAGAGTTATTTAGGAGAATCTATTATTAAATTGCTATAGTGGTCTTTAAATAAAATTTTTTCTATTGATCTCTATCCTCATGGCCCATAAATTTTCCTCAAGTTACAGACATAGTTTCCAAAATTGTCCTTTCTTACCCATAAGTTTAAAAAATTACACTTCGGGATTTACAAATCACAACGATTTTATAACCGAGCTCGTTTGACTGAGGAAGTGTGGAATATAATAGAATAAAATCAGTTTCATTGTGTGTTGATACAATAAAATTTGCACTATCTAATTACATTTTTAATGCTTTAAATTTAATTTTTTAAACAATGTTTTAAATAAAATTATATTTTAAAAAAAGAGAGTTAAGATATTATCTTTATTTTAAATTTTTTATATGTTAAAAATACTTTTTATCTGTACGATTCAATGTGAACCTCTTCAGGGATGCACCTTGATTTGCCATCTGTAAGTCATAAAGGAATAAAAAGGAATAAATCTTTGGGTACAGTGTAATTGAACATTCGAAATACTCACTTCATTTGCAAAATTCTATCAACAGGGATTATGGAACACTACTACAGAATTTAATTGCCATGTCTATCACTTGACGATTAAAGACATAACTGTCATATACAATGAGGTGGTGGAATTGAGAAAAATAAGTGCATGACAAAATAAGAAAGTAGAAGAGTAGATCCAGTCTTGCTTGTTCACTATGCCAATAGTCAAAATCTTAGTCTGCAGCTTTCTCCAACCGTCTACATAATCAAGCAATTTGCAAAATGTATATTATATAAGATACGTACCAACAAATATTCACTAATTTATTACAATGCGTATATTCCCGTGAGATTGAGAGAAACAAATGTAACTTCATGAATTTTTTTGAATAAAAATATATAAAAATTTAAAAATGCCACGATAAATAGTATCTCAAAATTGATCATATATATCTAGCGAATAAATTTTATTAATTATCATGGTATCACAACTATATAATAAATAAGTTTACCTGTCAGTTTTGAAATCTTCTTTTTATCTTACCCTTCAAAATAACAACTCGAACATAGATCCAGTCGTTCATATTTTTGAAGAAGTAAAAAAAGGAATGCCTCCATGAATGGTTGAGAATTAAAGTCCCACAAACTCCCCAAAATCCAAGAATGAAGCCGAGACCCATGCTCACATAAAACCCAAAGCTTATGAGATTATCACCTCCATCTTCGTCATTTTTACTTGGATTTGGATTCAAAAATGTTGGACATGTTTCTGTAAGTGGTGGGCCACAAAGCCCCTTATTTCCCATATAACTAGAGGCATTGAAGGTTTGAAGTTGGGTGGCAATTGGAATTTTTCCTAATAAATTGTTGAAAGACAAGTTTAAGACACTGAGAAAACTCAAACTCGAGAAGCTCATTGGGATTTTACCAGAAAGAGAGTTGTGTGATAGATCAAGTGATTCCAACCTTGTCATATGACCCATGTTGACAGGAATTGATCCTCTCAAATTATTCCTAGATAGATTTAAGGAAGCCAATGCCGCAAGTATAGTTATGCTGCTTGGGATTTCTCCTGTCAAGTGATTGCAAGACAGATCAATGGTTTTCATGAGCCCAAGAATCTTACTGTACTCAGCATCTACTCCTTTCCATGACAACGTTGCTGAGTCCATGAATGGTGATGAAGAAGAAAAGTTTCCACCAGCAACACCATAAAGTTCTTGGCTCACATATGTCATGTTTGACATGGCACTCAAATTACCGAGGCAATGAGGTATATTTCCTGTCATATTATTTCTTGAGAGATCTAAGATTTGAAGATGTGGCAAATTACATAAATTTGTAGGAATGCTTCCTTGAAGCTTATTTGCTTTCAAACGTAAACCAATCAAATTGGGCAAGTATTGCCCTATCCATGATGGCAATTTCCCATTCAGATTATTCTGTCCGAAATCAATGATCAACAACTCCGAAGAATTCATCAAAGATGGCAAATTCCCAGAGAGCTTATTGTTATTCAGATGGATACTTCGAAGATGGTTCAAAGTACCAACTGAATTCGGTATTGGCCCAAAGAAATTATTGTTTTGCAATCTTAGAACCTTCAAGGAAGGAAGTTGCCCCAAACAGTCAGGAAGTCTTCCAGAAAAGAAATTACTTGAAATGTCAAGATAATATAATAATGGTTGGAAAGTTGCACAAATGAAAGATATAGTTCCTGAAAACTTATTATTCGAGAGAAGCAACACTGATGCATTTGGTGGAAAATATGGGAGGGGACCAGACAAATTGTTGAAACTCAAATCCATTTGGTCACCTGTGAAGACTGATTTTGGCAACTGCCCATAGAGTTTGTTATGGGAAAGATTCAAGGATTGTAAAGAAGTTTCCCAAAGCCATTGAGGAATTGAATCTGAAATTGACGCATCAGAAATGTCCAATAGCTGAAGCTCCCTTTGATATTTTAACCACATTGGAAAGTGGGGACCAAAATTGCAAGATGATGCTGAGAAGCTTTTTAGTTGAAAAGGAGGCACCCAATTCGAACTAAAGTTGAAAAAAATAGAGTTGTCTGACACATGTAAATATCTTAAGTCAGAGAGAGTTGAAAGATGTGTTTCATTGATGACAGAGTTGAACCTATTTGAAGAAAGATACAACACAACAAGGTTTGGAACTTGTCGAAAAGCACTTGGATGAATATTCCCATTCAACCTATTGTTGGAGAGATCTAAGAGCTCCAACGATTTAAATTCAGCAAACACAGGCAATGGCCCTGTTAAATTGTTATCACTCAAGTACAATTCCTCCATACTATTTTGAGCACACCTTAACTGTGGTATCCAATCACTTAATTGACCTGACAAATTGTTGTTGATCAACCATAATGTTTTCAATCGGCACAAATTTGGGATGGAGTTTAGCACGCTATTGTCAAGTTCATTGTCTACAAGATCAAGATGCTCAAGAGAAGTGGTATTTAGGAAAGCATCCGAAGGAATATGTCGCAAAGAATTACCAACAAGATGTAAACTTTTAAGAGAATTCATATTTGAGAAAGCTTTGGGACTAAGTTGCAAAGGATTATGTGACCCAGAAAGATCCAAAACTTGAAGGGAATTTATATTCAGAGCATTTGAAAAAATATGTTCCAAAGAGTTACCAGAGAGATCAAGATCTGTTAAGACGCTGCTAATGTTAGACAACCAGGGTAGGATTGAAGAGTCTAAATAATTGTGGGAAAGATGAAGGACTTTGAGGGAAGTGGAAGAGTTGGTGTGGACAAAGGATGCAGGATTCACATATGACATGAGGCCACATTCTTTCAAGTAAATCTCAGATAGATGAGGAGCTTTGGATAATGAAGATTGCCAATTAACAGCTTGACTTAGATTAACACCTGACAGGTGAAGATATCTCAAAGAAGAAAAGTGAGAAATCCACTCAAGATCATTCACAATCAAATCATTATGGCCAAGGTAGAGAGTTTGCAAATTGGATAGATTTTGCAGTACACGAGGAATAGTGCCACCTATTAAAGAATCAGAAATACTTAACTCTCTCAGTTGACCAAGTGAACCAATGCATTCTGGAATTTTGCTCCCATCGAAATTGTTATCATAGAGATTCAAGTAAGTGAGATGCTGCAAATCACATAAGGAGGAATCAATATTACCTCCCAATTCAGCGAGATCGAGTTTGATAACATGACCGGTGAGATTACCGCATGATACTCCAGTCCACTGACAGCAATCAACTTGAGTTCTCCAGGAGGACAGACTGCCAAACTCATCAATGAAACCATGTTTCAACCTGAGAAGAGCTTGCTTATCTGTCTCTATGCAACTGATGTTCATGTGGGAAGCACAGCAAGAGAAACATAAGAGCGCAACAAGGCAAAAGAAACTGAACTTAGGGCTGAACATGAGGATGAAGAACATGCTTGGGATTCTTTTAATCTGGATAGATGCTAGGAATAGGGAAGAGGTCTTGTGGAGGGAATGATCCTTGAGGGTCATATTTATAAACAAGCAATTCGCCAAGCTTTTTTTAAATAATTTCAGTTTAGACACTAAAATTATTGGCGTCAATGCGATAAACATTAATAATTCCCTCCTTCACGTGATTCATTACATTATTAGGTCCCTCCAAATCCAGTAATTTTGTGAAGTTTCAAAATTCGAGAACACGACATTGACATTGACTCATCAGGACTTAAATAACACGCATTGGAAAAAGTTTTCCATGACTTTCGAGAATTCTAACAAAAAGGAAATGACACTCAACAGTTTTTTTTTTTCCTATTGAAAATTATGGGTATGGATTTTATTTGAGATCAAAGTGAAAAGATATATAGAATAGATATACAAAGCGTATAAGTCATTGAAAGTAAAATATTAGAATAATTGATTATTATACTTTGAAAAAACAATTCAGCTTACAAGTTAGAAAAATGATATAACAATTATTACACCCAAAAAAAGAAGAAAAATGATATAACAAATTCACATACATGACTCATTACATCATTACAATTATTCACATACCTAATGAAAATTATGGGTATGGATTTTGTTATCCATGTGATCTATCTTTATATCTACCGTAGGAGAAGGTTGTTGTTCCTTATATTCGGGAATTAATTGTCCAGTTCAGATAAAAAATAATGGGAGACAAGCAATAGATAAGATGAAATATGAAATTGCTCTGTATTATTATCATATCATCAGCTATGTGAGAACATCAATTGTAAGAACAGATCATAATATCATAAGGAAAAGCTGAGAAATAAATATAAGAGACAATCTTTACACTCCTCCTTTTCGTTATTATACAACAAAAGAAATGATATCCCATGAAATAGGCGAGATCTAATTTTCTCACATCTAAAGGAAAATCAAGGAAAGCAGGAAAATTAGTTCCTAAAAAATAAGTGAACCAAATATCTACTGCTAGTGAGAAAATTAAATTTTTTTCTTTCCCTCCTCCCGTTATTTTTAGCAAATCGAAGGGCCCTTAGTTTGATCGCTGCCGACTGTACAAATAAGAGAAAAATGACAATCTCAAAATTCTTTTCGTTTCTGCTCTCCCATTTCCCTTCTTATTCTTATTCTGCATTTGCCTTTAGTTAAAAATATATTAAACATAGTTAAAAAAAATTATACCTATTAAAAATGAATTGTACCGACTCAAAGGCTTAGGTTGTTAGGTATTTTAGGACAATAAATTTTGTAATATAAGACTTTTTTAATAATTTTTCCAATTTTTATTCAAAATTAAAAATTCTAAATTTTTATTCATGTCATGTGTATTACAAGGTGGTCCTAGCTCTTTTCTTTATCTTACTTGTGTGATTAATTTCCAATAACATAAGCGACACTCCTTGAATTTATTTACTTTAAATTTATGTGGTTGTAAATTTTTATTGATCTCTTTTCTTCTTCTTCGTTGGATGAATATAAATCACGCCAATTTTTTCTCAATTTTATTGAAATTTATATTAATTTTATCAATCTTATTTTAACATCATGCCTTCATGAAAACTTTAGTTAATCATCCACACACACATATAGCTGGTTTGATTTAGGAAGTGATGAATATAACTTGGTTTGCTGCCAGTTAATAGTTAAAGTGTAGAATAATATGAGGTGCTAACAAGGTAAAGCTAATTGCAGGCCTTTGAATTAAGAATTATTTAATTAAATTTAAATAAATTAAATAAATTGGTTGTTGTTAAAACTTACTGTTAAAACTTGAAACAATAATATGATAAATAGGAAATTGGATATGGCTCGTAAAATAATTAAAATTGCTGAATAGACATTTGGACTTAATTAAAAATATATTGTATATAATTAAAAAAAATTATACTTGTTAAAAATATATTATACCCACCCAAAGATTTAGGTCTTTAGGTATTTTGAAACAATAAATTTTATACATAAGAAATCTTTTAGTAATTTTTTCAAATTTTTTATTTAAAATTGAAAAGTCCAGTTGTTTGAATCAAGTGATGAAATTAAAATTTATTTGAAATAATTTTTTAATTTATAACTTAAAACTTACAGTTAAAACTTAAAACAATAATATGATAAATAGGAAATTGGATATTGCTCGTAAAATAATTAAAATTGCTTAATAGACATTTATACTTAATTAAAAATATACGTGATAAAATTAAAGTTTATTTAAAATAATTTTTTAATTTTTAAAATCGGTTACTCTCATTTGAAGGATATTCTAATTAAGGAGGTTGTCGTTGCATGCATTGACTGACTCCTGCTATTAATTTCTAACAATTTTAAGTGGCACTCATTGAATTTATAACTTGAAATTATATTTATTTTAAATTCATGTGGTTGGAAATTTCATGCATGCCGTTTATATTACGAGAAGCTTCATCTCTTTTGTCACGATACATTTCTTTGTTATTTATTAACCCATAAGCACAGCTTTCACTAATCATAATTCAAATTATTTAAATTTTTTTTTGAGATCAAAGTTATAAAATATATTGAATAGATATACAAATCATATAATTCATTGAAAGTAAAATATTATTATAATTTGGAAAAAAATTAAGCTTAAAAGTTAGAAAAATGATATACAATTACACAAAAAAAAATGATATAATAAATTCACTCAATAAATTATATTATTAGGTCCTTCCAACTCCAATAATTTTGGAAAGTTTCAAAATTCCAAAACACGATGTTGACATTGACGTTGACTAATCAAGACAAGTGTAACACGCATTGAAAAAAAAATTCCATGACTTTCGACAATTCTAACAAAATGGAAATTGTTTTTAGTAACTTTTCCAATTTTTTATTCAAAATTAAAAAGGGAAGGTGTGGGGACCACGTGATGAAATTAAAGTTTATTTGAAATAATTCTCTAATTTCTAACATCAATCACTCTCATTTGAAGCATAATTAAGGAGCAAGTCGTTACATGCATTGACTGACTTATATAATTAATTTCTAACAATTTAAGTGACATTCCTTCAATTTAACATCAACATCCATCATCATTTACTTGTGTGGTTCTAAATTTTTATTCATGGCGTATGCATTACGAGATGATTCCATCTCCTTTATTTATTTTTAATAGATGAATATTCTAGCTTGAACCAAGATTCACGTATAAAACATAAGTCACACTAAGTTTCTTTTGATTTTATTCAAATTAACATTAATTTTATCATTCTAAATTCATGTTTTAAGTTTATAGAGTATTTTTTTATTTTGTTTAATATTCTCACAAATATTTATATTTTAAAAAAATGATGACTTAATAAATTTAATAATAATTTTATTGTAATTAATTAAATACTGATAAAATATGTTTAAAATTTGATTCTTTAATATAATTTAATTCATTTGAACAGTCTAAATTTTCTAATAAAAAGGCTAATTGTTTGAATCAACTAAAACAATGAAAGTATTTGAAATAATTCTGTAATTTCTAATTTAAAGTTGATCAATCACCCTCATTTGAGGTATTCTTCGTTCCACTTTTCTATGGATGACTAAACTTGTGTAATTAATTTCAAATAACATGAGTGACACTCCTCAAATTTATCACTTGAAATTATTTACTTTTTTCAGTTTATGGATTTGGAAATTTTTATTCATATCCTCTTTTTCTTTGATGGATGAATATAAATCACACTAAATTTCTTTTAATTTTATTAAAATTTATATTAATTATATCAATCTTAAGACCATGACTTTTAATAAAATTTCAACAAATCGTCAGTTAGTCATTATCATGTTGAATAATATTATGAAGTGCTAACAAGATAAGACTAATTGCAGGGTGGTGCCTTAGTCAAGTTAGATAATGTCCACATATATTAATTCTTAATATACAAATTATTTAATTAAATTTAAGTAAAGAAAATTAAATAAATTGTTTATTGTTAAAACTCACGGTTGAAACTTAAAACAATAATTTGATAAATGGGAATTTGGATATGGCTCACAAAATAATTAAAATGCCAGGGAATGAGATTAACTTCAAAATAAACTCATCCAAATGATGAGGATGAGATAACTATAATATCAATAATTGGTTTTTGTAAGCTAATATCAATACATTTTTTTTGTTATAAAATTTTTTAGAATGGGGTTTGGCTCACCTATTATCTAAGGATAAGAGAAAATCTCCTTTTCTTATAGGCAATACCAATATCGAACAGAATAAACCGTCAATTACTATCAGGCGTATATTTAGGCACCTAAAAATGAGGATACATTTCTAAATACCACGACTAGAACTACAACCAAGTGATACTTCCTATGGATTAAATATGTTTCAAATAGTTGTATGTCTCATCCCTTCGACTAGAACCTACTGATATAACAAATTCACTTGATTTATTATATTATTAGGTCCCTCCAACTCCAATAATTTTGTAAAGTTTTAAAATTCCAAAACACGGCGTTAACATTGATGTTGACTAATCAAGACTAGAGTAACACGCATTGAAAAAAAAATTTCCATGACTTTTGACAATTCTAACAAAATGGATTTTTTTTAGTAACTTTCCCAATTTTTTTATTTAAAATTAAAAAGCCAAGGTGTTGGGACCACGTGATGAAATTAAAATTTATTTAAAATAATTCTCTAATTTCTAATAACACTCACTCTCATTTGAAGCATATTACAATCAAGGAGGGCATCCTTATATGTATTGACTGACTTGTATGATTAATTTTTAACAATTTAAGTGGCATTCCTTCAATTTAACATCAACATCGATCATCGTTTACTTGTGTGATTTCAAATTTTTATTCGTAGCGTGTGCATTACGAGATTCTTCTATCTCCTTTATTTATCTTCAATAGATATTTTAAAAAAATACTGACTCAATTTATTTATTTGTTTTTGTTTTGTTTAATATTCTCACAGATATTTATATTTTAAAAAATGTTGAATTAATTAATTTAATGATAATTTTATTGTAATTAATTAAATGATGATAAAATATATTTAAAATTTAATTCTTTAATATAATTTAATTAATTTGAACAGTATAAATTTTCTAAAAAAGGGCTAATTGTTTGAATCAACTAAAAAATGAAAGTATTGCAAATAATTCTTTAATTTCTAATTTAAAAGTAATCAATCACTCTCATTTTAGGCATTCTTCATTCCACTTTTCCTTCAATCACTGACTTATGTGATTAATTTCCAACAACGTAAATGACACTCCTCAAATTTATCACTTGAAGTTATTTACTTTTTAAGTTTATGTGGTTAAAAATTTTTATTCATTTCCTTTCTTTTTGTTTGATAGATGAATATAAATCACGCTAAATTTATTTTAATTTTATTAAAATTTATATTAATTTTATAAATCTTAAGATCATACCTTTTAATAAAACTTCAATAAAACGTCAATTAGTCGTTACCAAGTTGAATAATATTATGACGTGCTAACGAGGTTAGACTAATTCTAGGGCAGTGCCCTAGTCAAGTGAGATAATATTTATATCCACCAATTATTAATATAAAAATTATTTAATTGAATTTAAATAAAGAAAATTAAATAAATTGTTTATTGTTACAACTCATGGTCGAAACTTAAAACAATAATATGATAAATGGGAATTTGGATATGGCTCGCAAAATAATTAAAATGCCAGGGAATGGGATTAACTTCAAAATAAACTTATCCAAGTGATGATGATGAGATAACCATAATATCAATAATTGTTTTTGTTAAGCTAATATCAATACATTTTTTTTATTATAAAAATTTTTAGAATAGGGTTTGACAATCTTATTATCTAAGAGTAAGGAAAAATCTCATTTTCTCATAGGCAATACTAATATCGGACAGAATGAGCTGTCAATTATCCTCAAGCATAAATTTAGGCATATAAAAACTAGGATGCCTCCCCAAACTCCCCAACTAGAACCACAACAAAGTGGTACTCCCTAGAGATCAAACATATTCTAAATAGCCGTATGTCTTATCCCTTCGCTAGCTGAACCTATTGATAATAGGTAATATCAATATATTTAATAAATTAGAGTTTGATTTAAATTACCATATGGTTCACATTAAAGAGTAATGAGCCTAAAACGAATATCACAATATTATAAAATGAGCTCAATTGTTCAATTTATGGAGGACTGTTCAATTCTTCTCTTTCAATATTGTTTTATGATTCATTCAAGTCATCTCTCTAAGAGAGGTGTCTACAATATGGTGGAAGGGGTTAGGAATAAAGACGAACAAGAGTATGGAGTACCATATTAATCAATATTAATAATATAATATATTATTTAAAGTTATATGAATATTAGATTTCTGTTTATATTTGAGGTCGCTTGATGTCTCCTGTTATGAGTGGACGTGACGAGAGGGGAAGCAAGAAAGCATATTCCATACATGTCCATGGACGAGTTCGCCTGGCCCCACCTCCTTTAAAACATCAAGGGCCCCACTCGAACGACAAACCAACTTCCACTCTTCACATATTTAAATATGTCACCCACCCTTGTAATGAAATTATAATCTCAAATTATTACGAGCACCTTGATGCATCTGTCTTTCACAAGAGCTCGGCTACTTCAGGACACTTTTAGTTTACAATGAAGAAAAACACAGAGAAGATTTGCAGTTCTCTCTTGCAGTTGAACCATAGCTCCTCAACTGAGGATGACATCACATGAAAATCGGAATGAAAAAAGATTAGATACCAAACATAATCAAATAAAGGGAATTGGAACTCATGAATTAAATTTGACTTTCCAAGAAAGGTAAAAATAAAGACAGTAGAAATTCAAATGGCAAAAATCAAAAGCTCAAAAAGTCAGAAGAAAACTCTACTCTATCATATACATTAAAATCATGAATAAGAATATATGTGAGTTTATCTATAGTGGGATAACAAAAATGATATAAAATTACACCAAAAAGAAAAAGAAAAATGATATAACAAATTCACTCGATTCGTTACATTATAAGGTCCCTCCAACTCCAATAATTTTGCAAAGTTTCAAAATTCCAGAACACGACATTGATGTTGGCTCATTAGGACTAGAATAACACGTATTGGAAAAAATTTTCCATTACTTTTGAGAATTCTAACAAAAAAGAATTTTTTAGTAATTTTTCTAATTTGTTATTCAAAATTAAAAAGGCAGCGTGCTTGAACCATGTGATGAAATTAAAAGTTTATTTGAAATAATTCTCTAATTTCTAGCATCAATCACACTCATCTGAAGCATATTATAATCAAGGATGGTGTCGTTATATACATTGAGTGACTTGTATAATTAATTTCTAACAATTGAAGTGGCATTCTTTCAATTTAACCTCAACATCATCGTTTATTTGTGTGATTCTAAATTTTTATTCATGGCGTGTGCATTACGAGATTATTCAATCTCTTTTGTTTTTCTTCAATAGATGAATATTCCAGCTTGAACCGTGTTGAATTATTCGTTACCGTGTTGAATAATATTATATAGTGCTAGTGCCTTAATCAAGTTAGATAATATCTACATCTATCAATTCTTAATATAATAATTATTTAACACTAAATTTAATAATTATTTAATTAAATTTAAATAAAAAAATTAAATAAATTGTTTATTGTTACAACTCACGGTTGAAACTTAAAACAATAGTATGATAAATGGGAATTTGGATATGGCTCTCAAAATAATTAAAATGCCAGGGAATAATGAGATTAACTTCAAAATAAACTCCTCCAAGTGATGAGGATGAGATAACCATAATATCAATATATTTTTTTTGTTATACAAAATTTTAAAATGGGGTTTGACTCACTCACGATCCAAAGGTAAGGCGAAGTCTTCCTTCCTTTTAGGCAATACCAATGTCGGACAGGGCGAGCTATCAATTACTCTCAGGCATCCAAAAGTTAAGATACCCCCTTAAGCGCTGCTTCTAGAATCACAGTAAAATAGTATTTTGTAGGGATGAATACTCTCCAAATAATCGTAAGTCTCATTCTTTCGCCAATTGAACTTACGGAAGATGAGAAATATCAATAAATTTAATAAACTAGCGTTTCAATTAAATTGCCATATAGGTCATATTAAAGTATAATGGGCTTAAATAGAATATTATAGTATTATAAAATGAGTTCAATTCACTGGTATTATAATATCAATTTCTCAAATGTTCAATTCATGGATGAAACGTTCAATTATTCTCTTTCAATATTGTTTTATGATCAATTCAAGTCCTCTCTTTAAGAGAGGTGTCTACAATATGGTCGAAGGGATTAGGAATAAAGACAAAAAAAAGAATGGAGCACCATATTAATCAATATTTATAATATAATATATTATTTAAAGTTATATAAATATTATATTTCTGTTTATATTTGAGGTCGCTTGATATCTCTCTTCATGAGTGGACATGACGAGAGGGGAAGCAAGGAAGCATATTCCATACATGTCCATGAGTTTGCCACCTAGCCCCACTCGAACGACAAACAAACTTCCAATCTTCACATATTTAAATATGTCACCAACCCTTGTAATGAAATTATAATCTCAAATGAGAATGGGGGGTTGTGAAGAGAAAGAGACGAAGGATCTGCAACTTGGCTAATGAATACTCTCACCCTTTGTCATCCATAATGCTCCTATCTAATGAGAAACGATAATATAAGATTATATTGAATATGTGTATTCCTTCTTTAGAATATCATAATAATAATCTTCCTGAACATTCTCTACACCTAAATTTTGATCTCCATAACAGAAAATCAAATAAAGAGTTGCAGCCAAAATATTTGAAACAATTATGAAAACAAAAATTGATATGACACGGTCTGTTATTCATGAGATTAGTTTCATCGTAAGCACCACCTCATTCAAATTATTATGATGAGCACATAGAAATAGACACAATTCAAAATTTGAGATTATCAACTGTAAGATATCTGACAAAGTTAAATAGTATCCATTCATGTTCTTCAATTCAGCATTTCAATATCTTCCACAGTTCTACCCTATAATCAACACAGAAATTCTTATAGTTGCAAGTATAATTGAATCTAGCTTCAATATGGTAAATATGAAATACGCATCAACATCATGGCCTTGAAATGCAACAAGTTTGCAAATTTTAAGCCACACCTCTAATAGTAATCCCAATCCAAATGTGGCAAAAGATTATCTTGAAATGCTCAGCAATTCTTAAAAGTTGATGCATAGTAACATATTGATAACCATTCCCTCTAATCTTAAATATAAGACTTCTTATATTTAAGACTAGAGAGAGTAATTGTTCTCCGGATAGTTTATACTATCAATTATCATTACAAGTTGTATCTCAAGTCATAATTATATACCATTTGAGACTCTAAAATTTCATGAAACATCCTCTTAACAAAAAATATAAGGATATGCTATAGATTACTGAATAAAAATTACAGAACTACAGCACCATTTGTGACACCTGTCCTTCAGATATTCTTTCATCAGTATCTTCCTCTTCTTTGCTCATGTCGATTTCCAGAAATTGTTGATTGCTTTTTGTAATGCTCTCACCACTCTCTATTAAGGAAACCTGATCTACCAATTTAAAATTTCTTTTGTAATTCCAAACAAGCATAGAAATGTAATCCTGAGGTGAAACAAGGCTCTCCTTTGTTCCTCCAAAGTCTTCGGATCCTCGAGTTTTATGGTCGGGTATCCAATTACTCGGAAACGGAGTGTATTCTGTCTCTGGCACAAGGGCCATCCTAGTATGAGCTTGAGTGGCATGACACATTCTAAAACATGGCTGTGGATCTGGATCTCTATCTCCCTTCAGAAAGTTCAATTTTCTGAATTGCTTCATGCATTGCTTTAAAATTTCAGTGACAGATAAAAGGGTTCCTACACCCTTTTCACTGATGATCTTACCACCGGTTTGTGGTGTCTCGAACGGTCGGATAGACCACCCTCCTGCATAATACATGATCAAGAAACATTATACCTTTAGTTATATGTTCTATAGGAAGGCTCTCATTATCAAGCTTAAGCATATACTTCTGATAACAAAACTCGATCAATTGCTTTCTCAGCGTTACTGCATCTGCTCTAGGACCCCGAACACCGATTAAGATATGCCCTCCATAACATATATAATCCATCTTCCGAGTTTTATAAGGTCCACTTGTGACCACATATTCTGGCCAGGATGTGTTTCCTTGCTCTGCTTCAGTTTCAGGACTGTTCCATATGACATCACTCTTTGATGGGCCATAAAACTCCTTGATCTTCCCTTCCATCCAGCGGTCCAACTCATCGAAGCAAATATTTAGCCAACAGAGAACTAAGAATTCCACATTGCCCCCAATTTGGAATTTTCTCTGCCTCCTCGGGCAAATCTGAAAAACGTTAGCCAATAAGGATCAGGCTTGGGCTCATCTTCCACTAGCACCCTTTTCTTCTGGTACTTCCTCTTCTTTTTCTTCTCCCCATCATCAACTTGACTGGTGATGACTAGTGTTGTCAATGCTGCTTTCACTAGATCAGTAATCTTTTTATCCCTCACATCTCTCATTAAAGCATTTATCACTAACCCTACCTTCACATTCCATCCAAAATTTTACTCAAACCATCCTTCATATACCACAAATAGCCTGCAAAGTTCCTCCTAATTACCCTCAGGACTGTGTGCGCAGTCCTTCCTGGTCTATATGCAAATGACTTTTGTGAAAACTGAGATTCATAAATTGGCTCCAAAACCATAAGCAAACCTCCTGAATAATTTTATCTTGAAATGGTGCTGGCTGCGTAGTTGTTAAAATTGCTTTAATCTTTCTCTTTGACAAGGACTGATAATCAGTCTTATCCTTGGGAGATTTTATAATGAAGTACCACCGAGCTCCCCATTTTAACCTATTATCAAGAACAGCATTTCTAAGTGCCAACAAGTCTTCCAGAGCCGAACTTTGCACAGCACTACGAGGGATATAAGCACCTGTCATCAGCACAAACTTTCTGGTAAGCCAACACCCACAATTCAAACCGACAAAGATAAGAGGTCAAGTTGGCCACAACCCTATCAGGTTCACGGTAATTCTCAATCCACATTTGACAACAAACTGAAACCCCATCCTCCTTCATCAAACTGGAGGGATCATTGGGATCTGGTGTATGTGGACGCAGTGGAGTAAAGGAGGGCGACCGATAGTTGGCAAAACCATTGGCTACAGGATTTCTGCAACTAGGTTGAGAAATTATCCAAGTGGAGTTGCAAAAGTGTCCGTAAAATGGGATTACGAATATCCAGTAAAATTTCCATTAAAAAAAATCAAAAAGGGCAAGTAATTATGTTCTCCTTCTATTCGGGCAACGTTTGGTACAATCTAAAACAGTAGATGTTCTAATAGGCAAAATATCAAGATAGGAAAAAAAAACGGGGAAAGAAAAAAGAAAAGAAATATCAAAAAGAGAAATATAAAGAGGGGTAAGTACGTGTCTGAGGCTTTATTTGGTTCAACTGAAGGGAGGATATGTTAGGTTAATTTAAAAGAGAATAGGAAAAAGTAGAGAAGGTTAATTAATTATGTATTTTATTTAGTTCAGAATGGGAGAGGAGGGGAGGGGAGGGGAGTTAATTATAAATTGATAAATATACCCTTATCTCTTTATTTAAATTTATTTACTCTTTATTTATAATATTCATATCAAAATTATTATTTTTTTAATTTATAAATCTTAAATTTTTTATCTCATTTATATATATAATAAAATTAAAAAAATATGATAAAATTTTAATATTATTTTTTATTAATTATATAATTATTATATACTTTAATATAATATATAAATAATTTATTATGTTTATTAAATTTTAACAATTAAAAAAATTAGGTGTGAGAAAAATAAAAAAAAAGATTTAAGGGTACAATTGGAATATTAAATAAACATCAAGGGTAATTTGGTCATAAAAGTGAAAAATTTTCTCTCCCCTCCAAAAACCCCACAATTCTTTCTAACCAAACACATTTTTTCCTCCCCTCCCAAACAAACGTCTCTCATCTCTCTCCTCTTTACTCTCTCTTCTCTACCCTCTCTTATCTCTCATCTCTCATATTTCCTCTCTATCATATCTTATCTCTCATACTTTAATCAAATCATACTCTTTTTGATAATTTATTAATATAAAAAGTAATTCTACTACTAATCATCTAAACATTTCTATTTTTAAAATATATTCTTCCCAAAATCTATTCTCCAAAATCTATTCTTTCTAAAATCTATTCTCCAAAAACTAATCCAAACATGTCCTAAACCATAGTTTAAAACTAATGTTTCAAATCAGCTAGTCAAGTAGTTTATAGAATAGTAAAAGAGTTTATAAACTAACTAATTACTATATTATCCTTACTTTTTATTACACTATCTCTTCTATTTTTCTTACATCCTCTCTCTTCTCTTCTACTTTTTCTTACACTATCTCTCTTTTTTTTCTTACACCCTCTCTCCTCTCATCTCTTATCTCTCCTCATTTAATATTTATACCATTTTTTATAATTTAACAATAATAAAAATATTTCTAAAAATAATTATCCAAACACTCATTTATTTAAAATTATTGTTTATTTTATAATTTTTTTTCAAAAACCTTTTTTTAAAATGTGGCCAAAAAAGTGCTTTTTTATAAATCTTTTTTCAAAATCTTACCCAATTGAATTCCACAAAAGCAGAAATAAAGCTGGCAGCTTTATCGTGTAAGAAAACTAGAAAGGTACATGGAGCTAGCTTGCACGACCTTCCCAGAAGACAGTATTTCTGAGCTTTCGGGTTCATGTACGTGGAGCTATCTTGCACGACCTTCCCTGAAGACGGTTCATTTCTGAGTTTTCGGGTTCATGTGCGAGATGCCGAACGAAGAGAGAGGAGAAAGTTTGGTTTTTGCTGTGAATGGAGAGAGATTTGAGCTCTCAAGTGTTGACCCATCAACCACTGTGCTTGAGTTCTTGCGTACTCGGACTCCATTCAAGAGTGTCAAGCTCGGCTGTGGCGAAGGTCTGTCTCTGAGAATCTCTGCTCTGATCTTCATGTTGACAAGCTAGTGTTCTAGATTTTTTTAGCCATGATTTCAAACTGGTTAGTCTGGTCAGCTTGCATGGCTCATAAAGGACTGATAATACTTTCATGAGTGGCTCATGTTGTAACAGAGTTTTGTTGGAGATCATCTGTTGTTTCATATGCTTCCTCAGTAAATTCGTATCCAGGCTTATATTTGCATCGAAGTTTTAGACATATAGGTGCCCAATAATGACAAAAGGAAAATATCAGTCTGAGATTTTTCTTTAGCGTTAAAACCAGTTTGTTTGAAGTGTTTCTAAGGCTCTTGCAGCTGTTCCTTCATTACTGTTCCTTGAACTTCTACTCTGCTTTAGATTTTTCTTTAGTTAAATTACAGACTTTGTTGATTGATATGAACGTAGGGAATAGTCCCTTCTCTGTTAATTTAGATTCCAACGTTTTAGTTTTTGATAACTGTATTCTATCCTATGATTGAAGTTCTTGTTCGAGTTTTCATTTATTAATTTCTTTTGTCTATGAAATGTTTCATCAATTTCTCATTTCTTGGTTCAATCTGGATGGTTTGCAGGTGGTTGCGGTGCTTGTCTTGTTTTAATATCTAAATATGATCCTGTGCTTGAGCAAGTTGAGGATTTCACAGCAAGTTCTTGTCTCACACTTCTTTGCAGCATACATGGATGTTCCATAACTACAAGTGAAGGCCTTGGAAACAGTAAAGATGGCTTCCATCCAATTCATGAAAGAATTGCAGGATTCCATGCTACTCAATGTGGATTTTGCACTCCTGGAATGTGTGTTTCACTTTATGGAGCTCTTATCAATGCCGAAAAGATCAATCGTCCTGAACCTCCTTCAGAATTCTCAAAAGCCACCGCTGCTGAGGCTGAAAGGGCTATTTCTGGGAATCTTTGTCGCTGTACTGGGTATCGACCGCTTTCTGATGCCTGCAAAAGTTTTGGTTCTGATGTTGATATGGAGGATTTGGGCTTAAACTCGTTTTGGAGAAAAGGAGAATGCAATGACGTAAAGAGAAGGAGGTTGCCAAAATATGATGATCACCATAAGAAGATTAAATTTCCTGAATTTTTGAAGGAGATCAAGCCTAATGTGTTCATGGCTTCCCAAAAACATATTTGGCTCAGTCCTACTAGTCTAAAGGAGCTCCAAGGATTACTGGAACCAAACAATAGTACTGGAACCAAGATAAAGCTTGTTGTTAGTAATACAGGAATGGGTTATTACAAAGATACAGAAAGCTATGACAAGTATATTAATCTGAAGGGAATTTCTGAGCTCTCAAAGATAAAAAAGGATGAGACAGGGATTGAAATTGGAGCAACGGTGACTATATTTAAGGCTATTGAAGCTTTAAAGCCCAAGAGCGGATGTGAGTTTCTCTCTGACTTTGATATGATACTTGAAAAACTTGCTAATCACATGAACAAAATAGCATCAGGCTTTATAAGGAACACAGCTAGTGTAGGTGGAAATCTAGCGATGGCACAGAAGAAACATTTTCCTTCAGATTTAGCTACGATACTTCTAGCTGTGGATCCAATGGTTCATATAATGAATGGCACAAATTTTGAATGGCTTACATTTCAGGAGTTTTTGGAAAGACCACCACTGAGATTGGAAAGTGTGATTTTAAGTATTAAAATCCCATGTTGGGCATCCAGTAAAAGTGCTTCTCCAAAACATAGAAGTAAAATTTTCTTTGAGACTTTTCGAGCTGCTCCTCGACCCCTTGGAAATGCACTGCCTTATTTAAATGCAGCTTTCTTGGTTGAGGTTTCTCAAGGAAAATATTCAGAAGGGACTTCGATAGATAATTGCCGGCTTTCTTTTGGTGCTTATGGGACCAAACATGCAAGAAGAGCAACAAAAGTTGAGGAGCTACTAGTCGGAAAATTGTTAAATTTTGGGCTTGTATATGAAGCTGTCAACTTGCTTACAGCTAGTATTGTACCCGAAGAAGGAACATCAAGAATTGCTTATCGGTTAAGCTTGGCAGCTGGTTTTCTCTCTGAGTTCTTAATCCCTATGATTGACCATTCTGATGAAAATTTAAATAATTGCTCAAATACATATACTCCTTCGTCATTCATTAGGGCTTTTGACATAGAAAAGAATATTGGGCAAGTTCATCATGACAAAGTTCCTCATTTACTATCATCAGGAAAGCAAGAGATTCAAGTAGATGATGAGTACCGCCCCATTGGTGAGCCAATTACAAAATCCGGGGCTACCTTACAAGCTTCAGGTTTGTTTTATATACATTCAAGTTTGAAAATCATTTGACAACCTATTTTCTTCCCATGTTAATGGCATTTGAAAGTAGTAAGCACATGTTTTAAAAAACATGCTGGCATCTTGTTTTGCAAAAACTTTCAAGTATAGATTAACAACTTTGATATGCATTTTGCATTCTAGAAATTCTTGCAGCATGCGATTTTTACATTCTATCATGGATTACCTGACTCATCTACTAGTAAAACTAATGATTTAAACAACTCAATCCTGTTCTCCTGGTTTGACCTATTCATGATTTCACGATTTGCATTATGCATTCTCTAATTACCGTTTATTTCAAGTATAGATTACTATGATTGAATTCGGTTTCCCAAGCTCCTAATTTTTAGCAACTTTTGCATGCACATTCTTGTTTTCTAATCTCACTCGCTATACTATCTGCCTCAAGGCATGAATCAAGTTGACTCTGATTAAAAAACAAACATAGACTTCACTTTCAATTCTTCTGCTAATCTTTATCCAATAAACTAAGCGTATTTTCTTATTTTGGCTATCTCTATTTTATGTGTTAAGATTTATGCGTTAGAATATCATTTTATTAAGTACATATTTTACAAATAAATCATAGGTGAGGCAGTGCATGTGGATGATATTCCTTCCCCGACAAATTGCCTACATGGAGCATATATATACAGTACAAAACCTCTGGCAAGGGTAAAGAGTATAAAGCTCCAGCAACAAGATGAAGTGAGGGCAATCATTTCAAGTAAAGACATTCCTGATGGTGGGGAAAATATTGGCTCTAAGTCTATGTATGGTGTTGAACCTTTGTTTGCAGATGAGGTTGCCAAATGTATTGGTGATCGTGTTGCCTTTGTGGTGAGCGCATGACTCCCTCATTTTGGTCTTAGCTAAAAGGGGATCCTATTTTACTTATTATTGATTAAATGAATTTGTTTAGGTTGCAGACACTCAGAAACTTGCAGATATGGCTGCAAACTCTGCAGTTGTCGAGTACGATTTCGAGAATCTTGAAACACCTATTCTATCCATGGAAGACGCTATTGAAAGATCTAGTCTTTTTGAAATTCCTCCTATGATGTATCCACAACAGGTTGGTGATATATCAAAGGGAATGGCAGAAGCAGACCACAAGATACTTTCTGCTGAGGTGCAGGGATTACATTTATTTTTTCCTTTGTATAATCATTACCCCTTCTATCTAAAACAAACATGCTGCTGAAGAAGAATGAAATGATTTCCTTGAAGTATAGGTGCTATAAATTTATATATCAAGCGTATTCTGTTACCTAATAATTTTACTTTTTTTTATTTCCATGCCATGTCTCAAGTATCAGTTTTCACATTTATCTTTGGCGTCCATATTCTGACAATTTTTGTGTATTTATTTGAATAACTTAAATTCCAGATTAAACTTGGGTCTCAATACTATTTCTATATGGAAACACAAACTGCACTTGCTTTACCAGATGAAGACAATTGCTTAGTGGTTTACACTTCATGTCAAGGGCCAGAGGATGCACAATCTGTTATTGCGAGATGCCTAAATATTCCTGAGCATAATGTTCGTGTAATCACAAGAAGGGTTGGTGGTGGTTTTGGTGGAAAGTACGTAAAAGCCTTTCCTGTAAGTATCTAATTTTATATTAATCTTATTTTTTATATTCTTTCTACTTTGTTTCCTTTGACCATAAATTTGAATTTGAATAGCTTACTCTTACAAAGCAAGCAATGAATGTGAGAATTGGTAGGAATAGCATGGGAGCTTCTTAAGTTGCTTTAGAAGAACTGACCAACATTTGTGCATGATGTAGATTTAGATGCAAGATATATGATTTTTTTTTTTTTGTGAAGCAAAATAATTCTAACATACCAGGTTACAATAGAATTGTAGTTGTAGTTCAACAGAAGAAAAGGGATCTTATATGCAAAGTGTTCATGATGGTTTAAAGTAAGTACTTCCAATTAAATCTTTCAGATGGCTACGACATGTGCACTTGCAGCTCACAAATTACGTCGCCCCGTCAGGATGTATATGAATCGTAAGACGGATATGATTATGGCTGGAGGAAGGAGTCCTATGAAGATAACTTACAATGTCGGATTTAAAAGTAATGGGAAGATTACTGCTTTAGACCTTAAGATATTGATAGATGGAGGGCTATATCCTCTTCTATCTCCAGTTATCGCACATACTATGGGTAATGCACTCAAAAAATATGACTGGGGTGTTCTATCTTTTGATATAAAAATATGCAAAACTAATCTTCCCAGTAGATCTATAATGAGAGCCCCTGGGGATGTTCAAGGATCATATGTTGCCGAAGCTATAGTAGAATATGTGGCATCTACACTTTCAATAGATGTGGATTCTGTGAGAAGCATTAATTTCCACACATACAAAACTCTCTGCACTTTCTACAAGAATTCTGCAGGTCAACCTCTTGACTATATCCTAGTTTCAATATGGAATAAGTTAGCTATTTCTGCAAGGTATGACCAGAGGAGAGCAACGGTGAAAGAGTTTAATAGCAATAACATTTGGAAAAAAAGAGGTATATCTCGTGTGCCTGTTGTGTATGAAGTGGATGTGAGACCATCACCAGCAAGAACAAGTATTTTAAGTGATGGATCGATTGTTGTTGAAGTTGGAGGGATTGAAATAGGTCAAGGTCTCTGGACTAAGGTGAAACAAATGGCTGCATATGCTCTTAGTTTGATCCAATGTGACGGATCTCAAGACCTCTTGGACAAAATACGTGTCGTACAATCTGATACATTGAGCTTGATTCAAGGAGGGTTTACAGCTAATAGTACTACATCAGAGTCGAGCTGTGCGGCAGTTAGGCTTAGCTGCAATGTCTTGGTTGAGAGGTTAATGCCACTCAAGGAAAAGTTGCAGAAGGAGATAGATTCTGTTAAGTGGGAGACACTTATTTCTCAGGTATGGATCCTTATTTTTCATGCTTTGGTTATAATGTATAGATGAGCTTTTTAACAATCATGTGGTAACTGTCCATATATACCTTACCTTACTAAGTTTGTTTCAGACACCAATGCTTTAAGGGAAATAAAGGGTTAATACTATTGTTGATCCTTACAGTTTGATTAAATTTTAATTTTAGCCCTTATAGTTTTTTAGTTCCGATAATTTTATAAGAACTTGTTTTGAGTATAATGGCATTAACTTTTAGTTATCTCTATTAAGTACAGGGACTAAAACTAAAACTCATTCAAAACTTATCTGGTCTTTATACTTTTAACGAGTTTTGGTTTTGGTCCCTATACTTAATGACATTAACTCAGACCAAGTCCTTATGAAACTTTAGGGAACAAAAATTATGATTTGAAATTACGGGGACCAACAATGGTTTTAACCCAAAAATAAATATATTCTTCAAGTAAAATATAGAGACCTCTCGACTTTTACTGAAATTATATAACTACCATACATTTTCAAAACGAAGACAAATTTCATAAAATTTGCTATAAGTATGCATGCTTCCTTTTATTTCATTTATTGTATTTTATTTTATTTTTTGAAGGCTTTGGAATAAACCATAGAGAGATTAGTTCAGGAATTTATGAACATGACGCATACCACTTTTGCCAAAGCATAAGAGGTCTCTACAATACATTGGAGTTGTGTTACGAATAATAAAAATCATTGTCAATGGCATGAGTATTATCATTATGTGCCAGACAATTTGTGCATTATTAACTTGTTTGAAGGTGTGCTCTATAGTAAAACGCCAATCTCTTAATCAGTTATTTATGAGATTCATGGCTTCTGCAAATTTTATATAAGAACATTTTTATTTTCAAAACCTATACAAACCAAGAGAACATTATCTAACTACCATGTAATCAACGATGTCTCCTTGTGCAGGCACATTCACAAGCTTTGAACTTATCAGCAACATCATTTTATTACCCTGGCAATACTACCAATGGTTATCTCAACTACGGTGTTGCAGTGAGTGAGGTAGGCTTATTTCTTCATTCAATTTCTTATTCAGAAAGTCATATTTTCTAAAGCTCATGAATGGTTATCAATAATGCTAATCAAAGGTTAGACAATATTTTGCAGGTAGAAATAGATCTTCTAACAGGAGAAACAACTGTTCTGGAAACAGATATTATATATGATTGTGGAAAGAGTCTCAATCCTGCTGTAGATTTAGGACAGGTGAGCCAGTTAAGATTTCTAATTTCTATTCTCTCTCTCTCTCAAAATAGTTGTTGTTCAATGTAATGTACAAAAAATAATCGATGAAAGATATAAAATCTATAATAAGCCACATTATTTAAGTCATGAATAATGTGACTTGTCTCAAACTAAAGATTATGCATGGGAAACATGTCTAGTAAAAGGAAATATTAAATAACTTATATTTTTAAAAAATTTGAAATGTTTTCCATGCCAAGCTAAAATACATTTATACTAATTCACTAACTGCCCTCTACATATTTTCTCTCATATAAAATGAGGGGTCAATAAGGAGTAAAAATTAAAAATTATTAATTATTAAATTTTATGATAAAAAATTATTTTGAAATAAAACAAAAAATCTGGAGAATTATTTTTTTTCAAAATAAGATAATCATTCCAAGAACTATACGAATAAGCTAGGAATAAGATGATTATAAGCCTCTATGGGGTTTATCCTAGCACAGCAAGCCAATCGAATTAAATGGGGGTAAAAATGAATGGATTTTCTTTACTTATTAGTTCAATTATAGTGTTCAATTATCAAACTATTATTCTTGGACTACATAAGCATTTTTTTGTCGTCCTCTTAGTTATTACTTAGTTCTGCTAGTTAAGGATATATAAATATAGAAAGTTAACAATGTACACTAGTCAGAAATGATGTGGTTCATTTTGGGCTTTGTGTAAATGCATGGAGTCCATGTCATTTAGAAGTTAAGGGACTAATATAAAAAGAAACAGACTTAAATATATGCCAGATTTTGAGTTTTTCTCATGCAGATAAAAAGTGAAGTTATTAGATTTTGTAGTTGCCCAGTTTGACATAATCATTTTCACCTGTTGCAGATTGAAGGAGCATTTGTGCAAGGATTAGGGTTTTTCATGCTTGAAGAATATGAAACAAATCATGAAGGATTAGTGTTAGCAGATGGAACATGGAATTACAAAATCCCTTCATTAGACACTATACCTAGACAGCTCAATGTTGAAATTGCCCACAGTGGACATCATCAGTATCGCGTTCTCTCTTCAAAGGGTATGGCTTTTTAGTTCAAATATTATTTGCAAATGGTTGCTTCTACTTAGAACATGCCTGTAAAATGAATCGTTTAACAAATTAATACTCCCTCCAGTCTATAACACAAGAGCTAGATAACTCTAATTACTATATATTAAGAAAATTAGTTAATTTAATTATTTGTAATAAATGTATATTGGTTTCTTTAAAATACCTTTTTTAATTATATACATTGTAACTATCCCATGATAGAAACTCCCTTACCACATGCAATCAGTATAGATTCTTTGGAGGGGAAATTATAAATTTAGGAGACAAAGTAGGTTAGAATCATATATTTATGACCAAAATAAATTCTATGTATATTTCTTATAATTAGGATTAGAGGTAGTACCTTTTAATTTATTTATTTACTTAGAATTTTGTTCAAGTCTGTTGAACCTAGAATTTTGTTCAAGTCTATTGAACCTTCTGTGAATGAAAACATAGCATGGTGATGGTGTTGGATTTGATACGTGAAATGATTTAGAATTTGATTCTTGGACACATACATTGCTAAAAAGGTATAGAACAGAGCCTCTGAAGTTGAAATTTGTGAAGTTAAACTTAAATTGTCAGTATAATATGTATAATATCAATTCTTTATGTTCAACTTCATCAGCTTCATAGATTGTCAACTTAAAGGATCTGAGTTCAAGTTGTCCGTCGTCTATTTGTTAAATGAATAAATTGTTATCAGAATAAGTATACATTAAGATTAATTGAACAACATAATTCAATAGAAGATATGAAATGTCTAGTGACCAAACATTTGATGGTGCATATTGTAAAGTGGCTTTACAGTATCTTTCGATAAGCAGCTTGTGCCTAGTTCTTTTGGGGAAAAAAATTAAGAGAAATCGTTGCATCTCTCTTCTCTATTCAAAGGTACGATAAAACCAAGAATAAAAGTGTAATACAACATTTCAATTTAGTTCCTTAATTTTATAAAGTATATTTTCAGTCCTCTAAGCTAATGTTGTTAGTCTCAAATAATATTTTGTGAAAAATTATTGAAAATTAAACTTAACATGAAAGCATTTGAGAATGTTTTGTCAACATTTGAATTTTCAAAGTCACCATTTTTTTTTTTTTGTTAATGGCATTAGGATTAGAGGACTAGAAAGACAATTTATAAAATTAAGGGATCAAAATGAGAGTTTGTGTGAAGTTAAAGAACTAGACATACAGTTTTGCCCTTTGAACAATGCTTAGTTCTCTATAGTTAATTGCTAAAGTAAGGTGTGGGTGAAGCTTCCCTTCAAGGTTTTTGGTCCTGGCTTGTTCAGGTGAACACGATGTTAGCCTATGTTGTGTACACTTGGACATGTTAGGACCATTTCACATGGAGAGAAACCAAACCAGAAAGGTTTGTAAAATAGGGGTTTACTTAAATTTTGGTAGTCATTACAATTTTAGCTTTTCTTTTACCCTAACTTCTAGCAGAACTCTCATACTAACTGATACTTCAAATCTTGTTTATGCAGCTTCCAGTGAGCCGCCACTACTTCTAGCGGCATCGGTTCATTGCGCTATTAGAGCAGCTATCAAGGAGGCTAGAAAACAGCTTAATTCATGGAGCAACTCAGATGTACTTGATAAACCATTCCAGTTGGATGTTCCAGCAACCATGGCTGTGGTAAAGGAGTTCTGTGGATTGGACATTGTCGAAAGATACTTGAAATGGATGATGGGCAAAATGTGAAGGAGGAAATAAATTAATGTGTATTTCGTGTTTGGATAAGGAGGAAATATGCACTGGTTTTTCATATCAAATATTAATTTAATAGCACTATTAGAGTTTAGGGTTTGAAAAAAAACACTATTAGAGATATTATAGGGAGTTCTCTGTTTTATTGGTTTCTTGTAAAAACATTTTCGAGAAACCAAGAATAAGGAGAAATCAAACATAAAAATAATGGACTTCTATTCGTCTGCAAAGCACATGCTGAAGAAAACAGAATAAGCTCATAAATCAAGGAAAACATTCATAGATTGTATACTATATTTTATCCATGACTTGAATAACTACTAAGTTTGGTTTAGTTTATGCAAAAATGTAAACCATACACACACACGCACACATAGAGAGAGAGATTTTGCATTGTTGACCAAAAACAAAGAGCTACAAATATAGTTACAAATACCAAGGCCGCACGTGAACCCCTTCACCCAGAGATAGAACAAAGAGATTTTAGTGGTTTTCCATGTTGTTATGCTCTTGAATCAATCTGAATATACATATAAAGAACTACTAGCAATACAATTTAATCCTTAGACTCCATGAAATACATGGGATAACAAGCCTATAGAGTATGAAATTTATAACAAGTCACATAATTTATAATGTATAAATAAATATAACTCATTTTATCATGCTCTCATGCACTATAAATGGAAAAAACATCAAGTTAAAACTATACTTCATTTAATACACGTGAGTAACAACTAACTCTGCATTTGGTAGTTACTGGTTTGAGGACCAACACAAATGCGTAGAGTTCAGCTTCGCATCTAATTCAAGTATTCAGCTACCAAAAACTATTTTAACAAAAAAATACAGTGAGGTAATGTTAACACTCCAGCAAATGAGGAGATCACAAAGTAATTAATTGAGTACGGTGGTAAATTCATAAGGATACTTAACGATCCTGTTACAAACTAAACTAGTTATTAAATGGCAAAAATGTTTTAAAATTTAAACGGCCACCTTTCTCGGAGGAATGACCACATTTTTATTTCCCGGGAAAGCATTTCGAGAAATATCAACCAAGGCCTTAAAGCTATATGGTTCATGCATGGAAATCTCCGACAAAACCTTTCTGTTAAGTTGGATATTCTCCTTCATCAGCCCGTGCATGAAGTTCCCATAGTTAACCTGGTTCGTAAAAGCAAGGAAATAAATGATGAAGAGTCAGAAAAATGAACAGACCAGAGCTGATGCACGAAGATATATCTAATACTGCTTGAAAAATTGATTGCACCAATGGTAGTATACTGCAAAAAAAAAAAACTAGAGGAGAGATGTGCAAGTAAACATGGCTTAATGTGCAACTTGTAAAGGAAAGAAGGACGAGAAATCTAGGAAAAAAACCATTGAAATAACAATACGATATGACCTTGAAATACTCAAGCAACATATTTAAAGAAGCTGTGCATTTGAAATAAGACTGCAGCCAATGCTTCGAAAGCTCTCTGCATTGCATTTCAAGTACCATGTGAAACAAAACTACTAAGTGGGAAGCCCAAAGGGATTTTATGACACTTGAAATATCAATGCTAAACCTAGCTTATATGAGATTGATCAGTACAACCACATTTGTAAGTCATATGATATGAAAAAGAAATGAATATAGAAGATAACTAGATTGATGAATCACAGAAGGCTTCATAATGACAGCCCATTCAGATAACATATTAAACAGAATTCGGTGCCTTCATAAAGGGAAGAAATTAATCTTTCTAATAAGAGGTCCAATCCTCTACAAACTAGTAATTGGTATAGGAAAAGGAGTGTAATGCATACTCCATGAATGCGGGTGCCAGCATTAATCCGTTGGATCCAAAGGGAGCGCATGTCCCTCTTTTTGTTACGGCGGTCCCTGTAGGAATATTGCAAGGCCTTCTCCACCCTTTCCCTAGCTATCCTTATGCAATTCTTGGCTCTTCCACGGAAGCCCTTTGCTAGCTTGAAGATTTTATCCTTGTTCATTTTCTTGTGTTAATCTGGTCTGCAATCATAATTCCACCCATTCAACATAAGATATCAAAATAAAAGTCCTAATTTCCATCGCTGTATGATATTTTTCTTAATATATTTACATTCTTATCAATTTTGAAACCAATGAGAAGAAGGTAAGAACTGCTTTATAAACTCTTGTTCTCAGGAATCCCATTATTAATTCTTAGTGCCAAGGGAGATCATATAAAGAAAATGAACGCGTAGACAATAAGCTTAGAAAAGGAAGTAAATGACAAGTTTCAGCAATTAGAGCCTACACTAGCATCATTTCAACAGCTAATACAAGAAATGCCTTGGTAACTTAGTAAGCCAATTGATTCAGGCAACTTCTTCAAGCCACTGAAGAATGACAATGATAACACTCTTGCAATTTATGATCTTTCAATTAATTATAATGAAAAAGTTTCAAAACAAAGCAAGAAACGGTGCGAGGGCGTCTGATGCAGGGTTGACAGCGAACAGATGCCGTGGGGAACAAATTCCAATCTAGATACAAAGACAGATTGAACAAATCAATCTCCCCGGAAGTTGGGGGAAGGCAAAACCCTAGGGTTCGTACCTTCTTCAATACTTGCAAGAGAAAAACCACGCAGGCTGAACACGTTGCACAGCGTCCGACGGCGAGCTCGACCAAGTGTGGACTGTGAAATGCCGAACCAAGAAAACGAATTCCCCACTCCAACCAGACGAGGGCGTCTTTTGCCGAAGTAATTCATTTTCTATAAGGGTGTTTTTGTCTTTTTATCATTTTTAATAATTATAAAAACCAAAAAACTATAAATTTTATATTTTACGTTGATAATAATTAATTTTTTTAAGGGAAAATCAAAGTTATGCTGAATTTAAATTTATATTGAGTTAAATAAAACTGAATTCCAAAATAAAAGTAAAAAACATAATAATAATAATAATAATACTGGTTGTTATAAATTTAGATTGTTACTTTCACAAAGTTAGAACGTCACTTATAAATTTAAAAAATATTATATTTTTATAAATATAATAAAAAAATTTAAATCTTCAACCATTATTCATATATCTCCCCTCATATCTAAGAGAGTCTCGGGTGGCTAAAAGCAAAAGAAATAAGTGCCCATTTAAGATAAAATACACACGCATATATTTTTAATGAAAAAATAGTATATAAAATTTAAAACGATACAACACAGCAAATCCTCATTTTATAAAACATGGGAAAAAGAAATAAATAGTCCGTAATATATCAACAAAAACCAGTTAAAAATATAATGAACGATTATTCGTATGCATAAATTTACTTATATTAAAAGAGATATTATCTCCATTAAAAATTAACTGTAACTAAACGCAAAGAAAATTTAAAATATATATTAACTAATTTAATTAATTTTATTAATCTCTATAAATCAATAATTTAACTCCTATATAAGACTGGATGAGTGTCATGATTGAGAAAAGCAATGGAGAATAGGGAAAAATTAAAAAATGAGAACTGCACAACAACATCAGAAACATTGCATTTAACTAACAAAATTGCCCCCGGGAAAGAAATACAGAGTTTAATTTTCTCCTCCCTTCACTTGAGCACCATATCTCTCCAATTCATTTCTCATTTTCTTTCTGATCCTCAATTTCCCTGCTCCTAAATATTTAAAGAAACAAATAAACATTTCCCTCCCGATCAAAATGTTACTGACAAAATCTTACTACCTTCCCTTTCCTTTCTTTCCACCATGTCCACCGCCACCACCCTTTCCTTTCTTCCCATTTTTACCAAATTTTTTACCCCTTTTAGCAGACTGGCTCTTCAGATATGAAAGTCTGTTTGCTTTCTGCTGCCTCTCCTTTCGAATTTGATCTAAGTCTTTGATCTCTGAACGCACATGAGCATTTGGCACTGAATGCTGCTTCTTGCCGCCCTTAAATTTCCGGGGACCACCTCGAGAATGCCCTAAATGAAGGAAAAAAGAGTCAAAGTGATGAGAAATTTTCATTTTTTTAACATCCAACTTGTAATAACAACAGCATCTCACAATATCTGTTAATGAAAAAGAGATTCATTGGGTGAATGTTGTCTTCAAATAAACCCATTTGCTCAAACAACCGATGACCGAACATAATCTGCGGAAATCTACCAGTATGCTGACAAGTCTAGTCATGATTGGATTGGTCAACAAACATTATTTTATTGACAGGATCTATGCAAGAATATTTTCTCGTTCCACAGGAAACTTTACAAAAATAACTTGTGAGAAATGCAACAATTACAAAGAAAACTGCAGAATTTTACCAAGATGGATCTGATTTTAAGCAATAAGTACAAATTCATTCCAAAAAATAATTATGCCCTCCTTTTTTTTCTTATAACAAGTGGGAATTGTCACCGAGTAGAGGTATGATTGGCCTACAATTAAATCATTCCTTTAAGTTTTTGTTCTCATTTCTTCGTAGAATGCATGGTGCTATAAGATAAATCCAATGACAGGATGGAAACAATAAATTACAATCTAAAACAAGTCATTGATCATAATCAGATCTATCATATAATGAAAGTGAGCAAACAGGTTCATATTACGCCTGATAGTAAGGTTGATGGCTTTCCAAACATTTACATTCACCACATGTCATTCCACTTGTAATTAGTAACTAGTAAAAGCCAACGCCCTTTCTCAGTGAAGACACAGATAATAGCATTAAAGTAAGCTAGAACATATTTAGGCACACTTCACATGAGATAAGACAAGCCCATGCAGCCTCCTTTGTATCTATCAGGATGGTAGACAATCCCCAACATCCAGGAACTCAAATAAACATAGAATATCGAGAGAAGAGGCAAATTCATACCTGCCGAACTCGTGGATCCATAAGAATCACCTTCATTATCCATCCCCTTAAGAGCTATCTTATTGTGTGAGCGTTCTTTCCACTTCTTATATATACCAGTTTTGTTGGCCTTCACTTTTGCACCACCCTCTGTCTTTATCTATAATCATGTATAGAATATAAATATGAGGCCTTAGGTCATATAAGAAGTTAAAAGAAGAGAACCCCATATTATAGAGTAAACGACCAAAGATCACAAAAGGTGTTATACTGATAAGGTACCTTCCCATTAGCAGCAACACGTTCACCATTGTTTAGCTTGATATACTTTTTACTTTTCTGCCAATAAGAAGTATTCATGACATAAATAGGGGAATTTTGAGTACAATGGCAATAACATTAACGCACAACTGTTTCACATACCTTATCCCAATGATATACTGACTTTTGTTTCTGAATTCCAGCACCGTCATCTGCAACTAGATCGAGAACAGCTGATTCCAATCTAAAATATTAAGTATCATTAGGGCAAGCATATAAATAAGAGACAAAAGGCAGGGAGTTGATAAATCACATCTAAGTTGAATTCCAAACAGAACACATGGGAAAGACAGATATGACTTCCTGCTTTTTGCTTCAGAAACAGCAGAGCATTTTCCAAATGAAATAATTTGAGGCTGGGCCACAATTATTGTGGACAAGAAGATCTGGCACGTTTTATGTATTCCTAAGATAAACCCCTCCTCTTATCGCAAAACTCAAGGATATTGCTGATCAGTAGGTGAGTACCTGTTTGAAGAAAAGTCTTCTTTAGCCCTGACTGAAAGGCCTGCTTCCATATGCTGTCAATGATATCAGACCACAACATATATAGTTAGCCAACTTTAATGTCAAAGTTGATGCAACCACGTAGTAAATGACATGGTTGTACTCGTAATACAGAGAATGCACAGGATACAGATGGTGCGACGTACATGATTTTGGGGTATAGAACTTATGTAGTATTCCTCATCCTTGAAACTATGTGGCTTTCTCTTAGAACCAGACACTGCTGAAACCGAAAGAAACAGGATCAAATATTAATACCCTTAATATACACTTCTCTAATTCTGCGATACTTGTTTTAAATTACAATCCAAAAAGTAACTCCAACAAACTAAAACCATTCATATTTTAACATCCGATTCTTACAGCTGCTAAATTTATAATTAGCTAGAAGACAATATGATGGCTAATCAATAGGTCCTTTACGGCCCCAAGGTCCAGGGAGGCACGTCATTGCCTGAGACCCTGAAGTAACACATAAACTAGGGAAGCAAAGAAGGAACGCAAAATATAATGGTGCACAATTTGGGCAACTCTTTGACCTTTTCTTCCACTGTTATGGTATGGAATAATTTCAATGGCTCCTCTCTGATGCTCTGCACAAGTATTAGATAAATGTATACTCTATTTTATTGTTTTCTGTTTTTCTTTTTTACTTCCCTGAAATTTTACAGGTAACTTGTCTTTATCTAAACAATATTTTTCTTCTACTCGAAGTCTGGGGGGAGGGGCATGACTTTGACAATTCCATTTTTATACAACACAAGACAAAATGTCAAACAGAAAGAAAATTAAATGCCTAACACAACAGGGGCAAACCTTTTTTGCCCTTCTCCTCAGAAGGAGTGATATCCAATTCAATTTCCCCCTGCAATGAACCAAGAAATATATCATTCAAATAAATGAGTGCTGATAAAAAAATCCAAATATAACATTATTCCACTGATTCCAATTTGTTAGTACGAGCATGAAATAATAGAGTTCACCTCCAAAGAAAAGTAGTCAAATTGTAAGGAGCACAATTACAGCATTAATCACATTCACATACCTCTTTTGTGTTATTCTTAGAGCGCTGCTCGTGGACTAAATTTATAATATTCTCATGAATGGCTCTTTTTTTCTTCATCACATCAACCCATTGACCAGCAAGTCCCTGCAAGTGATCATATTTTTATGTATGACAAAACAAAGAGGAAAGCCAATTATGATTATGTGCCATTATATCAAGTAATTCAGGAAGATATATCCAAGTTGGCAGCAAATTTTCATTGAAGATAAAACTGAAACCCTTAAGGACCCAACAGGCAATTGATGTAGAAGATGAATTTTAATGCATCACACTATCTAGCATCCATAGACACAAAGATATATATAGGATTAAGAAAAATATTTTTCTATTTTCACAACCAAATGTTTAACAGATTTCCAACATATTCCAATCGGAGATATGCAAGGTATGTCTCAACATATTTACACAGCAAGAGAAGTCATAAGGACATCTTTAAGAATAGTCTTGTTATCTGAAATAATTCAATAATAAGCATCAAACAAACAAACAAATCTATGTCCAAGACACGTTCTTGCAGGATATTTCACTATAGAGTTCAAACCATACATGATTCAAGCATGTTGATCAGTAACACTTTAGATAAAAATGAAACAAGAAAATAAAAATCAAGCCCTATATGCTGAAGTGAAGGGAGAGAAAAATGACAATGAAGAATTCCAAATTTTAGAAAGACTACCCAGACATTTATATCAACCCGGTGCAGCAATATCTGAATAAATACCTCAAGCAGAAGTTAGAGGAAACAATTTTAACTAATACAATGAACTCAATGCGATACATATTATCTTTTAAAATTGAAAACCTTAAGTTTGTCTAAACAACAACATAAATAATAAAGATATTGAATTAGACCCGAACATGGGTTTTCAAATTGAAGCCATGGCGAGAAGATAATGAAAGTACCTGTAGATGCTTTGATTTAGCTGCTTCACCTTCAGCCTCCAAAACAGTCTGCTTTGGCCTAATATAAACAATTAAAATAATGCAATTTAACAATATATTAAAGAAGTAATCTACATTTGACTCCACTACTTAAATATAATATTCACTAACCTAAACTTTTTCAAGTGCTCTGAAAAAGCAAGTGCCATTAATTCCCCTGTTTCCAATACATTCTTGAAAATTGGATGCAACCCCTCACGTGGTAAATCTTTTACTCTTCTAATAGACTCCTTTGAAGGTAAGGGTTTTGTCTTCGAATATAAACGAAATGCATTTTGACAGGTCTTCTGCAATGATTGTAGCTCAACAGAAGCATCAATGGTTTCACGAACTCTGTCTGAAACAAGGTCTAAGACATTTTGAGGGAAACGACCATAAACAGTTTCTCCCTTTGCTATTGCCTGGTCAATTTTGGAAAATGCTCCATTCATATCCTGCAGAACCTCTTCTTCAGTTGGAGCAGCTCTGATTGGCCTTGAAAGGAACAAATGAAGATCCAAAAGGTATGGCATATCCTCCGAAGTCACAAAAGAAAAGGCAGTACCAGTGCGACCTGCTCTTGCAGCCCTTCCAACTCGATGAACAAATATTTTAGGCTTGGGGGGGAAGTCCCAATTGATAACATTATCAAGTAATGGAATATCTATGCCCCGAGCAGCAACATCTGTCACAATCAACAACATTGTCTTTCTTGACCTGAACCTTGATATGTGAATTTTGCGAGCATCTTGATCCATGTCACCATAACATACAGATGGCTCAATACCATCTTCCCTAAACAATGTGTTCAGAAATTCCACGTGATGTTTGGTGGATACAAATATTAGTGTCTGCTGATCAGAACTAATTTTCTCCCTAATCAAATACAATAATGCTGCATATTTTTCTTCCTGCCTCAAGGTGAAAAAGGCAACCTTCAGGTCAGGGCTAATTTTAGTTTCCAAATCCAGACGAACAAGCTGAGGGTCACGCAGGCCAGCCTTTGCAAATTCAGCAAGGGCACTAGGCAATGTAGCACTGAAAAGCAAGGTCTGACGGTTCTCACCTAGCTGCGTAAGAATTTGATGCAATTGCTGAGCAAAACCCATGCCAAATAAACAATCTGCCTCATCAAAAACAACATATTCCACAGTGCGCAGAGACATGTCATCAATTTCAGACAAATGGTGCATAAGCCTACCAGGCGTTGCAATTATAATGTCAGGATTTTGAGCTAACTCCACAAACTGACTTTCCATACTATCACCTCCAACTAATAAACTAACACGAAGATCTGACAAAAGAAAACCGAAACAACCATGTCATAAAATAGCACAAAGTCCGATTTTTCTAGGAAAAAATGACGAGTGGAATGAGATAAAGAATTTACGCTATAACATGAAACTGGTAGAACTTAAGCTATAAATTATGGGTTCTAACCTGTGAAGTGACCAAGCTCTTTGGTGAACTTCAAAGTCTGAAGCGCCAAGTCTCTTGTAGGGGACAAAATGAGAGCTCTAACACCACCCTGAGGAAGATGCTGATTCAAACGCTGAATCATGGGGACGAGAAACGCAGCGGTTTTACCAGACCCAGTACGAGCCATGGCAACCACATCAGCGCCAGAAAGAATGATTGGTATCGTCTTCCTCTGAATTGGAGTCGGCACCTTATAACCTTTGCGCTTGATTCCTCTGTACACGTTGGGGCTAAGACCCAAGGACTCAAAGCCGCCAGACTTGGCCTTCTTCTGTTGCTTCTCCTTCCGTTTCAACTCCGCTTTCGAACTCACGAGAAGAGCACCTTCTTTCGCCATATCTCTGACCTCAAGTAAAATCACGAAATTAAAAAGTTCAAAGAATAATGAATCTGAAATTGAAGGGTCTATGAAAACTGAAGAGAAGAAAACTTTAGGTTGATCAGGAAAGGAAGAGAATCTGATGGAGGGGTGGCTACTGGGTTTCAGAGCCGCCTCATCCGAGACGAAGGACGATTACCCCGTCGTTCCCTAATTTCGTCGAAAAAAGAAACGCACCGTTTAGGACTTTTTTCTCTGTTTTTTTTTTTTTCAAAAATGATCCCAACGGGCAGTGAGGGCAAAAAGTCTTCAAAGTCCAAACCCTTACACCTTATATTTGAAATTTGATAACCACTTACGTAAACTAATACTTTGAAATTTGATATGCTAAATAAATAAAAGCATAAAAATTCACATTATTATAGAAAATTGACAAGTGCCCTTATTAATTTGTTAGTTTAGCAAGGGGTTTTTTTTATTTTAAATAAAAAAATACTCCTCAGATTCTTAATATAAAATTTAATTAATTTTTATATATATATTAAAAAAATTAAATAAATTAATTAATTATAACTAATATAAAAGTTAGATAATTAATTTGAATAGATTAAAGGGTATGTTATAATTTAATATACTAATTTGAATTTTACATATTGATTTTAGACCGTCCAAATTTAATATAATTTAATAATTATATTTAATTTTTTTTGTTTTAATATATATAAAATTTAAAATAAATACAATCTTATAATTACTAATTTACTTAAAAATAAATTTATCATTAAAAAATTTTAAATTCAAATCATTCAAATTTATTTTAAATAGTTGATGTCTCATTAGGATGATGAGTATTTGGTTAGTGAGATCATAAGTCTCTTGTCTCATGCTTAAGGAGTCGTTTAAATATCTGGTTTTTGGTTTGATTTTTTAACAAGATCTTGACTACCAAATCATATCAATTGATTTGTACAAAAATATAACGATATTTTTTTTTATGAGATCAATTTGATTTTATTGAATTTTTGTTCTATTTGGTTTATGTATTATTTTCTTGGCCTGATATTTGGTTCATGTATGCATGAATTAATTAATCAAACTTGTTATTGAATTTATGTGTGTATTTGTTAAGTCTCCTCATATTTTTAACGTTCCTTTTCTTCCTCTTTTTGTCTTTTCCATATGTATATGCAGATGCTCCATGAGATTTTCAGGCCACACAACATACAATATCATTCATATTCATATATAGTTATTATAATAATTCTTATAACTAACATAAAAGATCCAAATCTCATTGCAAATAATGAAATAATAAAATAGGATATTGGGTTGATAATGTTTTAATACTACACCATTTTCATTATAATAACATATCAAATAAAATAGTATAGTAAATGAAAATAGGCTAAAAAACACACAAAATCCCTTAATCTTTAAAAAAATTTAAATTAAAACATATCAACACATTACCGTTAAAATTACAGTTAAAGATAATAATTCTTATCATACCATAATTTTTTGTATTCTTTATTATATATAATTTTTTTAAAAAAAACAACACTTGCACTATGTAATTTTAATTATTTTAGAATATTTTGCTATTATAGAATATGTATATATTTATTGTTTATTGTCGTTGATTAATTTTAAATACGAGTACACCATTAGTTAAGTATAATAAATATAATTTTGTTCTTAGTAATTAATCAATACCATAAGGAAAATACAGTTGGCCAAAAAATTAAAATTATTATTTTGGAATTTTCTTGCTTTTAATGGAGAAAATTAATTTATTGGTTCTCATAATTTGCATCTTTTAATCAAGCCCATATGATGGGAATGAGGTTTATGACTTCATGTGCTTGTTGTAACTACCTTCATGGTTTGGCCTCCAACTCTTCAGGCATCTTTATCCAATTTAATCCCAATCAATTAAAGCACTTTAAAGGCTAAAAAATTTATTAAACAAATAAATCCATACAAAAAATTTTACAAGTAATACGCACCAACATGAATCTGGTAAAACTTCATACACGTGCATGCACGCATACTTAAGTTCAAAACAGAAGGCAAACTTATAATAGCGGTCATCGGACTTATCTGGCTTGATGTACAAGTAACTAAATTCTTCAAATTTTCCAACCATCACCGGCAATACGTCCATGCCGGGCGTGGAACTTCGCGACGTCCCAATTAGGAGTGTTTGCGCCTGCATTTGATGGCAAACTAGCGAAGGTTATGTTCAAAGGATAGTCATTAGTATGTACTTCAATGGATATGTAGATGTAATTTTGATTTGCACCACCATTATCCAGCAGCGCTAGATCTTTCCAAACGACGGCTAGTGAGCCGGAGTTGCTTCTTCCTGCGCTAACGGAAGTTGCTTTAATTAATGGCTAGAAGAAAACCCGTTGGCCTTATGTAGTAAGTAGGTCCATTGTTGAGTCTGTCACCGTCTGTGTCTTCATATACTCGGCTCTGGTGAAGGGCGAAGAGAGCAAAGAAGAAGGAGAACGCAAGTAGTGGATTAGTCTTCATTGTTTGGCTGTTAGGGCTATATGGGAGACTCTACGGTTGGTTTCTGGAGGAACTTGAGTGCATATATGGCTACTTTAAACATTTTATCCTGCCCTTTATCTTTTTAACACGAACCTGTGTTTGATGTTATGCATGCAAACTAATAGCTTTAAGACATAGTTTTTATCCATCCGTTAATATTTTTTTCTTTTTACAAGAGAAAAAAAATTCTAAACTTACAATCGAAGTTTACATTACAAAGTTTGCAAATGTTGTTTCAGTAAGTAATAATATCCTTTTCATTACTTGTATAAAAAAAAGAAAAAAAAATACCCTTCCTTTACCAGTTGCAATTTCTAAGGGTAAAGGATCTCTAACTTCCACAATCAATTTTTGGTTTTGATATAAGAATCAATTCAACTCAAAATCTATTTTACCTAGAATTTTTTATCTATAATCTAATCCAAACACACCAGCGCATTAAAATGATGCTGCTACATAGCCATTTCTAACCCCAGGAGATGTAATGAAATCAAATATGAACCTCTAATACATATCAGTTTGAATGTGAATTGTAACATTCTTGATTGATAAATGTTGGTTCTAATTCTTCAAAAATGTGATCACAGTAAGCTAGCAAGTGGAACAGGGCCGTAAAAAATGGATGTCTTTCTTCTGGGAACCAAAATATCAAATGACTTCCCTGAGCTCTCCCGTAAGCAGGGCATATTTGCGGTGCTGGGATAAAACAAGTGCCACTTGGACTGTCTCTAATCTTGATTCTAACTCAACATAAGTTGAATCCTTGTGTTGATTAGCTGCATCCAGAATTGTCTGCAATATTTGAAGGGTATCTCCATGGCTGACTACCAAAATGGCACATCTGCACAAGGGGAACCAATTCTTGAGATGATGCCCTAGAACATGCTGAAATACACGAGACTTCCACAAGATGTTTAAATAACATATTCTTGAAATGAAAATCGTTACCCGATGAATTCTGACTCCATGACAGATATTGCCCTTGTCAGTCTACAAGCAACAGCCTTGACACTTTCTCCTCCTTCTGGCCTTGCAAATGGATCTTTCTCATCTGCAGCCCAAATCTCTGCATACTATTGGTAATGACGAGAGAAAATTCAGAGTTGCCTATTAGACTTTAGTGAATTAGGTGTATATATATATAAGATTTGTCTTTCCATCAAAATAGCTTATGCCTAATTGATAGAACCTACCTCAAGGTTGTAAATTTATGTATTACTCCCTCATAGTTGCCAACATTACAGATGGCATGAGAACAGTGAACACTTATAAGCACTAATTTTATTAAACAGTGGCACTGCATGGGCTTAACCAGAACCTGGCTAATGATTAGCTAGTGTTCTTAGCAGCCTTTCAATTTACCACTTTTATCACCCTCAAGAGCCAATGACCACTTACTTTGTCATGTGATTTAAGTTCAAATGAAGGACCAAAGAAGCGTTCGCGTAGATCTTCCATCATCTGCATTAAAAGGTGGATATGATTAAAGAGGTAAAATAATGTTAAAAAATATGAAAAAGAAATTGCAAAATGGATTTTGCTTTTAGAAAAATAAATGTATGAAACTAGAGGAGGAATTCTCTCGGAAGCTTCAAAGGCTCACCTTACACTGCGAGCCTTGCAAAGGAAGGTTTAGAACACTTGCAACCACTTTCGCAGTGTGGCTTGTCCTTGAAAATGGAGAGTAGCAAATGCGTACATTTTCAAGTAATATACCACTAGTCTCTAGTTCCTGTCCAAAAAATACCAGCATTCAACTAAGGAAGCATGTAAGATAGTCACTTGTAATGTTCATATAACACAAAAAATGCATATAGAATGTTCGCAGTCGAAAACAGCTCATACTCCCTTTCCGCACCTTTTTGAACATAAGAAAGATCTCTAATATGGGTAAATTTGTTAGGTAAAATGATCTTTCTGACACAGCCATTCATCATATATTGTCAAAAAAAGATCATTTTACCCAGAAAAAAAGAAGAAACAGTGTTAGAAAGAGAGAAGATTACAAGACAAGTTCTCATAAAATAAGAAAAAATGACAAGGACAACAAATTAGAATAAACGTAAGACTCAGGAATGCAACAAAGTTTCCATATCACTCTGAGTAAAAGAAAGACCTAAAAGAATAAAAAAGAATCAAAAACCAAGATTATCCTATCAGAATTGACAAATGTTCTTTTGACACAGAACATATTGCAATTGACATTTGCAATAGGACCATTTCAATCTAGTAAAGCTGATATCGGTCTATAGGCTTTTTTATATTCAGGTTAATATGAACATCAACAGACTGTCATTAAAGTAAAAGTCAAGTTAGCCTCTAAAATATTCATAGAAGTCAGTTCAATCATTTTGAGAAAATAATCCTTCTACTACGAAAACTGAGTATGATGCATGGTCCTTTACCAGTAAGACCATATACAATGAAGTTCATCCTCAGACAAAATGAACATACACACACAGGCATACTCAACCTAAAATAATAAACGATAAGAAAAAGGAGATTTGCCTCTCAGAAGATTTGTTAAATGGGATAGGTAATCAGAAAAGGAAAAACAGCTACCTTTTGAAATAATTTTCCAGCCAATTCTGCTTGATTAACTCCCTCAGAAGTCAATTCAAATTCTGGAAGCGTACCATTTTCCTGTTAATTTTTTCAGTAACTGGTCAAATGCTTTATATGGATTTCCCTTCACTTCAGGCTTTACGTTTATATTGTTGTTGTTGTGTGTTTATTCCAGAAAGAATTGAAAAGGGCAGAGAACCCTTGATCATTTATCAGGTTACAAGTCTGCTTCAGAAGAACTAATATCGATAGTAAAAGTAAGCGAACGGGAAATGTAAGAAATCAAATAACGAACCATGGAGGAAACAATAATGCCTCTCTCGTTTGGAATGCTCTTGCCATGTCTCAAAACCCAGTATCTGTTCCGTAAAAACGACGTCGCCTCCATTGCTAGCTCACAGCCCTCCTTCTTCCTCCTCCCACGCACCACGATTCCTAGCGACCAGATGCTAATGCCACAAAATTGTCACTTTTTCTATCGCTTTTTTTTTTTTCCATTTGCTTGGCTGCTTGCAGAAGGGTACCCTGTTGCTGATGATTGATACATAATGTACCATACACTAAAACGGTTAAGTAATTAAATCTTTCATAAAATATAAAGGGAGAATGACATCTGAGTCCCATGGAAGGCATAAAATGTCAAAAAAGTCCCAGGAAATGGTATAATTCATGTGAAGTCCCATGGGACCTCATATGAATTTTTTCCAATTATGAAAAGACAAAATTATCCTCAAGACTGAAATTTTTCCTTTCCTTTCTCTTTTTCGTAATTCCATTTCATTAGCATCAGGAGTCTCTCTCTCTCTTCCTGTCTCTTGCTGCCCTTTCTCTCAGCGTTTCTTGCGTTTGCGCTCGCCCAATTTCTGAAGATTTTCACCACTTGGTCCGTGCTTATGCCTCTTTTGAAGGATCATCATAGAATATGACAGTTTTAAGTCTATAGGTCTGTATTCGAATAATAATGCTGCTGTGGTTTTGCTTTTCCCGCAATGGTAGAGAGAAATATGGTTTTGCCAGCTCCTGAGGGGCCCATGACAGTTGAAACTCATCCGGGACTGATTTTTCCTGACATGCATCTCAGCACATGTTTGTTTTTCCCTTTCAGAGTGAGAGTTAGATCTTTGAAAGCTACCTCAATAGGAGGTCTTTTCCTGATGTCATCTCCAGAAGCCATTGAAATCATGCTTGAGAAAATCAAGTTCTTGTTTGCATCTTGCATTGCTTTCTCCTTCTCAATCTGACCATAAGCATACTTGAAAATTTGGCTCTTAGTAGCTGCCTGCTTTTTATTATGTTTATTTCCAATATTCAAATGAAACCCTTGATGGCTATTTGGATCATCCTCAATGGAATTCATCATTTGTGTGAGTTTGCCAGGTTCCTTCTTTGCTTTTGAATCTTCATTTACAGAATCCAGAGGAAATGATGGCACTGTAGCGTCACTTGTATTAGTTTTGGTGCCAAAGTTCTTGAGCCCAATTGGCTGTGTAGACTTTCTGCGACAAAAGGTGCGCGAGAATGACTGTTGCAATCCCGCTGCACCCTTAGCCACATCTTTTGCTGATTTCCACCGTTCACAAGCTTGTGCAATTTCTCTCACATGCTTGGCTGCATCTTCCCTTTTTTTAGCTTGCCTTCTTTCTCGGGTAGAGAGAACTTGATCAGAATAGTTATAAATGATGAGCAGTGCAGCAGTCAATACAGCCTACAAGAAAGATCAATAAGTACTCACAAGAAATCGATGCTTAGCCACTATGAAAAAGTATTGATATGCAAAAGAAAAGAAGATGAATTTTGGGGTATTTTTGTGCTGAATTCATGCTGTCTTTCTTTATTTCAATTGCAGTATAGAATACTATAGTTGGCCAGAAAATTGAATAAGAAGGTATTATATTTCATGTCAGGTTTAACAAATGCATCAAACTCAATAATATATTGGGGAATATTAACAACTGAACCAACAATAAATGATAACCACGTGGTGAAAGAATAACAACTACACCACTTATAATAACAACCCCAGTACCTGCAACTAACAATCCCATCACCTGCACTAAGAACCCCATCAGCTACAACTAACAACTCCATCAGTTGTACTTACAACCCCAGCACCTGCAATAACAACCTCAGCACCTAAAATAACAACCACAGCACCTGCAACTAATAACCCCATCACCTGCACTAAGAACCCCATCAGGTACAACTAACAACTCCATCAGCTGCACTTACAACCCCAGCACCTGCAATAACAACCCCAGCACCTAAAATAACTCTGAACCTTTTGAACCTTTTCATTAAAAAAAACTACTTAGTATGAGCCAATAGAAGCAATAGCTCTGATTGAGTTTTGTTTTTACAGGTGAGTCTATACCAATATGACTGTTCCTCAGTCCCTATGAGCTGACATCAACTCATCGCAACATTAATAACAAATTTAGTGTGAAGTACTTCTTAAATCTGGTGTTGGTTGATGAAGAGGGCAGGAGATACTTTAAGCAGCAGGAAATTGCTGATTTTTTGCAGGCAAATTCATATGAGAAGTTATTATGAGTGGTTGAGTTGTCATTATGTTACGCGATAGTTGTTAATATGAGTGGGTGGGTTGTTAATAATTTGTATCTGGTGTAGATTGTCATCACTGAAAAATAACTTACCAATGACATTAAAAATAACAACTCTAGCACTTAAAAATAACAACTCTATATTGAAGAAATAACAACTCCACCAGTAGAAAATAATAACCCTATAGTGAAGGCATAACAACCACCTGTTAGCTGCAGGTGCTGGGGTTGTTATTTCAGGCGTTGGAGTTGTTATTTCAGGTGCTGGGGTTGTTAGTACAACTGATAGGGTTGTTAATGTAGGGGCTGGGGTTGTTAGTAAAGTTGATGGTGTTGTTAGTTGAGTTGATGGGCTTCTTAGTGTAGGTGATGGGGTTATTAGTTGCAGGTGATTGGGTTGTTATTTTATGTGCTGGGGTTGTTATTGCAGGTGCTGGGGTTATAAGTGCAGCTGATGGAGTTGTTAGTTGTACCTGATGGGGTTCTTAGTGCAGGTGATGGGGTTATTAGTTGCAGGTGCTGTAGTTGTTATTTTAGGTGCTGAGGTTGTTATTGCAGGTGCTGGGGTTGTAAGTACAACTGATGGAGTTGTTAGTTGTAGCTGATGGGGTTCTTAGTGCAGGTGATGGGATTGTTAGTTGCAGGTACTGGGGTTGTTATTATAAGTGGTGTAGTTGTTATTCTTTCACCACGTGGTTATCATTTCTTGTTGGTTTAGTTGTTAATATTCCCCAATATATTATTGAGTTTGATGCATTTGTTAAACCTGACATGAAATATAATACCTTCTTATTCAACATGACATCATTCTTTCCGCAACAACTTAAAAACTTGACATTTCTTCAAAAGTGTTCAATTACATATATTATTTGTAAATTTCACAGTTCAAAATGCTTGAGCCATCATCTTTGAATAACAATTCAATAATTAAGATTCTTTATCATTATAAAATGATTAGATCCTTTCCACATAATCACATATTCAAATTATACATCACGAATCTAGAAATATGCTTCCATAAGCAAGCCCAAAAAATAATTGATTTTTCATCATCAGGAATCAACTGCTTTACATTCACAGCTTGTATATCTTGCCCACATTCTGAGGCATGGTCTACCAATGAATTTTGAGCCACCAATTCCATAATTTTTGGGATGAGCTTCTTCATATTCACCATATCAACCTCATAAGGGTTACAACCATCAACACGTGCAATCAAGAAAGGTTGAACCATTAAGAAAACAACTTCTAAGTTATTTTGAAGCCAAGCTAATGAAAACAGTAAATAATACTCATACAAATAAAGAATATCAACAGTTTTCTCCAGAAGAATATAAGCGTCAACTTTATCACTATTCTTATGAGATTGATCTCCTGGAACACAACCACATGCTATATCATATCCTATATTCATTAATCCTTGATGGCAAAGTGAGAGTAAAATCTGCAGGAAAAGAGGAAAAGTAAGATTTTTCTCCAGAAGAATATAGTTTATAGTGACCAAAGGGTTTAGTCCAGATTATGGCGAATTACATACCATTCTTAGTAAATAGAATGGAGCCAATGAAAACCTCTATTCAAACAGAGCAGGCCCAACAGAATTTTTGCCTCAGATTTTCAAGAGATTAATCATATTGCGCGATGTTTTTGTCAGAATTTGCAGACTTATTCTCCAGGGAGGGACCTCATATTGCATTTTTTACCAAAGTGAGACCGTAGATATGGAAGAAGCTGCTTCCATTCTCTACCCGTCTGACTATTAGCACCTGCACCGAAGTCCCAGTATCAAAAAATTCAAATCTAACAGCCGCCATCAAGTTCATATATCATTATGGTGTATGTGTACTCCTTTGAACTCACAAAAACAACTGCTGGATCAGCTAAAAGCTTTGGATTTACTAATTCATTCTGATGCCAGCTATTCCCTTCCTTTTCTTCTTTGTTCCAATATCCAACAATTGCTCTAGTGAAAAGAGGTTCAGAATAAAATGCTATAAGTAAGCCACAAATGCCACAATACTCACTAGACCAAAAGAAGATAAAAACTAATCAGTAATCCATCTCCAAGTACATTAAGATAAAGAAAATGATGAAGACGCTACTTTTAGTCATTGTTCCATGCCCATCTTTTCTTGATAAAATAAGACTACAATAAATGACAGAGTATACAGAAATTAAGGATAAGGCATGCCCTTATAACAAGACAAAGAACCTAATGTATAATTGACGAATAAAAAGCATAAAACACCAACTCACAAAATGTCCGTAAACCTTTGCATATATGATAAAGACAACTATCTAAAAATATCTATATCATGTCGTGCGGACCCATGATGGAATTCTAGTGCCCATTGATTAGATGAATCATGTGAGAATAGAACCAAGCACAAAATATATAGGCAGCATAAATGCATAAGTGTAAACAAGTCAGCTTGTTAAGATTGATTCTTTGAGCAGTTTCATATTAAAAAGTGTGGATATTTAATTGAAGAAAAAATTGTAAGTTCTAATGTGATGATCCTAACTAGAGTAAGTTTGATTCAAACCCAACAAAATGGTAATCTATATAATTTCAGCTTGGGCTCGTGGGAAGGTGGGAAAACTATTGATAAACAAAAATTCCACAAACAAGCACACAAATAACAGGCTTGATTCGGTTAACAGCGAGATGGGGGGAATCAAAATTACCAGAATATTCGGCACCAGAGCCACCAACTGAAGGAGCTGAAGAAGCGGAAGCAACAAAGGTAGACATACGAGTAGGATACTCTGCATCGTCCAAACCAACTTTGAGAGGAGAATGAACCAGACATGAGGGAAACTTGCACAAATATTTACAGCAGAAACATGATCACCTCCGAGCAAAAAGAAAGCAATAGCCAGTTGCAGCTGATGCTTCCCCAATAAGACCTAAGCATTTTTTAAAGCAGCTGAGAGGGGATTACGAAACAGAGAAAGGAAAGGAAAAATTTCAGTCTTGAGGATAATTTTGTCTTTTCATAATTGGAAAAAATTCATATGAGGTCCCATGGGACTTCACATGAATTATACCATTTCCTGGGACTTTTTTGACATTTTATGCCTTCCATGGGACTCAGATGTCATTCTCCCTAATATAAAACTTTATAAATTTACCCGCATTTAATTAATAATATAGCATTTTTTAATCTTTTTTCCGTATTTATAATTCTCACTCTCATAAATTTATAATTAAAAGTAGACTTAAAAAAATATTAATAATTCTATTAAGCTATTATAATATAGACTAAATTTTTCTTCTAAAAAAGTTTGATGGAATAGCTTCTTATTATTCATTTTTATTTTTAAAAAGACAACGGGTTACTCCCTCCGGTCAATTAGAAAAGAGATTCACCCCAATTTATTTTGTATAATATTTTTAAAATATCCACATTAATTATATATATTAAGATAGTTATCAATTAAATAATATTTCAAATATATATTATTAGAGAGGGTGAATTAGAGAAATTAAGACAATTTATTACAAATAATTAATTAATTTTTTTAATATTCATAAAAAGAATTTCACCCAAATTGATTTTGTTAAAATACCCTTTTTGATATCATTTGCATTGAGAATTATCCTTATTAATAGAAACTCTATGTAATATCTACAATCAATGAAAATATAATTTTAAAAAATTATAAATTTAAGATAATATAAATTGAAATCTTATTATATTTATGATAATCACAAATCATTCAACTAATTCATATATCTAATACCGACTTACCGAGTGTAATCTTTGTAACAATAATATGATATAGGAGTCTTAAAAAAATTTTAAACCATAAACACTTGATTAAATAAATGTCACAAACATGGTCTTTTACCAATGCGAAAGATCATAGCATTACGGAATATTTTTCACTCATTCCTTGGATTACGCACAAAATTTCAATGACCCGGTACCAAACAATTTTATATTTATTACAAAATAGTATACTTTTTCTTAATAACTACCATAAAACATTAAAAGTTAATAGTCAGAATAACTTATAAGAAAAATTCTAATAGTAACCACATACTTCATGTACTCAAGATCTTCTCAAATAGACCGTCACAATTTGACTTAGTTTTTTTGTCGCCTGATCCCAATTTGATTTAAACAAACCAAATCTTTCACTTATTTTTTATCTCTTTATACAAATTTGATTTAAAAGGAAAAAAAATCAAATAGCATTGCAGGTTTTTCCCCGCTGTGGCCACTGGATAACACAAAATGAAAAGGATATATATATTGATCTGAACAAAACCTCTCCGTTAAGGGATCCTTCCATTGCTTTTACATTTAAATAAAATCACTTTGTTTTGTTATAAATGGTTTAGTATCAAATATTAGTCTCTTCTCTCCGGGTGTCTCAAGTAACGGCTAATGAGATATTAAAATCAATAGGGGAAATTCTACCTTATAACAAAAAGGGATCGTTCTATTTAAATAGAAAACCAATAGAAGCAGCCTACAATACAGAGGTTCGGCGCCATATATAGATAGGCAGAAGGTCAGAGCATGAACTCAAATAAACCATTATAATCAAATAAATTATATCCAACACCATTAAAAATTCAAGTGGAATTCAGGGTAAGAAGAAAATATTATTGTACAGAAAATGATTTCCTTCACCAATATCAAACAGTATTCTAAGTTTTTTTCCCTAGCATAGCTACAAGATGTATAATATAAACATATAAACAAATGGAGAAGGATATACAGAAATATATAATAGATAAGGAGAGAGAGAAGTAACTCGTGGGTTATTCTAAGACCTATGCAGGCGTCAGATCAGTTAATACATATCATACAAATGAAGCGCCGGCTCATGGATTTGAATGAACTGGATTCTGCTATCTACTTCATATCAGACCTTCATGGGAATCGCCAGCACCTAACAACAGACATTCAACACAGACAAATAATGTATATAGGCAAAACTACACCTTTAGTCCATTAGCTTCACACACGATTTCATTTTGATCCCTTAGTCTTTTTAGTCCTCTAACACTAACCCCGTTACCAAAGGTGCTACAATAACATCTTATTCACTAAGTGAAGTCAGCTTGATAGATTGCATGATATTACTGTACTCTATCAAAAACCAAGTCCTCAAATAACAAAAGATGCTAATATTGAAATTTTAAATGATTGACAAGACATTCTCAAATGCTGAAGTTTAATTTTTCAAAAATAACAATAATTGACGTGTAACTGACCCTATCTAACGAAATAAGACTTGTCACTGTTGAACAATGATTGGCACACAAAATCATCATTTGAGACTAACGGTGTTAGAGTTAAAAGATTGAAAAATACTTTACAAAATTAAGGGACTATATTGAAAACATATATGAAATTAAAGGATCAAAGTTTGATCCATTTCGCAGAATACCACACACCACCCACATCAAAAGTCTAGCAACAGTACAAAGACATGAAAACTTTTGAAGGTTCTCTAACCTCATTCAGCATTGTGAGTCTGGTCATGCTCAATAAACTCAAGCGCATCATCCTTGGACACAAGATTAACACGGCTGACCCTGTTTTTATGCGTCACTCCATATATCTGGTCAGCGACTTTAACGAGCTCAGGTCGGAATGTTGTTGTAATAAATTGTGTGTTAGCAACGTCAGCCAGACGTCGAATCATATCTGTTCAAGTTAAGAAATCCAAAAGGCACACAATAGGATGCAAGAACCTAAATGCTGCCGAAAATATAGCGCAAGGCCCTACTTGTGTCTTATGCAATATGTTAATAAATTCTTCCTATATCAGTATCAGCCCAGTTCAATGGAATTATTTCCAATCACCCTTCCATTTAATTTACAAGTTTACAAGAATAGATAAACCCCAACCTTCATGACTTTCATGAATCAACAAAAGCTTGTTCGGAAATTAGCGTCAAACCCTAACAAAAATTATTAGCAAGCAAAAACACCCATTAAGGCGATTCCAGAGACAAGAATCACTATACTGTAAGAAATAGAGAAAACTTAAATAGATAAGGTACCTCTATCCAACTACATTAAAACAAGTGATTTTAAATTAAAATTAAAAAGTTAACAGTGGTAATAGCAATCAGTGCCAGGGTAGATGTTGCATTGGAAAAAAAAATATCCTCCTATTATAATTTACCTATATATAACACAATTTCTAATAAGTCCACTATTCATGAACCGTGAATAGTTGGGCTCATTACACAAAGGACCCACACTAGTTTGATTGGAAAACAATACCTAAAGCATAAAGGTTAGGCACCCAAGTATTTTCCAAAATAAATTGTTATTAAATTAAATGCTAACGCCCAAAGGCTTTAAATTATGGATCCCAAATAACAACTCAACCTAAAAGCTGAAACAGATGAAGAAAGAGCCAAAGAACATCACTACAAAATTGTTGGCATGGAGTGAGAACAAAGCACAAAACAGCTAATATCTTTGACCGAATATACCAAACAATAGGGACAAGTAGCGAACTCTGTACACTAGGTAGAGACTATGGAGGCTTTCTGACCCTGTTAAAGAACCATAAAATCCAAGAACAAAATGTAGTAACGGCAATACAAGTATTATATATATGTCTACATATAGATGCTTGAATATAACTTGTGGAATTTGCTAAAAAAGACCGTGCAAAGCACTTATTTCATATTTGACTTGAAGATAGTAAACAATTTTCAAAAAGGATACTCCCCACCGCAGTACGGTACTGCGGATCCAGTGCTGCATCTATCTCATCAAAAAGATAAAAAGGAGCTGGATCACATCGCTGTATGGCAAAGATAAGTGTAAGGGCAACAACCGTTTTTTGACCCCCTGACAACTGCTTCATGGACTGTGTCTCTCCTTGTCCAGTGAAAGACACCTGTAATGCAAAAGATTGTCCATGATTATCACAAAAAAATGTTTGGAGTGATGCCCGACAAACTCCAACTGACAACAGACATCATTCTCCCAAAAAACTAATAATGGATGCAAACATGCATGCTTGACAAACAAACAAAGGATCAGGATATATCAATTTAGCTGGGTAATGATGTTTGCTTTGTCAATTGGTTAGTTATTTCCTTTTGTTTGGCTTGCCAAGAAATGAATGTAACTCTGATGGAAACCTGATTATATATGTTTTATTTATGTAATAGAAGGGTGTTACAGCTCAGGGAAGAGACGAAATGATCTGGCCCCATTTCTTATGAATAGCATGAAGAGAGACTCATTGGGCCTCCGTTTATAATTAGCTTGGCCACAATGTTGGGATCATCAAACTCCAATATAAATTTTAACTAGGAATGAAAGAAACTAGGATAAGTCAATAGCTATAAAAAATGAACAGCATATCATTCACTTGGACTCTGTCAAAATCAGAAGCACTCAAGACACAGGAAATCATGAAAGATTCAGCAATAAGCCAAAGTATGCACTCACCTTTACTTTCACTCCAATATATTTTTCTACTCTCCCCTCTGGGTCAACTTCACGAGGACCATCCTCGTCATCATCATCAGCAACAGGATCACCATCCTGTTCAAAAGAAATCAGAATGCACAAACACCAACCAAAAAAATTATACACATAACTTCCCCAAAAATGAAGGAACAAAAACATAATCAAGCACCACAATATCATAGATAAAAACCTGCATAGGAAATCAGCTTGACATTTAAAAAAAAATATTAAAATTATTATGAAGCACAAACCTAGATGCTAAGAACTCAATGTAGAAGCCATTAAGCAAAAGATATTGATCAATCATTACAAACCTTCTTCTTCATCATAACAAGATGACCATGGCCACCTTGCACAAGTTCAGAAAAGACTTCTCGAAAATGCCTTGCAACACCTTTGAAAGTTCGTTCTATGGATTCATCCTTCCGTTGATCTAGAACAGATATTAATTCTCTGATTTTCTGATTCAATGACAGAAATCAACTGAGTTACTGTTGCCAGATAACTTATTATCAAAGGATAAGGTGAGAGGGGAACCAATCCCAGGTGCTAGGTCAAGCTCAATATGAGAACATGCATTAAAACAGTTAACACATCAGCAGATGGCACTTTAGAAATCAAATAATGTAAAATAAATAGATAGAACTCATATAGGTATGATTCAGTGATGCAGAAAAGAAGTAATGTCAAATGCAAGAATAAACAATTGTTTCAAATGCTGAAGATAACAAATTCTTCATCAAACAATGCATGTCAGGCAATATACAAACTCAATGATCAAGGAATTTCCCAACAAAGAACAGCAAATAAATACCTCATCTCCTGCATCAAGTTCAGCTTGTCTTTTCTGAAGTTCTTCTCGCTGTTCTGTGAAGTTTATGTATTGATCAAGTGCTTTTTTGTTCACATGACTGAACTGCTGCAACTGCTCATTGCATCTGTGCAGCATTTTGTGCAATTCTTTGATGTTTCGTCGCTTGTACCTGTACATTCCAAAACAAGAGGAAAAGAATAAAATCCTTTTTAGAGAAATTCAAAATATATAGGTCATAGCATATTGCAAAATACAAGCTTTAAATTATAACAGTTTCTCATCTCTTGGTAATTACTAACAACATGATGGTACAGTAGCAAAATCAAAAAATTAAAACAAAAAATAAGATTGTAAAGGAAATTAATTGGACCAATAAGACAATAGACAAAGCAGCATGAAGCTAGGGGGTAAAGAAGCATGAAGCTAGGAACTAAATTATGTTGAAACTATCCAAGCAAATAAGAAAGGGCAACAATAATGCGTTTCAGACTCTTCAATAAGCTGTTTGCTGTTTCATAGATATAAGGCATTTCAGCAAACTTCAAAATTTTGGCATGCCATACCGAAACCCTTGGAACCAGACAGTACAATCATATTATAAATGTATGCAAAGTACTGTGGCTTTGCTTGACATGTTTAACAAAGGTGCAAAACTTTAAATAGCTTATGACAAACTGTTCCAGGAAAGAACTTCAGCTTTGCCTATTGTGATCAAATGCGGCTAATTAAGGATAATCCCCTTAGCAAATATTTAGTTGCAGCACTCTACCATGCTATGTAACAGTCATCTCTTTTGGTTTTTCTAGACAAATATTTTGGGTTGTCCAACCCTCAAAATATTCCTCGTGACAAAAAAAATATGAAAAAAAAGAAAAAGAAAAAAGAAACAATATGAGAAAACTTACGTCTCAAAAGCATCTGATGACAATGGGCCCAGTTCCCTGATTTTCTTGGTACATTCATCTTCTTTAGCAGAATATATATTTTTTTTACTCAGCAATTGCTCTAATTCTTTAGCTTCTTCCTGAAGTTTCCTTTCATAATCATCCTCCAAAGCCTACAGCCATAAGTAATCATTAGAGGAGCAGCCACAATCACCACCAGCAAGCAATTTATAAGAGAGGTGCTACCTACCTTCAATCTATTCATTTCGGCTTTAATCTTCGTACTTTGCCTCATTCGATCATTTATACTATCAGATACTCCTGAGTTAGATAATTTGGTTAGAAGGAAATATAAATTGTGCTTCAGATATAAATAAGGGACAACAGTGATTGAAGGCCTCACTTTGTAGCTGCTCTGTTGCATCTTCAACCAGTAGTTTAGCATCATTAAGTTCCTGTCCCTTCAATTCAGTATCAACAACCAGGGAGTCAGCTTCCACAGACGATATTACAGCCTCCAACTCTTGCTTCCTTCTCCTAAGGTTAGTTGTCAGATTAGTTTCCAGCTCTGCCTTTCTTGCTTCAGTCTGCAATGTTTAAGTTAATACAGGACCAGGGACCACTAAAAGATTTAAAGCACCAAGAATTCAAACATTAACCTCAACACGATCAGTCTTGCAAGCAACAAGCTTCTCTTTAAGTTCTTTGATTTCAGGATTCAAATCTGACAAGAGCTTCTTTTCCTCGGGTGTTAAGTGATCAATGAGCTCTGTGCCCATCTCAGCTCTTTTCATTCCCATACTAGCTCTAAGCTGATCAATTTGATTCTGGACATCTCCAAGTGACTTCTCCTACAAGCAATTAAGGCAAAGCTTGAAAAAACTTGACAAGAATTCCACAAGCAATGACCCATATAAGCAGTTTCAAAATATAGGTATAAATAATCTATAACCGTAATAACACCTTATTGTCAAGTGCTTTAGAAAGCAGTTGCTTCTGCTTGTTAGCATTAGCAATGTCCTGCTTAAGCTGATCCAGTTTTGATTTATCATGTCCCCGATCAGCATCAAAATTCTGCTGCTCAGCAACAAGTGCAGTGATTTTCTGGTCTATCTGTAAGATTAGTTCAGTGGAAACAACATTGCTGGAAATCCCCTCTAGATATCAATACCATTGTCACCAGAAATGTCATTTACAAGAGCTAATTGATATATTATATTTCACGATCACCAATAAATGGCTAATAAGGTACTACCTCCCATTATAATAACATAAAGTTAAATTGATCAATCAATCAATCAATAAAGAAAAAAGGGACACCATAAATAATCATAGATAATAAGCAGAGTCAGTAATGAATCATTAGAATTCAGAAAATGCTTCTGGAACCCCAACAAAGTGCTCAAAAACATTGTCAGTAAAATGAAATCCCAGTAAAGCTTCTCATTGTCGTTAATTTCAGCTGCCACCTCTATTTCAAAAGATTTTTAGATTGTTATGAGTCTACGCAACTTGATCAATTTTAAATGATTTTAAATGTTGTTTAAAGAAAATGATATGAAGATGCCAAAGCCAAAAATAAGGATAAACAGGACCGTAAAGTAAATCTTCACCAGGATCAGTTTTTTTCCCAAAACTCATCAATGATGCCCAGAGTCATCTAAACATCACAATAAATGCATGATAACACAGAAATTAAACACAAATATAAAACCAGAGAGAGAGAGATATCATGGAAAGGTCTTTTTCTTTATTTGAGCCCTGTGATCAGGCCAAAATGGGGATTCGCATTGGAAATTTTAGTTCTTTATTCTATACCTCTATATAGGCATCTTGTACTCTCATTAAAATAAGTGAGTAAAATAAATAAAATTTAATTTAATAAAAGATCTATATCATAAACAAGAAAGGATATCTTGAAGCTCAATTCTAACTTTCTCTAATTCCTCCTCCTTCATGTGAATAGAGTCTGCATTCTGCCTAATAATATTCATAAACTTCAATTTTGATCGCCTATGATCATAAAATCCTCCAGTCATACTACCCTTCTTGCTTACTTGGTCGCCTGAAGAAGGGATGACCAGAAACTTGTTAAGGTAAAAACAAGGAAAAAAACTGAAGACAGACCTTTTTAAGTGTTCAAACCCAACCTTCCAACGTTATGCAGTCCAGACCATTCGTACGAGCAACTCTTGACGCAACATCAAGATTTTTGCAGATAACTGTTCTAGCAAATACCTAGGAGAAATGTCAGAAGTAATGTCAAGGGAGATCTAACAATCAACACAGTTAAACGGAGGCAACTACCTAATTAATAAATAACAACAGTATATGCAAATGTCTGATTCCAACTAAGGATGCCAATTATTTGCAAGAATTTAATAAGAAAAAGGCATAGGAACAACACAAATTCAAGTACAAATGCAGCATATTTAGCATAACAAAAGCAGAAAAAAGAAAATAAGATACAAAAAGTCTAAAGCCATGGGAAATCTCTGCCTGCAACACATACAGAACTGAAGCGTACTGAAACAGTTTGACTACATAAATTGAACATTTGACACAAAGCTTCCTCAAATTATATTTAAAATAAAACAGACCAAAACCTGGGGTATCAACCAGATAGAACCTAAAAAGCAGTATTCACATCTAAATAAGAGACAGCATTTGCAATGAAGCTAACCTGACTGAATGCTGGAGTATAATCAAGTTTAAAATTTAATTTCTTTAGAAGCGGTATCACATCAGAACTCTGAGGATAAGTGACGCTTGGAGCCTTCACACGATTAAGTGGAATGAAAGTAACGCGCCCACCTTTCTGAGAATTAAGATGTCTAATTATCTGGGTTGACTTGTCATCATTTTCAACAACCACATGAAACAAACTGTTCAAACAAGGATGGAAAATGGAAACATAAAAAAGGACGTACATAGAAGGCCAAAAAGAACAAGGCATACAACAATATGAAACCAGGAAATAGAGAGTAGCAAGGACAATTACAAGATCAATCAATAACTAAGTAAAAGCAAACTTTCTATCCTGCTCCCTGATATTTCACCTTGGTGAAACCTATATATTCATGTACCAGGGACACAAACAAGGAGAATTGTCACTCACCTGTTTCCTGCAGTAACTTCAACTGCAGTGAAAAATTTTTCATCACAATTCAACAACTCAATGATTGGACCATGAACTCCTGAAATTTTATACTCTCTGCAGATTTTCCGAACTGAATTCAATCCTCTTCTCACATCCTGAGGATTAAAAGAAAATTTCAATTTTGAAAACAAAAAATAAGCATTTACCATGAATACATTTATTTACACTGCTAGGACAGATCAACAGGGAACTGGAAAAAAGACAGCTTGTCAACAACTATCCCCAGAAACTGAGCACTCTAAGGTGTTAAGTATTAGATGGAAAGGGTAAACTAGGAGACACAGATGGAAATATCATGCATAATTATCAAGAGTCTGTCTCACTTCAAAAGTTCTGCCATGTCATAGAAATTTTATCTTTCATCATTCAAGTTTTACACTGTTCCTGATATGAGTAAGATCACCAAAATCAAGTATACAGTTTCTGTATGTGTATGTTAAGAGAAAGTAGTGATAACATATTCAAGTCAATGTCAATGGATTCAAGGAAGTGGTATGTATTCCAAGAATGTCGAGTGGAAGACGTTGATTTACATCTATTCAGTAACATTTTGTTAGTCAAAGCAGGGTATCTGTATCATGAAAGATGATATCTGGTCAGAAATTAACGTGAACATAACATGTCAGAGGCTTTGCACCGGATTGAGGTTTCTCCGATGATTTCTCCATCAAGAGACAAGTAGTATAGTTACTAATTCAACATTTTAAACTAAACACGCAGAGAAGTGCTGTTACAAGTTTTCTTGCAAAGCCAAACAATAAAACTCAGAAGTAAGATGCTAAAATAAGTTTAAAAAATAGGTTACTCACTCCAGGAATCGCATGATCAAGGCTCTTTTCAGCCTTCTCAACTTCTGCCTTCAGTTTATCAATTTCTGAAGTAAGTCCATTCTCTCTGGCCCATAAAGACCTACAGTATTTCAAATCATAAGAACTAGATTCTGGAGTCTGAACTAAGTAAAATTGTAATACAGAACATACTTCCGTTCATCATGCAACTTGTCTCTTTGTACTCTGTGATTATTAAACCCTTCCCGTGATTTAGCAATGTTGGACTCCAAAGTAGCAATTTCTGATTTACGACTCTCGATGTACTTATCACAATTATGTAATTCTTCATTTAGCCGATCAATTTCTTCCTTAAGTTTTTGCTCCTGTTTTCCCAAAAAAAAACAAAACGGGGAGGGTAAGAGAGATATCAGTCAATCAAGAGACATATAAAGAAGTAAACCAATTTGAGAGGAAATAAATTATTTATTGGACATATTAGAAACATATAATAAAGAAATGTTTATTAAGCAGAGCAAGAAATACTAAAAAAAACATATAGAAAGCAACGTTAAGGAACATTTAATGCGTATGAGTTTAAAAGAGACGGCAAAGTAATTAATTTGAATACACCAGAATACGCAAATTTGCTTATATGATGTCTTTAACTGCATGTTTTGGATTTTAAATATTTTAATTTCTTCCAAGTGAATATCTTATCAGCTAGATTATTCCTTCATTCTCTTGCGATCTTTCTTTCACCAAAACATATTAAAGACTCTACAACATAACATATCAACACAATTTCAAACAACAAAACAACACCTAGAAATTGATAGAAAAAGAAAGATTAACACCCACAACAAAGATGATCATTTTATGTATCAAAATAGTCTATTCAAGTGTCCATTACAATAGTAGAAATATTGAATACTCAAACAAATAAATGAGCCCATACCTGCCCCAAGTTCAAAGAAAGCACTCGTTCAAGATCATCAATCTCCTTTTGAAGCCATTTATCACGAGCAGCTTTACTGGAAAACTGAGTCGCACGTCCTTGCTTTTGGTAAAGGATACTCAGCTTCTTCTCACGCTCCATTATTCTGTGGGGAGAAAACGCATTTTCATGAGAAATAAACATTAGAGTCCACTAATACTTCTGTCAATAGGTTAAAAATTTTATTGTAGCAGACACCGGATCATGTACGTACAAGCAGTATGCATGTAATACATTAGCCAGTTATGTAAGATGCTCTGTTTGGCCAAAAAAATATTTGTAAGATGCACGTGCATAAATGTAAATTATGATACAACTTTATCAATATACCAAACCATATATCTTTCTCTCAACCAAACAAAACAAAAAAAAATGAACCAGTTATGGTGAACAGCAAATTAACATACAGGACAGAAGTAAACTTTAAATGACTGATGCTCCCATCATCATGGACCAGAAGTCCTTAAATAAATTTGACATAACATATCATAAATGATAACAATTTTATATAACAAAAGGGATACAACAACAGTACAGGAGAAAAATAATATATATACATCACAAAGGGAGTGTGGCAGACAAGTAATTTTACAGCATACCGCTTGGTAATGTCTTTCTCTTGTATAACTTGATTCTCATATAAAGGACTGATTTTGTCAAGCTCATCCATTGAGTCCTGAATTTCTTTCTCAAGCATTTTTAGTTGTCTTACAGCATCTTCCTGAATGAATGAAGGAAAAAAATTTATCAGATACAGAACCATTATATTTAAAAAAATCATAATGGGATATATCAAAATAATACTTTGGCTCGAATATTTCCAGAGATCTTCTCTTGTAGGTCTTTGGCATCAAGTTCAAGCTCAGTGTGCTTCTTTAATGCCTCTGTTCGTCTCTTCTCCATAATTTCTTTCTCTTTATTTAAGCTTTGAAGTTCTTTTGTTATGTCTTTCAATATATTTTCTAAATCTCTGGACTTCTCATTTGCATCAAGCACATCATTATACTTCTTTGTTGATAACTCAGAAACCTTTACTCGAGCTTCTTCTATCTAAAAAAGTATGAGTGTCAGAATTCACAATTCTAAAAAAGCACAAAAGAAAAGGGAAAGAAAAGAGTATAAAATGGTAAATTATTAGTGTTCTGTTTGAGAACATCAATGATGATCATATAAAAAAACGTAATTCACTAATAGATTGCACATAATTGCACCCAATATTATCTTATTTTAAATCACACCCCAGTACTGAAAACACTGAAGAACCACTTGATCAAATTAGCTAACTGCTCTAGACCAAATAAAACTTCCAGATGTAAAGTTATTCTCCTAAATAACGCAGGTACAATCAGTACATAAACACCACAGGTAACGTATGCTTGTCACAAAAAATGCTATGCCTCCATAAGACTAGTTTGAACATTTTGTTTTCATATCTCAACAGATATCACATTGATTTAGAACAAGCATTAATAAGAACAAAAAGGATGTATGGTAACCCAAAATTATTTACAATTGACAATTAAATTATAAAACGAGAAAAAACAAATAAAGAGCACTAGAGGAAGAAAATGTGTAATATCAATAATGCTACAGCATTTAACATAGATAACCTCTGCCAGTTTTTGCTGAGCATCTTGAATTTCTTTGTTATAAATAGCATATTCTAAGGATTTTCTCTGCTTGTCAAGCTGCTGATATTTTCTAAGTTCCTCTTTCTCCTCATCTAGCTCCTTCAGCCTTTCATCTAAATACTGGACAACTTGAATGATCTGCCTCCTTTTATTTCCTGTTTAACAGGAAAATATGGGTTATCATTAAAAGAATGATTAATAAATATTGAAAATCAATCCCCCAAGGAAAGACTTGCCAGTTTCCTGCATTATTTTCAAACTTTCCTGACGCCTCTCCTCATAAACTCGAGTACCACCAATTTCCTTCAGTAAATCTAGTCGTTCAGAGTCTTTCATCAAAGTTAGTGATGCTATCTGTGTAAAGGTATGAGAGAACAAATTTACAACTCAAGTCTTCAAAATCCATCAATACAACAATATTCAACTCCAACCCAAGTTTAACTGAAATACACCAATACCTTTCCTTGCTGCACAACATAGTAAGGGTTTGAGCGAGAGAACCCAGCACTTTCAAGTAAATTCATCACTTCAGTTTTCCTGCAGATCATTTACCATGTTTCTTTAGGGCTCAGGGCTTAAGTTAGAATCAGACAGCATAAACTATTATCTATTGTTATCAGACAATAAAATATAAGAATAAAGAAAATGATCTAATTTAATCTAAACTAACGTTATGTGTTTTCCATCTAGGAAATATTCATCCTTTTTCAAACCAATAGTCCGGCGTAGGCGCACTTCCTCTTTGTCAACCTGTCCAGAGGTTCAGATATAAGCTAAGATAGTAAGCAGACAAGAATAACTAAAATAAACAGTTATAACCTATAAGGGGGAATGCCACTTGGGTCCCAAAAAATCAATTAAATAACAGCTACGGTCCAAAAAAGTTTGCAAAACGATAAGTGGCAAACGTTGATTCGAACAAGTGCAAATTAGGCAGTTAGGTCTCATAGGTCACTTCCAGTTCTTCACAACTAAGAATCCCAAATTTGCAACTATCTGAAATAGCACATCTTTCAACAAAAATTCTTGGGACCTATCATTAAATTGAAACTATAGGACCTAACTGTCATTACCCCCTTATAATAACATTAACAAAATGAAACTACAAAGTAATTTAAACAAGTTTAGAACAAAATACAAAACTGCCAACTGATGCCCCCTAATAGATAAATCGTCATCCTTAAAATGTTACCGGTATGCGATTATCTGAATTATCAAATACAATCTCCACAAATGCAGATAAAACCTGGTGTCCAGCTCCCTCCTGTATAGAGAATAGTTTGCTTCAGCTTAACCAAAATCCTATAAATCATTAGTAATGGTAAAAATCACAACCTGAAAAACAGATATAAACTGGATCATACATGAAGTAGTGCATGCCTATCTTCACTGCGTAGGTTCTGAAACAGATCACTCAACACAAAACGAATTGCTAGAAACGAGAGAGAAAGGACAAAATTTCCAATCAGAGGTTAGAGATCAAATTTCAGTAACTTCCACCCAAAAAAATGTCCCCAAAAGAATAGATGAAGTAAAAAGAAATGGGGGAGAATTCAGCTTACCATGGAAAAAGTTTGTTTTCCCAGATCCATTAGCACCAACTGTAAAGAACTCAATTAGATATTATCTACTTTACTAATTTATATCATTAAGTCTCTAGATAGGTAAAAGGTGCAAAATGGAAAATGATATTCAAGAATAATTCTTACATTTGATGAGATGTGATGAAGAACGAAGATGAGCTAAAGTACAAGTAATGAAAATAAGGAAAAAGAAGTGAACAAAGACTCACTGCAGCCAAAACAGTTTTTATAGTCATTTGCTTGATGAATCAACATAGGCAGCAGCTAAAATATCAAATCTAGCATAATCATGTAATGCTTTCTACAGTTAATTAAAGCATTCTGTCTCCCTAATGCTTGGACCATATTTTGACCACTAACTTCAGAGGTTGACGAATCTACAATACTGGATTTATTCAAGATTCTCCAAGGTTTCTTAAAGCAACATGAAACATTTGATAATAATTATCATGTTACCTCTCAATATTTTGCATATTGAACAAACATGTCAGTTTATGCAAATATATCCATATAAAAATTCACCAAATATATACATACAAGCATACATGTATACATATAGATATAACAAAGCTAACAAAAACGTTTACTCCAAATTGCCTTAATTGTCTACTTAGTTGAGCTGATAATGACATTTCTGCATCCCAACCCCAAATCATGAATTAATATCTTGCAACAACAGAGAAAACAATTCAAAGGTTTTAGATGGAACCAATACCAACACAATTAACTTTAGGGCTGAAAGGTTCTGTGGCAATTTGCTCTCTGTAACTCTTAAAGCCTTCAATTATAACCTGGATCAAAAGACCAAGAAAACATTAAAAAAAAAATTAGCAACAAATCAATCAGAGTGGGAGCCATGTATATAAAGAAGTATGAAGAGAGGAAAAAATCAACTAAGATAAAAAGATTCAATTCATGCAAGAATTCTTAACAACCCTCATAAGTTTGCCCACGTGCTTATAGCAGCACTCAAGGCAAGGGACATTGGTTGTGGGCCAGACCTCCCTCTCCAACTAACCCTGAATAATAACAGAAAGAGCAGATGCTCCTGAGGTAAAACAACAAAACACTAGAAAAAGACAGGTATGCCGCCAAAATGCCATCAAACTACAATCTCGACCATGATACATTTACTTGTGTATCAAGGAGAGTAAATTACAATATCTCTTCTTAGCAAACTCAGAGACTTCTACTTTCTAGTGTTCAGGTTTACATTATGATTAAACTATGCCAAAAAAAAATTAATAAACCCAGGGGCAGACAAACTGTTAAAAAGGTAGTCTATGTGCCTGTTTGGTTTTTCCCAAAACCATAGTTTGAAAAATGATTTCGGACCAAACTATAGTTTGGACAAAAAATTAAACAAGCAGTCATCAAATTTCCACAAGAACTTCTGGAGTAAACCATACAAAACAATATTTTAGATAAGCTTGTGCGATTAGCTTCTGGGTGGGAAAAAATGCTTTTGGGGCTGTATAATGACCATTTTGTCCCTATATTTTTTCTCTATCATTTTACTATATACTCTTTCTAGTAATTTACTTATCGAAAAAGTCATTATGGTAATAACTATCTAAACATTTATTGCTTCAGAATCACTTTTCTTCCAAAAGCTATTCTCTAGAAGTTATTCTTCAGAATCTATTCTCCATAAACTCTTCCCCATAAGCAAAACCAAACAGGCTCTATAAATTCCTGTTACATCGTTTTTATGGTAGGTTGGGCTAGTGCAATAGCAGTACAAGAATTGATTGAGAAAATTGCATGCCAAAAATATAGGACGTCTAGAAGAGAGTCAGTCTGCGTAATATGATAAAATGAATTAGATTTCTTTTTTACATCAAATCCACCTACTGGAATCAAATCAGGAAAAAATATCAAGATTCAAGAATGAATTTCACAGTAGAATTACCTGCTTTATGTGCATCTTGAAAATGTCATAACCCAACCTGTAGAAGCAATTACAAAATCCATAAGCACCGCTTTTAAAAAAATGCAAAAGAAACAATTCAGTACATCATGAACCACGACACTGTGTAACAAGCATTGTTTGATTGGATTTAGAAACTCCCGTGTTGTTGAGGAACAGCCTCTAAGATAACGACAGAGAAATCCACCCAACCAAAATATACTAAATTATCACAATATGTTACCAGTATTATGAATGCAATTGTATACCCACAAAGAAACAATCACCCACTTCCCAACTGCTAAGCAAAAGCTTTATATGCCAAGTAACTTTACGTTCACACACCAGAAAGAAGGACATTCCCCAGATGATCAGTCTATCTCAAAAATCATAACACTTCACACTCCAATACGCTGACATAGCACGTGCATTTACATTTCAGCAGTTTAGTCAAATACTAGAACATGCAATTCGTATTAAATCCAGCTCAACAAATTTTCTAGGGTTCCATAAACTGCAAAAACTCCACCCCCTAAGACTCATCAGTTGAAGTCAAAACCACAGAAAACTCGCTGCAAACAGAGAAAGAAAGCAGAAATCTAGAAGAAATCAGTTAATAAACGAGGTTGCTGCTCAAGTTCACTTGTTGCGCAGAGACAATCTGAAGAGTACCTGAGCGTACGGAACGAAGAGAAGATTAAAAAAACACAGCAGCGAAGAGATGAAGTTAAAACTAGATTCTTTTCGAGTAAGCTTGTTATTTGTATGAGGTGCGAAGGATAAGCCGTACGCTCCAGTGGCGAACTCTAGCACCAGTAGCTTCGGGGGGACATGAAAGAAGAGGGGTGAAGAAGGCGGCAAAAATTGAGAAACTTTCCGATTTTTTGTTTTCGCACAAAATGGGGAAACGAGAACACGGGATTATGCGCATTAATTCTTTTATTTTTCAAATGGCGTATCTAAAATTTTTTTATATTAATTAATATTATTCTAAAATTTTTTACTCATACTAAAAATATTAACAATTAATATTAAATTTTTAAATATTAATACTAATTTTTTATTTTTTTAATATTTTTAGAATAATATTAATCTAAATAAAATTTTAAATACTTAATACTCCTATATAAAAATATCTTAGACAAAATTAAATATGAATTATATTTCAAATGAAATCTTACTGTAATTTAACAGATTGATGAGTTTTTTTATGAAAATAAAAATAAAAATAAAAGTAGTAATATAAATAAAATAAAAATAAAAATAGTCTTTAACAATAGTATGTTTAATAGGATGTAAGAATTTTTTATAAAGGTAAAAGTAGAAATAGAGATAGAAATAAAATTACTTGATGTATATTTTTTAAAAAGTAAAAAATATATCAAAGTAGAAAAAAAAATTTGATTTTAGAAGGATTAAAATTGTTTAAAAATTTCATAAATTAGAGTAAAATGATTTAAAATATTTTATTTCTATATAATCTATCTTATTTTTTAGTTTTTTAATAGAATTAAAATTGGTTAAAATATTAAAAGTAGAATTAGAATTGGATGGAATTATACCAAAAAGAGAGAAGATTAATTTCACTTTAACTCAGACTCCCACTTGTCAACTCCCAATTCTATTCTACCACACATACGCTTATAGAATTATTAATTACTCTCTCAATCATAAATATAGCTGATACATAATTGATATATAAAAATTAAAATTTTATTTAAATTAATTAATGTCTGAAATACATATTGATATTCTTAAAACTTAAAATATATCTTTTAATCATTTACATTTAAACTTACTTTATTGATATGTGCAACACGGTTAGGAAAAAAAATTACTGTATGAGTTCAAGTGACAAAATGAAGGTCTAACACTTGGCACCAAAATAAATCTTTTTATTAGTTTTTATATTTTAGAATTGAAAAAGTAATTATTTACTAATATCAATTTTGTGTTGCCACAAAAAAGTATTAATTTTAATTTAAAAAATGTGTCATTAATATTACTTATTAATATTATTTTCTCATTAATATTTTTTGGTCATATTCCCTCCTTTCGGATAATTTTGTTTAAATTTTCCCAAAGCACTCGTAATTATCAATTAAAACGTAAGTTATTACTTTACTCATATAACATAAACAAGTTAGGGGTTTGAAGATTCTGGTTGTTTTCTTGAGGCCATTAAATTTTGTGTTAGGGGTTGCGCTATTGAACACCCTTTTAGAGATTTTGATGACATTAGGATAATTCTTTATAGGGATTGGCATGTCTTATTACTGTATAGGCCTAGACAAGACCTTGCTTTAGCAAATTACAAAGCTAAGCTTTCCCATAGGATGATCAGTCTCCATATTTTTCTAATGGGGTGGATCTTGATGAAGGTGTTTAAACTCTTATATGGTTTTCTTTCTTTATGAAATTATTTCCAGTTTTATTCCATAAAATCTTAGCCACGCGTAACAAAAGATAAATATTAACCTTGCATCATTGCTGCATGGGAAATAAATGTGCACAAAAAATGACAATGGGACTTGATTCAAGCAAAATAAATAGCCAACCCATTTCTATTGATCGTATTTCTTATATTTATAATGCAAACATTGTGCAAAAATAGAAGGGGAAAACAGAAGTGACCTAACAAATTAACTATGTAGTAAAAATATACAGTTAAAAATATACACAAATTTTTATGTCCCAGATTTAGCTAAACTCAGCCATGTCTAAAGGCTTGAAGTATTTCCCATCTAAGAGATAGGTTCCAATGCTGAGCCTCACTGCCCACACATCTTTGGGCTTCCTTGATATAATTCTGCAGATGAGTGACAATCTCAGTAATTCCAACATCATTTATTTTATAGTGAACATAGTAAATGCAGATTTTGCTCATAATCCAGTAAATAGTAAAATCAGATGTTAAAGTGTAAAAAGTCATCTCTCAAATGCTATATCCTCGTAGCCCAGGCTCCCATTAGGTAGAGTCTAGGGAGGGATGATATAAAAAATACATGTCCATATATGTTCATATTCATACTATTCATGACATGTAGTACTATTAATAATAGGACTCTTTTTTTTAAGCCTCCAAGGTTGCGTAAAACCCACACAAGTAATTATTAAATGTTTACTTGTTAATATTTTAGTATGGTATTATTACACATTTTATGCCATCCATGACAGTATAGGATATCAAAGCAAAAGGAATCATGTTACCAAAATTTTCTTTAAAAAAAAAGTGAAAGAAATCATGGGATTTATGATGTCCATATTTGGTATTACAAATGAAATTTTTCAAAGGAACAAAAAAAGTACATAAGTAGCATTTTATAAAAGCCAACAAAGCAAGAGACATGGGAAAATCTAGTTGACTTTTGGCTTTTGAGTGATACAAGACACATATCCACCAAAGGGTTCAATCTAGAAATGCATCTTACAAATGGAGAACGAAATTCCAGAGTGCCTGAACTTTGTGTCTGAATTTGGTGTATATCAATGTGTACCTGGTTTAAATTTTATCTGGATAATGCAGGTTTAAATTCAATAATTCAAATCTCATGAATTTTTTTGGCTGTACCATCTCATTAATACTTTCAAAAATTAGAATTATTATTGTATAAGCTGACATATAAAAATTTGATATTATTTTATTTCATTTAATATAAAAAATATTAAAATTTCATTAAAAAACTGTAAGATCTGAGTCATCCAAATTAGAAGAGAAAGAGTTGAGAATACCTTCCAACATCACCAGGCTTAACCAAGCCAGAATTAGCCCTAAGACATGGGACAGAAGCTGCAGTCTTTATCACCTTGGGAGCCTCTATGACAATAATGGGCGACCCTATCTGCAACTTCTTTGAACCTTTTGCAGCCACATCTTTTCCCACCGATAATTGATCTTCTGAAGAAGATTCACACCTTATCAAAACTGCATTTGGTCTCTGATTTCCAGGATTTAGGCCATTTTGCTGTTGAGTTGACGAAAACTTTGAGAATGTCTTTGTGATGGCAAAAGAAGAAAGGGATGATGCCATGATTCTTTACTATCAAATCCTTTGATTTTCCAAATCCTGCTAGAATATTGCACAGAGCAAATTAACCACCTTCAATAGTTTTTGAACACGGAATTCAGAGAGAGTGTACCGTTACTGCTTAAGGCTATGTTTGGCATGGCGTTTAGAAGCTCAAGAGTCAGTTTAAGAAGCTAGAAGCCCATTGAAGCCACAAAATGCTGTTTTGACTAGCATTATGGTAAAATAATTTTTTGACTAAAAGTCAAGTTAAAGCCAAAGCCGGTTTTTGAAGTTTTGGCTTTTGACTTTCTTTATATGTGAAACTTCTAAAACTGGTTTTTTAATTTATCATTTAAACAAATTTCTGTCAAATTGATTTTTTTATAAAAGTGTATCCAAATATAAATCATATTACACTAACCAACTACAAAATACAATGGATAGAAAAGTCACTTCTGTAAACATTAATCTAAACAAGCCCTAATTTGTTTAATTTGAAGAGTAAATGAATGGGTGTGCATGGACCTAGCTGGTGTTACTATAATGGGCAGAATTAAGATAGAGATATTTTTTCTCTTCTCTTGATTAATTCAGAGAAGGTTAAGACAAGATAGAGCAAATCCATCTGACAGAAGATTTTTATAGGGTTCAGATTTGATAAAGGAAGAAAGTGCTCCGTGGCAACCGAAACAAGAACAAAAAAAAACTACGGATTCTCACAAAAACTCCATCAACGTTGGACTTTCTTCTGATAACAAAGGATTGGACACAGTTCTTTATATTTCTGATCAGTTTCCATGATTTCCACTAGTTTTTTATTAATATATTACAAGCAGCAAATTACAAAAATACAAATGCATTATGCAGAATTTCTGCAACCAGAACAGTCTAGAGAATGCTCAATACAGAAGACAAGCAAGAAAAATTTCATTAGATTAGTAGAATCGTTTTCCTTCCTTGATAATAAGAAAGTAATTCATAGGACCAAATCACGACATGAAATATCAGTCATCAATAAAACTAAATAGGTATCATGAATGCTTCGTACAACCATAACTGAATGCTAAATTAGGTTTTCAAATTAGAAAAAGGAAATTTCCCAGATGGCCAATCTAGCTAAAAAAATCAGGAAGTATTATTGCTACAACACAGCGCGTGCCAATCATCAGAACAAGTAGCTAAACTGTTTCGTGAATGCAATTGAGAGTCTGTAAGCGAACACTCACCTACTACAGTGGAGAAGTTTCGCGCCACGAGCTTCAGGCGAATATGGAGGGAGTGGCATGCAAACATGTGATGAGGATATAGCGTAAGAAGATCATGGATATGTTTGGATAAGCGTTTGTACGAAGGGCTTATGAAAAAGGGAAAAAAATTAGACAGTTTTTTAAAAATAATTTTTAAAGAAAAAGTTATGAATAAATAAGTATTTAAATAATCATTATCAGAAAAAAATTTATAATTAAAAAATTATTATAAAATATATAATTTTATTATGAGAGATGAGAGAATATAAAAAGATAGAAGTAAAATAGTAATTAGATAATTTATAAATATTTTTACTATTTTATAAATTATTCTCAGTAACTTATAGAAAATTCTAATTTTAAATTATAGTTTAGTATTTAAATAAATATAATTATTTATTTTAAAATTTTATCCAACTAAAATTTGGACTATAAACCTTTTTAAAATCTTATTTTTACAGTTAACCAAATACACACAATATTTGTAAAATTAAATTGGTTACTCCTTGATAAAATATTATTTTAATTATTTATATTAGAAATTATTAAACTCCATTTATATATGTAATTAATAAAAATAATTTTAAAAAATTATAAATTTTAAAAAATAATTAAAATATTGTATTTAATTTAATATTTATACTCATTAAACTCTCATATTTATATTTATGATCAAAAGAAATAGCTTATATAAACAAAAGATTATATATATCTTAAATAATTATATTACTTTCATAATATTTTATTTTTTATATAACTATTTAATCACGACTTTTAACTTTAAAAATTGTTAAATTTAATTAAATAAATAGCCTTTTAAAAACTTTTTTATTTACACAAATTTAAATTCCACATATTCATACTTAAACAATAGCAAAATGGTCTTCTTCTTCTTCTTTAATAAAAGTAAGATATGAGTTCTTTGCTATCTTCTATAGTTTAAGTGAACAAAAAAAACAACAAAGGGAATGCCTAAAGAAAAGGTTGGATGGTCTTGTATACTAAGGACACACTTGACTTTTTAATACATGAACTAGTGATAAGTGCTTGTAACAAAAAAAAAACTAGTGATCTAAGATAATAATATTATTTTTATGTAAATTATTTCTCTAGCTTTGTAGCCAAGATTCTTTCCATTTCAATTCTCTATTTTTTTCACTTTTGACAAAATTATTATACATCTACTATCTTTTTAGTGCTCTAATAATGAGTCCTTATTTGGTGTGATAACTGTGCATTTTCATAGTTAATTAGAAAGTCAATTGTGTAGTTCATTATAAATTTGGATTTTTTTCGGTTGATAAATCTCCTTTATTAGAGTCATCTTATTGTAAACATGGTTAAAACTTTTAAGGGGAAAACCAAGAGAGAAATTTATCAAATTGGATCCAAAAGTTTTGAAAATTTCCAAAATTACCTCATCATGTGATACAAAATTGTTTTGGATTTGAAGAGACAAACGCTAATGACCTTTTATAACTTTTTAGGAAAGGTCATTAAGTTGGAATCAATAATACTACTAAAACGATACAATAGTATCGTGAATAAAATTATTTTTAATAAAACTTATAACATCACTTACCTTTATCTACCTTTCCCTAACCTACCTTTCTTAAGTTGAACCAAAATAAAGCTTTAAATAAGTATGAATTATTTATTACTTTGCGGGATTCCGCTTATGAAAAAGTGCTAACCTTGAGGAAAATTCACCTTACAAAATTATAAACTAAGTGAGGTTAGTAGTTTTCCGTGCAAATTTCATTTCGACATTATATATTTTCATTAGTCTTATTTTCAATTACCAACAATATAATTCATGTCTAAAATATGTAAATTTCATGCGAGGTTAGTGTTTTTTTCCCAAAAAAGTTTAAATAAATTTGACAACAATACTCCATTAAAATTAAGATATAGCCTTAAAGACTCAAAAAGCTCTTACAAACGATTTGAGACTTATAAGATTATTTATTAAAAGAATCATTACAATAACAACAAAAATCAAACACACATTCTTATAAAATATGAATATATTTCTTACTATCTATATCAAATCTTATTTACAAGTACGGTTAGTGTTATTCATGAGTGAAGCTCTGCATCTTTAATCGACGCCTCGACTTCGATAGACTTATTTTCAATTATTACCAATTTAGTCTAAGTCTAAAATCTAAACTGCCAAGTAGTTTTAGGGATTTTCAGAAGTGGGGGCTACACAAATTCAATAGGTAGACTATCGGTTTGTAAAGAAAAGCACAGCCATGTTGTCCATCCACTTAAAAAACACGTGTAACAATTCTTGATCCCCGTCTTTAAAAGGTTGTCACAAAAATGAAAGTTCAAGGGGATCGATGAATATGGCCAAACCCAAAAAAAAGGGATGGCATTAAACGAATAAAAGAAAAATCAATATAATTGGTTAACTTCGAACTTACAAATGCTTTTGTAAGGTAATATGATAAACAGGGACATCCAGATTACAAAATTATGGAAAGCTACCACCAGCCATACCTTGGTGGTGGATGATTGGTACTCGTGCTGCCAAACCTTGATCCTGAGGATCTATGCTGAAAAGGAGTGGTTAATCCTTTTGACCCTGAGGATCCACCATGGTTGAACGACTTCCACCTAGGCGGTGTTGCAGGAGAAGACATCCATCTGTTGTTGAACTTTCTGGGATAGAGTTCCTCAGGATCTTCAGTTGTCCAACCACCTCTACGCTTCGATTTTCCCTGAGGCTTAGGTGAAGCATAGTCTGCAGGATCCTCAAACATCCAACCACCTCTCCGCTTTGATTTCTTGGGAGTGGTTACACCTCTTTCTTTGAACTTTGAAGGAAACTCTTCGGGGTCCTCATTTATCCAATTACCCTGACGCTTTGATTTTCGGGGAGTACTTGCAACTAGATCATCATTTCGGATCTTTTTCCTTTTATGAGCCTTACCTATATCAGACGGTGCAGAACCATGTCCCATGCAATCTTTCTCCTTGCGGGATCTAGGAGATTTTAGCAATTGGCGATACTTCTTCCTTACCTGAAAAAGGTCAAGCACAGAGGTCATGAAACAACTGTCTTCCTCCAAGAGACATGAGATAAAATCATGATATTTATCCTAAATATAAACATAAAAACCTTAATAAAATGAACATATTACAGATTTAAAATCTATGTTTATAATTGCAACAATAACTGACATACATATCATAATAGTACCTTAGCAGAACTTGTACATTCACGGGCAAAATGTCCTTCTTCTCCACACTTAAAGCATGAACTAGCTGTGCCTGCATCAGGGGTCTCTTCAAATATTCCCTTTGCAGAACTGGGGCATTCCCGAGCAAAGTGTCCTGCTCCACCACACCGAAAACATGAACTAGGTGTGGCTGCACCAGTGGTCTCCTCTCGTAACCTCGTACATGCCTGCATTGTGGATTCTCACTCATATGTGACATTATTAAATAAAGCATGCACTTCTTGATCACTAGAGGTGTTTTGAACAAATTTCTTGAAGACTATATACTGAACACAACAAGCAATATGTATCATCCAGCATATAATCTAACAAGAACTGAGAGTAATAGCAGCACAAGTTACAGGCATAGTATGATACTTCAGAAACTATAGCATCACAGTGATAGATAATAACGCACTCATATGACTTGAGTAGGTAAAGACAGTAGAAAACACATTAAATACCTGTAAACACTAACCACCCCATAAATGAGGAACAATGGATAGCTCGCTAGAATTTTCAAGTTCACATGAAAGTCCAGATCAAATTTATTTATAACACGATTCATGATGTGTGCGCGCAATAACATATCAAAAGAAATTTCCTTATTCCCCCAGCTTATACTGAAACAAAGGATAAAAAATTCAGAGGGTTAGGATAATAAATAAAACTTACCAGGCCAGTATGACCTAATTGACCACATCTGTAACAAGAAACTTCCCATTTCGGACCATCATCAGAATCAACACAACATAAATGGCCAAATGCTTTGCAAACATAACATTGTATTTCCTGAAAATATACATGACATTTAACAAGTAAGCATTCCACATTCAATATAGCCCACTAATTATACTCAAAGTTCAACAAAAATCCCTCACACAGTTGCAAGGAAAAAAAATAAGGAAAAGGAGAGCAAAATGATATAGAACAGAATAACCTTAAGATCATCCGATGAATAACTATTCTTGCATTGAAACATATCATGCCCCGAATTCCCACACTTCAAACAGAATCCTGAACTTTTAGACCCACCAGTGATCTTCTCTGGACAGTCTTTGGCACGGTGACCACCTTTCTTGCAGATGAAGCAGTCTTGTGCCTACAGAAAAACGAAGGGAATTTCGATATATAAAATAAAAATAAAAGCACTAGCATTCACTCTCATTCATACACGCGGACACAATCCCCTACCTTGTATAAACAGCCGAATCAAACGGGGCAACAGTTAATATTTAAAAAATAAAATACATACCTTGGTACATTTTTTTGCTGCATGCTCAAAACTTCCACATACAAAGCATGGTTTCTTGCGTTTCCCTGCTTTACAGTTCACTGCCATATGACCTCCTTCACCACAATTGAAGCACGTTCCCCAATTACTATCAGGAGGATCAAAATACCTCGGGCCCCGCTGATAGAATAGACACAGGAAGGCATATCCAACTAAACCTTCAGGTATGATATTATTTTCATATTCACAGTTTAGAAAGAGTAGTTCAAACTCACAAGAAGCTTTCGTAGAACACTATTGTCACTCGTCTGAACCGCACTTGCTTCTGGGGACTCATTTGTTTCGCCGGCTTTGATTGCCTCGCTTGTCTCTTGCTCTTCTGCTGTAATAACCTAATTAAAAAGATGAAAACATTGAATTTGAATGAAAAATGATTCAATAAAGGCCCTTGTATAATTCAGCAGAAGCACAGCCTCCAATGCAGCTAGATATACTTCATTATTTCAGTTCCATTACACCTGATGACCATACCGATTGAATGGGAAAGTTTGATTTGAGTGCGTTACCCCTTTCAATTATACCCAATTGCACGAAGAAATAAAATCACAGTCACTGTATATAAAAAAAAAACTAAACACAGAATAATACTCACACTTTGATCCCCAGATTCAACTTTCTCGACCTTTTTATTCCTCTTCATCTCAATCTCTGCACTTTCCAGACCGACATCATCACCAGTTTCACCGTCACCATCCAATACGCCACCGTTTTGGAGCAGCTTCGCCTCTCGCATACGTTGGGCCTTCTCCTCAATCTTGAGAGTCAGATCCTCGTTTGCTTCTTCATCGTCACTGCTCGAAACGACCGCAGACGACGAAGCCCTCTTGTCGTTTTCAAGATCCTCTTCGTACTCAATCTTAGCGCTCTGCCTCTCCTTCCTCCTCTTCATGGCGCTTCTCCAAAATTACGAAGCCAATCAAAACTAAACACAATTTTGAGGGAGCAGAAAAAGAAGGAACTTGTGCAGCGGAGCAGTTTAAAAGCTAGGGTTTTTTTTTTTTTGGTTGGCCAAAACAACCTAGGGTTTTTTTCTTCCGACGGTTCAAGGAATTCGAATTTCGAAGAGAATCTTCTCAATCGTGCAGTGTACCCCTACATGGGCTTCTCTAGTTTGGGCTTTAGACCATAAGAAAGTATATGAGAAATGCCCGGTGAGATAGCCTTTCAATAGATTTTTAAAAAATAGTTCTAGAAAAACGATAATAGAAAAAAATTATTATAAATAAATAAATATTTAGATAATTATTGTTAGAAGGATTTTAATGATTGATAAATAATTAAAAAATATATAAAATAAAAAAAATTGTTCACTTGTCAAAAATTCTAACAACTCACTATAATTCTTTTTCCTCCTCTTCTACAACAACTCCAATAATAGCAAAGGCAATAGCAACACAAAGGGCTGTCAACTCTAGCTACTCAGGGAAGGGATGTCAACTCTAGTGACCTACGAAATGGCTATCGACTCTAGTGGCAAAGCAAAACTATAAGGGTATCAGACTAGAACTAGCAGCAATAGCGAAAAAGATGGAAAAGAGAAGAGAAGAGAGAGGGTGTGAGAAAAAATAGGAATAAAATAATAATTAGGTAATACATAAACTCTTTTACTGTTTTAAAAGTTATTCTCTGGAGTTTATTTAAAACTATAGTTTTAAATCATAATTTGATCCATAAACCCTTTTGAACAAATATGACAATTTGTTTTGAACTTTTTTCAAATTACAGTTTTAACCAGAAACCCTTTTAAAATTTAAGTTTAGAGACTACTCAAACATGCACATAACTGAAGAATTGATATTGGTTTTAAATATAATATTTATTTTTCATATTTATATATTTTTTTTAAAATTATCCCTATTGATACTCCCTCAACAATTATTAAATAAGAAAAGGAATTGGGGAATTAAGAATGAAGGTCAAAGTCTTTTAGAAAAAATAAGTTATATTAACTAACTTTATTTAATATAATCAAATTTATTAAATATATTTTATATTAAGAATTAAAGAAATATATACATACTCTTTCTACTCTTAAATATATGAGTTAGATCATTAATATATAGATATTAAAAAAAATAATTTAGTTATCTATAAAAAATATGTATTGATTTTTCAGAAGTACTCAATTAATCCTTTACATTCAATACTACTCGTGATAAAAAAAGCTTAGGTGAAATCAATAAAGTTAATTTTAATTTTTTTATAAATTTAAAAAATAAAGTATATTAAACTCATACATTAAGAACTAAATTTTATAATATTTTAAATTGTTGAGTGTATTATTAAATATTTTAGGATACTGAATTCATCTCAAAAAATAGTCTGATGCAGCTTTATGATAATATTTTTTAGATGATCTGCGTTCAACGGAAAATTAAATAAGTTATTAAATATAATTAATCAATTAAATGATTGGAAAATTATTATCTAATTATTAATTAATCTTATATCGAAAATTTGAAATTCTAGTGGGATTAGAATGTTTTTTTCTCTTCTTAGGAGATACAAAAAGGATTAAGACCATCTAGCTTAGTGGTCATAAAGTAAAACAAATACAAAAAAATTGAGAATTTGGGCACAATTTGTCAATTCAAATGCGAAGTGTCAAAGTTTTGAATTTCTAGTTCATTCAACTGTCAACGAATTATATTAAAGTCAATCATAGCAAAGGTCAATTTTTTTTTTTGGCCAAAAATAGCAAAGGTCAAATGAAACATAGAATGTGGAGGGGGGAAAACATCTTTTCGGAGATATTACTATGAAACAAGGATTTAAAATATTAAGGGTGTATTAGGATTAGTTTTTGGAGAATAGATTTTAGAAAGAATAGATTTTGAAAATATATATGTTTGGATGATTAGTAGTAGAATTACTCTTTATATTAATAAATTATCAAAAAATATATGATTTGATTAAAGTATAAGAGAAGGTAGATAATAAATAGGAAAGATGAGAGAGTGTAGAGAAGAGAGAGTAAAGAGGAGATAGTGTGAAGAAAAAATATGAGAGAGAGTATACGAAAAAAGTAGGGGTAAAATAGTAATTAGATAATTCATAAACTCTTTTACTGTTCTAAAAATTATTTTTAATAACTTATTCAAAACTATGGTTTTGACCAAAATCAATTTTGGATAAAATTGACTGTTTGTTTCAAATTTTTTCAAACCGAGATTTTGGTCAATCAATTCTGGACAAAAATAGCTATTTGTTTCAATTTTTTTTAAACTAAAATTTTGACCAAAATTGATTCTTAAAAACTGTTGCTAAATAGATACTAAAGTGAATATGACAAATAAAAATATGTTTATTAGTCCTTTTTTTTCAATTTCATTACATTAAGACGAGTTTGAATCCAATCATTTACCCTAAAATTAATGATAAAAAAAACAACAAAACAGGTATAGCTGCTGTGAGATAGGTTGTATCATACTCTTGTAATTTTAATATAATATTTAATTAAAAAATTTATATTAATTTTAAATATAAAATTTATTTTTTATATTTATCAATTTTTTAAAATTATTTTTATTGATAATTTTTTAATAATAATTAATAGAATAATAGATAAGGTTACAAAAAAAAGATAATTATGCTATTAAAAAAAAACCATATCATATTAACTTTGGGCTCTTAAATTAGGTGGGGTAAAATTGGCAATGTGTATATTGGATTGGGGGTAGAAATGTCCACAACAGTTGCTTCTCTTGGAATTAGCAAAGTTCTTGTGGCTCCATTCCATACGTGGAAGAGAATTCTAGCTATTTTGCTTCGATCTTATTTTTTTCTGGAATTGTACCAAACCCCACTTCGTTAGGCATTTCTCTCCATTTCCTTTCACATGTTCAGGATTTTGTCGTACCAAACACAATCCCGGTTCACAACAACACTATGCAATCACCGTTTTATAATTTCCTTTAAATATTGGTTGTATAATTATACACTGGCATGATTAACCTGAACTTTTTCCGAGGACATTTTTCATGTATTGCACAAAATCTAAACTTGCCATTTTAGGACATTTAGATTGACATTTGTAAAAAAAATAACTTTTCTTCCAACTGTATTTTGTAAACTAAATTTGGAAAAAAATAATAAATATAATATAATTTATATTTAGATGTATTTTCATAAAAAAAAAGTTTAAATACCCACTGAACTTATGTAATATTTAATAACTTTCTACTAAGAGCGCTGTAGCTCAATGGCACGCTATATCCTCTCTCATTGTCATGAGTTCTATATCCTTAAATGATAAGGGTGGATAGGTGTATTTGTATTGTATGTGCAGTTAGAAATATATGTATTTGGATAGAATTTTAGAAAATAATTTATAAAAAAAGATTTTTAAATAATTTTTGGAGAAAAAATTATAAAAAAAATAGTTTTAGATAAATGAGTGTTCAGATAGTTATTTTTAAAATGATTTTTGTAATTGAAAAATTACTAAAAATATTATAATTTTATTAAAAATACGAGAGAGAAGAAGGGATAAAAAAGAGATTAGAGATAAGAGAGAGGGTAGAGGGTAGAGGAGAGAAGGTAAAGATGAGAGAGAGTGAAGAAGAGTGAATAGATAAGAGAGATTGTGAAAAAGATAGAAATCTGAGAGAGGAGAAAAAATAAAAGAAAAATAAGAGTAAAATAGTAATTAAGTAGTTCATAAGCTATTTTACTATTTTAAAATTTACTTTTATTAGCTTATCTGAAATTATAGTTTTACACCATAATATAGTCTAAAAGTTCTTTTAGATAAATATGACTATTTATTTAAAAAAAATTAAACTAAAATTTAATTTAAAAACCCTTTCAAAATTATAATTTGAAGGTTTCTCAAACACACTCTTAAAGTATTCACGGAAATAATTAAGGCAGCCACTTTGCATGTAAAGATAGAAACACTCATAATTTGCCATCAGTATGTTCAAATATGTCAAATCTCATCAACACTCAAAAAAGAAGATTTATTAGTCAGTTCAGTTCAAAGCTGCAAATGATAAAAAAACTAGAAGCCTAATCAAAGTAATTAAGTGGAGAATATTTCTATAATAATTAATAAGCATTTTGGACTAATATGCCTAACTAATCCCCATAGCATAAAATCACAATGTGGAAGCTTAACTAATCTCCACATGTAGATGCCATATTGTTAGATTATTGGAATCAGGTACAAGATACTTTAGTATTTTTGGACTTTGAATCTCCTAACTCTTTTTGGCTAATTAGGCAATTGTTATCTTAAAAGTTTTTTGCCAGTTGCAATTAGTATTCTTATCTTATAATTAGCACAATGTTCTCCTAAAAATTAAAAAAAAAATTGGTGTAACATCACCCCAAAGTAACATTTGACCAACGTTTTTTAAAAGGGCAATTAGTATCATAAACTTTCAATTGATGTAATGTTTTTAAGTTATCAATGTTCAAATTAGAAGTTGCAAGTGGCAAGTTGCAAGTTTTCTATTTTTATTTTTTAATAATAAGGATATAATAGTCTTTTTATAATTTATAACTAATTTTAAAATAAAATTAATGTAAGCATTCTATGTATTAGGAAAATATTATTATATATCAAACATAATTTTAAAACATCAGTCCCACTTATCGACCCAATCCCAACCCCAACCCCATTCCCAATCCTTCAAAATTCAAGGTTGCATACCAAATAAAGCCCTCCATTATAACTCATCCCTAACAAAGGTTTTCACCAACTACAAGTGGCTTTAGGGACCAGGGTTCCTACTATAGGTTGGCAAACGGTGGTAAGTGTGTGTCACGTCTTGCCCAAATTCTTAATTATTTAAGTTTGTTGGATCCTTCTTATAATTTGAATGTTGATAACTCAAAAACACTAAGCTAATTAAAAATTTAGGAAAACACTTTTTTCTTTGGAAAAACTTCCACAGTGAAATTACCTTTAAGAATTGTTTAATTAACAGCCAACATTAGTCAAACATTATAAGGCTACATTGCACAATTTTCTAAACTCTCAAGGAAATATTGTGCTAGTCAAAAGTCAAAGATAACAAATTGCCCTTGAGAGAAAAATACCAAAGCAAATTTATCATTTAACCCCTCGTTTTTTTAAAAAAAATAAATACTAAAATTCATCACTCAAACAAGAGTACAAAACAAAAGACAAAAAATTAACAACCTATCTTCCCTTATCAACCTCCTCCTCCTATTTTAGATGTAGAGATTGATTAATAATACAAAAATTAATATATATGCTATTAATAAATTTAATAAATTGATGAGTAGTAAGAATAAGACTCATATTAATATAAGTAAAAGAGATAGTTTAATATCTATAAATTAGTGTAATATCTTAAATTTTAATTTTAAGATTTAAGTGAGTTAAAAAATAATTATTATATGATTATAAGAAATTAAATATATATTAATATAATTATAAATAAGATCTATGTTATATATATATAAATGATAAGGTTAACAAGAGGAAATAAAAATAAGAATAGGGTTTTAAATTCTAATTTACTTTATGTGGGGACTTTAGGTGTAATTTAATCCAAATGCATTATTATATTGTGAGTGGGAGAGAGAAAATGGCCTAGTCTTCCTCGCTCACATAGCCGCCATTGTTACTTTCTTAGGACAAGCCAAAATGCCCTCAGATCACTGCACTTTTTTTTATAAAAAAACATTCCACCCATCTAGATCAATCAATTGGTGGTAGTTTTATGGACATTAGATAAAATTTTTAGATCAAAGTTAAGAATAAGTGTTGAGTTTTAATAATATATGATCATAGGATTGTAAAGTTAGATTAATAGCTAAATTTTATTAGTTTAATTTTATAATAACCTAGTATTTATGATATATATGCTGTTTGGATTGATTAAATTAGAATTAAATGATTAATTTGAGTCTATTATTGGTATTATTAAATTTTTAATAGTGTAGTTGTGATTAGACTTTGTTTTGGTAGAATTTTGAGGTTTAAATTTAAATAAAGTTTGGATTTTAATGATTTATAATAATGTAAAGTTGGAAAATAGGTTTTAATGATTGAATTATATCACTATAAGTTAAAAATGATATTTAATTAGTTTAGAATGTTGATTTGGGTTAAAATTAAAAAATAATTATTTAATTAGTTTATAATTCGAGAGTTTTGTTCAATTGATTTATTGAAGGATAATTAATAACTCTTTTGACTTATTTAATTTATTGGATATAAAATTTAATATTAAATTGATTCCATTGAAGTTATAGTAAATTTTAAGTTGATAATTTTGACAATTTTATTAAAAATGTACAATTGAGAGTTTATTAAGAATTTGATTAAGTTATTTAGATATTATAAAAAATAGAATATGGTGGGAAATTATTAATTATACATCTAAGGAGGTTTGGGAGTTTTTCTTAAAGAAAAGTAAGAACTTTAACTATATATATATTGATAACTAATCGCCCAAATAATTATATAGATTAGTATGTTATATTATAATGTAAATTAATTATTAAACTATTAACTTTGACTTTGAGCATGGGTTGACATTGGTGATATTTATCTTTGACTTTGGCAAGAAATAACCATTTTTTATTTATTATGTATGCTAATATGATATTTATAAGTTATTTGATATATATAAATCTATTGATGTTTATATGATTATATTGAGAAAACTTGATTAATGATTTTTATTAAAAATTGTCTTGTGAGACTTAGAATTTAATTTGAAAAATTTAAATTGAAATTAGAAACTTGTTATATCTAGATATTAGATTTTGAAGAAAGTTATTATTTTGAGAAAAATTATATTATGATATTTATTGATGTTATTGATTATCGAGCTATTAAGATTTTGATTAATATGATTATCTTGAGAATTATGTATATGGTGATTGAGGATTAGTGATGATAGAGTTGTCTTTATACCGTGTAGTGTAGCCTAAATTAGAGTTTAAATATTGATTTTTGTCTTTCCAGTTTACTGAGATACTTGCCCCAACTATTTATTGAGGGCTGTGACACCCTATTGTTTATCAATAGGAATGAACTCATGGTCATGTCTTGTGCTATAGGATTTTAGACTATTTATGACACTTGACCGGTTAACTCTTTGAGTGGCTAGTCATATGGTAGTTATCACTAATTTGAGTGGCTAGTCATATGATAGTTATCACTAAGTCATGAGTTTAGTTGTCAAGTATAAAATGATTTTATTGGTTAGATGGAAAAAAATATGGGAGTCTATCTATTTGATTATATTATGATGATGTGATATTTTATATCTATTTATTGTATTAACTGTCTACTTGATATTTCACGAGTACATATTAGTATACATGATAAGTATAATTGGTAGTTAATGAGCCATTTGTCTCACCCCCTGATTATTAATATTTTTTAAGTGATAGTTCATTTGCAAGTCCGCCAAAGAAGGTGTCGGAGGCTTGAGCTTACTATAGCTTCTATATAACCTCCATTTTCTTTTGTGTTGAATTAAGATGTATATGGCTACATAGGGCAATATTGCATACTCTAATTTTAATTAAATATTATTTAATTGCCTTGTATTTTTGATGATGTGTGGTGGTAGTAAGACTAGGTTTAGGATTATATATATGACTTGTAGATTTATTTTTTAAACTAATGGTTATATCAAGAATATTATTTAGCATCTTAATTATGAAATTTGGCTGATGATATTATTGGGATCGGAACTCCATAGGCCATTTAGAGATAATTATGATATTATTGTGTTAATTAGGGACATTAATTATAATAACTATATTAGCAAGATTGAATCATTTTTAACATAATTCTACATGTGAAAGCTTGTTGTATTCTAATATCCATGTTAGATCTTTAAGCATTTGGTCATTTTTTTTAACATGAATTACTTATCCTGTGAATTATGTTTTTAATTATCTATGGCAGGCCTTTTAAAGTGTTTAATTATTTCTTTTGTATTATGGTTGCTTAATTGACAATAAACATTATTTTTATAACTATGATAACATTTTAATAATGTACTAAAGTTTTTTTTATACCATAGTTAGTTTTAAATAGGTTAATGAAACTCTTCTATATTATAATAGCTTTTGATTAACATTTTCCCTTTTTCTATTATAGTAGGTGATTAAGAATCATTTATATAACTAATTATTATATTAGAAGGAAAATTTTTACAACTAGCATCCTAACCTCATCCATTAAATTTTTATAACTAATTATTTATACAATCAGGATAAATCCATATCTCCCTGTATCCTTTGTTCCAACACAACACAAGACCATTTATGATGGTTATCGTCTCTGCAATGGCTGAATGCACATTAGTGAGCTTACAGCTGAATCCACATATCCAGTGTCCTCCAGTTCGGCATATGACCCCACCACCACCACTCCGACCATCCTCCAAGACAAGTCCATCCACCTCCAAGCGGATAAATCCTTCTTGTAAAACTTGCACACCATCTGATGAGGGTGCTTTTGGTTGATAGAAAGAACATTTCCTCAGCAAGTCCTACTCCAAGCAAAGCTCTAAAGTAACTAGAATTTGCATTGGAATGAACATATGACTCATCATGTGCATAAACTTTGTTGCCGCGAGTTGTCCATATATCCTAGCAGTTACACCCAAACAATGTAGGCCATGGAACCTTCTTAGTGGAATTCATGCCCGCTTCATGGCTAAGGTTCCATTTAACCCAATTCTCTCCTTGGAGGGAAGAGAAGATGCTCCATTTGTCATGTGAGACCACTGATTTCCATCGATCTAGTGCATTTCAGCAATCCCTCAGCATGTGCATAGAATCTTCTTCATGATCACACCCAAACGGGCAGGTAGCTGATGACTCAAGTCCTCTCCTCATCCTGAGTTGCGCCGTGTGAGCTCAACCATGTGAGAATGGCCACATGAAAGATTTGATTTTTTCTGGCAAGCACCAACTCCATAGAATCTTACAAATGCTATCTCCATGATTCTGTGTAGATCTCACAGAAAAACAACCTTGTGTAGAAGGTTTCCACAAGTATCTATCATTTCCTCTCTCCTCCGTTTGACCCCTCATTTTTGTACCACATGGTTTGGGCTAGAAACTCACTCCCATATGTTTATTGTTTAAATAATCCCTCCACCCCTTAATATATATTTTAATTGAGAAATTAATTTTAATTTAAAATATAAAAAATATTTTTTATATTGATAAATTTTTCTCAAATTACTTCTATTGACACTAATCAAGTAAGAGAGAGTGAGAGAGTTAAGGAAAATGATTAGAGTATTTTAGATTTTTTTTTATATTAACTAACTTAACTAATTTTTTTAATCTAATTAAATATGTCATATATTAAAGATCAAAGTAACATCTTGTATATATTTTATTTTTAGCATTGTGTTAATTTTTAAATTTATTTAATCACAAAAACTTTAAACCCCAAGTATTTAAATTACATGTTAATAACTTAATACTTTACAGTGTTTCCCAAAAAAAAAAAGCAATTAATCAGATCATCTATAGATATTAGATCTCTTATACTATTTGTCTTAGTGATAATCTAAATACATTTTTTTCTTAGAATAAATTAATATATTTTGCTTTTTTAGATAGTATCCCATGCATCGGACCATTGTATATATCGGATATATTATTGGTGGATGGTTGATTTAAATCAGAGACAATTTTCTTATTTGATAATATCATTTGGTTTAAAATATTTAAGTAAATAATCTACTTAATTCATATACATTTATCTTATTTCATTATGATACTTACAAGCCATGAAATCTGATGTATGTGATGCCTCAGTTACCCACCATAGAATTTCGACAACTCTATCCGAAATGGACAACTACTTTGATAGTATCAATTTTGTAATAATGGAAATTATTAAAGTTAATCATTTTTTATTCTTTGTATCTCAATTTAACTAGTCAAACCCGTCGTCCACGTGGTATGATTTTGATAATATTGGATAGTTTATAAATTGATAATCAAAATTAGAATAATATAAATGTATTATTCTTTGGTAATATTATAATAACCTTTGATTTATCAATTAAATTGTACACTTATCTTGTACATTTTTTCTCACAGTTGATTTTTTGAAAGGATTTTAAATTATTATTTAACAATAATATTCTCTCTATATACATTGACAGTAATTAAAACATTGATTAAATAGTTAAGGAATCCAGCTAAATGCAAATAGTGCTATGTCTTATAGCTAGTTTTTAAACCTTTTAAACTAAATTCGGGTATCTTAAATTTAATTTTTTAAATTTGAAATTATATTTCAAATACTAACATTAAATCATACAGACTATTTTAAGTATTCTGTTTTTCTAGGATATGTTTTACATTTTTCACTAGTTAAAAATTTGAGATACAAAGAATAAAAAATGATCAACTTTATGTATTCATTATGTTATTATTAAATATTTTCATGTTTAGTTGATTAATTGTACCAAAAACAAGAAATTACAGTTAAAATTAATAAAAAATAAACTAGCTATTTGATATTTCAATCATTCAATTATTCATCATAAATCTAGCGTTAGATAATTTTTTTTTTGTTAATGAGATACTTCTTCCATTCTCAATATAAACTTAATTAATAAATTGATTTCAATTTTAAATATAAGATATATTATTTATATTTATCTAATTTTCTCAAATTATTTTTATAGATATTTCTCCAATAATAATCAAATAAGAGAGAGAGGGAGTAAGATAATTAAAAAAGATAGTTATGTTACTTTAAAAATTATATTATATTAATTAATTTAATTAAATTTCTTAATTTAATCAAATCAATTAAATAATTTTTATATTAATGACTGAAGGCGTAACTTTTTTTTATATAAGTTTAAAGTATCTACTATTAGAAGTAGTGACTAATCTTTTTATACTATTGGCATAATATCTTTTTTATATGATTATTTGACTATATTATATTCAAATATTATCAGATCCAATTAATGGTATCTCTCCTAAATATATTTTTTACATTTATATATTTTTAAATTTAAAATTTTATATTTAACTAGCTAAAGCATTTCTACTTAGATTAATTACTGTTGATTGTTAATGAGATATATAATCTATCTAATAATAATAATACTAACATAACTTGGGGAATTTTTTTAATTAAGATTTTATTTTTTTGAGACCAAGTGACACATCAGATGATGTAGGTATCTGCAGCCACCAAGAAAATGCCTAAACGTCGGCGAACGCATTATAAAATCTCACAACATCGCAAAGAGCAATTAAAATAAGGTACTCAAATATTCAAAATTCTCAGGTGAGGTCCTTGAACTAAATCGTCTTTCACGTTACTGCCCCAACAATTTCTTAAATTCCACTTGTACGCGATCACATACCCGTTTCTTAGTTGTCATCCTTATTCTCAGCCATGAAATACCGAAATTGCCCAACCTCCCAAATAAAGACTAATGACCTTCCTCCCTCCCCGACCGGACCAGTTTCTGGTGATCTCGTTTCTCAGTACACAACCTTCTCCTCCCTCCCTCCGTCCCTCCCTCTCTTCTCCTTACTCTTTTTTCTCTGTTTTTCTGATATTTTCCATTGTTTTTTCAACAAGCTAGCAAGATAAGGTTAATTTACCATATTTAACATGACGGTGATGACTCCTGCTCCCATCGATGTACGTTCTCTATTTCACTCTTCGTCGCTCTGCTACACTATCTGCAACGAGGCGCTCGTGTTTTCCTTTCGTTTTTCTGGTTCAATCACTCCTGGGCTGCAATTTGCTCTTTGCCTTTTATTTGTGGAAATTTGTGCTGAATGTTATTTGGGCCAATTTAATTATTCATTCGGGGTTGTGGGTTTTCATATATAGAATCTAGTTTTCATCTGTGCGACTGGAATTCGCTGCAATTTTGCTTCTTGGCTGCATTTGATGCTTGGATTTTAGGGCATTGTGGGCAATTAAAATGAGTTTGGTGTTTGTTGGATCCGAACTAGTATGATGTTTTGTCTTCCTTTGCTTTGCAGCAACAAGAGGACGAGGAGATGCTTGTCCCACACTCGGATTTGACCGAGAATAATCACCAGCCCATGGAAGGTAATTAATGTTCTTCTCTATCGTGATTCGTATAAAAAAGTGATTCTTTGTTACTTTGTGTTTTCGAAGTTTTGTAGTTTCAATGCCGTGGTGTAATTACTTTTTTCTCTCCTGGTTTTTTACTCATTTTTTCTAGCAAGCCAAGAATTTTGTGGGTCTAGATGTTCTGGTCACTCTATTCTTTAGTTTTCAGTTGATGACATACATGATACTTAGTTGTTCATTTTATTTTTTTGGGAAATCATCAGTTATAGCTCAACCTGAAATTGCTAACACTGTGGAGAGTCAGCCTGTTGAAGATTCTCCATCCACAAGATTCACATGGAGAATAGAAAACTTTTCTAGGCTGAATACAAAGAAGCTCTATTCAGATGTATTCATTGTTGGAGGTTATAAATGGTATTTTGTTTGCCTATTTACTAATGATTCCATCCTATGTGTCCTTATATTCAGTTATCATATCAAAACCTAATTTTTTCTTGGGCCCAGGCGTGTGCTTATGTTTCCAAACGGGAACAATGTGGACTATTTGTCCATGTATTTGGATGTAGCAGATTCATCTAGTTTGCCCTATGGGTGGAGTAGATATGCACAGTTTAGCTTGGCAGTGGTTAATCAAGTGAATAATAAGTACTTCGTGAGAAAAGGTAAGCAGTTCAATGGGATATTTTTAATTGTCACAAGATGAATAGGAGTGACTATGGACAATGTATCTATTGCTATTTAATGAATGAGATTTGATGCCTGGAAAACCTTCTTTCACTCTTTGATGAAGTTTTAATATGAGCCTGAATGAGTGTAGGGGGTCATTTTTTTCCGATTCCCACAACGTTCCCTTTCTTATTTTCATGTTTATCTGCTCTCTGTTTTTTTATTTCACTTTTAGCAATTCTCTATGGAGATAGGCTACAGAACTTTATTTGTCTAGGTGATCTGCTGAGGTTCTTGTTTATAGATCCTTAAAAAATTTGTAAGCCTTATAAAGCTATATGTTATGGGTAACTATTTTTGGTTTCATTTTCTTCATTTTCTTAATATATAATTAACATTTACTTCTTTCTACAAATTGAGGCAGCCAATGACACATGTATTTTGCTCTTGATTTGGTTATGCTTTTACATTTCCAATCCACATGCCTATTTTTCAGTGGCATATGAGAATTATGTTTAATTGAAAGTTTAATACCTGTCAGACTTTGTGAAGTTACGGCTTAAGTTTCAAGAGTGGAGGCATATACTACTTTTGTGCTCATAAGTGCATACGAATACAAATATTCACCTTATTCAGCGTGTTAGTACTGCCTGTTATTTTTTTAAATAAAAAGAAATGAATAGAAAGCTTTCACCAAAGTTTTAGGGAGAGTGTATCTTCTGATATCAGCTCATTCTACTTACACTATGCAGACACACAACACCAATTCAATGCAAGAGAAAGTGACTGGGGTTTTACATCCTTCATGCCTCTTGGGGAGTTATATGACCTTAGTAGAGGTTATCTTGTGAATGATGTTCTTGTAGTTGAAGCTGAGGTTCTGGTCCGTAGGATTGTTGATTATTGGACATATGATTCAAAGAAGGAGACTGGCTATGTTGGACTTAAGAACCAAGGGGCTACCTGCTATATGAATTCTCTTCTCCAAACTTTGTACCATATTCCATATTTTAGAAAGGTTGAAACTATCTGTTTGTTTTATTTGCTTATTGCTGGCGTTCACTTGTTTGATTGTGTAATAATGGGAAACTTGGTTCCTGGATATAACATTTCAGGCTGTTTATCATATGCCCACAACAGAGAATGATATGCCTTCTGGTAGCATTCCTTTGGCTCTACAAAGTTTATTTTACAAGCTGCAGTATAGTGACACCAGCGTTGCTACAAAGGAGCTGACAAAGTCTTTTGGATGGGATACATACGACTCTTTCATGCAGCATGATGTTCAGGAACTAAATAGGGTCCTTTGTGAAAAACTTGAAGACAAAATGAAGGTATTGGAAGGCCTCTGGGATGTTTACACGTAAATTTTTCTGGATGGTATTATTACTATTATATTAAGTGTGCCTTTTTTTTCCTATACTTTTTTATTTTTATTAGGGAACTGTTGTTGAGGGAACAATACAAAAGTTATTTGAAGGGCACCATATGAACTACATTGAATGCATCAATGTGGACTATAAATCAACTAGAAAGGAGTCATTTTATGGTACTTTCATATTTGTGCTCTATTTTGTTCCCCATATCTCCATGTGTATCTCATGTTGCTGATTAAATTTGATATGTGCGTTTTAGATCTCCAGTTAGATGTCAAGGGCTGTTGTGATGTTTATGCTTCCTTCGATAAGTATGTAGAAGTTGAACGCCTTGAGGGTGACAACAAATATCATGCTGAACAATATGGTTTGCAGGTTAGTTGCAAATGTTCCCCAAGTGCGGAAAGGACAGTGTAATGAAGTTGGGAAGTTTAATTTATTTGTGATATGAGGAAAATCTGTATTTTCTGGGTAGATTTTCTTTGACACTTTTTACTGTGTTTGATGAATTATTGCCATCCTATTAAAAAAATTGCGGCTCTTGCAATTGTAATGGCCATAGAAATTATTGAAAACTGTTTGCCTAGGATGGTAATTGCTTTGATGTTTGTCCTGTTATCGATGTAATTTCTCTCTCTGGATGGCAACAACTGCATGATTTAATTTTTGCCCTTCTGGCTCTCTGAATTGCCATTTCATCTTGAATTAGTTTCCTGTCACAAAATACTAAACGTTTTACATATTTGGAATTTGCCACTTTAAAAAAAATAGGGATTTGCCACTTTAAGAAAAATAGGAATTTTGATCAGAAATATTTGATGATGTTACCTTGAGCTGTCTTGTATTTACCATTGGAATGCAATCTTCTGTCTAGTTTTATTTTATGAGCTTGAACAGGAACTGATGTAATTTTGATGATGGTGCATTATTATTTCAGGATGCTAAGAAGGGTGTTCTATTCATTGATTTTCCCCCTGTCCTTCAGCTTCAGCTGAAAAGATTTGAATATGACTTTATGCGAGACACAATGGTGAAGGTTGGTAGTCAATTAGACACATCACTCTCATTTCATTTTCTTGGAATTTCTTTGCCAACATGTGAAGAAATTAGCTCTTCAATTTCTTAATTCATCTAAATTTTGCTTCTAGTGGATTTATGATATGTAAATGTAATAATAGAAGAGATGTTTGTTAGGATTCCCTTACTGTTAGGGATCCTTAACGCCTTAGGTCTATAAATGTTGAGATTGGGGTAGCTTGTAAACATGGCTTATGAGTAATAAAGAGTTGAGTCTTCCTCACTTCCCCTCTCTCATTTATCTGTCTCTCTCTCCCCTCGCTGTATGTACCCCTGTTTTTCCCCTCTCTTCCCTATCTTTTTCCCTCTTTCCTACCTTTTCTACACAACATCTTTTATTGTCTTGGTTTAAATAATGGGAATAGCCATGTGCATTGGTTGTGTTGCGGCTCTAGTTGCATTAAACTAATTATGTGTGACAATTTACGGTGGTATTCATTTTGTTGGTGGCAAGTAGTCATTCATTAAATTCATAAAACTATTATTTTTTTATGCAAATAAGATAGTTTTTGGAGGACCCCATATCATTTAGTGGCTTCACAAGATATTCACATGTGGGGAAGCACTTGAGAAATTTTGGTGGAATTCAGAAAGTACCGTCTTGTGACATTGGAAACCATAGTGGAATTCCACCAGATGTAGTTTATTGATATTGATCTTGTACATAAAAAGCTTAATTGCTTCATTTTTCTTTGCTTAATGCTGCTAGGGGGCTATTTGATTTTTATTTTGCTGGTTGCTTGCTTCCTTCTTGCGTGATCAAGTGTCTGAAACCGTATGCCATGCTACATTTGAAAATAACTTCTATGATAGTGGAGAGTGTTATTCTGTTTGGTATGCATGGAAGCTTGATTTTCTTTCTATGCTCACCATGTAGATTAATGATAGATATGAGTTTCCCTTGCAACTTGATCTTGACCGAGAGAATGGCAAGTATTTATCACCTGAGGCTGATAGGAGCGTACGCAATCTTTACACGCTTCACAGGTATAAATCAATGATGTAATTATAGTTTTAGAAGTTTTTGTATAATTTTCATTGTTAGTTACATTTTTGACTTGTTCATATTTCCTTTTCGTTGTGGATCCCGTGTATACTTATTCCCTGCTAAGATTGCTGCCTGGGGCGTTTCACTAAATAATATTTACATCATAGGCAATAAGGAAGCCTTGGCAAGGATGTGATACTAAATTGCGGACAGGATGGTTACAAGCAAATCAGATGACTTATTTACTGGATTTTCTAGTTCCTAATTTTTTTGGATCTGTTTATATGTTTTATTCTATTTTGCTTACTCTTTAGGAAATGGGTTTGTTTCTGGTACTTTGGATCTCGGGATTGATTATTCTTTCCAAAACATTATACTTAGAATCTTAGAGCACAATTCTCCTCCTAAATGTTGGTGAAATTGTACATGAAGGAGCAGTAATGATTGGGCAATTAATATACTTTTGGTCACAAACCATCTGGTATCCAGTAATAACGACTAATTCAGTGATGAGCCAGATCAGGTCCCAATTGGGAGGAAGTTCTCTCAACATGGTTTTCCCCATCCACAAGGCCCGAAGTTGAGTCCTTATTTAAGGGGTGTTGAGTCCCCTGCCATTCAACCCAGCCACAATTGGTTTTGGGTAATTAATATTGAATAACACTAGTTAGCTTCTTAGGCTGTGTTTACTTCTGTTTTTGTGTTTTCTTTGTGTTTGTTTTTACTTATTTCGGGGATTTCTTATGGTCAAGACTTAGTACTTTCTCTTCCTTGTACGATTTCATTTTTTCATCAAAAAAGAATATTTAATAACTTCTGTCAAGCCAAATTTTCGATCAGCACAAGTATGTGGAAATGTAATAATTATTGTAATTTTTCATTTGGTCAATGTCCATCTTATATAACTGTATGAATAAGGGAATTGTTAGTTATTGCTGTTAGTTAGTTAGTGGCAGATAGCCCACAGGTGCCTATAAATAAAGCTAAGAATTGTACCTTAGATGATTATCGTTGCTGGTTAATGACAGTGCATGATTCAGTTCTCTCTGTTTCTCTCGAATCTTTCCCTTCTCTCTGTCTCTCCTATCTATTCTCTCTCTCCCCCAACAACTCTATTCTATATCAGTCTATAATTGTGCTATTAATTGTATTCATTTCTTTTTCTTTTGTCCATTGCTTGATGTAGTTGCATTTTTTTCTAGTGTTTTGGTTCACAGTGGTGGCGTGCATGGTGGACATTATTATGCTTTTATCAGGCCAACTCTCTCTGATCAGTGGTATGTACAAGTGTTTACAGATCTGTATTTTTCATTGCTTGTTAATCTAGCCTTCTTTCCTATGAACGGGGTGTGGTGTTGACTATCTTTACTGCTTACGTGCTTATTTCACTGTTTCCGAGATGTTATTCTGGGGCTAGGAAGTTGTAGAGAAGAGCGTTAATCAGTTTTGATGAATACGCTTGATTATTTTCAGATTATTACTCTAGTTTTCATTTTATTAACAATCATCAGTTTTAATGGGGAGTATTGTTGTAGCCAGAAGGGCTAGGCCGAATGTGCCTTGCTTAAGAATTGATGCCACCTAGGAAGTAAAAAAAGATATAGTTAGCATGAGAAGAGATGGAATAGTCTTTGTATTCATTACTTGTTAGATTTGATGAAATATAATTTTAAGGGCATTTAAATGAGCATGGCTACGCTGCAAGCAAGTGGTAGACCCTTTTTCATCAGTTTGTTATCTTTCATTTTTTTAATGACTGTCCTTATCATTTTTCTGCATTTTGTGCTTGAAAATCTAATTTGCTCTTTCAGGTACAAATTTGACGATGAGAGGGTGACAAAAGAAGACATAAAACGGGCATTAGAGGAACAATATGGTGGTGAGGAGGAGGTAATTTTTTTTGTTGTGGCTGGCCATGGTCTGGTCTCCTTAAAACCTTTGAATATTTCTTTGTTTACGGTTCATCCATTTCTGTTTTTGACAGTTGCCGCAGACCAATCCTGGATTCAATAACACTCCTTTTAAATTCACTAAATATTCAAATGCTTATATGTTGGTGTATATACGTGAAAGTGACAAGGACAAAATAATATGCAATGTTGATGAGAAAGACATTGCTGAGCATTTGAGGGTGAGATGCTATTTTGATTTTCAATTGGGGCTCAAAATGAACACGTTATATGGCAAAATTCTTGTTATTTACTTGCAAATTTAAGTTCCAAAATAGCCAGTTAATCATATATTTTGATACATAAGAGCTTGCCATAGACTAACAGCAAATGCGCCCAGCTTGTTGACTGATGTCAGTTAAACTTTTCCAATCATCATTTTACTTATTTATTATTGTTGATCTGTAATTAGATCAATGAATTTCAATTTATTGTTCAATGAACTATGAACCTCTGAAGCAAGGGAGGATCCATTTCGTTAGTCCATGACTTGTTTTTGTTCTATTTCTTTTGCTTTATTCTTGGGAAACTGATCCATTTTCTACAATGGATTGTTGCAGGAGAGGTTGAAGAAAGAACAAGAAGAAAAAGAACACAAAAAGAAAGAAAAGGCTGAGGCTCACCTTTATACTATTATAAAGGTTTAGTTTTCCAACCTTTTTTCTTAATCAATAATAACTTTTTGTGAGTCTTATATTTACATTTACCTCCAGAGTCCAGTGCTGTGAGTTGCCAAGTTAAATATAACTGTTTGTGAAAGAAAATCACTGATAACCCTTGTTCTTAGGTGGCACGAGATGAAGATCTTTCAGAGCAGATTGGAAAGGATATATATTTTGACCTTGTAGACCATGACAAAGTGAGGAGCTTCCGTTTCCAAAAGCAGATGCCTTTTAACATGTTCAGGGTATCATCTTTAACCATGCTCTTGAGCTCTTCTGCAAGAAAATTCTGACTCGGCATTCTGTGCTCACTAATTTTGGTTTATTTCTGACTTTCCTTATTTAGCTGCTTTGACTGGAGCAGTCTCATTAACAATCCAAGATGAAAATAATCTGATAATATGAATGTTGTTATCAAATTTATAGTTTTCATGTTGGGACAAATATTATTTAAACATCATTGCAAACTAAAATTTGGATTGAACATTCTGTACCATCTGTGTTTCTTGTTTTTCCTTTCTTGAGTCTTGACTGACGTTTTCATTCTAATAAATGGAGTTTAGTATCGGTTTTTGGATATTTTCTATATTAGTTAACATGTTTTTTTTTACAAAGACTTGACGAGTGTCAGTGACTCTAGGGAAAAGTAGGGTTTTTACTTCTTACTCAGAACAAATGAGCATTGAAGTTGCTTCTGGAAGGAGAGTTTTCAAATAACAAATAAAACTGAAAACTGGATGTGAGCTTATGATGTTCTGATGGGAAGAAGATATAATATGAATTGCATGGGCCTCTGCGGTCAACTTATTTTTGGTAGTATCTGCACAATAAATATGCAATATGGGCTATGATTGTTTCCTATTCTTCATAGCGCATTTTGAATTATTCTTTTTCATACGATTGATCCTTTTGTTTGTTTAAAATTCAGGAGGAAATTGCCAAAGAGTTCGGTATACCAGTGCAATTTCAGCGCTTTTGGTTATGGGCAAAGCGACAAAACCATACATATCGTCCTAATCGGCCATTGACACCCATGGAGGAGACACAATCTGTAAAATCTTGCTTTTAAGTCTTTCCATGGACCTTCCCTCTCTATCACTACCATCACAGAGACCATATTTTGATTTGGCTTTTATCAATTACAAAATTGCTTCATATGTTTCTCTTTCATAGATCTTTTTAACTGTTGAGTTATTATGGTTTGAGATAGTTGTTTTTGGCAACTAAAATTTTAGCCCACACCTATATGGTTTCTGTACTATTGATTTATTTCATCTGATATCAAGACATGTTAATTTTATGTGGTTCGAAACTTTCTGTTGGACATACGGTTAATTCTCCATGTGTTGTTTCCCTTTTTTATTTATCCCTTTTACTTCTCCATCTCTGGCTTTTTTTTTTATTGTCCAAACATGAAGTGAACTAGATTATATGTTATTTCCCCCACATTGGTTTTTTTGGATCCTATGACCAAATGAGTCTTGCTGGTTGTACTGTTGGTTCGTTCAATTGCTTGTATGTCCTGTTTATCTTCTGTTGTTTCTCCATTTCTGTGGGGTCTTCTAAATGTTGGTATTACTTTATCTCAGTTGTCTTACTATATTGCAGGTTGGACAATTGAGGGAGGTATCAAACAAAGTTCACAATGCTGAACTAAAGTTGTTTTTGGAAGTGGAGATGGGGCTGGTAATATTTGAGAATTGTATACTTTTTGATAGCATCAAATAGTAATTTGTAGAGTCCTGTTAACAATTTTATTGTTATTTAGGACTTACGACCCATTGTACCTTCTGAGAAGACAAAGGATGATATATTTCTTTTCTTCAAGCTATATGATCCTGAAAAAGAGGAGCTACGGTATTGTGTAACTTGTTTATTCTGACATTTCTTGAGGGTAAGACTCAGTTATCTCATTTATTTTCCTATGATGGCAGTTATGTTGGAAGGCTTTTTGTTAAGGCTACTGGTAAGCCATCAGAAATATTGAGAAAGTTGAATGAAATGGCTGGTTTTGATCTTGAGGAAGACACAGCACTTTATGAGGTTGGTTTATGTTGCCTTTCTTTGTACGTAGCTTCATGTGGATTGGTTGATTCTTGCTCAACCGTAGTTTAATCATTAGAAAGGGAATTTTAAGGGTTCAGAAACTAATATGCGGTACCCCTTTTCCAGGTTGTGCAATAATAATCACATAATATGTGCAAGGATCTTAATAATCTGACTCTAACAGCTCCTACCTATTTATGTTAACAAAAGACTGACTCTAATTAAGGAATGGAGCAGAAAAAAATAGAATAAAGCACATAAATTTGAATCTGCTAACTTAGTGATTCTAATGTGCAGTAGTTATGGGGTTACTACTGCTTCAGCATGCGTTCTTCCACACCAACTTCCTATTTTGTTCATTCACTAGTTCAACACCTCTCGATTAACCCCTTCTGCCGTAGGTGAGTAGTGGTCTATTATGATCTTGATCTTACCCTTGGAAAGCTGCCTCGGCCTCAAGGCAAAACATAGGAAATTGCTCTTCTGGGTGCATAGAGAAGCACTTAGTAAGTGATGGAAAGGTCTTATATCAGAAGGTTTAGGTTGGGGTAAGAGGTAAGTGATGTGAAAGTGGACTTGAAAAGGGGTTGGTATTTTAGGTTTTGTAAATATAAAGTCAAAAGCATGGGAGAATTCTTGGATGGATGCCCACGTGCCACCAATTGAGTTGGATAATGCCAAAATGATCAGACCTGGGATCTGTGGGGAGACTTCTTTGCAGATGTTGCAACCTATAACATCAGTGTTTCCATTTTGGACTCCAAAGTCCAAACGATGGAGTTCGTTGCCCAGCTATTGAACCACTGATTCAACAATGAAATTGTGTGCTGAGCAACTGTCAACGAGAATCATGATTCGTGCCTTTATGATTCCATTATAACCTCATCATTGTACTAGAATTTATATTAACAAAGAATTGACTCAGTAATTAAAGAGTATGATAGAGATAAAGTAGAAATTATAAAAAAAATTCGTATTCACCATCTTAATAGCTGGTATGTGGAATGGTTGTGGTTTATCTAGCTCCAGCATGTGTTCTCCACATAAGCTTCCCCATTGACTTGTTCACCGCTACCTCAACATATTTTTATGATTGCATGCTTTACCCTTCTGCTGTATGTTATTGATGTTGCCAACTTACTTGTGTACTGGGATTTTAAGTAACCATTAGAATGTAAGCATTTCAGACTCCACCTGTCAGTAGACTACGTTGCCAATATGCATATATATATGGATATATAGATAGATGGAGCTCAAAATTATTATGCTTCTTTCCCTTAAGCCTGAGCCAAGTAATAAAGAGTTGACTTATTTACAACTGAAATAGCTGGTGATTTGTACATGGAAATTGTTGGGTTCCTTATGAGTCCTGTTGGAAGATGTAGAAGATAAGTTGTGATGACTACTTCTGGCTCTAATAAATGAGTGAAGAGTTGAGTTATTTTGTTTGCGTGGTTCTATGTGGTTTTATTTGTGTGGCATTGATGACTTATCATGTGCAGGAAATTAAATTTGAGCCAAATGTCATGTGTGAACCTATTGACAAGAAGTTAACATTTCGAGCAAGTCAGGTATACTCTGTTCACAATTGACCTTTAATGTGTTTTGTGTGCTGTCCTGGTACATTTAATGATTTTGCTTAGTTTGCAGCTTGAAGATGGAGATATTATATGCTTTCAGAAAGCTTCCTTGATGGAGAGTGGACATGTCCGCTATCCAGATGTGTCTTCATATTTAGAATATGTGCACAACCGTCAGGTATTTTGTCTTTTGGGTTATATATGCAATTGTGGTTTTAATTTTCACGTGATTTGGCCATGAATCTTCCCTAGATTCCTGTTCTGCTGGTTGTTGTTTTTTGTTTTTTTTTTTTTTTACTATTTTCCTCTCCATTTGTGTGCGCTAGTGCTTGTTGGCGGTTTTCACCAAGAAGCCTTGCTAGATTCTTAATTTATGTATCAAGCAAAAGATTGCAAGCCTTTTTCTTTAGAATCTTTAAACTTTATCTTCTATAAAGTTAAAGATGGTAAGCCAGCAACTGAAATTGTTAATCTCTATTTGATACATATAGGTTGTTCACTTTCGATCTTTGGAGAAACCTAAGGAAGACGACTTCTGCCTAGAGATGTAAGAAACATTGGGTTGGAATCTATTGTGTCATATTTTAAGTATAGCAGCCTTAGCTTACACTCTATATATTGAATTCTAGGTCAAGGCTCTATACATATGATGATGTCGTGGAGAGAGTAGCTCAGCAACTTGGATTGGATGATCCATCTAAAATTAGGCTTACCCCACATAACTGTTACTCCCAACAACCCAAACCCCAGCCTATTAAGTACCGAGGGGTTGACCATTTGTCTGATATGCTGGTCCACTACAACCAGGTAGTTACTGTTCAATCTATTGGAATATTTACTAAAGAAAAAAGGCATTTTATACCTTTCTTATGGCATATTTTTTTGTCAGACTTCGGATATATTATACTATGAAGTGCTTGATATCCCTCTACCAGAATTACAAGGTTTGAAAACTCTGAAAGTTGCATTTCATCATGCTACGAAGGATGAAGTGAGTATGGCATCATGATTTTCTTCTGGTTCTCATAATTCTTTTTTAATGACAATTTTTTACGTCTCTATGTTGTTCAATCAGGTTGTTATTCATACCATCAGACTCCCAAAGCAGAGCACTGTAGGTGATGTCCTTGATGATCTTAAAACAAAGGTGACTTAGCTTAGTATTTCTTTGGTTAATTACCTACATTGTACATGTAAATAAAAGGGTAATGCTTCCTACACGGTTTTCCAGTTCTATTGCCCCCTATCAGCATGCATGGCTGCATCCAACTTTAACAAGGAAAAAAATTTTCAGTACAACATGAACTAGGATAGAGCTTCCCTCCATTTTCTCCTTGTAATATTACATTTTTACAGGTGGAGTTGTCTCATCCTAATGCTGAACTTAGGTTGCTGGAAGTTTTCTATCACAAGATATACAAGGTGTGTGTGGTCTAACTGCTGCTGGGATCTATATGTTTGCAAGAAATATTGATAATAGTAATTAAAAAAATTAATGGGAGAATTAGGAATATCATTACTAAATTAAATACTCTATGGTTCAATTGGGTCTTCTGTTGTTGATGCTGTTAAACTATTAGTCTATTAAACAAAAGTGCGTATTGTTCAAACATGTTCATCTCATTGTGCACGTATGTCTGTGCAGGTCTTTCCTCCCAATGAAAAGATTGAGAACATCAATGACCAATACTGGACATTGAGAGCAGAGGAGGTAAGAGTCTCTCTCCGTGTAACTGGAAAGAATGGGATGGTTGGAGCTGATAACTACAAGTTTTTCTGCTGTTGCTTGTGAAAATAATGACACCATCAGATTGCTATTTTCTTTATATAATTAACAAAAATATGGTTTTTTTAGTACTTTTAATTCTTGTGCGGCAAAACATTTATTTGTTTATTCCATCATGGTTGTTACAGATTCCCGAAGAAGAGAAAAATCTTGGTCCCCATGATCGCTTAATTCATGTGTACCATTTCAATAAGGATACTGCTCAAAACCAAATGGTAAATGGTTTTTGCTGATTCGTTTCTATGTTAATTTCTAAATGTTTTGATCTCTTTGATATGTCATGCTGGCGTTGATTGAATTGCACAAATTCTGCACATTTGTATTTCTTCTGAAATTTGCAGCAAATTCAGAATTTCGGGGATCCCTTTTTCTTGGTTATACATGAAGGTGAGACTTTGGCTGATATTAAAGTGAGAATACAGAAAAAACTACAAGTTTCAGATGAGGAGTTTGCCAAGGTATTTCTGAAATTTGGGGTATCACTTTTCCTTGGTTTGAATGATAGATGTTCTACGGACTAGACATTGATTAGTAAACGTAAAAATAATTTACCTAACTGCTTATATTTTTATTTGGCCAGTGGAAGTTTGCTTTCCTTTCTCTAGGGCGTCCTGAGTACCTTCAGGAATCTGACATCATATCCAGTCGTTTTCAGGTGCATTATTTTCTGTCCTGTGTTTTATTGCTTTAGTCAATACAAAATGCTTATTGGTTTTCATAAATTTATCTTAACCTTTTTTTTTTTTAAATTGTGACATGACAGAGAAGAGATGTTTATGGAGCTTGGGAGCAGTATCTTGGCTTAGAGCATACGGACAATGCTCCTAAAAGATACGCAGTTAACCAGGTAAGTTAATTAATGGCAAGGGAAGATTTTGTGTGGAAATTACAATCTTTGATTGTGCCGTGCCTGTCATCACTCTACTTACTACCAGTTTTGATTTTGCTTCATTTGAGATTTCATGGTTTTTTGTTTCAGAGTCGACACCCTTATGAGAAGCCGGTAAAGATTTATAATTAGGAAACCAATTGTCATCCTGCTTGGGATGAATTTGGCATATTCTTCTACACCTGTGTGTGTGTAAGAACAAGGAAGATATCAATCAAAAGGCTACTCTGTATAGGCAACCAAATGGAAGAAATCAGCATTTGAGTTGGTTACCGCAGGATTTTGTTATGTGGTATTTAATTCTATGTCCATGGAATGGCATTGCTCTTCAACATTTTGTATCTTCCGATCGCAGCACCGTGAGCTATTATTGCTCCAGTTTCTATATGGAGGTTCTTCAAGTTTAGGGAATTGATCATCATCAGATCTTTGTAACAGTACATAAGATTTTTGGATTAGCGAGTGTATACAGGGTATAGTTGGTTGACTCTATTTATCATTTTTCTTGGTTGCTTCCTGATTTTGTTCAGCTGGAGTTGCTAAAAGCCTAAGTGAGGGCTGCAAATGGTGTAGCAGAGACAGGGTTCTGTAATCTAGAAAAGGAGACTTTGACAGTCTCTTCGCAACTCTAGTTAGCATAATTTTTTTTTTATTGTTCTGTCCAGTATCATTTCTTCAATATTGAATCTGACAATTGAAAAAAAGGGGAAAAATTAGGTAGGTTAGTTTTCTTTTGATTTTTTCAATAGAAGTATGTGATGAAGATAATTTTTCTTGTTCTTTCCCTTTTTTAATGAGTCATAGTGTAATATTGAGCTGTAAAAATATTTTCCCAGTTATAATTATATTGAATAATTTGATAGCTCAAGGGGAAAAAATGCCAAGACATTTTTATCATTTGGCAGACATTGAAAGTAGACTTGCTCTACTTTTGACTCCTCCAATTACCGATTTATTCGTATCCCACAAAATACTGAAAATTCAGAGTGGCCGTTCAACAGCATTAATTTCTGTGCCCTCATCTTATATCTTACAATTGATGGTATGTAACATAGCTAATATTATTACTTTTATTAATTTCATTTAGATCTTTTTATTTATAAAAAAAAACTATTAATTTTATTGCAGAGAACGGCTAACGTTACTTGGAAGCAACGGGCGCTTTTACGCTTCTTTGACCATTATTTTAATTGTCTTTCCACAATTCAACATAATGCATTTGAAGATTATCATTAAATGTAAAGAGCCATCTCCTTTGAGAGTTTGCTAATGAAAAGGCCAAGACTTCATTTTTTGTTGTTAAGAAGAGTAAAATCTCTGGTTTTTTTGGTGATACTAATGTTCAGTAGAGAGAATTGTCAATTATTTTAAAGTATAAATTTAAATATTTAAAAATTAAGATATTTTTTTAAATATGGTGATTAGAACAATAACAAATGGTGATTCTCACAAATACTACTTTGTTTGGTTGAGAGAGAAATTTGAGAGATGTCTTACATTTGATATTGCATTATGATGCTATCTCTACGCTTCTTGATGCGTATTATAGTCTAAGATGGGAAGATGATAAAATAAAAATAATTAACGATGAATTTGTAAATATGCGTTCTACTATAAATATTCCTACATCTATGGAATCAAAACTAAGGATGTTTAATGTTACTTACGTGAAAAACACGTGTCTTTATTAATATTGGACTTTAAAAAAAAACATGTTATAATTATATCAACAGAGGAAAGTTGAAAATGATACAAGCTCCAGATAAAAATGTTTAGTCAATCTCTTATAAAGTCATTAGATTGAAGATACAATATTTTACTAGTGTTTACTTTGATTTAGAATTACAATTGGCAATTCTTTTTTTATGTGAAATCAACAATTCATTATGTAATTTATCATCGTTGGCAAAATGTAATGTTTATTTGTATTTTTTGATAAATGAATGAACAGAGTGCTTTGAATGGTTGTTTGAACAATTTCTAAAACTCATAGCAAATTGGCCATCACTGATTAAGATGCTACTATCACTAAAGCAATTATATAGATACTTATTTTTGTTAAAGCCATGGGTCCCCAAGAACTTCAGTGTTTAGGTTGGTAGAAAAAGAGAGAAATATAATATTGAGCTTTAGGAGGGTAAAAAAAAATTTTAATTTTAATTTTAGTTATATAATACTTCTCCAAAGGAGTATCATATAATTATATCTTATATTAAAAACAAGTGGGGTATTATTTAGTTAAAAAGTTTAACATATGATTTGTAATTTATATATATTTTTATATATTAAATATACTTAATTAAGTATTTCTTAGTATTTGCAAAAAATTTCCAATGATACATTAATATTTTTTGTTTTCATAATTTTAATATTTCTCTTAAAGTTATCAAGTTATACATATATAATATATAAAAATTATAAAAGTTATATATCATTATGTCATTTTATATATAAAATTACTTTTTAATTATATCATCTATACAAGTTTTTTTGTTGTCAAACTGATTTTCGTTTAACAAAAAACCTATGCAACTGTAAATAATATTTAACTAATTAAATTTTATATTAATTTCATTTTATGGAATTGAATTGAAATAAAATCCACTTTACAAATGATCCAATCAAACCCAAAAAATAAGTAAATTTGTTTGGCAACTTGGGTAAAATAAATTTTAATGAAGGAAGTTAATACTAAAAGTACTAACCCGCCAAAAACAGAATATTATATTTTCCAAATGATGAAAAAATTTAAATTTATGTTATTCTCCTTAAAAAGTGATATTCTTTATTATCTTAACTAACAACTTGTTAATTGAGATTTAGAAATAAGTATACTTTCTAAAATTAATTGAGATTTAGAAATAAGTATACTTTCTAAAATTTTAACTTATATTTCACTTCTTAAAAAATAAAATTATTTATCACTTTAACTAACAGTTTGATAAAAAAAAAGCATTTAATAAAAATATATAAATGATTTTAAGTCATTGTAACTATATGTAGGGAGTCTAATTAGATCCTTTATTGTTTGTGAATATATAGTATAAAATTGTGTCATTTTAACACTATACCCCACATAATATTTGAGAAGTTGAACTTAATGAATTTATTGAACTCATATATGCACTTTTTATACTGGTTGATATTTTAGTCCCACTCATTAAATCCCATAACTTTAAAAAAATAAAAATAAAAAATGAAATCTAAGATGTTTTGAAAAAGAGTTAGCTTGCAATACAAGTTACATAACTGTAGTTGAAGCTGTGATTGTAGATCAAATATCAACCGTAAAAAACTTTCTTTAAGTCTAGGGAACGGGATAACACCGATCCCCTGAACTCCCACAACCTCTTCCATTTGAGGGATTGCGAGGGGGGCCATATGAGCTACAAGACTCTGGCAACGGTCAAAAATTAAAATTGAGACAAGATTGTGTTGGGGGGCTGGGGGGATCCAAATTATATGGGAACTAAGCAGAAAGATCAAAATTTGACTTGCTTTTGAAGGTTCAATTTTATACAATAGAGAGGACAAGTGAAGGAGGACAGTTCAATGGTCCATAGACAAAGATATTAGGAGCAAATGATCATGAGATCTTAACAAATTTCAGAACAGATTGGCCTCTCAATAAGAACAGAAAACTCAGCTCATAGCCTTCTGGAGAATCCTGAACCTCCACATTTCTTGCAAAGTATCAACCCTATGATGTGAAAAATCAAGCAGATATATATAACATAACTGTGAAAGCTTTTCAACATGGGAGTGATAAAATAAATACATACAATGAACTTTATCTCATTAGGTATAGTCTATTATATGAATTGCATGATGGCATTGTACTCTATCAAAAAAACAAATTCTTAGATAAGTTGACCAAATATATATGGATCACATGGCACTATTGATAAAACAGATAAATAAATTAGTAAAATTTAAATCATAACAAAACAGAGAAAATTGTTTTAAGGTGACCAGATTAAGGCAAACAAATCCCATCAAGTGAAAATTTAAAACTAATTCCATGATCAAGATAAATACGAGTAGATTACACATATGTTTAGGAAAATAAATATCAACATGACAAGTAATCTACTGCTGGTGTTCACACAACCAAAAGCAAACATAGGTACTCATCAAGGTCACCAAAGTGGACATACTGCCAAAAATAATTCATTAATTGAAGGATGCAAACACCTTGTTGAATTGACGGATGAAAACAAAGATATTTTTGCAGGCGCCCAAAGCAGTTCAGAATGCAAGGTAATAGTTTTTGTATGTTCAAAAAGACCAGGAACAAATACCTGCACCCTTGCACACTCTGCAGTCAATTAACCCACTATCTTGCTCCATCTTACCATTGTTGCAAAAAATGCATTTTGTTCCTCCTGCTTGTCAAAAATAGTATAACAATTTATTACTTTCGACGGTGTCCAAAACAGAACAAGTTCAACATAATGGATTGAAGAATAAATTCAAATAATCAAGAAGCACTTGGAGCCAATGGAATAACAAATGCTTGAATTGAGAGAACAATGAACAAAAATGAATTAAGATTATTGGATAAAGTAATACCTAATATTCTGATCTTATTTTCAGGTGCATCTAGTATCTTAATATTATTTATGATGCAATTAACCCTTAACCTTTTTTAATTCAGATCCATTTTCACCCCTAGTTAACCCAAATGTCTGTTAAAAGTTAAAACAGTGGACACATGAGCAAATTTTTTTTTTCTAAATTCCACGTCAACACCATCTTCTTCATCCTTCACTTCACGGACAAAATGCTTGGCACCACCGCCGGCTTCACCTCCTGACTCCGATCTCCAATTTCTTCCACACAAGTGCTAAAAGCTCAAATAGGATAGGCACCGAGGTATTACTAAGTGATTCCTTCAAATATTTCCATGTATCAAGTATATAGTATACAAAGTCCACATAGTTCTTGGTGGTAGTCAGCTCTTAACAACATAAACAAATTCTTTGATTGTAATTAGCAACTTTTATTAGAAAATCATATTGCACTATTGATGTATTGTAAAATTTACACGACACTGAAAACAGAAAATGCCCATTGTGAGTAAAGCACAACAATCTGAAGTCGAAATACAGAAAGATCATTACCGTTGCCGCCACAACGCTCACAAGGCACAGGATCCCCCTGTAAAAACCTCATCACATTAGCAGAAGAAGAATAAACTTTGAGCCGAAATGTTACCAGAAGCAGTATAAAAATTGAAGCAATATTGAATGCATCTATGTGTGCAATGCATGTCGCTTATACACATTTATCTGACCGAGATATCAACAAAAAAAATCATCATAAAGTGACTTAGATGAGCTAAAAGAAAAGAAAGAAACCATGTGGTATTGAAAGAAGAGTAAAACTCCCATTTTGCAACTCCAAAGATGAGTTCAAAGTAAATGGCGCCCTAAGAGCATCTTCTGTATAACTTCATTATACAACTCAAAATCTCATGTAGTTTTAATTTCATTAATTAATAAACCGAAACTCTGTAAGATTGAAACAAAACCGAACATTCGAGCGATAGAGTGATGCCTGTAGATTATAGTAAACACACCGAAACCAACCAAAATAGAAGAAACAGAAAGGAAACAGAAAAACCGTTACCTTAAAACCAAGAAACAAGGAGAGAGCAATTGCAGCGAGAACACTAACAGTGGCGAGAAGGGTCTGGGTATCGAAATTGAAAGTTGAACTACTCACACCGTTAAACAACAAAATGGGATTGACGATCATCAAAAGCCTTTCATGATGCGTAGCTTTCTTCTTCTTGGGTCTACTCTTAGAGAGGAATCGAGGCAGTGAGGACAATTGGAATTTGGAACGAAGAGACTGAAAGGAAGTGGAAGAACAGGAACAGAGGAAGGAGGAGGAGGAGGAAGAAGAAGAAGTGGTGAGAGAAGAGAGTGGAAGAAGGGTGGAGTGAGAGAGAGAAGCCATGGATTAAAAAAATAATAGTAATAAAAATAAAAGAAAGGAAGGAAGGAAGAAAGAGAAGGCCTGCTTCACAATATTTGGCCAAGCGCCTCACAACCTCTAGTTTTGCCGAGGTTTATTTTGGAATATCATAAGTTGTGCTTGTGGGATAATTTTATGGGAAAATTGGAGTAATAGATATTAAATATATTAGGAATAATCCTAATAAAATCCTCTTAAAACATCTAAAACTTAAATAAGGCATGTACTTTTAACTAATTTTTAATCAGGTCAAGAGATTTTATTAGAAATTTTAGAATTTGATCAAATAACCACAATATCCTTATTATTAAAAAGAAAAGGCACAAGAGAAGTCGCCTCAACCTAAACATGTCACGCTCATGTATCGCTCTAACGAGTGTGTACTATGGCGTGAGATGAAACTAGATTTATTTTTTTGAACAGATGAGTGCACAGGATAGTCAGTTTGACATGGGTTTCAATGGAAAGACTTGCCATAGGAGGTCCGTCAAACCATTGATTGGTGATGCTGAATTTCTTCTCAACTTCTTCATGAGTACTTATTTGGGATCTGATGTCAAGTCTGATGAGCCTAGGTGTTCAGCAGCTCAAAGACTAGCGGCAGGTTTGCCACCGTATACTTTGAGTGCTCTGGGACCTTCATATGTTAGCATTTCTCTGCTGGAGAGATTATATTACTTTGTCCTGAGAGATGCTCAACCTGACCGAGTGTTAGAGTAGAATTTGTTTCATATGTATCTAAAGAGAAAGTTATCATTGCCTAGTTCTGGGTCAGTAGAGGAGTGTCAGCAGCTCACAAGTATTTTTCCTTTGAATCTTCATGAGCAGATATGGTACCCTGATAGCTTCAGAATTGTTAAAGCGTTTGTGTTAATCGTTGATCCAGTTACGTCATACATGAAACAGGAGGATATTAAAAGATTCAGAGATTTGTCTGGTGTAAATAGTTTGAAGATTGATATAAATGCATGTCTGCATGCACAACTTGGTTCTCAAGCAAGCAAGGAAGGAGAACATAATCACGTCAACAAAGATCAGACAGCTATTTCAAATGGTGAATGCCCTCAGTTTCAACAACAGTACAAGCGGAAGTGTATTCATGATTCTCCACCAATAACACAATTTCCTGGTGTATTTCCTATAAAACATGTTGGCAAGAGAGATCCTTCCAAGAGGATTTGTAAATCCAATGGACCCACCTTGATGCCGGTTCTTCCTATTCCGGACATAGAAGATTGTGATATAGATGCTTCTTTTCATTTATCTGGGACAGCTAGAAGATGATTATTAGGTCCACCTGTTGGTGTTGTGGATATTGGGATCAGCAAAGTTGCATATCTATTCCGAGTTTCTTTACCTGGGGTGATGAAAGATCACAGTATCTCTCTCTCTATGTCTCTCAATGTCTTCATCTATTATTGATTTTTCCTTCTCTTGTTTTCTTGTTGCTCTTCATTTCTCTATTAGAAAGTTCCTTTTCCAAGATTATGATGAATAGAAGATACTCCATACTACACAAGACATTCATACTTTTGGAGGCAATGTTTTTTGTTAAAATTTTCAGCTAAAGGTCATCAACGTCAATAGCTTGCAGCCTCTAGTTTTTTAGGCCTTCTTATTTTGTTATATCAGTAATGAACTCATTTTGTTGAGAACCTATAAGTTGTTGTGAATCTCAGAATTCTTAGCAACGGATATAAAGAATATATCTTAGTAAGGCGAAGTCCAGATCAGTTGGTATGTATTTTTTCGTTTTGCTTATTTCAATTATCCATTCCAACACTTTTGCATTGAACATGTGTGCTTGACTGGTTGTTTTTCCAAGAAGATCCATTTGATTGACTCATCCATTCCTTTGGATTAATTTTTTGATTTCCAATTTGCTTCGTAGCTAGTCAGTTCAGTTGTGAGATTGAATCTGATGGGAGGGTTCATATCCAAGGATTGTTGAGTGGTGGAAGAACTATAAAGAAAAACACATGTTTTCCAGATGAAAATCCAGTACTTATGCCCTCCTGGACCATGCACCCTTTCTTTTAGTCTTTCGGGACCTGTTGATCCAAGACTTTTGGCACCTAACTTTAGGTCTGATGCCATTTTTGAAGCAGTTATTATCAAGCAAAAGTAACTATGCACTAACAGAAGGGTCTAATCTGTCAGGACGTGGCTAATAAAGTTTGTGTTCAGAGATATTTAAATTTAATGCCTGATACAACTTTAAACATGAAAGATACTTGTGTGCTAGACTAAAAAAAGAAAAAATAACTAGTCTAAATTTTGTAGCTTAGAACTCAGATCTTTTTTTTAACATTTTAGGCAGAATCTAGGATTGACTCTAGCTGTTCGTTGATTTTAAAATGATGATAGGGACTTTATTCTATAATTATAAAGGCCATTTGAAGTCATGCTTTAATTTTAGCCAATATCGTCCCCAAAGCAGGCAGTTTGTTCTTGATTATTTTAGTACGTATGTTGCCTAGAAACACTGGCAGTGTAACTGTAAGTAGCGGTGTGGTGGTAATTACCAATCTGTAAGCAATAATGATGGAAATAAAAATTTAAGGCTCTTGCCAGTATTCTATGGAGTATTATATGGAAAATTAAACCTGCATGTCTAATACAATGAAGTTGGTATTCATTTGGCAGACTAACATTATAATAAAATGTCAGAAATGACATTTGTAAGATTTGTGGCATTTAAGCATTGAATGACAAACAAAACCACCCACTAATTTTGTCATTTTTATGGCTGGAAATATGTTAGATGAGACTCATCTTAGTCTATTTAAGGTCTTTTCAGGAAAACTTTATTTATAAGGATTAAATTTAAAAATTATTTATTTATAAGAATACTGAGTGTTAAATATCTAAATGGAAATTTCTAAATTTTTATAATTTAAGTTTTAGATACTTCAACTTGATTCTTAGGAATAATTAATTTGTAAGTTTGGTTATTGTGAATAATTTTTCATTTTTTTAAGGTTCAAGGTTGAACCTATTATCAGACCAAAAATAATAAATAATCCAACATGTATAAAAAAACTATATATTTATCATTTTTTTAATATAGAGTTGATTTTGATTCTAAATATAAAATATTTTTTCCTCTATTTAGCTATTTTTTTCTAAATTAGTCTATAGATACTCCATTAACAATAATTAAATAGAAGAGAGAGAAAATTAATTAAGGAAGATTATTATGATATTTTAGAAAAAAATATACTATATTAACTAATATAACTATTTTTTTAATATAATTAAAATTAGTTAAATTTATTTTATATTAAAGATCGAAAGAATAATTTAAATTTTAATGATAATGACTAAAATGTGACTAATATTCGTTAAGAACATGAGAAAGTATTTTATAAGAATTTGAGCTCCTGCTTACACCTCTTAATTTTTTGTTGGGAGTAAACTCAATTTTATTGTTAGTATCAAAACTACTACTTCTTGTATATTTAATATATAACTTAATTATAATATTAAATTTAATATATTTTATATATTTATTTATTTATTTTTAAATTATCTATATTAATACTTCATTAATAATAGTCAAATAATAGAATAAATAAATATATTAAAGAAAATGAGTAAGATATTTAAAAAAATATTTTATATTAAATAAATTAATTTTTTTAATTTAATTAAATTAGTAAAACTGGATTGAATAAGTATTAGATGGTCTATTGTTTTATTGAGTGTATATTATAAAAATATAATCAATATTTTAAAAATTTAATTGATTGATTAATGAACATTTTTAAATAAAAAGGAGCGCTTATGTATTTGGTTGATCGTGGATAGAGGCACTGGAAGATCAAAATTGACCATATCACAGGCTTTAATTACTTTGAGTAAATTTTAATTTTAGATATAAAATTTATTTTTTATATTTATCTATTTTTTAAATTATTTTTATTAATATTTTATCAAAATAATTAAATTAAAAAATTAAAAAATATAATTAGAATATTCTAAAAAATATATACTATATTAATTTAACAAATTTTTTAATTAAATTAAATTAATTAAATGTATCGGAGTATTTCGTTTGCACTTCATGATGATGCCTCTTGGGTCCCATGTACCATGATGTTTGGGCTCCACTCGATACATCCATGATTTTTCACATAAAGAGAAAAAAGCTCAAGTCTTTCTCTCGCCTCTTTTCATCCGGCGAGCGTGGACTTGCAAATTCAAAAGGCTCAGATTTTTTTCTTTTTCCTTTTTTCTTCTCACTGTATATTTATTCTATTCGTTTCTGTTCCTACTACTTCGCTGTTTGAACTAATCAAATTCCGGCTCATACAGAGTTTCTTTCTCTCCTTAGGGTTTTTCTGGGCCTTCGCTGTGATTTTCCGGTCTCGTCTCTTTGATTTTCTCGTCTTTTCCCGCCCCTCCTGAGATATTATCAATTGTGTAAGTGCTTCTCTCCTGCTAATACCGTCGAATTTTCAACGTCTGCTCCGTGTACTTAGAATCTACGAAATTTCGTGAGTAGGACTTTTACTTGTTTATGGAGATGTGGTCATATGGGTCTCTGATTAGAGTGGTTGGGCATGCGTGCATCATAACCTTGATGTGACGTAGTCGGTTAGTGTGATAATGTTAATTATTGTAAGCGTTTTCAAGGTGGAATAAGCTCTCATTTTGTTGTAGAAGATTGGGATTGGGGTTTTCTGGTGTTGGGTATTCTAGATATGATAAAACAGATATTCGGTAAACGCAAGGCCTCGAAGTCATCTCACACTGATTCGAACGGTGATGGAGGGGTCAATGGTGCATTGTCAGTGAACTCTTCGTATGGGTCCAATTCTAGTAGTGCCTTGAAATCCAATTCGGCTTCTTCAAAATATTCAAATTCTGGTTCTGGCGGGTTGCGGTCTGGCAATGGGACTCTTGCAACGAGTTCAAATAAAACAAATCAATCAAAGAAATCAGCTGCTGCCCCTACAACGCAAGCGGGTCCTATAACGGCTCCTGGAGTTTATGAGGCATTGCCGAGCTTTCGTGACGTTCCTAACTCAGAAAAACAAAATTTGTTCCTTAGAAAGTTGAACATTTGTTGTATCGTATTTGATTTTGGTGATCCTGCTAAAAATCTTAAAGAGAAGGACGTCAAGCGGCAAACTTTGCTTGAGCTTGTTGAGTATGTTTCCTCTGTATCTTCAAAGTTTAATGACATGGCAATGCAGGAGATCACAAGGATGGTGGCAGCCAATCTATTTCGAACTTTACCATCTCCCAATCGTGACAATAAAGTAGCAGATGTATATGATGTTGAGGAGGAGGAACCTGCTTTGGAACCAGCTTGGCCACATCTGCAAATTGTGTATGAATTTCTTTTTAGATTTGTATCTTCATCAGAGACTGATGCAAAACTTGCTAAAAGATATATTGATCATTCATTCGTCTTGAGATTGCTTGACTTATTTGACTCTGAGGACCAAAGAGAGAGGGACTACCTGAAGACTGTCCTCCACCGTATTTATGGAAAGTTCATGGTACATCGGCCATTCATTAGAAAAGCGATAAACAATATCTTTTACCGGTTCATTTTTGAGACAGAGAAACACAATGGAATTGCAGAGTTGCTAGAGATATTGGGCAGCATAATTAATGGATTTGCTCTGCCTTTGAAGGAGGAGCATAAGTTATTTCTTGTCCGTGCCCTGATTCCCCTTCACAAGCCCAAGTGTGTATCGATGTATCATCAGCAGCTCTCTTATTGCATTACTCAGTTTGTTGAGAAAGATGTCAAGTTAGCTGATACTGTGATCAGGGGCCTTTTGAAATATTGGCCAGTGACTAATAGCTCAAAGGAAGTTATGTTCCTAGGTGAATTGGAGGAAGTCTTAGAGGTCACCCAGCCAGCAGAATTTCAGCGTTGTGTGGTTCCCTTATTCCGTCAAATTGGTAGATGCCTCAACAGCTTACATTTTCAGGTACTTTTTACTTCCCCCACTTCATAATTAGCATTTATAGTACGAATCATCTTTCTACATCAATTGATTTATTTCAGTTCTGTTACTTTGTCTTCCCTACCTTTTTCTTTGTGATTACATGCTTTGCACTGATAGTGTGTGGGACAACCTCTTGCCTACGGTTTGGAGCATGACAATTTGCTGGTTTTCAGAATTTTCTGGGAAGTGAAGATGTTTGGACAATATCTTGTGGGGCCTTACATCTTGTTCTCGAGCTTATTATTCTTTTCTTCCCCTCCCAAGCACATATCAAACCAAAATCAATTTGTACATGTATTTGACTTCATAGCTAACTTGTGGGACTACTTCTGTTTCTTGGCTGTTTCCGGAAGCATGATAATATGCTGGTTGTCAGCATGTTCTGGAATTGAAATAGTTCTTGCAGTTCCTTGTGGGTCCTAGCATTTTTGTTGTTGATGTTTTTTAATAAAAAAAAAATTTCTCCCCTCTTCGCAACATCTTGTTGAACCTAAACTTAATCTTGTACCTGTATTTGACTTTACAACTTTGTGTGACTAGTATTCCTCGGCTACTTTCTCAAGAGCTACTATTTTGTTGTTGTCAGCATTTTCTAGGGATGAGATTGTTTTGACTATTTCTTGTGGGACCTAGCACCTGTCTTGTTGAGTATTTTATTCCTTTTTATGGGCTCCCTCCCAAGCATGCGTCAAACCCAATATTAACTTTATACATATATCATACTTCACAGATAACTCATGGGACTACTTCCAATTCCTGAATGCTTTCTGGAGCTTGATAATAGGCCAATTTTTAGTGTTTTCAGGAAATGAGATGGTGTTGACAATTTATTGTGGAGCCTAGTATCTGTTTTGTTTATTTTATTTTATTCTTTCATTCCATTTTCACCCTTGGCCTTGTGTGAACATGTACGTGTCAAACTCACAATCAATTTTGTACGTGTATTGGACTTTCTCTGTGGATTAGCAATTACTGATTAACTTGCAAACAAGTGATTATGGTACTTAGAATGTTTTTTTTTAAACACGTAATTAACTCTCAGCCTAATTATTATCATTGTTAACACGATTTATTTTGTAGAAAATAAGAACTTATATCCATGGTTACCTTGTTCTAAGATAATTAATTAATAATTACCTATGATTCCATGTTCATTATTTGAATGTGTCTGTAATTGTGGCTTTTGTCAAAAAACGGGGAAAATATTGGATTGATGAAGGGTAGAATGCTTGCGTAGAATTATTCACATTGTTCTGTTTTGGTTTTGTTTTTCAAATCTTTAGAAATTTATAAATTTTATTCAAAGGTTGCTGTTGCATTTTATGCATCATTCCTAGGGTTTCTTTGGCTTTGGTATCTGGCCTACTAAAGGAATTGCTTCACGTGTGAAAGAAAGGAAAATTTGTACCCTTTTAATGGAAACATTCTAAATATGTTTATGTGAGTGGACATACCAAAACATTGGTTTGTTCCAGCTTCTCTTTTATTTTTTATTTTTTTTAAAAAATTCCCTTTCCTTTCAACTTTGAATTAGGCTTTGTATCTCCAGTTACTTCACCCTTCAATGTTATCTCCTTGTTTGTTAGTCGTGTCTTTATGAATCTTATAGATCAAAGAGAAAACATATTTGGCTTGGTTTGGTGACAGCTGCCTTGACTCTAGCCGTGGATGATAATCTGTGACAGATTGAGAAGCGCGGAGAGGGGGGGTTGGGAAAGAAGGGTTCTTGATTCCCCATTATTTTACTTTCTCTTAGTAGGATAGAAAATAGAAATGCCCCATCTTAGGGTTGGAGGAAAGAGGGGGCAAGGGAGTATTTCAGAGTTTGAAAAATGGAAGCTTTAGCCATGATGAAGGTGAAGGGTGATAGCAGGGTGAAGATTCAGGAATTGATGGTTTGAGAAACCTTGAGGCTGAAAAGTGTAAACATTGAACAGGAAGAGGAAGAGACTAGAGCTTGAGAGAGGATTATAGAAGCAGAGAAATGAAGAGCAATGAAAGCTGAAACTGAGGGGAAATAGTGATTACTCTGAAGGAAACTATGAACTAATATTCTGAGATCTTGCTCACAAAAGATAAAAAAAATACTTTGTTCTTTTTTTAACTCAAAATTTGTCCATTTTGGATATTTCACAGGTGACCTTTGCCAATAGGAGTTGATTGCCCATGGATTCTACTGGCTTCTTTACCTGAAAACTTTTCTTCCAGGCCTTGATTCCAACCTGTCAAAACTCCTCTCATAAACTTATTGGAATGCTAATGCACCATCTAACATGAGGACTTCTGTTTGGATTGTGGTATTTGATAGATTTAACACAACTGACCAGTTACTTATCAAGACTAAGGTTCAACAAAGTCTTTTATCTTGATTTGGGGTAATGTTATGTGGATGTTCAGAAACTAGCGCTCATTCTTCCTTTTGCGATGGTACATGATGATGCTGGAGCTTAGTACTGCATGATTGTCTTAGTGGGAACAAAAATCAACCAGTTGCTGTGATTATGGGTTGCAGATCTAGCATTTCCACTTTGATATGCCTATGTGCCCATGGCTGTTCCATGTGCCTTCCAGTACTCAAGGTTGTAGTATACTGCGATGATATATGATAAGGAACTATGTCTATTTGCTTGGTCTTATATAACTCTAGCATGATTGTCTTAGTGGGAACAAAAATCAACCAGTTGCTGTGATTATGGGTTGCAAATCTAGCATTTCCACTTTGATATGCCTATGTGCCCATGGCTGTTCCATGTGCCTTCCAGTACTCAAGGTTGTAGTATACTGCGATGATATATGATAAGGAACTATGTCTATTTGCTTGGTCTTATATAACTCTGATGATCTACAGTATCAATTACCAAATCGTGCTTGTGAGTTGTGTGTATTTATTACTCTTGGAGAAGTTTGACATTTAGCCTCAGAACCCAACGGCTTTCTCATATCAAGCTTACATTTGCTTTTCTATATTCTGCTGTGGTGGGCGCTACATTTATGAACTAAAGATGTAGGGATCATTAAGGAATATTCTCGAGGATGGATGATATTTTGCCATCATAAGAAGCTTATAATGGCAACGATGGAGGAAGCTGTTGGCAGCATACCTGGGGACAAGGTCCTATTGAAAAGAAGCCACTCACACTGCTGGAAAGGGGAATCTTTGAAGGCTAGGGAACAATGGACCTTGAATAGTGTGGGAGGATGGGAAATGTTGGTTATGACTTGTGAGAAGGGTGTGTGACCTTGACTGCTAAGAGGGTACATGTCTCATTATTAGAGGGGATAAATTTGGATGTTATAAAGAAGGCTTGTAAGGACTTAAGGATGTGGGCAGTGGTTATGGGAAAACGTTTGCACTGGCTTTGGGAGATAACTGGCATCTCAAAGACCTAGAACTGTTTTATCTTCCTGCATTTTTTTCCTGTTTGTGTAAAGGCGTCTCCGCCACTACAGTGATTTGCCTCTTTTCTATTTTCTTGTTAACCTCAATAGTCTATTTTTGTTTCAGTTTCGGAGTTTTGTTTGGTTCTCATCAATATATTGTGGAGAAGATCTTACATTCGTTTTTTTTTCCTGTGTAATAATAATTCAAATTCAAATGCTCTGATAAATGTAAGAAAGTGATAATGATAATTCAACCCTGCTTGAAAGTTGTGGGGGCGGGGGGTAGTTTTTCTACTCAATTTCTGTCGTTCTTGTTTTGAAGTGAAATTTGCTAGGGAACAACAAAGAAGTTTACATTTTTGGGTTCCGAGTTACTTGCTGATTCGATATGTTAACTGCAATTCTCACTACTTTTTGAAGCAATTTAAGTTCTTCAATTGGGATTTCTACAATGAAATTTGATTTGATGTTGACTTTGTTCTGCTGGCAGGTGGCCGAACGGGCTTTGTTTCTATGGAACAATGATCATATTAGGAATTTGATCATACAAAACAGCCAGGTGATATTGCCTATAATCTTCCCTGCTTTGGAGAGAAACACACGGGGCCATTGGAACCAAGCAGTTCAAAGTTTGACCCTCAATGTGAGAAAAATATTCTCAGACGCCGATCAGGCACTTTTTGATGAATGCTTGATGAAATACCAACAAGATGAAATCAAGGAGAGGGAAAAACAGGAGAAGAGAGAATCCATATGGAAGAAATTGGAAGATGTAGCAGCAGCTAAGGTCGTCAGTAACGAGGCCGTCCTGGTTTCAAAGTTCGCGTCTTCTGTCGCCATCACTTCAAGTGTAAAGCAATGAGAAACTTACTAGGAAGTCAAGAGGTACTTACTGGAGATGCAAATTGCAAGTCTTGATTCCATTGATGAAGAACTAAAAGTAAATGCATCCAGTTTAGAATCTAGCATGTATAATGTTGACTGAAAGAGAGAAACCTGGGAATGAGTCTTCTGGGAAGGAGGGTTCTCCCTGTTACCCGATCCTGCGAGGTGAGCTAACTCAAACTCGTCCTCAGCTCGGATTGTGGGCTTTCTTTCGGCTCCTTCCGTTGTGCTCTTCTTCATCCATGGGGTGTATAATATGCACCATAAAGGGATCTGGTTTATAATTGGCAGTGCTTATTTAGATTTCTAGTTTTTGGCATTGTGCAGTGTTACAAAAAGCAATCATTTTCCTTATTCTATAACCTTTCTGTACTTTTGAAGGTAATTCCATTGCTTTGCAACTGAAGATTTCATTCTCTCGTGTACTCACTTGCATGGAACTTTAATAAGAAGCCTAAATCATGTCCTGATATATATATATATATATATATATATATATATATATGCTTTTTTTTGTTCCATGCCAGATCGGTTATTCCCAGACTCAATGCTTGAAGTTTTGGTTGTCTTGGGGTCCATGTTAATGGGGTGTCTGGTCCTCTTCATGGCAGCCAAAACAGCATTTAAATCATGTTTGGTGACAATGTCAAATGAGTGGAGAGAGGGTGAATAGAAAAGGAGAGGAGAGAATGAGTGAAAAAAAAGAAAGAAACATATATAATTAATTAGGGATAAAAAAAATATTAAATGATCAGATAAATTTTAATTGAAGCTTATAAAAAGACACATCACAAGTTTGAAGTTTATATTTCTAACTGAAGGGAGGAGGGGTGGAATTAGGGAAGAGGGTGGTTGCTCCTTTAGTCAATTGAAATTTCAGTATATTTTTTATTTACTCAAATTATTATATTTATAATATTATATTTTCTTTAATCTTAAATTTTAGAGTTAAATAGAGTTTAATTTAATTTTAAATATAAAATTTCAGTCCAATGTCTCTTATAATTATAATCTTTTTCACAAAGTACTTCGCACGTAACATAAAATAAATGAGTTTGAAATGTAATCAATAAGTACTAGAAAATTCATTTATAAGAAAAATAAAACTCTATTTACTACATAATCACAACTTATTAATTATTTTTTTAAATTCTAAATATAAAAATTAGATAATTAATTTATATATACTAAAAAATTAATTAAATTAATTATTTATAAAAATTGTGAATTAATTTTCATAAAATACCTCCTCTTATTATTTGCACACACAAAAAAAACAGTCCGAGGAAGCAAATAATACTTCTACCTTATTAGGAGCTATAAATTTGATTTTTTCTGAAAAGTTTATCTAAGTTTATAAATAGAATATTTCATATTGGACACTCAAAAGAATGTTATAATAGCCCATAAATATTTGAGTCTCTTCAGTTTTCTGCTAAACCATTCATAACACCAAAAAAAGAAAAAATCAAACATCATCACCATAAGCCCTAAAACTATAACGTTCTTGGTATGGACCATTGAACCAGAGGTCAGCCTCAAACCATTTGGGGTATCTAACAAGGTCACCTGCCTTAAACTGCATAAACTTCTTGCTCCCTTCAGGCACAACCCTAACTTCCCCTTCTTCTATGTAAACCAATTGGTCCACCTGCCAGTCCCACGGCAACCGACACTTGCCCGTCTTCCACACTGACCATCCGGACACTCCGAGCTCTGCGAGTCTCTTGGCAGACACGTTCCTTTCCACCCTTACTTTGTACAGTTCCTCCAATGGTTTCTCTACTCTCAGGGTTGCCTTTATGTGAAATCTTTTGATACCACCACACTTACCTAACGTTCTGTTCACTGGAAAATAAGTGGAGGTTGGATTTGTGAACACACTTGCCATGTCTGTTTTTTAGAGCACAGAGACCTGTTCTTCACTTGCTAATCAACTCAAATCTGAAAATAAGAACAGCAGAGAATAAGTTTAATTATATTCAAGCGCCAAACTTTTGATTTAATATAACAATAATAACAATAAACCTTATCTCATTAGGAGAGGTCATTTATATGTATTGCATGGCGCAATTGTACTTCATCAACAGAAATTTTTTTGGATACATTGTTAAGCAAACAGTACAATTCAATAACTTCATTGAGCATTCAATTGCTTCTAACCTCAAACTTTTGATTTGATACCAGTGAACATTTTCATTTAACATGAAATTAAGTACAATTTGGACTTCGGATCATCAATGACAACAAAAACTGAAGCATTGGCTCAGGGTATAAAGCATGAATTTCAATTACAGTTAATAATACACACAAGACGGAACACTCTATCGAATATGTGAGTTGTTAAGCCTCTTTTTCCATATGCTTTGGTCTATCTGACATGAAAGGAACCAGGTATTGCTCCAAGAAATGGATGTTGGGACCATCCAGTATAAACAGATTGAAAAATAACATAGAAAGAAAATGGAAGCTAATACATTCTAAGAGACTGCCTCAGCTCCCTCTCAATTTTGGACAGGAAAATGAGAGTTGGCGACCAAACAGCGTACATAAATTAAGAATAACTTTTAATCTTTAAGGAAAAAAGAAATCTCAATCATCTAAACCAATTGCAAATGACAAAAATTTCTTTGAAATGAGTCATTTTTTGACTTTAAATGAAGAGAATCTAAACTCACAAAGGCTAAGAGGAAAACACAACGCACAGAACACCTTCTATTGTTTATTTTATGTGTAACAGTTTATTGGCAGGTTCAAAGGAATTGAAAATATCAGATATTTAGATCTAAATCGACTTGCTACGGCAGGAAGGATGGATAGCTATTCCAGTTAAATAATACACGAGACGGAATACTATTGAGAATGGAAGTAAAAAATTATTCTTTTTCTACATTCTCTGATCAATCTGGTAGGAAAGGAACGGGGTATTTTTCAGAGAGGGATCTCTTGCAGCTTTGGCAAAGCTACAAACGGGTCTAAACATATTCAACAATAATGTAAAAGAGGCAACTATACCAGTTTTATTTACAATGCCAAGGCAAAAAACAATTGGTAAGGCAGAATTTACGAAGTTATGGGTAAGGCTGCTATATACCGTAACCAAATTCACTCTTCTATGAACTGAGAGAGAGAAAGCTTGCAGGCCCTCCAAGCAAAAGCGTTTTGGATTGAACAAAACACTATCTCCACATACCTTGTGTTGATACTTAAATACGAATTTGTAAGCATCAAATTTTTAAATGCTTAGTCCTGATGATAGAAATCTGATATCACTTGAATTTATCGTAATCGCTTTCACTATATCACATGAATGAACCCTTTAATTTTAGTCGCCGAAAAGAATACATAAATAACTAAATCATAGCCTCAGTTGATTTTTAGGGGCAAATTGTGATGCTAGGACTCTTGCAACATCACTTATTAGGTACCTTGTTTTCTTAATACTACCGAGGGATAGCCCATAGAGAAGCTCTTGTACATTAACCACTCATTCCCTGCTTTTGAGCAGTGAAATATTATTTCAGAAAATAGCTAAACAAAGAAGAAGACAATTGAGAAGGTCCTAGAGCACACTGCATCTAGAATTTTCAGCCAAAGGAAAACAATGTGGAAGATTAACACCAAGGAGAAACCAAGAGAAAACTTCTAAAAGCATATTCTCACACAATATTTGGTGGCCCAGAAATAGAAGAATACTTCAAAGCTTCCATCTATGGCTTATTCGCCATGTAGCCTCCAAGAAAATTAATACCCCAAAACAAACAAACAAAAAGACGCGCAGAGCAATGTAAAACAAAAGCGGAGGAGTAAGAAGGAGAAAAATAACACAGGAAAATTATACTAAGTGTGCGTCTTTACCTGTGTGAAATGCTCAGAGAAGGAAGAAGAGCAAATGCTAAACCCTCAACAGTGAATTCGAGGTTTATCCAGTGGGGAAGAAAACTTGACAGCTTTATATAATAGTCCACGGGAAACCGGAACTACCGGTCAATTTTCTTTTTATCCGGAGAAAATTTAGACAGTTTTTAGCCGTTAAACGTGTCTGCTTCAGGGGCGCAATTTTCTTGACCTGAAACGATATATAGCTGTGGTAGATATAAACCGAGAGACAGAAATTAAGAGCGAATTGTTTTACTTCGATTACTCTTATTTTTCAAATTAAAAAAACAGAGAGAGAAAATTTGGGATATAGTCTTGCTTCATCTTCAACCTGTCGACGGCGTGTCAGGGCTCGCGGTGGCGAGTTCTTTGGTACAGAAAAATGGCAGAAGAGAGAAGTTTTTCACAACTAAAACTTACCTTTTTAGGTTTAATGCAACTTCTTTTAATTCTCCCTCATCTATAATTTTAAATTATTGGGCTTTAAATGAAATAAAAAATTGTTTAAATTAACTCTCAACAAAACAAATAAATTATAATATATACATATTTATAGAGAACTATTAAAAAATTGGGATAAAAGTTATGAACAAGTATTCATTATTTGCTTTCAGAAGAAAAACTACAGTAAAAAAAAATAAAGACTGAATATATTAATTTATTACACAAAAATAAAGACTGAATATATTAATTTATTTGGCAGCTTTATCTTTAGCTAAAGGAATAACTTTAATTGGTATGAGTAACTTTTTTTTTAAATAAAAAATTTTAATCACACAAGAAATCAATTGAATATAACTTCACAAAGCTTAGATATTTTTAATAGAATTTAGTATAATGTGAGTGGCTAGCTCAAATAAAGAATGATACTTTTTATAAACAGTTTCTACAATTACTAATCTTAAGAATATTTTTACATAACTAAATGCAACTTCTATTTATAGTTTTTTTTAGTACAGAGATGTTAGACACAAGATCTAAGCATTACTCACATAAACTAGTCGTTAGGTGAGAGTATTAAATAAGGCATCAACCAGAGAAAAGTAATTAGCACGACAACCAACTATATACTAGTCAAATAAGTATAAACATATTCCATATTTAATAGAAGCTCATGATAAATAGCCAGTGTGAGATAGGTGGCTATAGACTAACTAGTATTATAAAACAAAGATAATATTTTATAACAGTTATTTTGTTACATTTATTGTTTAATCTCATGTTTTGTAGCCTTTCAATTATACAGAAAGACGATAAAATTTTAAATGATATTAATTATAGAATTTAGGCTGAGTGGTTATGTAATTGAAAAGTATCAGATAAAGTAAAAGGAAAATTTTATCGTACTACTATAAGACTAATATTATTCTATAGAAGTGAATGCTGGCCTTTATAAGGACAATAAGAGCATAAAGTTGAGGTAGTTGAGATGAAGATGTTGAGATAACTGTATGGGCATATAAGAAAAGATAAGATTCATAATAAACACATACGGAAAAGAGTTGGAGTGGTATCTATTAAATAGAAAATGGTAAAAAACCGTTTTAGGTAGTTTAGACGCGTGCAAAGAAGGCCAAGGGATGCTTCAGTGAGGAGGGTAGATCAAATAATATGGACAACGGTTAAAGGGAGTAGAGAAAGACTAAAAAGAACGTTCAACGAGGTCATTGGGTAGGATCTCTTAAAGATTTATTTTTTAATAGAGTACAATTGTGTCGTATGATTTATGTAGTCGATCATATTTAATGAGATAAAGTTTATTGTTATTGTTGTTATATACAATTTTATCATTAATTTATTATTTTATTAATTTTATTTTATAAAGTATTATGTATATTTTTTTTATCCTATTTGTATAGTAGAAAGAGAGTTTACTTTCATCTGAACCCCACCAAGCTGAGTTTAAATTGATGGAGGTGATGTGGCGCTTATTAGACGATTCTATTCCTCACCCAACCCAACCCAACCCATGAGTTCTTAAATATGCAATAACTATCCCAATAATGCTCTGTTTTTTAGCACCCCCAATGGGTTTCTCCATTTTATCTCTATTTAATCAAAATGACATAATTTTAATTTTAAACACAAGTAATAGATATTCATTAAGTCAGATTTAGGTCTGTCATTGAAGCCTCTGTATTTATTTTATTTTGTTTTTTAATATTACACTATAATATTTGTGTTTAGATTTAAAACTATGTTATTTTGACTAAATGAAGAGGCTACTGGCTGCCTGCAACCTAGCCTAGTCAGCACCACATCACCCCCATTAACTCAAACGAACAGTTTTCTTAGACAAAATGACCAGCATTAATAACTGAGTATACGACGAGGATGGAATAAAAAGAAAAAGAATTATAGGGACTTGATTCAAAATTTAAAAAAAATATAAAGACTGTTAGATTAATTTTTCCCTAATATTTTTTGTTATTGATTGATATTAATGAAAGTAGCTTAAATGTAGAGCAAGTGGGTTAGAAAATAGAAATTCAACTGAGCATAAAGTAGAAAGCATGGGGACAGTAAAAAGGCTAATGAGCAGTGTATATATAGATCCAAAGACAGTAAAGGCTAAAGGGTTAAAGCCCTTTATGCAATATTTTCCAAGTACACAATAATTTGCTTGCTGAAAAAACAAAGACGTAAAGCCCTTCTTGTGTCTTCGCCCTTTGTGGATGTCCTGTAAATAAATACTGATTTTTTTAAGATATAAATAACTTAATTATCTAAATAAAAAAATTGGTTAAAATTTATTAAACACAATGAATGTACACAAAATAATTTATTTTCTAAACAAATACTTAATTTACGGAGAGAGACTGAATGTGTTAGAGAGAATAAATAAATAGTTAATTAATCTGGTGAACTAACTAATAATTAATAAGATGAAAATAAAAATAATAATAAAAATTTTAGACATATTATTAGTGTCTTTTATAAATAGAGATAAGAAAAAATTGGAGAAATTTTTTATTAGTGATAAAAACTTAAATCAAAATACTAGTACTATTTGTATATAAAATTTATAGAGTACAATTATTATGTGTATAAAAATTTATCAAATTTTATCTCTAATAAAATTTTGGATAGAAGACTTTTCCCCCCATTTCTCTTAGAAACAAGTTATCTCAAAAATAAATTATTTATATATAAAAATGAATGGGGTATTTACAAATAAATATTTATAATAAATATTAGTTTAATTAATAAATTTTTTTTAATAGTGCTGACATTTCCACATATCTAGGCCATCTATGCCTTGGATCTTGACGCACTAAATTTTATAACATTTCCCTAAATGTTACTAGGACAACTAACAAAACCCCACAATTAGAATGAGAACGACAATTAATTATAATAAATGTGAGTTTAAACTTTTTTATTAATTTTTTTTGTTGATAGACAATTTATAGGTATTTCTATAAATTCTATTTAATATCTATAAGATCTAACTCTGATAAGTTTTTAGAATTCAACTTATCTAAATTTTTGTCTATAAAAAAGTATTAGGGATTTTTTAAACTGATAAGTTTAAATTTGAGTTGAGTCAAACTTAATTGAGAGGAAATTTGATCAAATATAATTTAGTCAAATAACTATATATATTAAAAAGAAGAAAAAGAAGTTTTTTTCCCTTAATCTAAAAAAGTCAAAAAGACCTTATTTTAAGAAATATTGAATCATTTACTACTCAATTAAACTAATTTTGATTCATTAATTTAGTATCCGACCACTTTATTTAATTAGTGGATGTATTTACTTTGTCCACATTTAGGACTCACCCCCACAAGAGGACCACCAACCCCACATTACTTCATTAACCAAGCACCGAACATTCCCATTCCCATGTCCATGACGACCTTTGGAACCTCATAGCTCTTACTAAACTGAACAAAGATTAGGAGATCAATTTCTTCCTATAGCCATTGCACCTACTCTCTTGAACTTTAGTTTTTTGTTGTTCTTACTCGTCTAACTTATCGTAAAAATATTATTAAAAAATCATTACATTCCCCATAGAAGGAGATTTGCAAGAGAGAGACAGATATGAGATAGAGAGAATAGGGATGGCAAAGTACCAGATCATAGAGGGAGGGAGGTAATTGTTGCAAAGTACTAATTATAAAACCTCATTAACTTTTTAAAAATATTAAAAAGAAATACCAAATCAAAGATGAAGAAGAAGATCAGATATAAAGGATGTTGGGCGGCCAAGTATCGTAGTGGAGATGAAGGAGAAGGCAACCGGAGATGGACGAGCGAGAGGTGACAAGAGATAAGAGGGAGAATGATGCTTGCTGAGTGAGGAGGGTATTTTGGTCTAAAAAGTCTCAATTTGAGGATTAAATTTTCAATGTCACGTCCTCCAATGGTTTTCCCCAATCCCATTGACACAGGTTTCACCGACCCCAAGTGAATCAATCCATTGTATCGAATACTCTATTAGTGCACAGTTCCTCAATCTCAATCTCAATCACAAATTTCAGCCCTCCAATACCTCTTACCAAACATGCCATAAGATTTTTTTGTTCTTACTTGTCTAATTTATGATACAAATGTCATATAAATTCCATATGTTACATATAGTCTTTAAAATAAAATCGTATTGTTCATGACTTTGAAAAAATTTATGCACTCAAGCTCTTGTTGAAGTGATGAGTAGATCATGTCCTTAAAATCGAGCATATTGCTAGTCATATATTTTTTTCCTCTAAAATCTCAGATTTTCTCAATAACAGAAGACAAGGAATCATTTTTAATTAATCTGACTATTAAAATTCATCAAGAATACCATTCCAAATTTAAGGTAAGAATCCCTTTACCAATCTTTGAGATGATCAAAAGATTTAGCTTCAATGGTGAATTAGAACAATACCTTCATATCAACAATAAGTTTTTTTGGTAAAATAAATTCATGCAGGTTTTGGATTGGTTTTCTAACAATACCATGACACAGCTAGAGGGCTAAGAGAATACTTATAGGAGCCTTATAAAATTATCTATTAAAAGAATTTTATAATGATAATTGAAATTGAACTTACGTTTTTATGAAATACAAGTGCACTCCTTACTATCTATATATACTCTCATTAGCATATTAAAAATAAGGTGTAAACATAAACTCTTATCAAGTATGGGCCCATGTACATATAAACTAAATTAAGAAAAAAAATCAACCAAATATACTAAATGTGGAAATGCTATTTTTAAAGAGACACAAAAAATTGGTGAAAAAATTTGGTCAAGATTTGATGGGGATGAAAAGAGAGACAGAGAAGTAGACAAAAGAGGAAGGAAGAAAGGGGAAAGTTTTGAAGACAAAGAGAGTGTGTAAATAGGAACAAGGCTATTACTAAAATGAAGAAAGTGAAAAGCCAAGAGCGAAGAGAGAAGTACATGATGAGAATGAGGTTGAATGGAAAAGGTCTTGTGTTAATAGGTGGGGTAAAGTGCATGTGAACCCTATCATCTTAGCTGCCAACAAATATTCCCTTACTCCCCTCCCCTTCTCTTTATAGGGGATGGTGTAAAGTTTTTATAAAACGGTTGAAACTATAACTTAACAGTTAGTAGTTTAATTGAGATTGAATTGGAGTCAAAATGACAATAATTAAAATAACATAATGTAATTAAAATATATGAAAATATTTTTATATAATTATAAAAAATAATATTTAAATAAAAATATATTAATTTATAAGTAGATAAAATATTTATATATAAATCACACATAATCTAATAAAACAGATTTATTAGAGTATAAATTTAATAGATTGCTATTTTTTAAAATTTAAAATGATGTCATGTTAGGCTCATCAAGGTGGAAAATATGAAAAAATTGACTCGATTAACTTGTCCAACAAGATGGTTTGTCAAAATTGATCATATGTCACTTATTTTCTGATTTAGTTGATTGATCAGACCAACTAAATGACTGGATTACTAATTAGAGCAGTTGATTTCATTTAAGTTTACTATTTTGTTTTAGACCACCCAATATTTTGAATCTGCCTAGAGGATTTAACATGACCTATGCTAATTCCAATCGAATTGAATAGAAAAACTATATAGAGTGACAAAGTTCTCACACCAAATATTTAATACCATTGTATTTCTATCACTATTATGTTTATTTTTAAAAAAAATTGCACTTTTCCTGTAATTTTAATCCATTAAAATCAAATTATAAAAGGACAAATTAATGTATACTGTTGAAAAATACTCTTAAATATAAACTATCAAGTTTAATGGAAGGGTTTGTCATTATAGGGGACCATGGGGAACTTCTGTACAGTTTTGTTTATTAACTGCATATTGGCTGGTGAGTAAAGTAATTGCTCATTTATTTCTCAGCATTCATAATTTGGGACCCCTCTCCCCAAACTATGGGCCACACACTTAACTGTTTCATCACTCATTATTACTCACCATGCTTATTATTTATTTCATTTTCCTATTTTTTTTAACTCCCAAAAAATCGGGTTTACATTTTTTTATTTATATCTGTGAATTAGTGAATTATTTATAGAAAAGATTAGAGAAAAGTCATCCACTAAAAATGTTATTGGTAATAAGAATTTAAATCAGAGTATTGATATTTTGTGTGTATATAAAATTAACAAAATACTGATACTCTGTATATATAAAAATTTATCAAGTTCTTATCAATAATAAAATTTTTAATAAGAAACTTTTTTTCTATTTTTTTATTTATTTATATAGTACAAGTGAATTAAAAAAAGTAAAAAAATATATGAATAAAAAAGACAAGAATTTCATACGGTTTGCTTTATTTTTCATGTTACCTTTTTCAATTATATTATTATTTGATAACACATGATTTAATTAAAAAAACGTGCATTGTTACTTTAAAGGAAATTGGTTAAAATAGTTATTAAATAATTTATAATTATATATATTTGTTGAGATACACTTTTGGATTACATGTGCTAAGAGTATATGCTAATATTTCTTGAGCTTAAATATTCTCTTGATTTGGATATGACTTTTTTTCAATGTTTAAGAAATCTAAAATTGTGTTAATTTTGAAAAGAAACGAATACAACAAATATCGTTGGCAAAAGAAAACCAATATAATAAACCAGACAGCTCTGTATTTCTAATTATATATATGTTATATGCATAAAGAGTATTGAAATTATATTTATCTGTTAAAAAATATATTTATATTTAATATTTGATAATATTTTAAATATAATAACTTTAAATAAAGATACGTCTATAAAAAAAATTATAGAAATTCTGCTCATATTTCAAAATAAAGCCAGTTCGATATAATTTTAGAAAGTGTTACGTAGATTCAGTTCATCAAATTAATTATAAATTATATATAGACGTAAAAATTAAATTTAAATAATACCCAACATTACAATAAGTGAAATTTCATTGTAGTGAATGCTCTAAATGGTAGGATTTCCTGACAGATACTATTGATTTTACACAAACCCTTTTTGCATGCACAACACACGCAAAAAGGGGACTTTCTTGTATCCATTTTTGTTTTTTCAAGACCCTAAGAACCGAATAGATCAATAAACCGATCCAAGTAATTGTTTATAAATTAATGTACTAAAATAACATAATTTAATTAAAAAAATATATTCATATATTAACTTAAAGAAAATATTTAAATAAAAATATATTAATCTATAAATAAATAGAATATTAATGTATAAATCATACCTAACTAAATAAAATAAAATTATTAAAATATAAATCTTAAGGATGATTATTTTTAAACTCAGAATTAAATTGAAAAAAAAATAAAGCAAAGGGCCAGAAAATAACTAAGATAATTGAATTATATGATTCTTCTTCTTCTTCAAACAGTAGTATTCAGCAGAAGACAATTCAATTATGCAGCAGGGGAAATAACTAAGGGCCAGAAAATTTCCCCAGCAGTACTGTTCAAAATTCAGATTCTAGTGACAAACAAAAAATTAATAATGCAGATTCAAAAACCGTAATTAATTAAAAAAGTTGTCCTCTTTTTCAAAACTTTCCCCCAACTTTCTCAGCAACCAAGCAACCCAAAAACAGAGAACATCCCCACGAAATAAAAAAACCGCAGATTTGACAACCCACAAGCACCCAGATAACCCCTTGCTGTAAATATCAATCAAAGCACAGAAATTCATGGTATATTCGATTAAAGTTTCGATCTTTTGAATTACAATGAAACAGGAGAACTAAAAAGGCAAAGAGAAAATGAAGGAAAGTGATGGAATTAACCCAGAACAGGGACATATTTATAAATATGCAGTTTCAGAGACTTTTCCATCAAAATCACAAATCCTCTTTAATAATTACCTTCTGTACAACAAACTCTACATTATCATCTCAGATTCTAGCTAACCAAACACTAATTAATAAACTCTCTATGCAGATTCCAATCTTACATACAAATTAATGGAACATCAACCTCAAATTCTGCTGCTGTAGATAAGAATATATTCAATGTATATATGAGAGAGAGTGAGAGTGAGAGAAACCATAAGAAGAAGAAGAAGAAGAAGAAGAAGAAAAGCTATCTCTTGTTGTGTAAAGGGTTGGATCCTGTGGGAACCTTTCGCTTCTGAGAATCGGATTCGCCGGCTCCGGCTCGGCGGGTTGGAGAATTATTGTTAGCCCATGGATGAAAGTGGGTTGAGGTTGAAGAAAAAGAAGAAGAAGAAGCGGTGGAAGGAGCTGATGAGAGAGAAAGCTTGTGGGTTCTAATGGCGGAAACTGCTTGGGAGAGAAAGAGAAAAGTGATGAAGGAGAAGAAGAAGAAATGGAAGTGCTTGTTGAAGGTGTTCATGGTGTGGTTTGTTTGTAGGAGCAGAAAAATTAAGCATGAGAGAGACAAAAATGATGGGAATAATGCAAACTTGATGCAGGCAAGCGTTTGTTCCTTGTTATTACACACACACATATATAATATAATATTTTGTGGGATGGTGTAGATTAGGGTGATATTGATTATGCATGCAATACTATGGTGATATTTATGAATCTCTTGTCTTTGCTTTTTAATTAGTGTAGGGAAAAAATAGCTTTTTGAATTCTTTAGTTACTTTAAATTAGCTATAAGCTTTTTTTTATGATTTGGCGATAAATATATAATATTCATAGTTTGCGAAAATTAGAAAAAAAGTCCCTCAATTAAAAATTTATTGACGAGAATAGCATTATAAATTTTTATACAGAGAAAATATTAGTATTTTATAAATTTTGTATAAACAAAATACTAATATTATCATTCAAGTTTTTCTTTTCAATAAAATTTTTAATTAGGAGTTTTTCTTCAATTTAGACCATTGGTGACCCAATTGTGGGATATAGTAATTATTTTAAAGAAATTTTCTATTTTTATATAGATTTAAATTCAATAAGCTCATTTCACTAAAACTAAAACATGTTGGTAATCTATTTTCAATATAAGTCAAATAAAAATATTAAAAGATAATAAATTTTAGAGTTAATTTTAGTTTTGAATGAGACATTTCTAAAAATATGCAATAAATTAGTTACACTAATAAGAGTATTTTCTATCTTTAGTAACTAAATCTATCATGAGATTTAGTGGACAAAATGTATTAAATTTAATTAATGACAATTGAATACCTCAATTTCTAATTTCTTTTAAGAAATAGATTATATTTTAAGTATTATGAATTGAAAAGAATCGTGGTTGGTAGGAGGATGGTCCTATTTAGACTTAATAATGATTAATGAAATAAATAGTATAATAGTATATAAGATATTAAATACATGCCACTAAGCCAGAAAGAATATGCTTCAAATTCAAATTCTTTGAATAATTGTTTGAATTTTATTATTAATTATTATTATAATAATCATCATGCATGCTTGTGATAGCTAGAGGATTTATTTTATGGGATATGATTGCGTATTTGTATCATAGGGAGGAGATTGAAATAGGACGGTGAGTGATAGGGTTGGAGTAAAATAAGAGTAGAATAGGGCAAAGCAGGCGATAATATTGAATGAGAGAGAGATTGGGTATAAAGACAAGTGATGAAAGCTAATAAATAATAATAATACGTTTGGAGGGTCATAGTGTCTTTGTATTTGGAAGCTTGTGAGGCAAGAGTGTTTTCTTGGATGGCTTTGCTTTGCCTTTTGGACTTGTTGCCACAATTACCAAAATACCCCCAAGATATACTTTCTTATATACTTTCTCTAGTCCTTTTTAAAAACAATAACTATTTAAATTACACACATCAAATATTAGTTAAAATTAATTAAAAATAATAATTATGTCAAAATATTTTTTTAAAATATACTTTTATTTATGAAGAAGATATGTGGATGAGAGAATGAATAGGAAAATAGATGAGAAAGAATAAATAGAAAAAATATATGGGAAATATATATAATTAATTGGGAGATAAAGATAGAAAATGTGTATTAAATTTTTAGATAAATATAAATTATTATTTATACATAGAATCACTTGTGTGAAAAAAAATGTTGTTTATAAAAATGATCGAAAGAAGTAATATATACCATGACATAGTTTTGACAAAAATAAATACTACTTTTAACTTTAAAGTTATATTTTAGTTTATTAATTTTATAAAGTGTATTTTTAATTATCTAACTCTAATAAAGTTAATTTTATTAACAGAACAAGATGATATTGAAATTTTGAATGTTAATGAAATATTATTAAATGTTGATATATTAAATTTAATTTTTAAAAATAACTGCCACAAAAAAAATATAAGACTAATAGGGTCAATGACAAGGCTAACCAAATTAACTATACTTCTATAATATATACTAATGGGTCAGGTAAAAGGGCCCTATGAGGTAATATCTTTTGAATTTAAATCTTATTATGAAATTAAAAAAACTAAAGCATGTCGAGGGGCAGTTTGGTCATATCATAGTCAAGCATTGTGGGATTTATTTTTTTTAAATGAGGCATGTGGTTCTAATTAATTAATGGTCCTATACGTTATCTAATTAGTATGATGATCACATATAATAATACTAGCTAGGGTTTTTAATATAATATTAATAAAAGTATTAATATTCACACACCTGTATAATCGGTCTAGTAGTTCCAATTTTGGTGGACCCAAGTGAATACGTGGACTTAAATCTTTTCCCCATTAATTTTCATCTCCAAAAGGGCAAAAAATAAAATACATATAATTATTTTTATTTAATAAGATATAATTCTTTTGGAAATTTAGAGTATAAATTTTTTTATATCTTCTAAATTTCACATGTTAATAACTTAAATAATAAAAATAAAATAAAATAGAGATAATAACTGAAGTTAAAACTTTAATAATAATAATAACCATAAATATTGTGATGGACAACATTTTCTCATTTAGCTTATATTATTATATTTGAGTAGTAGAGTTTGAGATTTCCATTAGCAAGAAAGAAAATTGATATTTGTATAACACTCCTAAGAAATATATGAGTAACTTTCTTAATTGTTAAATGGTCATACTAATAGACTATATTGCAAATCCTACTGCTACAAAAAAATAAATAATTTTGTGAAAGAAATTTGTAATGAAAATCAAGAAAAAATATCCCAAAATGATTTTGTAATGGATTAATCACAAAATGATTTTGTGATGGATTAATCACAAAATTTCATGAGAACTCATAACGGGTTTGATAATGGAAATTTCTGAATTGTAATTTTCATGATAATTTTTCTATTTTGTTGTAGTGAAAACATAAATAGGCTATATACGATTTTTCAGAAGAAAGGATATTAATAAATAGTGAAATAGTGAATAATGCGACACTTAACCATGTAATCATCATCATAATCTATTTATTAATAAAAAAAAGGTATGGTTTAGTATATTCATAGGCCATGAATTGTGTAACTTATCTCTTAGACTTGTTAAATCATTATGCAATTCACCTCTCAAACTCGTTAAATATGTATGAGGCCTAATATCCAAGGTACAAAAAAATAGATGGATCGAAACAACGATTTAAGAGTTAATAGTCTAATCATAATTAAATAAGGGTCAACCTAATTGAGTTTAAAATACTATAATTTAATTAAAATATATAAAAATTTATATATAACCCTAAAAATAATATTTAAATAATAATATATTAATTCACAAATAATTATAATATTTATGCATAAACTACACATAATTAAATAAAATAGAGTTATTAAAACAAAAATTTAATAGACTATTGTTTTTTCTCTCAAAATGATGTCATTTTAAGCTCAACTACAAGAAAAAAAATATAAAATATAATTTGGTCGACTAATTCAAAATTTTTTATTAGACTAACTAAAAGATTGGTTCATCAATTTATTAGTTTGATCACGCTACTCAGGTTGGGTTTAAATATACTATGCCAATATCTATTCTAACATTATTTTGTTAGATAATGTATAAACAAAGTGATACTTTGATGTAACTTATCATAATTAATTAATATATTAAAACATTATTTTACCAAAAAAACTATTATTTTATACAAAAGGAACCTTTTTCTGCTCGTGCATGTGTGTGTGAAAGAAGGTAATAAGAAAAAGAAGAGTGGGTCCTTCTTCATTCTTTATGTAGTGCTAATATTCTTGTCTTAAATGATTATGTTATGTGTCACACGCATAATTAATCAGTACCATATAATTAAGACATGAATGAAGGACTCAAAAATCACAATAATTAATTGGGTCAACTAAATAAAATTTCATTTTCTTTTCAGTATAATAAATAAAAAATCATATATTTATCCCTTTATATATATCATAGTTTTCTTGCTAATATTTCATATGAATTTATTAAAACTTTAGTAGGAAGGTGTCACACTTCACATGCATGAAATTTTGCTCCTAATATTTCCGAAAACAACCTTTTCCCTTTTCATTTTTTCCGTATATTCACATTTCGATCCATATTTCTAACACCAATAATATACAATTTTTTTCCTTATAATCAATATCATGAATATTTGAATATTATACTATTATGTACAAGGTCCACTATATTTTATTACATTTAAATTATTAAAGAAAATATCCAACATACATAAGACAGCCAAAAAAACAATTTTACCAGACAATTTGTGTGGCATACATAAAATATTATTGATTCATAAAGTAAAAATTAATTTAAAATAATTATTGAAGTTGGTTGGTGCACGTTAAGTCCAGTTGGAAGAAAAATGTCAATGGTCAAGATCATTCTAAAAGAAAAATCAAGTGAGACAATTAGAACTTTGAAGGTATATTCAACAGAGAAAGTGATTTCATTTGAAAATTAAGGATGATTTTTGACGGAAAGTTAATTAATTTTCATTATCTTCCACCCACCAAACAAAAAAGGCTCAATCTTCTTTATTACGCTTAGAAACTTTACCATACCAACTATTATTTGTCTTTGCATAATGCTGTTTAACAACAAATAATTCATCAAATCATCAATATATATATAATATTTAGAGGAAGTCACATAACAAATTTGCTCTTTCTAATTTATGATTTTTTTATAATCAAAAGGGTATAAAATAATCAAGGGTAAATGGCATAAAGCTCTCATACAATTTAAATAAAAATAATTTTCTAGATCTTTAAAATTTGATCAGATTTTTTGAATTTGTGCACTTTACTCCATGCCTATAATCAATCCATTATTTTTACTAACCATGTACAATTGATATGTCATTAACCATGTAACACCTTAAACTTAGTATTTCTTTTATGTATGGTCTCCTTAACCTTTAATTTAGGTGTAAATAATTTTATTAAACTTTGGCAAAAAAAAAAAAGAGAGTAGATATTTCTATTAAACTATTAAGTATTGTGAAGATAAACACTTTAACATACCACTTTACTTAAGGTAATGTATTGGAGACAAAGTGTAGACCCTTCCAATCAGGTTGTTACATGTTAAAGCACTGAAAATTAGACTAAACTAGATTGATCATTAAATTGGTAGAGATAATAGTAGTCTAATTGCGATTAAACTAATGTCAAACCTGGTTCTAACCCTAAGAAGAGTGTAACATCTAAATAAAAAAGCATTAATTCATAAATAATTATGGAATACTTATGTATAAACCACACATAATTTAATAAAATAAAATTTACTAAAACATAATGTGATTAACTTTTTTTTACAATTTAAAATGATGTCATTTTAGGCTTAGAAAGGATAGAAAAAAAGTTATAAAATTCAATTCGATCAACTTATCTAAAACTTTTGACTATACTAGATAGGATATATATTCATTAGTTTACTAGTTTCATCTATCCACTCATCATATTAGATTTTAATACAATATTATATACATAGACAGGATTTGGATTCAAATCCCATTAATATTATACACACACAGAGGCTAACAGACGCATATAGGGATTCAAAAGGTAAGTAAAAATGGTCAATATGGGGTACATTGGGTAGGTAAGTTTTGAAGGCTATCGCTTTCAGTTTGAAAACAATTAAAATGGAATTAGTTGGGCAAACCAAGAAATTCCGTGTTCCACTCACCATGTAAACTCAGCTTCAAGCATATTTTTATGAGCATTTACTTATTGTCACCCACTTGTATGTACAAATTAAGAAATGTTTTGCTTTTAATCTTCCTATGATCTCTTTCACATGCATTTTGTTGGATACCTTCAATTTGGTATTTTCACATAATTGGTGCTATTTAATGGATATACATATTATGATACTATTTTCAGTTTTAAATATAGGACTAATTTATAGAGATTAATAAAATTATTTAAGTTAATAATTTGTAAATAATGTATGTTAATTTTTTGAAAGTATCTCGTCTAATAATTTTTATGAGAAACTACTTTTTTAATAAAAAAATCTATTAATATATACAATTAATAGAGAGATTAAGTAAAAAAATTATAAATATATAATATAAAATAAATTGGGATCTTAAATTTATAATTAAAATAAACTCTTTTATTTTTTGGCAATTAAAATGAAATTGATATTTAAGATTGAAGGGAATAATATGTTATACATCACTTCAGAAAAGTATTCTTCATTTTAATTACAATTCGACAAATAAGTTGTGCTTTCGCAAAAAAAAAAAAAATGAAAAATTTAGATCCTATGTATGTATGTATGTATGTATGTATGTATGTATGTATGTATGTATGTATGTATGTATGTATGTATGTATGTATGTATGTATGTATGTATGTATGTATGTATGTATGTATGTATGTATGTATGTATGTATGTATGTATGCATATGTATATGTTTAATATGTGGCTCCCACACACGTATATCACAAATTTTTCTTAAAGATCTAAAGTAAATCACGTATATTTATATTAAAAAATTATAGAAATTATATTCACATCTCATTTTTTAAAAAAAGTAGAGTGCATAATTTAATAATGAAATGAATAATTTTATTGAAATTATAGAAGTATAGTATCAAAGTAAAATAAAAGAAAAAAAATATGCAACTTCAAATAAATTCAAAGAAATAAAGAATTTCCCCTCTCGCTTTATAGACAATTAGACATAATAGATTTTATTATAGTCTACCGCAGAGAAGACATTTCTCTATTTAATTATTCAAACATAATATATTAATATTTACACACTCACATATTAAATATAGATTATGAATATGCTTTATACCATTATTTATAAATCATGAATATTAAATTTTTTATAGATTTTATATTATATATCGATTATTTTTACATAAGAAAAACATTTAATAGTTTTCAAAACGAAATACAAAAATCCAGGTCTTATGTAAAAATCCGATTTTTCTTTTCATTTCTGCCCTTAATTTAAATGTCACAATGTTTTAAATATCCAAGAGCATGATAGTTGATTTTGATCTTCTTTAAATATAATTTTGGAATTACGCTTTAAAAACAAAATATATCTGAAAATTGACACCTATAATAAAGGATAGAGGAAAGTAATGAATTTAAAATACACCATTTGTGAGTGGTTCTTTCTCTCTCCCACACAGATTTTGATTGAAATTTGGTTGGTTCTTACGTATCCAAAATATGATTACCTGCCCACAAAGATGTCCCACTGAAAGTTTAAAGTATAGAATTAAGATCTTAATGACCATCAAATGGGTTGTTGACTAATTATGGCTTGTTATTGAAATGTGTCTCCTCTTTGGTCTCAAAATGTCAAAATCAACTGATATAATTTTAATATATAAAGGGCTTTCCGATATTATTGAATATCAATAATACTGATTTGTAATTTTGGGTTTTGTAGAAATTTCTCTACTGAAGATATTAATTAATTAATAGACTATTTAATAATAATTTAGCCATTCGTAATAGGTTTTGGTAAAATATGTTCAACCGATAATATAAAGTTCAGCACTCTTATAGATTAAATAAGGATCAAGAATAAAATCCAAATGGCTAAGGGTCGTTTAGATTGGCTTTTAAAGAAGAGTTTAGAGAAAAATAATTTTAAAATAATTTTAGATAAGTTCTTGAAAAAGAGTTTATAACAAAAATGATTATGAATAAATGAATGTTTGGATGGTTATGATCAAAATAACTTTTTTGATTGGTAAATTATGAGCCCACAGTCCAAATTTAGACTTTGTCTTCAACAAAATGCCGACGTTACCTTCAACACGAGCTGCTGAAACCTCCTTTGACTTACTCTTCCTCCATCATCATTGTATCCTCAATCCAGATCTAGATGACGATGGTGGAGGCAACAACGACGGCAAGGGAGGAGATCTGCGAGATAAAGAGGGAGGAGAAGAGGGGTGTTGGCAGTTGGGAGGAGAGAGAGTATCAGAAAAAGAATAGACAAAATGGTAATTGGGTAGCCCATAAGTTATTTTCTCCATCTAAAAGTTATCCTCAAGAGCTTGTCCAAAACTATAATTTGAAACTATTGTTTAATTTATAAGTTTATTTAGACAAATATAACTATTTGGTTTAAATTTTCTACAAAACATGATTTGAGCTAAAAGCCCTTTTAAGATCATGGTTTAATTTGTAGCAAAACCAAACACCCACTAAGATGGTCTACAAAAATCATTGGAGGGGGAAAGATGATCTACAAAATTAGTAAACATCATCAACTACACTAATTAAGCTCAACAATAACAAAGAGCATAAGAAAAGTATATAAAAATGTCAAAAAAAAAAAATGTAATTCCTCAAGTAGATAGTACAACAGGATGGGAAAGTCGGTCACTGCTCTTCTTCCCTTATGGCCTGCTCATTAGTGCTTTCACCTGATAGATGGTAAACAACAGGGGTGAGATTCTAAATCTCAATAGCCAAGATTTAAACATAATTTACAATAAACAAATGGGAATATGTATACAGTTCATATCATTCATTGCTAGCAAAAACACAAGCTATAACATCACATATATGGCCATAGATTATTGGTTTGAAGCTGACTTGCCTAAAGAGGTATATATAGCCATCACACAATCACAATGTGTACATGCTATTCAACCAAGTCAACAGACCACAATCTCAAACAACATATTCGAATGTCATGTATATATCCTTTACCATTCGTAATCATCAGTTGTAATAAAATGTAAAACCCCCGGTTACCTCGAACCGTTTAATACGGTTGACAAAACAAGAGAGAGCCACACATAAAACTTCTAGAGTCCAATGCCAGGAGTTCCGATCTCTTAGTCCAAGGTGGTAAGAGCACAATCTAACCAACATTCAAACCCCACCAAGTCAGCACATTGCAATCCAACAGTTATATTACAAAATCATCAACTATGATCTCAGTCATATCCCTCCCTACACTACTATCCATTCTTTTCTTTATTAAAACACCACTTGAGATCACCTGATTAGTCTTAAAAGCCACATTAACTAACTCTAAATCTGGATTAGTTAAAATTGAGGTATTACATAAATCTTTATATTGTAGAGGAGGTAACTTTGGATTTACGCAAGCAAAACCCTAGAACTATAATGGAAGATTGATTTGCGTGGTCATAAATTATGTTGAGCAAAACCCTCAAATTTGCATAAAGTTTTCAAAACTTTGAGTTATATAATATACATAATTTTCTAAGTAATTAAATTTGATAATAATTTTATTTGTAAATTTTTTAGTAGTTGAAGATAATTATAATTTCATCATGAATTCCTAAAATAAAGAAAACTAAAAAAGATATAAAATTCTGAAAACGCAAGAAAAAGGAAGATTTTATGAAAATAAATGAGTTATCTTGGTAGATAATACATCTTTTTCGATGATTTTTCTTTATTTGTACGATTGAACAATTTAGAGGTTGTTGTTCAACTAGTTAATTAACTCCTTTCATAATTTTTTCTATCAGACATTTCACGTCAAAATTAAAGAAATTAAGAATCTATTAATTAATTCCCTATCTGTATACGTTTGTTATGATAAAAAGATGGTTTGAAGTGAAAGAAGGAAACCAAGTTAATGAATGAAGTTGGTGCAATTCCTCATTCAAAGAATATATGATAAATCATAATGAAAGAGTACGTGCATTGAAGAAAATTGGTAAGCAATATATATATATATATATATTATAACACATGCAGTTGGGAACCAATAAAAATGGGTTTCAGTGAAAGGACTCGGTTTCACTTAACAAATGACTTGGGTTTGATTCCATGTATATATTAAAAAAAGTAGAAAAAGAGGTATATATTGAGGATAGTTATATTCCTTCTAGTTTAATTTGGATTTAATAAAAACTCGAGTCTATATTAAATGTTAAGAGACTTAATATAATATGTTCGTTTTTCTCAAACACAAGGTGGTCATAAAAATATAAAAGTGAGACATGGATCTTATCTTTCAATTTCAAAATATATATTCTTGTTTCCCCAAAATCATTTTTTTAACATTTATATGAATAATATCATGTAACCCACCATGCACACCAACAAAAATTTCTTCCTTTAATTAATTATGACTTGTCCCTACAAATTTTCTTCCACTAATTATTGTATATTCTCTCTGTCCCTTCTTCTCCTTCCCATTTTCTTCTCGATTGAATCATTTTGGAATCACCAAACCCTAATTTTTGGTCAAGATATTATTAATTATCACAAACACGGTACGAGTTAATTTGAACTAAATAATTGAGTTGCCAACCTTTTTAGATTATGTTACAAGTTTTCCCAAGTTTAAATCACATTGTGTTTTTATATCATATGATTTCCTTCAGCCATCCTTCAATCTCCTCTCTATTCAAGTAAAAACTAGAGGGAGTGGTTAATTTTGTTTAATTATTCAAGTAAAAACTAGTGAAGCAATAATTGTTTACTTTTTTTCATATACGCCCTTTGTATGCTGCAGGAAGGTTGGATTAGTAAGGATGACTAGTTAGTTATGAGTGTTAATTATGTTATTAGTTGTGACCCTAGAGTCTGTATGTAGGGTTTTTAGAATATGGTTTAAGTTGGTGTGGGGAAATTATTAAAGAGTTTCTACCTCACCTTCTCACTTCATTTTTTTTCTCACCCTTCAAAGAAAATATGATTAGTGTTACACCTTAAACAGGTCTATTGTGAATTGTTATTGTATGAACTTATTGCTCCTTCATGATGAACATACATAATTGAGTCGTTGTAGTCTAGTTGTAAGTATTCCTATCAGTCGCTCAGATGACTTGGGTTTGATCCCCGGCAACAGTGAAATTTATTTTTCACTCAAAATTTATTTAATTAATTTCTCAGCTAAGATTATATTGCTAGAAGGAATCTATTCTTTGCCTTCTGTATCTTAAGAAAAACTAGTCTAAAAAGTTGTCTCCAATTCTAAATATATAGAAGCTAGTTAAAAAAATTATTTTAGTCATAAATATAAAATTTTGATAAACTTTCTCCTTTGAATTTATAACTTTTTTAGATTAAACTATCCATATTGATTGTGTGTGTGTGTATATATAGATATTAAATATGATTTTTATCAATAGAGATAATAATTAAAAGAGTATTTTAAAAAAAACAGTCATATATTTGATATAAAAAATAACTTAATTAATTTTCTTAAAAAAAATTTGGATTAAATTCCTTACATCTATTTCTTCGAGTTCTCTAATTTTATTTTACTATATGTCCTACTAAATATAATAAACTTAATGTAAGTATGACTGTATAGTCCCTTCTTTAGTCGAAAGCATAATAATTTAAATTGCAGCTCTTATGGAGAACTAGAAGAGCTCGAAAGATTGGGCGTGGTAACCCCTTCTCCTCTGACCACAATCCTTGCTGATGATTTGAAAATATTTGGGAATCATTTGTCCTGCATTTTATTTTTTGTTATTTGGTTGCTTCTGTTGGTTTTGTTACTATTTACTAAACCTATTACTAAATATCTAATTTTAGAGTTTATGTATACTCTTTCTATCTGCTCTAATAATCAAACTCGAGATACAACAGGATCTAACAAGAACTTATATCATGAGGTTAGTTTTCCCTGGCAGTACCTGCTTTTTATTTTATATTTGTTACTTTCGGATCTTGATGTGCTCGTGTCGAGCTATGGATGCTTTCCTTCTGAACTATGTTTATTGTTTGTGTTAAGGAATGGAATTTCTACAGGTTTTAAGTCAAAAAAAAAAGTTGGAAACATATAAAATTTAAGAGATTAAAAGGAAAAAGCTTAATCTTTGGAGATTTGAATCAAGATATGAAGCAATTTTGTCAGCGGTTCAATCATTAATATATTTATTTTACATTTCTTTTTGCATTTGCATGGATGTAGGAAAGAGATGGATAGCACACAAGAAAGAACATGTATACAAAGCATGAATGGGAGAAAAACACAAAATACTCCTTAACTACGATAAATCCTACTTAGGATTTTAAAATACCTTAATTATTGTGTAGTTATTAGGAACTAATTTGAGAATATATTTTGCAGCAAAATTACTTAAATACCCTTAATATATTTTAAAAAATAAATGACAATAACAATTTACTAGAGTAACAACTTTAACTTAAATGATAATGATACCTAAGATAGTAACAATTAATTTTAGTAAAATTTCTTATTGAATATCAATGACAACAACCATTTAACAAGTCATAAAATGACGATAATTAAAGCAGTGTGACTTCTAATTTCACTTGTAAAAATTAAATCATTTTATTAAAAAAAATTAATTCAAAAAATAGTCCAATGATTTCATAAGAATTAAACTATTTGAAAGAATTATTTTAGAATTCTCATATTTCAGTGATCCTTATATATCTTTCTTCTCACACACAGATATATATACACATGCATGGACGCACACATATACACAAATACATACATACCTATACATACATACCTATACATACATACATACATACATAAATACATACATACATACATACATACATACATACATACATACATACATACATACATACATACATACATACATACATACATACATACGTGTATATATATATATTCATTTATGTGGGAAAGCGCAAATATGTATAATTTATTGAATCGATTGTAAAGATTTGGTGTGAGGGATAAAAGTAGGATATATGCTGTTGACGTTGAGATGTAAAAGGTTGGGTGTGGCATAAAGTCCATTAGACCTGAAACGCATCTTTGACTTTCGTGGGCGAACTTACTTGAGTGCACCTTTGAACCAAACTTCGTTTCTAATACTTTCCTCTCTCTTCATATATCACATGCTGTATACGTTATCTATAGATAAAACCAAATGTTTTATTTTTTGTTATATAAATTTTAAATTATTTTTATTCTTAAAAAAATAAATGTTTATTATAATAATATAAAAGTTAGATAATTAATTTAATTATATAAATTAAAAAATTAGTTATTTATAAAAAATATTTATTAGTTTCTGTAAGATATTCCCTCATCTTAATCATTTATATTGGAAAGTATCATAATAAATGACTCGATGCATTTCTCTCTATACGTATATAGAGAGAGAGAGGTATGTGGATCTCTCTCTCTCTATATATATGATATGCTATGCAGATTAACCAATTACCAGTACTAATTTATTTTTAAAATATAAACATGTAGAAAAGTGGTCAATCTACTTGATGAGAGTATAGATGGAGGATCTTCATTTTCTAACGTTTTCGTGGTGGCAGTTGTTGATAGTTTTTGGGGAAGTTGCCATGAGTCAACCCTATCTGCAAATGGTTAATGTGAAGGGATAGACCAAAGAAAGAGGGGGAGAAAACTCAGTCTACGATAATGACTAGTAGTAGGGACTTTGGATTGTTTTTTTCCTACCTTTTTTAGAAATTTGTGTCATTCTCTCTTATTTGAAATTTAGTATATTGGTTTGATTTGATAATTATGGAGGAGTTTATAAGTATACTCTTATTAAAGATAATCATATTTCATATATTATCGGATACTAAATCTATAAATCTCTCTTAATAAAAATTTGAATATTGATTTATCATATTATAAAGTCAGTCCTTTAAACTAGACCCCCTCTTTCTATTAGTTGGATGAGTTTGATTAACAACTTAATCTGCTAACAAACAAACCAAATAATATATTTCTTTTGTACAAAATTTTTTAAATGGGTTGGGCTCACATACTATTCAAGGGCAGAGTGAAGTCTCCCTGACTTCTAGGCAATATCAATATTGGGTAGGACGAGCTATCTATTACCCTCAGACATAAATCTAGACACATAGGAGTTAGAATATCTCTCCAAATATTATGACTGAAATTACAATAAAATAATATTATCTAAGAATTAAATACACTATAATATATCTCATATCTTCATTAGTTGAACCTATGTATAAATACAAACAAAACGATATGGAGTTGGGGAGATTGAGCACCAACAACTAAACCGCATCCCACAGAGATCTACAAGACCAATAACAAACAAGCCCAAGGTCACATAACCTCAATTATCCCAATTCCCTTTTACAAACGCATTTTTCTTTATTTCAGAGTAAAACTTTCGAGTTCAAAATCATAAATCAAGACTCGAGTCACTCCCAAATATTCATGGGCGGACATACGATGAGGATTGACTGATCAACCCTAGTCTCTATCCGCGGGTGGACATGTTTTGAACTCTCCTTGTTCGATGGCAGACACCCATAGAGACAAAACTGGTTTCTCTTTGTTGATGTTCGCCGGGGGATATGGTCCTTCCTCTCCTTGAAAGTAGGTCATTTCGAAATCTTTGTTCCAAAAGGGGGATTAGGACTTAGGAAGGGTTCCAAATCTTGTTCCAATTAAGGCATAGGGATATTCTTCATTTTGCTTAAGATCTTCTTAAGCATATGATTGGAGCTGTATATAGACCATTAATTAATACGAAAATTATGGTTAATTTTACATACAAACGCTACCAGATACACATTATGCACCCTAATTCCCTTCAAAATTCGGCATGCAAGCTCTTATCACTCTATATATTCTTTAAAAGTCTGAAGCTTTTTTTGAATTTGTATCACTCTCAAATTTCAAAATACTTGTATAGTCATATCATTTTTCTAGCAATGTTCAAAATGTATGATATTAAAGTCAAAATCACAATAAAAAGAATTATCTCACTAGATATAATTTATTATATACTATAGATAGCACATTATTATATATCATACTCTATTAACAATTAAATTTTTAAATAGATTGTTATTCAAAATATCTTATTTAATAATTTTATTAACTATTCTTTTTAATTTTTCTCTAGCCCTTTTTAAATGATTTCATACTATTTGATTTATTTTTATTATCGGCACATTCAATAGATTTCTTTATAAATTTTTGAACCACCTCAAATAGTTTTTAATCATTTTTTCCTCAGTAAATGTTATCTAACTCTACTGTGCATATGATTATTATAGATTATTTTTCTTGTATAACTACACATTTATCTTAGCATTCTCATATCAGCTACTCCCATCTTCTATTTATTATGTTATTCCTCTAAAGCCTAACATTCACTCTCATATAGATTAAATTTTAAAATCAATTTCTTTTTTTCTTGATTTGATGAATATTATTCTATATGTTCTTTGTCCCTAAATATAAGTAAGGGGTTTGTGTTGATCTTAAGTTTTTTTTGTCTCATTTTTTAATATTTTCCATACATTATCCTAATTAATTTCACAGTTTTTCGCAATTGTCTTCAACATTTAATACCATATTAAAAAGAAGTGACATACATTTATCTAATAATAACAAGGAAGTAACTTTAGATTTTACTAAAAAGAAGTAATTTAACTATTTTTAATTTTTTATAAATTAGTTCATTAGATATTACTCTCCCTTATCCTAATTATATGAATTAGATAATTAATTTATAAATATTAAAAAATTAATTAAATAAATTATTTATAAAACACGTGAATTCGTTTTTAACTATTTTTCTAAAATATTCATTTTAATAATTTGCATTAAAAATGGAAATTATATCTTAAAACTTTTTAACATGAGGCATTCATAAAAATTATAAATTGAAGAAATAAAATGGATTAATTTCTTACCACTACTCTTCTATTATTTACTATAGGAGTTAATTAGAGAGTTAATTTTAATTTTAAATATAAAACCTATTTCTTATATTTATCAATTTTTTATCAAATTATTTTTTATTGATATTTTCTTAATAATAATCAATTAAAAGAGTATGGGAAGGAATTAAAACAATAATTATAGTATTTTAAATAAAACATATTATAGTAATTAATTTTAATTAAATTTTTAATATATTTAAATTAATTAAATATGTTATATAAAAGGAGGACACAATTCTAGGCTCTTATATTGATCATTTGGATAGATTTTTAGAAAATAACTTTTATAAAAAAATAACTTTTGGACAGTTTTTAGAAAAAATCTTATGGAAAAAAGTTTATAGAAAAAAGTTGTGCTGAATAAATAAGTGTTTAGATAGTTATTATCAAAAGAACTTTTGTTACTTACAAATTATCAATATGGTTTTATTAATTTTTTTTCTTTTTTTCCCTCTCTCCTATTCTCTCTACCGCCGCACCTCCATCATCGTTTTCTCTCTGCTCTTCTATTCTTTCTGGTGATAAGGGAGCATTTTCTTTTATTCTTTCTGGGGACGACTTGGCAATAGAGCTCTAAGTGATGGACGACCAGCGAAAGTAGCAACGATACTCCACTCTGTGACAACTTGGCGATGTAGCTCTATGGTAGTTGAAGATGGCATAATAGCTAGACGCGATCTTCCTCCCTACTAGTGACGCGATGACGGCAATAAGTTCTAGCGACTAAAAGGGAGAGAAGAGAAAAAAAGAATAAGAGAAGAGGGATAAGAGGGAGTAGATAGAAGATATTGTAAAAAAAATAAAAATAAAATAGTAATTGAGTGGTTCACAGGTTTTTTTACTGTTCTAGAAACTAATCTCAATAATTTATCTAAAATTTTAGTTTTAAACCATATTTTAATCTAAATTTTTTAATAAATATAATTATTTATTTTAATTTTTTTTAAATAAAAAGCTTTTTACACACTACATGTTGAGCACACGTGGAAGCTGTTTTCGTTTTCTTGGGTAGTTCCGTTAGTTCCGGATAAATAATTATCTAAAGAGCTGAGGCTCGAACTTCTTCGTGGTTTCCTCTGCTTCCCCTCTTCTTCCTCTTCCTCTATCCGCTACCAATTCACATTCTCTTTCCAGTGACACCACCGATTCTTTCTCAATCTTGTCAATTCCGAACTCTACATTCAAAACCCCTTCAATTCGCTCTTGCCTGAGCAAACTATGTCAAGAGGGCCAACCTCACCTTGCTCGCCAATTTTTCGACACCCTTCCTCGCCCTTCCACTGTTATTTGGAACACCATCATCATTGGGTTCATCTGCAACAACATGCCCTTGGAAGCATTGTTGTTCTACAGTCAAATGAAGTCTACCCCAGGTTCTCGATTCGATTCTTATACTTATTCTTCCACTCTCAAGGCCTGAGCTGAAACGCAAAATCTTAGAGGTGGTAAAGCTGTGCATTGCCATTTTCTTCGATGCCAAGCTAATCCAAGCCCCAGTAGGATTGTGTATAATTCGCTCTTGAATATGTACTCTACTTGCTTGAGTGGTGTGGAATTGTGGTTCGAAGAATGATTATCTGGTTAAAGTGTTCAACTTTATGCGTAAACGAAATGTTATTGCTTGGAATACCTTGATTTCATGGCATGTGAAGATGGAGGCACACGCTGAAGCATTTAAATTGTTCCGCACAATGATGAGAATGAGAATAATGCCAAGTTCTGTCAGTTTTGTGAATGTTTTCCCCGCTGTGTCGAGCTTGGGAGATTCTAAGCTTGCTGATGTAATTTATGGTTTGCTTCATAAATTTGGGTGTGAATATGTGGAGGGTGTGTTTGTTGTGAGCTCAACTATTAATATGTATGCTGAGCTAGGCTGCCTTAGTTATGCCAAGTTGATTTTTGAAATGTAAACAGAGGAATACTGAGATATGGAACACTATGATTGGTGGATATGTGCAAGATAATTGTCCAATTGAAGCAATCAACATTTTCATTCAAGCCTTAGAATCAGAAGAGGCTGTATGTGATGGTGTGACTTTTCTATCAGCTCTAACGGCTATTTCACTGTTGCAGTAGATAAAAATGGCTGAGCAGCTACATGCATTTATTTTAAAAAGTATGGCAACTTTACCAATTATCATTCTCAATGCAATTATTGTTATGTACTCAAGGTGCAATTCAATCGATACAGCATTCAAAATTTTCCATAAGATGCTCGAAAGGGATGTAGTTTCATGGAATACCATGATTTCTTCTTTTGGCAAAATGTTTGGGATGACGAAGCACTGTTACTTGTCTATGAGATGCAGAACCAAGGGTTTATGATTGATTCTGTGACTGTGACGTCTCTTCTTTCAGCAGCATCTAATCTTAGGAACAAAGATATTGGAAAGCAGACTCATGCTTATGCAATTCGTCACGGGCTACAATTTGAGGGGATGGAGAGCTATCTTATAGATATGTATGCCAAATGTGGTTTGGTTAAAACTTCAGAATGGATATTTGAGCAAAACTGTCCGAGTGATAAAGATCATGCTGCATGGAATGCGATGATTGCTGGTTACACACAAAATGGGCTGCACGAAAAAGCCTTTATGATTTTCAGAGAGATGCTTGAGCAGAGGGTAATGCCTAATGCCGTGACTTTAGCATCAATTCTTCCAGCTTGTAGTTCAATGGGAAGCATAGTCTTTGCAAGGAACTTAATGGATTCTCTATTTGTCATAGCTTCGACCAAAATGTTTATGTGGGAACTGCTTTAGTTGATACATATTCCAAATCTGGTGCAATCAGTTATGTGGAAAATGTGTTTACTAGTATACCTGAGAAGAATTCAATCACATATACCACAATGATGTTGGGTTATGTCCAGCATGGGATGGGTAAGAGAACTCTTTCTCTGTTTCATTCTATTCTGGGATCTGGCCTTAAACCTGATGCAGTTACTTTCGTTGCCATCTTGTCTGCTTGTGGTTATACTGGTAAGCTTGATCCAGGTATGGAGATATTTGACTCTATGGAGGAAGTGCATAAAATTAAGCCCTCAGTTGAACACTATTGCTGTGTTAGTAACATGTTAGGGAGGGTGCTTGAAGCCTATGAGTTTGTCAAGGGATTGGGTGAAGATGGTAATGCACTAGAAATTTGGGGATCACTTCTTGGTGCTTGTAGAAATCATTGAAACTTTGAATTGGGAAAAGTTATTGCTAATAAATTGCTTGATATGGAGACACAAAAAGGGATAGCAGGTTATCATGTTTTGCTCTCAAATATGTTTGCAGAAGGAGAGTGGGAAAATGTTGGTAAAGTGAGAATTCGGATGAAGGAAAAAGGTTTGCAGAAGGAAACAGGCTGTAGTTGGGTTGAGATTGCAGGGTCTGTGAACTGCTTTATTTCTAAAGATGAGAGTCACCCCAAAAGTGATGAGATGTATTCTTGACAGGTTAACTATGGAGATAAAACATGAAGGTTACAAGGCATGTTACAGTCCTAAATTATGGGATCTTGGAATATGATGAACGAGGTGAATTTTTGAACAGATTTTGTCAACATAAGTAAATACACAATTGATCAAGATTGCAGAAGGCAAGAAAATGAAGGTTTCTTGTCATTACACTAGTCACAGGCTTGGTTGCAGCCTAAGATATGGGCATAAACGCTGCAAGGTAACAAACTTTATAATGTCCAAGTGCAACTAAAAATTACGTGTTATATCTAATACAAATGTTTGGCTTGTGTTAAACCTGGATACATCTTTTTTGATGTCTCCATTCTTTATAGTTAGTTTTTTCGCCTAGTTGCATAAGCTTTTCCATCTGGAACTTCGACTTAATCAAGCTGTTCATTCCATGAAACAGATTGATATTGATTTCCACTGCTGCCAATTCATGCACAGTTGAGCGTGGGAACAGAACCTTTGAAGTGTATTCTTTGGTCCAGAGTGTCTCACTGTCTCTTATAGCTGCCTGCATGTGTCCATATGTAATATGATGCACTCAAGCGCTGGAAGCTCAGCCAAGGGAGGTTATATAACCATCCATATTGTAATTAATTCAGAACTGAGCAAGGGAGAAAGATGACAACTCAGGTAAGTTACTTAGATGTCCTAAGCTGATATTCTTGTCTTCTACTATCGAACTATACTATGCATGTTATTGTACTAGTTTGATTTGTTTCTCGAAACCCATTTACGTAATTAATTACCGTTTTGTAACATTTTTAAAGGCTGTACACTTCATATCATCTTCTGATTCATTCATCTGGCTGTTTACACTAGGTTTTTTGTTTCTGGATTTTGCATATGCTGAATGGCTTGGGTTTTATGATGCAAAATTTGAAGTTTTTATAATGCATTTCGCATATCTCTGTCACTAAGGGCCAGTTTGGTATACAGGAAAGAGTTTCAAAGGAATTGAAATGGGAAATGAAAAAGGAATTGACCTTAATCATGGTCTTTATATTTGAAATAACTGTATAGCATAATCAAGTAGGCTCTATATTCCACAAAATTTCAGAACATTCTAACTAGTAAAACGAATTGGGTTTAGAAGAGATTAATGAAATAAGAAAAAGAGTAGAATAATCATCCTAAAATGAATTTGAAAAAAACAAATTTGAGTTACCAAATGAAAGCAAAAAAGAAGTCTAAGTTAATAGAGATAGGCGTGAGTGGAATGCAAATCATGGATTGATGACTGCCAGGAACCATTAGCATCTAGAATAGCTATTGGACGTGAAATTCCAGATTGCTCGACTTAGAGCTATTATTATTCCCTTGTTTTGATTTTTTGTTATTACTTCACTGGACTCAGTGATAACTTTATGTATAAACATGAATGGTTTTTAATTGCTAGATGATTCAGTCGGCTATTCTTGTAAATGGGAACAAAGTTTTCTATAGCACTATGTTGTAGCTGCTAAATGTGCAGAAATATCATAATTTCTCCTGTTCTACTGCAAATTTATTCAGTTTAAGACATGTAAAACTAGTTATTAGCTATTTGGTTACAACCAAAGCTAAGGATAAAGCACAATGAGACACCTAAAGCCCAATGTGGGAAACATCTGTAATCTGTGAAGCCTGCTTTCTGGAATAGTTGCTTCCATTCTTCCTCAGATCTCACTTTTGCATTGAACTCAGCCCTCAAAATTATGTTGTAGAGGAGTTTTGTTTCCATCAGTTCATGCTCGTCTTGCTTTTCATCTAACACTGTGTCTATGATGATCACTTTTCCTCCCTTGTCTTTTCCGGAGATAGCCTCATTGGCATTTTTCAGTATCTCTATGCAATCATCATCCCCCCAATCGTGCAAAACCAGCTGTGAAAGTGAAAAACAAACAATAACTTAACATGCCAAGTATTACCTGTTTGAATATTAACAATGTGCAATTTCTAATGTCTAGGTAAGTCGTAAATCTTCTTGATTATAATAAACACTAACTTTGACCTCAATAATCAAAATATTCTTGTGTTAAATCAAAGTTGAGATCGAATTCCTCTAATTCTTCATGTAAATCTTGGGTAGAACTGGAGAGAGGAACAAACTATGGGTAGGATCCTCTGAGTCAGCCCCATAGGCTTTAACTTTGCATTTTCTCCCTAACTTCATAACAAATTTATTAAAAGAAAATTTAGATAATTCAATCTCAAAAGTCTTTACGGTAAAAAATTAAAAGTGATGATAATACAAATTCGGGAGTAAGATTAGTATCCTAAAAATTATGGATCCACACTCTAGTTCAAATTCGTTAAAGAAAAAAATTGGAGAAACTATTCTTTTTCTGATAATTTAACATGAATAATGCTTTTAAGTTTTGAAGATGGTGTAGATATTTACCTTAATCAGAACTGCATCAGCGTGAGGGATGGATTTGAGCATGTCCTCAGTAACAAAAGTCAAATTGGTGTCTGCAGGATTTTGATTAAGGAAGTCATAAAAGCCCACCCCATATGCTGTCTCTCTGTGTGTTCTCCTTCCCATGAACCCATTTTCCCAAGTGTTGATACATCTCAAGCCTAGTAGGCCTAATAGCCCGCTGCACCATTGAAGATAAACAATGGTCTGTGCCACTCACAAGAAGTTTTGATGCAGAAGTGAGATCATATGCTACTTCTTCACTTTCTTCTTCATTCTTGTTGCTTTTGATGATAGACAAGAGGCCATTGTGAGCCAGCAAGCGCATAAGCCCATTCACAAAGGTAGCTTTAGTGGGTGGAACATTGAGAGCTGACACCGAGAAAGAGAAATGGGTTGGCCATGCTTGTGGATTATGTCTAGTATTTCAAGCTCAGTGGCACACTTTAGACATGCAGAAGACATCAAAAAGTTCGTGTTTGTACAGCTGGGCTTGGCCATGAAACAGAGGTCTGGTTTTGCTTCCAATTCCATCCATTGATGGAGTTAGGTGTAATTGCCAAATGAATTGTTCTGGTACTTTTCCTTCTTATTGGTAATTGCGCTTTTGCCAAGTGTAAAACATGCACGTAAGACTTTGTTATTGAAGTGACGCATCAGCGCCTTTGTCTCATGAATAAAAGAGATACTTATGTCATTAAATTTGATTCTTTTCCATTAAAACAATAATAAACACTGAAACAGACTGCGACACAATAAAAAATGTGCGTAATACTAGATTTTATTGTTCATTGATTTGGAAGGATCTTAATTTGTTAACTGCCTGTAGATCACATGCTAATGTAAAAAAAAATTGAGAAAGGTGACACGCTAAGGAAACTTCACTTTCCCAATATTAAAGGTGGATTTGGACTTCTTAATTGTTATATATTCATGGTGCCAACCATAAAACTTCTGTCACTAATAGTATTTTTATAAGTGTGAGCCATGACATCTATTTTAATTCTGGCCAGCTTTGAAATTTAATTTACCCAAACTTTTCACTATAAGAAAACTTGTATAACTATTTTCTTCAAAAAATACTTTACTATTTCTTTATCTGAAAGTATCCAAATTTGCAACTGCCTAGAGGTCACATTCTAATGGGGTTAGAAATATTGAGAAAGATGACGCACCAAAGAAACCTCCCTTAGTAAAGATTAATTGCTGAGTAAAGGGATTACTAGTTGTTAACCATTTATGGTGCCAAAAAGTCCGTGTCATTGTTCCTTAGTTTGTCCTCCTATATATATATTTTTTTAAAATTTTTTAATATGGGTTCAAAACATTTGTCGTTTTCCATGAGACAGATTGATACTCATCTCCACTGCTACCAATCATGCTATATCGGTTTAATATGATGCACAGTCGAGTGTGGAAACGGAGCCTGTGAAGTGGATTCATTGGTCCAGATTGTCACTAATAGCTGCCTATATGTGTCCATACACAATACGATGCTCCTAAGTGCTGGAAACTTAAAGCAAGGGAGGTTACAGAACCCTCCAGATTGTAATTGATTCAGAATTGAGCAAGAGAGAAAGATGATGATTCCAGTCCGTTACTTTCACGTCCTATCTTGATGCTCGTCACTTCTATATAGTATTTACTACACTCATCTTCATGGATTGTGGTGACATTTGTTGTAACTAATATACAATACCAAAGGACTATCTACGTCAGTTACAATACTGACGAACAAAATAAAGAGTATCTACGTCAGTTATTGTTGTTGACTGACATAGTAACTCGTCTAAAATGGAAAAAAAGAAGAAAGAAAACTGAATGAAACTATCGATTACTTAGTGTAACCGATGTAAAAAGTCATTTTCGTGTAACTGATTTTCACCCTATCATCTACAAATTGACAATGAAGAGTTCAATTCCGCCTGCGGTAGTGTCTTCCCTTAAATGATTATGACTATGCATGATATTGTGCTATTCCTTTCTTGTCTTGTAATATATTTTAACAGATGTACCATACAAATTAGTTTTTTGATTCATTCATCAGCAATAACTGTTATTTTTTTCACTCAACTCGGTAATGACTTCGGGTAGACATGGATACTTATTTATTGCTTGATGATTCAGCCGCTGTTGTAAGACGGGAACCATTTTCTTTATAGCTCATTGAAATTGCCTAAGTATCATAACTCTTATTGTTCCCTGCAAATTTATTAAGTTTAAAACATAGTTATTAAGGTTCCAAGCAAATCTATGGATGAACCAAAATGAGAGACCTAAATCCAAATATAGGAAATATCTGGTAATGTGTGAAGCCTGCTTTAATGAACATTTGCTTCCATTCTTCCTCAGATCTCCCTTTTTGTCACGTCCTCAATTTTGGACCATGACCGGCACAGAATATAAATACCTCATATTCTGAAAGCCTAGCACATTAAGTAAAACCTTTAAATTTTCCATAGCATTTTCAAAGTCATATGAAATATTTCCTAAGGTTTATGCAGAGCATTTTCCTTTCCAAAATAATACAAGTTCTTAAGAAGCAATTACATCAAAAGTAGTATTTATCAAACAAAGCTTCGGATCAACAGCGAGGCTCTTTACCGCTCAGCTGGAGGATTAGGGTCACCTGCACTATCTGAAGCCAAATAATCTACTCGTGAATAACGTCCCAAAAACATGAATTAAAGAATGCGAAAAATAAACAATGCATAATCATATTGAAAATGTATTTCATAACGCTTTGAAATCTAATACGAACCTTTTTGTCAACATTTGTATTTCAGGGGAAATAACAGTATGAACTAACTATTTCAAATAACTCATTCAACACAATCTTTTCAAAACCATGATCTTTCTGTAGGACTTCAACAGAACTAAAACAGACGTGGACACACAGTCCACGAGGGTAACTAACCATTCTGGTGGCTCGAAGCCACTAACTGTCGCGAGAATGAATCCCACGAAATAATTCTGGTGGCTCAAGGCCACAAACTGTCGCGATAGTAAATCCCACGAAATAATTCTGGTGGCTATGCCACAAACTGTCAAGCTCGAGTAACCAAGGTGCACCAAGGACTAACAGTACTGCTGTTAGCAATCAGCGTTCTGTATTCCGTCCTAAAATGTTTCTATCATGCGTGGGGTCCTTTTCACATGAAATAATCTCAATCGTTTCAATGCCATAATCATTGGTAAAAACCACTTTGAATTTCTAAAACCCCAGCATGAACATTCGAAATCAAGTTACTGTAAAAACATATGCAATTCACGTAGGAATATTTCATGAAGAACATCAGTTCACTGTCAAATCTTTTTCTAAAGCCTCTTTATCCATTTTCATGCATAATTATAATCTTTTGTAAATCGATCGAAAGAAAATCATGTCTAATGATTTAAACCATAATTTCGTAAAACTTGCTTTTCGAAATCCATATTTGAAACTCATCATTTTAAATGACAATGCATTTGAAAAATGTAAATTTTAGGGAACTTTATTCACTCACCTGCTACGTTCCTAAATCGCTACTCCTCCCACCAAACACCTGCTGCAAGATTACTTCTCAATCCCCTGATTGATACAACACATTAACATTCTGCTTAAAGTCTTCGACCATAATAAGCATCCCTAACTTATCACTTCCAACACTAATACACCATTAATCATTCAATTTACAGATTCAATGCTCCAGCCACTAATACTTAAATATAATTATATCATTTGGGTTCCAACACCACCACATGGTTCTCTGATTTAAAACCCCCTCTCGCTAAATGTAAACATATACATACGCCTAACAGTAAAAGTTTTCAATCACTTCTTCTTTCATTAATTAGCAATATACATGCTTAGGTGCAAATAACCACAATATCCCAAAGCACATACGCTGCACGCTGAACACTCATGCACACCAACACTCACACACAGCAGCAACCCAACAATATATGTACACGGTAGCAGCAACCCAGCATGCATCCAATGGTATACACATCACAACAAAAGTCTTCCCAACACAGCAAATAATATCTGAAATTTCCAAAGCAGCAGTCCACAGCACAAGCACAACATCCACGGTTGCGGAGAGAATAAAGAACAAGGGTGAGACTTACCATCCTTCTCACCATTGGGAATTCACAGTAACAGAACCACGGGGTTGGGCAGAAAATGACAGTGCACAGCGTCAATCCACTCCCTCTAACACTCACGGCAACGGCCTGAAATAGAGCAACGACGATGGCACCGAACAGAAATGAGTGAGCTCTGTCACTCAGCAGCCGCTTAAGAGGAAAGATGGAATTGAATACGAAATGTGAACTAAAGAGCTTACCACTTCACTAACTGAATGGATCACGACAGAAGCCAGTCGGGAATTGGAATCAACGACTTGCTACAGTAGCAAAGGATTTGCTACAGTAGCACGAAAATGGTGTCAGACAACAGCTACACAGCGACGACGCTCACCATGAATATGGTCTACTGGAAGGAGTGTTCACCGGCGCTATATCCAGAACACTGAACCCGCGGCACTCCTGCGCTCTCCACTCAAACTCTCGCTGCCACCACAGCCTCATTGATGACAGAAAAGGAAGAGAGCGGGACGGGTTGCTTCTTAAAGGCGACTAGCTGAACTTCTGTGCCGTATACTCCCTTCCCGCGCCGTAAGCTGAGCCTCTGCCGTTCAACACCTACCCGTGCTGCTGCCCTGCTGTCTCAGCTCGCAGGAAGGAAAAATGAGGGAGAAAATTAGAGGTTCGGTGAAGAATGGACAGAGGGGCAAAAGAGTAATTTTACGCGTCTGAGGAAAAAATGAATTTCACTTTCGCTTCCGCTGCGACTCGAACACGGGCCAAACGTTTTTCCCTTTGCCTCTTGAACCATTCGACTAACGCTTCCCATACGAAATATTCTACAATAAATATACATATAACCGTTAATTAAATTTCCTGATCATAACACTTTTGAATTGAACTGTCACGTCCCAAAATTTGGACCGTGACTGGCATAGAATATGAATATTTTCATATTTCGAAAGCCTAAAACTTTAAATGAAACGTTTTTGGAATAAAACCTAATGAATTGTATCTTATAAATCATCAGAATCTTTTCTAAGGACTATGTGGAGCATTTACCATCTTTTCAAATAATACAAACACTTTCTAAATAATAATATAATCAAAAGTAGTTTTGTCAAAAATGACGCTTCGGATCAGCAACAAGGCTCTTTACTGCTCAGCGAAAGGGTTAAAGTCACCTGCACTATCTGAAGCCAAATAATCTACTCGTGAATAACGTCCCAAAAACATGATTTAAAAGAATGCGGAAATAAACAATGCATAATCATGTTGAAAATGTATTTCATAATATTTCGTAATCTAATGCAAACCTTTCTATAATCATTTGTACTTAAGGAAAAATAACAATATGAAATAACCATTTCAAATCAATCGTTGAAATAACCATTTCTTTCAAAACCATAATCTTTCTGTAGGACTTCAACGGAACAAAAACAGACGTGGACACACAGTCCACGAGGGTAACTAACCATTCTAGTGGCTCGAAGCCACTAACTGTCGCGAGAATGAATCCCACGAAATAATTCTGGTGGCTAGGCCACAAACTGTCGCGAGAATAAATCCCACGAAATAATTCTGGTGGCTATGCCACAAACTGTCGCGAGAATGACTCCCACGAAATAATTCTGGTGGCTATGCCACAAACTGTCGAGCTCGAGTAACCAAGGTGCACCAAGGACTAACAGTACTGCTGTTAGCAACCAGCGTTCTGTATTCCGTCCTAAAATATTTCCATTATGCGTGGGGTCCTTTTCACATGTAATGATCTCAATCGTTTCAAATATCATAATCATTGATAAAGTCACTTTTAATTTCAAAAACCCCAGCATGAACATTCAAAGTCAAGTTACTGTAAAAACATATGCAATTCACATAGGAATGTTTCATGAATAACATAAGTTCAATGCAACTTTTGCCAAACTCTTTTCAAAAAGCTTATTCATCTAATTTCATACATAATCATAATTCTTTTATAAACCAATCGAAAGAAAAATCATTTCTAACGATTTAAACCATACTTTCATAAAATTTGCTTTTTCAAAATCCATATGTGAAATTCATCATTTGAAATGACAATGCATTTGAAAATGTAAATCTTAGGGAATGTTATTCACTCACCTGCCACGCTCCTAAACCGTTACTCTTTTCAGTCCAACAACTTCGATTACATTCACTTCTCAATCCCCTGTTATCCCGAAATAATATATTAACATTCTATTTAAAGCTTCCACAGAAATCAATCATCCTTAGACTATCATTTCAATCTATAACACTATCAACCACAACTCAATTCAATATTGGGGTTAGCACCTTAAAGCTTCAAATCAATTATAATAGCTCACAATAGTTCTAATGCTATTTTTAATATTCAAAACATTCTCTTTACCAAGTTGAAATACTTATAAGCTTAACTCTATCTCAAAACATAACCCAAAATTTACAACCCATTTATGGCATGCTTTTGTCTCCTCTTTCATGGACCACATTATCACATGTATTATATATATTCTTACATAGTGCACACATACGCAATATATACATATCAACAGCACACCCTTCTCCTATAATTCTTGCTTCCTTCATTTAAATCCCTAACAACAGCACCATATATATATATATGCATATTCTTTCACAATGCATGCATACCCAAGATGTATTATTCAAACAGCATAAATGCATAACCTCAATAACCCATTCTAATTCAACCTAGGGCACCATAACCTGACAACAACAGAGTATACATATACCCATGGTAATGCCCACACAATAACATCACTATTCACACACTCCCTTTTTCCTCTCTGTTTCACACACATACACACTACTAAATATTGGCTAGGCACCAACATCCACATACCCCCACATCATAGCAGCTATAGTAAGCATATACAACAATGCAAGTTAATACCTCCCAGTTAGCTTTCAAGTCTGAAACAATAACCCCTGGCCTATACTTCCTAAACCAGACAGTATGCATGTACATATACATACCCTCGGCATTCCTCATCCAACAACAATTCCAATAACATCACAGCAACAACAATAACCATCCAATAACGGCAACAGATACACACTCACAGCTTCAAGTTCAAAGGCGACCCCTCAGCCTCTGCCCAGTCCATTCATCGGGTTTTCCCAAAACAGAGAAATCTAACATAATGCCCAACTCACACGTAATTCACAGTAACCGTACCCAAGAACCAACACAACCATATATTCACATAGCTCGATAGAAACAGAGCAACTGATATGTGCACAGTTCATATTTATCGACAGTAAATAGAGAACCACTGAATTCACCCAGAACACATTGCATAGCTTGACGGGGTTACAAGAATACTCACCTATTCAGCTTACAGTTCATAGGGAGTCCCCAATACAACACAGTATCCGGCAATCTTCTGTCCAACCGTAGCTCGGCAACAGAGAAGAGGTGATGAAGATGTGTTGGTTCACTAATTCCTTATACCCAGCGATCCTCAGCAACACCAGGAGGCAAACATCGGAAAAAGAAAAAAAAATCGATTTTACAGTTGGGACAGAGTCTGGAAACGCGCCCTCAATCCTTACTCAAATGGGTTTCATTTCTTGCTAACAGAAAGTGGGGCAGGGAAGGAGGAAAGCTTCCCACCTTGTGACTCAAAGCTGACAGAATCCTATTTTAGAATGTGACGGCAGTGACGGCACACAGCATGACGACGGTGACAATGGCAAAAACTGCAGCGGTGACTCACCATAGTGTCAACCCTCGGTCACTCCTCTCCCATTAGTGACGACCCTCAGCTTCCCCGCTGGCTCCATTTATTGGCAGAATAAAACTTGCCAAATGATACAACGACTCCAACAGCGCGACACAGAAGGGGAATTGATGGAACACTGCAGAGGCTGAACACACGGCATCGCTGGCGTGAAGCTACCTCTGTCGCCGCTCTCCCACTGCCTCTCTTCCCCTGCAACCGCTGAAAGATTTCAGAGACAATGAGGAAAGAGTACGGGCTCTGCAGAAAAAGAAAGGAGGGGTAGAATTGTAATTTCGCACGCCAGAGAAAATAGAAAAATTTCCACTTCTGCAGTCACCATGGTTCGAACACGGGACCTCTGATTTTCATCCTCTGTCCCTGACCACTCTGCTACCCATTACTATTTGAAATTTTCTGCCATGAATATATATTTATCTTTTGATAGCATGATTTTAAAGTTTGATAAATTCCTGAACCATAACATGAACTCACCCGCCAACATCATGTTGAATAAGAGTTTTGTTTCTAGCACTTCATGCTGGTCTTCCTCTTCATCCAACACTGTATCTATAATGATCACTTTTCCTCCTTTTCCATTGCCTGAAATAGCTTCCTTTGCATTTTTAAGTATCTTTATGCAATCATCATCACCCCAATCATGTAGAACCCACTGTAAAAACGAAAATAGATGGTAATTTAAAATTCCAAGTATTTCATGGTTGAATTATAGCTTTATGCAATTTTTAATGTTCACTTGACATGACAATGTTGAGATTATGATAAAGACCAACACAGACCTCGATAATTGAAATTATTCTTGACATGTTATTTATGCAGAATATATTTACCTTAATCAGAACTGCATCAGCATGAGGAATGGATTTGAGCATGTCCCCACTAACAAAACTCAAACTGGAGTTGGCAGCTAAGTTTGCTACAACCTCAGGATGATCAAGCATTATGCATTTCAACTTGGGGAATGTTTCACAAATAATCTTAGCAGTTGTCCCAGTTCCACCACCAACATCAACAATGGTACTCAATCCATCAAAAACATATTCCAAATCTCTCAGTGCCACTTTCATGAGTCTAGAATCACTAGCCATTGCTTCTTGGAAGGCTGCCAAATTTGCTGGGTTTTGAGTAAGGGACTCATAAACGCCTACGCCACATGATGTCTCTCTCAGTGTGTTTTCCCTCCCTTGAACCCATTTCCCCAAGTTACGATACCAATCAAGAAAAGCTGGGCTTACAGACAACTGAACCATTGGAGATAAACAATGGTCTGTGCCATTCACAAGAAGCTGTGATGCAGAAGTGAGATCATATGCTACTTCACCTTCTTCTTCATTGTTGTTGCTTTTGATGATAGCGAAGAGGCCATTGTGAGCCAGCAAGCGCATGAGCCCTTCCACAAATGTAGCTTTAGAGGGTGGAACTTTGAGAGCTGATACCAACTGAGAAAGAGAGATGGGTTTTCCATGCTTGAGGATTATGTGTGATATTTCAAGCTCAATGGCACACTTGAGACATGAAGAAGAGATCCAAAGATACATGACTCTGTACAATTGGGCTTGGCCATGAAACAAGTCTGCTGTTTTGTCTCCAATTCCGTCCATGGATGTTGAGGAGGAATTGTGAAATGAATTGTTGCAGGTACATTTCCTTCTTGCAATTTATTCACTACATCAAGTGTCAGTTTGTTGTTGGGAATAGTGATTTTTGCCAAGTGTAAAACATGCATGTAAGACTTTGCTATTGGAACGACACATTAGCCCACTGTATTGCTATGAATAAAGGAAGATACTTAATGTCATTAAATGTGATTCTTTATTAAACCATAATAAAGACTGATAAAGACAGTACACAATAAAAAATTGTATGTACTCTCCCTCCGTTGCTTTTTATAATTATAATTTTTTGAATCAACATATTTTTTTTATAAGAAATATTTTGGAGATGTCTACATATTTAATGAGTTTTTTTTCCATTTTTACTTGTAATGAATTATATATGTCTTGCATCTCTTTTTTTCACTAATTCTCTCTCATTTTTTTCCTACCCATTTCCTCCCACACCAATATTTTCCATAAATAATGTTTTTATTCAGAAAATAAATTACATTTTTTTACATGTTTATTCCACCTGGGTAATTTTAACTACCTTTCCGAATGATGCGTTAATTGTATGTTATTCAAACAAATGGAGGGTGTAATATATTTTTTAACTTATTTTTAAAATTTATTTACTTGTAAATATTATTAAAACCATTGTCTAAATGCTTAACTCTTCTAAGGGCACACAACCCTAGAAACCGTTCCCACGCTGCCCTTCTTAGTGATGTTGGGGGTCTTTTCTATTTAAGCTTTTTTTTTTTGGTATACAAAGTTTTAGTTGGATTCTGTACTAGTTTCCTATCAAGGGCAAGACATAACCCTAGGGCTTAGAGAGTGTTTATAGGGGATTTATGAGATTGCCTACTAAAGAAGCCCTTACGACGGTGGCGGGAATCAAACTCATATCCTTATAAGATATGAGCCTATTTCTTATAATTTATATCAACTCTTATTGGTTCTGTTTAAGTTTTGTTCACAAACTAACACTTCACCCTACTGAGTCTTATTGAGACTTTTCTTCTTTTTCACTTGGCCCATTGGGCTATGGTCTCATTAGGGATTAAGTTGGAGGGATTAAATTGTAGGCAAGACAGAATCATAGATTATACCAAATAAAAAACAAAAGACAGAATCATAGAAACTAACCAAGTGGGGGGATTTGAATCACAGTTGGGCATAAAAAAGCATTTCATGGCCAGCAGTTTGCCATTAAGTGGAGGCCTCGTGGTGAGGGAATTGGTCACCACTATCAGCAATAGATACCCTGATATGTATAAACAAAAAAAAAAAAAAAGAACTATAGAAACTAAATGATTAATAACTAACCATGAAGCCTAGCATAGTTGGCATTTAGTTGGATTCTTTAAGCACTTAGTTAGAATTTGATCCTTGGCGGTGTTTATGAAGAGGGTCTCATGATCAGTACTAGAACTATGTCGGGAATTTTATGAGAGGATTAATCATTGTTTTTTGCGATAGATACTTAGTTGGTCTAGCAGTATAAGGCTCTTTTAGATCCTTCTAGATCTCGAGTTCAATTCTCAGAAAAGACATTTATACTAAGAAGGGTAGCCATGAACCCAAAATTAGATACCTAATAATAAAACCTAGTGTATGGTATAAAAAAATTATTAATAGCGTGACGCAGATATTAATATTTGTTATAGCTAAAGAAAGATTCTGTCGCAATTAATATAATTAAGCTGGGGACCAAGTTCTTTTTATTGCTACTGGGTGATAAAATGAAAATTGCAAAAGTATCATATTCATAGCTCCTTTTAAACTGCAAATTTATTTAGTTTAAACATATAACTAGTCTTGTAAGACTAGGCATTATAGATTAAAAGCAAATCTATGGATGAAGCACAATAAGAGACCTAAAGCCAAATATAGGATATATCTTGTAATCCTTGAAGCCTGCCTTCAGGAAGATTTGCTTCCATTCTTCCTCAGATCTCTGGTTTGAATTAAGCGCAGCTGTCATGATTATGTTGAATAAGAGCTTTGTTTCAAGCATTTCATTCTGGTCATGCTTGTCATTCAACACCATATCTATGATGATCACTTTTCCTTTATTTCCTTTGCCTGAGATAGCTTCCTTAGCATTTTTAAGTATCTTTACACAATCTTCATCACTCCAATCAAGCAAAACCCACTGTAAAAATGAAAATAGCAAGAAAAATAGACAATAACTTTTACATCCCTACTAGTGCGTCATTTTTGAATTATAGCAATATAATATATATGCAATTGATAATGTTTAGCTAACTTGATAATGTTGGAGATTAAGGAGAATTGGGAAAAAGTACCTCATTTGAAATTTAATTGGTGAGAATGACTTAATAAATTTTTATACACATAGAGTACAGATACTCTGCAAATTTTATATATACATAATACTAGTACTCTAATTTAATTCTTTCTCACTAGTAAAATTTTCAAGGGGACTTTTTCTCAATTTTCCCTATAATGAAAGCCAACTCTGATGACTTTGATAGTTGAAATAGTATTTATTCACATGATATTAAAACTAGGACTTTGACATTTTTGAAATGATTTTCCTCAAATAAATTTATGTAAAGCTGAGGAGAGAAAAGATAGAGTGGATATCATCCATTGAATTAGAATCTGGACATGTAATGTTGGAGTTGATCTAAAAGAGAACATGTATTGGATTACGAAATTACATACATACATACCTTAATCAAAACTGCATCGGCATGAGGGATGAAATTGAACATGTCCCCACCAACAAAACTCAAATTGGTGCTGTCAGAAAATTTTGCTACAACCTCAGGACGATCTAGCACTGTGTATTTCAACTTGGGGAATGCTTCACTGATAATCTTAGCTGTTGTCCCATTTCCACCACCAACATCAACGATGGAACCCAATCCATCAAAAACAGAATCCAAGTTTTTTATCAGTGCCTTTTTCATGAATCTAGAATCACTAGCCATTGCTTCATGCACTAACACCAAATCAGCTGGGTTTTGCTTAAGAAAGTCATAAGGCCCTGCACCAAATATTGTCTCTTCCAGCGTGTTTTCCTTCTGACGAACCCATTTCCCCAAGTGATGATACAAATCAATCATAATAGGTTCTACTGCCATCTGTATCATTGGAGACAAACAATGTTCTGTGCCTTTCACAAGAAGTTTTGATGCAGAAGTGAGATCATATGCTACTTCTTCACTTTCTTCTTCATTGTTGTTTCTTTTGATGATAGCGAAGAGGCCATTGTGAGCCAGCAAGCGCATGAGCCCTTCCACAAAGTTAGCTTTAGAGGGTGAAGCTTTGAGAGCTGACACCAACTGAGAAAGAGGGATGGGTTGGCCATGTTTGTGGATTATGTCTGGTATTTGAAGCTCAATGGCACATTTTAGACATAAAGGAGGTATCCAAAGATACATGACCTTGTACAGTTGGGCTTGGCCGTGAAACATCTCAGTGATTTTGTTTCCAATTTCATCCATGGATGGAGAGGACACTGGAATGTTTGCCAAATGAGTTGTTGAGTTTTCCTCTTCATATCCTATTTGTCTTATATAGAAGTTGCAATTCTTTATGGAGAATTGTGTTTTTGCCAAGTGTAACTATATGCGGAGAACTATTCTTGTCATTAATTGTTAACCGAAAATTTCAGATTTCTTAATACAATCAGTTCAATATATTTGTTGGGATTGTGTTTTGCCAAGTGTAACTATTTGTGGAGAACTATTCATTTCATTAATTGTTAACTGAAATTTTCAGATTTTCTTAAACCAATTAGTTCAATATATGTTATTGGGGATTGTGTTTTGCCAAGTGTAACTATTTGTGGAGAACTATTCATTTCATTAATTGTTAACTGAAATTTTTAGATTTCCTTAGTACAGTTAGTTTAATATATGTTGTTGAGAATTGTGTTTTTACGAAGTGTAAAACATACATAAAAGCTTTTATTCTTGGAATTACAAATTAACCTCTTTTCTTCTTATAAATTAAAGTAGTCATGTCATTATTTGTTAGTTAAAATTTTCCGATTTCTTTAATAGAATTAGTTCAATATATATTATTGGAAATTATGTTTTTGCCAAGTGTAAAACATGCATATAAACTTTTATTAGTAGAATTACACATTAGCCTCTTTTCTTTCTTCTTATATATCAAATGAAGTATTCATGTCATTAATTGTTATATAAACTATATTGAGTTCTCGTTCATATAATGTTTCTCTTTGTTGTACGGAATTGTGATTTTGCCACTTGTAAAACGATGAATCCAAGCTTTTGTTCTTGCTATGGGAAGATTAGCCTCTTATCATCTTACAAATTTAAAAAATGTGTTAATGTCATTAAATATGAGTGCTTTTAATAAAAACATTAGTAAAATATCTTTGAAAGGGGGAAATGCTTATTTTTATCCATATATTGTTCCATAAAATTTGCGTCATTAAGCAATAATCTATATTTTTTTTGCTTTTATAAATTTGTTCAAGTTACGACAAAGTTACATGGATACAAGATACACATTTGATTTCTTAAATTTATTAAATTATTTGTGTCAAATCATTATGAATAAATCTCTGAAGTGGTAGGTATATAAATTACATGTTGGATTAAATTTTATAATTGTGTGCATTAGCATTACTTAATTAATCAGGACTCGTTTCTATATGCATTCTATGATAGGTTGGTTCAGCATAATCCCATTTGGGAAGAGACTCTAACCTATAGTAGCCCTTTAGGCCTTGTCTGACACGTATGTATGAATTCTCTAGGCCTCAAAATCACCTTAGGAATAGAGCTGAGAAAGCGGGTTGGCCTGCCAAAAATGGGCCAGCCCGTTTTAGGAGTAGGCTTTGACGGGGCGGGCTGTGCAGCCCGCCCTAAAACAGGCTAGCATTTTGCCAGCTCGAGCCCGCGGCCTGCCCTCTTTTTTTTTTAATTTTTAATATTTTAAAAAAAAATTCTAAATTTTTAGAATACTAATAAAAAATTTCTAATGTTATATTAGTATAATTAAAATATAGTTAATGTTATACTCTTAACATTTTTTACTTTTTATAAAAAATATCAAATTTTATAACTATAAATCTAAATAAACATTAACATAATATTAATCAATTATAATATGTCAACACATATTAACAAATAGGTAATTATCTTTACTAGTATTCAATAATAAAAGTATTCAAAGTAATATTTAGGTAAAATAAATAATAATATTAAAAAATTAAAAAAAAAACGGGCTGGCTGGCTGGAAAGGGGCGGGTTGTACAGCCCGCCCCAAAATGGGCTGGCATTTTGCCAACCTGAGCCCGCCCCGTTTTGACAGAAAACGGGCTCAGCCCGCGGGCTAGGCCCGTTTTCCCAGCTCTACTTAGGAACCTCCTTTCTATTTTTTTTTTTTGGATTTTTCTTGATTTTCTTGAATTTCAGGGCATTTTTCCATATTTGGATTTTGCCATACATTTTTTCTTATTCACACCTATACCCATGAACTTCTTAGAATTACATCTTTCAGTCCAACTAAGTTTTCCTCTTTCTTTGCCTTACTTGAACTCCAAACATAAATTTTCCTTATTTAACGAGTATATTAAAATACCGGACGTTGTACATGTTGGTATATATAATAAGTTGAATTATTTTATAGCTATTTATTTTAAGAAATTTTAAATTGAGGTTTTAGCCAAAATTAATTTTTAAAAGATGTTGCCAAACAAGCACTTGGTTATTAAGGTGTTTGTCTCAACTTATGATTATTAATATTTTTTAGGAGAATTTTCTAGAGGTGGACCATCCGGAAAGGCATCGGAGGTATTATTGTATTACCTCTTTCATATCGTTACATATTGAATCGATGTATACTATCACCTTAGAGTTCTTTTTGCGTAGTTTGATTCGTATAGAGACATTGCTGTATCAAAATGTACTTTTGATTACTTTGTTGCTGGCTAGGTGCTGATAGTAGGTTGAAGCCTTTAGGTTATGCCTTTGACTTTTGCCTTGTTTATCACATTGTGACTTTTGATATGTTTGAAAAAAATTATGATTGGATTATTCAGTGAATGATGAGTCATGGGTTTGTGGTAAGTTGTGATATTTCAGGCTTCAATCGCCCAATGTTCAATTATTGCGATTTGGTGTTAATAAGGGATTTTTGACATGTTAGTGAAATTCCTTCATCTATGGTAGAACTTTGAGTAATTTCTTTTCTATTCTACAATGGTAGTCAATTAAAAGATTTAATTTGGTTAAGTATTTGTATTTAGAAGGTGAATTTTACAGAGAGCCTCCCAATAGCCGTCTCACTTAACCTTTTTCTTATATAAAAAAAATGAGCCCAATAATTATTACAGAAATTAGGAAAATCCAAAAATTGGGCAAGTAATAATTTCTCAAGAGTACAAAATGGTCTACAAATCCTAATATTATTCAATTAAGACCGAAATAATATAAATTATCATTATAAACACTAGATGATTGATAAAATATTAAAAAAAAGACCTATCTATGATATTAGAACTACTTATCCTTCAACTGCATTCCTTTATTTTTCTTTTTAGTCAACACTATATTTCTAAGTCTCTACTCCCATAAGTAAGAAAATTTGCACAAGAACAAATCTTTCATTTCTCATATTTCTTTAGATAGTAATGATCTCACTTTGGACATTGGTATTATTAGTTGGGAAGAAATGTTAACCACTAGGTATTCACAAGCTCCAGCAAAACAAAAAAAGGGTTAAGGTAGATTTAGTCCCTGAGATATTTTCTCATGTATATCTAGTATTTTAAAATATTTTGTGACGTATTGTCTTTGAAGTATTTTTTTCTTGTATGTTAGCAGTTTAAAGTGTATTTTTGGTTCATATAGTATCATGAAGTATTTTTTTTATATACTAACATCTTAAAATATTTTTTAGTGATTTTAATACCAAGACTCAAAAAATACTTTAGGGTATTGAACACATTTTAACCCTTAAAAAACCACAAGCTTGAAACTTTTCTATTTTTTATTATCTTTGATCATCCTAGATAGACTAATAATGTGAAAAATATGATACCTTGAGACAAGATAAGAAACTAATTAAGAAAAGGATCAATAGGAGAAGTAAGAGATTACCTTGAAATTATTATCCTCAAAAGAGAAATCTGGTTTTCCATATCACTAAATGGGTGTCTAATTGGGATTACAGAAAATTAAGGTTATATTAAATCTTAGCTCAATCGCTCATAGACAACTACCCTATGTTTAGATGGTAAGAAAATTAAGGATGAAACAATATTAGGAGAAAAAACACTAAAAATAATAAAAAAAAATTATCATTTTAAAAAAAATTCTTCTTAGTATTTTCGACTTCTAGTTTCCCCAAACTTTTCTCTATCATTATGGATATTTCTAGTACTACACTAAAAAATATAGTTAAATATGCTTTTTGATCTGACCGATAACTCAGTCACATGGAATATATATAATTGATTCAGAATTCAGCAGGGAATGGGAAAGATATACAACTATATCATGCATGATATTGTGGTATTCTGATTTCTCTCACAAAATCCGTCGACACAAATATCTAACAGGAGTACACCACAAATTATTTTCATGAGAAAATTAATCATTTACTCATACACTTATAATTCGATTGTAACTCAATTTTTGAAAGACTTGGTAATTTTGTGAATGTATAGAGCCCCACAAATTAAATGAGTAAAATTTGATAAACTAAATTGGAAGGGTTAAATTTAAGAAATTGAGTTGTAAGCAAGTCAAACACCATAGAAATTAAATGATTATTTTTTAATTTTTTTTCATTGGTTACCATTAACTTTGGTTATTTCTTCATTCAACTCCACAATAACGTGAAGCAAACATTAATGCTTGTTATAGCTAAATGATTCTGTCGCGATTAACATAATTAAGGTTGGGACCATTTTCTTTTAGTGCTAATTGGTAGATAATGAAAATTGCAAAAATATATCATAGCACCTTTTATTCCACTGCAAATTTATTTAGATTAAACATGAAACTAGTCTTCTAAGACTAGTCATTATAGATTCAAAGCAGATCTAAGGATGAAGCACAATAAGAGACCTAAGGCCAAGTATAGGAAATATCTTGTAATCCTTAAAGCCTGCATTCAGGAACAGTTGCTTCCATTCTTCCTCAGACCTTGCTTTTGAATTAAGCTGAGCACTCAAAATTATGTTGAGCAAGAGCTTTGTTTCTAACCATTCATTCTGGTCTTGATCTTCATTCAACACCATATCTATGATTATCACTTTTCCTTCTTTTCCTTTGCCTGATATAGCTTCCTTGGCATTTTTAAGTATCTTTATACAATCACCATCACCCCAATCAAGTAAAACCCACTGTAAAAATGAAAATAGTAAGAAACATAGACAATAATTTAACATCCCTAGTGCTTCATTTTGAAATATAACAATATATATGTGTGTGTATGCAATGAATAATGTTTAGCTAAGTTGACAATGTTAGAGATTATAATAAAAGCCGAATCTGATGACCTTGATAGTTGAAATAATAGTCCTTGACATGATATTAAAACTCGGACTTAGACATTTTTAAAATAATTTCTTCAAATAATTTTAGGAAAAATTAGGCAAAATCCTCCATTAAAAATTTTATTGATAAAAAAGAGTTAATAAATTTTTATACACAAAATACTAGTATTTTATAAATTTTATATATAAAAAATACCAGTATTCTGATTCTAGTCCTTCTCACTAAAAAAATTTCAATGGAGGATTTTTTTCCAACTTCCCCATTTTAATTTTATGTAAAGTTACACACACACCTTAATCAAAACTGCATCAGCATAAGGGATGAAATTGAGCATGTCCCCACCAACAAAACTCAAATTGGTGTTTCCAGATAAGTTTGCTACAACTTCAGGAAGATCAAGCACCATGTATTCCAACTTGGGAAATACTTCACTGATAATCTTAGCAGTGGCCCCATTTCCACCACCAACATCAACAATGGAACCCAATCCATCAAAAACAAATCTCAAGTCTCTAATCAATGCCAGTTTCATGAATCTAGAATCACTAGCCATTGCTTCTTGCATTAATGCCAAATCTGCTGGGTTTTGTTTAAGCAAGTCATAAGGCCTCACACCAAACATGGTCTCTTCCATTGTGTTTTCCTTCATACAAACCCATTTCCCCAAGTGATGATATAAATGAATCATACTAGGCTTTACTGCCAACTGAACCATTGGAGATAAACAATGGTCTGTGTCACTCACAAGAAGATTTGATGCAGAAGTGAGATCATATGCTTCTTCTTCTTCACTTCCTTCTTCATTGTTGTTGCTTTTGATGATAGTGAAGAGGCCATTATGAGAGCGCAATCTCATGAGCCCTTTCACAAAGGTAGCTTTAGAGGGTGGAACATTGAGAGCTGATATCAATTGAGAAAGAGGGATGGGATGGCCATGTTTGTGGATTATGTATGGTATTTCAAGCTCAATGGCACACTTTAGGCATAAAGGAGGTATCCAAAGGTACATGACCTTATACAATTGGGCTTGGCCTTGAAACATCTCAGTGATTTTGTTTCCAATTTCATCCATGGATGGATGGAGAGGACATTGGAATTGCCAAATGAGTTGACGAGTTCTTCTTCTTCGTATCCTTAGTTATATATAGAAGTTACAATTCTTTATCGGGGAATTGTGTTTTGACCAAGGGTAACTATTGGTAGATAAGTATTCATGTCATTAATTATTGGCTGAATTTCTTAGATTTTCTAGATACATTTAGTTTAATATATGTTGTTGGGAATTGTGCTTCTACCAAATGTAAAACATGCACATAAGCTTTTATTCTTGGAATCACACATTAGCCTCTTTTTTTCTTATAAATTAAAGGAAGTATTTATATAATTAATTGTAAAATCAACTGTTGAGTTTTCCTCCATATGATGTTCTCTTTATTTTTGGGAAGTGTTATTGTTGGGAATTGTGCTTTTGCCATTTGTAAAAAGATGAATCTAAGCTTTTATTCTTGCAATGAGAGATGACCCTCTTGTCTTACAAAGTTAAAAAAAGTGCCTATGTCATTAAATTTAAATATGAGTACTTTTATAGTAGAACATTAGCAAAGTTTCTTTGAAAGGGGGAAAAAGACAGTTGCTAATTTATCCATATATTGTGCCACAAAATTTGTGTCACTAAGCAATAACAATTCTATGTTTTTTTTTTTAGTTTTTCCCCAAATTTGTTCAAAAACCGGGGCTACATAAAATCACATAGATACAAGTGTCACGTCCCTATTTTTGGACCGTGACCGGCACAGAATATAAATACATCATATTCTGAAAGCCTAGCATTTTAAGTAAAACCTTTAAATTCTCCATAGCATTTTTCAAAATCAAACAACATTTTCTAAGGTTCATGCAGAGCATTATCCTTTCCAAAATAATCAAAGTTCTTAAAAAGCAATTACATCAAAAGTAGTATTTATCAAACGAAGCTTCGGATCGACAGCAAGGCTCTTTACCGCTCAGCTGGAGAATTAGGGTCACCTGCACTATCTGAAGCCAAAAATCTACTCGTGAATAACGTCCCAAAAACATGATTCAAAAGAATGCGGAAAATAATCAATACATAATCATCTTAAAAATGTATTTCTTAACACTTCATACTCTAATGCAAATCTTTTCGTAAACATTTGTATTTCAGGGAAATAACCGTATGAACTAACTGCTTTAAATAACTCATTCAAAATAATCTCTTTAAAACCATAATCTTTCTGTAGGACTTCAACAGAACAAAAACAGACGTGGACACACAGTCCACGAGGGTAACTAACCATTCTGGTGGCTCGAAGCCACTAATTGTCGCGAGAACGAATCCCACGAAATAATTCTGGTGGCTATGCCACAAACTGTCGCGAGAATAAATCCCACGAAATAATTCTGGTGGCTCAAGGCCACAAACTGTCGCGAGAACGAATCCCACGAAATAATTCTGGTGGCTATGCCACAATCTGTCGAGCTCGAGTACCAAGGTGCACCAAGGACTAATAGTACTGCTGTTAGCAACCAGCGTTCTGTATTCCGTCCTAAAACATTTCCATCATGCGTGGGGTCCTTTTCACATGTAATGATCTCAATCGTTTCAAATACCATAATCATTGATAAAGCCATTTTGAATTTCAAAAACCCCAGCATGAACATTCATAATCAAGTTACTGTAAAAACATATGCAATTCACGTAGGAATATTTCATGAATAACATCAGTTCATTGTCGAATCTTTTTCTAAAGCCTCTTTATCCATTTTCATGCATAATTGTAATCTTTTGTAAATTAATCGAAAGAAAATCATTTCTAACGATTTAAACCACAATTTCGTAAAACTTGCTTTTCGAAATCCATATTTGAAATTTATCATTTGAAATAACAATGCATTTGAAAATGTAAATTTGTAGGGAACGTTATTCACTCACCTGCCGCGTTCCTATACCGCTACTCCTCCCACCAAACACTTGTTACAAGATTACTTCTCGTCCCCTGGTATTCCGAAATAGTATTAATATTCTATTCAAAGCTCCAACAGGACTAAGTCACCTTGAAACTACAGCCAAATCTAAAGGCAAACACTTAATCATTTCTACACCTTGAACACACCCTTTTTCACAACTTTGCAACTTTCAAAATTTCTCTCCCAACTACTTAATTCTAACAATTCACTCCCATTAGTTTCCTATTTCATATATATATATATATACATATTCCTATCAAAGCAACTCTATTTCCTTTATCTTCTTTCTTTCTAACTCATAACCGTAACCTCATTCCACATAACCACCTGTTTTTGTTTCCTCATCCCTTTATCAACATAACCACGCACTCACCACAGCAGCATAACAGGCACATACACAGCGCACAACCCACAGAAACAAAGTGACAGAAATGCTCATCGTTCAAAACTATTGGCAGCACCCAAAATGCATATCTTCACAGAACCCGCGAGCACAGTATGACAAACATATATATATAACACTGCAGCAACCCAGCATGCTTCCAAAGATTAAACACATTGCGACAGAAACCTTTACCCAAATCCACAAGTTCACAACGCCAGAACCATAAGCATGATCACGGAAAAACTAAGGAAAAAGGGTGAAACTTACCACCCTTCTCACTATTGAGAAGTCACCGCAACCGACTCACGGAAAAAAGCAGGAAGATGACAGTGCACAGCGTCAATCCACTTCCTCTAGCACTCACAGCAACGGCCTGAAACAGAGCAGCGGTGACAGCACTGAACAGAAATGAGTGAGCTCGGTCACTCTGCAACCGCTTAAGAGGAAAGATGGAACTGCATATAGAATATGGACCAAGGAGCTTACCACTTCACTTCCCGAATGGAATCACGGCAGAAACAAGACGGAACTGGAAATCACAGACTTGCTACAGTAGCAGAGGATTTGCTACAGTAGCATGAAAATGGTGTCGGACAGAAGCTACACGGCGACGGCGCTCACCTTGGATGTGGTCCACCGGAAGGAGTGTTTACCGGTGCTATAGCTAGAACACCGAACCCGCGGCACTCCTGCGCTCACCACCCAAACTCTCCAGCCACCACAGCTCGAAGTTGATAGAATAGAAGGGATCGGCGGAATGCTTCTTAAAGGCGTCCAGCCGAACTTTCGTGCCGTGTACTCTTCTCCCACGCCGCACGCTGAGCTTCTGCCGTCCCGCACCTACCCGCGCTGCAGCCTGCCATCTCTGCTCGCGGCTCGCAGGAAGGAAGAATGAAAATGATGAAGAAAAGCAGAGATTCGGTGCGAAATAGACAGAGGGGCAAAATGGACATTTCACGCGTCTGAGAGAAAAAAAATCACCTCCGCTTTCGCTGCGACTCGAACGCTGGCCAAACGTTTTTCCCCTCGCCTCTTGAACCATTCGGCTAACACTTCCCATTCGAAATATTCTACAATGAATATACATATAACCGTTAATTAAATTCATAATCATAACAACAAGATACACAATTGACTATGTCAACCCAATGTTCTTAATTTATTAAATTATTTGTGACAAACGTGACTAATAAGTCTATGAAGTGGTAGGTATCTAAACTAAATGTTGGGTTAAATTTTATAATTGTGTGGATTATAGCATTAATTCATTATTGAAAATATTTACTCTATTATCAAGCTCTTAGATCCACTAATTGTGGGTCATTTCAACTTAACTAATAGTCTTGTATTTAAATCCTCAGTATGCAACTATGATAATTACTTGAAGATAGTGAGATTCCTCATTATAGGTTTACATTCTCGCGATCTAGATTAGTCAGTTGTTAATACACCGAATACTAATGGAATCCAAAAAAAAATATTTACTCTTATTTTAAGCAATTAGTCTTGTTATAATATATTAAGTCTATAGATTGGTCATCATTTCTATGGCGATATGTTTGGTAGGATAAAAAAGAGTATAGAATTGATATATATATTTTTTGTAATTTAGAGTAAAATGATCTAAAATATTTTTTTATAACTTAGGAAGAGTTAAAGTTGTTCAAGAATTTTATAACTTGAGATAAAATAATTTAAAATATTTTATTTCCATTTCTATAATCTCATTTCTCAACGTTTTTGATAGAACTGAAATGACCCAAAATGTTAGAAGTAAAAGTGGCTTCCACTATATCAAACAATGGGAGTGAAAAATTATACGTCCACTTCCACTTTTCTTATACCAAACATGCCCTAAGTTTCTAAGATAGGTTGATTCACACATAAGCCCATTTGGTTAGAGATTCCAACTCACAACTCTTTAGGCTTTAGTAATAAGTGATTTCCTATCGCACTCTGACTATAATATAGGAAAATAATAGTGGTAGGTAATTAATATATTTATTTATATATTAATTATAACATATAGTTGAAAGATTTAGAAGAGAGAGGATATTTTCTAAAAGTTCCTTAAATAGGGAAAAAGATATCATTGAGCTCATACTTTTTATAGGTATTTTAAACAAGTTGCCTTTCTTTTATTTGTTTTCCCCTATTCATCTAAACATATATTCTTCACTTTTATCTTTCCATTTTTTTCTCATCTCATTTTCTCTCTCCTAATCCAAAGAAAAAAGAATAATAGAAAAAAATCATGCTCAAAGCCCTGTTCTCTAATACACTATTCTAACAAATGGAGAATGAAGAGGCAATATTATGGCAGCAAATTAAAATGGACACTTGCGGCCAATCTTTTTTGTCTTTTAACCTTTTACTTTCTTGAATAATTGAACTACTCTATGGATGGGTGAGTAATTGATTTGATTGCTTTTGGTTAATTTGATTTCTGCATCTATTAGCTGCTAGAATATATATATATATATATATATAAACTTTAGTTCTATATAAAAACTAGTTAATGAATTTATTTTTAAATTCTAAATATAAAATTTTAATTAATTTTCTCTCTTAAATATTTTTTAAACTATGCCTTTTAATTGCATATATAAAATGAGTTTTCGCTAATAGGAGATAATTTTTTATATAAATGATTAATAGGATATTTATATTAGAGAAATTAATACATATTTTTTTTATAAATAATTAATTTAATTAATTTTTTAATTTCTATAAATTAGTTATTTAACTTATGTATTTAATACTAGAGAAAGTAACTTTTATTAAAAATGTAAGCTTTGCGGGAAAATTACATTTACCAACTGGATTGGATATTTTATACAAATTTTAATGCATAAAAGATTATATGAATCAAATTGTGACATAGAGTCCATTTACTTTAAGGTGCTATAGATTCATAAACAAACGACATTACAGGCATCTGCATGGAGATTGAGATAAAATAACTAAAAGAAGCACATAAATGTGATCAACTGCGTTTAAAAATGTGTTAATAAATCATATTTTTATTCTGATGATAGTTTTTTTAGTACGTTCGGGCCACAATATAGCAAATCACTTTCAAAAATTATTCTTAAATTTCCCATCTTTTTAAGCAATAAATTTAGAACCAATATAAATATATATTCTACACTATTTATAAGTATAGTGATCTCGCTTCTAATTCCACGTAATGTGACGTATATTAAAACATGTATATAGTTTAGAGTACAAATAGGCCATGCTTTAAAAGGGGCCCTGGTCTAGTCTAGTTTTAAGCTTATTTAAATACCTACTGTAGGAAGTTGTTATTTTTGTGTAATAGGAGTATTATTAGTTTTTTAGTTTTTACCGTGTTTACCGTGAATATGGTGTATATATATATTGGACAAAGCTGTATACTTTAATCAATCAATAAGATCATTGCTTTTTGGTTATGCGGCGCGTTTTGAGCAGTTAGAGTGAATGGGCTCAACATGGTACCAGAGCCAAGTTGATCGAGCGCACAACCAAGAAAGCCCAAGAATTCATTCACCTTTGCAAGCACCGTGAACCCTAGCAGAGCTCTCGACGCCGAAAGACTCCATGGGAAATCAGAAGCTCGACAGCGATATTCTGTCTTTCAACCATCCACTCTTTCTTCATCCATCGGATACGCAGGGACAGACGATCATCTCCCATATTCTCACTGGCGTTGAGAATTATACGGTATGGAGCAGAGCAATGAAGATTGCCCTAATGGGGAAAAATAAGCTCGGATTCGTCGACGGAAGCTGCAAAAAGGAGACGGTAGAGGCACCACTCAAAGAACAATGGGAAAGGTGTAACGCGGTGGTCCTCTCTTGGATCCTCAATTCTGTATCGAAAGAACTAGCGACTGGAATCATCTTCTTCCAGAACGCTTACATTGCTTGGGTCGATCTGAGGGAAAGATTCGACAAGAAAACAGGATCACGAATCTTTTCCCTGCATAGAGAGATCAACCAATTGAAGCAAGGGTCTTCCTCGGTCACTGCCTACTTTTCCAAATTGAGAGAACTCTGGGAAGAACAATCCGACTTGATCCCAATCCCGTCTTGTTCATGCTAGACCTCCAAGATCTACGGTGAGACGATGCAACAGCACAAGCTACTGCAATTTCTGATGGGGCTCAACGAGAGCTACGGGCAAGCCAGAAGCCACATCCTCATGATGAATCCACTTCCATCAGTGAATGACGCCTATGGAATGGTGGTTGAGGATGAAGCCCAAAGGATAATTGCTGATAGCGAAAAGAATCTCCCCACTGAAGGTGTTGCAATGACAGCTAGGGGGAGAGGACGTGGTCGAGGGAGAGGACGCGCAGACAATAGGCAAGAATGCACCCATTGCCATAAGAGGGGACATCTGCGCGAAAATTGCTTCCAGATCATTGGATATCCACCTAACTTTAGAAAGAAACCGTTGAAGGAAGGAAATGAGCCCTCAAGCGATCCAGAGGCACACACTAACATGGCAACTGCATCCGTGCCAACCTTCACACAGGAGCAATATGACCAAATTTTGGAGCTCCTGAGAAAAGACGTGAAACCTGCCATACATGCGTTAACCGGTACAGGTTTGGCTAGCTCTTCTGTTTCTTCATTAACAAATATGAATTGGATTTTAGACTCAGGCGCAACAACTCATATGGTAGGGGATCTAGAATTGTTAACTGATTGCAAAAGATACAATGGACCAATTAAATATATAAAGATTCCAGATAGAAACCACGTAGGGATTACTCATGTTGGCAATGTTAAAATAGTTGATGGAATCACATTAACAGATGTTTTGTATGCACCAAAGTTGGAATTTAGCCTAATATCCATACCTAGATTAACTAAGGAACAAAAATGCATTGCATCTTTTTTTCCTGATTTCTGGCTGTTGCAGGACCTTCAAAATGGGAGGATAATGCTGACTGGTAAAATGGTTGGAGGGTTATATGTTCTTAGAATGCCTAAACATCGACTTGCTATGAATTCTTTTTCTGTAAACACAATTCAAAATAACTGTGGCAAGGAAAGACTTTCTGATGTAATTTTATGGCATAGAAGGTTAGGACATGCACCAATATCTACTATGAAGCATTTGAATCTTGTAATAGAAAAGGAAAATGACAATAATAAATGTGACATTTGCATTCAGTCCAAGCAAACAAAATTTCCATTTACAACTAGCTGTATTAAATCAAAATCCTGTTTTGAGTTGCTGCATATGGACGTGTGGGGGCCCTATCGAACTCCAACACATGAAGGGCATAGATATTTTTTGACCATAGTGGATGACTATTCAAGGGGAACGTGGATATTCTTAATGTTCTGTAAATCTGAAACTAGTATGCATATCAAACATTTTCTTGCACATGTACTGACCCAATTTTCTGTGAAGGTTAAAAGAATCAGAAGTGATAATGGAACTGAGTTTACAAACCATGATTTGAAATCTTATTTTCATAATAATGGAATTGTGCATGAAACTAGTTGCCCTTATACTCCTGAGCAAAATGGTGTAGTTGAAAGAAAACATAGAACAATAATGCAAATTACAAGAAGCTTGATTTTGCAGTCTGGTATACCAAATGCTTACTGGGGTGAATGTGTGCTCATGGCTACATACTTGATAAATAGGATTCCATCTAAGGTGATAGGATATAAGACACCCTATGAATTAGTTTATGGTTGCACACCACACCTAGGTAATCTTAGAACATTTGGATCACTGGCATACGCTACAGATTTGAGGGTTAACGATAAATTTGAAAATAGGTCTATTCCCTCTGTATTTGTAGGATACCCGAAGCACCAAAAGGGTTTTTTGCTGCTTAATTTGCATGATAGAACAATGTTTGTGAGTAGACATGTAACTTTCATAGAAAACAAATTTCCTTTCAAAGATAGTAAACTAGACAAAGAGAAAGAAATAGGGAGAGACCTAAAGGAAATGTTCTGGTTTGAAAATTTTGAGTCACCAATAGGCAATAACAAAATTGAAACTAGCTCAAGCCAACAGGACATAGATACAGAGAGACAAGCAGAATCTGTTTCGCAAGAAAATGATCATGGAAATACAGAACTTCTAGGCTCTAGGAATACTAGGAATGCTAGAGAACGTCGCCCCCCAATATGGTCTACTGACTATGTATGTTCTGTGGTGCAGTCCAATGAAAATAATGATAAAAACAGCAAATGTAAGTATCCCATCACTGACTACATTACTTATCAGAACATCTCTAATGATTTTCTTTGTTTCCTATGCACATTAGACTCTTCAACTGAACCAACTAGCTACCATCAGGCGAAAAGAAGTCCTAAATGGGTAGAGGCAATGAGGGCTGAAATGGCAGCTCTTGAGCAGAATAAAACTTGGGAATTAGTGCCACTTCCTAAAGGAAAAAGAACCATAGGATGCAAGTGGGTTTTCAGAATTAAATATAAGTCGAATGGAGATATTGATAAGTATAAAGCTAGGCTTGTAGCTAAGGGATATAGCCAAAGAGAAGGAATAGATTATCATGAAACTTTTTCACCTGTTGTTAAGATGTTTACTGTGAGAGTGGTGTTGAAATTAGCAGCCATTGGTAATTGGAATGTCCATCAAATGGATGTTCATAATGCTTTCTTGCAAGGGGACTTAAATGAAGAAGTATATATGAGTATCCCTGAAGGTTTTGAGAGTAAGGGGAGCATTTGGTATGTAAACTAAATAAATCATTATATGGCTTAAAACAAGCATCTAGACAATGGAATCAAAGGCTATCAAAAGCATTGATAGAGGGAGGTTTTAAACAAAGTAAACAGGATTACTCACTCTTTACTATAAATCATCATGATGGAATGGTTGTGATTTTAGTGTATGTTGATGATCTTTTAATTACTGGAAATTCAGAATCAGGAATTATGAAAGCAAAGAAGCTTTTGAATGACAATTTTAAGATAAAGGATCTAGGTTTAATGAGATATTTTCTTGGGATAGAGATTGCAAAATCAGAAAAAGGCATTATTCTGTCTCAAAGGAAATATACACTTGATCTTTTAGCTGAAACAGGTATGAGTGGATGCAAACCTTTGCGAATTCCCATGGCGCAGAATCTGAAACTTAAGCAATATGACAAGGAAAAGGACAAGGAAGAAGAACTATTGAAGAATCCAGATAGATATCGTCGACTCATAGGTAAACTTATCTATCTTACAATGACACGACCTGACATTTGTTTTTCAGTGCAGACTCTAAGTCAATTTATGCAAGTGCCTACCAAGACCCATATGGCAGCTACAATGGGAGTTGTGAGATACTTAAAGGGGAGTCCAGGACTTGGGATTCTGATGAGCTCTCAGTATGGCTGTATCTGAAGTGGTGTGGGGACTTGGTTTATTGAAGGATTTGGGGATAAGGCATGAAGGACCAGTAAAGGTGTTTTGTGACAGTCAGGCAGCACTTCATATTGCAGCAAACCCAGTATTTCATGAGAGAACAAAACACATTGAGGTTGATTGTCATTTTGTAAGAGAGAAATGGGAAAAGAAAGAAGTAGATCTGAAGCATGTTAGATCAAAGGACCAGCAGGCAGATCTTCTCACCAAAGCTGTAGGAAAAGACATTCAAGTAAATCTTTTGGGCAAGTTAGGGACTGTAAACATATTTTCACCCCAAACTTGAGGGGGAGTGTAGGAAGTTGTTATTTTTGTGTAATAGGAGTATTATTAGTTTTTTAGTTTTTACCGTGTTTACCGTGAATATGGTGTATATATATATTGGACAAAGCTGTATACTTTAATCAATCAATAAGATCATTGCTTTTTGGTTATGCGGCGCGTTTTGAGCAGGTAGAGTGAATGGGCTCAACACCTACTAATTTAAATAGGTTAGATTTTATTTATAAATGCAGACCTATTTAATAATATGTAGGTTGTAAATATGAGCCTAGTTAAAGCCTTATACTTGTTCAAAGCCTACATAAAATATATATTTTTAGTAAATTTAAAATTTACTTACCGCCTTCAATAATTGACATATGAGATATTTTTAAAAATCTATATTATAATTATGTCTCTAAAAAGTTGTAGGTCTAATAGACCTTTTAAAAGCTGTTTGAACCTAAAAAATAACATGTATACTAGCTTAGGCTTAGTTTAGACTTTAGATTATTGTTTTTAGCCACAGCGTGATCTATTCTCTTTGCATCCCTATCTGTAGTTTCTCCCATAAAACTCTATTTAACGAACTATATTTCCTACGCAATACACATGATAAATAACAACTTAGAAATTTTTGGAAGAATATATTTATTTTTCATACATATAAACCTCACTGAAATGGGTAGGGATATATTGAAAGAATGGAAAGCAAATGCTTCAACTTGTCTTCACATGTTTCCAATTTGGAAAGTCGATACACAGTCTTCCAAAAATTTTATGAATTTATTATTCTACAATTATTTTTATTATTAAAAAAAGTGACCACTCATAGCTGATGACAGCTACGTAGTCTTCAGTTTCCCAAATCATATTGGATATTTGGATCCGAGTCCGGGTCCCATATATATCACAAACAGAACAGTATCTTTGTCATTATTCTCCATCTTTAGATAATTCCTCTCAGCTCCTCTTCATTATCACAGAATAATTATATTTGCAGTTTTATAGTACCAAGTTCCTCAAATAATGAAGATCTCTCTCCTACCCCTTGTTGCATTTCTCACGGTCAGCTTCCTCTTCCTTGTATTTTCTTTCCTTTTCTCTTCTATTTTAGTTTTTCCTTTTGGACTGTGAAACTATTGTGTATTTGTATTTATATTGTGTGCTGCGTGTGAGAAATTACAGCTTGCCCATGCGGCCTTGCCTCCAGAACTTTACTGGAAATCCATGCTTCCCAACACTGCCACGCCTAAATCTCTCACAGATCTCCTCCACCCAGCTGGTTAGTATTGTAAAGAGTTATCAATATTCCTACGTGAGAGAGCCCCATAAATGATATGTGATTTTTAAATTCAAAGGAGATCGAGTTTTAGTGCTGAGCGAATTAATGAGCATTAAGAGCTTATCCCTCCAACACATCGTCTAGATCTAATTTGGATTTGAACAATTGGCATTAATCTTTTTAAAGAAATATTTTAATGAGCACATATAATTTCTTAATGATCATTTTTTCAAAAAAAAAATGTTTTTTTATTTTAAAATCATTTGTTAAAAATTTTAAATCTAGATTATTAAAACTACATTTGAATAGTATAGATCTTATCATATCAATGAGAACCATGATCCTCATAATTATGATGAGCATAAAAATTAGTTTCGTTCAAGCATTATAATTATATTGTACTCTTAGTGTGTATAGTAGATTGGAAAATCTCAGTAGAAAACTTAGGACTGAATGTAGGTCAAGGAAAAATTGAACTAAAATAAATTCTTTATGTAAATTCTTCTTCCTTAACTCTTTGATTTTCAATAATTTATTTTCGCTTAGAGTTTTTCAAATTATACATTTTTAATTATTAAAGTTTTTTAAAGAATTTAAAAAGTTGTTAGAAGTCGTCGTTCACCCAATTTACCCCCTCTTAGGTGATCCAGCCTATCTACCTAAATCTAACATAGCAATTCTTGCTAGATAATACTTGTACTTGGCTTTGTGATCTCTATTGTTTTAATCCAAATGAATCTTATCAAAATGCTCCCAAACAATTGATTTGATTCTTTTTGTTAGTTTATATTCTTCTACAATATCTTTTGCTTCTCCCTCCGTATCTTGTCCTTTTTGTACAACTTCATGTTCAACATCTTCAGTCTGTTTTAAGTTTTCTTCAGCAATAGATGGTGCAATTGCCATCCTCTTATAAAATAAGAAAAATCATTGATCAGACAAAGATGCACACGAGTACCCTATAATGCCTTTCAGTAACCAAAGTACCACCATCAGACAAAGATGCACACTGATCAGACAAAGACTTTTTGAAAAAATACAAAAGGAGAGAAACAAGCCATATATATTAACATGGACAAGGGCTTTGTTCAAACTCCACTACATCTATGTTCTCAATCATTCTCGTACCAAAAGCTCAAAAGTGATCATTCTGGTAGCTTTTCATATTACACAGACGACATAACAAAAAAAAATCTTCAATGTATATCCTACTAACGGTCCCTAATTCACTAACAGAAAGCAATTACCAAAAAAATTGATTCCAAATTTGCAACAGAAGGATGGATTTAAAAGAAATGAGAAAAAAAAAACAAATAGCTGCACAAATTGAAACCTAAAGGGATTTAAAAGTGAGAAACCTATCTCAAGCCTAAGACAACTAGAGTGCCACGGAGTATGGGAGACCTAAAGGGGATTTGGAAATTGCAAGTCAAGCGACGAAGGTGGAGTACTGGTTTATTGGAGACAAAACGGATTGCCACGGAAGAGCGAGCGAGGTCGTGAGGAGAGAGGGATTGGAGGTAGAGTATGGGAGACCTAAAGGGAATTTGGAAATTGCAAGTCAAATGATGATGGTGGAGTATTGGTCTACTAGAGACAGAATGATTGCGTGGAGGAGTGAGCGAGGCCGTGAGGGGAGGGGGACTGGTGGTGAAGTACGGGAGACCTAAAAGGGATTTAGAAATTGCAAGTAAAGTGACTACGGTGGAGTGCTAATCTACTGGAGACAGAACGGATTGCAACGAAGGAGTGAGCAAGGTCGTGAGGGGAGGGGGACTGTGGCAGAGTATAGGATACCTAAATGAGAGGGGACTGGCCATGCGGTGTTGCCAAGGCAAGGGGCTGGTGAAGCTGAATACTGCAGTGAGCGAGGGGAAAGGATAAGGGGTGATCAGTGACTTAGTGGTCACGAGATATTTTGTATTTTTTTTAAAAAAGTAATAATCTCAGGATGGGGCATGAAAAGCTAAGACTCATCCTGTCCTAACCCTACCCTATCCTGACCAGATGGATTCCCATCCCAATCCTTCATGGGATGGGACAAACTCGTCCCTCAACACTCGGGATCGGGCTGCGACAACCTAAGATGTGACATGTTTGCCCACACCTAGAGGGGAGGACCCACATTGACCAATCGAACAGAATAAACATGAAGGCTAGGATTTTTCTATGCTCAAAGAAGGTTTATAAAGATTTTAGAAAACGAATTTTCATAAACACCTGGGTCAGGTTTTAATAGGATCACAGACTTTGCATTTGATTTGTGAGTTGGGTTCTACCAAAATATACCTATTGGATGCTTACCATTAAAACTCCAAGAGTCAATAGATGACAAATTTTAAGTAAGTACTTTAATTCAATAGTGAAATCATAAACCAAAACATTTTGTTGATTTGTATTGTGGTGACCAACCGTGGATTCATCGGCGGCAACAGGATGGAGAGGGGAAGGGGAAAGAGTTTCCTTCCTAGGCATTTATGTATTTTCTCCACTATTTATGTTTAAATTAATTAAAAAAATTAATTTTGACTCCCATCCTTTTAATATCATACCAAGCAAATATTTCTACGCCTTTATTTGTGGCCATTTTTTTTACTTTTGTTGCTGGAAATTGTTGTTCAATCATTTCATCCCTGAAAGTTGTAGAGGCATTAATTTGGCTTTTGGTAATTAGGGGTAAGCCAGGGATTAATCCCCTAATTAGATACTTAAAGAATTAAATTAAGTGCTAACTATGCTAAATCTCATGTGATGTTGTTTTATGTGTGTTTATCTGTCTGTACTTATCCTTTTTCATATAATATAATTAACTTTTTATTAAAAATATTGTATGTAATAAAACCAAACAGCCCTAAGAGAATATCCACTTTTGGTCGGGTGGTCTATTCTTGATTGGCCCAGTCAAGCTTTAGACCATATTTTTGAACCCGCCTTTCTCCTTTGCTCTACTGGTTCAGATTGGCCCAACATTTTCCCTTCATCTTTCTGCTTAAAATTCGGACTTTGATCTTTCTAAAAGGATTTTCTTAAAAATAAATTATGTTATAAGGTTGGGGTAAGCATGTTGTGTTGAAAAGATGTCAGACAAACTGAAATTCCAAAATGGCACTTGCCTTGTTTTGATGGATAAACTCTCCCGAAATTTATCTGTACAAGGAAGTTTAGTAATCCACAAATTTTCACTGTTCTCTGCATACAACGTGCATTATCTTGGATCCATGTTTACAAAACTCATAATGCGACCACTCAAAATAAGCTTCAGATCATATGACAAAAAATATACTTGTAAACCATCTAAAACACTCTCCTATACATGTCAGTACTATATCCCCTAGATCGAAGCTTAAGTTGGCCAATATAAGTATACGACAAAACATTTCTTGGATTGCATAAAAAATACCTTTTTAATTTACTTTGGGATTTTTCCAAACACTAGTGGGGACTGTTTGGTTGGTGGAAAGGGTTTAAACGGAAAGGAATGGAATGGAAAGAAAGAAAAAGGAATGGAAATTATCGAGGCACTGGAAGAGAAAATAGTTTGATATAAAAAGTTAGTTTAAAGTGATAGAAAATTATGTAGAAAAATATCAAATAACCATATTACCTTAATGAAGGTTTTATTAATTAAAAAATAATAAATATAAAATTATATATAATATTATATACATTATTAAATATTACATAAAATGTAATAATTATATAAATATTAATTAATTTACTGATATATATAGTTATAGATATTAAATGATTAAATAGTATATAGTACTTTGCTTAGAACATGTGCTATTTTCTCTCAAATATTTTTCTTTCGACTTCCTACTACTAAAGTCGTAGTTACTTTACTAATAAATATATTTTCTTGCTCTATTGCTATACCATGGATACCCAAAACTAAAGGATGGTCCATTCTATAATCATCCTCTTTTAATTTATGCCGTAATCCTTTATTTTCCATTACTGATAATGACTTCACCTTTATTTTCCCTTCTCACCGAGGTGAGCGAAGAGGCAGCTAGCCCAGTCATGGATTTGTGTGCGAGTGCAGTGGAGGACCTTAAATTCATACCTTTTGATGGCTCGCCTTCTATTTTCATCAAACAAAGGAAAGAATTTGATGAAGTTAAATTAATTTAATACACTAAAATAGATTTTCATCAAGGCAACTTGTTTTTATTAATGTGTTAATATCAAATTTAAGTTGAGCGCGAGTTACTCTATTTTCATAGTATAAAACAAGGTATAACAGAGTAACTTAAAAACCTAATAGCTAAAATTGATTTTATGTAACCAAATCTATTTCATATATACAAAATCAATTTAACCCTTCAGAAACAATTTTAATTGACCTAGACATCTAATACATAAGTATTACTGAATCAATTTCAACAAATAAAATTGAGTTCCTGTAAACAAAATGAAATCTATTTTGTTAAAAAACAAAGGTGACTTTAATTAAACAACTCAATTAAACGTGCTGAAAATCTCTAAACAAATTGTGTGAGTATTTTGGCTTTAATTTCGGTAGTTTATCCTAATGAACTTTCTCTCATACTATCTTGTAACAACTCCCTCTTTCAAATTCAAAAACCCACTTTGCAACTACTTCCTGATGGCTTTTTATAAATAAAATTATTTTTAAGATGACTCACGCTCTATTTTCATTAAAAAAAGAAATGGATTTGACAAAGTTAAATTATTTTAATATACTAAAATGGATTTTTGTGAAGGAAATATATTTTTATTACTGTGCTAATATCAATTTTTTGTCAAAAAAATCCTCTATTTTTAATACTATAAAACAGAAACCTAATGACTAAAATCAATTTTACATAACCAAATATATTTCGTATAAACAAAATCGATTCTACTCCTTAGAATTGATTTCATGACTGAGAAAATATTTTATTTGACTTAGCAATGTAATGTATAACTATAAATTTGGAGTGAGAAAATAATTTTGAGTAATACAAATCCAATTCAATTTACCATTTGAAGTTACGTTATGCTCTATCTTTCACCAACTTTGACATTTCTTTTGTCTGTTTGAAATAGCTTTTAAACCACGAATGCATTTGACGTGAAACTTATTTTATATGAAACTATATTCCAAACATAGTTTAAGAGTATCAATCTCAATTTCACAGAGTTTTATATGAAAGAGATATATTTTTTAAAATATAATATTAAGATATTACGTCTTATCTTTAATCTATATTTCTTCTTTCAATTATATCGTTCATAATACAATAAATTTTGAAATGAGTTTTATTTCTTTAGAAACTAAAATCAAAGAGCTTTATAGTGATATGTTATTTGTTAAATTTGGAGTTAAATTGAGAAAATTATATCCATCTCAAAATAGATTTCTCTAAATCATTTTTTCTAATTTTAAATTGATTTCTTATTTCACAAATAGAGGTAGTCATGACCACAAGAAGACACAAACTCAAATTTCGATGAGGAATTCAAAGATAAATTTAAAGATTTGTGGGTTATATGAATTCGTGGGCTTTTTTAGTCCAGTAATAAATATGGAATTAGACTACCTATAAATTGACAATAAGCATTTGTCTGTTGCTTTCTACTTTAAAATTGTGATGCGTCTTCAACTGTCAACTGTCAAGCTTCCGGCTTTGAGCTTCTCACCTTCCGGCAACTATCAACATTGCTTTAGGGGGTAAATGGGTCATTGGAGTGGGCAATAGAAAATTAGATCCCACCAAAATAGGTGGTATCCATTTTCCCTTGTGTAAGGAAAAGTCACACTCCCCGATAAAATCACTTCCCACCTCTTCTTCCAACCAAACGGCCACCATCAAGAGAAAATTCACATTTTCCCTTTCCCTCATCCGATTTTCCACCAACCAAATGGGACCTTATTCCCCTCTCGAGCAGTGTACCTAACATCAACCTTCCAACCCTTATCACACAAACTCCAGATCTTCGGCATCAAGCGGCTGTTTACACTCTTCCCAAACTCCCTTCTTCTCTCCAGTTGCGCCAGGACCACCATAGGGTCCACTTCAAGCATCCCTTTCTTCAGCCCAACTTCGCAACAAAGACGCAGTCCCTCTAATGCCCTATCCACAGCTAAAATCCTAATTTTAAAACATGTCTCTCTCTCATCACGGGATGGAAATATTCTGGTTGAGTGGTTTTGTCACGTCCCTATTTTTGGACCGTGACCGGCACAGAATATAAATACATCATATTCCGAAAGCCTAGCATTTTAAGTAAAACCTTTAAATTCTCCATAGCATTTTTCAAATTCATGCAAACATTTTCTAAGGTTCATGCAGAGCATTATCCTTTCCAAAATAATAAAAGTTCTTAATAAGCAATTACATCAAAAGTAGTCTTTATCAAACGAAGCTTCGGATCAACAGCAAGGCTCTTTACCGCTCAGCTGGAGAATTAGGGTCACCTGCACTATCTGAAGCCAAAAATCTACTCGTGAATAACGTCCCAAAAACATGATTTAAAGAATGCGGAAAATAATCAATGCATACTCATATTAAAATGTATTTCATATCGCTTTGAAATCTAATTCAAACCTTTTTGTCAACATTTGTATTTCAGGGGAAATAACCATATGAACTAACTGTTTCAAATAACTCATTCAAAATAATCTTTTCAAAACCATGATCTTTCTGTAGGACTTCAACAGAACGAAAATAGACGTGGACACACAGTCCACGAGGGTAACTAACCATTCTGGTGGCTCGAAGCCACTAACTGTCGCGAGAACGAATCCCACGAAATAATTCTGGTGGCTATGCCACAAACTGTCGCGAGAATAAATCCCACGAAATAATTCTGGTGGCTCAAGGCCACAAACTGTCGCGAGAACGAATCCCACGAAATAATTCTGGTGGCTATGCCACAATCTGTCGAGCTCGAGTACCAAGGTGCACCAAGGACTAACAGTACTGCTGTTAGCAACCAGCGTTCTGTATTCCGTCCTAAAACATTTCCATCATGCGTGGGGTCCTTTTCACATGAAATAATCTCAATCGTTTCAAAATATCATAATCATTGATAAAGTCACTTTGAATTTCTGTTACCCCAGCATGAACTTACAAAGTCAAGTTACTGTAAAATCATATGAAATTCGCATAACAATGTATTTCATGAATAACATCATTTCAATGTAACTTTTGCCAAACTCTTTTCAAAAGCTTATTCATCCATTTTCATACATAATCATAATTCTTTTGTAAACCAATCGAAAGAAAATCATTTCTAACGATTTAAACTATACCTTCTTAAAATTTGCTTTTCGAAATCAATATTTGAAATTCATCATTTGAAAATGACAATGCATTTAAAAAAATGTAAATTTTAGGGAACGTTATTCACTCACCTGTCACGCTCCCAAACAGTACTCTTTCAGCCCAACCACTTCAATTGCTTTCCTTTCTAAATCCCCTGGTATTTTGAAATAGTATTTTTAACATTCTAACTAAAGTTCCAACATAAATAAAGTATCTTTATCCTAACATTCCAACTCATGTTCTTTAATATAATTATTCAGCACTTGAAAACACCACACAGCAAGCTATATCAATATACTTTTTTCCATTCAATCCATCACAACCCACTATGGCATGCTTCTGCCTCCTCTTCCCTTTGACAGCATGACCACATACACACACATATACCATCACACTGCATGCATGCCCAGCGCATACATATATATACGCATCACAGTAAAAGTCTCCAATCACCTCTTCCTTCATTACTTAATATTACCCACACATAGGTGCAAGCTTCAACAATATCCCAAAATACATGTGCTGCACACCGAACACCCATGCACACAAACACGCACACACAGCAGCAGCATAACAGGCACATACACAGCGCACCACCACAGAAACAAAGTGACAGCAATGCTCATCGATCATAACTATGGACAGCACACAGCATGCATATCTTCACAGAACCCGCAGCACAGTATGACAACATATATATATATATATCACTGCAGCAACCCAGCATGCATTCAAAGATTAAACACATTGCGACAGAAACCATTTCCCAGATCCGCAGGTTCACAACGCTAGAACCAACAATACCGAGCAAGCAAACAGAAACAGGGTCAGGTACTTACTGCCTATTGCCGACAACTCTGCAACTCTGTCTCCGGCGTCACCAACTAGCTTCTCACTTCCTTATTTCCTTATCAACAACAACGAACATCCCGTTACTTGGAATGACGATGACACCGAAGAACAGAGTGAGCTTAGTTGCTCACGGTAGCGAGCTAGAAGGAAAGGAGAATGCGGAATTCGGTTTAAGAAGCTTACCCACAGAACCAATCGCCGAAGAGCAACTGGAAATCGACCTCCGAGACTTGCTACAGTAGCAAAGGACTTGCTACAGTAGCTCGACAATGGTGTCGGACGGAGCTACACGGCGACGGCGCTTACTTTGAATGTGGTCCACCGGAAGGAGTGTTACCGGCGTAATATCCCGAACCCAGAATCCGCGGCACTCCAGCGATCACCACCAAAACTCCCCTGTCACCGCAGCCTCATTGACGACAGAAGGGAAAGGATCGGCGGAATGCTTCTTAAAGGCGTCCAGCCGAGCTTCCGTGCCGTGTACTCATCTCCCACGCCGCACGCTGAGCTTCTGCCGTCTCGCACCTGCCGCGTCGCTGCAGCCTGCCTTCTCTGTTCGCGGCCCGCAGGAAGAAAGAACGAAAATGATGAAGAAAACAGAGGTTCGGTGGGAAATAGACAGAGGGGCAAAATGGTAATTTCACGCGTCTGAGAAAAAAATTCACCTCCGCTTCCGCTGCGACTCGAACCCTGGCCGAATATTTTTCCTTTCGCCGCTTGAACCATTCGGCTAACACTTCCCATTCGAAATATTCTACAATGAATATACATATATGTTAACTAAATTCCTGATCATAACATTCTTCCCCTCTTAAGAAATTCGGTCCTCCGAATTTGAAAATATGCACACCTTAGTTCTGAAATAATTGTGGGTATTTGACTCGCATCTCAGCCTCCAACTCCCAAGTAGCTTCTTCCTCTGAGTGGTTTCGCCATAACACTTTCACCGAAGGAATCTCCTTCGATCTCAACTTCTTTACTTGTTGATCAATAATGGCTATCGGATCTTCATCATATGACAGGTCCTCGTTCACCTGAACCTCTTGATATTCAACAACATGAGATGGATCATACAAGTACTTTCGCAACATCGATACATGAAACACCGGATGTATCCCTGATAGCTCTGGTGGTAAGGCTAATCGATAAGCTACCGCACCTACTTTATCCAAAATTTCAAAGGGGCCGATAAACCTCGGACTTAACTTACCCTTTTTACCAAATCTCATAACCCCTTTCATTGGTGACACTCTTAAAAACACTTTATCTCCGGCCATGAACTCCAATTCTCTACGACGATGATCTGCATAAGATTTCTGTCGACTTTGAGCCTCCAACAACCTTTGTTGAATCACCTTCACCTTTTCTTTAGCATCTTGAACCAAATCAGGCCCTAATATCATTCCGTCTCCAACTTTGAACCATCCAATTGGAGATCTACACTGCCTCCCGTACAACGCCTCAAATGGTGCCATTTGAATACTTGATTGATAACTGTTATTATAGGCAAATTCTACTAACGGTAAATGTTTGTCCCAATTTCCACCAAAATCCATGACACAGGACCTCAACATATCCTCAACTATCTGGATTGTCCTCTCCGACTGTCCATCAGTCTGAGGATGAAAAGCAGTGCTAAGATTCAATCGAGTGCCCAAAGCTTTCTGAAATGATTTCCAAAATTGAGAAGTGAACTGGGGCCCTCTATCTGAAATAATAGACACTGGGACTCCGTGTAACCGCAAGATCTCCTCGATGTAAATCTCAGCGTATCTAGCCGCACTGTACGACGTCTTCACTGGTAGAAAATGAGCGGACTTGGTCAATCTATCAACAATTACCCAAATGGAATCAAAACCTTTCGCAGTACGGGGCAATCCCACGATAAAATCCATAGTTATGTTTTCCCACTTCCATTCAGGTATCTCCAACCGTTGTAACGGTCCTGCCGGCTTCTGATGTTCCGCCTTAACTTGTTGGCACACTAAACAATGTGCAACAAAATTCGCCACATCATTCTTCATACCATGCCACCAAAACAACTGTTTCAAATCTTGGTACATCTTAGTTATACCAGGGTGGATAGTATAGGCAGAATGATGAGCTTCTTCAAGAATTAACCTTCTCAACTCCTGAATTTGTGGCACACAAATTCTACCCTTGAACCTCAAAACACCTTCCTGATCAATCATAAATTCTGAATTACTTCTGTCTTTAACTGAATCCCTCAACTCGCACAACTTCGGGTCTGAATACTGAGCTTCCTTAATCTGATCACATAATGAGGAATGAGCCTGCAAATGAGCCAAAAATACTCCCTTATCAGCAATTTCAAATATGACCCCCTCTTGTTCAACTTTATGAATCTCCTGTACCAACGGTCTTCTTTCAATCTTTATGTGTGCTAAACTATTCATAGACTTCCTGCTTAAAGCATCAGCCACAACGTTCGCTTTTCCCGGATGGTATAGAATCATACAATCATAATCCTTTAACAACTCCATCCACCTTCTCTGCCTGAGATTCAAATCCTTCTGTTCAAAGATGTACTTAAGGCTTTTGTGATCTGTAAAAATCTCACAGGTTTCTCCGTACAGATAATGTCTCCAAATCTTTAAAGCAAACACCACCGCAGCCATCTCTAAATCATGAGTTGGATAATTCTGCTCATGCAACTTAAGCTTTCTAGAAGCATAGGCAATAACTCGACCATCTTGCATTAACACACAGCCTAGCCCAATCCGAGAAGCATCACAATACACTGTATACCCACCAACTCCTGAAGGTAAACTTAGCACTGGAGCAGAGGTCAAAGATTCTTTTAACTTTTGAAAACTTGCCTCGCATTTCTCATCCCACACGAACTTCACATTCTTTTGGGTTAGCCTTGTCATCGGAGCTGCTATTCTTGAAAAATCCTGCACAAAACGGCGATAGTATCCTGCAAGACCTAAGAAACTTCGAATCTCAGTTACAGTAGTAGGTCGTGGCCAACTTTTAACTGCCTCAACCTTACTAGGATCAACTTGGATGCTATCCCTCGACACCACATGCCCTAAGAAAGTGACCTCAGTTAACCAAAACTCACACTTGGAAAGTTTAGCATAGAGCTGATGTTCTCTCAATCTCTGCAACACTATCCGCAAATGATGTTCATGCTCTTCCTCACTCTTGGAATAAACCAGGATATCATCAATGAACACTATCACAAACTTATCCAGGAATTCTCTGAATACTCGATTCATCAAATCCATGAATGCCGCAGGAGCATTTGGCAAACCAAAGGACATTACTAAGAATTCATAATGACCATAACGAGTCCTAAATGCTGTTTTTGGAATGTCTTCCTTCTTAATCTTCAACTGATGATACCCTGATCGCAGGTCTACTTTTGAAAAGTACTGCGCTCCTTGCAACTGATCAAACAAATCATCGATGCGCGGCAACGGGTACTTGTTCTTTACTGTCACCTTGTTAAGCTGTCGATAGTCAATGCATAATCTCATCGATCCATCCTTCTTCTTGACAAATAACACTGGTGCACCCCAAGGAGAAGTACTAGGTCGTACGAACCCCTTATCTAGCAATTCTTGCAACTGACTTTTTAATTCCCTTAACTCAGATGGCGCCATTCTATAGGGCGGAATAGAAATTGGCTGCGTACCAGGAATGACGTCAATACTAAATTCTATCTCTCGATCTGGGGGTAATCCCGGCAATTCCTCCGGAAAAACATCAGGAAATTCCTGAACAATAGGAATTTGGTCTAAGCTGACAGTAGGCCTGTCAACATCTTGGATTACCGCCAAAAATCCCTGACAACCTTTTGCCAACATTTGCTGGGCTTTTAAAGCAGAGATTAAGTTTGTTGGCTTATCTACTTCGTTTCCAAACAACACAAACGAAGTTTCACCCGGAAAGTTAAACTTTACCACTTTCAGGTGACAATCCACCGTAGCATAGCATGAAGCTAACCAATCCATGCCCATTATGACATCAAAGTCTATCATATCAAGTATCATCAAATCGACAAAACTTTCTCTACCCTCAACAGACACTTCACAAGATTTGTACACTTGTGAAACTGACAAAGATTCTCCAACAGGGGTAGCCACAGTGAACGGACAATCAAGTCTAACTGAATTCTTATCCATCATCTTAGCAAAATATTTTGAAATATAAGAGTGTGTCGAACCAGGGTCAAACAATGCATAAGCCTTTTGAGAACATATAGAGATAATACCTGTGACCACAGCATTAGAAGCCCGAGCATCTTGCCTTGTCATTGCGTAAACCCTAGCTTGACCTTGGCCTGAAGGTTGTGCTCTCTTCTTTGGAGGTCGTCCTGATGTACCTCTACCCATAGAGGCATAAGTTGCTCCCACAGACGGAGCTGCAAAAGTAGAAGGGTGGGGAGAAGGTCTAGCTGATCCATAACTCGAGGTTGATTGAGCAAACGGACACTCTTTCTTCATGTGACCCGGCTGTCCACAACCATAACACACCCCCAAGGACTTCAGACAAACCCCTGAATGGTGCTTCCCACACATATTACAGGTAGGCCTGGAATAACTAGACTGACTTCCTCCAGACTGAGGTTTAGTACCTCCAAACTTTGGTCCCGAATCAGGAATGCCCATAGAAGATCTATAAGATCTGGGCGCTGGCCGCGTATCAGCTGACGAGGGTTGGCCCTGAGGGCGGTTACCCTTAAATGAAGATCCTTGGAACCTTTCGCTCCCCGTCTTCTGCTTCTTAGAAACCCCTTCTTCTTCAATGTGCCTCAACTCAATTCTCAAAGCACAGTCAACCACATCAGCATAAGAAGCAAAATGATTCAGCATCGGGGCCACAGCATCATGAATATGTATCGGTAATCCCTGAATAAACCTGCCGATTCTATCCCTCTCCGACGGAATCAAAGTAGATGCATACGATGAAAGTTCTGTAAATCTTCTGTCATACTCAGCCACAGACATCCCAGAAGTACACTTTAACAGAAGAAATTCTTTAACTCTAGCATCCTTCTTGCTCTGGGGAAGAAAACGTTTCAGGAAAAGATCCTTAAAATCTGCCCATGACAATAATGCTACTCTATCCCCCTGAAATCCTGGTACCATCTTACTCCACGCATTCGCAATCCCTTCAAGTCGAAACAAGGCAAACTCCACGTATTGCACATCTAAGCATCTCAAAGCCCGGCATCTCTTCTCAATTCCTTCCAGAAACTCAATGGGTTCCTCTCGAGAATCAAACCCTGAGAACTTCGGAGGATCCAACTTTATAAACTCTGATAGCCTGACTGCGATGGATTCTTCCTCTATAACCTGGGGTGTCTCTACTGGAGTCTCGTGCCTAGAGGATGTAGAGATCTCAGGAGACTGTGGATGAGATGGTTCTGCCTCAGATAGAATTTCCTGAAGAGGTCTAAGGGGTCGACCTCCCCGAACCCTAGCACCCCTATGACCCTGTCCTCGGCCTCGAGGAGGCAAATCACTTCGCTGAGCAGAGCCTTGATCCGAAGCCCTAGAGCTCCCTCTAGACTGTACTCGTCTAGGCGGCATTTAACTATTCATAAAACATAGAAAATATTCAGTTTATAAGTTCGTTTCTGAAATCATAGGAAAAAACACCACTTTTGAATTTCTTTTAGAGATCTTCAGAGATGCCACAACTATAGTTATGCCCGGGTTCATAACGATAATTAAGACCCCACCGAAGTATCTCTGCTCTGCTTAACCATAGAAAAACTTGGCTCTGATACCAAACTGTCACGTCCCTATTTTTGGACCGTGACCGGCACAGAATATAAATACATCATATTCCGAAAGCCTAGCATTTTAAGTAAAACCTTTAAATTCTCCATAGCATTTTTCAAATTCATGCAAACATTTTCTAAGGTTCATGCAGAGCATTATCCTTTCCAAAATAATAAAAGTTCTTAATAAGCAATTACATCAAAAGTAGTCTTTATCAAACGAAGCTTCGGATCAACAGCAAGGCTCTTTACCGCTCAGCTGGAGAATTAGGGTCACCTGCACTATCTGAAGCCAAAAATCTACTCGTGAATAACGTCCCAAAAACATGATTTAAAGAATGCGGAAAATAATCAATGCATACTCATATTAAAATGTATTTCATATCGCTTTGAAATCTAATTCAAACCTTTTTGTCAACATTTGTATTTCAGGGGAAATAACCATATGAACTAACTGTTTCAAATAACTCATTCAAAATAATCTTTTCAAAACCATGATCTTTCTGTAGGACTTCAACAGAACGAAAATAGACGTGGACACACAGTCCACGAGGGTAACTAACCATTCTGGTGGCTCGAAGCCACTAACTGTCGCGAGAACGAATCCCACGAAATAATTCTGGTGGCTATGCCACAAACTGTCGCGAGAATAAATCCCACGAAATAATTCTGGTGGCTCAAGGCCACAAACTGTCGCGAGAACGAATCCCACGAAATAATTCTGGTGGCTATGCCACAATCTGTCGAGCTCGAGTACCAAGGTGCACCAAGGACTAACAGTACTGCTGTTAGCAACCAGCGTTCTGTATTCCGTCCTAAAACATTTCCATCATGCGTGGGGTCCTTTTCACATGAAATAATCTCAATCGTTTCAAAATATCATAATCATTGATAAAGTCACTTTGAATTTCTGTTACCCCAGCATGAACTTACAAAGTCAAGTTACTGTAAAATCATATGAAATTCGCATAACAATGTATTTCATGAATAACATCATTTCAATGTAACTTTTGCCAAACTCTTTTCAAAAGCTTATTCATCCATTTTCATACATAATCATAATTCTTTTGTAAACCAATCGAAAGAAAATCATTTCTAACGATTTAAACTATACCTTCTTAAAATTTGCTTTTCGAAATCAATATTTGAAATTCATCATTTGAAAATGACAATGCATTTAAAAAAATGTAAATTTTAGGGAACGTTATTCACTCACCTGTCACGCTCCCAAACAGTACTCTTTCAGCCCAACCACTTCAATTGCTTTCCTTTCTAAATCCCCTGGTATTTTGAAATAGTATTTTTAACATTCTAACTAAAGTTCCAACATAAATAAAGTATCTTTATCCTAACATTCCAACTCATGTTCTTTAATATAATTATTCAGCACTTGAAAACACCACACAGCAAGCTATATCAATATACTTTTTTCCATTCAATCCATCACAACCCACTATGGCATGCTTCTGCCTCCTCTTCCCTTTGACAGCATGACCACATACACACACATATACCATCACACTGCATGCATGCCCAGCGCATACATATATATACGCATCACAGTAAAAGTCTCCAATCACCTCTTCCTTCATTACTTAATATTACCCACACATAGGTGCAAGCTTCAACAATATCCCAAAACACATGTGCTGCACACCGAACACCCATGCACACAAACACGCACACACAGCAGCAGCATAACAGGCACATACACAGCGCACCACCACAGAAACAAAGTGACAGCAATGCTCATCGATCATAACTATGGACAGCACACAGCATGCATATCTTCACAGAACCCGCAGCACAGTATGACAACATATATATATATATATCACTGCAGCAACCCAGCATGCATTCAAAGATTAAACACATTGCGACAGAAACCATTTCCCAGATCCGCAGGTTCACAACGCTAGAACCAACAATACCGAGCAAGCAAACAGAAACAGGGTCAGGTACTTACTGCCTATTGCCGACAACTCTGCAACTCTGTCTCCGGCGTCACCAACTAGCTTCTCACTTCCTTCTTTCCTTATCAACAACAACGAACATCCCGTTACTTGGAATGACGATGACACCGAAGAACAGAGTGAGCTTAGTTGCTCACGGTAGCGAGCTAGAAGGAAAGGAGAATGCGGAATTCGGTTTAAGAAGCTTACCCACAGAACCAATCGCCGAAGAGCAACTGGAAATCGACCTCCGAGACTTGCTACAGTAGCAAAGGACTTGCTACAGTAGCTCGACAATGGTGTCGGACGGAGCTACACGGCGACGGCGCTTACTTTGAATGTGGTCCACCGGAAGGAGTGTTACCGGCGTAATATCCCGAACCCAGAATCCGCGGCACTCCAGCGATCACCACCAAAACTCCCCTGTCACCGCAGCCTCATTGACGACAGAAGGGAAAGGATCGGCGGAATGCTTCTTAAAGGCGTCCAGCCGAGCTTCCGTGCCGTGTACTCATCTCCCACGCCGCACGCTGAGCTTCTGCCGTCTCGCACCTGCCGCGTCGCTGCAGCCTGCCTTCTCTGTTCGCGGCCCGCAGGAAGAAAGAACGAAAATGATGAAGAAAACAGAGGTTCGGTGGGAAATAGACAGAGGGGCAAAATGGTAATTTCATGCGTCTGAGAAAAAAATTCACCTCCGCTTCCGCTGCGACTCGAACCCTGGCCGAATATTTTTCCTTTCGCCGCTTGAACCATTCGGCTAACACTTCCCATTCGAAATATTCTACAATGAATATACATATATGTTAACTAAATTCCTGATCATAACAGGTTTAAATTTTATTAATTTATTTTTCTTATATCTATTACTTTAAAAATATGTTGACCATTCATATATGATCTACGTTATCCACATCGCAATGTATATTGCCAATTGAGATCCAAGTGTGGGTCCCGTTTCTCATGACAATATAATTGACTATCATTCTCCCTCTTTAATATCATTAACCAGAGATTTTCTCTACAGAATAGAACAGGCAGTGGGAAAAATAGGTTGTACATGACGTACTCCTCCAATCCACAACATAAGTAACCTCTTGTAAAATAGTTTGTTTTAAAATATAAGGGCATGCTTGCTTCTATTCTCTATTTTTTATTTTCAAGAGCAATTTTTGAAAAAAAATCTATTTGGATAATTGTTCTAAAAACTTATATTTAAAAATAAAAAAAACATAAAAAATTGTTTGAAACAATTGCTTTTAAAACAAAATATGAAAATTAAGAGAATACAGAGAGATAAAGTGAATAATGCAGTGACAACGAATAAAGAGTTACAAGATTAAGATGCATCATAGATAAGTAGAAAATAATTTTTCTTACCATCAATTTAAATAATAATTGGTAACAGTTGTTAGTGCCTCATGGTGTGGAGGTCGCCGGCGGCTAACAATTGTGGTGATGGCTATCGTTGGTGTTGTCCGAGGTGGTGGCATTTGACGATGGCTATCATCGTGGTGGTTGACAACGGGCGACAATGGCAAAGGCCATCCTCGGCAAGTGGCAGTGGCTGTAAAAAGCCATTTTAAAATAGTATATCACTTTTTACAAAATAAAAAATGTAAACAATAAACACAAAAAAAAAAAGAAACAATTATACAAAACATTTAAAATTTGTTCTTAATTTTCTATTTTTAAAAATAGTTTTCAATTCTTTTATTTTGGAAAACAAGTAAAAAAAGTTGTCAAACAAGTTTTTTTGTTTTTGTTTTTTTAAAAAAAAAACTGCTTTTAAAAATAGAAATAAACAGGCCCTAAGTCACTTCTATGATGATTAAGCTTAGTTACCAAGTTTACCCCTATAATTAATACTCAATTCAATGATGGTGTGCCTTCGGCATTGAAAAAACAGATAGAGGTGAGAGAAAACGGATTGATATTTTTTTATTATTTTAGTCCATAAAGATAAAACTGGGAAAATATTTCAATTTAAGACATAATAAATGAGGTAACTGTCATTTTTTTTATTTGTGTGAATTAGTTAATGTGATTGTGGACCGGAGGGAGTATTATTGTAATTAATTAGAGATTTATCGAGTGCATTTCATGATGAGTGGAAAAATAGGTTACACTTGATTAATTATTTATGAATTATCATTATAGTTAAAAATTTAAAATCTTAAAAAATTAGTTAATGAGATTACTGATTAATTACTATTATGTAGCTCAAATTCTTTTAAAAATCAAAATAGTTTATGATTTTTATGAATCATCATTATGGTTAAAAATTAGAAATATTATATAATCAGTTAATAGGATTACTAATTAATTATTTTAAATTTTTTTAAAAATTAAAGTGTGATTACTAATTAGGGTTATTGATTATAGCTTGTAAATAAATGAATTGAAAATATTAAGTTGGATAAACTCAAATATATTTTTAATTGAACTGCTAGGTATTATAATATTTTAAAAATAAAATTGATGATTGATAATTTATTTATAGAAAAATATAAATTGGTGGTGCAATCAGAGAATACTTTCATCAAGGTTTTTTCATTGAATCAAAGTAAATACTGACCATAGTAGTTTTTTTCAGGGAACATAATCTTCCTAGGATGGCCATAAGTTTTGTACGTATCATGGTTGGCCTTGAATTTGAAGGTCTCAAATAGGTAGACCTCATCCTCTATTAAATCATTGATGTATCTCTAAAGTTGTCCTTTTTTAAATCATTGATGCTATGAGGGTGGATCAAGCAATTTGTTTTGAAGATGAGGAAAATTCTCTATTTGTTTTGATGATGCCATAAGGTAGATCAAATAATTTAAAATCCTATAAAAATAATAGAGAAAGACTAAAGAAAATTCTCAAAGAGGTTATTGAGTAGGATTTCTTAGTCAATAATTTATCTAAGGATCTAGATTTTAATAAAGCACAATAACATCGTGCAACCTATATACAAAGAAATTTAATAATCCTCAAATAACTCATAATGCGACCACTCAAAATAAGCTTCAGATCATATGTATGGCAAAAGGTATATTTCTTAGGACCAACCATGGAGCTCAAATGAATCTGTAGTATGACAAGACATCAGGCCTCTAGTTTCTAATTACTCAACTATTGAAGTTCTCACTGTACATCCATCTTTTTGTATCATTTTATCAATACCTGTATTAGTTCTATCTTATTTTTGTCACTTATAAAACATTATAATGACATATGTTCATTTTGCCTTTTTATAAAAAAAAAAAAATCCAAATGGCACAAACAAATGTGAAAAATGCAAGCCTCCTTACATTGATCTGCAACAATTAATAATCAAGTTTTCATACTCTTTTTCATTATATTATTGCTAATACAATTCAACACCCTCACTAACATGGGTTTTACTTTCAACAAAAATAAAAATCCGCATCCCTTATTTTATTGAGAGAATTTCATCTAGAGCCCCTTTAAGCAAGATAATGTTATACAAGGCCAATAAAATTATGACACTTCACTGCACGTCCTAGCTAGGTCCTCATTTGAAATTCAGTTGTATAGTTCAATTAATAAAACGTGTTTCATATAATTTTTTTTTTTCAAAATAAGCCACCACTGTCGATGGCCATCTGACCACCACTAGAACGCCATTTCCTTTGGCCGTAGAGCTCCTGCGCCAACTATTGCCAAGCTTTGATATGCTTATAAAGCATAGCTTAGATATATGGTTTAGTCATCTCTCTCTACAACCAAAATAATTGACCTGATTATATATGTAAAAAGATTATATTAATCTAACATTCTCATTTAAACGTGACTTGGTGAGTATTATGAAAAATGACAGATTTTCCACGTAACATACTTATCTTCCCGAATTAAACAAGCATGTAATGATTTCATATCATTTCGTGTCTAATTCCTTGTTAAGTTAAAACTCGAATGAAAAAAATAGAAAAAACTAGGACAAGTCCTTAATGAAAATAAAAACTTGTTTCATGGGAAATTGTCCTTATCAATAGATAAAGGAAGTCGAATAATTTTGATTCCATAATATATGGATATATAATACGATATATAATACTAATTGGTAAGAAACTATTAAAATGACATTTTCGGAGAAATTTCCTTTGGAGTTTCTTTATAAGATGACTCAACAACCCCATATTCACAGCACATTAATTCACATACTTTTCTTTGGAATAAAATATAATGAATGTTTTGAAGTTTACTTGGTAGAAGAGTTATTCCAACTATTTTAAAAACTAAAGTAACTTCTGAAAATTGTTATTTTGTTGGAATATTAAGGAGTTTGTATCAGATATAAAGATTTAGGCTATATATGTAGCATTTTGTTTGTAAGGATTTTTCCTCCATTTTATTTTTAAAATCTATAAGCTTACGTTCTAAACAAAGAAAATTAACTCTCTTTACAGTCGCTCCTTGCACATCATTCATTGATGGCCCTTTAATTATTACAATTTCGTTGCTTCTAATTTAACCAATTACACAATTTTTCAAAGTCACTGACAAGCGACGACTTCAAAGAAATTTCCAGTGGCCATAATGATACAATTCAATTATTCAAAGAGTAAAGACAAATGGGCATAATAATTCATGTTTCCCTTGGACCACAATTCATGACCGGTAGATTCATAGAGGTTCTCCAATGGGAGAATTATAGATAGGAACCAAATAATGAAATTAACTATTTATAGGAGTCTCTAATTTCTTAAACTATTCTTAATTTTCTTTATAATTCCTACTACTACAAAATTAACCTTTAGTAGCATATATATGGCAGTATTTCCTAAAAGAGCTACCAAAAGCTATTATTAGCTAGCGACTTAGCAAACAAATATGTCTAATCTTGGCTGTTGCTTGAGACATCTAAAAACAAGAGAGTCAGATCACTTAACATTAAAATCAATAGTTGAGATTTCACCTTATAACAAAAAAAGTTATTTTATTTAAATCAAGAAACAATAAAAGGAGCCACGGAGAGGTTTCATTCCGAATTAACAAAAAGATGTCTTATTAACATGATAGAAGACTACATAAATGAGTGGGAACTACATTCCAAATAGAATTTGGACAATTCAATGTAAATTTAATTTTGTGTTAATATTTTAAATAATTTTTATTTTACTAGTTGTGAAATTCAAAATAAAAGTAATTTTATAATTTGTACTTTTTCTAAAAAATTACGAATTTGTAACTTCAAATTAAGAATGTCCAATTAGATCAAGAAAATCTAGATGTCCCCGTTCTTTTTTCTTCCTGTCATGCTCTTACCTTTTGTAAGAATCAAGAAAAGATAGGGAAGAAAAGACAAGAAAAACCTCTATCGTCTGGTAGCCTAATTGGGAAAGACTACGTGGAAGGATACGTTGGAAAGAAGAAATAATTAGGTACATAGGAGGAAATACCTCTTTGGTTATTAATGCAATACCTATTTATCTAGTTTAAGAGATTAATGAACTTAAATTAATTAATTAATTATAATATATGTGATATGATCTTTTTAAAATATTTTTATATATTATATTATATATCAATTGATAAGTTTTATGAATTTATTTAAAAATAATAAATATGCATGAGAGATATGAAAAAAAATATTATAATAATGACCAAATTAATCCACTACCAAATTAGATCCTATATTAAAGATTAGAGTAGTTTCCTCCTAAATGTTCTTAAAACCTATAAGATCAGTATAGTAATAAATTGCGGAAGATAAGTGTCAAGTGTTAAATCCCAAAAATCATATATTTTAGTTGAGATTTTCAATATTTCAAAATTTATATGAAAAATTTTACAACTCAAATTTTAACTAACTTTTAAAATGAAATAATATTATACCAAATTTATTCATTTAATACATACATGGATTTAATATTGGTAATACACTGGTAAATTGTAACTAATGTTTCTACCTTTCAACAAGAAATGTCGATTAAATGTATAATTCAATTAATCTATTATTGGTCCCGAAGTGTTATTCCCCAATAGTTAAACAAAGCCATTTAATATATGGTTAAAAATATACTCCCACTACGTTGGACTCAGCAAGCAAAAGGCAAATATGTCTTCTTATTGGGGTGTGTTTAGATACTTCTTAAAACCATGGTTTTGGGGAGAGAAATGTGGTTTTGACTTTTGAGAAAAATCATCCAATCACCTCATAAAATTCAATAATTGATTATCTATGGTAAAACTATGGTTTTCCATGAAGCCAATTTTTTTTTCATTTTTTCAAAAATTATTCTCTAAAAGCTAATTCACTTGGGCGATTTCATTGAAATCTTTCTTTCTATAAATTTGTAGTAGACTATGTAATACTTTCATCTTATCAAGTTGCAAATCAAAGAAATATTTCAACACTATTTCATCCATTAATTATGTTTATATATTTTTTCTTTTCTCCTCTCTTAGATTTAAATTCAATGAAATGAATTTTCATTATTTGGGTAAAGGTGCACCCACCACTTCAATTAATTTTGGTAGAACAATTAACACCTAAAGTATTTAAAGGTGCAATTAGTATTATAAAGTATTTTTTGGTACAATTATCATCTTCCACTAATAGATTTCAAACTTCAATATGAACCCCTTATTATGAGTCTTTCATTGGAAGGGTGACTTTAAAATAGGGGCCTTATAAGCCTTGAGTTCCTTAACTCCAACAGCTAACTTTTGGGCCGTGGTTCTCCCAAGGACTTGTGGTTGTTACAATAGTGCTCTCGTTAAGCCTCCAGGACGTCAGCTCTTAAAGGAGTGATATTGTTATGAGTCACGAGGGTGGCCTTAAAAGAGTAGCCTTATAAGCATTGGGTTCCTCAACCCCAACAATTAACTTTTAGGGTATGGTTCTTTGAAGGACTTGTACCCATCATAATGGTGCTCTCGTTGAGCTGTTGAAAGAGGGGCCTTATAATAGTGCTATCACACCTATAAGGGAATGGTATTGTTATGAGTCATATATTGGGTTTGTGACCTTGAAAGGGGGGCTTTATAAGTCTTAGGTTCATCAACCCCAACTAGTAGCTTTTAGGGTGTAGTTCTTTCAAGGACTTGTACTCATTACATCCCTCTACCTAAGCTTTTTTTCCCATTACATTATTTAAAATTTCACCTGTTTAATTATTTTTAAAAAAAATCGAGCAAATGAAAGAATGTGTGCGTTCTGCCGTTACCATTCGGATGAACAAAAATTTCAGCCCTACATAGTCGTGATTGTTCCTCTGCCATTACCACTCCAATGACCCTCTCAAGCTTCCCTACTATGTCAACGACTTTCCTTCACATCAATGTCTTTTATGCCAATCTATTCCCAATGGCCATCTTTGTTGAAGAGTTCATCTTTGTCAATGAATCTCTCCTTCTCTCTAGTCCTCGCAAGTACAAGGGAGCAATTTTAGAACCCTAAATCTCTCATCTTCGCTTCCTCATATGCAAATGGGTTAACATTTCCGAACCCTAAATGCTAAATTGATTTTTGCTCTTCCTCATTCTCAATCACTTTCATTTGCTAGATAAATAATTATGTGTAAAAAAAATCTTAAGTGGAGGGATTTAGACTGAAGTTTGAGATATGTTAGTGGAAAATACTAATTGCACAAAAAAAAATTTAGAGTACTAATTGCACCATTAAAAATATTTTAGGGTGTTAATTAAACTACCAAAATTAGTTTTGGGTATTGAATGCATATTTACCATTATTATTTCTGCTTACTTTTGTTTTGAAAATATTCATGTTCGAGAAAGAATATATACAAAGGTTATGCTTCGATCTATTATACTCATGTAGAAGTTAATCTTGCAGGAATAATGCCTAAGATTAAAATAAAGAAAACTTGTTAAAAATTCTCCTATTGAAATTTTGTGAGAAGAACCTAAATCAAAAAATCTGTACAATACTATTACTTTTTATGTATAAAAATTTATTAGGTCCTCCTCATCAAAAAAATTTCAATGAAGATAGTCTATCATATATATATATATATATATATATATTCAATGAAGATAGTCTATCTTCATTGCAGTTTATACTTACTTGCATGTCTTAGATTTGTTGCAAATTTTTTAGAGATTTTTGGTAGAATTCCAATCTCTGCGATAATCTATGAAAATAGCAATTTGCATTGCATTGCGGAGTTCTCTAGATCAAAAAAGAAAAAAGAAATCTTAAGAAAAATTTATTGTAATTTTCTTGGAAAAATGGGGTCAGTAATGACATTTTATGATATGTGTAGATGAATTGATGTGCCACGAATAAAGGTTTGTAGCCTCATCTTATTATAAAGAATTTAAAAAATGGGTTCCATATTAATAAATTATATTGACTGCTAAATGGACATTGTAGTATGCAGAAAAAAAAATTGATGGATGAGTTTATCAATTTGCAATGTCATCTTCAATGTTGATTGAATATTTTTCTTCCCCAATTAAAAAAAAAAATCCTTTAGTGCAAAATTCTCAAAACATTTTATTTCTTTGCAAATGGAGATGCATGTGATCCCATTCCATAAGCAACTATTTGAATCATTTTCCCTTGAAGTTGTCTTTGGATAAGATGAATTCTTAAACTAAATAGTAGCCATCATAAAACTCATCACAACATGTTGATGCAGAATGATTAATAATCAACCATGTATTTGGATTAGCTTTTGAAAAGTGATTTTAAGTAAATATATAAAAGAAATTTAGCACACAAGTGTTTCTGAAACTATGATTTAGGGTTTTCCAAACAAGCCCTTAAGAGAGAAAGAGTTTTTGAAATGGAGAAGCACAAAGGAGTATGAGAATTAACATAATGGTGGGTTGAGAGAAGAAGGAAGGGAAGGAAAAAGAAAGAACAAAGTAGAAATAGATGATGATTCGAAATTCCATTAGTGAGGTTGGAAGGATATAGAGAAATGAAAGATTGATATATGGGCTCTAGCAAAACAGGCTATATTTACAATGGTAACTACACTACACATGGCGCGATGCATATGCAAATACTGAAGATTTTGGCTATCAAAGGAACCAAACCATAAATAGATAGATAGATAGATAGATAGATAGTTGTTCTTTAAAATAAGGAGAAGCAAAAAATTTGGTCCACACAGAGCCCACTTTTAGTTGATGCTCAAAATCAAATGAAAAATATGGACATTTTGTTATGTTTTCTTACTTAACTTGGTCCAGAAAAAAAAATACTTAGAGAGAGGATAATGAACGAAATTTGGCGGTTGTTTCTTACTGGAATTCGCCATTGATATTTCTCCAATATGGGCAGATATTATAAACAAATTTAAAAAGCTTTTGCAGGGTTTGTATTTATTTTTCAGTTAACTTAGTAAATTTTTGTGTGATTAACGCCTAAAGATGGAACGCTCGTGCAAGGAGTGCAAATAGGCCAATTAATCCCACACTTTCTCCTCTCTGTTTTTTTTACCAACATACCCCTAAATTTAAATAACAGCCAATAATAAGACTATTTTTCAAAAAAATTATTAGTTTAACATTTAAAAATAAAATAGTCTAGCTATATCTGTGTATGATATTTTTTTTATTCTGATGATCCGTCAATATTCATCACTTTTAATTGATCATATTATTAGATATCTTAATAATTGATTAATCTAGCTCACCCAACAAAGATCCACTTAATTAGTTAAAAGGCTAAGTACTTTCCACTAAGGCTAACCCGCTAGTTAATGTGGGTGAATGACATTTTATGTTATGTTTGTAGAGGAATTGATAATCTTTTAAAGAATTTTCAAAATGGGTCCCACATTAGAAAATTATAGACCGCATGTACATTGTAGTATGTGGAAAAAGATTTGATGATGAACGGAAAGCGAAGACTTTGTCGGTAATAATTAAGTTTATCAAGTACCAGTGTCATCTTCAATGTCGCGACATGAGAGGGGCCCAGATATGTAATACTTTTCTTCCCAATTAATCTAATTCCTTTATTGCAAAATTCTTAAAACTTTTTTTGCAAACATATTTGTTACAATATTTTCTTGGTCACAATAGTTACAAAGTTCACTTCTTTGATTACGCCGCAAAATTATCCAAATACCACTAGGTTATAAATTATGGCAGTAATGATAGATCAGTAACGCCTAACATCTAACAACCGCCAAAAGATAATAATCGGCTTCACTTCTATAAGGATAAAGGCTAAGTTCAAATCTCGAAAAAACATATTTATTAAAAGAGTAAAAAACTTTTTATATTTTAAATTTCTAAAAAAATTAATCTTAAGTCTAAAATAACATACTTGACTAAATAAAAAAAATCTAAAACCACCAAGATTAGTCATAAATCATGACCTCTACATGCCAAAATCAATTATAGACTCAAAATTATGGCTATTTTACAATTTATCAAACACGCCTTTAAATACTTAAATAAATCGTGAACCAAAAGCTATGATTATTATAACCTATTATTACCTGCTTTTCAATTATATTTTTCTAAAATTTTATTCATGCCCCCTATTTTGATTAAATCAAATATGTGGGGATGCTTATATGGAAAGCGTGGTTGATAGTCTCATAATTGATTGTAATCAAAATATGATGAATTAATTATTTTTGTCCAATAATAGATAACGAGAGGAAGTATAAGCTACTCCTCCTATTTTTAATATAAGATATTTAACTAATTTAATTATATTAAAAAAATAGTTAAGTTAATTAATATATCATATTTTCTTTTAAAATATCATAATCATTTTTTAGTTTATTTCCTTCCTCTTTTATTGATTATTATTTAGGGAGTATTAATAAAAGGTAATTTAAAAAAATTTAATAAATATAAAAAATAAGTATTATATTTAGGAGTAAGATTAATTTTCCTAAATTAGGTCTTACTTTAACAACAACAATAGGAAGAATAATATATATTAACAACAACAGGAAGAGCAATATATATTATGCGCATTGGGATGGAAGCTTTCGTTCATATCTCACTAGAAGAATATCCATCGGCTTTACGGGAAGCCTCTCAAATGGACTCTCTATATGCAGCTTCAGTACATAGTTTCTTCCATCATGAAGATTCAACCCTTACTTATCGCTGCTGTTCTCGTAGGGTAATGCGAATGTGTGTTTTTATATTATATATGAAATTGCAGCTGACGCATGCGGCCTTATCTCCTGAGCTTTACTGGAAATCCATGCTTCCCAATACTACAATGCCTAAACCTATCGCGCGTATCCTTCATCACCCACCTCGTTAGTATTGTATTACTCTTCATTCTTCATTTTTGCGCTAATTTCTACACTAATTAAGTTTCTTTAATTGCAAATATAAATTAAGTTCATGCTGCCAATTCAGGTGAGGGCGCCACCGTCCACGGTGTGAAAGCATTATATTATCTTCCTGGTCCTGTTCCCATTTATATAACTAACTATGGTCATGGTCCCTCTGAGACAAAGCCCAACACAGATCTCTTCTTCTTGGAAAAGGATTTGACGGCTGGTCACAAAATGAACTTGCTCTTCAAGAAAATCTCCAACCAAGCATCCTTCTTGCCTCGTCAAGTCGTGAATTCCATTCCCTTTTCTTCAAACAAGGTTCGTAGTGTATGTGAACAACTAATATTTTTAATTAAAAATTACTTCTCTGATTCCTAATATATGACCTAATTTATGAGTTGATTTTAGTCTTAAATAGAAGAATTATTTTTAATATTTATCAACTTTTTTCTAAATTATCCCTATAATTACTTTCTAAACAATAATCAAGTAAGAGAGGGAGGAAATAAATTAAGGAACACAGGTAGGATTTTTAAAAAAAATATGTTATATTAATTAAATTAACTAATTTTTTTAATCTAATTAAGTTAATTAAATAAATTTTATATTAAAGACCAAAGGAGTAATAATAAATGTATTCATGATTTTTTACCAATACAGGTGGCTGAAATATTGAAAAAGTTTGCTGTGAAGCCTGGCTCAATAAAAGCTAAGGATATGAAGAATACAATTAAAGTGTGCGAGGAGTCGGGGATTAAAGGAGAGGACAAGTATTGTGCAACTTCCTTAGAATCCATGCTTGATTTTACCATTCTCAAGCTTGGGAAACACGTGGAAGCTTTGTCTGCGGAGCTGATGAAGGAAACAAAGAAGCAAGAATACACAATAACGCATGGAGTAAAGAAGGTGGGACAGACAAATCTGGTGGTGTGCCACAAGCTCCATTACATGTATGCTGTGTTTCTCTGTCACAAAATAGAGAACTCAGTTGCCTATACGGTGTCGTTGGAGGGGGTTGATAGCACTAGAATGAAGGCAGTGAGTGTATGTCACAGAGACACGTCACAGTGGAACCCGAAACATGTGGCCTTCCAGATGCTAAAAGTGAAACCAGGCAGTGTTCCAATATGCCACTTCCTTTATCAAGAAACCATTGCATGGGTTCCCAAATAAAACTGACCATAAATTTCATAGCTATATATATATATATATATATACACTTGATTACAAGAACACTTAAATAACTGCAGCTGCATGATCTAATTAGATAGTAGTGATAGAGAATCCGTGTCCTACTTAAACAGCAGTGCTTGTACGTGTGTTGTAATATACGATATGCATGTTTAAACAGTATTCCAAGTTCTCTCCTTTGAGTGGTGGAAAGTGAATTTAACCACTCTGTTTCTCTCCTCTCATTTTGTGACTAAGCATCCATTTTTCACATTCGTGTACATAAAGTAATAAGATCTCTATGCTTGTATATTGGCGAATGACACGTTTTGTACATATATATATATATATATATATTGGTTAATAATAGCAGAGTTATTAGTCCTTAGTGTACCATAGTTAAATAAAGCTCGATTGATATTCGTGGAATTTATTCTTGTGCTTGTTCCTTGTAGGTATTGTACTTGCGTATGTTATTTGTGAGTTTTATACTTATACTTATTTTAGTGGCCTCGAGCTACGTCAGATTGGTTAGTTACCCTCGTGGAATGTATACCCATGTGAGTTTTCATCCTGTTAAAGTCCTACAGAAAAAGAATTATTTTGAAATGATTATTTTAAATGGATTTCTTGAAATAAAATCTTTTACTAGAATATTTGCAATTAAACATGCTGAAATTGTTTCTTTCTACACTTTAAATTATATTTTTGGGATGTTATTTACCGGTAGATTATTTTAGTTTCAGATAGTGCTGTAAACCCTAATCCTCCAACTGAGCAGTGAAGAGCCTCGTTGCATATATGAAGTATTGATTTTGGGCATATATATTTATAATATAATTATGAATTTATAAAAATACTGGTATTATATTATTGGAAGTTTAGATATTCCACTTAGTATATAAATAAAATTCTGGTTATTTTGAAATCGTTTATAGGTAATTTGAAATATTCGCAGCCTGTTATAAGATTTTCAAGAAGTTAGTTATATGAAGAAAAATTCTGTCGAATTTCCTACTGAGGACTTGTCTTTTGATTAAAATAGAATATATATTATGATTATTTCTTTAAATGTTCTATTTAAGATTTTAAACTTAAAGGAATATGAATTCATTCATATTATGTTCTACTTATGGCTCAAATTTCGAGACATGACAAGTGTTTACATATTGCACACTAACAAAGTCCTCACATCAATGACAGAATATGAACTCATGATCTTGTGAGTTATGAGTCAACTTTTTATTAATTGGACTACCTTAGTTGGCAACTCTGGATTATTTATATGCAAATAACAATTTGCACTACTGGGTTCTCTAGCGGAAAAAGCCAAAAAAGAAAAATTATTGTAATTTTTTAGGAAAAAAACTCTGCATTATTGTATTGACATCTAATAAAGAATTTTCAAAATGGGTCCAGATATGTATTAATCCATTAGCAATGTCATCTTCGATGTAGTGACATGATGGACCCAGATATGCAATACTTTTCTTCCCAATTAAACCAAATCTTTTATCTCAAAATTCTCAAAACATCTTTTTGGCAAATATATATGTACAATACTTTCTTGGCCACAATAATTACAAATTTCACTTCTTTCATTATGCCGCAAAACTATTTCAAGGAAAGAAAAGATGGGTGCACACAATCGCAGCATTTACCACATATTTTTCTTTTTATGTTGAACAAAAACTTTGGTCCCATATAAAGCTGAAAAATGATGATTATATTGAACAAAGCTGTATTTGAACAGTTTAAGCAAGGTAAGAATTTTGGTATTTTACTAAAAAAATACTTTGCATTTTATATGTAATTTTAAGTTTTTTATTTTTTATTTTTTTCATTTTGATTTAAAATGGATAATGGACCAGAGAAAGTTGAGAAAGGGACAACAATGACTAACATGTTTATAGTGCCTAAAAGTCAGCAGCCTTTTGACAATCGAAACCCCAATAATCATATTATTCTACGGACTCAATCATAGCAGAAATTAACTACCGTTTGGTATGTTGGAATTGATTTTGATAAAAATGGAAATAGATATGGATATTGAGTTTACAAGTATGTTACATATTTATACTATGAATTTACCAAAATGCCCTTCAGAGGAAAAAAAAGAGAAGCTTGTAAGTTTTCCCCTTCCTCGAAAATTCCGACCACCAACACACAGATCGAAACCATTGAACACTAAAACGGATGAAGCATATATGTACATATAATATATATATATATATATATATATATATAAGAAATTGAAACCATGAAGCAACAAAAATCACATGCCATGAGAAGTACAAATCACAAGGAATCTCAAACGGATCTGCGAATTGGTTGGTGTTGATGGCGACCATGGAAGAATATGAATTTGACATGGTTGCTGGAGTAGAGAAGCTGAAGAGAGCTATCGTCGTTGACGTCTTGGCTTGGAGATCCATTGGCTCGTAGGATGGGTTTTCCTCAATTGGAAATGTTGAGTTAAAATCCCGCCGCGTTGTCAATGAGGAGTGGGGATAAGAGAGAGAAGATTGAAGCCAGATCTGCAAAGGTGGAGGTGGAGAAGACGGAAGAGGCGAAGAGGCTGCCGTGTTGTGCTCGCCGGCAGTGGCAGTGGTTTGTGTGCATGCTCACCGGGGGTGGGTTACAGCGTGGGTTGTGGTCCCCAGTGAGTTGTGTTGATGGAGTTGAGGTTTGCGGATGAAGATAAAAAATGAGAAGGGCAAAATTAGAATTCCATAGGTCAACCCATGGAATTCAACAATTTCGATGGAAATGGAAATTTTTTCGATTCCATTATACCAAACAAACATTTCCATTTCCATACCCCCAATACCATCATACCAAATGGGGCATAGAGTCATATCTTATATATATATATATGTATGTATATATGTATTTGAAGAAAGTGCGAGGAAGAATAGTGCAAATGGGGTGTTCAGTGAGAGAACAAGTGTGCTGGGCGGTCATCGTATTCATCATATTATTAGTGTTCAGTGGAGTAAGTGAGGGGTGTTTGGAAGAAGAGAGAGAAGCTCTAATGGAACTGAAAGAAGCTTTCAATTACCCAAATGGCTCTTCTCTTCCTTCTTGGAATAACCTTAACAATTCTGCAGATTGCTGTACTTGGGAGGGAATCACCTGTGACAACTCCACAACGAGGGTCATAAGCCTTCTTCTGAACAATATAAGAGCTCCAGAGTTGCAACACTTCCAGTGGTGGTTGAATGCTTCTTATTTTCTCCCCTTCCAACAACTTCAAGAATTGGATTTGTCCGGAAATTACTTATCAGGTGTCTTTCTTCTCCCCACTGTCTATTTTATAATTTGTGATTCATGCTCATATATTCGAACATATTTGAGAGTGACTGATGATAATTTTGTTATTACTGGAGCAGGGCTATTTGGCCAAATTAGGTTGGACAACTTGCAGACTTTGTATCTGGAAAATAATCAGCTCGCAGAAATCTTCGGTGATTAAATTTTATTTTCCAATTCCTGTTTGATGCCATCTCATGTTCTTTGATTCTGGCTTTTTAGACAAATCAATTGAAGTTTAGAAATCGTTGAAAATATCGAGATTTGTTTTTGGCCAAAGAAGCTGTCCAGAGTTGAATACGATGACTTTTTATTTAATTTATTTCTCATATAATTAATATAAAAGTTAATTATTTTTTTAGATAGATTAAACCAGCTAAATAAACTAGTTAATTATAATTAAATCAAACTCATCAATATAAATTTATATTATATACTTAAATTAATCAATTACCTATTATATTAGTTATAACTAACTAATTTGTTTACCTTCCTTAATATATTTTTAAAAAGAGTTAACTAATTTTTTTAGTAAAGACAGGAAGAGTGTGGCGTTAACATGACTGAAGGAAAATAATAGAGCTGATTAAATCATTTAATAACTTGATGGATGAATTTCGAAATAAATAAAGTAATGGCAGCGCCAAGCCACCCACGTTAAAAAGGACACAAAACTTAGTATACAATTGTTTACTTCTTTATGATCATTTTTCAAATATTTCTATTTCATATTTTACAGATGTTTTTCAATCACACAATTCGAAGACTATGGAATTCTCTTCGAATTATTCCGAGGATGGTCATCCAGAATCTAATATGTCTCTCGCATCTCTAATCTCCTTGCGGACGTTGTCCCTTTTTAACAATAGCCTAAAAGGCTCACTACCACAGCAAGGTATCATATTTGTTAGCTTTCCTTAGTAAAAATAAATTTACTATATGAATATTCTAACTCTAACATTTGAATATTTAATCTGTTTTTACCAAATAGTATTTAATCTACAATCATTATAATTTGCTATACTTATAGCTTTCTTTAATATATACTATAGAGATGCATTGACCCAGTAATAAGGATTTGATTTTCAAGGGCATAGATAGCTAATAGCTTACTAATGCATCTTGCTCTAGAGGGAAATGTTTCTTTTCTTTTCTGTTCAACAGAGGGAAATGTTTCTTTTCTTTTCTGTTCAACAGAGGGAAATGTTTCAGTCACTTGGAAAACATAAAAATAAACTTTGTTCAAGTCATATCTGTAGAACTATTTTTAAATTATTATATTCTACCACACAATAAAACAAGCGGCAACTCCTTAGGATGAAGGGAACCCTTCCATTACTACAAAATTGTTAATAGCTTACGGTTATTTTGCTAATATTGATGGTTTATATAGATGCGTTATATTTGCCCAGGGTAGAATATTTGATGATTCTAAGGCTAAAACCGTCATGCATTATAACATATCTTAAAAATTTTATGTTGAGAAATATTTAATTGAGACATAGTGTAAAACAAGGGGAAAATATTTATACATGTATCAAGATAGAACTTTAAATTTATTTATTGTTCTATGTAGCCTCAGTTTTTTTTGTTATATGAGGATTGATTGAACTCTTGAGCTCTACTCACTCTCTTCTCCAATCTTATTATCTAAGTTAGCCTATATGGCTTTTATATAGTCTCCATTTATCTTACTTTAGAAGTGAATTTTTCGGCATTAAATACATCCAATCAGTTCAAATTCATTTTTAGGCTTATAATCGAGTGTTTTTTTTTGCTCAAATATTTAATCATAAATTCATTTTAAGACCAATGTACAGATAAATTCATTTTTTTGTTCATATCGAATTGTAAGCTATCGCTTAAAGTTTTCCTTTTTACTTTTTCCAAAACCATTTAATGGTTTAATAAAAATGCATATGTTGCAGGAGGTTTGTGCAATATGAAGAATCTGAAAGTATTGTCTCTTGGCCACAACAAGTTTGAGGGACTCCTTCCTCCATGCCTCAATAATTTGACATCTCTGCGTCTGCTTGATCTTCAATACAATGGTTTTGAAGGAACCTTCCCTTCCTCACTCTTTCATTCTCTCAAGTCCCTCACATACGTTACTTTAGATGAAAACTCTTTCACGGGCATCGCATCACTTTCTTTATTTGCCAACCACTCCAACCTTCAAGTCTTCACAATTGATTGCTCTGATAACCCCAATCTCAAGCTTGAAACTGAAAACCCCCAATTTCTCCCTTCATTTCAGTTAAAGATTTTCAGTGTATCCAAATGCACTATGAATGAAGCAAGCAATCACAGAATACCCTCTTTTCTTCTTCATCAATATGACTTGAGAGTTCTAAAACTTGCCTATATGAACCTTTCGGGAAGTTTCCCAAACTGGCTTTTAACAAATAACAGCAAACTAGTTTCTCTAAATGTCGGACACAACTTCTTGACTGGCCCCTTTGAGCTTAACTCCACCTCAAAATTACTTGATATGCAATATTTTGATGCTTCCTCTAACCCTATTAATGATGAAATCTCTCCTCGTATTGGATATGTTCTTCCCAACTTGCTTTCTCTAAACATGTCTTCAAGTTCATTAAAGGGTGGATTTCCAGCTTCACTTGGTAACATGAACCAGTTGAACTCGCTAGACTTGTCCAATAACAATTTGTCTGGCTATTTGCCCCAAGAATTTGGGAAGGGTAGCAATGACTTGAGGTTTCTAAAGCTGTCAAACAACAACTTGAGTGGTCCGTTTTTACCAGAAGGTTCAAACTTCACACATTTGTTGTCCGTGGATCTAAGCAGCAACAAATTCAAAGGAAAAGTGCCAGATGGGATTATTAAGAGTTCAGAACTAAGAATGTTAGCGTTAAGTGCAAACCAACTATACGGTGAAATGCCTAGCTGGATAGAAAATTTTAGGCACTTGGGTTTTCTCATTTTATCCCAAAATTCTATGACAGGTCTAATACCAGAAAGCTTTTGCAATTTAGTTGAGCTTACATATCTAGACCTTTCACAAAATAGATTCAATGGCACTTTGCCAAGCTGCCTAAATATGCCATCATTGAGGTACATGCATTTACAAAGCAACGATTTTATGGGACCCATACCTTCTGTTTTGGCCAAATCTCCCTTACTGTTAACTTTGGATTTGACAAAGAATAGATTTTCAAGTCATATTCCGAGGTGGTTCAAGTCAATGTTGAATATAAGGGTCCTCCTCCTCAAGGGAAACAAACTCGAAGGTTTCATTCCTTCGGAAATGTGTGAGCTGAAGAATATAAGCATATTGGATCTTTCACAAAACAAGCTTTTTGGAGGGATACCATATTGCTTGGATAACATCACATTTAGAAGGATAGATGAGATGGGTGGAGCCAAACTAGGAAAATTTGTTGTTCCCTGGACTACAAGAATCCTATTATTTGACTTCAATTACACGAGTGGGGAGCTTGTCCAAGGTGAATTGGAAAAAAATTTTGCATGGTACGAGGAACAAGAAGTGAACTTCATGTCAAAAAGCAGGTATGAATCATATGAAGGAAGTATATTAGATCTTATGTCCGGGTTAGATCTCTCAGGCAATCAGTTGACAGGTGAAATCCCTTCACAAATTGGACACCTGTATGCTATCCATACATTAAATTTGTCAAACAACTATTTGACAGGATCTATTCCAGAAACGTTTTCTGATCTTATGCAGATAGAAAGTTTAGATCTTTCATACAATAAGTTGAAAGGCCATATTCCTTTACAACTTACGCAGTTGTATTATTTATCTGTCTTCTCTGTGGCTCACAATAATTTATCTGGTATGACACCTGACATGAAAAATCAATTTGGAACTTTTGATCAAAGTTGTTATGAAGGGAATCCTTTTCTTTGTGGTCCTCCTCTACAGCATAATTGTTCATCGATTGATAAACCAGTAGAGAGAAACAAAGAATCCTATCATTCAGAAGAAGATGGCTTTCGAGATGCCTTTTTATGGAGTTTTGCTGGAGCGTTTGGGGTCTCCTTTATTGGTGTCATTGTCTTCATGTATCTCAACTCGTACTTTACTAGATACTATACATGAATTCAAATGTATCTCAACTCGTACTTTAATATATACTACACATGAACTCGTCATTGTCTCCTTTACTATATTTGTATGGGTAGAAGTAAGAAGACCCTTTTTGTAGTTCATGAGATTTTGATCCGAATGGATATTCAGCTTATTGCTAGCCCTTCACTAGGATAACATCTACACCCTAGGATAAGTTATCCTCAATATTAAGAATTTATTCATCAAAACAATTTTCACCACTAAACCGATAAATTTATCCAAAATTAATTAACTAACTCATATTAATAACCAGATGTAGTATTTTAAATAGAAATGTCCTTAATGAAAATAAAAGCCTATTTTATGTGGAAATGTCCTTATCCAGAAATATTGACGAATATGATTTAGATTATTCCATGCTATAAATGGATAAAAAATAGCTGTCCTAAATAGATAAAGAAAATCGAATATAATTTAGATTCCATGCTATAGTTTAGTCCTAAATAAATATTAAGAATTCTTACCAATTATTTTAGATCCATATATATATATATATATATAGCATGTAGTTAGAATCTAAACAGGTTTTTTATTTTCACTAATTAATGAAATGTCTTTTTAGTAATTGACATGTCTACTAAGGACAGCTTTTCAAGGAGGCCATTTGGTCATCTCATCACCTTCACCATTAATAAAATTCCTTCTTCTCATTGTATTGTAAAGTACCGTATTTCAGATGTTTATTTAGCTCTACATACTTCTTTTTATATAATATGCATTTATTAAGGCAAGCGTATATTATTTTATACTCTAAAGTCTAAACTTATCGAACAAAAGATTTTCTTGGCCTTGTAGACACGTTTTGGAAGTAAATTTTCTTTTGGAAGCATCGTACTCAACAATTCAAAAGCATGCTCTACAAAACTAACATCGGTTTATCCATTTCTTTCCTTTAAATTCATCATTTTCAACACAGCTGTCAGCCTTAAATACGGATATTAAACCCCCGGGAACAAAGGTTTCTCAAGATATATTGATCCATTTTTTCAATTTTGCTAAAATTGTAGGAACTTCTCTTTTAATTTTCTAAAACTTCCAATTTAGTTTAATCTTTAATTATGTTAAGGATGTTATATTAATGATTCGAAAATATTTTTATTAATTAAAATTTATATTGAAATAATTCAAAATTCATATTATCTACCCTTATAATCTAAAATCCCTAATATCTATCTCATTTATACCTAATTGCCTCTCCTCTCTTCCTCCATCTTCATGGTGGAACCAGTTCAAATCAGACCTATATGCACCCGACGATTTCATACCAGGATATTTGAAAATTGTAGTAAAAGGATCTTAAGGTGCCTTATAATTAGATGCAATATTAATTAGCCTCTCTAAATTATTTGAAAAAATTATAGAAGACGGCTCACAAAATTTAACTTCGAAAAAACTCAAAATGTGAGGGATAAAAAACCCATGGGCAACAAGTGAGAAATTTCACCATGAAAAATAGTGTTTACAATATATATATAGAGAGAGGGCTTCTAAAAAAATGTTTACAATATTCATTCAAATATCACTTTAAGTATATCCAAAATTCCGTCTGAAGGAAACTTCTTGAGTGAATCCTCCCATTCCGATTAAGTATATCCACAATGAAATGAACCAAACACTTTGAGTGCCAAATGAAGGCCTTCAGCAGTTTGAATCACCATTTTAGAAAGCTCCAAATAATCTTCATTTGGTTGATCACCTGTAAAAGCTGTTAGAATAAAAAAGTTGAAGGGATTTATCATCACTTAAGAAATTCATTTTATATTGAGAAACTATGCCATATATATTCACCTAACATATGCTCATCTGTAGTTGTTATTATCATTCTACTCCCTTTGCCAAACCATTCTTCAGTCCAAATTCTCAAAGTGGCTTATGTCACTCACATCAACCAGCACAAGTAGAACATTTTTATTGAGAAACCTTCTTTCTATTAACTTCCTCCCTTCATAACAATCACCACTTCCCTATTTGGCCAAAAAATCCTATTTTCGGATGATATTTTAAGGAAATAAAGAGAAAATAGTTGTCAAAAATTATTTAAGGGCCTAGTTTAATTGAATTATAAAATGTTACTTTGGGAACGTAGAGAAACTATGAAGGGGTTTAATTCCCTAAAAGTGATCTAAATAATTTTAAAACTTTTTTTTGGGAATTAAAGGCCTATTTTCTCAAAAAATTCAAGGCAAAATAGTTATAAGTTTTTTTGGACCAAACATTTTATGGAAATTATTTTATAAGGTCATGAAACTAATGAAGGTAGAAAATTCTTATAAATTATCCCAGATTAAATTTTGGAATTTTTTTTCAGAAATTCAAGCATAAATATAGAAGGGTAAGATAATAAATGCAATACCGTAAGCCCAAAGATGGAGTTGGACCAATCTTAAGCCCAATATGTGAAGTCTAAAAACGTGCCTAATCAGATCAGGGTGATGGGTTCAGATGCTATAGATTTGTGTCCAATAAGTGTCTAAAGCCTAAGCTTATGAGACAAGCCATACTTGAGGAAATAATAAAATAATTTTTCCACCTCTCTTAAACCCATCAGCGCCACACGTCCCCTCATTTCACACGCAGAACAGAAACAGAGGGAGAGGGAGAGAAAAACTGAGAGAGAGAGAGAGAGCAAGGAAGAAGATCAAGGAGGAAGCTACATGCAAACACACTTCTAAGCTAAGGTAGTGCCTAGATCCCTATTCCATCTTTGTTTTCTCCATTTTATAGGAATTTTGTAACATGTTGAAGGTTGAAAGTTTGCTGTTAGAGAGAGAAAGTGAAGGATAAAAGAGATAAGCTTGAGAAAACAAGTCTAGTAGATTGAATAGAGGTTGGTGTGTACGAATAGATGTCATGTATTGTTTTTGGGATATGATTTTGAAAATTTTGAAAGGTTGGGACTGAAAATTCTGACTGTTTTGGTGTATAATAATATTTCTGAAATTATCCCAAAACGAAAAAGTACATATACAAAGTAATTAGATATCCCTATAACACGCTTGGATGTGTTAAAGTTGAGTTCCATGATTGTTGCTCCATACCCCTATTAGGATAGCCACTGTTTGCGTATGTTAGAGATGGAGTTTGATACATTTAAAGCTCCCATTGGGCTTAGAATGAAGTTTTGTGTAGGGTAACACCCTATAGTAGACTTGGAAGCATTAAAATGAGAAATAGAATCTTTTCCACATAGATGTATGCTTTGGCCTTGGCTGGAAAATAGGGAAGGAGCTGGAATTTGAGGAATTTGAGTTCAAAAATAGAATCCTCATGTAAAATTGTGTATGGGGTGTTTTTTTTAAGCTAGAGGAAAATGAATTCAAGAATTAAAGTTTAAAGGATAAAGTTTAAGAGCCAAATTTTAAGAGTTAAGAGTTGACCAAAGGGAGAAGCGATTTATGCATAGAGAATGCATAAAGATAACATGTATTGATTTTCCTATATGTATATATTTGTTGGGATTTGATTGTGTCAAAATCCTACAACCAAACATGTTCAAGAGGAGCTAGCTAAAGGAGTAAGTTCTAAAGAATGCTTTAAGAGGTAGGTTAATTACCATTTGTAATATTTGCATTTGTTGCATGTTTATTTGCACCATATTTGCTGTAGTTTAGCATGAGAGCATGTAAATCCCTTACCCTAGTTATTGCCATGGCCATACCCATCAGTTAGTTATTCAGTTATTTTATCTATAAAGTATTGTTCTCTATGGCTTATTTCACATTGTTAGTTTTAACCATGTATTTACGTAATGGAATGTGATTTTTGCCAATGATATTCTCCCAAATCTTACACCTTTTCTCTTACGTACGAACAGTAGGAGCTAGTACCTCGAAAGAAAAGAGCAAGCTAGTGGAGGAAACTTGAAGGGGAAGCTCATGAGAAATTTATTATGATTTTGTTGAAGTTATTATTATTTATATTTAGTTATGCAAATTAAATTATGTAATGGCATGTATCTAACCTAGCAAGGGATCTAAGCAACAGCCAAAGGTATGTACCAGGTGATGATCATGGCCAAAATACGCCAAAACTTAGCCTGATAATTACTTAGTTTGTTTAATTAGCCACATTTTTGGACTGCTTTTAAACAGGGAAATATTATGAGTTAGGGTACAAAATTTGGTATGAATATAGTAAACATCCTGATCTTTAAACTGAGTGGTAGTTTGTAGTTTTTGAATGTGTAGATTAAACGATGTGATTTTTCAAAGTTTAGCCAGAATTCTGAAGCACAATTTTGATTGAGATGTTTTGGACCAAATGAGGTAACGACAAACCTAGGTCTTATTTTTCTTTCAAAGAAATTTCCAAGAGGTAAAAATAGAGCTTTGAACCACAAATTTTGTAGTTATATTGAATTAATTATGAATTTTTAAAATTTTCAGGAAAAATCGATACTAATGGTACCCAAGCTTCAGAGAAAAGTTTGTAAGAATTGGTCTTGCTAAGGGTACTAGATGGGTCGTTAGTGCTTCTTACATGGCTAAGCAATTTTGATATGTAATCCTAAAGTAAGGTGTGATACCCTCTCCTTGTAAGAGTTGTGCCATTGCGTTCCCCTTTGTAAACTTGAGTAAGGCATGGTTAGATGAGAGGGTCACTTGTTTTTAGATCCCTATAGCCTTGGTCTTCTGAGATTCAAAAATCATATTGTAAGGTTGAAGTAGGTGAATTGAGTTTAACTAACTGGTCTCTGGAAAAGGCCCGCCGGTTCTAGATGTTGAGCATTATCCCAAATTAAATCCTTGAAAATTAAGGTAAAGGCAATCAAATATGAGTTTGTATCTGTGTGTGTGTGAGTGGGAGTTACATCACATCTTGACTGAAAAAGGAATGCACATCAGAATCAGAAGTTATCCAAAAAAGATCAAATTCTACAAACTAATTGAAAGAATTAATCTTTCATTCTGCAGGCTAGATTTTCAGTTCATTTGGGACCAAAATTTCCTATGTATCCACTAAAACAACTACGACTCTAGAAAACAAAGCATAATTAGAGTTAAACAAAATAAGGCAAATATTAAACAAAAAACAAAACTGTTTCTTCCAGAATGACCTACTCATATGGTAAGACCAAAGCAAACACAACAATTTATTTATTGAGAATTGAATAAAAAAAATTGAAAATAAAAGTAAATACACAACTAGTGCTGAAATATCCAACACAACAATTTATTTATTGAGTCATATTAAGTAATTATAGTATTAGTTAATTCACTTATAATGATTTATTAGAGCGAACATATATACGAAAAGTATCTATATATCAGGGCAGAAGATACTTACGATCTGATTGATAAATTCTGCAGAACAATACTTGCAGAGGGACTTTCTTGATGTATGGAAAATATAACTCTTGGATTTTCTCCAGTTGATCACATGCAATGATAATGTTTTCCTTAAGGAAGCAGTGTGTGTGGTTGATCACACACACAGAGCTTTGGTAACATTACAAAAATTAGAAAGATTTACAGAAGTATATTCGAGGCCTAGGGATGTTATTTGAAAATAAAAAAGGCCTAAAATATGAATTGTTAGTTAAAAGCCTATTTTTGGCCAACATTTTAAGAAAATAAAAGGAAAAATAATTATGTAAAACATATATAGGCCTAGAACAATTAAGGAAAAATCATGAAATGTAAAGTTGGGGATTTAAAAAAATTTGGAAAGGTTTAATTCCCCAAAAGTGGCCTAAATTGTTTTAAAACTAATATTTTTTAATTAAGGGCCTATTTTTTATAATAATTAGAGGATTTCATTTGGTTTGAAACTTTTTAGGAAAATTACCATATGGGATAAAGTGTCTAATTAAAAAAGAAAATCCTTATAAAATATTAACAATTAATTTCTATAATTATTCAATATTTTCATTATATTAATTAAAGGACTAAATTGAGAATAAATTTCAGATGAAGGGAAAAAATGTTATGAAACTAATTTAAATCCAGCTGCCTCCATTCTTCTGTCAATTTCACGCTCTACACCAGAGAGAGAATAACCTTTGTTTTATCTAAGTTATATTCTAGTATTATCGGGCTTATAACTCTTAAAAACATTTTGAAAGAGATAATAACGTTCGTATATGTATTCTTTCTTGTCCTTGAATATTTCAAAAGAAAATTTCACAGATAGAGAATACGTTTTGTGCACAAGTAAACTTAAGTAGAAATAATGAAGATTCGTTTAATTGAATGAATCTGAAAGATGAGCAAAGGAAGAACATATCTACCTAATTAATGGATGAAATAATATGTTGAAAGATTTCTTTGATTTGCAACTTGATAAGATGAAACATAGTCTACCACATATAGACGGAGAGATTTCAATGAAATCGCTCTCAAGTCAATTTCTTCACCCGTTGGAAAGAGATATGGCATGGTTGTCTTTTGTCTTAGAAAATGATCTGCTAAATATAATCTTAAGATGTCGTCATCAATAAGATTTTTATAACTTATATGCAACAAAATTGTGGGAAGATACAATTTAAAAGGAGTATTTCGACCATTCAATGGTTTCATTTAATTATTGTGGAATAACACTGGGACCAATACATTAATTGAATTATTATATATTTATATATATTTAATCAATCTTTCTTGTTAAAAGGTTGAAAATTTAGTTATAAATTACCAACGAATGTTAAATTCATCTAACTATATGTATTAAATGAACAAATTTTTATAATCTATCTTAAAGGTTGGAATTTGAGTTATAAAAGTTTTCACATTTCAGTGTCAGGGAAAACCATTTTGCAGTACTTATAGTTTCCTTCAATATATTCCTTTCGATCTTAAATATAAGAGCTGATAAGAAGTCAATTTTAATCATAAATATAAAACTTCAATCTACTTTATCTCCTAAAATTATAGTATATCCCCAAAATACCTCTATATCATTACATATATTAAAAAATTTTTATCAACGGTAGTTTAAATGCACACAAGTAAAAGGAAATATTTTAAAGAAATTAACAACATAATTATTATAAATAACTAACTTAATTAATTTTTTTAATCTACCTAAATTAGTTAAATAGATATTATATTAAGGATAAAAAAAGATTATTTTTAATTTAGTATTTATGTATTTTTCTCTTCTATTAAATCCTTTAGTTATACTTTGTTAACATTGTTATATCTCGTAACACTTTTCTATTAGTATTGTTAGCCTCTGTACAACAGATAAGTGTATCAACAGAGCAAAGTTAAATGATTTAATGAAGAGATAAAAAATGATAGGTGTCAAATTAAAAATTCAATAAAAGTATATGTATATATAAAATGGTTTTTCTAATTTTGAAATATCGAAAATCTTGTTTAACTAATACTTATATTTTTAGGGATTTAATTGTTATCTTCCACAATTTTTTACAACACTAATCTTATAGTTTTTAACCTAGAACACTTAGGAAGAAAGTTAAAATTTTCACATTCCATATTGTTCCTTGATTCTTATGAAAGGGAGAAGCATGACCACGTGTAGAGGATTGTGCCCACGTCATTGGTTTAATTGTACTTCACACACCAAAGTGTTAATTCTCCCCATCACCTATATTGCAATCTTGTTTTGCGAAGCCTACATGTAGAGGATTGAAATACAAATATTTGATTCTTTAGAGCTGTTTTCCATCTGATTGATTGTATAGAAATTAACCTTATAAACGGTTTGAGTTATATCACTATAAGGATGAATTTAAAATCTTCCAAATTATAGGGACTTATTTGGAAATTAAGTTAAATTATAGGGAGACTAATTTTTCTTAGTTCTTTTATGAGATAATTATGCACAACTTATTTCCCTTTTCATTGCATATTCTTATAAATTTGTGGAAGAAAAACCATGCTAGGATCTGAAGACCTACAAGGATCATCATTAAGTCTTATTCATCCTTATGATGGACAATAATTTAGAATTTATTTACCTATTTGGACAATCTTTATTTTTTTGGGGCCAAAGGACAATCTTTATACTAATTTGTAATTTTTTTTGGAAAAGGTGAAAATTATAAATCTTTTTATTTTGAATTGCGTAACTATTAAAATAAAAATTATGTAAAATATTAAGACAAAAATCAAAATTTACTTTGATTTCCATTTGATGTCCAGCACGCCGTAGAATTTGGTTCCCACCCATTTGATTGTTGCCTGATTGAATCCCTCTCTTTGTAACAAAAAACATTTTCTTTTTTAACAAAAAAAAAATTGTACAGAATATTCTTCATCCTTTATTTTATTGAGTTCTGTTGTATTTCTTTATAAAAATCCCTTTTGTTCAATAACTCTTGTGGAAATATTCCCAGGGAACTAGCCCCATCTACGGTTTGATATGGCCCTATTTAATTATTTCTCTAGCAAATAAAAATAAAATTGAAGGGAATTTTTTTTGCCAACGAAGAAGGGAAACTATAAAGAAGGACCAAATAATTAAATGAATTTATTGATAATAACTTTCAATTTCTATAATTATTCTTTAAGGACCATTTTCATAAGGAAAAAGTGTGCACTGACCAAAATTATATATTTTCAATGTGATTTTTAGTGCCAACCAAATGACTTTCAATGAATTGTGCTCCAAGGGAAGATGAATTATTAAGCCCACTTGTCTTTTCTCTTTCAATAATTCAATTTTATCATTACATGATAGGTCGGGGCCACAGGAAATTTCTTTGAAGTTGTCACTTGTCATCAGTGACTTGGAAACATTTTCGTTGAGGTGATGGGCGTGAAAATATACTTGAAAAAAAATACCATTCAATTAAATATCTAGCTTAGATTTCCAATCCTAGGGTCTTTTAGAACTCTAAAATATGTCTCAATCATATTCACCCTTTTCTATAGGAAAAATAAGCTCATAATTGAATCAAAAAACATAACATTAACACAACAAATATAGAAATTATCATCCATCAGGCCATATTTCTGCAAGCTAACCTGCACCAGCTCGCATAATCATTGCTAGTTTGTACAGGCCAACCCACAACCCATATTCTCAATGCTAGCTATAAACCATATTTTATAAATTTTAAATTGGAAAAGGGGCTAAACTTACCGTGTGAGGAATGGAACCCACCACCTCCTCTATACAAGATGATTGCTTTTTCACTGGAGCAATGCACCAAGTGTAGTTATAGACAATATTTTAGAATATTCTCTTTCCCACTCACATTTGGATGACTTGTTCATTGGACCAACATTTTCCCTTCAACAAGGAAAAGTTCTCATGAAATAGATAATGGATTCTCTAATAATAGCCCTTTTGGTATTGCTTTTTGTTTTAGTGCCCTTTATCTTTGGTTTATTGCCTTGGTCCCTATATCATTCTGGGTTAGTTGCAATTTTCTTGACTCGGCTTAATGACAATATCTAGCCCAATTCTCTTATCTGAAGACTCCCCAATGCTCGTCAATTGTTTTTTTTTTGTATGGCTATAAGGAGTCAGATTCAAGTATTAATCATAACAATTGAAAGTAACTTTCTCAAAAACGTTTTCTATATTCATATATATTGGAACTTAAAACTTATAAAACCCTTTAAGATCAAACAGTGACATATGATGAGAAATCCTCATTTATCAAAATTCCCACAAGTTTTATTCTAAAAAGAAATTATTCATGTAATTAAACTTTCCATCCATACATAATAATCTGTTTGGTCCAAAATATAAATCACTTTCAACCACTCAAATTATTAAGAAAGAGTGGTTAACTCTTTAAATCTATCTTGAATTGAATTTTTTTTTCTAACTTCCCCCCTATACAAATATTTGCCCCTAATGTGTATTACCAATAAATAAGGGTAAAGCTGAAAAATAATAATTAATAATTTTTTAACTGACTTATATTATGGATTAAAGATTTATTCTAAAAGGCGACCTATATTTTGGAGTGGAGGGAGTATGATGCATACATTCCGGAAACTCAAGCAAGGAATGTTATATGGCCATGAAGATCATAATATGATGCATAAGTTCTCTAAGCATGACAATTCTTATATAACCAACCTCCTTATAGCGCTCTGTTGTAGATAATGAAAATTGCAGAAATACCATATCTTTTCTTATTCCACTGCAAATTTATTCAGTTAATTAAAACAAGTAAAACTAGTTATTATAGATTCAAGTAGATCTGAGGAGGAAGCATAATATCTTTTAATTTGTGAGGCCTGCCTTCAGGAAGATTTGCTTCCATTCTTCCTCAGATCTCAGTCTTGAATTAAGCTCAGCTGTCAATAGTATGTTGAGCAAGAGCTTTGTTTCAAGCATTTCATTCTTCTGGTCTTGCTTCTCATTCAACACCATATCTATGATTATAATTTTCCCTTCATTTCCTTTGCTTGAAATAGTCTCCTTGCATTTTTAAGTATTTGTGTGCAATCATCATCACTCCAATCCAGCAAGACTGACTGTAAAACTGAAAATAGTCAGAAAATAGATAATAATTTAACATTTCTAATGTTTTATTTTTTTAATTATAATGTTTAGCTAACTCGATTTTGCCAATAGCAAGCTGCCCTAATGACTACGCTACCTGCAACATTTGAACTAGGTTCTAAGCTCAAAAATAGTGTTATCACGTTTGTGGACACGTTTAAGTTGATTGTTTTTTTTGGGGGGGGGGAAGCTAACTTGATTATTAAAATATTGTCACGTCCCTATTTTTTGGACCGTGACTGGCACAGAATATAAATACATCATATTCTGAAAGCCTAGCATTTTAAGTAAAACCTTTAAATTCTCCATAGCATTTTTCAAAATCATACAAACATTTTCTAAGGTTCATGCAGAGCATTATCCTTTCCAAAATAATAAAAGTTCTTAAGAAGCAATTACATCAAAAGTAGTATTTATCAAACGAAGCTTCGGATCAACAGCAAGGCTCTTTACCGCTCAGCTGGAGAATTAGGGTCACCTGCACTATCTGAAGCCAAATAATCTACTCGTGAATAACGTCCCAAAAACATGATTTAAAGAATACGGCAAATAAACAATGCATAATCATATTGAAAATGTATTTCATAATGCTTCGTAATCTAATGCAAACCTTTTTTTTTTCTTCAACATTTGTATTTCAGGGGAAATAACCGCATGAACTAACCATTTCAAATAACTCATTCAAAACAATTTATTTTTTTATGTTTTTTTTAAAACTATGATCTTTCTGTAGGACTTCAACAGAATGAAAACAGACGTGGACACACAGTCCACGAGGGTAACTAACCATTCTGGTGGCTCGAAGCCACTAACTGTCGCGAGAACGAATCCCACGAAATAATTCTGGTGGCTATGCCACAAACTGTCGCGAGAATAAATCCCACAGAATAATTCTGGTGGCTATGCCACAAACTGTCGAGCTCAAATACCAAGGTGCACCAAGGACTAACAGTACTGCTGTTAGCAACCAGCGTTCTGTATTCCGTCCTAAAACATTTCCATCATGCGTGGGGTCCTTTTCACATGTAATGATCTCAATCGTTTCAAATACCATAATCATTGATAAAGCCATTTTGAATTTCAAAAACCCCAGCATGAACATTCATAATCAAGTTACTGTAAAAACATATGCAATTCACGTAGGAATATTTCATAAATAACATCAGTTCACTGTCAAATCTTTTTCTAAAGCCTCTTTATCCATTTTCATGCATAATTGTAATCTTTTGTAAATCGATCGAAAGAAAATCATTTCTAACGATTTAAACCATAATTTCGTAAAACTTGCTTTTTGAAATCCATATTTGAAATTCATCATTTGAAATAACAATGCATTTGAAAATGTAAATTTGTAGGGAACGTTATTCACTCACCTGCCACACTACCCAACCTTTATCCGTTTTAGCCAAATCACTGTTGAATACTTTCACTTCTCAACCCCCTGGTATTCCAAAGCAATATATTAACATTCTAAAATATAACCTTAACGGGAATAAACCATTCCTAAACTACTACACATCATATAGGCATAATCACTAACATGCTTTAGCCATGGCTAAGTTGGTTAAAGCACCAATTCATTTCCAAATAATCTTTGACAATGATCTTTGCACAGATCTAAACCTTCCACACTAATCCATTTCCTTTGAGCTACGGTCACCAACTTTCTCTATACCCCTAATTTGAACAATTCACTTCCCTATATATATATATATATATGCATACTTGTTCACAGCCAGCCTTTAAATCAGAAACACCCACACAAACATATACTGCCCAAGGTAACAGTTCTTATCCAAAATGCAATAAGTATGAAACATATAGCAACCCAGACGGCAACCTAAAATGTACACCCAACAGCGATGTTCCAACAAAAGAGAATCTTATATTCCTCAACTTCACAGCTAAGGATCAATAACCAAAACAAGCTCACCGATATCACACATCACTCAAGCCTCAGCAATCATTCTCACACTCGACAGACCCAGCACGCAGGAAAAACAAAATCCACCCATCCAGCATACAGAGTGCCAAAGAATAAGAATTCAATCAACTTACACTCAACTAATCCTTCACAATTGCACAAAAGTACTCAGCAATCACGGCCCCTGAATTTACAGCGTCGGGAATTACTTGTTGAGGCGAAAAATAGAGCTCAACAAATATCACAGCAACTCGTACACCCCCGACGGCGAAGCTTGAACCTATACAAAACCACCGTTATGAGATAGCATCACAGCGAGAACTACCGCCAACAGCCCTTTCGATTAACCCCAACATATACCGCAAACATAGCATAACAGGCACATACACATCGCACATGAGCAGCAATTTAACAAGACTCAGAGCAGGCATACACAGATTATCCATAAGTGTAATACCCAGAACCAACAATACCGAGCAAGTAAACGGAGACAGGGTCAGGTACTTACTGCCTATTGCCGACAACTCTGCAACTCTATCTCCGGCGTCACCAAATAGCTTCACACTTCCTTCTTTCCTTCTATCAACTACAACGAACATCCCCAATCACCCCCCCGAACCGTCCACTGCGGAGGAAAACCGAAATGAAATTCAAAGACTTGCTACAGTAGCAAAGGTTTGCTACAGTAGCAGAGAATGGCGACGGACTACAGCTCTCCGGTGACTGCGACAACCACGAAAATGGTCTACGGGAAGAAGCATCCACCGGCGCTAGAACCCACTCACAGAGCTCGCAACACCCCTGCCTTCCACCCTCACTCTCACGGCGACCGCACAGATGACAGAAGGAGAAGGAGAGCGGGGCGGTTGCTTCTTAAGGACAACGGCAGAGACCTCTCTTGCCGTGTACTCTCCTCCCGCGCCGCACGCTGAACCTCTGCTACCCTTCACCTACACCTGCTGTTGCTCTGCCATCTCTGGTCGCAAGGAAAGAAAGAAGAGAAAAAAAAATGGGGAGGCAGTCGGGATTCGGTGACAGGGAACAGAGGGGAAAAAGAAAAAAATTTCCACAAACTGACCTACGCTCTGCACAAACTGGGATTCGAACACGGGCCATGCGTTTTCCTCTCGCCACATGAACCATTCCGCCAATGCTCTCCATACGAAATATTCTACAATGAATATACATATATCCGATAATTAGAATTCTTGATCATAACAAATATAGTTCTTGATAAAATTCTAACATTCTGACTTTGACCTTTTTTCTAAAATAAATTTTTTCTAAAATAAATTTATTTGAAGTTGGGAGTAGTTGAAGGTTTGGTAGGATCTATTGAATGAGCCCTATAAATACCTTTGCTTCTTTGCTTCTCTTCTTCCATAATAAATCTTAATTGAAATTTTGGTTCGCAATTACAGATATACCAACCCATCACTTTCAGACAATTTAATAAAATGCAGGAGAACACACACAACAATCATAATTACTTCTCAAATGCTTTTTTTTATATTATATAATTTAAAAAAGTTAGTTAACTAAAAATATTTATTTCTTATAAAATTTAAAAATTAACCCTACTAAAATTCGTTAATTAGAAGAGTTTGGTTAATTAGTTAGAAAGTTTTGTAGGTGGGGATACTATGTTGAAAAATAATAATTTAGACAAATCATATTATATTTTGAAACATACATGAAGTTACTATCTAAAAATCACATGAGAGAAGAAAATGTGTGTGTGTGTGTATGAGAAATATTTGCCTATTTTAAGAGTGTCATATCCAATCAAAATATGAAAATTTATCTAATTTTTATCCTAGTTAATTCATGACTCTTATGAAACAATTTACACTTTATTTTTTAAGAGAAATGTTTTATTTATATTATTATTTTTTATTATTCTATCAAATATTGTTAAGAAGTTTATTTTTTAAAAAACAAAATAAATTGTGAATGTTTTTCATATGAATTATAAGCCAACTAGAATTAAAATCGGATGAATATATTATTATGTTTTGATTTGATAAAATTCAGATAATGTGATACTTTTTGTGTTTAGGTGCGTAAGTATTTTTCAATATATATTACATAAAATTAATGGAAGACGTTGTCTTCTTCTTCTTTTTTTTTTTTTGCATATATAAATTAAGCAGAATAAGGTATTAGGTTTTTAAGTTACATGCATACCTTAATCAGAATAGCATCAGCATGAGGGATAGATTTGAACATGTCCCCAACAACGAACTCAAATTGGAGTTTCCAGGTAAGTTTGAAACAACCTCAGGAAGATCATGCACTGTACATTTCAAATTAGGGAATGCTTCACAGATAATGTTAGCAACGGTCCCAGTTCCACTACCAGAATCAACAATAGAACCCAATCCATCAAAAACAAATTTAAATTCTCTATTCAAAGCCCCACTTTAACGAACCTCGAATCTAGCCATTCCTTCTTGGACAACCGCCATTTCTGCTGGGTCGTGTTAAATGAAGTCAAAAGCATTACTTACACCAAATATTGTCTCTCTCAATGTATTTTCCGTCCCACGAACCCATTTCCCTAAGTGATTATACAAATAAATCATTGAAGGGTATGTTGCCAACTGAACAATTGGAGATAAACAATGGTCTGTGCCATTCACGAGAAGTTTTGATGCAGAAGTGAGATCATATGCTACTTCTTCTTCACTTTCTTCTTCATTGTTGTTGCTTTTGCTGACAGAGAAGAGGCCACTGTCAGCAAGCAAGCGCATGAGCCCTTTCAGAAAAGTAGCTTTAGAAGATGGAACTTTGAGAGCTGATACCAACTGAGAAAGAGAGATGGGTTTGCCATGTCTGTGGATTATGTCTGGTATTTCAAGCTCAGTGGCACATTTTAGACATAAAGAAGACATCCAAAGATTTATGACTCTGTACAATTGAGCTTGGCCATGAAACAACTCAGAGGTTTTGTTTCCAGTTCATCCATGGATGATGAAGAGGTGGAGTTGTCAAGCACACAGATGAATTGTTGTAGGTGAATTTTCCTTCTCACAATTTATTCACCACATTAAGTTTCAGTTTCTGGCAATTATTGGGAAATTTGCTTTTGCCAAGTGTGAAACATAAATGGAATATTTTGTCATTCGAACGACACAACCTTGGCCTGTGCTTTTGCCAACATGCATGGAAAATTTTGTCATTCGAACGGCACAATATTAGCCCATTGTCTTTTTATAGATACAAAACATACTCCTCCGCTATTTATAAGATTCTATTTTTAAATTAGTCCATCCCTTTTTACAAGATTCTTTTTGGATTTATTTAAACATTAAATATATCTTTACCTATTTTACTATAAATTAATATACTCTCATCTTTTTCCTATAGTTTCTCTCTTACTTTTTTTCCCATTTTCACTTACTCACTTATAAATAAAGGAATATTTAAAAAAAATGTATTTTCTACCTATTTATTACTTTTAATAACATAATTCAATTGAGTGAAAATGATTTTATTAATAGAGACTGGGAGTACTTAATGTCCTTAAATTTGCTTCTTTATTATTAAAACGACAATAAAGACTGAAAAAGATAGTTAGGCACTAAATAATCGAATTAGTTAGATCTAAAAGTTGATTATGATTAAAAATAGAACTTATTTTATGTAAGCACCATTAGTTTTGGAGTGAGTGAGTAAAATAAGAAGAGATAAAAGTGGGACCCACATAGTATGGATTCCATGTCACTATGAGGCCGACTATTAGTTTATATGTCATTTAGAATTGGTACCGATATTTATAGTTTTTTATGTGAATATGATTTTTATACGAATTATTCTGTATTTATAAGGTAGAGGAAGGGATTTTGTTCAGTCTGCAAGTACACGGAACGTGCCAAATAATAAAATAATAGGAGATATTGTTTCAAAACTAGATCAAACAAAATACTTAATAAATTCAATTAAGTTCAGCTAAACCAAAGTTTGAATGAATAAGTTAAATTTTAGAAAAATATTTTATAAATATAAAAAATAAATGAAAGCCATCGATTCTTTAACTTCAAATATTGAATAGAGCCTAGGATTATTTATCCCCTTGTATTGCAAAATTAATTCCCCAATTATACTTGTTTCTTAATGATGATTATGCTAGACAAGGATACTAAATTACCTATAAGTGCTCTATCAAATCTCCAAATTAGTGTTTAGTATAATTAATTCATCCTATAGTTTTACATGAATAATACTTATATTTTATTAATATTCAGAAGGGATATATATATACAATAGAGAATCTATTATTTTATAAATTAAAAAAACTATTTAAGGCATAAAATTATTATAAAGTATCACATATTAATTTCTAAAATTTATTTGGAAAGTTTAGTATCCATAGAGAGGGATAAAATAGTCACTTTATTACTCCTAGCTAAGGATGGAAATTGGGCCATTGTTTATCCCAAATTATGGAGCTAGGACGTGATGTAATAAACCAAGAAAGGAGTTTTATTAGAGTTCATGCCATGGGTCCATGAAGAAAATGCTTGTAGTCAAAGCTTATTGAATAAGCTTGTTACGTGGGTCCATGAAGAAAATGCTAAGGTGTGACAAGTTTCATTGTAAGGAAAAGCATTATGGAAGAAGCATATTTATCATTTCTGGCCACTCTATCTTTTCTTACCAAGCTCCATTGGAAGGAAAAAAGAAACTTCAATGTCCAACTATGTGCTAAAGCTTTAGTTGTATGCTTCTTTGTACTATTCCGTTATGATGGTTTACAGACAGAAATATATTTTTACCTTGTACATTTCAGGGGGCTTACTGGTCCGTCATTCATATCCGGCTCTTGGAAAATCATATACCATAAGTTCGGATTCATATCCGGCTCTTGGAAAATCATATACCATAAGTTCGGAAATTTCAATAAAACTACCAAATGGTACAAAAAACTGGGAAATGTACAAGAATAATTGGTAACTTAGAAGTAGGTTTAACGCTAAAGTCACTTCATCATGATCTTTTAATATAAAGTTCACATTTTTTGTCACTGCAAAGATAATTTGTTCGAGTTTTAATCGTCACAAGGCTGCTGACTTTTAGGCACTATAAACATGTAGTCGTCTTTGTGGGGTTTGTGTGTTGGGACTGAAGCATAAGCCGAGACAAAAGTGGGATCCATGAAAATTTCCTTTCATTAAAGTCCTTTGTATCCTTTCTCAACTCTCTCAACACGTGAATTGACTTATTAACCTAATCGCTGTTATATATACCAACTGTTTGCAAATTTAATTGACAAAAAGATGAGACATGCTATTATTTATAGTATATTTGATCCCTGTAGAGTATAATTTCATTGTGATTCTAGTTATAGCATTTAGGAAAATATCATAACTCCTATGTGCCTAGGTTTATACTTAACGAAAATAGACAGATCGTCCTGTCCAATATTAATATCATCTAGAAGGAAGAAAAATTTCACCTTACCCTTAGATAGTGGGTGAGTCCAACATCTTTTTAAAAAATTTTATAACAAAAAAAATAATCACTGTTATACGCAAAGTGAAATTAAAAATTCACAACATCTCTCATGGGTAAAATGATCTATGCTCTTTTTAAATCGAAATAAAAAATATTTAAAATTATATGTTAAATACCAAGTGGATGGTTGTGCTTGTCAGCATGAACTATATATTAATACTTTAAGAAACTTACTGTACATTATTTGACATATGTGAAGTTCGTTGTTGTATGCTTTATTGCATTATCATAAATTGGGTGCAAATTTTCCAGATTTGTTTTGGCATAATTACAAGCCTAGCAATTTGCACCACTGGTTTTTCTAGCTCAAAAAATAGAAAAAAAACTCAAATATTTATTTATTTTTTTTTTAAAATAGAGTCAGTCAATGACATTTATGACATGTGTAGATGATGATATGCCCTGATCACTGTATATACAAAGTGAAAGTAAAAGTTCACAAAACTTCGCAACCTCTCTAAAGTGACAAAATGGCCTATGCCCTTTTTAGATAAAAAAATATTTAAAATTACATGTCAACTACCATCACACCACTCTTTTCATCCTCCTTCGTAGCATTCAGAGGCAATGGAACTTCTCTCTTTTATTTTAGGAAGCGACAATGGGACTTACCTTGGAAGAAGGGATTCCAAGTACATAGATTTTTTTTTTTCAATTTTCAATTTAATATTTATATGTTTTTGTCTTTTAATTAAATTCTTAATTTTATTCTGTTAATACTATTAGACTTTTTACATGTGCTAATACTATTAATAGAACAAAGTTATATGGGGTAACGGTATAAATAAAATAAAAATTAAAAGATTTAATTTTGATATAAAAATACATGCATACAAAATTAAAAATTGAAAAAAAATAGCTAACTGCATTTTTGTTCTTGAAAAAAATGATACAGGGAAAATATAGGTAACTACACGTGCTAATGTTTTCTTTTTTGGTTTAGTTAAAAACACACTAGTTTTAGCCACCGAAAGTTAGATCATCCATAACTCATTATGCCATCGAATGCCCCCAAAGTATAGCCTATTCCATCTTCATATATTCTTACCAATCAAAACCAATAACTGTAGCATTAAAAGTCCCAAAAAGATTAAACCGGAGAAACACAAAATAATGACAGATATTATTTTTAAGCACTTCTCTCAGACAACAACTTGAGATATAATTAATACATAAATGATACAATTAAAACCCTAAAACTCACTAAATAATACTTCAAAATAAATTAATGGAAAAAAATTACAATAAAATCTCATATAAAGAATTTAATTGTAGAAACGTCTCACATATTCATCAAACGATTGTAATATCCCAAAAGATATGGGATTAATTTTTTTTAAATTGTGAAATGACAAAAATACCCTTAAGAAAAATGTCTAAATTGTTATTATTTTGCCCCAAGTTGTTATTCTTTCCTCCAAAAGTTATCACTACTTTACGTTTAAGTTGTTTTTTTTTCTTGAGTTGCTATTTTTTTTCTCATTTTTTTCATAGAGTTCTCATTCCTTTTGTTTAAGTTATTTTTTAAATAAAATTTATTATTTTATAATTCAAAAAAAATTATGCAAATATACTTTAAGACTTCCCTAGATAAATTCGTAAATTTTTTTTAATAATTAAATTCACTTCATTTCAATACATCCAAGAAATGAGTAAGATCAAGAGTCAATGTCAACCTCCACTCGCAGTTCCAAAAGTACTTGTCAATAGGTTCATCTTCAAAGAGACCCTTGAAATAGACACAAAATCACGTCCCTTTACCCCTCAACTCCCACGCTGACTACAATAGTTGGTCTGCCCAATATCTTAAAATACCCATTTGAATGAAATTTGTATTTTTTATATATTTATTCTTACTGATTTTTTACTGTAGTTAGTCCTTATGAATTAATTATTTGATTTGTCCGCCATGAAAAGGATAGGAGGGAGTACCAGTTGTTCCAATCCTAAATACAATATCTAATTTAAATTTTGTAGTGCTAGGTAAAAATTTAAGACCCGAGAAATATTATATATTATGGGCAACAGGATGGAAGCCTTCGTTCATTTCTCACCCGAATTAAACGCAGCTCTCAATTCCTTTTGGTTCTATGGACGCATTAAACGTAGCTTCAGCACATACTTTCTTCAATAATGAAGATTCAATCCCTACTTATCGCCGCTGTTCTGGTAGCATAAAGCGAAAGTGTATTTTGATATTATATATGAAATTGCAACTGATTGCAGTGGCCGTGGCAACGCATGCAGCAGCCTCACCTCCTGAGCTTTACTGGAAGTCCATGCTTCCCACTACTCCCATTCCTAAATCTATCGCCGTTCTCCTTCACCCAGCTGGTTAGTATTGTACTGTTCATTCGTATTTTTCTTCAAATTTCGACCTTCAGTTGTCAAATAAGACTGTACTATAAGTTTCTTTATTGTGTGCTAATAGTTAATGCTGGTAAGTCAGGTGACGGTGCCACCAGCCACGTTGGGATGCAATTAAAGCAAGACTTATATGGTTATGGTTGGACTATTTATGGTCGTACTCCTCACTCTGAGACCAAACTCCAAGATAACCCCGACACAGCTCTCTTCTTCTTGGAAAAGGATTTGATGGCTGGTCACAAATTTAACTTTCTCTTTGAGAAAACCTCCAACCAAGCATCCTTCCTGCCTCGTCAAATCGTCAAATCCATTCCCTTTTCTTCAACCAAGGTATGTATTGTCAGACTTAATCTACCACGTATTTGAACACTGATATTCTGTAGTCAACAAAAAATTATATAAAAATATACTTTTCTTATGATTAATATAGACTTATTTAATTAATTTAGTTCAATTAAAATTAATTAAAATATACATAAATTTTTTAAATTATTCTAATATTTTTTAACTCCCTCTCTTTTGATTATTATTCGAAGGTATCAATAAAGTAAAAAATAATTCTTATATTTAAAATTATAATTAATTCTCTAATTAAGTGACAAAAGAGTATAGTATAAATCATGAATATTAAATGATTATTTACCGACAGATGGCCGAGATATTGAACAAGTTAGCTGTGAAGCCTGGATCAATAGATGCTGAGGTTATGAAGAATACAATTAAGAAGTGTGAGGAGGAGTCGGCGATCAAGGGAGAGGAGAAGTATTGTTCAACATCCTTAGAATCCATGCTTGACTTTACCATTCAGAAGCTTGGGAGACACGTGGAAGGTTTGTCTACGGAGGTGATGAAGAAGGAACCAAAGAAGCAAGAATACAGAATAACGCATGCAGTGGAGAAGGTGGGAGAGACGTCCAAAGTGGTGGTGTGCCACAAGCTCGGTTACGTGTATGCAGTGTTTTACTGTCACAAAATAGAGAACTCAGTTGCCTACACGGCGTCGTTGGAGGGGGCGGATGGGAGCATAGTGAAAGCTGTGTGTGTCTGTCACAGAGACACGTCAGCATGGAACCCAAAGCATTTGGCCTTCCAAATGCTAAAAGTGAAGCCAGGCAGTGTTCCAATATGCCACTTCCTTTTTCAAGACACCGTTGCTTGGGTTCCCAAACAAAACTAATCGAAGCAGAAGTCCAGGGAGCATATATATATATATATATATATATATTTGGCCTCACTGATTTACTGTTCGATTGTTTTTGTTCTTATCCGTTGCTGTGCTCTGCTTTTTCTGTTTCTAGAATTTCTATACCTAAGGCTACGGTTCCTCTTTTATTGCTGTGTGATCTTTATTTTACTCTATACATTCTATATATGAGTATGAATTTATGTCATGGAAGTATGAATAGAATACAATAAATATTATTGATATCTTTCATTCTCTATGCCTCTTTGATTTATGGTATGGGAGCTATGTATACCTCTTTAATTGAAAATTAAAATAAATAACATAACATATAAATTTATATAAAATTTTTCAATATCTAAACAACAATTTAGGTGTGTATTATATTAACAACAATTACGGGTGTATTAATAATTGATATCAGTATACTATGCATCACTTGGTAACTAAACTAACTATATTAATAAAAATCACAAAGTGTATTAGCAACTAATATCAATATATATCATACACTAATCATTAACAATTAAATTAGTTATATTAATAATAATCATAATATGCATTAACAACTAAACTAACACGTCAGCATAGCTTAGTAAATTTACAGTTAGATTCTTTTACCCTTAAATTTCATAGGACTTAAAATTAATTTAAAAATTTCAAAGGATCTTATAATAATAATTTCTCTTGCATATTATCTGACTATAATTCTCCTGAAATCCCTCTCCTATTAATTCTTCCAATCTCCAACTTTGCTTCTCCTTCTTCTATGTCTTTCTCACCTTCACACTTTACAACATCAGTAGGTCTTACTTCATTAGCAAGGATTCTCATATGTCTTAGATTTTGAGCCTAAATGCTCCAGAGTGAGAATTATATAGCAGGCTACGATGCACGATGAACCGAATATCCCCATAATATCATAACAAAATATAAAAGGCTTAAGATAATAATAGAAAGTCTCAAGGATTAAAATGAAAGGGAATAGTGTTGTCACATCCCAAAATTTGGACCGTGACCGGCACGGAATATGAACAATTTCATATTCTGAAAGCCTAAAACCTCAAATACAACGTTTAAAGTTTTCATAACATTTTTCAAAATAACACAATCTTTTTTAAGGTCTATGTGGAGCATTTACCTTCTTTTCTAAACATTACAAGTTCTTTAGAACAGTAAGTACATCAAAAGTAGTATTTGTCAAAAACGACACTTCGGATCTATAACGAGGCTTTTCACTGCTCAGCGAAAGGATTTAAAGTCACCTGCACTATCTGAAGCCAAATAATCTACTCGTGAATAACGTCCCAAAACATGGTTTAAAAGAATGCGGGAATAAACAATGCATAATTCTATTGAAAATGTATTTCATAACACTTCGTAATCTATTGTAAACCTTTTCGTAAATATTTATATTTCAGGGAAAATAACAATATGCAGTAACTGTTTCAAATCAATTTGAAATAACTATTTCAAATCAATTGTTGTAAAACAATCCTTTCTAAACCATAATCTTTCTGTAAGACTTCAACAGAACGAAAACAAACGTGGACACACAGTCCACAAGGGTAACTAACTATTCTAGTGGCTCAAGGCCACAAACTGTCGCGAGAATAAATCCCACGAAATAATTCTGGTGGCTCAAGGCCACAAACTGTCGCGAGAATAAATCCCACGAAATAATTCTGGTGGCTATGCCACAAACTGTCGAGCTCGAGTAACCAAGGTGCACCATGGACTAACAGTACTGCTGTTAGCAACCAGTGTTCTGTATTCCGTCCATCATGCGTGGGGTCCTTTTCAAATGTAATGATCTCAATCGTTTCAAATACCATAATAATTGATAAAGCTACTTTGAATTTCAAACACCCCAACATGAACATTCAAAATCAAGTTACTGTAAAAACATATGCAATTCACATAGGAATATTTCATGAATAACATCAGTTCACTGTCAAATCTTTTTCTAAAGCCTCTTTATCCATTTTCATGCATAATCGTAATCTTATCTTTTGTAAATTGATCGGAAGAAAATTATTTCTAACGATTTAAACCATACTTTCATAAAAGTTGCTTTTGGTAATTCATATTTGAAATTCAACATTTGAAATGACAATGCATTTGAAAACGTAAATTTTTAGGGAACGTTATTCACTCACCTGTCACGCTCCAAAACCTTCACCCGTTTCAGCCAATCACTTTCGATTATAATCACATCTCAATTCCCTGATATCCCGAAATAATATATTAACATTCTAATCAACATTGCAACAACAATAAATCATCTTTAACCTAATATTCCCTTTCATTTCATGCTTCCAATCAATCCACAAAGACTCAACACATATACTCCTAAGCCATCAACCATCCAACATTGATTCAATCAAATATACATACAACCATACACTACATGCTTCCAACCCTCCTAGATAGCGAGCATTACCCCAGGTCATAATTACTTTTTGGAAAGAGATCTTATAACATTTCTTTGGTCAAATTTTCCCAAGCTTTCTAAAGATAAAACGTTCCATCAATGATTACTATTCATCCATTTTTCCAAAAACTATTTTCCTTACTTGAAATCTGTAAGACTACAACTTTTGGTTATGGAAATCTTTAAACCTTGCAATCACATTAAATTGAATAATCCATACCCTAATATATCTATCTTCCCTTGTCCAACCATTTAACACACTTAATGAAAACCCATAGACAATTAAATTCATCAATTAATCAGTGATTTCCCTTCCTTAGCTTCAGTTCTACCACTCTTTAATACTTCCCAAAACCTCAATGCAAATCAATTCATAAAATGTTGAATTTATCACTTTAAATCAGTTCCAACGACAGGGCTCATTAAACCCTTTATTAACAACAACCATCCTCTAACCCAGAACTTATCTCAATGTTAAGGTTAGCACTTTATTGCCTTCAAAACAACTATAATAGCTCAAACAGTTTCCTATGATGCTTCTAATCCTCACAGCATTCTTTTCACTAAATTGAAATACTCTTGAGCTTAACTTTACTTCAATAATAACCCATAACTTGCTTTAGTTTCAAATCAATGGCTTCAAAACTGATGTACTAATCCCAAATTCTAAAACAGTAAGTTACAAACTCCAACACAAAACCCAGCAGCTCCTCCCATTTTTCTTCCTACAGCATCATCACACATATACATTTATGCATATGTACCTTATGTTTTAACTCAATCAGAACAGTCATGCCTTAAATTTATATATATATATCTGCACATACATACCAATCTCCCTTAACCAAAGCCCCAGAACTGTCAACACAGCGCACACATGCATATTCATCTCAATCTTGACAACACTACCTAAATAACCTTATTGGAATTCCATAGCTCCACTCAAAATCCAACGCTCATACTTTGACCCATCTAACATATTTTCACACATACTTGACCAGGCATAACCCAGCAGCAACTCTAGAACTCCCATGACAATATCATATATTTTTATATATATACGCACACACTCAACATCCCCTGACCAACCCCCTTCCTGCGACGACACTACCATCAACAGCACAGCGACATCAATAAGCATATAATGATGGCAAACAGATATACACACATAGCCTCAAGTTCAATGGAAATTTCACAGCCTCTACCCTACTCCATTCATCGGCCTTTCCCCCCAAAACAGACCAATCCAACACAATGCTCATAAACACGCATTTCACAACCAACAGAAACTCTCATACCCAAGTATTAACACAAACTGCAGGAAGAAGAGTAGGGGCATCAAGGAAGCTTACCTCGCTAACGCAACCTGCGACCCTCCCCGTGGCGACAGAGAAGAACTTCAGAGCTCTAGAATTCCCCAAGAACAGATTTGGAATAAAACAGCGACGGGGGATCACGATGCCAACACCAGCCGGGAACTACCGACACACTTCTAACTCAGCCAGTGACCACCCTTCGCTGTCTCCAACAGCTCACTGATGAATTCCTCCCCAAACCTTGCTCTGGTTCTTGGCTGAGGATGAGGCAACAGAGAGTAACACTCCAACAGTAGATGATATAGAGCCAGAGAACTCTCCTCGCCAATGATTCTGCTATCCAGTCACCGGCGTCGCAAGTTCAGCTTCCTTCCTTTCCTCCGTCGTTTTCTATCTCCTTCTCTCGTCACGAATCTGACTGAAGAATGCGAAGACAAAGCGCTGATAAAAAGAACAGAGCAGAGGGAATTGACAGAAGCAATAGCCTGCGTGCACGGCATTGGTGGCGTGAAACGCTTGCCACCGCTCTCCACTGATTCCTGCTGCCTCGCCGACTTGTTGCAGAACAGAATGAAGAAAGAGGTACAGAGTCTGAAGGTTAAAGGGGCAAGGGCAAAATAGTAATTTCACGTGATGGAAATAAAAGAAATTATCACTTCCCGCAGTGGCCAAAGTTCGAACACGGGATCTCTTCTTTAAGCCTGCACCTAAAGACCACTCTGCTACCCTACTCTCGTTGAATTTTTCTTCACTAGAAATCTTTTGTTAAATTATTATTATTATTATTAAAGTATACAAATTCCTGGGCCATAACAAGTGTAATATAAGTCCTTCCCAAGTAAAGACCAAATATGAGAATTAAGGTTATTATTGGACAAATTAAATATTAAATAGTAGAAATAAAAAGGAAACAACTTTTGAGTTTAGAGGCAGGTTAGGTCAAAGTGTAATTATGACAATTATGTTCGAAATTTCAGAAATTCTCATAAATCACAAAAAGAAACACATTTCAGACAAGAGAAGGTAAACATGAGGAAAAATACCTCAAAAAATAATTTTATATTATTTTTAGAATATTTGTTAATTAAGTGAAAATTAGACAAATCCATTATCTAAGATATCATAAGCCTCAAATAATTGGAAAAAACCATGAAAATTATTTTGGAATAAGATTGAATTTATAGAATTATTTTGGAGCCTTAGAAGTTGGAATTTTAAGTTTAAGAATATTTTAACTATTTTGTATACTAAATGGGGAAATTTCTCAAAAATTAAAGGAAAAATAGATAGGGTTAAAAATTTGATCTGAGAAGATTGGAGAATAAATTTTTGGAAGAGTGGTATGAATTTCATTTGTTAAAAAATATTAAGAAATTAATAACAAATTTCTTTTTTGCTAAGAATATGTATCATTCTATTGGAAATAATCTTAAATAAGAGATATTGTTGAATATTAAATATAGACACTACTCTCATTAAAAATTTATTTTCATATATATATATATATATATATAGAAATTATTCAAAATTTCCTATCATAAGTCCAAAAGTTTAAAATACATCAAGCCTAAGACAGAAATAAGTGCAGAAGGGAGCCGTGGCAGGGTCAACAAGGAGGAGAAGATATTTTATTTGACCCAAAAAGTAAAAGGTAAAAGTAATGGGTAGAATTTGAAATTTTATTAAATATGGTTAATAATTTTGAAAAGTGTAAGGCCAGAGCAGGATCAATTGAAAAAATTTGACCAAAATTTCATAAAATTCACATAAATTCACAAAAAATAGAGAACCGTTTTTCAGACCAAATTTGAGACTCAAAGAAGGTAAAAATGAGGGGAAAAACCTCAAAAAGAAATATTATGCGTTTTTTAAAATTTTGATTAATTAAGTAAAAAGTAACCAAAATCAATTATCTAAAATATCATAAGGCCTGAAATAATTGAAAAAATAAAGAAAAATTATTTTTGGAGATAGATGGAATTTGAAAAATCGGTCTTCATCCTTAGAAGTTGAAATTAAAGTTAAAGAATAGTTTAAGTGTTTTAACCCTTGATGTATAATTTCTCAAAAATTAGAGAAAAATAGGGGAAATTATTTCATGAGGAAAATGAATTTATGGAAAACTTATATGAATTTTATTTGATGGGAAATACTAAGGAAACTAATTATGGGATCTAATTCCATATTTGTTGGGAGATCATCCAAAATTCCCTATCGTAAGTCCAAAAAATCAAATAAATCAAGCCTAAGCCTCAAGATGAGAACTGAAGGGCGTGGCGTTGTCGGCCAAGAAAAGAATATATTTTATTTGATCATTTGACCCAAAAAGTAAAAATAAAAAGTAGCTGCTGGAATTTAAATTTTATTAAATACGATTAATAACTTTATTAAAGTTTTTTTTTCTTTTAATAACACACCCATTCTTTACCCATAAAAAGGACTTTCACGTCCACACCCAAGAGGCCAACAGGCTTGTTTGTAAAAAAAATGAAGACAAAACTTGTTTGAGAGGGTGCTTTACATTAATCAAAATGATTTGAAAAATTTTCATCGTCTTTTGTTTTTAAAAATAAGAACATAAGAATATCTTAGAGTTGCTTCCATTTTTTTGGTTTAATTAAAATCACACTAGAGTTAGCCACTGAGAGTTATTACCACCACCAAACAAACACCAATGATCAAATGTGGTTCAATATTGTGATACACACACACACACACACACATATATCTTTCACTTTCTAAGGCCTAGATGAGGGCACATAGATAATGGTTAATTAGGGTTTACTTAAGATATTTAGGGTTAGGATTATTAAGAATATTAATTTATTAGAACTAGGGTTATTGGGTTATTTATCTTTTAATATTTTTTTATTATCTTAATAAAATATAATATCTCAGTTATCCTATAATTGTCTTTGTTGTATTAATATTAGAATTATTTTACTATTCTGCAACTCTATAAATAAAGCTAGAGTTTTGAATTATATTCATGCTAGATTTAACTTGATTAGATTTTGATCTATATTCAAATTAGACTTACTAAGATTTTGAGTTATATTCATATTAGACTTAATCATTAAATAAAATTTCATATTTTCTCTTCTCATCCTTTCCTTTCATCTTTCCCCTTCATGTTTCACATCAATCATCACCAGGCCACCTTCTTCAAAGGCAAATACATGGAATCCATGATATGACTTTAACAGCTATCATGTCTGTTGAATTTGTACCCCACAAAAAATTAGGCATCACCCCTTCCACTATCCATTTATCATAATACATATTATATTATTTGATCTGTCTATCAGATAATATTTTTTATACGTATTCATATCTTCTTTTATAGTGCCTAATAAAAGTCAGCAGCCTTCTGACAATTAAAACTCGAATAATCGAAGTATTCTCCGTGATTCAAGGTGTGTTTAGATTAGGAGTAGTAGAAATAACTTTTTCGTCAAATTGAGTAAAAATTAAATAATATAATATGATTTATATTTAAATTGATTTTTATAAAAAATTAATTTAGATCACGGAATTAGCAAACGGAATTTTAGGTTAGTTTACCTAATGGAATTCAATCTATACCTTGTTGATTTTGAGTTATATTCATACTATAGACTTAATTATTAAATAAGAGTTCATATTTTCTCTCCTCCCTTTTTGTCCTTTTGCTTTCATCTTTCCCTTTCCCTTTCCTATTTCATATCAATCATCGCTATGCCCCCTTCTTCAAAAGGCAAATACATTGAATCCATGAGATGAGTTTGACCGTTATTATGTCTATCCAAATTCGTATCCCACAAAAATTTAGGCCTCATCTCCCTTCCTCTTTCTTTTTTTGACTCGACTTTAAATTGCTTATTCACTGTTGGCAATTCCCGATAACTTTTTTTTTAATATTCTCAAATTATCTTAGATTTTTTTTTAATTTTTTTATTAAATATCATTCAAACTCTTTTATATATATATTTATTAAGAATTTTATCTTTTTTTATACATATATTCATTTTAACATCATCATCTTAGCTATCTTAATTTTATGTTTATATTATTCTTTTAAAACCTAATATTAACATGCAACATTGTTGATCTTATAACAATATTATAAAATTTTTCTTTTATCTTATTAGACATTTTCAGATTACAAATAACTCTAATAATTTTTATCTATTTAAACCACTCATTTTAAATTTCTCTAATAATTTCACTTGAATGATTGATCTCAAATATTTAAAATCTAAGCATTTGGTCGTCTTTATCGTCTTTGTGGACTGAAGCACAGGCCAGGACTAAAGTGGAATCCAAAAAAAATTCCTTTCACAAAAGTCATTGCTATCTATTTCTTAAGTCTCTCAACACGTGACTTGACTGATTAACCTAATAACTGTATAACTTACTGTACATTATATGTCATGTGAAGTTCTGAAAAATTTGATGTTCTCTCCATCGCACCAATCTTTCCTTCCTCTTTCTTAGACTCGTAGTAAGCATAGCTCCTTCATAGGCAATGGAACTTCTCTCTTATTTTGTTAAATAAGCGACAATGGGACTTACCATTGGCCAAAGGGATTTCTAATACTGTTTTTTTTAAAAAAAAAAAACGAAAAACATTTTATAGATATCTATATTTTTTCTCAATTTTCATTGGCTACTTATGTGTTTTTCTTTCAATATATGGAATGCCGTCGACGGAGTACCAAAAGACAATATAGACCAATAGAACTATTAATCTCACAATTTATTTATTTATTTATTTTCTTTAGACAAATAAACCCCTAAATTTATATATTTGGCAACTAAATATATCCTATATATGTGTGTGCATATATCAAATCTTTATCGTTGTTGTATACTTTATTTCATTATTATAAATTGGGTGCAAATTTTCCAGATTTGTTTTGGCATAATTACAAGCCTAGCAATTTGCACCACTGGTTTTTCTAGCTCCAAATATAGGGGGAAAAAACTCAGAAAATTTGTTGTAATTTTTTTTTTTAAATGGAGTCAGTCAATGCCATTTATGATATGTGTACATGAATTGATAGTGAAAACTCAAAGAATTTTCAAAATGGGTCCCAATTAACCAATTATAGACCACAAGTGGTAGACAAATGTTTGATGGATTAACAAAAGCAAAGACTTTGTATTTAATTATTAAATTTATCAATTAGCAATGTCATCTTCGATGTAGTGACAGGATGGACCCGCGTCTGCAATATTTTTCTTCCCAACTATAATCGAATTATCCTAAGCGACTCAGTCATAGCAAAAACTTGGGTCATCTCACTGCGCCCCCCCGCGCGCGCGTATGTATATATATATATAGATTAAGAGTACATAATTGAAGAAAGTGCGAGGAAGCATAGCGCAAATGGGGTGTTCAGTGAGAGAACAAGTTTTCTTCTCGGTCTTCGTATTCATAATATTGTTAGGGTTTAATGGAATAAGTGAGGGGTGCTTGAAAGAAGAGAGAGAAGCTCTTATGAAACTGAAAGAAGCTTTCAATTACCCAAACGGTTCTTCTCTTCCTTCTTGGAATAACCTTAACCATTCTGATTGCTGTAGTTGGGAGGGAATCATCTGTGACAGCTCCTCACAGAGGGTTATAAGCCTTCTTCTGAACTACGTAAGAGCTCCAGAGTTAGAGCACTTCAAGTGGTCGTTGAATGTTTCTTATTTCCTCCCTTTCCAACAACTTCAAGAATTAGAATTATCTGGAAATTACTTGCCAGGTCTCCCTCTTCTCCCCACTAACTATTGTATGATTTGTTATTCATGTTCATATTTCGAACATATTTAGGAGTGACTGATGGTATATATTTGTTATTATTGGGGCAGGGCTATTTGGCGAAATTAGGTTGGACAACTTGCAAACTTTGTATCTGGAAAATAACCAGCTCACCGAAATCCCTTTCTTTGGTGCTTAAATTCTATTTCCCAAGTTCTGTTAGATTCCATATATACCATGTGCTTTCTTGCTTTTTAGAAAAATCAATTGAAGTCTAGAAATCGTTGAAAATATCGACAGTTGACTAAGACGGTGTTTTTATTTAATGTATGATGCTATCATGACTAAAGAAAATTAAAAGAATAGAGATTATTAAGATATTGTTTGATTTACTTTTTTCCAAAACAATTTTTTGTTTTTTAAAACATAAAATATTTGATAATTAATTCTTATTTAAATGGTTTATAACAAACAATAATATGTTTTTCTAAAAGAAGAACAACTTTTATATGTTTTCTTGTTTTGTTTTCGTCAAAATTGGGCAATAAGTGGACGTGACAGCTAGAGCTCTCGACTCTCAAACTCAAACCAGCCACTCTTTGATCTCAGTTTGTTTGTTGTCTCTATTCTCCAGTCTACTTAGTGCTTGCTAAAGTTGATTTTTAAAAAAAAAATATTTCGAACAAGTTTTTATTTCTTTTTCACAAATATGATCTTTTAGAACAATTGTCCAAATAGATTTTTTTTTGTTCCCAAAACTTGTTCCAAAAGACAATTTCATAAAACTATTCTAAGAAAATTAATTAAAAACATAATGAATCAAGTAAATCATTCGGTAACTTGATCAATGATTTTTTGAAATAAATAGTATTAGCAGCACCAAGCCACCAAAGTTAAGGTTATAACTTATCATATAAGGACATTAAATTTATATACACTTGTTTACCTCTTTATGATCAATTTTTTAATATTTCAATCTCAAATTTTACAGAAACTTCGGAATTCTCTTCAAACTACTCGGAGGGTGGTCATCTTCATTCTAATATGTCTCTCATATCTCTACGCTCTTTGCGGGCTTTGTCCTTTTATAACAATAGTCTAAAAGGCCCACTACCACAACAAGGTATTATGCTTGTTACTTTCTTTAGTATATACAACTTCATTTTGATTCCAATAAGTAAGGATTGGATTTCCATGGATATGCTAATAGCTTACAGTAGTATTTTTTTATATAATATTAACTGAATCATATTATTACATATGTTCTAGTTTTAAGGTTTATGGCTACCCCTCATAACATAGGTGTTTATTCTAAGAGTCGAACCTGAGATTTAGAGAGATCTAATAGAATTTTATACTACTAAAACAACTCATATTTGTGGTTTACTATAATTATAATGCATCTTTTCTTAGAGAGAACCCCTATATTATATCCCAAAACACGACTTATCTTAAAAATTTTATGTTGAAATATGTTTAATTTAGGCAAAGTGAAAAACAAGGAAAAATATTTCTTTAGATTTAAATGCAAATGTCAAGATAAAAATTATGATTTCTTTCTTGTTTTATATAACATCTACTTTCTTTTTGGTTATATTAAGAATGATTGAACTCTTGATCTCTCCACCCACACACTCTTGATATCCAAGCTAGCCCAGATGGCTATATATAATCTCCATTTATCTATACTTTAGAAGTAGATTTTTGGCATTAAAGACGCATCCTATCAGTTCAAATTCATTTTTAGGCTTATAACCGAGTTTTATTAGCTCCAATATTTAGTCATAAATTCATTTGAATTGTCCAATTTTACACGTAAATTGGTTTACTACACACGCACCAATTTTTTTAAAAAGAAGTTAGCATCAAATTTAACCTATCGCTTGAAGTTTTACTTCTTATTCTCTCCAAAACCATCACTTATATCATAAAAAGGACCAAGGCCCAAAAGGGAAAAAAATAAAGTAGTCACTTAAAGAATTTAATAAAAAATGCATATGTTGCAGGAGGCTTATGCAATTTGAAGAATCTCAAACTGTTATCTCTTGCCCAGAACATGTTTGAGGGATTCCTTCCACCATGCCTCAGTAATTTGACGTCTCTCCTTCAACTTGATCTTCAACACAATGGTTTTGAAGGAACCTTCCCTTCCTCGCTCCTTCATTCTCTAAAGTCCCTTAAATTCGTTTCCTTAAACGAAAACTACTTCACGGGCATAGCATCGCTTTCTATGTTTTCCAACCACACTAACCTTCAAGTCTTCACAATGTCTTGCTCTAATAACCCAAACCTCAAGCTTGAAACAGAAAAAACCCAATTTATCCCTTCCTTCCAATTAAAGATTTTCAGCGTCGTCAAATGCAGCATGAATGAAGCAAGCAACCAAAGAATTATACCCTCTTTTCTTCTTCATCAATATGATTTGAGAGTTCTAGAACTTTCCGGTTTGAACGTTTCAGGAAATTTCCCAAACTGGCTTTTGACAAACAACACCAAATTGGTTTCTCTTTATGTCGACCACAACCTCATGACTGGTCCCTTTCGGCTTAATTCCACCTCTAGATTGCTCAATATGCAAAATTTTGGTGCTTCCTCTAACCCTCTTAATGATGAAATCCCTCCTCATATTGGATATGTTCTTCCCAACTTGATTTCTCTAAACATGTCTTCCAGTTCATTACATGGTGGATTTCCAGCTTCAATCGGCGACATGAGGCAGTTGACTTCACTAGATTTGTCCAATAACAATTTATCTGGCTATTTTCCCCAAGAATTTGGAAAGGGTATAAATGACTTGAGGTTTCTAAAGTTGTCAAACAACAACTTAAGCGGCCCATGTTTACCAAGAGGTTCAAATTTCACACATTTGTTATCTGTGGATCTAAGCAACAACAACTTCAAAGGAAAAGTACCAAATGAGATTAGTAAGAGTTTAGAATTAAGAATGTTGGAGTTAAGTGCAAACCAACTACATGGGGAAATACCTAGTTGGATTGGAAACTTTAAGCATTTGGGTTATCTCATTTTATCCCAAAATTTTATGGCAGGTCCAGTACCAGAAAGCTTTTGCAATTTAGTTGAGCTTACATATCTAGACCTTTCACAAAATAGATTCAATGGCACTTTGCCAAGCTGCCTAAATATGCCATCATTGAGGTACATGCATTTACAAAGCAATGATTTTATGGGACCCATACCTTCTGTTTTGGCCAAATCTCCCTTACTGTTAACTTTGGATTTGACAAAGAATAGATTTTCAAGTCATATTCCGAGGTGGTTCAAGTCAATGTTGAATATAAGGGTCCTCCTCCTCAAGGGAAACAAACTCGAAGGTTTCATTCCTTCGGAAATGTGTGAGCTGAAGAATATAAGCATATTGGATCTTTCACAAAACAAGCTTTTTGGAGGGATACCATATTGCTTGAATAACATTACATTTAGAAGCAAAGATGAGATGGGTCCAATCCCACTAGGAAAATATTTTGTCCCCTGGTCTACAAAAGTTTCGATATTTGACATCAATCACACAAGTGGGGAGCTTTTTCAAGGTGAACTTGAAAGAAGTTTTTCAGAGTACAAGGAACAACAAGTGAACTTCATGTCAAAAAGCAGGTATGAATCATATGAAGGAAATATATTAGATCTTATGTCTGGCCTAGATCTCTCAAATAATCAATTTTCTGGTGAAATCCCTTTACAAATGGGATACCTAGACATTATCCATACAATAAATTTGTCACACAACTATTTGATAGGCCCTATTCCTGAAACATTTTCTAACCTTAAACAGATAGAGAGTTTAGATCTTTCATACAATAAATTGGCGGGTCATATTCCTTCCCAACTTATACAGTTGTATTCTTTATCTGTCTTCTCAGTAGCTTATAATAATTTATCTGGTATGGCACCTGCCATGAAAAATCAATTTGGAACTTTTGACTCAAGTTGTTATGAAGGGAATCCTTTTCTTTGTGGTCCACCTCTACAGCACAAGTGTTCATCTATTGATAAACCATTAGGGAGAAACAGACAACCATATCATTCAGAAGATGGCTTCCGAAATGCCTTCATATTTAGTTTTGCAGGAGCATTTGGGGTCTTCTTTCTTGGTGTCATTTCCATTATGTATCTCAACTCTTACTTTACTATATATTAGATGTGAATTCATAGAGAATTTGACAAAATATTTGTATGGGTATAAGTAAGGAAAAAGCCATTTTGTTCATAGATGTTGATCATCTTACTGATGGTGAACTCTAAAATTACAATTTTGTCCATGATGCGAATGGAAATTGTACTGAAATATTCATCCTATTTCTGGTCACGCTCTACGCTGTAATATAATGTCTCTCACATGATAAACTCATGAATAACCTAAACATTTATGACGACAATGCATACAAATGCGAGATTAAAATCTTTTTAACATGATGTTCCGATTAATTTTTTTCCCTAAAATTCTTAATATTTTAATATTAGTATTATTTGTTTTTCCAAAATCTCATTATTTTTGTTTCATAGTACCTTTTAAAAAAATTATCCATGTTAGTAATTTGAATATAGAATAATAGTTTATGATAAATGCTAGTTATCGATCATACATATATCACTAAAAATTAACAAGTCAATTTGACTACTTTCACTTTTAATTATAAGTTACTTTCAAGATGTTAATAAAAATTTTAAAACTCATTAATTCATTTTAAAGATTTAATAAGTTTTTTTTTGGGACTTATCTATCTATATTTAATATTACTAAAAATTAACTAGTCCGATTGGTAAAACTATAAGCCCACAATGAGAAAATTTTGTAACCTTCAAATAATTATTGTAATTGCATATTTAGAGCTTAAACACAAAACTACTAGTTAAACTAGAATAACCCACGACCAATCGACCCAAACACTTGGTGGTAGATTTAATAAGTTTCCAACTTTGGATTTATTAAATATACCTACTTTAAAAATTAAATCATAAAATTGTAGATTTGTAATAGTTTAGTGGGCTGTAAAAAGGGAAATTTACGGTAAAATAATGATTGCAAGCAACAAAATTAGGAAGAAAATTATTCTCTCCCTACTCTATAAAAACAATTATATTTCGTTATTTATACGAAATGTTATGATTATCACACTACCGACAATTCAAGATGAGATATATGAATAAGTAGTGGGTCTCATGCTGACATGGAATCCACACGATGTGAATGTACTTTTTATCCTTTCGCGGTATTACTCATCACGTTAATAATTCAATAATCAATTAGGGTTTAGCGAAGGAGATACTCCTTCACGAGGGGAATCTATATTCAAATCCCCAGAAGAAGAGGTGTTCACATATGATTTATCTTCAATAAGAGGGTACCTATGTTTAAGAAAAAATAATTAAGCAATTAAGAAATATTTTATAAAGAGTCATCCGAAACGGATAAAAGCATTGATAAGACCCAAAACTAATTGTTTCCCTTAGTCTTTAGCTGCTATTATGCAATTCCGTGCTAAAAAAACATCATAGTGGAAAAACAACAGAGAAAAAGAAAAAGATGGACTATGGGGTAGACATATGACAAAAAATTATTTGATTTATTACATTCTTTAATTATTTTAAGAAATACGTTTTATAAAATTAAGTTTACCCTTGTGGTATAACTCTTGCTATCACTGGCCACAGACAAGCCATTGTCCCCATCTTTGCTATCCAGGCTGAGTTACCTGTTTGGCCGAAGAAAGGGGACTGAGTTCCTTGCTAATCAACCTTTATTACGAGTTAAATAGATGCGAAAGTATTGAAAACTTTTGACATGTAGTTCACTCCGGCCACCACATTAATTTCCCCTCTGATACAATCTGGCTTTTCATATTCCCTTCAAAGGTGAAGATGGGTAGAAATGTACGTAGTGATATTTTTATAAATAAGTTCTATGACTTTTGACATTTTAGATTGTTCATTGAAACCGTTATAAATAACACTTTCCATATCAGATAAAAAGCACGTAATTAAACGAGCACGTAATGATTTCATATCATTTCGTGTCTAATTCCTTTTTAAGTTAAAACTCGAATGAAAATAATAAAAAAAACTAGGACAAGTCCTTAATGAAAATAAAAACTTGTTTCATGGGAAATTGTCCTTATCAATAGATAAAGGAAGTCGAATAATTTTGATTCCATAATATATGGATATAAAATACTAATTGGTAAGAAACTATTAAAATGACATTTTCGGAGAAATTTCCTTTGGAGTTTCTTTATAAGATGACTCAACAACCCCACATTCACAACACATTAATTCGCATACTTTTCTTTTGAATAAAATATAATGAATGTTTTGAAGTTTACTTGGTAGAAGAGTTATTCCAACTACTTTAAAAACTAAATTAACTTCTGAAAATTGCTATTTTGTTGGAATATTAAGGAGTTTATAGCAGATATAAAGATTTAGGCTATATATGTAGCATTTTGTTTGTAAGGATTTTTCCTCCATTATATTTTTAAAATCTATAAGCTTACGTTCTAAACAAAGAAAATTGACTCTTTACAGTCGCTCCTTGCACATCATTCATTGATGGCCCATTAATTATTACAATTTCGTTGCTTCTAATTTAACCAATTACACAATTTTTCAACGTCACTGACAAGCGACAACTTCAAAGAAATTTCCAGTGGCCATAATGATACAATTCAATTATTCAAAGAGTAATGACAAATGGGCATAATAATTCATGTTTCCCTTGGACCACAATTCATGACCGGTAGATTCACAGAGGTTCTCCAATGGGAGAATTATAGATAGGAACCAAATAATGAAATTAATTATTTATAGGATTCCCTAATTTATTAAACTATTGTTAATAATTTTTATTATTCCTACTACTACAAAATTAACCTTTAGTAGCATATATATGGTAGTATTTCCTAAAAAAGCTATAAAAATCTATTATTAGCTAGAGACTTGGCAAACAAATATGTTTAATCTTGGCTGTTGCTTGAGACGTCTAAAAAGAAGAGAGTCAGATCACTTAACATTAAAATCAATAGTTGATATTTCACCTTATAACAAAAAAAATGTTATTTTATTTAAATCACGAAACAATAAAAGGAGCCACGGAGAGGTTTCATTCCGAATTAACAAAAAGATGTCTTATTAACATGATAGAAGACTACATAAATGAGCGGGAACTACATTCTACAGGAATATGCTCCTTATCGTGTTGGACCAACGAAATAGAATTTGGACAATTCAAAGTAAATTTAATTTTATGTTAATATTTTAAATAATTTTTAGTTTACTAGTTGTGACATTCTAAATAAAAGTAATTTTATAATTTGTACTTTTTCTAAAAAAAAATACGAATTTGTAACTACAAATCAAGAATGTCCAATTAGATCAAGAAAATCTAGATGTCCCCGTTCATTTTTCTTCCTCTCATGCTCTTCCCTTTTGTAAGAATCAAGAAAAGATAGGGAAGAAAAGACAAGAAAAAACTCTATCGTCTGGTAGGCTAATTGGGAAAGACCACGTGGAAAGATATGTTGGAAAGAAGAAATAATTAGGTACATAGGAAGAAATACCTCTTTGGTTATTAATGCAATACCTATTTATCTAGTTTAAGAGATTAATGAACTTAAATTAATTAATTATAATATATCTGATATTATTGTATTACCAATATATAATCTATTATTATATAATTCAATTAATCTATTATTGGTCCCGAAGTGTTATTCCCCAATAGTTAAACAAAGCCATTGAATATATGGTTGAAAATATAATCCCATTACGTTGGACTCAGCAAGCAAAAGACAAATATGCCTTATCTCTGCATTGCCTTATACTCCACATTTCTACTACTGTTTACCAAGCAGTTTTGTAAGTTAGGAGGTCATGCCTGTGTCTTAGTGTTTGACGAATGCTATAGAGATTTCACACGATCTAATAGGAGCGACCCACACTCCTCATTCATATAGGTTATTTCTTTAAATGTATCTACACTGAATATACCATCCTGTAGAATTTAAAATCATTAAGAACTTTTGCCCAACCCTCCAATATGCAATATAGTACTTTCTCGCACATCATAGGAAGAACCAATAATAATATTTTGGTGCTAGCAAAACTAACAAACGACTTATTTTTACCCATTAAATCTTATTCATGAGATCACCAATTACAAATGTTAAGTTGCCATGCAGTCATAATCAAACTGACTTTAATCCTATTCCCCTCGATATTTTAACAATTTATTAGTAAATAGCGTGCAACAATCCTCTCAAAATGTCTTCAAGCAAGCATGGGATCAATTTATCATTAACAAATACAAGATCATTCAGTACTACGTCTACGAATATCAAGTGAGCTCAATTGTAACTATGTTACGTTAAGGACTAATAAAACTTCTGTTAGTAACTAACGTTCTGTAACAATCCTCTCAAAATGTTTCTAAACATATATGGAATCAATTTATCATTAACAAATAACAAGATCATTCAATACTAAAATCTCATAACAAACATTTTATAAACAAGGACCCCCGCATGAAAAATCATTGCTCCAAATTTCCCTTAAATGCACGTGAATACAAATTTGTAAAGAATAAAACAATGCAAAATGCTTAAGTAATTTACGTCGTTATTTTAACTAAATATTGAAATATAGAATAACAGCTATATAATTCCAATGAACATGTTTTAGAAAATAATGCTTAAAATTAATACTTTTAAATAAAATATAACAAGTTGCAAGATATTATTAAAAATATTATTATTATGGGACATTATTCACTTATTTGATATATTCCCAACTTCTATTATTTACTCCTTATAACTTCTATCAAGACTTTCCATCTTCATGCACCTATATATAAATATATTTAAAAAGAATTATAATTAATAATCTATAAATTATATGACTCCCTTATAATATTAACTCAACAATTAACAACTATCATAATTGAAAGTTCCAAAAAAACCATTGTCTAAACTTCAACATTTCTTTAAACACATAATTATAGTTTCCACTTCGCATCCATTCGCTACCTTATATCAATACTTTCTCATCAAATACATTTATCATGCATACAACAAACTTCATTTTCCTCAACTTCTAGCAATGGTCAATATAATTATGTTCGAAAGTAATAGAAAATTATACTCTTTTTATATATTTTCTCTATTCCCAACATGGTATTCTTATTCTATTCATACCTCTTTATCTTGACAACTAATAAATAATTTATTAATAAAGCTCTTCAAAAATCTCTCAAAGCCATATTCTATTACAAAAAAAAAAAACTTATATAATTAATCCTCCATTCGAAGTTGTCTACTTAGTTCACATTCAATCTAACCCAAGATAGTACTATAACCATCCATCTTCTAAAATATACTTCACCCAATTAAATTCTTTGCCAACTATTAGCGTATCCTCACGGCAACCCGCACCCCCCGCAACCCCCCTCCCCCCTCTTTTTCACACCCCCCTTTTAATATAATCTTGAAATTGTAATTGCTACTCCTCAAGTGGATGAAATATATATTTAGCACACCAAACAAAATAAGTTCTTCAATTTCTACAACACTTCCTTTACCTTCTCTCACACATTTCTTCAAAAACCTTATAGGCATCCAAAATTAACTCATAAAACATCTAAATTCAGAAACAGTAATACACCTTCAAACATCAACGAAATCTCTTAAAAGTTTCCAAATTTCATTTCTTACCAAAATACAACTTGAATTTAGAACAAAGTGGATTCCTAGATTAATTCCTCTCCATCCTTTCACACTAACGAATTATATATAAATATATAATTGACTAAAGCAATTGCTTATCATACCAGTAATATGAAGTCCCAAATCTCTCATCGAGTTTCAATTGAACCAAACTCTATTCCGTCAAATCAGCAACAATCAAAATCAAACGCCCAAACATTAACCACCATTTTGATGTCAAAGCATCTTAGCTTCAGATTCTAACAAATCGAACCCCTGTTTTTTTCGAAAATTTCAACTCAAAACCGGGATAAACGTTCAGCTTTCAAAACCCACGATTTAGCTCAGATTCCAGGTTATTAAGCTTAAATATTTGCTTTCCCTTCACCAATTAAAGACTTTGCTTCCCTTTAGCTTGATTTCAATCGGTTAAAACCACTTATAAATCGCACAAACAGAGGAATCATAATGTCTTACGATTTTGGTTCGATATCAAGTCAGAAACCTTAAATCCTTGCTTATTCTCACTGAATCGACCATAAGCCACTCAAAATCTCAACTTTAATCGGTAACCTAACCCCAAAATCGAAAGAAAACAGAGGAGACGAAGCTAAAGACGGAGAGTCCAAGAACTCACCTCAGGTGGTCGACGGCGCTGCGAGTTCGATCTCAGTCCTCCGAGCACTACTCCGGCGTCTCGCTTCCCTGGTCCGAAGCTATTCTCATCCGAGCTCCGGTTTTCCACTCAACCCAAACTCGTTGAAATTGGAGAAGGTGAAAACCGAGGAGGTAGAAGAAACTCACCTCAGTCGATCTCCGGCGTCGCCAGCTCGTTCCTCCTGCAGCACCCTTCCGACGTCGCACTCCTCAGGTCGGTCGCCCCTCTCTCGCGTTCGCTCTCACCTCTCTTCCGCGTGGTTGCTCCGTTCTGGAATGTGGGAATTTGCCGATGATGTAATGGGAAGAGAGTGAGGTAGCTCAGGTGTTTACGGGAAGGGAAGTTACGTGGGTGAGGTGTGGTGTTATGAGAAAGACCATATTGCCCTTCAGTATTAATTTTTAACACCTGTTCATCACTTTTCTGTTTAATCTGAAACATTTAAAATTTCATAGAAATTAATTCTCTTTATAAAATAAATATTTTTTCTTAATATCTTGTTTAGTTCATAAGATAATTTCTCTAAAAATTTTATATCAAAAATTAACTTCTAACCATTTTTTTTAAATTATTTAAAAAATAAAATTTTAAAAGACGTTATTAAATTATTTATTCATTTTTTAAAAAAATAATTTCTTCCATAATTTTATAAATCCTAAAAATATATTTTTTATAATTTTTTCTTAATTTTTCTAAAATACAAAATATTTTAATAATTATTATTTACTCTTTTTTTGAAATTCAAAATTTAAGACTTTTTATTTTTATAAAAAAATACTCTTAACCTTAACAATTCCTTATAAATTATTTCTATCAAAAGTTAGGATGGTACATAAACTTCATAGCTTTTGTGTATTCTCATAAACCACTCTTGCAAGAATAGTCTTCCCTAATCCTCTCATTTTCCATATTGCTATAAATTGAACTTCCTCCTATGTTTGTTGCTAGAAATGAATCGAACTATCCTATTTTTACATTATGTTAATAATCAAGTGATATCCATCCTCTTTGTTCATTATGTTATTGTGTAACGGATTCTCCCTAAAAATGAGCTCACACAAAGAACAAATAATGGGAATTAAAGGAAGAAAAGTTGAAGTACTGTATATTCCTCAACAGCACATTCATATCAGCAAAAGAACCCAAGATAAGGATTACAGCATGACTCAAAGAAAAAGTACCACAAAGAGAAGAATAGGGAAAGAGACTTCAGACAAATTCTTTACTAATTTCTAAACTATCAGCTTGCTCTCGGTTGTTTTTTTGTACAAAATTTTTTAAAAAAGTATTAATTTCACCTATAACATAAAGGTAAGATAAACTCTCATTTTCTTCTAAATAATACCAATATTAAGTAGAACGAGTATTCAATTACCCTCAAGTATAAACTTAAATATCCAAGAGCTATGATACCTATCCAAACGCTGTAATTAAAACTATAATAAAATAGTACTCTCCATAATTAAATACGTTCTAAATGATTACATATTTTACCCTTTTATCAACAGAAATGGTTTGTCTTGCTCCTTTTTTTTTTGTTACAAGAATTTTTTAAAAGGGATTAGATTCACCTACGATCCAAGGAAAGGGCGAAGTCTCCCTTCCTCATAAGCGATATCAATATCGAGCAAGGCGAGCCGTCTATTATCTTCATGCGTAAACTTAGAAACTAAGATGCCTCCATAAGCATTCAACTGAAACCACAATAAACTAGTACTCTCTAAAGATCGAATATGATCTAAATAATAATATATCTCACATCTTTACTAGTTGAACAGACTAAATATCTTGCTCCTTCTAAATATCCTAATGTCTTGTCTGTCGCCCACACGGGCATACTTATCATCACTTGAAGCCCATTAATCTCCTGCTATTGTTCCAAGCCCATTTTAGGATTTAGCCCATTCATTACATATTGCTACTAAAATTCAACATCCTCACTATTAGTTAATGAAAATTAATATAAATAGTAAAAAATATACTCATATCTTATAAAAATATGAATTTAATTTTTATTGTTATTGTGAAAATTTCTTTAATATGTGATTTCGTAAGTCTCATGTAAAAACTCTTTAACTCTTAGAGTTGTGCTCTAACATTGATAGAGGAACCGATAACGCATCATTCTAAACTTTTTTATATCAAAATCAAAAAAACACCTTCACTAACATGGATTTTATTTACCAACATGGATTTTATTTACCAGCAAAGCTTGACACAAATAGCTAAATCCCTTAAATATTATACCCTAAATTTGAATTATATCATGCGCATGGAGAAAGACTTTGTTAGAAAAGACAAAACCCATTCAGTAATCTCTATGATTTTAGAAAATTAATCTCTAAACTATTAGTTAATAGATACCACCTAGTTTCTACTAAAAAAACATAGGTTTATTCTGAACAAAAATAAAAATCTGAATCCCTTATTTGATTGGAAAATATGCCTTTTTAATGGGGAACTGTCATTACCGATGAAGGAAGTCGAATAATTTGGATTCCATAATATATGTAGGATTGTAAAATAATTGGTAGGAAACTATTATAAAATGTCACTTGCCGAGAAATTTCCTTTGAAATTTCTTTATAAGGTGACTCTAAAACCCCATATTCACGACACATGAATTCACATGCCTTTCTTAGGAATAAAATGTAATTAATTTTTTGAAGTTTTCTTGGTAGAAGAGTTATTCCAAATATTTTAAAAACTAAAAGTAACTCATGGAAATTGCTATTTTCATGGAATAATATTAAGGAGTTTGTAACATATATAAAGATTTAGGTTATGTATATATTATTCCAAAAATTAAAAGAGGTGACTAAGATATTTTTGAGGCTTAGAGAAATTATTTAAAGTTAAATTGAAAATAAATTATTTGGCCAAAAATCCTATTTTCAGTTGAGATTTTAAGGAAATAAAGAGAAAATAGTTATTAAAAATTAATCAAACATTATAAAATGTTGCTTTGGCAATGTAGAAAAATTATGAAGAGGTTTAATTCCCCAAAATTGTTCTAAATAATTTTAAAGCTTATTTTTGAGAATTAAAGGCTTATTTTTCCAAAAAAATCAAAGAAAAATAGTTAAAAGTTTGTTTGGCCCAAACATGTTATGGAAATTATTTTATAAGGTCAAGAAGCTAATTAAGGTAGAAAATGCTTATAAATTATCCCAAATTAAATTTTGCAATTTATTCAGAAATTCAAGTACAAATATAGAAGGGTAAGATTCAACACCCTAAGGCCAAAGATGGAGTTGGACCATGGTGAAGCTCAATATGTGAAGTCTATAAACGTTCCTAATCAGATTAGGGTGATGGGTTCAGATGTTGTAGATTTTTGTCCAATGAGTGTCTAAAGCCTAAGCTTATGAGATAAGCCATACTTAACCAAATAATAAAATAATATTTCCACCGCTCTTAAACCCATCAGCGCCACACGTCCCCTCATTTCACACACTTGCAAAACAGAAACAGAGTGAGAGGGAAAGAAAAACCGAGAGAGCAAGGAAGAAGGAGAAAGAAGAAGAGGAAGAAGATCAAGGAGGAGGCTACATGCAAACACACTTCTAAGCTAAGGTAAGTGCCTAGATCCCTATTCCATCTTTGTTTTCTCCATTTTATAGGAATTTAGTAAGATGTTGATGGTTGAAAGTTTGATGTATCTTTGTTTTCTCCATTTTATAGGAATTCTGTAAGACGTTGATGGTTGAAAGTTTGATGTTAGAGAGAGAAAGTGAAGAATAAAAGAGATAAGCTTGTGAAAACAAATCTAGCTAGTAGATGGAATAGAGGTTGTAGTGTACGATTAGATGTCATGTATGATGATTATTGTTTTTGGGACATACAAAGCAATTAGAGATCCCTATAACATGTTTGGATGTGTTAAAGTTGAGTTTCATAATTGTTGCTCCATACCCCTATACGGATACCCACTGTTTGAGTATGTTTGAGATGGAGGTTGATACATTTAAGGCTTCCATTGGGCTTAGAATGAAGTTTTGTGTAGGGTAACGCCCTAGAGTGGCCTTGGAAGAATTAAAATGAGAAATGGAATTTTTACCACATAGATGTATGCTTTGGCCTTGGCTGGAAAATAGGGAAAGAGCTGGATTTCGATGAATTTGTGTTCCAAAATAGAATCCTCATGCCAAATTGTGTACGATTAGCACAAGGTGTGTTTTTTTAAGCTAGAGGAAAATGAATTCAAGAATTAAAGTTTAAAGGATAAAGTTTAAGAGCCTAATTTTAAGAGTTAAGAGTTGACCAAAGGGAGAAGCTATTTATCTATAGAGAATGCATAAAGATAACATGTATTGATTTGCCAATATGTATATATTTGTTAGGATTTGAATTGTGTCAAAATCCTACAACCAAACAAGTTCAAGTGGAGCTAGAAGGAGTGAGTTATGAAGAATACTTAAGAGGTAGCTTAATTAAGAATCCATGTCCTACTTAAACAATATCTCTTGTAAGTTTATTTGTGTGTTGTATAATACTCTTTTCAATCCCTTTTATAAGAAACATTCCCTTTCCTAAGGATGATCTTGTACATAAGCAATAAATTATGTTTGCCTAAAAATTTAATTCATCAATTATATCTTTTCCCCTAATTATATATATATATATATATATGATCTCATATATTTGTCCCACTCATTATTCCTCATATCTTTTCCTACTGATTTCTCTGTCACCTATCATCATTATAAATAAGGATATCTTTAGAAAAAAAATATTTTTCTATGTATTCATTATTTTTATAACTATTTTTAATTAACACTTTGATGCGTATAATTTATGTATTTGTTGCTTATAAAACGGGAGGGAGTATATGATATGCAGGCGGCATGGCTTTCAATTTCTCTTGCTTTTAAATGCACTATGATCCTTCTTCCTCTTGTCCGAGTTCACTTCTTGAGTTGTGGAAAGTGAATTTAACTACTCTGCCTCTCCCCTTCAAATAATTGGTTATTGATTATTTAAGTCAAAATCACTTATTTATACTATTGAAGACAAAACTCTTCTTCTATATTTATCTTGTATAATTTGAAAGCACTTAAAATATAACAGAAATATCTCAAAATTTGCATACCCCAAATACAACCAAAATATATTTTAAATATAATAAAATTTGATAGTTATCAAACGAAACAACTTCCACCACGTACCAATGCCCTATAATCACTATTGTAGAAACATGAGTAAGACTTTTTTAATCATTATATTTCCAACTATAGTAGTCGAAATTTCAAAAACCCTCTTGAAATATGCAGTCAAATCTTGGAAAAATGGAGGAAAATGGAAGATGAATTAGTGTTGTTGCACCCTACAAGACCACTCCAAAAAAAATAATAATAACAACCCTAGCAGAGAATCAACTAAACTCCCTTCCTCTTTTTTGTTTTGAGTTGAAACAATTATTAAAGTTAGAAATCAACTATACCCATAGCATTTTATTTTATTTTTAATGTAGAAATCGCTTTTTCCAAGAGAAGTCCCATTGTTGCTTATCAAAAGAAAAGCTAGGAGCTGAGATCTAATAGTTTCATAATTTAATGACATAAAAACTCTTTAATAAATGGGAGGTGTAGATTTAATACCTTTATAAATTTTAACATGTTAGTACTTATCATTTTAAATTGAGAAAATAAAATCAAAGTGGACAGGGAAGTCCCATCATAGCTTATAAATGAGCTATCGCTTTACTTTATCCATCAAAGGCCATTCCAATATTTTATGTTGTACTTCACTTTTTAATTATGGCTATGCTTACCACGAAGGAGGGAGGAAAGAGTCGTGGTGATGAAGAAAATATCGACCTTGTCTGCCATGTAAGTTGGGTCATGGAGAAGGAAAAACAAAATATATTGTTTGGAGCCAGTTGAGAAGCGAAAGATAAATCTTGTGGAGCCAATTGAGACTTTGTTTAAATTTATCTTTATCTAAATAAATAATAAAAAATAAAATTTTTTTACAAGGTTTTCAATTAGGCACCAAATAAGTTCATGGCAATTATTGCTCCGTTTCCATGCATTTCATGCCATTCCATTATTAATTGTCAATACCAATTCCACCAACTAGAAGGATCCAAAAAGCAAAAGGGATAGAATATAATTGAGGTCAAGCTCAAGTAAAAGGACTAATTGGCCTTTCCAAAAAGGTACTCACATTGAAAACATAGCCTCCACGCATGTCACTTTGTTTTTAGCTTCTCTTTTTGTTCTTTCGATCTATATTTCATTAGTCTTTTATGCAAATCCTTTTTATTCTTTTAATTTTTTTGACATACTCCTCTAATTTTATTTATAAGTTATTTCTACTATATTTCATACATACTAAAAAAAATATTAAACCTCATTAATTATATTATAAAATAATAATTTTTAATTTTATTCCTATTTAATATAAATTACACACAATGGGAAGTAAAGTCAACATAAATAAATAGTAAAATTATATTGTATATTCATATAAAAAAAATTCTTTCTTTACCTTATAAATAGGACTAAAATAAATCTTCTCTCTTTATCTTATAAATAAAACTAAAAGAGTATTTTTTATTCTCTTGCTTTTTCTTAAAATATTCACATATGATATAAGCTAGTGGTATATATATTATGTACATTTGCATAGATCCATGATTACCCATATCTCTCAAAGCAAGAATCCAATCCTGGGCAATTCCCTCCCTAATAAACTTCCTCTGATCATCAGTTCCTTTTCATTATGATGGACACGTAATATGCTGCTTCTCACAGTAGAAAACGACGGCGTATTTGCTTTTTATATATGATATTGCAAGTGGCAGTGGTGGTGGCAACGCATGCTGCCTTATCTCCTGAGCTTTACTGGAAGTCCATGCTTCCCGCAACTCCAATGCCTAAATCTGCTTACATCTTCTTCAGCCATCTGGTTAGTATTCTGTTACTCTTCGTTGCTAATTTTTCTTCTAAACTTTTCCATCTTTACATGATAAATATATTGTACACTAAGTATATGTTTGGATTGACATTTTGAAGTCTCATTCTGACTTTTTAAATTATAATTTTATAATTTACGTGGTAAGTATGTGAGAAAAGTTTTGTTTTGACTTAGGTGAATGGGATTATTTAAATGTAAATCCAAACAAGTACCAAGTTTCTTTAATTGCTAATATATAGTTCATGCTGGGAAGTCAGGTGACGACAGTGCCATCGTCCATGGTGTGACAGAATACCGTATTGAACATCAGGGTCCTCCAAAATTTAGCTTTCCTTATGGTCGTGGTCGTCCTGGTCCTCCTCACTATGAGACTGAACTCGAAGATAATCGAAACACAACTGTCTTCTTCTTGGGAAAGGATTTGAAGGCAGGTCACAAAATGAAGTTTCTCTTCACTCAGTCCTTCAACCAAGCTTCATTCCTGCCTCGTCAAGTCGTCAAATCCATTCCCTTTTCTTTGAGTCAGGTAGTGGCGGGTTCATTCTACCTTGTCTATGAACAACTAATAATCCCTCTGGTCCTAAACATACAAGCTAGATAATGAATCTATTTTCATTCTAAATATAATATTCTACCGGTCCTTAATATATGGGTTAATTAGGGAGTTAATCTTAGTCTTAAATATAAGACTTCTTTATTTTATTTATCAACTTTTTTTAAATTACCTCTATTGATAGTCCCTTAATAGAGTAAGAAATAGAGTGAGAAATAGAGTGAGGGAGTTAAGGAAGATGATTAAGGTATTTTATAAAAAAATATCTCATATTAACTAATTTCTTTAATATAATCAACTAGTTAAATAAATCATATATTAAAGATTGAAGGAGTATCTCAATCTACTTTTTCTTCGAAAATTTTAATTGTCTCCCCAAAATATTCACACGGATTACATATATTAAAGAGGTTTATATAAAAAATAGTTTCAATACATATAATTAACTAGGGTATTTTATAGAAACCATTACATATTTATTATAAATAATTAACTTAACTAATTTCTTTAATATTAACAAATATTAGGGACCGAAGATAGTATTATGTAATTAAAAATAATAATTTTTGTATTTATGATTCTTTCGGACAGATGGCTGAAATATTGAACAAGTTTGCTGTGAAGCCTGGCTCAGTAAGAGCTGAGGTTGTGAAGAATACTATTAAAGTGTACGAAGAGCCGGCGATTAAAGGAGAAGAAGTATTGTGCCACTTCGTTAGAATCCATGCTTGATTTCACCATTCAGAAGCTTGGGAAAAACGTGGAAGCTTTGTCGATGGAGCTGAATAGGAATGAAACTAAGAAGAAAGAATACAGAATATAATAACGGATGCAGTGGAGAAGGTAGGAGAAAAATGCCTTAAGAAAAATGTCTAAATTGTTATTATTTTGCCCCAAGTTGTTATTCTTTCCTCCAAAAGTTATCACTACTTTGCGTTTAAGTTGTTTTTTTTTCTTGAGTCGTTTTTTTCTCTCATTTTTTTCATAGAGTTCTCATTCCTTTTGTTTAAGTTATTTTTTTAAATAAAATTTATTATTTTATAATTCAAAAAAAAATTATGCAAATATACTTTAAGACTTCCCTAGATAAATTCGTAAATTTTTTTTAATAATTAAATTCACTTCATTTCAATACATCCAAGAAATGAGTAAGATCAAGAGTCAATGTCAACCTCCACTCGCAGTTTCAAAGAGACCCTTGAAATAGACACAAAATCACGTCCCTTTACCCCTCAACTCCCACGCTGACTACAATAGTTGGTCTGCCCAATATCTTAAAAATAACCATTTGAATGAAATTTGTATTTTTTATATATTTATTCTTACTGATTTTTTACTGTAGTTAGTCCTTATGAATTAATTATTTGATTTGTCCGCCATGAAAAGGATAGGAGGGAGTACCAGTTGTTCCAATCCTAAATACAATATATAATTTAAATTTTGTGGTGCTAGGTAAAAATTTAAGACCCGAGAAATATTATATATTATGGGCAACAGGATGGAAGCCTTCGTTCATTTCTCACCCGAATTAAATGCAGCTCTCAATTCCTTTTGGTTCCATGGATGCATTAAACGTAGCTTCAGCCCATAGTTTCTTCAATAATGAAGATTCAAACCCTACTTATCGCCACTGTTCTGGTAGCATAAAGCGAAAGTGTATTTTGATATTATATATGAAATTGCAGCTGATTGCAGTGGCAGTGGCAACGCATGCTGCAGCCTCACCTCCTGAGCTTTACTGGAAGTCCATGCTTCCCACTACTCCCATTCCTAAATCTATCGCCGTTCTCCTTCACCCAGCTGGTTAGTATTGTACTGTTCATTCGTATTTTTTTCTTCAAATTTCGACCTTCAGTTGTCAAATAAGATTGTACTGTAAGTTTCTTTATTGTGTGCTAATAGTTAATGCTGACAAGTCAGGTGACGGTGCCACCATCCACGTTGGGATGCAATTAAGGAAAGAAAGATATGGTTATGGTTGGACTATTTATGGTCGTACTCCTCACTCTGAGACCAAACTCCAAGATAACCCCGACACAGCTCTCTTCTTCTTGGAAAAGGATTTGATGGCTGGTCACAAATTTAACTTTCTCTTTGAGAAAACCTCCAACCAAGCATCCTTCCTGCCTCGTCAAGTCGTCAAATCCATTCCCTTTTCTTCAACCAAGGTATGTATTGTCAGAGTTAATCTACCACGTATATGAACACTGATATTCTGTAGTCAACAAAAAATTATATAAAAATATACTTTTCTTATGATCAATATAGACTTATTTAATTAATTTAGTTCAATTAAAATTAATTAAAATATACATAAATTTTTTAAATTATTCTAATATTTTTTAATCCCTCTCTTTTGATTATTATTAAAAGGTATCAATAAAGTAAAAATAATTCTTATATTTAAAATTATAATTAATTCTCTAATTAAGTGACAAAAGAGTATGGTAGAAATCATGAATATTAAATGATTATTTACCGACAGATGGCCGAGATATTGAACAAGTTAGCTGTGAAGCCTGAATCAATAGATGCTGAAGTTATGAAGAATACAATTAAGAAGTGTGAGGAGGAGTCGGCGATCAAGGGAGAGGAGAAGTATTGTTCAACATCCTTAGAATCCATGCTTGACTTTACCATTCAGAAGCTTGGGAGACACGTGGAAGCTTTATCTACGGAGGTGATGAAGAAGGAACCAAAGAAGCAAGAATACAGAATAACGCATGCAGTGGAGAAGGTGGGAGAGACATCCAAAGTGGTGGTGTGCCACAAGCTCGGTTACGTGTATGCAGTGTTTTACTGTCACAAAATAGAGAACTCAGTTGCCTACACGGCGTCGTTGGAGGGGGCGGATGGGAGCATAGTGAAAGCTGTGTGTGTCTGTCACAGAGACACGTCAGCATGGAACCCAAAGCATTTGGCCTTCCAAATGCTAAAAGTGAAGCCAGGCAGTGTTCCAATATGCCACTTCCTTTTTCAAGACACCGTTGCTTGGGTTCCCAAACAAAACTAATTGAAGCAGAAGTCCAGGGAGCATATATATATATATATTTGGCCTCACTGATTTACTGTTCGATTGTTTTTGTTCTTATCCGTTGCTGTGCTCTGCTTTTTCTGTTTCTAGAATTTCTATACCTAAGGCTACGGTTCCTCTTTTATTGCTGTGTGCTCTTTATTTTACTCTATACATTCTATATATGAGTATGAATTTATGTCATGGAAGTATGAATAGAATACAATAAATATTATTGATATCTTTCATTCTCTATGCCTCTTTGATTTATGGTATGGGAGCTACGTATACCTCTTTAATTGAAAATTAAAATAAATAAAATAACATATAAATTTATATAGAAATTTTCAAGATCTAAACAACAATTGAGGTGTGTATTATATTAACAACAATTACGGGTGTATTAATAATTGATATCAGTATAGTATGCATCACATACTTGTCATTGATAGTTAAAGTAACTATATTAACTACAATCACAAAGTGTATTAGCAACTAATGTAAATATATATCATACACTAATCATTAACAACTAAATTAGTTATATTAATAATTATTGTAGTATGCATTAACAACTAAATTAACCCGTGAGGATAGTTTAGTAAATTTATAATTGGATTCTTTTACTGCAAGAGAAATTAATTTAAAAATTTCAAGGGATCTTATAATAATAATTTCTCTTGCATAGGATCTAACTATAATTCTCCTGAAATCCCTCTCCTAATAATTCTTCCAATCTCCAACTTTGCTTCTCCTTCTATGTCTTTCTCACCTTCACACTTTACAACATCAGTACGTCTTACTTCATTAGCAAGGATTCTCATGTATTAGATTTTGAGCCTAAATAGTCAAGAGTGAGAATTATATAGCAGGCTATGATGCACGATGAACCGAATATCCCCATAATATCATAACAAAATATAAAAGGCTTAAGATAATAATAGAAAGTCTCAAGGATTAAAATGAAAGAGAATAGTGTAATATAAGTCTTTCCCAAGTAAAGACCAAATATGAGAATTAAGGTTATTATTGGCCAAATTAAATATTAAATAGTAGAAATAAAAAGGAAACAACTTTTGAGTTTAGACGCAGGTTAGGTCAAAGTGTAATTTTGACAATTATGTTCGAAATTTCAGAAATTCTCATAAATCACAAAAAGAAACACATTTCAGACAAGAGAAGGTAAAGATGAGGAAAAAAACCTCAAAAAATAATTTTATATTATTTTTAGAATATTTGTTAATTAAGTGAAAATTAGACAAATCCATTATCTAAGATATCATAAGCCTCAAATAATTGGAAAAAACCATGAAAATTATTTTGGAATAAGATGGAATTTATAGAATTATTTTGGAGCCTTAGAAGTTGGAATTTTAAGTTTAATAATATTTTAACTATTTTATATACTAAATGGGGAAATTTCTCAAAAATTAAAGGAAAAATAGCTAGGGTTAAAAATTTGATCTGAGAAGATTGGAGAATAAATTTTTGGAAGAGTGGTATGAATTTTATTTGTTAAAAAATATTAAGAAATTAATAACAAATTTCTTTTTTGCTAAGAATTGTATCATTCTATTGGAAATAATCTTAAATAAGAGATATTGTTGAATATTAAATATAGACACTTCTTTCATTAAAAATTTAGTTTCGTATATATATATATATATATATATATATATATACAGAAATTATTCAAAATTTCCTATCATAAGTCCAAAAGTTTAAAATACATCAAGCCTAAGACAGAAATAAGTGCAGAAGGGAGCCGTGGCAGGGTCAACAAGGAGGAGAAGATATTTTATTTGACCCAAAAAGTAAAAGGTAAAAGTAATGGGTAGAATTTGAAATTTTATTCAATATGGTTAATAATTTTGAAAAGTTTAAGGCTAGAGCAGGATCAATTGAAAATATTTGATCAAAATTTCATAAAATTCACATAAATTTACAAAAATTAGAGAACCGTTTTTCAGACCAAATTTGAGACTCAAAGAAGGTAAAAATGAGGGGGAAAACCTCAAAAAGATATATTATGCGTTTTTTAAAATTTTGATTAATTAAGTAAAAAGTAACCAAAATCAATTATCTAAAATATCACAAGTCCTGAAATAATTGAAAAAATAAAGAAAATTTATTTTTGGAGATAGATCGAATTTGAAAAATCGGTCTTCATCCTTAGAAGTTGAAATTAAAGTTAAAGAATATTTTAAGTGTTTTAACCCTTGATGTATAATTTCTCAAAAATTAGAGAAAAATAAATGGGGTCAAAATTTGATATGAGAAAATAGGGGAAATTATTTCATGAGGAAAATGAATTTATGGAAAACTTATATGAAGTTTATTTGATGGGAAATACTAAGGAAACTAATTATGGGATCTAATTCCATATTTGTTGGGAGATCATCCAAAATTCCCTATCGTAAGTCCAAAAAATTTTCATCGTCTTTTGTTTTTAAAAATAAGAACATAAGAATATCTTAGAGTTGCTTCCATTTTTTTTGGTTTAATTAAAATCACACTAGAGTTAGCCACTGAGAGTTATTACCACCACCAAACAAACACCAGTGATCAAATGTGGTTCAATATTGTGATACACACACAATATATATATATATATATATATATATATATATCTTTCACTTTCTAAGGCCTAGGTGAGGGCACATAGATAATGGTTAATTAGGGTTTACTTTAGATATTTAGGGTTAGGATTATTAAGAATATTAATTTATTAGAACTAGGGTTATTTATCTTTTACTATTTTTTTATTATCTTAATAAAATATAATATCTTAGTTATCCTATAATTGTCTTTGTTGTATTAATATTAGAATTATTTTACTATTCTGTAACTCTATAAATCAAGATAGATTTTTGAATTATATTCATCCTAGATTTAACTTGATTAGATTTTGATCTATATTCAAATTAGACTTACTAAGATTTTGAGTTATATTCATATTAGACTTAATCATTAAATAAAAGTTCATATTTTCTCTTCTCATCCTTTCCTTCCATCTTTCCCCTTCATGTTTCACATCAATAATCACCAGGCCACCTTCTTCAAAGGCAAATACATGGAATCCATGATATGACTTTAACAGCTATCATGTCTGTTGAATTTGTACCCCACAAAAAATTAGACATCACCCCTTCCACTATCCATTTATCATAATACATATTATATTATTTGATCTGTCAATCAGATAATATTTTTTATACGTATTCATATCTTCTTTTATAGTGCCTAATAAAGTCAGCAGCCTTCTGACAATTAAAACTCGAATAATCGAAGTATTCTCCGTGATTCAAGGTGTGTTTAGATTAGGAGTAGTAGAAATAACTTTTTCGTCAAATTGAGTAAAAATTAAATAATATAATATGATTTATATTTAAATTGATTTTTATAAAAAAAATGAATTTAGATAACGGAATTTTAGGTTAGTTTACCTAATGGAATTCAATCTATACCTTGTTGATTTTGAGTTATATTCATACTATAGACTTAATTATTAAATAAGAGTTCATATTTTCTCTCCTCCCTCTTTGTCCTTTCCTTTCATCTTTCCCTTTCCTATTTCACATCAATCATTGCTTTGCCCCCTTCTTCCAAAGGCAAATACATTGTATCCATGAGTTTAGGCCTCATCTCCCTTCCTCTTTCTTTTTTTCACTCGACTTTAAATTGCTTATTCACTGTTGGCACATCCCGATAACTTTTTTTTTTAATATTCTCAAATTATCTTAGATAATTTTTTATTTTTTAATAAATATCATTCAAAATCTTTTATATGTATATTTATTAAGAATTTTATCTTTTTATATACATATATTCATTTTAATATCATCATCTTAGTTATCTTAATTTTATGTAGTATTTATTAATATACAATATTATTGATCTTATAACAATGTCATAAATTTTTTCTTTTATCTTATTAGACATTTTTAGATTAGAAATAACTCTAATAATTTTTATCTATTTAAACCACTCATTTAAAATTTCTCTAATAATTTTAGATTGATCTCAAATATTTAAACTCTAAACATGTGTTCGTCTTTATCGTCTTTGTGGACTGAAGCATAGGCCAGGACAAAAGTGGAATCCAAAAAAAATTCCTTTCACAAAAGTCATTGCTATCTATTTCTCAAGTCTCTCAACACGTGACTTGACTGATTAACCAAATCACTGTATAACTTACTGTACATTATATGTCATGTGAAGTTCTCAAAGATTCGATGTTCTCTCCATCGCACCAATCTTTCCTTCCTCTTTCTTAGACTCGTAGTAAGCATAGCTCCTTCATAGGCAATGGAACTTCTCTCTTATTTTTGTTAAATAAGCGACAATGGGACATACCCTTGGCCAAAGGGATTTCTAATACTGTTTTTTTTAAAAAAAACGAAAAACATTTTATAGATATCTATATTTTTTCTCAATTTTCATTGGCTACTTGTGTGTTTTTCTTTCAATATATAGAATGCTGTCGACGGAGTGTGTTATGAGCAGGAATTTTAATTAACGAATATATGTATATTCCTTGTAGAATATCTTGTATGGGAAGCGTTGGCTGAATGGTTCAAAAGACAAAAAGAAAATGGTTGGCCCGTGTTCGAATCCCAGCTGGTGTAGAAGCGTAAGTTATTCTGTGAATTTCCTTTTTCCCTCTGTTCACTTTCACCAAATCCCGACCGCCTCCCCCCATTTTTTTTCCTTGCGAGCAGAGATGGCAGGGCAGCAGCGGGGCGTAGGTAAAGAGTGGCAGAGGTTCAGCGTGCGGCGCGGGAGGAGAGTGCACGGCAAGAGAGGTCTCTACTGTTGTCCTTAAGAAGCAACCCGCCCCGCTCTCCTTCTTTTTCTATCATCTGTGAGGTCGCTGTGAGAGTGAGAGTGGAAGGCAGGAGTGTCGCGAGCTCTGTGAGTTAGGTTCTAACGCAGGTGAATGCTTCTTCCCGTAGACCATCCTCGTAGTCATCGCAGTCACCGGATAGCAGTCGTCCGTCGCCATTCTCTGCTACTGTAGCAATTCTCTGCTACTGTAGCAAGTCTTTGAATTTAATTTCTGTTTTTCTCCGCAGTGGTCGGTTCTGTGGGCGATGTGGGTAAGCTTCTTGAACCATATTCCATACTCATGTTTTTCGGTGTCATCATCATTCCCCATATCTGGATGTTTCTTATAGTTGATAGAAGGAAAGAAGGAAGTGAGAAGCTAGGCTCGGTCATTTTCCTGCTCTGTTCCGTGGTGTTATTGCTGTGAATCCCAAGTGCGGTAACGGTGGTAAGTTTCACCCTTTTTCCTTGTTTTCTCTGTGACCGTGGCTGTTATTGCTTGTGTTGTGGACTGCTGTTTTGGCAATTCCAGATATGGTTTGCTCTGTTAGGAAGGTTTCTGTGGTAATATAGATAATCCATGGTTATCCTGGTTGGTTGCTGCCGTGTGCATATTGTTATGCTGCTGATGTGAATCAATATCGAATGGAGGTTGTGAGCTTGGTTGAAGGAAATACATGAATATATGTGTATGCACTATGGTCACGGTTGCTGTGTGTATTCTGGGTGTGAAGTGTATGTGTTTTTGGGGTATTGTTGCAGGATTGGGCTGAGTCAGGAAATGCTATGTGCATATCAGTATGGGAATGTATTATACTGTCATGGTAAAAAATGAAATCTGCTACTGTGGGGAGGAGATTGGGCATTGTTGCTATTTGCATATAAGCATGAAAGTTGCTTTTAAAATGAAAGAAGAATGTCGATGATTTAGGATTGCTACTGTTATGCATATGCACATAGATACATATGTAAAAATGAAATAGAAAGTTTATGGAGTTGGAGTATTAGAATTAAGTAGTTTGGAGAGGAATTTTGAAAGTTACAAAGTTGTGCAAAGGGTGTGTTCAAGGTTTAGAAATGATTAAGTGTTTGCCTTTATGTTTGGCTGTAGTTTAAAGGTGATCATTTCTATTAGAACTTTGAATAGAATATTAATACTATTTCGGAATACCAGGGGTTGAGAAGTAATCTTGTAGTAAGTGTTTGGTGGGAGGAGTAACGGTTTAGGAGTGTGGCAGGTGAGTGAATAACGTTCCCTAAAATTTATATTTTTCAAATGCATTGTTATTTCAAATGATGAATTTCAATTATGGATTTCGGAAAGCAAGTTTTATGAAAGTAAGGTTTAAATCGTTATAAATGATTTTCTTTCGATTGATTTACAAAAGATTACGATTATGCATGAAAATGGATAAAGAGGCTTTAGAAAAAGATTTGACAGTGAACTGATGTTATTCATGAAATATTTCTATGTGAAGTGCATATGTTTTTACAGTAACTTGATTTTGAATGTTCAGGCTGGGGTTTTTGAATTCAAAGTAGCTTTATCAATGATTATGGTATTTGAAACGATTGAGATTATTTCATGTGAAGTAAACCCCATGCATGATGGAAATGTTTTAGGATGGAATACAGAACGCTGGTTGCTAACAGCAGTACTGTTAGTCCTTGGTGCACCTTGGTTATTCGAGCTCGACAGTTTGTGGCGTAGCCACCAGAATTATTTTGTGGGATTTATTCTCGCGACAGTTTGTGGCGTAGCCACCAGAATTATTTCGTGGGATTTATTCTCGCGACAGTTTGTGGCCTTGAGCCACCAGAATTATTTCGTGGGATTTATTCTCGCGACAGTTTGTGGCCTTGAGCCACCAGAATTATTTCGTGGGATTTATTCTCGCGACAGTTTGTGGCTTCGAGCCACCAGAATGGTTAGTTACCCTCGTGGACTGTGTGTCCACGTCTGTTTTTGTTCTGTTGAAGTCCTACAGAAAGATCATGGTTTTGAAAAGATTGTTTTGAATGAGTTATTTGAAATAGTTATTTCATACTGTTATTTCCCCTGAAATACAAATGTTGACAAAAAAGGTTTGCATTAGATTTCGAAGCGTTATGAAATACATTTTCAATATGATTATGCATTGTTTATTTTTCGCATTCTTTAAATCATGTTTTTGGGACGTTATTTACGAGTAGATTATTTGGCTTCAGATAGTGCAGGTGACCCTAATCCTCCAGCTAAGTGGTAAAGAGCCTCGCTGTTGATCCGAAGCATCATTTGATAAATACTACTTTTGATGTAATTGTTTTTTTAAGAACTTGTATTATTTTGGAAAGGATAATGCTCTGCATAAACCTTAGGAAATATTTCGTATGATTTTGAAAATGCTACGGAAAATTTAAAGATTTTACTTAATGTGCTAGGCTTTCAGGATATAAGGTAGTTATATTCTGTGCCGGTCACGGTCCAAATTTTGGGACGTGACAGAGTGCCAAAAGACAATATAGATCAATAGAACTATTAATCTCACAATTTATTTATTTATTTATTTTCTTTTGACAAATAAACCCCTAAATTTATATATTTGGCAACTAAATATATCCTATATATGTGTGTGGATATATCAAATCTTTATCGTTGTTGTATACTTTATTGCATTATTACAAATTGGGTGCAAATTTTCCAGATTTGTTTTGGCATAATTACAAGCCTAGCAATTTTCACCACTGGTTTTTCTAGCTCGAAATATAGAAAAAAAACAGAAAATTTATTGTATTTTTTTTTTAAATGGAGTCAGTCAATGCCATTTATGATATGTATACATGAATTGATAGTGAAAACTCAAAGAATTTTCAAAATGGGTCCCAATTAACCAATTATAGACCACAAGTGGTAGAAAAATGTTCGATGGATTAACAAAAGCAAAGACTTTCTATTTAATAATTAAATTTATCAATTAGCAATGTCATCTTCGATGTAGTGACAGGATGGACCCGCATCTGCAATAATTTTCTTCCCAACTATAATCGAATTATCCTAAGCGACTAAGTCATAGCAGAAACTTGGGTGTTCAGTGAAGAAACTTGGGTGTTCTGTATGTATATATATATATAGATTAAGAGTACATAATTGAAGAAAGTGCGGGAAGTAAGCATAGCGCAAATGGGGTGTTCAGTGAGAGAACAAGTTTTCTTCTCGGTGATCGTATTCATGATATTATTAGGGTTTAATGGAATAAGTAAGGGGTGCTTGAAAGAAGAGAGAGAAGCTCTTATGAAACTGAAAGAAGCTTTCAATTACCCAAACGGCTCTTCTCTTCCTTCTTGGAATAACCATAACCATTCTGATTGCTGTAGTTGGGAGGGAATCATCTGTGACAGCTCCTCGCAGAGGGTTATAAGCCTTCTTCTGAACTACGTAAGAGCTCCAGAGTTAGAGCACTTCAAGTGGTCGTTGAATGTTTCTTATTTCCTCCCTTTCCAACAACTTCAAGAATTAGAATTATCTGGACATTACTTGTCAGGTCTCCTTCTTCTCCCCACTAACTATTGTATGATTTGTTATTCATGTTCATATGTCGAACATATTTAGGAGTGACTGATGGTATATATTTGTTATTATTGGTGCAGGGCTATTTGGCCAAATTAGGTTGGACAACTTGCAAACTTTGTATCTGGAAAATAACCAGCTCACCGAAATCTGTCACATCCCGAAATTTGGACCGTGACCGGCACAGAATATAAACAACTTCATATTCTGAAAGCCTAAAACCTCAAATGAAACGTTTAAAATGAAACAATAATAAATTACATTTACTACAAACGTTCAAAAACTTCCATAACGTTTTCCAAAATAATTAGAATCTTTTCTAAGAACTATGTGGAGCATTTACCTTCTTTTCAAAATAATACAAGCACTTTCTAAATGTTAATTATATCAAAAGTAGTTTTATAAAAACAACGCTTCGAATTGGTAACGAGGCTCTTCACTGCTCAGCGAAAGGGTTAGAGTCACCTGCATTATCTGAGGCCAAATAATCTACTCGTGAATAACGTCCCAAAAACATGATTTAAAAGATTTTGGAAATAAACAATGCATAAACAAGTTTCAAACTTCTCATATTTCAATGCAAACTTTTCTGTAACCATTTTCTTTCAGGAAAAACAATTTGGAATAACCATTTCAAATCAGTAATCCTTTCCAGACCATAATCTTTCCGTAAACATTATTGTTTCAGAGATACAATTTAAAATAACCATTTCAAATCAATCGTTGTAAAATAATCCTTTCAAAAACTATAATCTTTCCGTCGGACTTTAACAGAATGAGAACAGACGTGGACACACAGTCCACGAGGGTAACTAACCATTCTGGCAGCTCGAAGCTGCTAACTGTTGGTGGCTCAAGGCCACTAACCTTCGCGAGTACGAAATCCACGGTGAAATCTGGTAGGTCAGCCACTACCCTTCGTGAGTACGAAACCCACGGTGAAATCTGGTAGCTCAGCCACTACCCTTCGTGAGTATGAAACCCACGGTGTAATCTGGTAGCTTAGCCACTACCCTTCATGAGTACGAAACCCACGGTGTAATCTGGTAGCTTAGCCACTACCCTTCGTGAGTACAAAACCCACGGTGTAATCCATCGAGCTCGGGTAACCAAGGTGCACCAAGGGCTAACAGTACTGCTGTTAGCAACCAGCGTTCTGTATTCCATCCTTTCTAAAACATTTCTATCATGCATGGGGTTTATTTAACATATAATAATCTCAACCGTTTCAATGCCATAACCGTTGATAAAAACCACTTTGAATCTCAAAAACCCCAGCATGTACATTTGAAATCAAGTTACTGTAAAATCATATGAAATTCGCATAAGAATATATTTCATGAATAACATCAGTTCAATGCAACTTTTGCCAAACTCTTTTCAAAAAGCTTATTCATCCATTTTCATGCATAATCATAATTCTTTTGTAACCCAATCGAAAGAAAATAATTTCTAACGATTTAAACCATAATTTCATAAAATTTGCTTTTCGCAATTTATATTTAAAATTCAACATTTGAAATGACAATGCATTTGAAAATATAAATTTTAGGGAACGTTATTCACTCACCTGGAATACTCCACTAACTAACTCTTGCTTTTAGCTATAGAATATCATTCTCCCCTTTATTATTTTTTTTTCTCCATGTTTTCTGGAAATAAAATGTTCCATCAATGATTACTGTGCATCTCTTAGTACCGAAGACTATTTTCACTATATAATACTTGAAGTATAAAAAAACCACAACCTTTGACTATGAAAACTTTCAAACCTTGCAACCACATTAAATTTGACCAATCTTTACCCAGTTATGTCTATTTGTCCTTATCTCTTATTCCATCATACTTAATGAACATCCATAGACAAATAAATTCATCACACTTCTCAAACTCCCTATTACATAAAGAAATGAGGTTCACTTTTTCCATACCAAGTACTTTCGATTTAATACCATTACTGCAAGATATTTACATACCCATTAACTTCCAATAGCTTCCCAATTCATTTACACATACCTGCATATCAACAGAAATTCCCATCTTCCCTTCAAGCTACTTTACATTACACACTTAATTCAGATTCCACTTAAGACCAAACTATTCTCCAATTTCTTCTTTCACAAAATTCATCCATAATACCATGACATCTCATATCAATTGCTAATTTCATTACCACTTTTACTTATCATCTAAACCTCAACTTTATATATATAAATATCAACCAAGATCACAAGTTACGCACATACATGTACAGCAACAACAGCACCAAGTATAATTTATTGTCCAACTTCTCATGGCAGCAGCAGCCCATGCATATATATATATATTCTATACAATTCAGTGATCAAACAGTAGCTTCAACGTTTGCTAATTTTGTTCTGTTAACGATCAGCATATACTGTTTAAATTCATAGTAGCGCCAGTGTCTCACACACATATATCCAAACAGCAGCCTATATATACTTACCTACAGCAGCAACGTTCACACAACAATTGAGGAAGAAAGCTCCAAAAACTTACCACGCACGGTCTCAAATCCATGGAGATTTCCTCAACTCAAGCATCCATCATTCTTTCTCAATCCAAATGACTAAGCCAAACTGGCGCAACACCCACACAGCAACAGACTTTTGTTCCTCTTTCCTCACGGTTCACCCACATACATACTTAAACAGAACACAGCAATCCAACACCCTGCTTAGACACACGCACAACAGCAGTAACATTTGGCATTTAAGCCTATAAACATATTTACATACACACGGCTTACAATGTCCAAGTCCCCTTACCCCACGACATCACACATACTAAACAGAAAAGGTCGCATAACAACAATCCCTTGTTTCCTCTTTTAACCACATAATTTCTTTTTCACAAATATGATCTTTTAGAACAATTGTCCAAATAGATTTTTTTTCCCAAAACTTGTTCCAAAAGACAATTTCATAAAACTATTCTAAGAAAATTAATTAAAAACATAATGAATCAAGTAAATCATTTGGTAACTTGATCAATGATTTTTTGAAATAAATAGTATTAGCAGCACCAAGCCACCAAAGTTAAGGTTATAACTTATCATATAAGGACATTAAATTTATATACACTTGTTTACCTCTTTATGATCAATTTTTTAATATTTCAATTTCAAATTTTACAGAAACTTCGGAATTCTCTTCAAACTACTCGGAGGATGGTCATCTTCATTCTAATATGTCTCTCATATCTCTACGCTCTTTGCGGACTTTGTCCTTTTTTAACAATAGTCTAAAAGGCCCACTACCACAGCAAGGTATTATTCTTGTTACTTTCTTTAGCATATACAGCTTCATTTTGATTCCAATAAGTAAGGATTTGATTTCCATGGATATGCTAATAGCTTACAGTAGTATTTTTTTATATAATAGTAACTGAATCATATTATTACATATATTCTAGTTTTAGGTTTATGGCTACCCCCTCATAACATAGGTGTTTATTCTAAGAATCGAACCGGAGACTTGAAGAGATCTAATAGAATTTATACTACTAAAACAACTCATTTTTATGGTTTACTATAATTATAATGCATCTTTTCTTAGAGAGAACCCCTATATTATATCCCAAAACACGACTTATCTTAAAAATTTTATGTTGAAATATGTTTAATTTAGGCAAAGTGAACAACAAGGAAAAATATTTCTTTAGATTTAAATGCAAATGTCAAGATAAAAATTATGATTTCTTTCTTGTTTTATATAGCATCTACTTTCTTTTTTGTTATATTAAGAATGATTGAACTCTTGATCTCTCCACCCACACACTCTTGATATCCAAGCCAGCCCAGATGGCTATATATAATCTCCATTTATCTATACTTTAGAAGTAGATTTTTGGCATTAAAGACGCATCCTATCAGTTCAAATTCATTTTTAGGCTTATAACCGAGTTTTATTAGCTCCAATATTTAGTCATAAATTCATTTGAATTGTCCAATTTTACACGTAAATTGGTTTACTACACACGCACCAATTTTTTTAAAAAGAAGTTAGCATCAAATTTAACCTATCGCTTAAAGTTTTACTTCTTATTCTCTCCAAAACCATCACTTATATCATAAAAAGGACCAAGGCCCAAAAGGGAAAAAAATAAAGTAGTCACTTAAAGAATTTAATAAAAAATGCATATGTTGCAGGAGGCTTATGCAATTTGAAGAATCTCAAACTGTTATCTCTTGCCCAGAACATGTTTGAGGGATTCCTTCCACCATGCCTCAGTAATTTGACGTCTCTCCTTCAACTTGATCTTCAACACAATGGTTTTGAAGGAACCTTCCCTTCCTCGCTCCTTCATTCTCTAAAGTCCCTTAAATTCGTTTCCTTAAACGAAAACTACTTCACGGGCATAGCATCGTTTTCTATGTTTTCCAACCACACCAACCTTCAAGTCTTCACAATGTCTTGCTCTAATAACCCAAACCTCAAGCTTGAAACAGAAAAACCCAATTTATCCCTTCCTTCCAATTAAAGATTTTCAGCGTCGTCAAATGCAGCATGAATGAAGCAAGCAACCAAAGAATTATACCCTCTTTTCTTCTTCATCAATATGATTTGAGAGTTCTAGAACTTTCCGGTTTGAACGTTTCAGGAAATTTCCCAAACTGGCTTTTGACAAACAACACCAAATTGGTTTCTCTTTATGTCGACCACAACCTCATGACTGGTCCCTTTCGGCTTAACTCCACCTCAAGATTGGGCAAGGTACGGGCAACCTTGTTTAATGTGAGGCAACCTCTTTCAATGTGTGGGCACATTTGTTATCTGTGGATCTAAGCAACAACAACTTCAAAGGAAAAGTACCAAATGAGATTAGTAAGAGTTTAGAATTAAGAATGTTGGAGTTAAGTGCAAACCAACTACATGGGGAAATGCCTAGTTGGATTGGAAACTTTAAGCATTTGGGTTATCTCATTTTATCCCAAAATTTTATGGCAGGTCCAGTACCAGAAAGCTTTTGCAATTTAGTTGAGCTTACATATCTAGACCTTTCACAAAATAGATTCAATGGCACTTTGCCAAGCTGCCTAAATATGCCATCATTGAGGTACATGCATTTACAAAGCAATGATTTTATGGGACCCATACCTTCTGTTTTGGCCAAATCTCCCTTACTGTTAACTTTGGATTTGACAAAGAATAGATTTTCAAGTCATATTCCGAGGTGGTTCAAGTCAATGTTGAATATAAGGGTCCTCCTCCTCAAGGGAAACAAACTCGAAGGTTTCATTCCTTCGGAAATGTGTGAGCTGAAGAATATAAGCATATTGGATCTTTCACAAAACAAGCTTTTTGGAGGGATACCATATTGCTTGAATAACATTACATTTAGAAGCAAAGATGAGATGGGTCCAATCACACTAGGAAAATATTTTGTCCCCTGGTCTACAAAAGTTTCGATATTTGACATCAATCACACAAGTGGGGAGCTTTTTCAAGGTGAACTTGAAAGAAGTTTTTCAGAGTACAAGGAACAAGAAGTGAACTTCATGTCAAAAAGCAGGTATGAATCATATGAAGGAAATATATTAGATCTTATGTCTGGCCTAGATCTCTCAAATAATCAATTTTCTGGTGAAATCCCTTTACAAATGGGATACCTAGACACTATCCATACAATAAGTTTGTCACACAACTATTTGAGAGGCCCTATTCCTGAAACATTTTCTAACCTTAAACAGATAGAGAGTTTTGATCTTTCATACAATAAATTGGCGGGTCATATTCCTTCCCAACTTATACAGTTGTATTCTTTATCTGTCTTCTTAGTAGCTTATAATAATTTATCTGGTATGGCACCTGCCATGAAAAATCAATTTGGAACTTTTGACTCAAGTTGTTATGAAGGGAATACTTTTCTTTGTGGTCCACCTCTACAGCACAAGTGTTCATCTATTGATAAACCATTAGGGAGAAACAGACAACCATATCATTCAGAAGATTGCTTCCGAAATGCCTTCATATTTAGTTTTGCAGGAGCATTTGGGGTCTTCTTTCTTGGTGTCATTTCCATTATGTATCTCAACTCTTACTTTACTATATATTAGATGTGAATTCATAGAGAATTTGACAAAATATTTGCATGGGTATAAGTAAGGAAAAAGCCATTTTGTTCATAGATGTTGATCATCTTACTGATGGTGAACTCTAAAATTACAATTTTGTCCATGATGCGAATGGAAATTGTACTGAAATATTCATCCTATTTCTGGTCACGCTCTACGCTGTAATATAATGTCTCTCACATGATAAACTCATGAATAACCTAAACATTTATGACGAAAATGCATACAAATGCGAGATTAAAATCTTTTTAACATGATGTTCCGATTAATTTTTTTCCCTAAATTTCTTAATATTTTAATATTAGTATCATTTGTTTTTCCAAAATCTCATTATTTTTGTTTCATAGTACCTTTTAAAAAAATTATCCATGTTAGTAATTTGAATATAGAATAATAGTTTATGATAAATGCTAGTTATCGATCATACATATATCACTAAAAATTAACAAGTCAATTTGACTACTTTCACTTTTAATTATAAGTTACTTTCAAGATGTTAATAAAAATAATAAAAATTTTAAAACTCATTAATTCATTTTAAAGATTTAATAAGTTTTTTTTGGGACTTATCTATCTATATTTAATATTACTAAAAATTAACTAGTCCGATTGGTAAAACTATAAGCCCACAATGAGAAAATTTTGTTACCTTCAAGTAATTATTGTAATTGCATATTTAGAGCTTAAACACAAAACTACTAGTTAAACTAGAATAACCCACGACCAATCGACCCAAACACTTGGTGGTAGATTTAATAAGTTTCCAACTTTGGATTTATTAAATATACCTACTTTAAAAATTAAATCATAAAATTGTAGATTTGTAATAGTTTAGTGGGCTGTAAAAAGGGAAATTTATGGTAAAATAATAATTGCAAGCAACAAAATTAGGAAGAAAATTATTCTCTCCCTACTCTATAAAAACAATTATATTTCGTTATTTATACGAAATGTTATGATTATCACACTACCGACAATTCAAGATGAGATATATAAATAATTAGTGGGTCTCATACGGACATGGAATCCACACGATGTGAGTGTACTTTTTATCCTTTCACCGTACTACTCATCACGTTAATAATTCAATAATCAATTAGGGTTTAGCGAAGGAGATACTCCTTCACGAGGGGAATCTATATTCAAATCCCCAGAAGAGGTGTTCACATATGATTTATCTTCAATAAGAGGGTACCTATGTTTAAGAAAAAATAATTGAGCAATTAAGAAAGATTTTATAAAGAGTCATCAGAAACGGATAAAAGCATTGATAAGACCCAAAACTAATTGTTTCCCTTAGTCTTTAGCTGCTATTATGCAATTCCGTGCTAAAAAAAAATCAACAATAACAACAAGTCTTATCTCATTAAATGGGGTCAGTTACATGGATTATAAGATACCATTGTGCTCTATTAAAAACTAAATCAAAAGGTAAAAAAACATTATAGTGGAAAAACAACAGAGAAAAATAAAAAGATGGACTATGGGGTAGACATATGACAAAAAAATATTTGATTTATTACATTCTTTAATTATTTTAAGAAATACGTTTTATAAAATTAAGTTTACCCTTGTGGTATAACTCTTGCTATCACTGGCCACAGACAAGCCATTGTCCCCATCTTTGCTATCCAGGCTGAGTTACCTGTTTGGCTGAAGAAAGGGGACTGAGTTCCTTGCTAATCAACCTTTATTATGAGTTAAATAGATGCGAAAGTATTGAAAAATTTTGACAAGTAGTTCACTCCGTGTCACGGCCCTATTTTTGGACCGTGACCGGCACAGAATATAAATACATCATATTCTGAAAGCCTAGCATTTTAAGTAAGACCTTTAAATTTTCCATAGCATTTTTCAAAATCATACAAAATATTTTCTAAGGTTCATGCAGAGCATTATCCTTTCTAAAATAATAAAAGTTCTTAAGAAGCAATTACATCAAAAGTAGTATTTATCAAACGAAGCTTCAGATCAACAGCAAGGCTCTTTACCGCTCAGCTGGAGGATTAGAGTCACCTGCACTATCTGAAGTCAAATAATCTACTAGTGAATAACGTCCCAAAAATATGATTTAAAGAATGCGGAAAATAAACAATGCATAATCATATTGAAAATGTATTTCATAATGCTTCGTAATCTAATGCAAACCTTTTTGTCAACATTTGTATTTCAGGGAAAATAATCTGAAATAACCATTTCTAATCAATCGTTGAAATAACCATTTCTTTCAAAACCATAACCTTTCTGTAGGACTTCAATAGAACAAAAACAGATATGGACACACAGTCCACGAGGATAACTAACCATTCTGGTGGCTCGAAGCCATAAACTGTCGCGAGAATAAATCCCACGAAATAATTCTGGTGGCTCAAGGCCACAAACTGTCACGAGAATAAATCCCACGAAATAATTCTGGTGGTTATGCCACAAACTGTCGCGAGAATAAATCCCACGAAATAATTCTGGTGGCTATACCACAAACTGTCGAGCTCGAGTAACCAAGGTGCACCAAGGACTAACAGTACTGCTGTTAGCAACCAGCGTTCTGTATTCTGTCCTAAAACATTTCCATCATGCATGGGGTCATTTTCACATGTAATGATCTCAATCGTTTTAAATACCATAATCATTGATAAAGCCACTTTGAATTTCAAAAACCCCAGCATGAACATTCAAAATGAAATTACTGTAAAACGTATGCAATTCACATAGGAATATTTCATGAATAATATCAGTTCACTGTCAAATCTTTTTCTAAAGCCTCTTTATTTATTTTCATGCATAATCGTAATCTTTTGTAAATCGATCGAAAGAAAATCATTTCTAACGATTTAAACCATAATTTCGTAAAACTTGCTTTTCAACATTCATATTTAAAATTCAACATTTGAAATGGTAATGCATTTGAAAATGTAAATTTTAGGGAACATTATTCACTCACCTGTCACGCTCCTAAACCGTTACTCCTCCCACCAAACACTTGCTACAAGATTACTTCTCGACCCCTGGTATTCCGAAATAGTATTAATATTCTATTCAAAGCTCCAACAGAAATAAATCACCTTGAAACTACAGCCAAACATCAAGGCAAACATTTAATCATTTCTAAACCTTGAACACACCCTTTTTCACATCTTTGTAACTTTCAAAGTTCCTCTCCAAACTACTTAATTCTAATACTCCAACTCCATAAACTTTCTATTTCATCTTTACACATGTATCTATGGGTATATGTATAATAATAGAAATCCCAAATCATCGACATTCTTCTTTCATTCTGAAAGCAACTTTCATGCTTATGTGCAATTAGCAACAATGTCCAATCTACTCCCCACAGTCGCAGATTTCATAATTATCATGCAGTATAATACATTCCCATACCTAAATGCACATAGCATTTCCTGACTCAGCCCAATCCTGCAACAATACCCCCAAAAACATAAACATTACACACCCAGAATACACACAGCGACAGCGACCACCGTGCGTACACATATACTCATGCATCTGTTTCAACCAAGCTCACAGCCTCCATTCAATATTGATTCACATCAGCAGCATAACAGTATGCACACAGCAGCAACAAACCAGTATAATCATGGATTATCTATATTACCACAGAAACCTTCCCAACACAGCAAACACAACAGTCCATAGTCACAGAAAGAACAAGGAAAAAGGGTGAAACTTACCACCCTTACCGCACCTGGGATTCACAGCAACAACACCACGGAACAAAGCAGGAAGATGACAGTGCACAGCATCAATCCACTCCCTCTAACACTCACGACAACGGCCTAAAACAGAGCAGCGGTGATGGCACTGAACAGAAATGAGTGAGCTCTGTCACTCAGCAACCGCTTAAGAGGAAAGAGGGAGTTGAATACGAAATGTGAACTAGGGAGCTTACCACTTCACTAACCGAACGGATCATGACAGAAACCAGTCGGGAAATGGAATTAACGACTTGCTACAGTAGCAAACGATTTGCTACAGTAGCACAAAAATGGTGCCGGACAGAAGCTACACAGCGACGGCGCTAATCTTGAATGTGGTCTACTGGAAGGAGTATTTACCAGCGCTACAGCTAGAACACCGAACCCGCGGCACTCCTGCGCTCACCACTCAAACTCTCGCTGTCACCGCAGCCTCGTTGACGACAAAAAGGAAGGGATTGGGCGGAATGCTTCTTAAAGACGTCCAGCCGAACTTCCGTGCCGTGCACTCTCCTCCCGCGCCGTAAGCTGAGCTTTTGCCGTCCAGCACCTAACCCGCACTGCTGCCCTGCTGTCGCTGCTCGCAGGAAGGAAAAATGGAGGGAGAAAATCAGAGGTTCGGTGAAGAAATGACCAGAGGGGCAAAAGAGTAATTTCACACGTCTGAGGAAAAAAGAATTTCACTTCCGCTTTCGCTGCGACTCGAACACTGGCCAAACGTTTTTCCCTTTGCCTCTTGAACCATTCGGCTAATGCTTCCCATACGAAATATTCCACCATAAATATACATATAACCGTTAATTAAAATTCATAATCATAACACTCCGGCCACCACATTAATTTCCTCTCTGATACAATCTGGCTTTTCATATTCCCTTCAAAGGTGAAGATGGGTAGAAATGTACGTAGTGATATCTTTATAAATAAGTTCTATGACTTTTGACATTTTAGATCGTTCATTGAAACTGTTATAAATAACACTTTCCATATCAGATAAAAAGCACGTAATTAAACGGGCACGTAATGATTTCATATCATTTCGTGTCTAATTCCTTTTTAAGTTAAAACTCGAATGAAAATAATAAAAAAAAACTTGGACAAGTCCTTAATGCAAATAAAAACTTGTTTCATGGGAAATTGTCCTTATCAATAGATAAAGGAAGTCGAATAATTTTGATTCCATAATATATGGATATAAAATACTAATTGGTAAGAAACTATTAAAATGACATTTTCGGAGAAATTTCCTTTGGAGTTTCTTTATAAGATGACTCAACAACCCCATATTCACAGCACATTAATTCACATACTTTTCTTTGGAATAAAATATAATGAATGTTTTGAAGCTTACTTGGTAGAAGAGTTATTCCAACTATTTTAAAAACTAAAGTAACTTCTGAAAATTGCTATTTTGTTGGAATATTAATGAGTTTGTATCAGATATAAAGATTTAGGCTATATATGTAGCATTTTGTTTGTAAGGATTTTTCCTCCATTATATTTTTAAAATCTATAAGCTTACGTTCTAAACAAAGAAAATTAACTCTCTTTACAGTCGCTCCTTGCACATCATTCATTGATGGCCCATTAATTATTACAATCTCGTTGCTTCTAACCAATTACACAATTTTTCAAAGTCACTGACAAGCGACAACTTCAAAGAAATTTCCAGTGGCCATAATGATACAATCCAATCATTCAAAGAGTAAAGACAAATGGGCATAATAATTCATGTTTCCCTTGGACCACAATTCATGACCGGTAGATTCATAGAGGTTCTCCAATGGGAGAATTATAGATAGGAACCAAATAATGAAATTAATTATCTATAGGATTCTCTAATTTATTAAACTATTCGTAATAATTTTTATTATTCCTACTACTACAAAATTAACCTTTAGTAGCATATATATGGTAGTATTTCCTAAAACCGCTACCAAAATCTATTATTAGCTAGAGACTTAGCAAACAAATATGTCTAATCTTGGCTGTTGCTTGAGACGTCTAAAAAGAAGAGAGTCAGATCACTTAACATTAAAATCAATAGTTGATATTTCACCTTATAACAAAAAAATGTTATTTATTTAAATCACGAAACAATAATAGAAGACTTATTAACATGATAGAAGACTATATAAATGAGTGGGAACTACATTCCATAGGTATATGCTCCTTATCGTGTTGGACCAACCAAATAGAATTTGGACAATTCAAAGTAAATTTAATATTGTGTTAATATTTTAAATAATTTTTACTTTACTAGTTGTGAAATTCTAAATAAAAGTAATTTTATAATTTGCGCTTTTTCTAAAAAAATTACGAATTTGTAACTACAAATCAAGAATGTCCAATTAGATCAAGAAAATCTAGATGTCCCCGTTCATTTTTCTTCGTCTCATGCTCTTCCCTTTTGTAAGAATCAAGAAAAGATAGGGAAGAAAAGACAAAAAAAACCTCTATCGTCTGGTAGGCTAATTGGGAAAGACTACGTGAAAAGATATGTTGGAAAGAAGAAATAATTAGGTACATAGGAAGAAATACCTCTTTGGTTATTAATGCAATACCTATTTATCTAGTTTAAGCGATTAATGAACTTAAATTAATTAATTATAATATATGTGATATGATTGTATTACCAATATATAATCTATTATTATATAATTCAATTAATCTATTATTGGCCCCCCGAAGTGTTATTCCCCAATAGTTAAACAATGCCATTGAATATATGGTTGAAAATATACTCCCATTACGTTGGACTCACCAAGCAAAAGACAAATATGCCTTATCTCTGCATTGCCCAATGGAAAACGGAGGCGTGGTTGAAACGGGTGAAGAAATTGACTTGAGCTAATTAGAGTGTGTTTCTCAAAACCATGGTTTTGGGGAGAGAAATATGGTTTTGACTTTTGAGAAAAATTATCCAAACACCTCATAAAATTCAATAATTGATTATCTATGTCAAAACTATAATTTTGCATGAAGCCAATTTTTTTCACTTTTTCAAAAACTATTCTCACTAAAATCACTTTTTTACAAAAAACAATATTCTGTAAAAGCTAATCCAAATACACCCTTGGACAATTTCATTAAAATATTTTTTTCTATAAATTTGTAGTAGACTATATAATACGTTCATATCAAGCTGCAAATCAAAGAAATCTTTCAACACTATTTCATCCATTAATTAGGTTTAGTGTTTTTTTTTGCTCCTCTCTTAGATTTAAATTCAATGAAATGAATTCAATGACCGAGTGCCAAGGGAGGTGTTTTGAAAAGCTTTGAAAAAGAAGGGTGTACGCATGGTATATATCAAGGCAATAAAATATATATATGAGGAGGTAACAACTAGTGTAAGAATGGCTGGAGACGAAACAAAAGATTTTTCTATAATGATTGATCTACATCAAGGATTATCCTTGAGTCCTTATTTATTTAATCTAGTAGTGGATGTTCTAACTAAGTTTATTCAAGAAGAAATCCCTAAATACATACTTTTTGCGAACGATATAGTTCTTGTTGCAGAGTGAAGAGAAGAGATTAATTTTAAACTTGAGGTGTGAAGAATTACTTTAGAGTCGAAGGGTTTTCAGCTTAGTAAAAGTAAAACTGAATATATGCACTATAATTTTGATAAGAGGCAAATCAGAAGTAATTTAGAGGTCAAATTGGGAGATCAAGCTATTCTACAAATAGATAAGTTCAATTATTTGGGATCAATTATACAAAATGATAGTGAAATTTTGGAGGATGTTAATCATAGAATTCAGGCTGGGTGGTTTAAATGGAGAAAGTCTATTGGGGTTATATGTGATCGGAAAGTACCAGATAAAGTAAAAGAAAAATTTTATTACACTACTATAAGACCAGCAATGCTTTATGGAAGTGAATGTTGGGCTTTAAAAGAATAGCAAGAATATAAAATTAGGGTAGTTGAGATGAGGATATTGAGATGGATATGTGGACATACAAGAAAAGATAAGATTCGTAATGAACAAATACGGAAAAGAGTTGGAGTGGCACCTATTAAAGAGAAATCGGTAGATAATCGTCTTACGTGATTTGGACACGTGCAAAGAAGGTCAAGGGATGCGCCGGTGAGGAGGGTGGATCAAACAATATGAATTTCGATTAAAATAAGTAGGGGAATGCCAAAGAGAACGCTCAACGAGATCATTGAGTGGGATTTCCTAGTCAATAATCTATATAAGGATTTAGTTTTTGATAGAGTACAATGGCATCGTATGATCCATGTAACCGACCGCATTTAATGGGATAAGGCTTGTTGTTGTTGGGTAAAAGATGCATCCACTATTCCAATTAATTTTGGTAGAGCAATTAATATCTAAAAGTATTTAAGGGTTTAATTAGTATCATAAATTATTTTTTGGTACAATTAGCATCTTCCACTAATAGATTTCAAACTTCAGTCTGAACCCCTTGTTACGAGTCTTTCATTGGAAGGGTGACTTTGAAATAGGGGCCTTATAAGCTTTGGCTTCCTTAATTCCAACAGCTAATTTTTAGGGCGTATCTCCGAAGGACTTCTGGTCGTTATAATGGTGCTCTCGTTGAGCTGCCTTAAAAGAGGAGCCTTATAAGCATTGGGTTTCCCAACTCTAACAGCTAGCTTTTAGAGTATATTTCTCTCAAGGACTTGTACCCATTATAATGGTGCTCTCGGTGAAGTCCTACATTGGGTTTGTGACCTTAAAAGAGGGGATTTATAAGCGTTGGGTTCATCAACCCCAACAACTAGCTTATTGGGTGTGGTTCTTTCAAGGACTTGTATTCATTACATCCCTCCGCCTACACATTTTTTTACATGACATTATTTAAAATTTCACCTGTTTAATTATTTATGAACAAAAATTTCACCCCTACCTAATCGTGATTGTTCCTCTGCCAATACCACTCCAATGACCCTCTCAAGCTTCCCTACTATGTCAACAACTTTCCTTCACATCAATGTTTTTTATGCCATTCTATTCCCAATGGCCATCTTTGTTGAAGAGTTCATCTTTGTCGATGAATCTCTCCTCTCTAGTCCTCGTACGCACAAGGGAGCAAATTTAGAGCCCTAAATATCTCATCTTCTCTTCGTCATATGCAAATGGGTTGACATTTCTGAACCCTAAATGCTAAATTGATTTTCGCTCTTCCTCATTCTCAATCACTTTCATTTGCCAGATAAATAATGATGTGTAAAAAAATCTTAAGTGGAGGGGTTTAGAGTGAAGTTTGAGATCTGTGAGTGGAAAGTACTAATTGCACCCAAAAAATTTTCGAGTGCTGATTACACCATAAAAAATATTTAGGGTGTTAATTAATTAAACTACCAAAATTAGTTTGGGGCATTGAATGCATCTTTATCATTATTATTTCTGCTTATTTTGTTTTGAAAATATTCATGTACAAGAAATATTATATACAAAGGTTATGCTTCAATTTATTATACGCAGGTCGAAGTTAATCTTGCAGGAATAATGCCTAAGATTAAAATAAAGAAAACTTGTTAAAAATTATCCTATTGATTTTTTTTTGTGAGAAGAACCTAAATAGTACATTACCGTTACTTTTAGTGTATAAAAATTTATTAGGTTCTCCTCATCAAAAAAATTTCAATGAAGATAGTCTACCATATATATATATTCAATGAAGATAGTCTATCTTGATTGCAGTTTATACTTACTTGCACGTCTTAGATTTGGTGCAATTTTTTTAGATTTTTTCGGTAGAATTCCAATCTCTGTAATAATCCATGCAAATAGCAATTTGCATTGTATTGCGGGGTTCTCTAGATCAAAAAAGAAAAAAGAAATCTTAAGAAAAATTTATTGTAATTTTATTGGAAAAATGGAGTCAGTAATGACATTTTATGATATGTGTAGATGAATTGATGTGCCACGAATAAAGGTTTGTGGCGTCATCTTATTATAAAGATGTTATGATCAGGAATTTAGTTAATATATATGTATATTCTTTGTAGAATATTTCGAATGGGAAGTGTTAGCCAAATGGTTCAAGCGGCGAAAGGAAGCACATTCGGCCAGGGTTCGAGTCGCAGCGAAAGCGGAGGTGAATTGTTTTTTTCTCAGACGCGTGAAATTACCATTTTGCCCCTCTGTCTATTTCCACCGAATCCTCTGCTTTTCTTCACCATTTTCCTTCTTCCTTCCTGCGAGCCGCGAACAGAGACGGCAGGTTGCAGCGTGGGTAGGTGCGGGACGGCAGAAGCTCAGCGTGCGGCGTGGGAGAAGAGTACACGGCACGGAAGCTCGGCTGGACGCCTTCAAGAAGCATTCCGCCGATCCTTTCTGGTTCCATCGACAGTGAGGCTGCGGTGAGAGTTAGAAATGCAAGGTGCAGGCGTGTCGCGAGTGCAGTGAGTCAGGTTAGCGCCGGTAAACACTCATTCCGGTGGACCACATTCACAGTGAGCACCGTCGCCGTGTAGCTTCGGTCCGACACCATTGTCGTGCTACTGTAGCAAATCCATTGCTACTGTAGCAAGTCTCGGAGGTCCAGTTTCAGCTGCTTTCGGCGAGTGATTCCGTGGGTAAGCTTCTTAAACCGATATCCGCATTCAAACCTCTTTTCTTCTGGCTTGTTATCGTGCGCATAGAGCTCACTCTGTTCGGGTTGTATCGTCGGTACTCCCCTGTTTTCCGAGTCGCAGAAAGGCTTAACTCGGTAATTGGTGGCACTGGTCGTAGGTGGGTTCCAGCTTCTGTGTGCTGAGCCGTTCCTTGCTCCCTGCTGTGTTGTCTGTGAACTACTTCTGGCAGCCGAAAGGTATGTGTTCTGTGGTAATGTGAGAAACAGAGTTGTGTATGTGACGTCGGTGATGATGGTCACTGGTTTGGTTTGATAGTTGTATGCGTGGGCTAATTGGTGCGTTGTGTATGAATATGTTAAGCCATTGTTCTGTCAAGGCCGCTGTCCCAAGAAATGATTTATGTTGTTGTTGGAAACGATTGTATATGTGCATTATGTTTGTTAGGCTGTGGAGATATATATATGTGGATGCGTGTGTGCGGTGGCGTTAGTTGACAGTATAAGGGGGGACTGAGAAAATGTATATGAATGTTCTTATGCCTGTGTTGCTAAAGTTGCTGTGGATACATGGGTTGGGAATGTATTACTGTCATGATAAATATGAATCTGCTGTGGGTATTTGCGAATTAAGGAAAGAAGAAAGGATTGGAGAATTGTACTGTTATGCGTATGTATATGTATGCGCTGGGTATGCATGCAGTGTGAAGGTATATATGTGTGTATGTGGTCATGCTGTCAAAGGGAAGAGGAGGCAGAAGCATGCCATAGTGGGTTGTGTTGAATTGAATGGAAAGATTATATTGATATAGCTTGCTGTGTGGTGTTTTCAAGTGATGAATAATTATATTAAAGAAAATGAGTTGGAATGTTAGGTTAAAGATACTTTATTTCTGTTGGAACTTTAGTTAGAATGTTAAAATGCTATTTCAAAATACCAGGGGATTTAGAAAGGAAAGCAATTGAAGTGGTTGGACTGAAAGAGTAGCTGTTTAGGAGCGTGGCAGGTGAGTGAATAACGTTCCCTAAAAATTTACATTTTCAAATGCATTGTCATTTCAAATGTTAAATTTCAAATATGAATTTCGAAAAGCCAATTTTATGAAAGTACAGTTTAAATCGTTAGAAATGATTTTCTTTCGATTAATTTACCAAAGATTACGATTATGCATAAAAATGGATAAAGAAGCCTTAGAAAAAGTTTTGACAGTGAACTGATGTTATTCATGAAATATTTCTCTGCGAAGTGCATATGTTTTTACAGTAACATGATTTTGTATGTTCATGCTGGGGTAACAGAAATTCAAAGTGGGTTTATTAATGATTATGATATTTGAAACGATTGAGATATTTACATGTGAAAAGGACCCCACGCATGATGCAAACGTTTAGGACGGAATACAGAACGCTGGTTGCTAACAGCAGTACTGTTAGTCCTTGGTGCACCTTGGTATTCGAGCTCGACAGTTTGTGGCATAGCCACCAGAATTATTTCGTGGGATTTATTCTCGCGACAGTTTGTGGCATAGCCACCAGAATTATTTCGTGGGATTCGTTCTCGCGACAGATAGTGGCTTCGAGCCACCAGAATGGTTAGTTACCCTCGTGGACTGTGTGTCCACGTCAGTTTTCGTTCTGTTGAAATCCTACAGAAAGATCATGGTTATAAAAAGATTGTTTTGAATGAGTTATTTGAAACAGTTATTTCCTACGGTTATTTCCCCTGAAATACAAATGTTTACGAAAAGGTTTGCATTAGATTATGAAGTGTTAAGAAATACATGTTTAAGATGATTATGTATTGATTATTTTCCGCATTCTTTTAAATCATGTTTTTGGGACGTTATTCACGAGTAGATTTTTGGCTTCAGATAGTGCAGGTGACCCTATTTCTCCAGCTGAGCGGTAAAGAGCCTTGCTGTTGATCCGAAGTTTCATTTGATAAGAACTACTTTTGATGTAATTGCTTCTTAAGAACTTTAATTATTTTGGAAAGGAAAGTGCTCTGCATGAACCTTAGAAAATGTTTGTATGATTTTGAAAAATGCTATGGAGAAATTAATGGTTTTACTTAAAATGCTAGGCTTTCAGAATATGATGTATTCATATTCTGTGCCGGTCACGGTCCAGAAATAGGGACGTGACAGTTTGGTATCAGAGCCAAAGTTTTTCTATGGTTAAGCAGAGCAGAGATACTTCGGTGGGGTCTCAATTATCGTTATGAACCCGGGCATAACTATAATTGTGGCATCTCTGAAGATCTCTAAGAAAAATTCAAAAGTGGTATTTTCCTATTATTTCAGAAACGTATTTATTTAAAAACTGAAGATTTTCTATGTTTTATGAATAGTTAAATGCCGCCTAGACGAGTTCAGTCTAGAGGGAGCTCTAGGGCTTCGGATCAAGGCTCTGCTCAGCGAAGTGATTTGCCTCCTCGAGGCCGAGGACAGGGTCGTAGGGGTGCTAGGGTTCGGGGAGGTCGACCCCTTAGACCTCTTCAGGAAATTCTATCTGAGGCAGAACCATCTCACCCACAGTCTCCTGAGATCTCTACGTCCTCTAGGCACGAGACTCCAGTAGGAACACCCCAGGTTATAGAGGAAGAATCCATCGCAGTTAGGCTATCAGAGTTTATAAAGTTGGATCCTCCGAAGTTCTCAGGGTTTGACTCTCGAGAGGAACCCATTGAGTTTCTGGAAGGAATTGAGAAGAGATGCCGGGCTTTGAGATGTTTAGATGTGCAATACGTAGAGTTTGCCTTGTTTCGACTTGAGGGGATTGCGAATGCGTGGAGTAAGACGGTACCAGGATTTCAGGGGGATAGAGTATCATTATTGTCATGGGCAGATTTTAAGGATCTTTTCCTAAAGCGTTTTCTTCCCCAGAGCAAGAAGGATGCTAGAGTTAAAGAATTTCTTCTGTTGAAGTGTACTTCGGGGATGTCTGTGGCCGAGTATGACAGAAGATTTACAGAACTTTCATCGTATGCATCTACCTTGATTCCGTCGGAGAGGGATAGAATCGGTAGGTTTATACAGGGATTACCGATACATATTCATGATGCTGTGGCCCCGATGCTAAATCATTTTGCTTCTTATGCTGATGTGGTTGACTGTGCTTTGAGAATTGAGTTGAGGCACATGGAAGAAGAAGGGGTTTCTAAGAAGCAGAAGACTGGGAACGAAAGGTTCCAAGGATCATTTAAGGGTAACCGCCCTCAGGGCCAACCCTCGTCAGCTGATATGCGGCCAGTGCCCAGATCTTATAGATCTTCTGTGGGCATTCCTGATTCAGGACCGAAGTTTGGAGGTACTAAACCTCAGTCTGGGGGGAGCCAGACTAGTTATTCCAGGCCTACCTGTAATATGTGTGGGAAGCACCATTCAGGGGTTTGTCTGAAGTCCTTGGGGGTGTGTTATGGTTGTGGACAGCCGGGTCACATGAAGAAAGAGTGTCCGTTTGCTCAATCAGCCTCGAGTTATGGATCAGCTAGACCTTCTCCCCACCCTACTACTTTTGCAGCTCCGTCTGTAGGAGCAACTTCTGCCTCTATGGGTAGAGGTACATCAGGACGACCTCCAAAGAAGAGAGCACAACCTTCAGGCCAAGGTCAAGCTAGGGTTTACGCAATGACAAGGCAAGATGCTCGGGCTTCCAATGCTGTGGTCACAGGTATTATCTCTATATGTTCTCAAAAGGCTTATGCATTGTTTGACCCTGGTTCGACACACTCTTATATTTCAAAATATTTTGCTAAGATGATGGATAAGAATTCAGTTAGACTTGATTGTCCTTTCACTGTGGCTACCCCTGTTGGGGAATCTTTGTCAGTTTCACAAGTGTACAAATCTTGTGAAGTGTCTGTTGAGGGTAGAGAAAGTTTTGTCGATTTGATGATACTTGATATGATAGACTTTGATGTCATACTGGGCATGGATTAGTTAGCTTCATGTTATGCTTCGGTGGATTGTCACCTGAAAGTGGTAAAGTTTAACTTTCCAGGTGAAACTTCGTTTGTGTTGTTTGGAAACGAAGTAGATAAGCCAACAAACTTAATCTCTGCTTTAAAAGCCCAGCAAATGTTGGCAAAAGGTTGTCAGGGATTTTTGGCAGTAATCCAAGATGTTGATAGGCCTATTGTCAGCTTAGACCAAATTCCTATTGTTCAGGAATTTCCTGATGTTTTTCCGGAGGAATTGCCGGGGTTACCCCCAGATCGAGAGATAGAATTTAGTATTGACGTCATTCCTGGTACGCAGCCAATTTCTATTCCGCCCTATAGAATGGCGCCGTCTGAGTTAAGGGAATTAAAAAGTCAGTTGCAAGAATTGCTAGATAAGGGGTTCGTACGACCTAGTACTTCTCCTTGGGGTGCACCAGTGTTATTTGTCAAGAAGAAGGATGGATCGATGAGATTGTGCATTGATTATCGACAGCTTAACAAGGTGACAGTAAAGAACAAGTACCCGTTGCCGCGCATCGATGATTTGTTTGATCAGTTGCAAGGAGCGCAGTACTTTTCAAAAGTAGACCTGCGATCAGGGTATCATCAGTTGAAGATTAAGAAGGAAGACATTCCAAAAACAGCATTTAGGACTCGTTATGGTCATTATGAATTTTTAGTAATGTCCTTTGGTTTGACAAATGCTCCTGCGGCATTCATGGATTTAATGAATCGAGTATTCAGAGAATTCCTGGATAAGTTTGTGATCGTGTTCATTGATGATATCCTGGTTTATTCCAAGAGTGAGGAAGAGCATGAACATCATTTGCGGATAGTGTTGCAGAGATTGAGAGAACATCAGCTCTATGCTAAACTTTCCAAGTGTGAGTTTTGGTTAACTGAGGTCACTTTCTTAGGGCATGTGGTGTCGAGAGATGGCATCCAAGTTGATCCTAGTAAGGTTGAGGCAGTTAAAAGCTGGCCACGACCTACTACGGTAACGGAGATTCGGAGTTTCTTAGGACTTGCAGGATATTATCGCCGTTTTGTTCAGGATTTTTCAAGAATAGCAGCTCCGATGACAAGGCTAACCCAAAAGAATGTGAAATTCGTGTGGGATGAGAAATGCGAGGCAAGTTTTCAAAAGTTAAAGGAATCTTTGACCTCTGCTCCAGTGCTAAGTTTACCTTCCGGAGTTGGTGGGTATACTGTGTATTGTGATGCTTCTCGGATTGGGCTAGGCTGTGTGTTAATGCAAGATGGTCGAGTTATTGCCTATGCCTCTAGAAAGCTTAAGTTGCATGAGCAGAATTATCCAACTCATGATTTAGAGATGGCTGCGGTGGTGTTTGCTTTAAAGATTTGGAGACATTATCTGTACGGAGAAACCTGTGAGATTTTCACGGATCACAAAAGCCTTAAGTACATCTTTGAGCAGAAGGATTTGAATCTCAGACAGAGAAGGTGGATGGAGTTGTTAAAGGATTATGATTGTACGATTCTGTACCATCCAGGGAAAGCGAACGTTGTGGCTAATGCTTTAAGCAGGAAGTCTATGAATGTTTAGCACACATAAAGATTGAAAGAAGACCGTTGGTACAGGAGATTCATAAAGTTGAACAAGAGGGAGTCGTATTTGAAATTGCTAATAAGGGAGTATTTTTGGCTCATTTGCAAGCTCATTCCTCATTATGTGATCAGATTAAGGAAGCTCAGTATTCAGACCCGAAGTTATGCGAGTTGAGGGATTCAGTTAAAGACAGAAGTAATTCGGAATTTATGATTGATCAGGAAGGTGTTTTGAGGTTCGAGGGTAGGATTTGTGTACCACAAGTGCAGGAGTTGAGGAGGCTGATTCTTGAGGAAGCTCATCATTCTGCCTATACTATCCACCCTGGTATAACTAAGATGTACCAAGATTTGAAACAGTTGTTTTGGTGGCATGGTATGAAGAATGATGTGGCGAATTTTGTTGCACATTGTTTAGTGTGCCAACAAGTTAAGGCGGAACATCAGAAGCCGGCAGGACCGTTACAACGGTTGGAGATACCTGAATGGAAGTGGGAAAATATAACTATGGATTTTATCGTGGGATTGCCCCGTACTGCTAGAGGTTTTGATTCTATTTGGGTAATTGTTGATAGATTGACCAAGTCTGCCCATTTTCTACCAATAAAGACGACGTACAGTGCAGCTAGATACGCTGAGGTTTACATTGAGGAGATCTTGCGGTTACACGGAGTCCCAGTATCTATTATTTCAGATAGAGGGCCCCAGTTTACTTCTCAATTTTGGAAATCATTTCAGAAAGCTTTGGGCACTCGATTGAATCTTAGTACTGCTTTTCATCCTCAGACTGATGGACAGTCGGAGAGGACAATCCAGATAGTTGAGGATATGTTGAGGTCTTGTGTCATGGATTTTGGTGGAAGTTGGGACAAACATTTACCGTTAGTAGAGTTTGCCTATAATAACAGTTATCAATCAAGTATTCAAATGGCACCATTTGAGGCGTTGTACGGGAGGCAGTGTAGATCTCCAATTGGATGGTTTGAAGTTGGAGACGGAATGATATTAGGACCTGATTTGGTTCTAGATGCTAAAGAAAAGGTGAAGGTGATTCAACAAAGATTGTTGGTGGCTCAAAGTCGACAGAAATCTTATGCAGATCATCGTCGCAGGGAATTAGAGTTCATGGCCGGAGATAAAGTGTTTTTAAGAGTGTCACCAATGAAAGGGGTTATGAGATTTGGTAAAAAGGGTAAGTTAAGTCCGAGGTTTATCGGCCCCTTTGAGATTTTGGATAAAGTAGGTGCAGTAGCTTATCGATTAGCCTTACCACCAGAGCTATCAGGGATACATCCGGTGTTTCATGTATCGATGCTACGGAAGTACTTGTATGATCCATCTCATGTTGTTGAATATCAGGAAGTTCAGGTGAACGAGGACCTGTCTTATGATGAATATCCGTTAGCCATTATTGATCAACAAGTAAAGAAGTTACGGTCGAAGGAGATTCCTTCAGTAAAGGTGTTATGGCGAAACCACTCAGAGGAAGAAGCTACTTGGGAGTTGGAGGCTGAGATGCGAATCAAATACCCGCAATTATTTCAGATCTAAGGTATGTATATTTTCAAATTCGGAGGACCGAATTTCTTAAGAGGGGAAGAATGTTATGATCAGGAATTTAGTTAATATATATGTATATTCTTTGTAGAATATTTCGAATGGGAAGTGTTAGCCAAATGGTTCAAGCGGCGAAAGGAAGCACATTCGGCCAGGGTTCGAGTCGCAGCGAAAGCGGAGGTGAATTGTTTTTTTCTCAGACGCGTGAAATTACCATTTTGCCCCTCTGTCTATTTCCACCGAATCCTCTGCTTTTCTTCACCATTTTCCTTCTTCCTTCCTGCGAGCCGCGAACAGAGACGGCAGGTTGCAGCGTGGGTAGGTGCGGGACGGCAGAAGCTCAGCGTGCGGCGTGGGAGAAGAGTACACGGCACGGAAGCTCGGCTGGACGCCTTCAAGAAGCATTCCGCCGATCCTTTCTGGTTCCATCGACAGTGAGGCTGCGGTGAGAGTTAGAAATGCAAGGTGCAGGCGTGTCGCGAGTGCAGTGAGTCAGGTTAGCGCCGGTAAACACTCATTCCGGTGGACCACATTCACAGTGAGCACCGTCGCCGTGTAGCTTCGGTCCGACACCATTGTCGTGCTACTGTAGCAAATCCATTGCTACTGTAGCAAGTCTCGGAGGTCCAGTTTCAGCTGCTTTCGGCGAGTGATTCCGTGGGTAAGCTTCTTAAACCGATATCCGCATTCAAACCTCTTTTCTTCTGGCTTGTTATCGTGCGCATAGAGCTCACTCTGTTCGGGTTGTATCGTCGGTACTCCCCTGTTTTCCGAGTCGCAGAAAGGCTTAACTCGGTAATTGGTGGCACTGGTCGTAGGTGGGTTCCAGCTTCTGTGTGCTGAGCCGTTCCTTGCTCCCTGCTGTGTTGTCTGTGAACTACTTCTGGCAGCCGAAAGGTATGTGTTCTGTGGTAATGTGAGAAACAGAGTTGTGTATGTGACGTCGGTGATGATGGTCACTGGTTTGGTTTGATAGTTGTATGCGTGGGCTAATTGGTGCGTTGTGTATGAATATGTTAAGCCATTGTTCTGTCAAGGCCGCTGTCCCAAGAAATGATTTATGTTGTTGTTGGAAACGATTGTATATGTGCATTATGTTTGTTAGGCTGTGGAGATATATATATGTGGATGCGTGTGTGCGGTGGCGTTAGTTGACAGTATAAGGGGGGACTGAGAAAATGTATATGAATGTTCTTATGCCTGTGTTGCTAAAGTTGCTGTGGATACATGGGTTGGGAATGTATTACTGTCATGATAAATATGAATCTGCTGTGGGTATTTGCGAATTAAGGAAAGAAGAAAGGATTGGAGAATTGTACTGTTATGCGTATGTATATGTATGCGCTGGGTATGCATGCAGTGTGAAGGTATATATGTGTGTATGTGGTCATGCTGTCAAAGGGAAGAGGAGGCAGAAGCATGCCATAGTGGGTTGTGTTGAATTGAATGGAAAGATTATATTGATATAGCTTGCTGTGTGGTGTTTTCAAGTGATGAATAATTATATTAAAGAAAATGAGTTGGAATGTTAGGTTAAAGATACTTTATTTCTGTTGGAACTTTAGTTAGAATGTTAAAATGCTATTTCAAAATACCAGGGGATTTAGAAAGGAAAGCAATTGAAGTGGTTGGACTGAAAGAGTAGCTGTTTAGGAGCGTGGCAGGTGAGTGAATAACGTTCCCTAAAAATTTACATTTTCAAATGCATTGTCATTTCAAATGTTAAATTTCAAATATGAATTTCGAAAAGCCAATTTTATGAAAGTACAGTTTAAATCGTTAGAAATGATTTTCTTTCGATTAATTTACCAAAGATTACGATTATGCATAAAAATGGATAAAGAAGCCTTAGAAAAAGTTTTGACAGTGAACTGATGTTATTCATGAAATATTTCTCTGCGAAGTGCATATGTTTTTACAGTAACATGATTTTGTATGTTCATGCTGGGGTAACAGAAATTCAAAGTGGGTTTATTAATGATTATGATATTTGAAACGATTGAGATATTTACATGTGAAAAGGACCCCACGCATGATGCAAACGTTTAGGACGGAATACAGAACGCTGGTTGCTAACAGCAGTACTGTTAGTCCTTGGTGCACCTTGGTATTCGAGCTCGACAGTTTGTGGCATAGCCACCAGAATTATTTCGTGGGATTTATTCTCGCGACAGTTTGTGGCATAGCCACCAGAATTATTTCGTGGGATTCGTTCTCGCGACAGATAGTGGCTTCGAGCCACCAGAATGGTTAGTTACCCTCGTGGACTGTGTGTCCACGTCAGTTTTCGTTCTGTTGAAATCCTACAGAAAGATCATGGTTATAAAAAGATTGTTTTGAATGAGTTATTTGAAACAGTTATTTCCTACGGTTATTTCCCCTGAAATACAAATGTTTACGAAAAGGTTTGCATTAGATTATGAAGTGTTAAGAAATACATGTTTAAGATGATTATGTATTGATTATTTTCCGCATTCTTTTAAATCATGTTTTTGGGACGTTATTCACGAGTAGATTTTTGGCTTCAGATAGTGCAGGTGACCCTATTTCTCCAGCTGAGCGGTAAAGAGCCTTGCTGTTGATCCGAAGTTTCATTTGATAAGAACTACTTTTGATGTAATTGCTTCTTAAGAACTTTAATTATTTTGGAAAGGAAAGTGCTCTGCATGAACCTTAGAAAATGTTTGTATGATTTTGAAAAATGCTATGGAGAAATTAATGGTTTTACTTAAAATGCTAGGCTTTCAGAATATGATGTATTCATATTCTGTGCCGGTCACGGTCCAGAAATAGGGACGTGACAAAAGAATTTCAAAAATAGGTCCCATATTAATAAATTATATTGACCGCTAGATGGACATTGTAGTATGCAGAAAAAGATTTGATGGATGAGTTTATCAATTTGCAATATCATCTTAAACTAAATAGTAGCCACCATAAAACTCATCACACCATGTTGAAGCAGAATTTTGAAAAGTGTTTTTAAGTAAATATATAATATATATTTTTTACCAATATAGAGTGAGGGAGTTAAGGAAGATGATTAAGGTATTTTATAAAAAATATCTCATATTAATTAATTTAACTAATTTTTTTAATATAATCAACTATTTAAATAAATCATATATTAAAGACCGGAGGAGTACCTCAATCCACTTTTTCTTCCAAAATTTTAATTGTCTCCCCAAAATATTCACACGGATTACATATATTAAAAATGTTTAAATCAAAGATAATTTCAATACATATGATTAACTAAGGTATTTTATAGAAACAATTACATATTTATTATAAATAATTAACTTAAGTAATTTCTTTAATATTAACAAATATTAGGGACTGAAGGTAGTATTATGTAATTAAAAATAATAATTTATGTATTTATGATTCTTTCGGACAGATGGCTGAAATATTGAACAAGTTTGCTGTGAAGCCTGGCTCAGTAAGAGCTGGGGTTATGAAGAATACTATTAAAGTGTACGAGGAGCCGGCGATTAAAGGAGAAGAAGTATTGTGCCACTTCGTTAGAATCCATGCTTGATTTCACCATTCAGAAGCTTGGGAAAAATGTGGAAGCTTTGTCGATGGAGCTGAATAGGAATGAAACTAAGAAGCAAGAATACAGAATAACGGATGCAGTGGAGAAGGTAGGAGAAGCAAATCTGGGGGCGTGCCACAAGCTTGATTATGTGTATGTAGTGTTTTACTCTCACAAAATAGAGAACTCAGTTGCCTATACGGTGTCGTTGGAGGGGGCTGATGGGAGCCCAGTGAAAGCTGTGATCGAGTGTCTGTCACAGGGACACGTCAGCGTGGAACCCAAAACATTTGGCCTTCCAAATGCTGAAAGTGAAACCAGGCAGTGTTCCAATATGCCACTTCCGTTTTCAAGATTCCATTGCTTGGGTTCCCAAACAAAAGTAAGCATGATATTTGCAGGCTGTGATTTGCAACCGTGTTCCTTTAGGGGCTGTTTGTATGGGGTATTTAGTGCGTGGCTATTGATCACACGCAAACAGCTTTTTTAATATTTTGAAAATTAGAAAGATTTACAAGGAATATTTGAGGCTTATGGTTCCCTGAAAACCTAAGCACGAATTTATTGCAAGCATACTGAAAATGAAAGCAGGGCTTTATTTTTCCTTTTTTTTTTTTGGTGTGGAGCATCTGATATCTTTATCAGGATCTAAACTAATCCATATCGAGTTGGGTAGGGCCACAAGAGCGATGAAGTTTTATCATCAAGTATTTTACTCTACCATATTCCCCAAGTTCGAATTTGAGACATTTGGCTAAGCTATTATTAGTTGAACTAAGTGGTTGATTGTAAAGCAAGGCCCTATGTTGCAGCTATATCATCTAATTAGAGTATAGTGATAGAGAATCCTTGTCCCTACTTAAACAATATATTTAGATCTTCTGAAGACACAAAGATTCTCTGCAGCAAATCATTAATAGAACAAAAACATGATATGTATATATTTCGAGTTATTTATTTCTAAAGTGTAAATTTATAATTTTAAAAAGAATGATGTCTAGATCTTTAATTTTTTATTTTATTATTGTTGGCACCCAGAATCTAACATCTAGTCATCTAGCACCCTTAAATACTTTTTCATTAACACCTAATGTTCTAAAAATATTTTAAGGTGCTAAAGTATTCTTAAATAATTTTTAGTCCACTCAATATCTAAATATTTTTTTAGTAGCACCCAGAATCTAACATCTAGCACCCTTAAATACTTTTTCATTAATACCTAATATTCTAAAAAAATATTTTAAGGTGCTAAATGTAATAAAAATTATTTTACAACATTAAGTGTTAATAAAACTGTATTTAAGGATGTTAGATGTTAGATTTTGGGTACTATTAAAAAAATATTTAGATAGTGAGTGGACTAAAAATTATTTAAAAAACAAATATTTTAGAATATTACTTTTTTTAAAAAAAAAATATTTAAAAGAGGGCCAGCGGATGAAGAAGGCAAAGTAAAAGAGAAGGAGAGAAACGATGACGAGAGATGAAGGGATAATCAAGAGAGTACTTGTATTATACTGTCTCGGGTGCTATTTACAAGTCAGAAAGAAAATAACATTTTTGTCCTAATTATAACTTATGAGGCATGTTATTGATTTTTTATCACAAATTTTTCTTTTTACCCCTTTTACATGTTAAAAATATATAATTTTTTTATTATTTTATTTTTAAAATATATATATTTAATAAGGGTAAAGTTAAAAAATTATGAAATTTCTAAACAGAATTTAAGAGTTTTAAGACTTTTATTAGTTTTATTAATAAAATATGTTATAGAAATCACTTATAAATAAAAGTTGAGAAAGTATTCAAATTGTTTTGTTACTTTTCAGTTATATATTCATGATGGAAAACTAGTATTTATCTTAAACGACTTTGTTTCTGAACTGAAATCTTAAACGATTCTACTATATTCAAACTACTCACATGTAATAATAATAATAATAATAATAATAATAATAATATGAATTTAGGAAAACATTTAACCGGTACCTCATAATTAAAAAAAAAATCTTAATCTATCATTTGTATGCCTTTTTGTCATGATTAAAAAGTCATGTTTGGCTCAAGTTTAGGTTGATTACATAATTATTTTTCAAATAAATTATTATGTATTTAGCCAAATAGAGAGAAAATTTTATCCTATTGTATGCGCAAGCGTGCTCTGTGAGAGAGGGAGGGAGAAGGACGGAGACATCATATTACAACATAGAGTAGGGCTAGAAATATGCTGAATATTTCAGTATACTTCCCATTCAGATCATGGACAAAATTGTAATTCTAGAGATTACCATTAATTACCCTATCACAATCTCATCATCAAAATGAGTTTCTTATTTCTTCTACCCATACAAATAATTTGTCAATTCTCTTTGAATTCGCATGTAAAATTATTGTGAGTCATAGAGAAGACTGACAAAGAAAATGATTCCCACCATAACAATTTGTGTAACAGGTCAAAAATTGATTTTTCATGTGTTATACCGAATAATGTATTTTTATTTAATTTCTATGTTAGTCCATTTCTTTTTCTGCACTATCATGTTTTCTTATATATAGCCTGATTAGTATTTTAGTAAAAAGATTACAATAATTTAAATTATAAAATGAAAATAAAAAATAACTGATTATAATTTTCATGAAAATACAGATGTTCACATATAAGGTAAATTCGTTATCTCCAAAATAAAAGCGATTATTTTTGCATATTTATATAGACGTAGAATAGTATTTGATAACCAGTATATTGTTAATTGATATGATAAGCAGTCTCATCTAGTACGACCCATAACATAATTTTGAATCCTCTAAACTCATGATCATATAAAACTAAAGTAGTTGGGATGGATTCTTATAATTAAAGTTGGTCATTATAGATAAATGCTTAGGAATCTACATTATTAGGGAGTTACACGTTTACATGTCATAATTAATGTGACTTGCTTATATACGTAGTTAGAATACCTAACCTCCAAACACCTCACCCCATGTTATTAGCTTCTCTTTTCATCCTTCCAATGTTTTATATTCTCTCTTATCTTAAATATAAGAGCTAGTTATAGAGTCTATTTTAGTTTTAAATATTAGTCCTCTATTCTCTTTCTCTCCTAAAATTATAAATTTTGCCCCAAAATATCCTTATAAAATTGTACAAATTAAAGAAAATTTTATCAATAGGAGTTTAAATACACATAATGAAATATGATATTTGAAAGAAACTAACACACTATCATTATAGATAACTTATTTAACTAATTTATTTAACATATTCAAATTAGTTAGATATATATTATATTAATGACTGGAGATAATATATTTTATATAGCCCATTTTTGTTATTCTTTTAATTTCTTTTGACATAATTTTTTTTATCGTTTTTTGCTTTTTATTTAAATATTCATTTATCACATAACCTAGTGATGTTTATGTCATCTCAAAACAAGAATCCAATGCTTGGCACTCTCCCCTTTATAAACTTCCTCTCAACTTATTTTGATTCTCTTAATGGACGCATTTATACGCAGCTTCAGCACATAGTTTCCTCAGTAATGAAGATTCAACCCTGACTTATCGATGTTGTCGTCATAGCATAATGCGAATGTGTATTTTTATATTATACATGAGATTGCAGCTGATTGTTGCCTTACCTGATCCTGAGCTATACTGGAAGTCCATGCTTCACTACTACAATGCCTAAATCTATCAAATATCTTCTTCACCCACCTGGTCAGTATCTATTACTCTTCATATTCCTCATTTTTCTGCGAATTTTTTCTGTCTTCACTTGACAATATGTAGTTCATGCTGGCAATTAAGTCAGGTGATGGCGCTCGCGCCATCTTTCACGATGGGACAGAATGCTATGTTACTTTTTTCATAATATTTGCTCTGTTACTTTTTTAATTACTTTCTATTAACGCTATGCTTACTACGAAGGAGGGAGAAAAGAGCGGTGGTGATGGAGGAAATATCGACCATGTCTGCTCGTTGGGTCAACGAGAAGGAAATAGAAGATGATGGGAATAAAAGAAGGTGAAAGATAAACCCTGTGGAGCCAATTGAGATTTTTTAAATTTATCTTTATCCATATAAATATAAGAACTAACAAATTTTTCAAGATTTTTAATTAGATACTACGTACCAAACCAATTCATGGGAATCGTTGCTCTATTATGCATTTCATGTCATTCCATATTTAATTACGGCCCTCATTCAACAACCAAATACTCATTATTGTGATAAGATCTACACCATTAAAATTAAATATGAACACTTTGGATTTAAAATTTTTAATTTATGATTTTTTAATAATAAATTTATTTTTGAATAAAATGACAGTTATAAGATTATCTTTATTTCAAATTTTACATCTATTAAAAGAAAAAAATTAAAATATAAAAATTATATAATATTAAATCTAAACTATCCAAAATCAATTTAGACAGTCCAAGTATGGAATATGGTCACATTTTATTGTCATAACTACCAATTCCACCAACCAAAAAGGTCCATAAAGTAAAGGGATAGAATTATTGAGGTCAAACTAAAGTAAAAGGATTAGTCTTTACAAGAAAGAACTCTCATAAGTTGCATCTTAAATATTCATATATGATAGAAGCTAAGGCTATATATGTACATTGGGATCCAAGATCCATATCATAAGAATTAATCCAATCCTTAGCACTCTCACACAATATATATTTCTTGTCCTCGAAAATCAAGAGGCAACCGAAACAAAATATAAAAAAACTTATATTTCGTAAACTTTTAAAATATTATAATTAATATAATAACAATCTTAGACATACATAAGATATTTTATTATTTACCATATATGAACATATTTATACTCTCTAACATGATAAATACCATTCTATATATACATATTTATATATCTCGAAAAAAAAACAGTGGATAAAAATACTAATTATAGACTATATGGAATATCTACAAGTTTAGAACAACAATACATTCATACATGAAAATTAAAAAAATATATTATTGTATTAATTATGATATTTAAAGGCTTATAGAATGTGAGTTTCTCATATCCTATACCAGTTACCCCTTCATTTTTGGAATGTAACATTTTGATGCATTGAATTCCATTTTTCCAAGATCTAGAATGCATGCTTTCCAAGATGGAAAATTATGAGAGCAACTCAAATGTAAATCTCCAAGCCATGTATATGCTTTGCATCTTTAGATGTATGAATCCTTTGATCATCTTCTCCGGTGCTTCCCTGTCATTTCCAAGCGATGTTTATGACTTGATTTGAATCTCTTTCCCATAGTCTCCTACCTACAAGAAACTATAATTCATAAGCTACCAATTAAGTAAAATCAAGACTATATAAAAGCACAAAGTATAGCGACCAATATAGAGTTGATATAGTAGTGTAAGGCACAATTATATCCCTCAAAGTCTCAAGTACGATTAGATTCTTAGAGGAGACACTTATATCAAAAGAGGTTATCACAAATTTCAAAATTAAATATCTAGTAACAAGATCCAGTAAATATTATAAAAAAAGTACAAAGTATAATGGAGAAGTATTTTCTCTGAGCATGTGATATAAACAAATATATAATAAAAGAAAAAAAACCATTGATAAATTATTTCTAGTTGCATAATTAAATTTCTAAAGGTTAGCAGACTGGCATAATACAAAAAGGATGTCCCACTTACAACAATGACACCATGGTTCAAAGCATAACTTCCACAAAAATGTAAATGTGAGAATTATAATTTAACCAACCAAAAACTGAAAATGTAATAACGATAGAACTATGTATAACAAAAAAATTTAAAAAATAATAATAAAAGATTGAATTTGTTCCAAGTGCATGATGATGTGTGCATTTATATAATTTGTGCTCACCTTGAAGCAGTTGTTTTAAGTTTATCCATTTATTAGAGGGGGTTGGGCTCTGCATCTGAGATAGATTTATCTTCTTCAACAATACAGCCTTCATTTCCTGTGTTTCGCCATATCTTAACATCTTCTTTACACACCACACGCCACCCACACTTCCCTATTTCAAAATCTTCGTTGGAAGTGAAAAATGCCATTTGAAGTTGCTCCCCAACAAATGAGGAAAAACGAATGTGGATGATGCACAGTTGATGACAACAACCATACTGCAAAAAAATGTGACAAGCACGGATTGAATTTGAATATTCACCTTCAGAATCTCTATAAGTCCAACAAAGGAACTCATCATGATCAAACTGGGTAGATTCCAGATCATTTTCTAGCACTAAGCAAACGGCTATGCCCCACCATTCACTTGAACTGCATGAATCTGGCTTCTTTACTATGAATGACACATTTGGTGAAGCATTCTCATAAGGGAAATCTTCCGCACAAAAATAGCTTTGATTGTGAAACCACGATGGCACTTCACTACCAGAAAGGTTTAGTATGCGAGTAGGTTGCATAAAGAAGTCATCAGGCTGTGATGAAAAATTATTCATGTTAGATCTCAAATAAGAAAACCAAATAAACTAAAAATTCAAGAGATTCAAATAACTCACGACTTGTGAATCCTGAGTTATAATTGCAGAAACGTTGCTTAAAATGTGACCCGTCAACAACTTATAATCATCCATGTCTATGATTTTACTTTCGAATATTCGAGTCTGTAACAAAACATATGGCATGAGATAGAACTATAATGACTAATAAATAATAGGGAAGAGGAATAAAATAAACCTGAGATTCAAATTGCTCAATGAATTCCCATAGTTGCTGTGAACATACATACTGTTTCGATGATGGACAATCAGCAGCTTGTAAACATGACAGGTTAGATGAAAGTTGATGAGGCAAAGACTGAAGCCTTGGGCAATCATTTAAAACAATACTTTCAAGCTTTCGAAGTTTGGAAAGGCTGGAAGGAAATTCAACAAAATTATTTCCAGTCAAATCTAATGCTCTTAGTGATGATAAGTTGCCGATTTCACTGGATAGTGATTCATCATGAAGATTGCAATAACGTAAATCTAACTGGACCAAAGATGATATATTTGCAAAAGAAGGAGACCACTGAAGCGACATTGAGGTTGAATGTCTCTGAAGCTTAAATGCCCGCTTGAGAAGGGAATAGTAGTGATTCTCTGATGGTGAGGATTGTGCAAAACCTTTGCATCCCCTAAGAGATAATACTTTTAAATTATTGAGAGATGAAGGCACTTCTTTTATAGCAGTTCCACACACATCAAGCTCTTCCAATGCCTCATTTTCATGTAAATTCTCTGGAAGCCTTGAAAACTTTGCGCAACCATAGATATTGATCTTCTTTATAGCTTTCAACTTTTGAAAATCACTTGGAAGGCATACCAGATTTTTGCAATACTTTAACTTTAAAGTAGCAAGACCTCTCAAATTGACCAATGATTGAGGTAGTTTGGATATAGCAGTCCCCGATAAATTAAGAATGAATAAACGCTCCATAACCTTACCAAACTCAGGAAGTTTTTTAACTTTTGAACAACCAGAGAGAACAAATGCCTCTAAGCAATTCATCTCCAATTTGGTTGGAAGGGTTTTAATACTTTTGCAACCTTTCAAATCAACCGTGACAAGATTCTTGTGTTGCCCAAGAGAGGGGTGAACATCAACAAGCTTTGTACACCCTTTAAGAATTAATCTTTGAAGATTAGGAGTTTTGTTGAAATTTGGTGTTTTGATCAGATTTGATGAATGACTCATATCAATGAACTTCAAACTTTGTAGAAACTGAAAAGAACATAAAAAAACAAAGCCTTAAAAAACCACCAACTAGGTAGTGATGCATGCATCAAAATATAGACAAACAAATTTAAGCAAAGGACCTGATCTCCTCTCCAAAGTTCTTTTAATTTGCTGTGTTGCATTTTAAGATCAACAAGTTCATGAAACTGAGTTTGGCTTGGCAGGAAATCTAAAGGATACAACTCCCATTCTAAAAGTTTCAATGTGTTGGGAAGGCACTTAAGTCCATGAAGAAGATTCAATTGGTCACGTGAATGAATTGATATGATAAGTAACTTGAGATTAGTCATACTTGTGAAGGCTTCAGGGTCCACTTGTATGGCATCTGGTTTGTCAAATCTTACTGCTATACCACGGACTTCTTCAGTTCCCTATATATAAAACAATGAGTAAAGCTTACAAAAAATGCATGAAAAAAATCACTAAATGATAACAATGCACAATAAGAAAAGGGGGAATATTACCCTCTTATTTCCCAACACAAAAGTAGCATCCTCTAAGGAACATATCCTGCTACGTTTGCCTGCATCATTTGGTGATTCAAGAAAAACAATTTTCTTACCCATTTCTTGAAGTAGATCATGTACCCACAAACACCCTTCTCGTTCAGTTACCATTGATTTCTCAATAAGAACTCGTATTCCAATTTTTGCCTGAAGACCAATATTTCCTAACATTTGTTTGACATTTTTCTCGGCCATCCCATTGAAAAAGCAAGCAATATCTAAGAATATATTCTTCTCATTATCTTCTAGTCCATCAAAGCTCACTTTAAGTATATCGAAAATACGAGCTGATGAAGGAATCTTCTTGAGTGCATCCTCCCATTCTGATTTACTTCTTCCACAAAGAAATGAACCAAACACTTTGAGTGCCAAAGGAAGTCCTTTTGCAGATTTAATCACAGTATTAGAAAGTTCCAAATAATCTTCATCTGTTTCATATCCTTTAAAAGCTTTTTGACGAAAAAGTTGAAGGGACTCAACTGGACTTAACAAATTCATCTCATATCGAGAATCTACACCATGCTCAACTAACAGATGCTTATCTCTAGTTGTTATTATTATTCTACTCCCTTTGCCAAACCATCCTTCTTCTCCAGCCAAATTCTCAAGTTGGCTTATTTGACTCACATCATCAAGGACAAGTAGAACTTTTCTATTGTGCAACCTTCTTTTTATTAACTTCCTTCCTTCGAAACAATCACCCACTTCCCTTCCGATTCCTCTATTCGGATGAGAAAGAATTTTTCCTTGCAATTTAATCAAACCATCATCTGTTGTAGATTTCTCTCTAACATTTTGGAGAAAGAAAGAAACATCATATTTTTTGCCTATTCTCTCATAAACAGCTCTAGCAAGAGTAGTCTTCCCTAACCCTCCCATTCCCCATATTCCTATAAATTGAACTTCCCCCAATGTATTTGCTATAACTGAATCAAACTCTGCTATTTTTACATCAATTCCAACAAGTCCATCTTCATTTAAGTGAGTTTTAGACACACCTTCATCACTTGAGTGGAACGCTGGTTGATCATCTAATTTTGACCTCACATTTTCAACAACTTCTTCAATGAGTTTTGATTCATACCTGCAAAGGAAAACTTATCAGAATATAATACATTAGCATTTATGTTAATTAAATTTTCAAACTTTATAAACAAACTAAGTATATAATTAATGTGACATATAATGAAAAATGGTCACAAGTGTAACAATTTTAGTTCAGCTTAAAATTAAAACTGTGCTGAACATTGATATTAATTATTAAATTAATGCAATTCAATATTATATAGAAAAATTTCTTATAAACAAGAGAAATATTATGCAAAACCTTTTCTAATGAAATAGTCGAAGATGAAAGTCATTTGATGTTCTTATTGTTCATATAGCCCATAAAAATGCAGACCAAATATATATATGGCACAAAAAAATAAATGTCACGTTTCTATAGGAAAAAGAGAATTGAAGATGTATTATCTATCTTTATGCAAAATGATATCTTTAATTTATGATACTAAATTTGAGCCAATAAGCTGTATGTCTACAGTAACAATTATTCTCTTGCCATACATAAAATGATGATAATAATGGTTAGTACTACTGCAGTTAAAGAATTTCAATTCGGAGAAATAAGTTTTAGGGAGAATTACTCAAATCATGCGGAAGAGATTTTGTTAAAAAAAAAGTCCCATAAAATAATCACATAATTAAAGAGTCTCAAGAGACTTAAGGGTAATAAATTCAATTTGTACAATTATCAATCTATCTTAAATGTCAAATTACTAAAAATGTGATAACAATTGGAAATAACATAAATGACAATTGAAGGGCATATGATGACAACTTGAAATGACACAAATAACAACTGGGGGCATGTCATCACAACTCCAATTATCATTTATACCACTCAAGTTATTAGCGTATTTCTCTCAATTGTCATTTGTATTATTTCAAGTCCCATATATTATTTATACCACTTCAAGTTGTTATCAAGTACCCAAAAACTTGTCATTTATATATAAGAGTAACTGTAAAAATTAAATTTATTACCTCCAAGTCCCTGAGGGCTATTTAATTATTTGATGATTTCACGATATTGTTTTGTAATAAATTCTTTGCCACATAACTTATGAGTAATTCTCCCTAAATTTTAAGTGCCTTAAAGTCATGGGTTTTTTTTTTCAAGTAGTAAAAATTACCGATAATGTGTAGAGTTCCAGCCAGATAGGTCAGCAACTTCTTTTAAAGCTCCCCTCCATCTTTGCACTTTGTCATGTGCAAATTTCTGTTCATGCTTTTCGAAGGCTTCTGCAAAACCTCCGGTTTGATGCCGAACATTGGAGGGATCTACGCGATAAAAGATTGGAAATACATGAAGGCCCAAGTCTTCCTTAGAATCAAGGATCTTCAGGAGCTCATCTAAACACCATCTTGAAGTAGCATAGTTTTCAGAAAGAACAACAATTGCAGACAAAGATTCATCAATTGCTTGAAGCAAACTTGGATTGATATCTTGTCCCCTTTCGAGCTCTTCCTCATCTCTAAAAGTTACCAGATCATTGTGACGCAAAGCAGCATATAAGTGGTCTGTAAAACTCTCACGAGTGTCATCTCCTCGAAAACTTAAAAACACATCATATTTCTTCTGTCGCCTAGTTGAACGAGAGCAGCTTGAAGAATACTCAACTCCACGACCAGCAAGTGCCATTGCAAGAAAGCAACTGAAGCATTCAAATTAAAATACAACCATCTCAGCTACAAGAAAATAGGAAAGAAAAAAGCAGTAAAACTTTTAGAAAGAACATATTTTCTTGCGAGATTCTAAGGCATTGTCCTGCAAGATTCACTCTTCATGCGTATAATAGATCCTTGTATATGCTAGAAACTAAGATTTGCGCACTAGTAATTAAAAATAAGCTGAAATGACAAAGATTTCTTTCATTGAATAAATCTAAAAGATGAGCAAAGCAAGAACATATAAACCAAACCTAATTAATGGATGAAATAATATTGAAATATCTCTCTTTGATTTGCAAAGTACAAATTTATAGACAGAAAAATGGTGTTCAATGAAATCGCCCAAGTTAATTTCTTCACCAACCACGCCTCCGTGTCCCACTGATTGGAAAGAGACAAGCCATGGTTGTCGTTTGTTTGCATAGCTCAATGACTTTTCGTTTGAGAAAATGACAGCTTAACATTCATAAGATACGTTTAGTCATCAAATTGAATTGTCCAAATTCAATTTGTACAATTTAGAATTTTTGACCTGGTCAGTCTTCATTTGAAGTTTACTAATTTGTATTCTGTAATTTAAGTGATAAATTTAATTTTCTAGAAAAAGTGGAAATTATAAAATTATTTTTATTTTAAATTTTAAAATAGAGGACCTATAGGAAAAAGATATAGGGTGTTAGATTATGTTTTTCCTTCTACATAGTTTTTGCGTTTAAGTTGCATATCTACGGGTTTTACAGTTTCTATCATAACGACGCCTCATTAGCTTCCTTATGTGAGCCATGTTACTATTATTGGTGGCTTTTCGCAATATAATCTATGCAAAGTCTTGCCAGTCTTTCATAGAAACCCTACCTGTTCCAACAACAGAAGGTGAAGATCCTTCTAGAAGTTTGGAGAAGAAAAAATGATTTCGTCGTGAATGCCGAGATTGGAGAGCTTGTTAATGATGAAATCGAGTGTGGAAGCAGAAAACAAGAGTGGAGGAACTAGAGGGATAGGGGTAACTGGGTAATTTAAAATTTATACTTTTATATTTGATCATTTACCAACAAAATATTCTTTATTCTTAGTTTAATGGCTCTTGTTAATTAGAAACACTCTTTCTTTACTAACAAAAATCTAATTGATAAAAATTAACTTATAATTCATAATATTATTAATTTAAATCTCATTATCAATATAAATATTTGATTAGGAGACTATCTATAAATATTTTTATAACTATTCTTTATATTCAACTGGCATCAATTTTTTTCTAACCTAAATGTTAATATAATTATTATTCATTCACCTGATAATTTCAATAATTAATAAAGCCACGTAATTGAATATTTTCTTTTAGATATATTATCAAACACTTGATGTGAATCTTATTTAACAAACTCATAACATAGCAACATAACATCTCCAAAGCTCCTCAATAAGGTACCATAACTGAAATAAAAACAATGAATAACAAGATTTATTTAGGTTCTTGAACTTATCACTCAAACTTTACTATCTTAACTTTCTAGGTTAAACTTAAGTTCTTTGAATCATTTACCAACAATTGTCAACAACTCAACAAGCAAAACCAGCCATCTCATAAGCATCCCAAAGGTTAGCATTATTGTAGAACACTTATTGACTCATATAATAATTTATTCAATGCTCTTAATTTCATTCCTAATTCTACAAGATTTCCTTCCCAATCATTTAATCAAACACTTCATATGATTTATCTACTTAGCACTTTGGCATTTTAAGCTGTATTCCAGAATAATTCCCAGATTTAAGACTATATACCTCAATTAGAAATGTGGCATCAATTTCGTCCATTCACCAATCAACAATAGTCTATTATCCTCAAAACATCATACCTCAATCAACAATCCACTAATTTAAATCATCTTCTACATTCACAAGTACTCTCCTTCAACCATCACATTTTCTAATAACATAAAATTCCTATTATAATTTTTAACCTCAAAAAACCCAAAAAGAATAGCAAGTTTTTACATTTCAAATCAACCATTAATCATTTTAGAAACCTCTCGAACACCTATTCTTTTCAAAACAGCAAGCTCCCATCAAAACTATAACTTTCACAATTTAAAACCCCAAAATTTCAAACAATAATCTTTTGGACTACATTATAAACATATTGAAACTAAAAACATAACTAAACCGTTCGGCCTACCATGAGCAACATCTTCTCTTACTTATATAAACTTAAATCTAAGCCATTTAGTCTAACAGCAAACCAACAAATTAATACTTCCATTTACAAGAACTTGAAGCCACAAACCTAAATCACATTGCTCTGTTTTCAAAACTCACAAACACAAAACAGAGGCGATCCTTACAGCAACTACGTTTGACAAGTTAAGCTAGATTCCAAGTTATTAACCTTAAACAATTTTCCTTACCTTAATTTGAATTTAATCGGCTGAAATCGTTCCAAAGACTCACAAACAGAGGAGACACACCCAAGAGCTAAGACCCACTATTTTATTTTACATTTAGCAACGAAATGCTTGAAGCTTTACTTAGCTTCTCCCCATCGAACGAGTTTTCCTCTCAAAGTCTCAATTTTTAATCGGTGACCCAACCCCAAAATCGGAAGAATAGAGGAGTTCAAAGATGAAGACGGAAGTTGAGAGCTCACCTCAGTTGGTGGATGATGTTGCGAGCTCGATCTCCGTCCTTCAGTCACTCCTCTGTTGTCACAGTCCTCCTGCTGTCGCTCCCGCTCTCTTACTCTCACCCCTCTCTCTCCCTTTCTTTGGGTCCGTTGAGAATAAGTAGGGATGAATGGCTGAGGGTGTTTGATGGAGTGACAGGTGAGGTAAATGGTGTGTGGATGAAAACACTAATTTGCCCTTCAGCTATTAATTTTTCCCATTTTCATCATTTGCTATATTTTATAAAATCTTTAAAAATTTATAAAAATTAATCCTTAATATTTTATTAGAATTTCCTTTCTTTAATAAATTATCTTACTCAAATTTCTAAGTTAAAAAATAATTTTTAACTATTTTTTTAAATTTTTAAAAAATATAAAATTTTAAAAATAGCTATTGAATCATTTATTTTTCTTTTAGAAAAATAAACTCTTTTATAATTTTTTAGATCCTAAAAATAACTATTCCATAATTTTTCTTAATTTTTCTAAACTCAAAAATACTTTTAATAATTATTATTTTCTTTACAATTTTTTTAAAATTTAACTTTTAAAACTTTTTAATTTTAAAAAAAAAATACTCTTCAACTTAACCACTCCTTATAAATTATTTTTATCATTGAGTTGCAGCTTTGATTAAAAGAACCCTTTGGTCTACTATAAATCTACAAAATTAATTTCTATAATATTGATTATTTTATTTTTCTTGATTAATTTATAAATAAAAGAATGAAATCGTCGAAGTCCGCAAAACTACTTTTAGTTTGGAAATATGTATGTATACACTCCCTCCGGTCCCATACTAATAAAAACGTATAATTTCCCATACATCGAATTTATTACTTACTCGCACATAGTACAAATCCAGTTAGAAGTTATGTGTCTTTTGCTCTGAGGACTTCAAAGCCTTCGACACAAGGAAAATACTCCTTAGGTTTCAAAACAAAAAAACTCTCAGCACACTAAAAACAGAACATGTCGCATGGTCCCTTTGAGAGGTTGACATAAATACCCTTCAATATAACTCTGAGTAAACTAATTGAGCAATCAGAATACAATATAACTCTTGAATATGAAAACCCCATTCAAAGGGAAACTAGGAGAAACAAGAAACCCAATTCAAAGTCTGAAATGAATAAAGTAAACAAAGAGAGAAAGTTACTTACTCGAGTTTTTGCAAAGATAGCGATGACTTGATGCCTGAGAAGAAGAAGAAGAAGGAAGATGATGAGGTAACAATAACAGTGTCCTCTTTGAATTGTGTCTTTAGCGAGGAAGGTGACATAAAGTGGAACTTTTAAGCTTAATCTAATGCGTAGTGGCAGGCGCAAAACGTCATATAAAATAATAAATCATATGGCTTTATTTTAAGGATTATTTATATATAAATCATTTAAACAGTCAATAGTGACAAATTCTTTATGCATTCTCGTCAAAGGGGATCTACCACAGGATATTTCTTGTCGGCTATATATAACATTTAGTACTCTAGCAACAAACGCATATGTAATAATGGAAAACAACAGGCAGGCATATGTAATAAATCCGTTAAGTATTTTTCTTGCTAGAAAAGCATGGTATGGGTTTCTTCCTTGAAGTTGAGGAGAGCAAAGAACACGTAAGGAGGATCCATCCGTTTCGATAAGTGAGTAAATAAGTTTTAGTGTATAGTTATCAAAATGTTTTTAATTAAAAAAATAAAATAAAATTTCACCCCATAGTCTCCAGTGCTGGAATCGCCACCGCTGCTGGCCAATGAAGCTAACAGCCTCTTGGATTCTAAACAATTATATGACCAGTAAATCACTAAACCAATTTGATAAATATTTGCAAAATATTATACACACACACACACACACATAATGGAACTAATCTTCTTCTTATTATTATGGTTGTGTTTACTATGAAGGATAAAGGAGGAGGGATCAATTGAGAAGAAAGGTGGAACATATGGGAAGAGAAAATGAAGGGGGGGAAATAAATTGTGTGGGGGCAATTGAAACTTTTTATTGGGAGAATTTTAAACAGGTCTAAAATAAGGAAATTAATTATTCCCTATATTTATATGTTAGTTTTAAACCTGTGATTAATTAATTTTTTGTTTCGGGATAATACTTTTTTAAAAAAGATTACTGAATTAAATATAAAATAGAAAGTGTGAAATCTGTTCTTAGCTCTCTCTTGAATCCGTTATGACTATGCAACACAATGATATGGACCCTTTTGGTCTGTTTTTAATCTGTTTTTGCAGTTTCATATTCGTGTCATGTAAGTGTATATAATATGCATAATGGGATGTGAAAGCCTTCGTAATATTTAAATAAAAATGCAAAATAATCAAAAATATGTATGGACCCTTTTGGTCGGTGGAATTGGTAGTCACAATTAAAAGTGGAATGACATGATGGAGATGTATGGAAATGGATGATGGATGATTACTTTGAATAAGTTTGGTACATAATTAAAAATCTTAGGAAAAATTATGAGATGACTTTGACCGCTCTCATGTCTGATTCTGATTCCTTCTACTCCATTTTTTCAAAGATCTAAAATGCATGTTTGAAGAGGGTTTTGGAAGTTTTGACTCCTATATATTATTGTAAATACAATTACTAAAAACGTCTTATTCATATTCTACAATGATTATAGGTTTGGTATGTCATGGAAGCTTTTCTAACTCTGAAATAATCACTAACCCTGTATTTAGATAAGGAGGATAAAATGGGAAAAAATAGGGGAAATGGAATATTGGGAAGACTTGTTTTCAAAAATAGTAAAAAAAATATTATTTTTAAGAATTTTTCCTTCATAATATTTTTTCTATAATTTTCTTCCCATCTAAACATATCATAAATGTGAAGTTGAGATTTTTCTACCTTCTTGCTAGTATAAAATGGAATTGATGATGATGTGGTATTGACCCTACTATAATCAAGTGGCATCAATTGACTATGTTAAAATTAATATCAATATCAGTATAATTATATGGTTTTGACTCTTTTTTTCTTATGAAATAGTCAATTACTTTAAATATGGAATCCCATAAAAGGATTAGAAGAAGAGCCTAATTTACAATACATCCCAACATCCACAACGCCATGAAAGGTAGAAAAGAAGTCAGATAAAATACACAAATCATAACTAATACTCTAACAGTCCCTTCATCAGCTAGGAATGTCTGAAATCGCCTGAGTTGCGCCTCAAAGGAAACCAATCATAAGAAAAATGAATAGTGCAGGTATTTGTTATGAACACAAGCCCAAATATGAGTAAAATTTTGTAATACTAACTTATTAGGAGAGAAATCCCCTTAAACTTATAAACTCCACTTCATTACTACTAGACTCCCCAATATGGGACAAGATCTCTTATTTCATAATCTGTAATAGAACCATGCGGAATCACTCCAACGTTGTCCTTTGCTTCCAGAATGAATGGTTTCGACCCACGTTTCGGTACCAAAGAAATAGTCGTGCATGGAAAACGCTACTGTGAAGAGAGCAATAAACACCAACAGCATTCTCCTTTACATGCGACTCCAGAGTTGTTTTCCCAAAAACTACCCATAATTAAAAACAGCAAATGCCTCAGAAGTTGTCACCAGTTGCCACCACATGCATTTACTTTTATTTGAGTTAAAGACACACAGGACTGCAAAACTGAAGAGTGAACGACGAATATTTTTCTTATGATGTGATCGAGGTCCACGAAAGAAACCATGCTTGACTAAAAGCAGTAAAATGCATTAATTTATAGTTTTATATTAAGTATTTATGCTTGAGTCTCAAAAAGGATCTTTCAACTACATAATTCCGCAAAATGGGGGGGGGGGGGAATAGCATCCGAAAAATCCAAATTATTTCTCAAGTTTAAAAGACTTGAATTTCAATATGAATCCACGCAAAATGAGAAATTTTTGTATATTTGAGCAACATCCACTTGATTACGCAAGAGATTGAGACTGATAAGAGAAATTAAAACTCTTTTTTTAGTTTTACTATAGAAATCACTTTAACTAATTGATAGAAATCAAAATATGACAATGAACTCATTTAATATGTGATAAATTGAGTTTTTTTTACCCTTATTAAAGAATGTAGTGAGAAATATAAAGAATTGGAAAAATTAGAAATAAGTATTAATTGCGATGATAAAATTGATAAATAAACATTAATTATTATTAGCATAATTTATATCGTAAATCAAAATATTCTTCTATAAATGACTTATATAAGAGAAAGTACTAGATTTGTTTTTGGTTGAAGTAATGAATGTAAGGTTTTATGGGGGGAAAACTGTAAACACATTTTGAAAGCGGAAATCACTTTTTAAAAAGTCAAATAATTAAAATAAATAAGATAACACTTTAGACCCCAGTATCATAATATTTTAATTAAGCACTCTGATCCAGTGATATGAACATATCATGTTATAAAATGTATTAATCATATTATTAAGCACTTTGGTCCAGTGGTAATTTTGTTTACAAAAATATCTCCAAATAGAAAATTATTTGAACTTTGGTTGGAATGATTTTTAATTAATTTTTTCATATTTATTATTTGATTTAAAAGTAGCAAAAGTTAAGTTAAAAAAATAATGTACACAAATTTAAAATTTAAATTTTTGCTATGACCGTAAAAATAAATAGTCAGAGTCAAACTGAGACCCTAAAAAAAGCCACAACTTGACTTCGTGATGTGTGCTGACTAAAAGAATAGGCAACCACGCTGGGTCCCACCACGTGATGTGGGTGTCTCTTTCGGCATAAAGTGGAAAAGGCAAAAGAGGGTGGGCATTCCTCAATTTCAGTTTTTTTTTTCAGATATCAACGTCAGATTCCTGACATTTTAGTTTTTATGCAAGACATTTGATGTGAGAGAACCGTCACCCTCCACATGATCATGACAGTCAAAATATGGATACGTGCGAGCGCTTTTTCAGATGAAAATAGCTTAGTTCAACTGTTCATAAGTAACAATTACTTAAATAATAATATTATTATTAGTTAAAAATAATAAATATAATATAAATTTAATTTATTTTATTTTTTAAATATATCTCTTTATTTATAAGGATGATAGGTGAGAGAGAATAAATAAAAAATAAATAAAAGATAATAAATACGAGAGAGATATATAATTAATTAAAAATAAAAATAAAAAAGACATTAGATTTTTAAATAAATATAAATTATTATTTATATATAGAGAGAATTTTAAACTAAAACAAATAATATACATAGACCACTCTGTCTTATATAAATTCATCCTAATTAATTTTCACATATCAACAAAAATTAATTAAATTATTTAATATATTTTAGATTTAAAATTTTTTAAAAATTTATCTTTATTTAAAAATAAGTATTGTCCTATATATGTTTTTTTTTTAATTTTTCGATCAGCATTGAGATATATTTTCTGTGACCTCATTTTTCTCTCTCATTCCTCCATGAGTGTAAAATTATAAGACACTCATTGATACCCCACTCATTAAAGAGATGTTTTAATTAAGCATTGGGCTATATATGCCATTGCGTGGTTGTCAAACAAAACTTAACAAGAATTTTAGGGCTATACATGCTTGATTACAAGAACACTTGCATAAAAAGAGGGTTCAATCTCGCATATTCATGTTCTAATTAATGAGGGAATCCTCTGTTTTATTTCCTTGTCGTTGACCCACCTTACATGGCAGACACCGTTGATATTTCCTTTATCACTAGTCCCCCTAATCTTTACTCCCTCTTTTTTATAGGACCTCTTTAAGAACATAAAAAATCTAAATTTTAAAAAAACTTTTAGCTTAAATATTAATTTAAAATTTTTTTAAAATAAATAACCATATTTATTTAAAATGACTTTTAGATTAAATTATAATTTAAAATCAAAGTTTTAGCTAAATTATCTAGATTAGCTTTTAAAACAGTAAAAGATCTTATAGATTACTCAATTACTATTTTACTCATATTTTTTCTAACACCCTCTCTCCTCTATCCTCTTTCTTCTCCACAATCTCTCATCTCTCTTTTATCTTCTTTACCATTTCTCTTTTCTCATATCTTCTCTCTACTCTCTCATATTTTTAATAAAATCATACTATTTTTAGTAATTTCTAATTATAAAAGTCTTTTTGGTAATAACAATCCTAACACTCATTTATTTATAACTACTTTTTTTCATAAACTTTTCTCTAAAATTCCTTTTTTTATAACCCTTTTTCTAAAACTCTGTCCAAAACACACAGATAAATAACAAAGTAAAATACTTCAATTTCCCTTGTGCTTTATCTTAATTGTCCGGACCTCCTGTTTCTTTTAGAAACATACACTTTAGGCCGAATAGTTAGCTCTATTAATAATATTCTAGAAAGATACTGTAACATCTAAATTTTAATAGAAAATTTATAATGACTTGTTAAGGTTAAATTATTTTTTTGAAAGGAAAAGGATAAAAGAAATAATAATCATTAAAAATATTTTAGACTCAGAAAAATTAAGAAAAAAATTGTGGAATAGATATTTTTGAGATCTAAAAAATTATAGAAAATTTATTTTTCTAATAGAGAAATAAATGGTTCGACAACTATTTTTTAAAATTTTAAGGCTTTAAAAAAAATTAAGAAAAATAGTTAGAAGTTATTGTTTTCCCAAAAAGTTATTGATAACTCTTCATTCTAATTGAAATGTGGAAGTAGATAGCTGTAGAATTAGAATGAGAAATCTTACATATAAGCTTATAATTGGAGTATTAATGTTTTCTTTTTAGGATAATAGAGAATTGAGTAGTGAGAATAATCCAAGAGGGGAATAAAAAATAGTAAGTTGTATATTTATAAGCGTGACAGGTGAATGAATAACATCTCATAATAATTTATTTTTAATAATATTTAACTATTTGTCATACTTTTATCAATTTATCAATTTTATTTATTATTATTTAATCAAAATAAATTTAGAAATTATATTTTTTGATTATTGACGACTAACTAATTAGATGAAATAAAGTTTTATTGTCAATGTTTATTTTTATTAAATGATCATTCATGAATCTAAAAAAAAATCTTTGAGATGTTCTTTTGAATCTCTATGCTAAGATCTTCTAGTATACAATAGTCTTTACAAGGTTATACTATCAAGATAATATTTTTGCTTACGAAAGGTAAAGTGACCACAAGCATGCTTGATAGTATTGTATGAGAGGATTGAATGCAGAATGCTGGTTACTAACAACATTACTGTTAGTCTTTGGTGTGCTATGGTTAAAATTGAGCAACTTAACATTTGTGGACACAATACTCATACTTGATATTCGTGGGATTTGCTCCCACATTTGTTAATTGTGGGTCTCGTACTTGCGCTTATTTTTGTGGCCTCATGCTACATTTAGTTACTTACCCTTGTAGACTATGTGTCTATGCTAGTTTTTGTGGCTCCAAGCCACGCTTGAATGTTTAGTCACCCTCATTGACTATGTATCCACGCTTGTTATTTCGTTCTCTTAAAGTCATACAGAAAGATGAGATTTGAAGATTATCGTTTTAAATTGACTTACTTAAATAAAATATTTTACTAGCTATTTGCATTGATTTGATTAAATTATTTATTTTCATATTTTATTTATTCCTATTAATGAAATGTTATTGATCAAAAGATTATTTTGACCTCAGATAGCACTATTAACATTGCTCCTCCTACGAGTTGAAATAGTGATGACACTCATAGCTAATCAAAACTTGTAGATGATCCACATAATCTATAAAGCAGGATTGATGCCTTCTTTTATATTTTTGGGATGTAAAAATATATTCATATATGAAAACTAAAAATATCTTATGCATATATAAGATTATTATTATATTAATTATATTATTTGAATGCTTGCATAATGTCTGTTATCTTATATTCTGTGTTAGTCACCCCTTAATTTTTGGGCTTGACAAATATATTTTAAAATTAAAAAAATATATGAATATGAATTTTATTTTCTAATTAACCCTTCGTCATACTAATTCCCTAATTTTGGCTAAAATTATTTAAAAATTCAAGTTTTTTTATTTTTACAAATAGTTATTTGTTATCATATTGGGACAAATTTTTGTTACCAGCTATAGGGACAAAAATAATTTAATTAGCATAGAGGTTATAGTAATTCTTTTGACAATTATGTAATTGAATGAGTTTATAAATGTAGAATTTTAACTCCTTAATCAAGCTTTTTAAGGATAAATTAAAATTTGGTTCTCAGTTGAACATAAATATTTATAGCAAAAAAATTTATCAAAGAATGCCAAAAAAAAAAGAAAAATATTCTTATAAAAATTTTAAATTACAAATTTGAACGATTTAAATAATATTTAAAATTTACGACAACTATAATATATATATATGTAGAGAGAGAGAGAGAGAGAGCTAATCTTCTTAGTATTATTATGGCCGTGTTTACTACGAAGGAGGAAGGAGGAAGGAGAAGGGAAGAAAGGGGGGGGGTAGGGATCTGGTATGTCATTCATCGAGAAGGAAGTACAAAAATATGGGAAGAAAAAATGAAGGGGAAAAATAAATTATGTGGGGACAATTGAGACTTTTTATTCAGAGAATTTTAAACGGGTCTAAAATGAAGAAAATAATTATTTTCTCAATCCTATATTTATATGTTAATTTTCTTTGTAATTTTAAACCTGTGAGTAATTAATTCTTGTTTGGGAATACTATGAATACTTTTTAAGAAAATATTTTATTTGAGTTAAATAAAGAAGGAAACTTGTTCCAAAATTTGTTAACATGATACCAAATAAATTCATATGAATCATCACTCTATTTCAATGCATTTCACTTTTATTTGTCTCTATATCGAGATGCATGGAAATCGATCATCAATAATTACCTGAATTGGTTTTGTTACCTAATTAAAAATAATCTTGGGCAAAATTTTGTTTTTTATTTTTTGGAGTGGTCTTGTAAGGTGTAACATATACTGGTTCTGATGCCTTGAACTCCATTTTTCCAAGATCTAGAATGCATGCTTTCCAAGATGTATGAATCCTTTGATAATCTTCTCCAGTGCTTCCCTGGCATTTCCAAGCGATGTTTATAACTTAATCTGTGTCCAAAAGTTTCCTACCTACAAGGAACTATAATTCATGAGCTGCCAATTGAGTAACGCCCATAGTATAGCGATAAATATAGAGTTGATATGGCATATAGTATAGTGTAATGTGTCACTAAATCTCTCAAGATCTAGATTAGATTCTTATATAAGACATTTGTGTTAGGAGGATAACTACGAATCCCTGAAACTAGATATATAGTAATATAATATAATAAATAGTATATAAAAAAGCACAAAGTATAATGGAGAAGCATTTTTTTAGTGGCATAATTAAATTTCTAAAGGTTAATAGACTAGCATAATACAAAAAGGATATCCCACTTAGAACAATTACTCCATGGTTCAAAGCATAACCTCCGCATAAATGTAAGGGTGAGAATTATAATTTAACCAACTAATGAGTGAAAATGTAATTACGATAGAACTATGTATAACAAAACAAATTATTATATAAATGATTGAATTTGTTCCAAGTGTATGATGATGCCTGCATTTATATAATTTGTGCCCACCTTGAAACAATTGTTCCAAGTTTATCCATTTGTTAGAGAGGGCTGGGCTCTGCATCAGAGCTAGATTCATCTTCTTCAACAATACATCCTTCATCTCCTGTGTTTCGCCATCTCTCAACATCTTCTTTACACACCACACGCCACCCACACTTGGCTATTTCTATAAATTCGTCGGAAGTGAAAAATGACATTTGAAGTTGATCCCCAACAAATGAGGAAAAACGAATGTGGATGATACACAGTTGATAACCACAACCATACTGCATAAAAATGCTACAACCACCGATTGAATTTGAATATTCACCTTTAGAATCTCTATAAGTCCACCAAAGGAACTCATCATCATCAGACTGTGTAGATTCCAAATAATTTTCTAGCACTAAGCATACGGCTATGCCCCACCATTCACTTGAACTGCATGAATCTGGCTTCTTTACTATGAATGACACATTTGGTATTATATCATCATAAGGTAAATCTTCCGCCCAAAAATAGCTTTGATTGTGAAACCATGATGGCACTTCACTACCAGGAAGGTTTAGAAAGCGAGTAGGTTGCATATAGAAGTCATCAGGCTGTGATGAAAAATTATTCATGTTAGATTTCAAATAAGAAAACCAAATAAACTAGAGATTCAAATAACTCAACTTGTAAATCCCGACTTGCAATGACAGACGCGTAGTTGCTTAAACGATGAGCTGACATCACCCAGTCGGGATCATCATAGATTTCACTTTGGACTATTCGAGTCTGTAACAAAACATTTGGCATGAGATAGAACTATAATGACTAATGCGAAAGAAATTATATTGAAGAGGAATAAAATAAACCTGAGATTCAAATTGCCCAATGAATTCCCATAGTTGCTGTGAACATACATACTGTTTCAATGATGGACAATCAGCAGCTTCTAAATATGACAGGTTTGATGGAAGTTGATGAGGCAAAGACTGAAGCCTTGGGCAATCATTTAAACAAATACTTTCAAGCTTTCGAAGTTTGGAAAAGAGGCTAGAAGGAAATTCAACAAAATTGTTTCCAGTCATATCTAATGCTGCCAGTGATGATAATTTACCGATTTCACTGGATAGTGATTCCTCATGAAGATTGCAATAGCGTAAATTTAACAGGACCAGAGATGATAGATTTGAAAACGAAGGAGACCACAGAAACAACGTTGAAGTTGAATGTCTCTGAAGCCTAAATGCCCGCTTGAGAAGGGAGGAGTAGTGATTCCCTAATGATGAAGATTGTGCATAACCTTTGCATCCCCTAAGAGATAATACTTTTAAGTTATTGAGAGATGGAGGCACTTCTTTTATAGCAGTTCCACTCACATCAAGCTCTTCCAATGCCTCATTTTCATGCAAATTCTCTGGAAGCCTTGAAAACTTTGCGCAACCATAGATATTGATCTTCTTTATAGCTTTCAACTTTTGAAAATCACTTGGAAGGCATACTAGATTTTTGCAATTCTTCAACTTTAAAGTAGTAAGACCTCTCAAATTGACCAATGATTGAGGTAGTTTGGATATAGCAGTCCCCTTTAAATTAAGAATGAATAAATGCTCCATAACCTCACCAAACTCAGGAAGTTTCTTAACTTTTGAACAACCAGAGAGAACAAATGCCTCTAAGCAATTCATCTCCAATTTGGTTGGAAGGGTTTTAATACTTTTGCAACCTTTCAAATCAACCATGACAAGATTCTTGTGTTGCCCAAGAGAGTGGTGAACATCAACAAGCTTTGTACACCCTTTAAGAATTAATCTTTGAAGATTAGGAGTTTTATTGAAATTTGGTGTTTCGATCAGGTTTGTTGAATGACTCAAATCAATGGACTTCAAACTTTGTAGAAACTGAAAAGAACATTAAAAAAAAATGCCTTAAAAAACCAACAACTAGGTAAGCATCAAAATATAGACAAACAAATTTAAGAAAATGACCTCAGTTACCTGATCTCCTCTCCAAAGTTCTTTTAATTTGCTGTGTTGCATTTTAAGATCAACAAGTTCATGAAACTGAGTTTGGCTTGGCAGGAAATCTAAAGGATACCCCTCCCATTCTGTGACTTTCAATGTGTTAGGAAGGCAGTTAAGTCCATGAAGAAGATTCAATTGGTCATGTGAATGACTTGATATGATAAGTAATTTGAGATTAGTTATGCTTGAGAAGGCTTCAGGGTCCACTTGTATGGCATCCGGTTTGTCAAATCTTAAAGCTATACCACGAACTTCTTCAGTTCCCTATATATAAAACAATAAGTAAAGCGTACAAAAAATGCATGAAAAACATCACTGAATCATAATAATGCACAATAAATATTACCCTCTTATTTCCCAACACATGATTAGCATCCTCTATGGAATATATCCTGCTACGTTTGCCTGCATCATTTGGTGATTCAAGAAAAACAATTTTCTTACCCATTTCTTGAAGCAGATCATGCACCCACAAACACCCTTCTCGTTCAGTTACCATTGATTTCTCAATAAGAACTCGTATTCCAATTTTTGCCTGAAGACCAATATTTCCTAACATTTGTTTGACATTTTTCTCGGCCGTCCCATTGAAAAAGCAAGCAATATCTAAGAATATATTCTTCTCGTTATCTTCTAGTCCATCAAAGCTCACTTTAAGTATATCGAAAATGCCAGCTGATGAAGGAATCTTCTTGAGTGCATCCTCCCATTCGGATTTACTTCTTCCACAAAGAAATGAACCAAACACTTTGAGTGCCAAAGGAAGTCCTTTTGCATATTTAATCACATTATTAGAAAGCTCCAAATAATCTTCATCTGTTTCATTTCCTTTAAAAGCTTTTTGACGAAAAAGTTGAAGGGATTCAACTGGACTTAACAAATCCATCTCATATCGAGAATCTACACCGTGTTCAACTAACAGATGCTTATCTCTAGTTGTTATTATTATTCTACTCCCTTTGCCAAACCATCCTTCCTCTCCAGCCAAATTCTCAAGTTGGCTTATTTGACTCACATCATCAAGGACAAGTAGAACTTTTCTATTGTGCAACCTTCTTTTTATTAACTTCCTTCCTTCGTAACAATCACCCACTTCCCTTCCGATTCCTCTATTCGGATGAGAAAGAAGTTTTCCTTGCAATTTAATCAAACCATCATCTGTTGCAGATTTCTCTCTAACATTTTGAAGAAAGAAAGAAACATCATATTTTTTGCCTATTCTCTCATAAACAGCTCTAGCAAGAGTAGTCTTCCCTAACCCTCCCATTCCCCATATTCCTATAAATTGAACTTCCCGCAATGTATTTGCTAGGACTGAATCAAACTCTGCTATTTTTACATCAATTCCAACAAGTCCATCTTCATTTAAGTAAGTTTTGGACACACCTTCGTCACTTGAGTGGAACGCTGGTTGATCATCTAATTTTGACCTCACCTTTTCAACGACTTCTTCAATGAGTTTTGATTCATACCTGCAAAGGAAAACATATCAGAATATAATAACATTAGCATTTATGTTAATTAAATTTTCAAATTTTATACACAAACTAAGTATATAATTAATGTGACATAATGAAAAATGGTCACAAGTGTAACAATTATAGTTCAGCTGCAAATTAAAACTGTGCCTGAACATTGATATTAATTATCATAATTATTAAATTAATGTAATTCAATATTATGTAGAAAATTTTCTTATAAACAAGGGAAATATTATGCAAAACCTTATCTAATGAAATAGTCGAAGATGAAAGTCATTTGATGTTCTTATTGTTCATATAGCCCATGAAAATGCGGGCCGAATATTACATATGGCACATAAAAATAAACGTCACGTTTCTATAGGGAAAAGAGAATTGAAGATGTATTATATATCTTTATGCAAAATGACATCTTTAATTTATGATACTAAGTTTGAGCCTAGAAGCTGTATGTCTACAATAACAATCATTCTATTGCCATACATAAAATGATGATAATAACGGTTAGTACTACTGCAGTGAAAGAATTTACAGTGAAATAAGTTTTAGGGAGAATTACTTAGAGGTTCTGTAGAAGATATTTTATTACAAAAAGGTCCTGTAAAAGTATCAAATAATTAAAGTGTCTCAAGGAATGTGCGTAATAAATTTGATTTATACAATTACCAATCTACCCTTATACATAAATACCACGATAAATTATCTTTCAATGAACCTATGAGTAATTCCCTAAATTTGAAGTGGCTTAAAGTCATGGGTTTTTTTCAAATAGTAAAAATTACCGATAATGCGGAGAGTTCCAGCCAGATAGGTCAGCAACTTCTTTTAAAGCTCCCCTCCATCTTTGCACTTTGTCATGTGCAAATTTCTGTTCATGCTTTTCGAAGGCTTGTGCAAAACTTCCTGTTTGATGCCGAACATCGGAGGGATCTACGCGATAAAAGATTGGAAATACATGAAGGCCCAAGTCTTCCTTAGAATCAAGGATCTTTAGGAGCTCATCTAAACACCATCTTGAAGTAGCATAGTTTTCAGAAAGAACAACAATTGCAGACAAAGATTCATCAATTGCTTGAAGCAAACTTGGATTGATATCTTGTCCCCTTTCGAGCTCTTCCTCATCTCTAAAAGTTACCAGATCATGGTGCCGCAAAGCAGCATATAAGTGGTCTGTAAAACTCTCCCGAGTGTCATCTCCTCGAAAACTTAAAAACACATCATATTTCTTCTGTCGCCTAGTTGAACGAGAGAAACTTGAAGAATACTCAACTCCATGATCAGCAAGCGCCATTGCAAGAAAGCAACTGAAACATTCAAAATAAAATACAACCATCTCAGCTACAAGAAAATAGGAAAGAAAAAAGCAGTAAAACTATTAGAAATAACATATTTTCTTGCGTAGATTCTAAGGCATTGTCCTGCAAGATTCACTCTTCATGCGTATAATAGATCCTTGCATATGCTTGAAACTAGGTTTTGCGCACTAGTAATTAAAAATAAGCTGAAATAACAAAGATTTCTTTCATTGAATAAATCTAAAAGATGAGCAAAGCAAGAACATATAAACCAAACCTAATTAATGGATGAAATAATATTGAAATATCTCTCTTTGATTTGCAAAGTACAAATTTATAGACAGAAAAATGGTGTTCAATGAAATCGCCCAAGTTTATTTCTTCACCAACCACGCCTCCGTGTCCAACTGGTTGGAAAGAGACAAGCCATGGTTGTCGTTTGTTTGCGTAGCTCAATGACTTTTCGTTTGAGAAAATGACAACTTAACATTCATAAGATACGTATAGTCATCAAATTGAATTGTCCAAATTCAATTTGTACAATTTAGAATTTTTGACCTGGTCAGTCTTGATCTGAAGTTTACTAATTTATAATCTATAATTTAAGTGATAATGAGGAAATCCAGTGTGGAAGCCATTGAATAAAAACAAGAGTGAAGGAACTAGAGGGATAGGGGTAATTGGGTAATTTACAATGTATACTTTATATTTGATCCTTTACCAACAAAATATTCCTTATTTTTTGTTTAATGGCACTTGTTAGAAAGATTCTCTTTACCTAAAAAAGTTAATTAAATTGATAAAAAATTTAGTTATAATTTATAATATTATTAATTTAAATTATCTTGTTGATATAAAAAATTTATTAAAGAATGACCTATAAATATTTTTATAACTATTCTTTATATTCAACTGGCATCAATTTTTTTTCTTTTTTGAGAAAAAGGAGACAGCTCTTACTGGCACTCGGAGAAACCGTCACGTTTGAAGACCCATTCGTCATTACTCTGAATGACATTTGAATTCAATAATGATTGCGGTCGCGCCCACAGGAAATTTCGTTGAAGTGGTCACTTGTCAGGGACTTTTGGAAATTTCTTTATTTTTTTGTTTACAAAAATTTATTAAAAAAGTTAAATTTATCTATAATTTAAAAATAGAATGAAATCTCCTTATTTTCCTAAATAATACGAGTCATCTATAATATTTATTAAAGATTAAATATTAAAATTAAAATCATAACAAAATAATATTTATTAAAAATTAAATTTATTTTAAATAATTATATTTTCACTAAAATTTTAAATAAAAGGTTAGAGGCGGCAAAATTGTAATCAATGCACCATCAATTATTGGAATCTTTTACTCAAAAAGTAAAATTGTAATCAATGTGCAATCAATTAATTATGGGCTACATTTCTTCGTTTAGCATACATTTTAAAGTACATATATAACCCAAATGTTAATATAATTTTTTATTTCTTGATTTTTACTTTATTTTAGGTTTGATACTTCAAATTGTAAACAATAGTTTTTAATGCCTCAAAAAGTAAAATAGTTTAAATTTTTATTAAATTATAATAATCAATTTTTATATAGAAAAAAAAATTTAAAGGCTTAAACTTATAATTTAAAATTTGAAATATAAAAATTTATATTCTATTAAAACAGTAATTTGCAGGAGTTACGTACTTTAGTTTTTAAAATATTTAGAATAACTCTTCTACTAAGAAAACTGCCCAAATTCCTTATTGTAAAAATATTGTTATAATAAAAGATCTCAACATAAAAATTATTGTACAAAATTTCTTTTAAATTCTCACTCATGCAAATTTGTAAAAATAAATTGATGCAAAACACTTATGCTATGTTCGGTTCATGGGAAGTAGAAGTGCGGCGATGAAAATTAAATCTTTCACTTCCCTCATTTGATATGATATAAGCCACTTCCATTTTTATTTTCACTTATAATATTTTAGGTCATTTCAATTTAATCAAATAAACTGGAAATTGAAATGATAGAAGTATAAGTAAAAAATTTTAAACTATTTTACCCCAATTGTAAAATTTCTAGATAAATTTAACTCTTCTCAAGTTATAAAAAAATATTTTAGATTATTTTATACTAAGTTATAACAAAAAAATATACATAAATTTCATACTCATTTTTATCCTACCAAATAAATTTTTACAACCTACTTCCATTTCTATTTCTACATCTACTTCCATCAAAAACTCTGTCATCATAACAAATGCACCATTAAGTAATTATCAAGTTATATCAAATAGCAATTATACAATTCCAATAAATATATTTTTAACAAATCATATTAAAAAATTGATACTTTAAATAAAATATATCAAATATTAAGATATTATTAAAAATATTATTATCATGGAATGTTATTCACTCACCTAATAATCCTAATAACCAATAAGGCTCAATAATCCAATATTTCCTTTTGGAGATATTATCCAACACTTGATGTGGATGTTATTTAACAAACTCATAACATATCAATCTTACTAACGTAACATCTCCAAAGCTGCTACCTTTTTACCAAAATACAATCAAGACTTATTTGGGTTCTTGAACTTATCACCCAAACTTCACTACCCATAATCAATATCTTAACTTTCTAGGTTAAACTTAAGTTCTTTGAATCATTTACCAACAATTGTCAACAACTCAACAAGCAAAACCAGCCATCTCATAAGCATCCCAAAGGTTAGCATTATTGTAGAACACTTATTGACTCATATAATAATTTATTCAATGCTCTTAATTTCATTCCTAATTCTACAAGATTTCCTTCCCAATCATTTAATCAAACACTTCATATGATTTATCTACTTAGCACTTAGGCATTTTAAGTTCTATTCCGGAATAATTTCCAGATTTAAAACTATATACATCAATTAGAAATTTGGCATCAATTTCGTCCATTCACCAATCAACAATAGCCTATTAACCTCAAAACATCATACCTCAGTCAACAATCCACTAATTTAAATCATCTTCTACATTCACGAGTACTCTCCTTCAACCATCACATTTTCTAATGACATAAAATTCCTATTATAACTTTTAACCTCAAAAAACCCAAAAAGAATAGCAAGTTTTTACATTTCCAATCAACCATCAATCAATTTAGAAACCTCAGGAACACCTATTCTTTTCAAAACAGCAAGCTCTCATCCAAACCATAACTTTCACAATTTAAAACCCCCAAATTTCAAACAATAATCTTTTGGGTTACATTATAAACATATTCAAACTAAAAACATAACTAAACCGTTCGGCCTACCATGAGCAACATCTTCTCTTACTTATATAAACTTAAATCTAAGCCATTTAGTCTTAAACAGCAAACCAACAAATTAATACTTCCATTTACAAGAACTTGAAGCCACAAACCTAAATCACATTGCTCTGTTTTCAAAACTCACAAACACAAAACAGAGGCGATCCTTACAGCAACTACGTTTGACAATTTAAGCTAGATTCCAAGTTATTAACCTTAAACAATTTTCCTTACCTTAATTTGAATTTAATCGGCTGAAATCGTTCCAAAGACTCACAAACAGAGGAGACACACCCAAGAGCTAAGACCCACTATTTTATTTTAGATTTAGCAACGAAATGTTTGAAGCTTTACTTAGCTTCTCCCAATCGAACGTGTTTGCCTCTCAAAGTGTCAATTTTTAATCGGTGACGCAACCCCAGAATCGGAATAATAGAGAAGTTCAAAGATGAAGACGGAAGTTGAGAGCTCACCTCAGTTGGTGGATGATGTTGCGAGCTCGATCTCCGTCCTTCAGTCACTCCTCTGTTGTCACTGTCCTCCTGCTGTCGCTCCCGCTCTCTTACTCTCACCCCTCTCTCTCCCTTTCTTTGGGTCCGTTAAGAATAAGTAGGGATGAATGGCTGAGGGTGATTGATGGAGTGACGGGTGAGGTAAATGGTGTGTGGATGAAAACACTAATTTGCCCTTCAGCTATTAATTATTCCCATTTTCATCATTTGCTATATTTTATAAAGTCTTTAAAAATTTATAAAAATTAATCCTTAATATTTTATTAGAATTTTATTTTTTTAATAAATTCTCTAGCTAATAAAATAATTTTACTCAAATTTCTAAGTTAAACGATAATTTTTAACTATTTTTTTAAATTTTTAAAAGATATAAAATTTTAAAAATAACTATTGAATCATTTATTTTTCTTTTAAAAAAATAAACTCTTTTATAATTTTTTACATCCCCAAAATAGCTATTCCATAATTTTTCTTAATTTTTCTAAACTCAAAAATACTTTTAATAATTATTATTTTCTTTACAATTTTTTTAAAATTTAACTTTTAAAACTTTTTAATTTTAAAAAAAATACTCTTCAACTTAACCACTCCTTATAAATTATTTTTATCATTGAGTTGCAGCTTTGATTAAAAGAACTCTTTGATCTACTATAAATCTACAAAATTAATTTCTATAATATTGTTTATTTTATTTTTCTTGATTAATTTATAAATAAAAGAATGAAATCGTCAAAGTCCGCAAAACTACTTTTAGTTTGAAAGTATGTGTGTATGTGTGTGTGTATGTATGTATGTATGTATACACTCCCTCCGGTCCCATACTAATAAAAACGTATAATTTCCCATACATAGAATTTATTACTTACTCGCAGATAGAACAAATCTAATTAGATGTTATGTGCCTTTTGCTCTGAGGACTTCAAAGCCTTAGACACAAGGAAAATACTCCTTAGGTTTCAAAACAAAAAAAACTCTCAGCAAACTAAAAACAGAACATGTCGCATGGTCCCTTTGAAAGGTTGACATAAATACCCTTCAATATAACTCTGAATAAACTTATTGTGCAATCAGAATACAATATAACTCTTGAATATGAAAACCCCATTCAAAGGGAAACTCTTGACTAAGAGACTCTCCAATGTGAGACTCTTGACAAGATCTGAGTTTATAATCTGTAATAGCTCCATGCGGAATCACTTCAACATCGTCCTTTGCTTCAACAATGAATGGCTTCGTCCCTTGTTTCGGTACCAAAGAAATAATCGTGCATGGAAAACGTTACTGTGAAAAGAGCAATAAACACCAACAGCATTCTCCCTTGCATGCGACTCCAGAGTTATTTTCCCAAAAACTACCCATAATTAAAAACAGCAAATGCCTCAGAAGTTGTCACCAGTTGCCACCACATGCATTTATTTTTATTTGAGTTAAAAACACGCATGACTACAAAACTAAAGAGTGAATGACGAATGCTTTTCTTATGATGCGATCGAGGTCCACGAAAGAAACCATGCTTGACTAAAAGCAGTAAAATGCATTAATTTATGGTATCTTTCAACTACATAATTCTGAAAAATGGAACAAAAAAAATAGCATCTAAAAACTCCAAATTATTTCTCAAGTTTAAAAGACTTGAATTTCAATATGAATAAATGCAAAATGAGAAATTTTTGTATCTTTAAACAACTTCCACTTGATTATACAAGAGATGGAGATTGATGAGGGAAATTAGTATTCATTTTAATCTACAATATAAGTCATTTTAACTAATTTAAAGGAATTGAAAGGTGACAATTAATTTATTTAATATGTGGTCAATTGAAAATTTTTTTAACCCTTATTAAAGAATGTAGAGAGAAATATAAAGAATTGGAAAAATTATAAATGAGTATTAATTACAAAGATAAAATTGATAAATAAACATTAATTATTCTGTAAATGACTTATATTTTATATCAAAATATTTTTCTACAAATGACTTATATAAGATTAAAATAAACTGTACACATATTTTGGAAGTGGAAATCATTTTTTTTAAAAAAATCAAATAACTAAAATATATAATGATAACACTTTAGACCCCAATATCATAATATTTTAATTAAGCGCTTGGATCCAGTGATAACCATATAATTAAGCACTTTGAACTTTGGTTGGAATGATTTTTAATTAATTTTTCATATTTATTATTTGATTTTAAAAGTACCAAAAGTTAAAGTTAAAAAAATAATGTACACAAGTTTAAAATTTTAGAATTCAAATCTTTGCTATGACCCTAAAAATAAATAGTCAAAGAGTCAAACTGAGGCCCTAATAAAACCACACCTTGACTTCGTGATGTGTGATGACTGAAAGCATAGGCAACTATCATGGATACCAATAAAAAAAAAAAACTACCATGCTGGGTTCCACCACGTGCTGTGGGTGTCTCTCTCGGCATGAAGTGGAAAAGAAAAAAGAGGGAGCTCATTCCTCAATCTCTTTTTCCAGATCGCAATGTCACGTTTGTGACATATTTTTTACGCAAGACATTTGATATGAGACAACCGATCCCCGTAACACCAACATGATTGACAGTCAAAATATGGACATGTGGGAGTGCTTTTCTTTTCTTTTTTATGAAAATGGCTTAGTTGTACTTTTCATAATAGCAACTAGCTAGCCAAATTATATTAATAATAGTATTAGTTAAAATTAATTAAAAATAATAAATAAGACATAAATTTAACTTATTTTTTAAATATATTTTTATTTATGAAGATAATATGTAAGAGAAAATAAGTAGAAAAAGAGATTCAATAATCTAGAGATAAATATATAATTAATTAGAGATAAATATAAAAATATACATTTAATTTTTAAGCTAACACAAATTATTGCTTATAAAAAAAAAGTATAATATACATAAACCACTATGTCTTGTATAAATTCATCTTAATTTTTACATATCTATAAAAATTAGTTAAATCATTTAACATATTTTAGATTTAATTTTTTTTAAATTTATCTTTATTTAAGAATAAATATTACCCTATATTTTCTTGTTTTTCTTTTAAAATTACCCTATATTTTCTCTCACCTCCTTTTTCTCTCTCATTCTTGGTAAAATTTCAAGACACCCATTAATATTCCTCTACATGGACTTACCAGAGAAAGGAGAAACAGAGGTGATAATAAAAGATTTAATTTGTTCCAAGTGCACGATGATGCGTGCGTGTAATTAATTTGTGCTCACCTTAAAGCAGTTGTTCCAAGTTTATCCATTTGTTAGAGGGGCCTAGGCTTTGCGTCAGGGATAGATTCATCTTCTTCAACAATACAGCCTTCATCCCCTGTGTTTTGCCTTCTCTCAACATCTTCTTTACACACCACACGCCACCCACGCTTCACTATTTTCAAATCTTTGTTGGAAGCGAAAAATGTCATCTGAAGTTGCTCCCCAACAAATGAGGAAAAACGAATGTGGATGATACATAGTTGATACTGCATAAAAATGCAACATGCCCGGACTGAGTTTGAATATTCACCTTTAGAATCTCTATAAGTCCAATAAAGGTACTCATCATCATCAGACTTTGTAGATTCCAAATCATTTTCTAGCACTAAGCATACGGCTATGCCCCACCATTCACTTGAACTGCATGAATCTGGCTTCTTTACTATGAATGACACATTTGGTATTATATTATCAAAAGGTAAATCTTCCGCACAAAAATAGCTCTGATTGTGAAACCATGATGGCACTTCACTACCAGGAAGGTTTAGTATGCGAGTAGGTTGCATAAAGAAGTCATCAGGCTATGATGAAAAATTATTCATGTCAGATTTCAAATAAGTAAACCAAATAAACTATAAATTTAAGAAATTCAAATAACTCACAACTTGTGAACCGTCTATAGTGATAATTGCAGACACGTAGTTGCTTAAATGGTGAACGGTGCAGTCATTATCAAAGACATGACTTTGGAGTATTCCAGTCTGTAACAAAACATTTTGCATGAGATAGAACTATAATGATTAATGTTAAGAAATGATAGTGAGAAGGAATAAAAATAAACTTGACATTCAAATTGCTCAATGACTTCCCACAGTTGCTGCCGTGAACGTACATAATGATTCGATAATGGACAATCAACAGCTTGTATATGTGACAGGTTTGATGGAAGTTGAGGCAAAGACTGAAGCCTTGGGCAATCATTGAAGCCAATAGTTTCAAGCTTTCGAAGTTTAGAAATGAGGGGGGAAGGAAATTCAACAAAATTATTTCCACTCAAATCTAATGATGTCAGTGATGATAATTTGCCGATTTCACTGGGTAGTGATTCATCATCAAGATTGCAATAACTTAAATGTAACTCGACTAAAGACCACACCAAAAATGATAGATTTGAAGTTGAAGTTGAAGGCCTTTGAAGCCTAAATGCCCGCTTGAGAAGGGAGGAGTAGTGATTCCCTGATGATGATGACTGTGCATAACCTTTGCATCCATCAAGAGATAATACTTTTAAGTTATTGAGAGATGGAGGCATTTCTTTTATAGCAGTTCCACTCACATCAAGCTCTTCCAATGCCTCATTTTCATGCAAATTCTCTGGAAGCCTTGAAAACTTTGCGCAACCATAGATATTGATCTTCTTTATAGCTTTCAACTTTTGAAAATCACTTGGAAGGCATACCAGATTTTTGCAATTCTTTAACTTTAAAGTAGCAAGACCTCTCAAATTGACCAATGATTGAGGTAGTTTGGATATAGCAGTCCCCTTTAAATTAACTAATTTATAGGAATAGAAATGCGACAATTAACTCATTTAATATGTGATAAATTGAATTTTTTTACCCTTATTAAAGAATATAGTGAGAAATATAAAGAATTGAAAAAAATTAGAAATAAGTATTAACTGCAATGATAAAATTTGTAAATAAAAATTAATTATTATGTACATAACTTATATTGTAGATCAAAGTATTATTCTATAAATGACTTATATAAGAGGAAGTACTGAATTTGTTTTTGGTTGAAGTAATGAATTTAAGGTTTTATGGGGGGAAAACTGTAAACACATTTTGGAAGCGGAAATCACTTTTTAAAAAGTCAAATAATTAAAATAAATAAGATAACACTTTAGACCCCAGTATCATAATATTTTAATTAAGCACTTTGATCCAGTGATATCAACATATCATGTTATAAAATGTATTCATCATATTATTAAGCACTTTGGTCCAGTGGTAATTTTGTTTACAAAAATATCTCCAAATAGAAAATTATTTGAACTTTGGTTGGAATGATTTTTAATTAATTTTTTCATATTTATTATTTGATTTAAAAGTACCAAAAGTTAAGTTAAAAAAATAATGTACACAAATTTAAAATTTAAATTTTTGCTATGACCCTAAAAATAAATAGTCAGAGTCAAACTGAGACCCTAAAAAAACCACAACTTGACTTCGTGATGTGTGCTGAATAAAAGCATAGGCAACTACGCTGGGTCCCACCACGTGATGTGGGTGTCTCTTTCGGCATAAAGTGGAAAAGACAAAAGAGGGTGGGCATTCCTCAATTTCAGTTTTTTTTTTTCAGATATCAACGTCAGATTCGCGACATTTTAGTTTTTATGCAAGACATTTGATGTGAGAGAACCGTTCCCCTCCACATGAACCTGACTGAGTCAAAAAATGGATTCGTGGGAGCGCTTTTTCTGATGAAAATGGCTTAGTTCTACTGTTCATAAGTAACAATTACTTAAATAATAATATTATTATTAGTTAAAAATAATAAATATAATATAAATTTAGTTTAGTTTAGTTTATTTTTTAAATATATCTCTTTATTTATAAGGATGATAGGTGAGAGAGAATAAGTAAAAAATAAATAAGAGATAATAAGTACGATAGAGATATATAATTAATTAAAATTAAAAATAAAAAAAGTATTAGATTTTTAAATAAATATAAATTATTATTTATATATAAAGAGAATTTTAAACTAAAACAAATAATATACATAGACCACTCTGTCTTATATAAATTCATCCTAATTAATTTTCACATATCAACAAAAATTAATTAAATTATTTAATATATTTTAGATTTAAAATTTTTTAAAAATTTATCTTTATTTAAAAATAAGTATTGTCCTATATATGTTTTTTTTTTAATTTTTCGATCAGCATTGAGATATATTTTCTGTGACCTCATTTTTCTCTCTCATTCCTCCATGAGTGTAAAATTATAAGACACTCATTGATACCCCACTCATTAAACAGATGTTTTAACTAAGCATTAGGCTATATATGCCATTGCGTGGTGCCCAAACAAAACTTGACAAGAATTTTAGGGCTATACATGCTTGATTACAAGAACACTTGCATAAAAAGAGGATTCAATCTCGCATATTCATGTTCTAATTAATTAGGGAATCCTTTATTTTATTTCCTTCTCGTTGACCCACCTTACATGGCAGACACCGTTGATATTTCCTCCATCACTAGTTCTCTTAATCTTTACTCCCTCTTTTTTATAGGGCCTCTTTAAGAATAAGAAAAATTTAAATTTTAAAAAGACTTTTTAGCTCAAATATTGATTTAGAAAAATTTTAAAATAAACAATCATACTTATCTAAAAGGACTTTTAAATCAAATTATAATTTAAATCAAGGTTTTATATAAGCTACCTAGACTAGCTTTTAGAACAGAAAAAAAGTTTATATATTACTCAATTACTATTTTACTCATACTTTTTCTTATACCCTCTCTCCTCTTTCTTCTCCACCATCTCTCATCTATCTTTTATCTTCTTCATCATCTCTATTTTTTCATCTCTTCTCTCTACTCTCTACTATTTTTAATAAAATCATACATTTTTAGTAATTTTTTAATTATAAAAGTTTTTTTAGTAATAACAATCCTAACACTCATTTATTCATAACTATTTTTTCTAATAAACTCTTCTCTAAAATCCCTTTTTTTATAACCCCTTTTCTAAATCTCTGTTCAAAACACACAGATAAATAACAAAGTAAAATAGTTCAATTTCCCCTGTGCTTTATCTTAATTGTCCGGACCTCCTGTTTCTTTTAGAAACATACACTTTAGTCCGAATAGTTAGCTCTATTAATAATATTCTAGAAAGATAATGTAACATCTAAATTTTAATAGAAAAATTATAATGACTTGTTAAGGTTAAATGTTTATTTTTAAAGGAAAAGGATAAAAGAAATAATAATCATTAAAATTATTTTATACTCAGAAAAATTAAGAAAAAAATTGTGGAATAGATATTTTTGAGATCTAGAAAAGTATAGAAAAGTTTATTTTTCCAACAGAGAAATAAATGGTTTGACAACTATCTTTTAAAATTTTAAGGATTTATTGTTTAAAAAAATTAAGAAAAATAGTTAGAAGTTATTGTTTGCTCAAGAAGTTATTGATAACTCTTCATTGTAATTGAAATGTGGAAGTAGATAGCTGTAGAATTAGAATGAGAAATCTTACATATAAGCTTATAATTGGAGTATTAATGTTTTCTTTTTAAGATAATAGGGAATTGAGGAGTGAGAATAATCCAAGAGGGGAATAAAAAATAGTAAGTGGTATATTTATAAGCGTGATAGGTGAATGAATAGCATCCCATAATAATTTATTTTTAATAATATTTAACTATTTGTCATACTTTTATCAATTTATTAATTTTATTTATTATTATTTAATCAAAGTAAATTTATTGAAATTATGTTTTTTGATTATTGATGACTAACTGATTAGATAAAATAAAGTTTTATTGTCAATGTTTATTTTATTAAATGATCATTCATGAATCTAAAAAAAAAAAATCTTTGAGATGTTCTTTTGAACCTTCATGCTAAGATCTTCTAGTATACAATAGTCTTTACAAGGTTATACTATCAAGAGAATATTTTTTATCATGAAAGGTAAAGTGACCACAAGCATGCTTGATAGTATTCTATGAGAGGATTGAATGCAGCATGCTAGTTACTAACAGCAGTACTATTAGTCTTTGGTGTGCTATGGTTAAAATCGAGCAACTTAACATTTGTGGACACAATACTCATACTTAATATTCGTGGGATTTGCTCTCACGTTTGTTAATTGTTGGTCTCATACTTGCGTTTATTTTTGTGGCCTCGTGCTACGTTTAGTTACTTACCCTTATGGATTATGTGTCTACACTAGTTTTCGTGGCTCCAAGCTGCGCTTGCATGTTTAGTCACCATCGTTGACTATGTATCCACGCTTGTTATTTTGTTCTCTTAAGTCATGCAAAAATATGAAATTTGAAGATTATCATTTTAAATTGACTTACTTAAATAAAATGTTTTACTAGCTATTTAGATTGATTTGATTAAATTATTTATTTTCATATTTTATTTATTCCTATTAATGGGATGTTATTGATCAAAATATTATTTTGGCCTCAGATAGCACTATTAACATTGTTCCTCCTACGAGGTGAAACAGTGATAGCACTCATAGCTAATCAAAACTTATAGATGATCCACATAGTCTATAAGCAGGATTGATGCCTTCTTTTATATTTTTGGGATGTAAAAATATATTCATATATGATAACTAAAAATATCTTATGCATATATAAAATTATTATTATATTAATTATATTATTTGAATGCTTGCATAATGTCTGTTTTCTTATATTCTGTGTTAGTCACCTCTTAATTTTTGGGCTTGACAAATATATTTTAAAATTAAAAAATATATGAATATGAATTTTATTTTCTAATTAACCCTTCATCATTACTAATTCCCTAATTTTGGCTAAAATTATTTAAAAATTCAAGTTTTTTTATTTTTCTTAATTTTCTTTTTTATTTTTACAAATAGTTATTTGTTATCATATTGGGACAAATTTTTGTTACCAGCTATAGGGACAAAAATAATTTAATTAGGGTAGAGGTTATAGTAATTCTTTTGACAATTATGTAATTGAATGAGTTTATAAATGTACAATTTTAACTCCTTAATCAAGCTTTTTAAGGATAAATCAAAATTGGGTTCTCAGTTGAACATAACTATTTATAACAAAAAAAAATTATCAAAGAATGCCAAAAAAAAAAGAAGAAAAATATTCTTATAAAAATTTTAAATTACAAATTTGAACGATTTAAATAATATTTAAAATTTACGTCAACTATAATATATATATATAGAGAGAGAGAGAGCTAATCTTCTTAGTATTATTATGGCCGTGTTTACTACGAAGGAGGAAGGAGGAAGGAGGAGGGAAGAAAGGGGGTAGGGATCTGCTATGTCATTCATCGAGAGGGAAGTACAAAAATATGGGGAGAAAAAATGAAGGGGAAAAATAAATTATGTGAGGACAATTGAGACTTTTTATTCGGAGAATTTTAAACGGGTCTAAAATGAAGAAAATAATTAGTTTCTCAATCTTATATTTATATGTTAATTTTCTTTGTAATTTTAAATCTGTGAGTAATTAATTCTTGTTTGGGAATACTATGAATACTTTTTAAGAAAATATTTTATTGAGTTAAATAAAAAATGAAACTTGTTCCAAAATTTGTTAACATGATACCAAATAAATTCATATGAATCATTACTCTATTTCAATGCATTTTACTTTTATTTGTCTCTATATCGAGATGCATGGAAATAGATCAATAATTACCCTGAATTGGTTTTGTTACCTAATTAAAAATAATCTTGGGCAAAATTTTATTTTGTATTTTTTGAAGTGGTCTGGTAAGGTGTAACATATGCTGGTTCTGATGCCTAGAACTCCATTTTTCCAAGATCTAGAATGCATGCTTTCCAAGATGGAAGATTGTCAGAGCAACTCAAATCTAAATCTCAAAGCCATATACATTCTTTGCATCTTTTTAGATGTATGAATCCTTTGATCATCTTCTCCAGTGCTTCCCTAGCATTTCCAAGCGATGTTTATAACTTAATCTGTTTCCAAAAGTTTCCTACCTACAAGGAACTATAAGTCATGAGCTGCCAATTGAGTAAAATAAGACTATATAAAAAGCACATAGCAATAAATATAGAGTTGATATAGCATAGTGTAACTACGAATAAGATTAGATTTTTATATAAGATATTTGTGTTAGGATGGTAACTACGAATCCTGAAACTAGATACATAATAATATAATATAGTAAATAATATAAAAAAAGCCCAAAGTATAATGGAGAAGCATTTTTTTAGTGGCATAATTAAATTTCTAAAGGTTAACAGACTGGCATAATACAAAAAGGATGTCCCACTTACAACAATGACTCCATGGTTCAAAGCATAACCTCCACATAAATGTAAGTGTGAGAATTATAATTTAATCAACCAAAGAGTGAAAATGTAATTACGATAGAACTATGTATAACAAAAAAATTAAAAAATATAATAAATGATTGAGTTTGTTCCAAGTGTATGATGATGCATGCATTTATATAATTTGTGCTCACCTTGAAACGATTGTTCTAAGTTTATCCATTTGTTAGAGAGGGCTGGGCTCTGCATCAGAGCTAGAGTCATCTTCTTCAACAATACAGCCTTCATCTCCTGTGTTTCGCCATCTCTCAACATCTTCTTTACACACCACACGCCACCCACACTTGCCTATTTCTCTATCTTCGTCGGAAGTGAAAAATACCATTTGAAGTTGCTCCCCAACAAATGAGGAAAAACGAATGTGGATGATACACAGTTGATAACCACAACCATACTGCATAAAAATGCTACAGCCACCGATTGAATTTGAATATTCACCTTTAGAATCTCTATAAGTCCAATAAAGGTACTCATCATCATCAGACTTTGTAGATTCCAAATCATTTTCTAGCACTAAGCATACGGCTATGCCCCATCATTCACTTGAACTGCATGAATCTGGCTTCTTTACTATGAATGACACATTTGGTATTATATTATCAAAAGGTAAATCTTCCGCCCAAAAATAGCTTTGATTGTGAAACCACGATGGCACTTCACTACCAGGAAGGTTTAGAAAGCGAGTAGGTTGCATAAAGAAGTCATCAGGCTGTGATGAAAAATTATTCATGTTAGATTTCAAATAAGAAAACCAAATAAACTAGAGATTCAAATAACTCAACTTGTAAATCCCGAGATGCAATGACAGACGCGTAGTTGCTTAAACGGTGAGCTGACATCATCCAGTCGGGATCATCAAAGATTTCACTTTGGAGTATTTGAGTCTGTAACAAAACATTTGGCATGAGATAGAACTATAATGACTAATGTGAAAGAAATTATATTGAAGAGGAATAAAATAAACCTGAGATTCAAATTGCGCAATGAATTCCCATAGTTGCTGTGAACATACATACTGTTTCAATGATGGACAATCAGCAGCTTCTAAATATGACAGGTTTGATGGAAGTTGATGAGGCAAAGACTGAAGCCTTGGGCAATCATTTAAACAAATACTTTCAAGCTTCCGAAGTTTGGAAAAGAGGCTAGAAGGAAATTCAACAAAATTGTTTCCAGTTATATCTAATGCTGTCAGTGATGATAATTTACCGATTTCACTGGATAGTGATTCCTCATGAAGATTGCAATAGCGTAAATTTAATAGGACCAGAGATGATAGATTTGAAAACGAAGGAGACCACTGAAACGACGTTGAAGTTGAATGTCTCTGAAACCTAAATGCCCGCTTGAGAAGGGAGGAGTAGTGATTCCATAATGATGAAGATTGTGCATAACCTTTGCATCCCCTAAGAGATAATGCTTTTAAGTTATTGAGAGATGGAGGCACTTCTTTTATAGCAGTTCCACTCACATCAAGCTCTTCCAATGCCTCATTTTCATGCAAATACTTTGGAAGCCTTGAAAACTTTGCGCAACCATAGATATTGATCTTCTTTATAGCTTTCAACTTTTGAAAATCACTTGGAAGGCATACCAGATTTTTGCAATTCTTTAACTTTAAAGTAGTAAGAGCTCTCAAATTGACCAATGATTGAGGTAGTTTGGATATAGCAGTCCCCTTTAAATTAAGAACCACTAAATGCTCCATAACCTCACCAAACTCAGGAAGTTTCTTAACTTTTGAACAACCAGAGAGAACAAATGCCTCTAAGCAATTCATCTCCAATTTGGTTGGAAGGGTTTTAATACTTTTGCAACCTTTCAAATCAACCGTGACAAGATTCTTGTGTTGCCCAAGAGAGTGGTGAACATCAACAAGCTTTGTACACCCTTTAAGAATTAATCTTTGAAGATTAGGAGTTTTATTGAAATTTGGTGTTTCGATCAGGTTTGTTGAATGACTCAAATCAATGGACTTCAAACTTTGTAGAAACTGAAAAGAACATTAAAAAAAATGCCTTAAAAAACCAACAACTAGGTAGTGATACATGCATCAAAATATAGACAAACAAATTTAAGCAAATGACCTCAGTTACCTGATCTCCTCTCCAAAGTTCTTTTAATTTGCTGTGTTGCATTTTAAGATCAACAAGTTCATGAAACTGAGTTTGGCTTGGCAGGAAATCTAAAGGATACCCCTCCCATTCTGTGACTTTCAATGTGTTAGGAAGGCAGTTAAGTCCATGAAGAAGATTCAATTGGTCATGTGAATGACTTGATATGATAAGTAATTTGAGATTAGTTATGCTTGAGAAGGCTTCAGGGTCCACTTGTATGGCATCCGGTTTGTCAAATCTTACTGCTATACCACGAACTTCTTCAGTTCCCTATATATAAAACAATAAGTAAAGCTTACAAAAAATGCATGAAAAAAATCACTGAATCATAATAATGCACAATAAATATTACCCTCTTATTTCCCAACACATGATTAGCATCCTCTATGGAATATATCCTGCTACGTTTGCCTGCATCATTTGGTGATTCAAGAAAAACAATTTTCTTACCCATTTCTTGAAGCAGATCATGCACCCACAAACACCCTTCTCGTTCAGTTACCATTGATTTCTCAATAAGAACTCGTATTCCAATTTTAGCCTGAAGACCAATATTTCCTAACATTTGTTTGACATTTTTCTCGGCCATCCCATTGAAAAAGCAAGCAATATCTAAGAATATATTCTTCTCATTATCTTCTAGTCCATCAAAGCTCACTTTAAGTATATCGAAAATGCCAGCTGATGAAGGAATCTTCTTGAGTGCATCCTCCCATTCGGATTTACTTCTTCCACAAAGAAATGAACCAAACACTTTGAGTGCCAAAGGAAGTCCTTTTGCATATTTAATCACATTATTAGAAAGCTCCAAATAATCTTCATCTGTTTCATTCCCTTTAAAAGCTTTTTGACGAAAAAGTTGAAGGGACTCAACTGTACTTAACAAATCCATCTCATATCGAGAATCTACACCATGTTCAACTAACAGATGCTTATCTCTAGTTGTTATTATTATTCTACTCCCTTTGCCAAACCATCCTTCCTCTCCAGCCAAATTCTCAAGTTGGCTTATTTGACTCACATCATCAAGGACAAGTAGAACTTTTCTATTGTGCAACCTTCTTTTTATTAACTTCCTTCCTTCGAAACAATCACCCACTTCCCTTCCGATTCCTCTATTCGGATGAGAAAGAAGTTTTCCTTGCAATTTAATCAAACCATCATCTGTTGCAGATTTCTCTCTAACATTTTGAAGAAAGAAAGAAACATCATATTTTTTGCCTATTATCTCATAAACAGCTCTAGCAAGAGTAGTCTTGCCTAACCCTCCCATTCCCCATATTCCTATAAATTGAACTTCCCCCAATGTATTTGCTAGAACAGAATCAAACTCTGCTATTTTTACATCAATTCCAACAAGTCCATCTTCATTTAAGGGAGTTTTGGACACACCTTCATCACTTGAGTAGAACGGTAGTTGATCATCTAATTTTGAACTCACCTTTTCAACAACTTCTTCAATGAGATTTGATTCATACCTGCAAAGGAAAACATATCAGAATATAATAACACTAGCATTTATGTTAATTAAATTTTCAAATTTTATACACAAACTAAGTATATAATTAATGTGACATATAGTGAAAAATGGTCACAAGTGTAACAATTTTAGTTCAGCTGCAAATTAAAACTGTGCTGACCATTGATCTTAATTATCCTAATTATTAAATTAATGTAATTCAATATTATATAGAATTTTTTCTTATAAACAAGAGAAATATTATGCAAAACCTTTTCTAATGAAATAGTGGAAGATGAAAGTCATTTGATGTTCTTATTGTTCATATAGCCCATGAAAATGCGGGCCAAATATTACATATGGCACATAAAAATAAACGTCACGTTTCTATAGGAAAAAGAGAATTGAAGATGTATTATATATCTTTATGCAAATTGATATCTTTAATTTATGATACTAAGTTTGAGCCTAGAAGCTGTATGTCTACAATAACAATCATTCTCTTGCCATACATAAAATGATGATAATAACGGTTAGTACTACTGCAGTTAAAGAATTTCAATTGCAACAGTAAAATAAGTTTTAGGGAGAATTACTTAGAGGTTCTGTAGAAGATATTTTATTACAAAAAGGTCCTATAAAAGTTTAAATAATTAAAGAGTCTCAAGTAATGTGGGTAATAAATTTGATTTATACAATTACCAATCTATCCTTATACATAAATACCATGATATTATTTGTTGATTTCACGATATTGTTTTGTAATAAATTATCTTTCAATGAACCTATGAGTAATTCCCTAAATTTTAAGTGGCTTAAATGTTAGATATTTATTATTTATTATGACCTATTTAGATATTAATTAGGATAATTAATAAATATTTCTGAGTGTGGCCCGTAGTCATTGGGCCCAGTCCAGGAGGGTTATTGACTCAGTTTATTTAAGGTTAATTTCCTGATGGTGGAAATTAACAACACAATTCATTTGAGTGTGAGATCTCATTTTCTGAGTCCAGAGCGAAACCTGTTTTCAGCTCACTTTTGAAGGTTCCCCACTGGTGACGGCTAATAACAAGTTGCCATCACTGTGCCTAATCACCAGTTGGAAGAACCTGTTGTTTATCTGACAGTGTTCTCTTTTGACAGATATCCTATTGTGATTCCAGTTCTCCTCAGATCAATCAAGTTAATGGCAAGAGGTAACTTTAAGTCTTCCGCTGCATCTCATATAAGTTTATATTTGAGTATGATATAATCTGGACCGATTATAGTACTTTAGAGATGTTTATTTTCTAACATTAAAGTCATGGGTTTTTTTCAAATAGTAAAAATTACCGATAATGCGGAGAGTTCCAGCCAGATAGGTCAGCAACTTCTTTTAAAGCTCCCCTCCATCTTTGCACTTTGTCATGTGCACATTTCTGTTCATGCTTTTCGAAGGCTTGTGCAAAACTTCCTGTTTGATGCCGAACATCGGAGGGATCTACGCGATAAAAGATTGGAAATACGTGAAGGCCCAAGTCTTCCTTAGAATCAAGGATCTTTAGGAGCTCATCTAAACACCATCTTGAAGTAGCATAGTTTTCAGAAAGAACAACAATTGCAGACAAAGATTCATCAATTGCTTGAAGCAAACTTGGATTGATATCTTGTCCCCTTTCGAGCTCTTCCTCATCTCTAAAAGTTATCAGATCATTGTGACGCAAAGCAGCATATAAGTGGTCTGTAAAACTCTGACGAGTGTCATCTCCTCGAAAACTTAAAAACACATCATATTTCTTCTGTCTCCTAGTTGAACGAGAGAAGCTTGAAGAATACTCAACTCCACGATCAGCGAGCGCCATTGCAAGAAAGCAACTGAAACATTCAAAATAAAATACAAACATCTCAGCTACAAGAAAATAGGAAAGAAAAAAACAGTAAAACTTTTAGAAAGAACATATTTTCTTGCGTAGATTCTAAGGCATTGTCCTGCAAGATTCACTCTTCATGCGTATAATAGATCCTTGCATATGCTAGAAACTAAGATTTGCGCACTAGTAATTAAAAATAAGCTGAAATAACAAAGATTTCTTTCATTGAATAAATCTAAAAGATGAGCAAAGCAAGAACATATAAACCAAACCTAATTAATGGATGAAATAATATTGAAATATCTCTCTTTGATTTGCAAAGTACAAATTTATAGACAGAAAAATGGTGTTCAATGAAATCGCCCAAGTTAATTTCTTCACCAACCACGCCTCCGTGTCCCACTGGTTGGAAAGAGACAAGCCATGGTTGTCGTTTGTTTGCATAGCTCAATGACTTTTCGTTTGAGAAAATGACAACTTAACATTCATAAGATACGTATAGTCATCAAATTGAATTGTCCAAATTCAATTTGTACAATTTAGAATTTTTGACCTGGTCAGTCTTGATTTGAAGTTTACTAATTTGTATTCTGTAATTTAAGTGATAAATTTAATTTTCTAGAAAAAGTGGAAATTATAAAATTATTTTTATTTTGAATTTTATAAAATTATAAAATTATAAAACTATAGAAAAAAGATATACGAGTTAGATTATGTTTTTCCTTCTACATAGTTTTTGCGTTTAAGTTGCGTATCTACGGGTTTTACAGTTTCTATCATAACGACGCCTCATTAGCTTCCATATGTGAGCAATGTTAGTATAATCTATTCTAACAACAGAAGGTGAAGATCCTTCTAGAAGTTTGGAGAAGAAAAAATTATTTCGTCGTGAATGCCGAGATTGGAGAGCTTGTTAATGAGGAAATCGAGTGTGGAAGCCATTGTGGAGGAACTAGAGGGTTAGGGGTAACTGGATAATTTAAAATTTATACTTTTATATTTGATCCTTTACCAACAAAATATTCATTATTCTTAGTTTAATGGCTCTTGTTAGAAAGATTCTCTTTATCCACAAAAGCTAATCAAATTGATAAAAAATTGACTTATAATTTAGAATATTATTAATTTAAATCTTTTTGTTAATATAAAAATTTTATTAAAGAATGACCTATAAATATTTTTATAACTATTCTTTATATTCAACTGGCATCAATTTTTTTTCTTTTTTAAGAAAAAAGGAGACAGCTCTTACTAGCACTCTGAGAAACCGTCACGTTTGAAGACCCATTTGTCATTACTCTGAATAACTGAATTCAATAATGATTGCGGTCGTGCCCACAGGAAATTTCGTTGAAGTGGTCACTTGTGAGGGACTTTGGAAAATTTCTTTGTTTTTTTCTTTTACAATTTTTTTTAAAAGAGTTAGACTCACCTATGATTCAAAAGCAGAGTGAAATCTCCTTTTTTTCCTAAATAATACGAGCCGTCTATTATTTTTAAATATAAACCTAAACAACTAAAACCTAAAATACCTCTCTAAACACTGCAATTAAAATCATAACAAAATAATATTTATTAAAGATTAAATATACTTTAAATAATCATATTTTACTAAAATTTCAAGTAAGAGGTTAGGGGCGGCAAAATTGTAATCAATGGACCATCAATTATTGGAACCTTTTACTCAAAAAGCAAAATTGTAATCAATGTGCAATCAATTAATTATGCGCTACATTTCTTCGTTTAGCATACATTTTAATGTACATATATTGTCACGACCCGAAATTTGGCCCGTGACCGACACGGAATATGAATAGTTTCATATTTCGAAAGCCTAAAACCTCAAATACATCGTTTAAAGTTTTCATAATGTTTTTCAAAATAAACACAATCTTTTCTAAGGTCTATGTGGAGCATTTACCTTTTTATTCAAAATAACACAAGTACTTAATAAAGATTAAAATCAATCTTGTTCAAAAATAACGCTTCGGATCTACGACGAGGCTCTTTACTGCTTAGCGGGAGGATTAGGGTCACCTGCACTATCTGAAGCCAAATAATCTACTCGTGAATAACGTCCCAAAAACATGACTTAAAAGAATGCGGGAATAAACAATGCATAATCATGTTAAAAATGTATTTCATAATATTTCGTAATCTGATGCAAACCTTTCCGTAAACATTTGTATTTCAGGGGAAACAACAATCTGAAAGAACCATTTCAAATCAATTTGAAATAACCATTTCTTACCAATCATTTAAAAACAATCCTTTTAAAACCATAATCTTTCTGTATGACTTCAACAGAACGAAAACAGACGTGGACACACAGTCCACGAGAGTAACTAACCATTCTGGTGGCTCGAAGCCACAAACTGTCACGAGAATGAATCCCACAAAATAATTCTGGTAGCTCAAGGCCACAAACTGTCGCGAGAATAAATCCCACGAAATAATTCTGGTGGCTATGCTACAAACTGTCGCAAGAATGAATCCCACGAAATAATTCTGGTGGCTATGCCACAAACTGTCGAGCTCGAGTAACCAAGGTGCACCAAGGGCTAACAGTACTGCTGTTAGCAACCAGCGTTCTGTATTCCGTCCTAAAACATTTCCATCATGCGTGGAGTTTATTTCACATGAAATGATCTCAATCGTTTCAAATACCATAATCATTGATAAAGCCACTTTGAATTTCAAAAACCCCAGCATGTACATTTAAAATCAAATTACTGTAAAAACATATGAACTTCACAAAAGAATATATTTCATGAATAACATAAGTTTAATGCAACTTTTGTCAAACTCTTTTCAAAAGCTTATTCATTCATTTTCAACATAATCATAATCCCTTTGTAAACCAACCGAAAGAAAATCATTTCTAACGATTTAAACCATACTTTCGTAAAATTTGCTTTTCGTAATTCATATTTGAAATTCAACATTTGAAATGACAATGTATTTGAAAATATAAATTTTAGGGAACGTTATTCACTCACCTGGAATGCTTCAAAACCTTTACCCGTTTCAGCAATTCCCTTTCGATTATTTTCACTCCTAAATTCCCTGGTATCCCGAAACAATATATATTAACATTCTAACTAAAGTTCCAACAAAAATAAAGCATCTTTAACCTAACATTCCATTTCATTCCATGCTTTCAATCATTCACAAAGACTCAATACATCAACTCTTAATCCATCAACCAACTGACATTGTTTCAATCCAATCTACATACAACCATACTTTATAAGCTTCCAACCATCCCAGCTAGCGAGCATTACCCAAGTTTAAAAGAAAATAAATGCCTTACACAAAATAATCCAGAGATCCTAATTTCCACACAAGCTTTTAAAATCATAGTTTAAAACATCCCAACTCATTTTCTTTAATATAATTATTCAGCACTTAAAAACACCACACATCAAGCCCTATACATATTTCTTTTAGTTTCAAAAGTTCATGCTTCAATGCATCAGTCAACAGCACATCCACATACTTTAATCCTCAAGGCAGTGGCTATATATATATATATACATGTATCCCTATCAGCATCTCATATATATGTATATATCTCATCTAGCTTCCAAAAATAGCAGCCAAATACTCTGAGCATATCATCATATATATATATATAACACTGCACACAGCAAGCTATATCAATATACTCTTTCCATTCAATCCAACACAACCCACTATGGCATGCTTCTGTCTCCTCTTCCCTTTGGCAGCATAACCACACACACACACACGCACATACCTTCACATTGCATGCATACCTAGCATATACATATACATATAAATCTCCCTCAACCAGAGAGCCAGAACTGCTAACCAATCATCACCGCACACTCATGCATATTCATTACAGTTTGACTAACTAAATAATTTTCCCAGAATTTCATAGCTACACTCAAATTCAAACACTCATACTTTGGCCTTTCTAACAATTTTCCATGGATTTAATCAGGCACAGCCCAGCAACGACTTATTCACTCCCATGACAACATTATACATATATATACATACACACAGCATTCCCCTGTACAAAACCATTCCTGCAATAATACCCCCCAACAGCACAACAGTAAGCATATGCCAATATACATGTTGCGTTTCATTTTCTGTCCACAAGCCAAATCTTAAAGCAACCACACATTCACATAGCTCGATAGAAACAGAGCAACCGGTATGTGCACAGTTCATATTTATCAACAGTAAACAGAGAAACACCGAATTCACCCAGAATACATTGCATAGCTTGACAGGGCTACAAGAATACTCACCTACTCAGCTTATAGTTGATAGGGAGTCCCCAGTACAACACGGTATCCGACAATCTTCTGTCCAACCGTAGCTCAGCAACAGAGGAGAGGTGATGAAGATGTGTTAGTTCATTAATTTCTTATACCCATCAATCCTCGACAACACCAGGAGACAAACATCAGGAAAAATATTGATTTTGCAGTTAGGACAGAGTCTGGAAATGGGCCCTCAATCCTTACTCAAATGGGTTACGCTTCTTGCTAACAGAAAGTGGGGCAAGGAAGGAAGAAAGCTTCCCACTTTGCGACTCAAATGCTGACAGAATCTAAGTGAATGTCGTCACAAATTTCTGGAAAACAGAAGAGAAGCGGAGATTAACGGAGTTACTACAGTACCCTGTTTTAGAATGTGACGACAGTGACGGCACACAGCATGACGACGGTGAAAATGGCGACAACTGCAGCAGTGACTCACGACAGTGTTAGCCCTCAGTCACTCCTCTCCCACTATCAGCGACGACCTCAGCTTCCCCCGCTGGCTCCATTTATTGGCAGAATAAAGCTGGCCGAATGATGCGATGACTCCAACAGCGATGACACAGAAAGGAATTGATGGAACACTGCCGAGGCTGACCACATGGCATAGCTAGCGTGAAGCTACCTCTATCGCCGCTCTCCCACTGCCTCTCTTCCCCTGCAGCCGCTGAAAGATTTCAGAGACAATGAGGAAAGAGTACGGGCTCTGCAGATAAAGGGAAGGAGGGCAAAGTCGAAATTTCGCACGTTGATGGGAAAAAAAAACAAACAAACATGCTCCCACGCAGCACCTAGGAATCGAACACGGGATCTCAGAAATTAATTCTCGCCTCATAACCGCTCAGCTAACTCGTTTACCTTGACATTATCTATAACAAAAATATATATATACTCTTTAATAAATTTTATTTTTAAATACAAAATTCCTTACCATAACATATATAACCTAAATGTTAATATAACTTTTTATTTCTTGATTTTTACTTTATTTTAGGTTTGATACTTCAAATTTTAAACAATAGTTTTTAATACCTCAAAAAGTAAAATAATTTAAATTTTTATTAAATTATAATAATCAATATTTTATATAGAAAAAAAATTCAAAGGCTTAAACTTATAATTTAAAATTTGAAATATGAAAATTTATATTCTATTAAAACAGTAATTTGCAGGAGTTACGTACTTTAGTTTTTAGAACATTTAGAATAACTCTTCTACTAAGAAAACTGCCCAAATTCCTTATTGTAAAAATATTGTTATAATAAAAGATCTCAGCATAAAAATTATTGTACAAAATTTCTTTTAAATTCTCATTCATGCAAATTTGTTAAAATAAATTGATGCAAAACACTTATGCTATGTTTGGTTCATGGGAAGTAGAAGTGCGGCGCTGAAAATTGAATCTTTCACTTCCCTCATTTGGTATGATATAAGTTACTTCCATTTTTATTTTCACTTATAATATTTTAAGTCATTTCAGTTTAATCAAATAAACTGGGAATTGAGATGATAGAAGTATAAGTAAAAAATTTTAAAATATTTTACCCTAATTATAAAATTTATAGATAACTTTAACTCTTTTTAAGTTATAAAAAAATATTTTGGATCATTTTACCACAAGTTATAACAAAAAATATACATCAATTTCATACTCATTTTTATCCTATCCAAAAACTTTTAAAACTCACTTCTACTTCTATTTCTATCTCTACTTCTATCAAAAACTCCGTCAATATAACAATGTACCATTAAGTAATCATCAACGTTATATCAAATAGTAATTATACAATTCTAATAAATATGTTTTTAACAAATCATATTAAAAATTTGATATTTTAAATAAAATGTATCAAATATTAAGATATTATTAAAAATATTATTATGGGACATTATTCACTCACCTATTATTCCTAATAACTAATAACACTCAATAATCGAATATTTCCTTTTGGACATATTATCCAACACTTGATGTGGATGTTATTTAACAAACTCATAACATAGCAATCTTACTAACGTAACATCTCCAAAGCTGCTACCTTTTGACCAAAATCCAATTAAGCACTAGTCCTCAATAAGGTACCATAACTGAAATAAAAACAATGAATATCAAGACTTATTTGGGTTCTTGAACTTATCACCCAAACTTGACTACCCAAAATCAATATCTTAACTTTCTAGGTTAAACTTAAGTTCTTTGAACCGTTTACCAACAATTGTCAACAACTCAACAAGCAAAACCAGCCATCTCATAAGCATCCCAAAGGTTAGCATTATTGTAGAACACTTATTGACTCATATAATAATTTATTCAATGCTCTTAATTTCATTCCTAATTCTACAAGATTTCCTGCCCAATCATTTAATCAAACACTTCATATGATTTATCTACTTAGCACTTGGGCATTTTAAGCTGTATCAAGGAATAATTCCCATATTTAAAACTATATACCTCAATTAGAAATGTGACATCAATTTCGTCCATTCACCAATCAACAATAGTCTATTATCCTCAAAACATCATACCTCAATCAACAATCCACTAATTTAAATCATCTTCTAGATTCACGAGTACTCTCCTTCAACCATCATATTTTTTAATAACATAAAATTCCTATTATAATTTTTAACCTCAAGAAACCCAAAAAAAACAGCAAGTTTTTACATTTCAAATCAACCATTAATCATTTTAGAAACCTCTCGAACACCTATTCTTTTCAAAACAGCAAGCTCCCATCAAAACTATAACTTTCACAATTTAAAACCCCAAAATTTCGAACAATAATCTTTTGGACTACATTATAAACATATTCAAACTAAAAACATAACTAAACCATTCGGCCTACCATGAGCAACACCTTCTCTTATATAAACTTAAATATAACTGACAAGGGATGAGACATGCGATCGATTCCTAGAAAATATTACTTTGTTATAATTCCAGTCAAAGTGCTTGATAAGGTATCCTAACTTATAGGTGCCTAGATTTACGCTTGAGAGTAATAGACGCCTCGCCTTATCTAACATTAGTATCACATATGAGGAAACGAGACTTCGCCTTACCCTTAGATCGTGGATGAGCCCAACCACTTTTTAAAAATTTTTGTATAAAAAAAAGTTAAATTTATGCCATTTAGTCTTAAACAGCAAACCAACAAATTAATACTCCCATTTACAAGAACTTGAAGCTACAAACCTAAATCACATTGCTCTGTTTTCAAAACTCACAAACACAAAACAGAGGCGATTCTTACAGCAACTACGTTTGACAATTTAAGCTAGATTCCAAGTTATTAAACTTAAACAAGTTTCCTTACCTTAATTTGAATTTAATCGGCTGGAATCCTTCCAAAGACTCACAAACAGAGGAGACACACCCAAGAGCTAAGACCCACTATTTTATTTTAGATTTAGCAACGAAATGTTTTAAGCTTTCCTTATCTTCTCCCAATCGAACGTGTTTCCCTCTCAAAGTCTCAATTTTTAATCGGTGACCCAACCCCAAAATCGGAAGAATAGAGAAGTTCAAAGATGAAGACGGAAGTTGAGAGCTTACCTCAGCTGCTGTCGCTCCCGCTCTCTCACTCTCACCCCTCTCTCTCACTTTCTTTGGGTCGGTTAAGGATGAGTATGGATACATGACCGAAGGTGTTTGACAGGGTGACACATGAGGTAGATGGTATGTAGATGAAAAGACTAGTTTGCCCTTCAGGTATTAGTTATTCCTATTTTCATCCTTTGCTATATTTTATAAAACTTTTAGAAATTTATAGAAATTAATCCTTAATAGTTTATTAGAATTTTCTTCCTCTAAAGATTCTGTAACTAATAAAATAATATTACTCAAATTTCTAAACCAAGCCATAATATTTAACTATTTTTGTTAAATTTTATTAAAAAATAAATTTTAAAAAAAATAACTATTGAATCATTTATTCCTCTTTTAGAAAAATAATTCTTTCATAATTTTTTAAATCCTCAGAATATCTATTCCATAATTTTTTTAATTTTACTGAACTAAAAAATACTTTTAATAATTACTATTTTCTTTACATTTTTTTCTTAAAATTTAACTTTTAAAACTTTTTAATTTTAAAAAACTACTCTTGAACTTAACCACTCCTTATAAGTTCCTTCTATATTTGAGTTGCAGCTTTGATTAGAAGAACTCTTTGGTCTACTATAAATCTACAAAATTAATTTCTATAATATTGATTATTTTATTTTTCTTGATTAATTTATAAATAAAAGAATGAAATCATCGAAGTCCGCAAAGCTACTTTTAGTTTGGAAATATATATATATATATATATATATCTGTGTGTGTGTGTGTGTGTATGTAGGTATGTATGTATGTATACACTCCCTCCGGTCCCATACTAATAAAAACGTATAATTCCCATACATCGAATTTATCACTTTCTCGCACATAGTACAAATCTAGTTAGAAGTTATGTCTTTTGCTCTGAGGACTTCAAAGCCTTCGACACAAGGAAAATACTCCTTAGGTTTCAAAACAAAAAACTCTTGCAAACTAAAAACAGAACATGTCGCATGGTCCCTTTGAGAGGTTGACATAAATACCCTTCAATATAACTCTGAGTAAACTAATTGAGCAATCAGAATACAATATAACTCTTGAATATGAAAACCCCATTCAAAGGGAAACTAGGAGAAACAAGAAACCCAATTCAAAGTCTGAAATGAATAAAGTAAACAAAGAGAGAAAGTTACTTACTCGAGTTTTTGCAAAGATAGCGATGACTTAATGCCTGAGAAGAAGAAGAAGAAGAAGGAAGATGATGAGATAACAATAACAGTGTCCTCTTTGAATTGTGTCTTTAGCGGGGAAGGTGACATAAAGTGGAACTTTTAAGCTTAATCTAATGCGTAGTGGCAGAGGCAAAAAGTCATATAAAATAATAAATCATATGGCTTTCTTTTAGGGATTATTTATATATAAATCATTTAAACAGTCAATAGTGACAAATTCTTTATGCATTCTCGTCAAAGGGGATCTACCACAGGATATTTCTTGTCGGCAATATATAACATTTAGTACTCTAGCAACAAACATATATGTAATAATGGAAAACAAAAGGCAAGCATATGTAATAAATTCATTAAGTATTTTTCTTCCTAGAAAAGCATGGTATGGGTTTCTTCCTTGAAGTTGAGGAGAGCAAGGAACACGTAAGGAGGATCCATCCGTTTCGATAAGTGAGTAAATAAGTTTTAGTGTATAGTTATCAAAATGTTCTTAATTAAAAAATAAAATAAAATTTCACCCCATAGTCTCCAGTGCTGGAATCGCCACAGCCGCTGGCCAATGAAGCTAACAACCTCTTGGATTCTAAACAATTATATGCCCAGTAAATCACTAAATCAATTTGATAAAAACGCAATGAGTTTACTGCTACTTTGTAGTTTCATATTCATTGTAATGTATATAATATGCACAATGGGATGCGAAAGCCTTCTTAATATTTAAATAAGAACGCAAAAGAATCAAAAATATGTATGGACCCTTTTGGTCGGTGGAATTGGTAGTCACAATTAAAAGTGGAATGACATGATGGAGATGTATGGAAATGGATGATGGATGATGGATGATTACTTTGAATAAGTTTGGTGCATAATTAAAAATCTTGGAAAAAATTATGAGATGACTTTGACCGCTCTCATGTCTGATTCTGATTCTTTCTACTCCATTTGGAAGTTTTGACTCCTATATATAATTGTAAATACAATTATGAAAAACGTCTTGTTCATATTCTACAATGATTATTCTGTTTCGTGTGTCATGGAAGCTTTTCTAACTCTGAAATAAGCACTATCCTTGAATTTGAGATTTTTCTACCTTCTTGCTAGTATAAAATGGAATTGATGATGTTGGTATTGACCCTACGAACTATAGTCAAGTGGCAATGATTGACTATGTTAGAATTAGTATCAATATCAGTATAATTCTATATCTTTGACTTTTTTTTATTAAATAGTCAATTACTTTAAATACGGAATCCCATAAAATGACTAGAAGAAGAGCCTAATTTACGATACATCCTAACATCCACAACGCCATAAAAGGTAGAAAAGAAGTCAGATAAAATACACATATCATAACTAATACTCTAATAGTCCCTTCATCAGCTGGGAATGTTTGAAATCGCCTGACTTGCGCCTCAAAGGAAACCAGCCAGAAGAAAAATAAATCCACCTCAAGTGCAGAGGTTTTTTATTATCAACACAAGTCTAAAATGAGAGTATAATTTTATAAGACTTATTAGGAAGGAAAACCCCTTAAATTTATAAACTCCATTACTAGATTCTCCAATGTGAGACTCTTGACAAAGATCTCTCTGAGTTCATAATCTATAATAGCTCCATGCGGAATCACTCCAACATCATCCTTTGCTTTAAGAATGAATTGTTTCGTCCCATGTTTCGGTACCAAAGAAATAGTCCTGCATGAAAAACTTTACTGTGAAGAGAGCAATAAACACCGACAGCATGCGACTCCAGAGTTATTTTCCCAAAAGCTACCACCACATGCGTCAAGAGTTGTCACCACATGCATTTATTTTTATTTGAGTTATAAAACACGCATGACTGCAAAACTGAACAGTGAACGACGAAAGCTTTTCTTATGATGTGGTCGAGGTCCAGGAGAGAAACCATGCTGGACTAAAAGCAGTAAAATGCATTAAATTGTAGTTTATATTATGTATTTATGCGTGAGTCTAAAAAAGGATAGGTACCGACCACGCTGGGTCCCGCCACTTGATATGGGTGTCTCTCTCGGCATAAAATGGAAAAGACAAACGAGGGGTGCATTCCTCAATTTCAGGTTTTTTCTTATATGTCAGATTCGTGACATTGTTTTTTGTGCAGGACATGTGATGTGAGAGAGACGTTACCCTCGACACCAACATAACTGACAGTCAAAACATGGATATGTGGGAGTGCTTTTATGATGAAAATGGCTTAGTTGTACTCTTCATAAGTAACAATTATCCAAATAATAATAATAATAATAATAATAATATGAGTTAAAAATAATAAATATAATAAAAATTTAATTTATTTTTTAAAATATTTCTATTTATTTATAAGGATGATGGGTGAGAGAAAATAAATAAAAAATAAATAAGAGATAATAAGTATGACAGAAATATATAATTAATTAAAAATAAAAAAAAAGTATTAGATTTTTAAACAAACACAAATTATTACTTATATATAAATTATTACTTAAAGATAAAAACAAACACAAATAATATACATAGACCACTCTACCTTATATACATTCATCTTAATTAATTGTCATATAACAACAAAAATTAATTAAATAGTTTAATATATTTTAGATTTAAATTTTTTAAAAAAATTGTCTTTATTTAAGAATAAGTATTGCCATGTATTTTTTATTTTTCGATTAGCATTGAGATATATTTTCTTTGACCTCCTTTTTCTCTCTCATTGCTTGATAAGTGTAAAATTATAAGACGCTCATTAAAGAGAAGTTTTAATTAAGCATTGGGTATATATGCCATTGCGTGGTACCCAAACAAAACTAAACATGAATTTTTGTGGTATATATGCTTGATTACAAGCACACTTGCATAAAAAGAGGGCTCAATCTCGCAGGTTCATGTTCTAATTAATTAGGGAATCCTCTGCTTATTTCCTTTTCGTTGACCCAGCTTACATGGCAGACACCGTTGATATTTCCTCTATCACTAGTCCCGCCAATCTTTCCTCCCTCTTTCTTATAGTAAGTATAGCGATAATAAATAACAGAGTAAACTACTTCAATTTCCCTTATGCTCGGACCTCCTGTTTCTTTTAGAAATATACACTTTAATCCGAATAGTTAAATCTATTAATAATATTCTAAAAAGATACTGTAACATCCAAATTCTAATAGAAAAATTTATCAGTACTTGTTAAGGTTAAAATGTATTTTTTTTAAAAGGAAAAGTGTAAAAGAAATAATAACCATTAAAAATATTTTGGACTCAGAAAAATTAAGAAAAAATTGTGGAATAGATATGTCACGTCCCAAAATTTAGACCGTGACTGGCACGGAATATGAATAATTTCATATTTCAAAAGCCTAAAACCTCAATTGCAACGTTTAAAGTTTCCATAACGTTTTTCAACATAAACAAAATCTTTTCTAAGGTCTATGTGGAGCATTTACCTTTTTATCAAAATAACACAAGTACTTTAATAAAGATTAAAATCAATCTTGTTCAAAAACAACGCTTCGGATCTGCGACGAGGCTCTTTACTGCTCAGCGGGAGGATTAGGGTCACCTGCACTATCTGAGGCCAAATAATCTACTCGTGAATAACGTCCCAAAAACATGATTTAAAAGAATGCGGAATTAAACAATGCATAAACATGCTGAAAATGTATTTCGTAATATTTCTTAATTTGATGCAAACATTTCCGTAAACATCTGTACTTCAGGGAAAACAACAATCTGCAGTAACCATTTCAAATCCATCTGAAATAACTATTTCAAATCAATTGTTGTAAAACAATCCTTTCTAAACCATAATCTTTCTGTAGGACTTCAACAGAACGAAAATAGACGTGGACACACAGTCTACGAGGGTAACTAACCAATCTGGCAGCTCGAAGCCGCTAACTGTCAGTGGCTCAAGGCCACTAACCTTCGTGAGTACGAAACCCACGGTGAAATCTGGTAGCTCAACCACTACCCTTCGCGAGTACGAAACCCACGGTGAAATCTGGTAGCTCAGCCACTACCCTTCGCGAGTACGAAACCCACGGTGTAATCCATCGAGCTCGGGTAACCAAGGTGCACCAAGGACTAACAGTACTGCTGTTAGCAACCAGCGTTCTGTATTCCATCCTAAAACGTTTCCATCATGCGTGGGGTTTATTTCACATGAAATAATCTCAACTGTTTCAATGCTATAACTGTTGGTAAAAACCACTTTGAATTTCAAAAACCCCAGCATGTACATTAAAAATCAAGTTACTGTAAAATCATATGAAATTCGCATAAGAATATATTTCATGAATAACATCAGTTCAATGCAACTTGTGCCAAACTCTTTTCAAAAACTTATTCATCCATTTTCATACATAATCATAATTCTTTTGTAAACCAATCGAAAGAAAATCATTTCTAACGATTTAAACTGTACTTTCATAAAATTGGCTTTTTGAAATTCATATTTGCAATTTAACATTTGAAATGACAATGCATTTGAAAGTGTAAATTTTTTTAGGGAACGTTATTCACTCACCTGACACGCCCACAACCTTTATCCTTTTAGCCAATCACTTTCAATTATAATCCAATCTCAATTCCCTGATATCCCGAAACAATATATTAACACTCTATTTAAAACTTTAACAAAAGTAATCATCTTAGTCTGATATTTCATTTCATTACTTGCCATCAACCATTCAATCAAAGATTCAATACATAGGCTTCTAACCAACAACCAATGCTCCCTTACTCTATAACCCATCATAAAGGCAAACACTTATTCATTTATAAATCTTAGACATGTCCTTAGCACATATTTATGACTTCCACAATTTATTTATATATATTTATGTTTTTAATACCCCACTTGAGCTACATTAACTATACATTACCTTAAGGCTTTATGCTTGTTTTAATTATACAAGACTATACTAGCATAACATAAGCTTCCAAAACAGTTTCTTAACCCAAGAAGAATGCCAAAACAACAAATTCTTCATTCCCATAAAACCAGGTACAGTGAACACAATAATCCCCTCAAACAATATACACATCCTACATATGTATTCCTTGACCATTTGAAAACCTTACTTGACAAGTTCTTAAAACTATGGGTCTTTGCTTTCTATCTCAAATTGAATTTCCATCCACAAAAAATTTTGTAACTACAATATATACACTAAAACAGTCAATGCTTTGCACCTTCAGCATCAATATAACAGCTCAACATATCATTCTAGCAACTCTCCATATACTCAAACACATCTACTCCAATCACATACAGCAAGCCACTCTTCTCTCTTTTTTTTCTTTTCTCAACTAAATCAGAAAGTTACCATATGACACTGACTAAACAATAGTCAACAACGTCCTAATCTCTCCTTAATCCTATATCTTCCTAATTTCCAATTCAGCTATGTATATACATACATACGCCATGAAACTCCCCCTAAACAGCACACCACATAAACTTCAAGACAGTAGCAGAATTTTTTGAGTATATATATATATATATTATTCCCAATCAATCCAACACAACCCACTTATGACATGCTTCTGTCTCCTCGGTTCCACTCACATACACAAACAGAGCACAACATATGCGTATATATATATACTATCCAGAATCCTTTCCTCGCGGCTTCAAACACACCCATTCAACCGAAAGACTCACACCCCGAAGCCTTCACAGCACTGAATAGAAAGTACATCACCAATGTGCTCGGTAAGGTCACAATTCAATCATGAAGAAGAATCATCACAATGGCCCACACCCCAGAATTTCTAAAAACCCAAAACAGAGCAATCTTTCACAATGTTCACACACACGTTCTTCACAGCAACAAAATTTCCCTGACCCTATGAACCAACACAGACCACAGGAAATAGAGCACTGGCATCGAGGAAGCTTACCTCTCATATTCAATTAGCAACGCTCAGCAATTACTCTAGCAACTCCTTCCACAGTGACGGTGATAGGAAGAGGGAAACTGAGCTAATATACTTGCTACAGTAATAGCATACTTGACAGCGATAGCGACAATGATAGAGCTCGACGACGATACCACAATTGGCTAAGAGACTGCCAAAGATGTGATTTCATGACACCCAGAGACCATTCCCTCTTCACCAGCGACTTCCTTCTGCGATTTCCCCTCGCTTGCTTCATTTATCGATCGCCCAGAGTTGAGTGTGAGGTGACAGCTCCAGCGGTGAAAATACAACCAGAGCGTCTGACAAAAGCGACGCTTGGCTACACAGCAACGTTGGCGTGAGAATCCCTTACGCCGCTGATCTCCCACCGACTCTCCTCTTCTGCTACACTGCTAAAGGTTCAGAGGAAGTGAAGAGCAATGTACGGGTTTTGCAGAAGAAAAAAAAGAATGAGGGCAACTCAATAATTTCATGCACCAGAGGAAAATAAAAACTTCCAGTTTTGTAGGCACATGGGCTCGAACACAAGACCACTGCTTTCCATCCTCCGTCCCTGACCACTCTGCTACCCATCACTATTTGAAATTTTCTACCATGAATATATATTTATCCCTTACTAACTTATTTTAAAATCAAATAAAAAATAAAAAAAAATCCACAGCCATTACAAGATATTTTCGGGATCTAAAAAATTATGGAAGAGTATATTTTTCCAATAGAGAAATAAATGGTTTGATAACTATTTTTTAAAATTTTAAGGCTTTATTTTCTTATAAAATTCAAGAAAATTAGTTAGGAATTATTGTTTGCCTAAGAAGTTATTGATAACTCATCATTCTAATTGAAATATGGAAATAGATAGTTGTAGAATTAGAATGAGAAATCTTACATATAAGCTTATAATTGGAGTATATGTCTTCTTTTCATGATAATAGGGGATTGAGGAGTGAGAAAAATCAAATATGTGAATAAAAAATAGTAAGTTGTATATTTATAAGCGTGATAGATGAATGAATAACATTCCATAATAATTTATTTTTTTAAAGATATTTAACCATATGTCATACTTTTATCAATTTATTAATTTTATTTAATATTATTTAATCAAAACAAATGTATTGAAATTATGTTTTTTAATTATTGACAATTAACTGATGAGATGAAATAAAGTTTTATTGTCAATATTTATTTTATTAAATGATCATTCATGAATCTCAAAAGAAAATCTTTGAGATGTTCTTTTGAACCTTCATGTTGAAATCTTCTAGTATACAATAGTATTTACAAGTTTATACTATCAGGAGAATATTTCTGATTACGAAATGTAAAGTGACCACAAGAATGCTTGATAGTATTGTATGAGATGATTGAATACAAAATGTTAGTTACTAACAGCAATACTGTTAGTCCTTGGTGCGCTATGGTTAAAATTGAGCAACTTGACATTTGTGGACACAATACTCATACTTGATATTTATGGGATTTGGTCTCAAGCTTGTTAATCGTGGGTCTCGTACTTGTGCTTATTTTCATAGCCTTGTGTTACGCTTAGTTACTTACCCTTGTGAACTATGTGTTTACGATAGTCTTTATGGCTTCAAGCCGCGCTTGAATGTTTAATCACCCTTGTTGACTGTAAGTCCACGCTTGTTATTTCGTTCTCTTAAAGTCATGCGGAAAGTTGAGATTTGAGGATTATCATTTTAAATTAATTTCCTTAAATAAGATGTTTTACTAGCTATTTGGATTGATTTGATTAAATTATTTCTTTTCATATTTTATTTGTTTCTATTAATGGGATGTTATTTATCAAAAGATTATTTTGGCCTCAGATAGTACTGTTGTTATTGCTCGAGCTAAAACAGTGATGGCACTCATAGCTAATCAAGACTTGTAGATGATCCACATAGTCTATAAGCATATTCACGCCTTCTTTTATATTTTTGGGATGTAAAAATATATTCATATATGAAAACTAAAAATATCTTATGCATGTATAAGATTATTATTATATTAATTATAATATTTAAACGCTTATGTAATGTCAATTCTCTTATATTCTATGTTAGTCACCTCTTAATTTTTGGGCATAACAAATATATTTTAAAATTAAAAAAATATATGAATATGAATTTTATTTACTAATTAACCCTTCATCATTACTAATTCCCTAATTTTGGCTAAAATTATTTAAAAATTTAAGTTTTTTATTTTTCTTAATTTTATTTTTTATTTTTACAAATAGTTATTTGTTTAATATTTTTATCATATTGGGACAAATTTTTTTTACCAGCTATAGGGACAAAATTAAATAATTTAATTGGCATAGAGGTTATAGTAATTCTTTTAACAAATATATAATTGAATGAGTTTATAAATGTAGAATTTTAACTCCTTAATCAAGCTTTTTAAGGATAAATTAAAATTGGGTTCCCAGTTGAACATAAATATTTATAGAAAAAAATCTTATCAAAGAATGCCAAAAAAAGAAGATAAAAATTCTTATAAAAAAATTAAATTATAAATTTAAACGATTTAAATAATATTTAAAATTTACGTCAATTATAATATATATATATATATATATATATATATATATAGAAAGAGAGAGAGAGCTAATATTCTTAGTATTATTATGTCCGTGTTTACTACGAAGGAGGAAGGAGGAAGGAGGAGGGAAGAAAGGGGGTGGGGAATGCTATGTCATTTATCGAGAAGGAAGTACAAAAATATGGGAAGAAAAAATGAAGGGGAAAAATAAATTATGTAGGGACAATTGAGACTTTTTATTCCAAAAATTTTAAACGGGTCTAAATTGAAAAAAATAATTACTTTCTCAATTCTATATTTATATGTTAATTTTGTTTGTAATTTCAAACCTGTGAGTAATTACTTCTTGTTTGGGAATACTATGAGTGCTTTTTAAGAAAATATTTTATTGAGTTAAATAAAAAAAGAAACTTGTTCCAAAAATTTTTAACATGATGCCAAATAAATTCATATGAATCCTTACTCTATTTCAATGCATTTCACTTTTATATGTCTCTATATCGAGATACATGGAAATCGATCAATAATTACCCTGAATTGGTTTTGTTACCTAATTATAAATAATCTTGGGCAAAATTACCCTTGAACTCCATTTTTCCAAGATCTAGAATGCATGCTTTCCAAGATGGAAAATTATCAGAGCAACTCAAATCTAAATCTCAAAGCCATATGCATTCTTTGCATCTTTTTAGATGTATGAATCCTTTAATCATCTTCTCCAGTGCTTCCCTGTTATTTCCAAGCGATGTTTATAACTTAATCTGTTTCCAAAAGTTTCCTACCTACAAGGAACTATAATTCATGAGCTGCCAATTGAGTAAAATAAGACTATATAAAAAACACATAGTATAGCGATAAATATAAAGTTGATATAGCATACCCTTAAGATCTACATTAGATTCTTATATAAGATATTTGTATTAGGAGAATAACTACGAATCCTGAAACTAGATATATAGTAATAGAATATAGTAAATAGTATAAAAAAAGCACAAAGTATAATGGAGAAGCATTTTTTTTAGTGGCATAATTAAACTTCTAAAGGTTAACAGACTGGCATAATACAAAAAGGATGTCCCACTTACAACAATGACTCCATGGTTCAAAGCATAACCTCCACATAAATGTAAGTGTGAGAATTATAATTTAACCAACCAATGAGTGAAAATGTAATTACGATAGAACTATGTATAACAACAAAATTAAAAAATATAATAAATGATTGAATTTGTTCCAAGTGTATGATGATGCATGCATTTATATAATCTGTGCCCACCTTGAAACAATTGTTCTAAGTTTATCCATTTGTTAGAGAGGGCTGGGGTCTACGTCAGAACTAGATTCATCTTCTTCAACAATACAACCTTCATCTCCTGTGTTTCGCCATCTCTCAACATCTTCTCTACACACCACACGCCACCCACACTCGGCTATTTCAAAATCTAAGTTGGAAGTGTAAAATACCATTTGCAGTTGCTCCCCAACAAATGAGGAAAAACGAATGTGGATGATACATAGTTGATGACCACAACCATACTGCATAACAATGCTACAACCACCGATTGAATTTGAATATTCACCTTTAGAATCTCTATAAGTCCACCAAAGGAACTCATCATCATCAGACTCCTTAGATTCCAAATAATTTTCTAGCACTAAGCATACGGCTATGCCCCACCATTCACTTGAACTGCATGAATCTGGCTTCTTTACTATGAATGACACATTTGGTATTATATCATCAAAAGGTAAATCTTCTGTCACGTCCCAAAATTTGGACCGTGACCGGCACAGAATATGAATAGTTTCATATTCCGAAAGCCTAAAATTTTAAATAAAACGTTTTGAAATAAGAACCATAATAAATTGTATTTCCTAAATCAACAGAATCTTTTTCAATGACTATGTGGAGCATTTACCTTCTTTTCAGAATCATACAAACGCTTTCTAAATAATAATTTCATCAAAAGTGATTTTGTATAAAAATGACGCTTCGGATCAGCAACGGGGCTCTTCACTGCTCAGTGGAAAGGTTAGGGTCACCTGCACTATCTGAGGCCAAATAATCTACTCGTGAATAACGTCCCAAAAACATGATTTAAAGAATACTGAAAATAACCAATGCATAATCATATTGAAAATGTATTTCATAACGCTTCGTAATATAATGCAAACCTTTTTGTCAACATTTGTACTTCAGGGGGAATAACAGTATGAAATAACTATTTCAAATAACTCATTCAAAACAATCTTTTCAAAACCATGATCTTTCTGTAGGACTTCAACAGAACGAAAACAGACGTGGACACACAGTCCACGAGGGTAACTAACCATTCTGGTGGCTCGAAGCCACTAACTGTCGCGAGAACGAATCCCACGAAATAATTCTGGTGGCTCAAGGCCACAAACTGTCGCGAGAACGAATCCCACGAAATAATTCTGGTGGCTATGCCACAAACTGTCGCGAGAACGAATCCCACGAAATAATTCTGGTGGCTAAGCCACAAACTGTCGAGCTCGAGTAACCAAGGTGCACCAAGGACTAACAGTACTGCTGTTAGCAACCAGCGTTCTGTATTCTGTCCTAAAATGTTTCTATCATGCATGGGGTCCTTTTCACATGAAATAATCTCAATCGTTTCAATGCCATAATCATTGGTAAAAAACACTTTGAATTTCTAAAACCCCAGCATGAACATTCGAAATCAAGTTACTGTAAAAATATATGCAATTCACATAAGAATATTTCATGAATAACATCAGTTCACTGTCAAATCTTTTTCTAAAGCCTCTTTATCCATTTTCATGCATAATCATCATCTTTTGTAAATCGATCGAAAGAAAATCATGTCTAATGATTTAAACCATAATTTCGTAAAACTTGCTTTTCAAAATCCATATTTGAAATTTATCATTTGAAATAACAATGCATTTGAAAATGTAAATTTGTAGGGAACGTTATTCACTCACCTGCCACGCTCCTAAACCGTTTCTTTGTTCAGTCAAATACTTTCAATTACCATCACTTCTAAATCCCCTGGTATTCCGAAACAGTATATTAATATTCTATTCAAAGTTCTAACAGAAATAAATCACCTTTAAACTACAGCCAAACATAAAGGCAAATACTTAATCATTTCTAAACCTTGAACACGCCATTTGCACAACTTTGTAACTTTCAAAATTCCTCTCCAAACTGCTTAATTCTAATAATCCAACTCCATCAACTTTATATTTCATTTTTACATAGGTATCTATGCGCATAAGCATAACAGTAGCAATCCCAAATCATCGCCATTCTTCTTTCATTTTAAAAGCAACTTTCATGCTTATATGCAAATAGCAACAATGCCCAATCTCCTCCCCACAGCAGCAGATTTCATATTTACCATGACAATATAATACATTCCCATACCTATATGCACACAGCATTTCCTGACTCAGCCCAATCCTGCAACAATACCCCAAAAAACACATACACTACACCCCCATAATACACACAGCAGCAGCGACCACAATGCATACACATATATACTCATGTATTTCCTTCAACCAAGCTCACAGCCTCAATTCATTATTGATTCACATCAGCAGCACCCTCAACAGCACATTGATACAGAATACATATAAAAACAATAAACAGGGAATCTACAAGCCAAGTATCCCTTTAACACTCTCACTTCTATCCATCACAACTCATCAATCATTCCCACAAATTAATCCTCACCAATACTAAACAGGATTAAATCAAGCAGAGATCAAAGGAACTCAATTACACCGCTACTAATATAGAACAGAGGAGTTGACGACCACCACATAGAAATACACGGATGCTTGGCTAAAACACAATCCACAGAAACTGGAAATTTCTCCTACTCCACCCATGGAAACTAGTGAAACGATCAACGGGGAAACAGTTTCCCAGTTAACACCCATGAAACTCTGAAAACCCATAATAGAACATAACTAAATTCTCACCTTGGCTGCTGACGCCACAACAAAGCTTTATCTCAAACCACGACCACTGCTTCACTGACCCAAACCTTCCTCATTCACCAATTCCTTTAACGCACAGAGCTCATCAGAGAGCACAGCAGCTCGCATACTCATGACAGCGAAGCTTGAACCTAAATAAAACTATAGCTATGAGATAGTATCACGGTGAGAACTACCACCAACAGCCCCTTCATTTAAACCCAACACACACCGCAATCAGAGCAACAGAAGGAGTCGGAGACTTGCTACAGTAACTCCCGACACAACCCTTTCAGATTACCAGAAAGAATGGGTAGAAAAACGCTTGAGAAGGCTTACCTCTGCCGGAATCTCCCCCAATATACCCAATCCAAGCTCTGACAATTCCTAATCTACCACTCCATACTCGTGATAAAATCTCCCGTTTAACTCTGTTTCCCCCCCCAGACTCCTATCCTCACACCATTTCCAGGATTCAGATGACAGAAAAAATCAAAACTCACAGCAGCGACAAGTCTCAAACTCACAGAGCCTTCGTTTCACACTCACTGGCTCCCCCACCCGCTATCTGACCGAGGAGCAAGAAGAAGAAGAGTGCAGATTTAAGGAATTGGGCAATGAAACTTACAGAAGAAATCGCCTGCGCACGGCACCAGGGGCGTGACGCTACCAGCGCCGCTGCTCTCACTGATTTCCCGCTGCTGCCTCCTGTCTCGCCGATAAGATCAGAAAGAATGATGAAGGGAAGATACGGCGACTGGGTTGATTAAAGAAGCAGGGGAAAAAAAATTGCGTATGAGAAAAAGAAAATAAACCTTCCCTCTTGCAGCTGCTGGGACTCGAGCACGGGACCTCACGGTTACTTCAGCACCTTTCACCACTTGGCTATTGCCTAACCATTTGAAACTTTCTACGTCGAATATATACATATCCCTTTGTTAAATTTATTTTATCTATTAATTTTTTTCAAGCCATAACATCTTCCGCCCAAAAATAGCTTTGATTGTGAAACCATGATGGCACTTCACTACCAGGAAGGTTTAGAAAGCGAGTAGGTTGCATAAAGAAGTCATCAGGCTGTGATGAAAAATTACTCATGTTAGATTTCAAATAAGAAAACTAAATAAACTAGAGATTCAAATAACTCAACTTGTAAATCCCGAGATGCAATGAAAGACGCGTAGTTGCTTAAACGGTGAGCTGACATTATCGAGTCGGGAACATCAAAGATTTCACTTTGGACTATTCGAGTCTGTAACAAAACATTTGGCATGAGATAGAACTAAAATGTCTGATGTGAAAGAAATTATATTGAAGAGGAATAAAATAAACCTGAGATTCAAATTGCTCAATGAATTCCCATAGTTGCTGTGAACATACATACTGTTTCAATGATGGACAATCAGCAGCTTCTAAATAAGACAGGTTTGATGGAAGTTGATGAGGCAAAGACTGAAGCCTTGGGCAATCATTTTGTCACGTCCCAAAATTTGGACCGTGACCGGCACGGAATATGAACAATTTCATATTCTGAAAGCCTAAAACCTCAAATACAACGTTTAAAGTTTCCATAACATTTTTCAAAATAACACAATCTTTTCTAAGATCTATGTGGAGCATTTACCTTCTTTTCCAAACATTACAAGTTCTTTAGAACAGTAAGTACATCAAAAGTAGTATTTGTCAAAAATGACGATTCGGATCTGCAACGAGGCTTTTCACTGCTCAGCGAAAGGATTTAAAGTCACCTGCACTATCTGAATCCAAATAATCTACTCGTGAATAACGTCCCAAAAACATGATTTAAAGAATGCGGAAAATAATCAATGCATACTCATATTAAAATGTATTTCATATCGCTTTGAAATCTAATTCAAACCTTTTTGTCAACATTTGTATTTCAGGGGAAATAACCATATGAACTAACTGTTTCAAATAACTCATTCAAAACAATCTTTTCAAAACCATGATCTTTCTGTAGGACTTCAACAGAACGAAAACAGACGTGGACACACAGTCCACGAGGGTAACTAACCATTCTGGTGGCTCGAAGCCACTATCTGTCGCGAGAACGAATCCCACGAAATAATTCTGGTGGCTCAAGGCCACAAACTGTCGCGAGAACGAATCCCACGAAATAATTCTGGTGGCTATGCCACAAACTGTCGCGAGAACGAATCCCACGAAATAATTCTGGTGGCTATGCCACAAACTGTCGAGCTCGAATACCAAGGTGCACCAAGGACTAACAGTACTGCTGTTAGCAACCAGCTTTCTGTATTCCGTCCTAAAACGTTTTCATCATGCGTGGGGTCCTTTTCACATGTAAACATCTCAATCGTTTCAAATATCATAATCATTGATAAAGTCACTTTGAATTTCTGTTACCCCAGCATGAACATACAAAATCAAGTTACTGTAAAAACATATGCAATTCACAGAAAAATATTTCATGAATAACATCAGTTCACTGTCAAATCTTTTTCTAAAGCTTCTTTATCCATTTTCATGTATAACCGTAATCTTTTGTAAATTAATAGAAAGAAAATCATTTCTAACGATTTAAACCACAATTTCATAAAACTTGCTTTTCGAAATCTATACTTGAAATTCATCGTTTAAAATAACAATGCATTTGAAATAACAATGCATTTGAAAATGTAAATTTGTAGGGAACGTTATTCACTCACCTGTCACGCTCCAAAATCTTTACCCGTTTCAACCAATCACTTTCGATTCTAATCACATCTCAATTCCCTGACATCCCGAAATAATATATTAACATTCTAATCAACATTGCAACAAAAATAAATCATCTTTAACCTAATATTCCCTTTCATTCCATGCTTCCAATCAATCCACAAAGACTCAACACATATACTCCTAAGCCATCAACCATCCGACATTGATTCAATCAAATATACATACAACCATACACTACATGCTTCCAACCCTCCTAGATAGCGAGCATTACCCCAGGTCATAATTACTTTTTGGAAAGAGATCTTATAACATTTCTTTGGTCAAATTTTGCCAAGCTTTCTAAAGATAAAACGTTCCATCAATGATTACTATTCATCCATTTTTCCAAAAACTATTTTCCTTACTTGAAATCTGTAAGACTACAACTTTTGGTTATGGAAATCTTTAAACCTTGCAATCACATTAAATTGAATAATCCATACCCTAATATATCTATCTTCCCTTGTCCAACCATTTAACACACTTAATGAAAACCCATAGACAATTAAATTCATCAATTAATCAGTGATTTCCCTCCCTTAGTTTCAGTTCTACCACTCTTTAATACTTCCCAAAACCTCAATGCAAATCAATTTATAAAATGTTGAATTTATCACTTTAAATCATTTCCAACGACAGGGCTCATTAAACCCTTTATTAACAACAACCATCCTCTAACCCAGAACTTCCCTTTCATCAGTTTCTCAAATCCACATATACCCATACATATATATATATATATAGGCATATTGGCAGCCCACTTATTTACTTTCTTTCTTCGTTCAAAATCCTACATCAGCATTTTAGTGTCAATATACCCGTATATATCCTTTTCATTTTCAAAACCATATCAACAGCATCTATGCATGTATATATATACTTCCAACAATGTTCAATCTCATCCCCACGGCAGCAAACTTCCAATCTACTATGACAGTATTATACTCACAAACATACATGCATACGGTGTTCCTTGACCAAAACCATTTCTTCAAGGATACCTAAATACACATACATTGCGCAAAAATTAACATATACACAGAGTAGCAGTAACCCAGCATAAACATATTCATGTGTAAATATCCCTTCGACCAAGCTCACAGCCCCCCTTATTTGATCAACACAAATCCTTTCCCAACACCATAACATGGACCCAGGTCACCTAACAGAACTTAGCGCCCTCTATTTCCCCAAAATTTAACTTAGATCAGAGGTACCCCACTACAACAAAGGAATAATAACCATCCCAATTAAATCCATAAGGGCACTAATCATCATTGGGGAAACTGAAGAGAAAAAGAGGAAGAAAACAACTCGCTCAGAAATGGCACACTAACCTGTAGAGATGACAAATATCCAACGACCCCAGCTCCTGCTCTCAGATGACAACCGTTGCCTATGGTAACAAAAGAAACAGAGCCCAAATAGAAAGAACACTACAATCACCAACCACCACAACAGATCCGATCAAGCACAGGGAAGAAGCTCAGTGAATTGAAATAGTTGCGGTCACCAAAACGCTTACCCATAACGAGGGAACAACCACTACTGAAAATATCTCTGACGTGAGTTACATAACACAGCGACAATGAACAGTGTCACGAGCTTTCTCCCTTTGGTCTCACCCTCTCTCTGCTTCCCCAACGTGTGAAATGTCAGACCAGTCGGCGGGGTAATGAGTTTTCCCCACCCAACGTCGGTAGGCCACCCAACAGAAGGTTTCAGCTTCAATCGCCTCCCCCTTTCTCCTGCTCTCGCCACTCTGCTCTACTTATTGGACTTATGGTACTGTTCGAGGCGACGACTCCGGTGGTGACAGCACAGGCAGAGCAACTGGCTGAAGGAACAACTGACCCCACGGCATCGCTTGCTTGAAATCTCACCATTGCGCCGCTGGACTCCTTCCTCTGCTGCTGCCGCGTGAATCAGCGCAAATGAAGAAAGAATGTACGGTTGGCAGAGTAAAGAGGAAGGAGGGCATTATAGTAATTTTGTTCACTAAAAAACAAAAGAAAAAAAAACCTTTTACAGCTGCTGGGACTCGAACACCAAACCTCAGACATAAACTCTTGCCCCTTGACCACTCAACTACTGACTCCACATAGCCATTTACTGCATCAAAATATATATATCCCTTATTAACTTAATGTTATCTATAAATTTTTTCAAGCCATAACACATTTAAACAAATACTTTTAAGCTTTCGAAGTTTGGAAAAGAGGCTAGAAGGAAATTCAACAAAATTGTTTCCTGTCATATCTAATGCTGTCAGTGATGATAATTTACCGATTTCACTGGATAGTGATTCATCATGAAGATTGCAATAGCGTAAATTTAACAGGACCAAAGATGATAGATTTGAAAACGAAGGAGACCACTGAAACGACGTAGAAGTTGAATGTCTCTGAAGCCTAAATGCCCGCTTGATAAGGGAGGAGTAGTGATTCCCTGATGATGAGGATTGTGCATAACCTTTGCATCCCCTAATAGATAATACTTTTAAATTATTGAGAGATGCAGGCACTTCTTTTATAGTAGTTCCACTCACATCAAGCTCTTCCAATGCCTCATTTTCATGCAAATTCTCTGGAAGCCTTGAAAACTTTGCGCAACCATAGATATTGATCTTCTTTATAGCTTTCAACTTTTGAAAATCACTTGGAAGGCATACCAGATTTTTGCAATTCTTTAACTTTAAACTAGCAAGACCTCTCAAATTCACCAATGATTGAGGTAGTTTGGATATAGCAGTTCCCTTTAAATTAAGAATGAATAAACGATCCATAACCTTACCAAACTCAGGAAGTTTTTTCACTTTTGAACAACCAGAAAGAACAAATGCCTCTAAGCAACTCATCTCCAATTTGGTTGGAAGGGTTTTAATACTTTTGCAACCTTTCAAATCAACCGTCACAAGATTCTTGTGCTGCCCAAGAGAGTGGTGAACATCAACAAGCTTTGTACACCCTTTAAGAACTAATCTTTGAAGATTAGGAGTTTTGTCCAAATTTGGTGTTCTGATTAGGTTTGTTGAATGACTCAAATCAATGAACTTCAAACTTTGTAGAAACTGCAAAGAACAAAAACAAATGAGCCTTAAAAAACCAACAACTAAATCAAATTTAAGCAGAGGACCTGAACGTACCTGATCTCCTCTCCAAAGTTCTTTTAATTTGCTGTGCTGCATTTTAAGATCAACAAGTTCATGAAACTGAGTTTGGCTTGGTAGGAAATCTAAAGGATACCACTCCCATTCTAAGACTTTCAATGTGTTGGAAAGGCAGTTAAGTCCATGAAGAAAATTCAATGGTCATGTGAATGACTTGATATGATAAGTAACTTGAGATTAGTCATACTTGAGAAGGCTTCAGGGTCCAAATGTATGACATATTGTTTGTCAAATCTTACTGCTATACCACGGACTTCTTCAGTTCCCTATATATAAAACAATGAGTAAAGCTTACAAAAAATGCATGAAAAAAATTACTGAATTATAATAATGCACAATAAGAAAAGGGGGAATATTACCCTCTTATTTCCCAACACATGAGTAGCATCCTCTACGGAACATATCCTGCTACGTTTGCCTGTATCATTTGGTGATTCAAGAAAAACAATTTTCTTACCCATTTCTTGAAGCAGATCATGCACCCACAAACACCCTTCTCGTTTAGTTACCAATGATTTCTCAATAAGAACTTGTATTCCAATTTTTGCCTGAAGACCAATATTTTCTAACATTTGTTTGACATTTTTCTCGGCCATTCCATTGAAAAAGCAAGCAATATCTAAGAATATGTTCTTCTCATTATCTTCTAGTCCATCAAAGCTCACTTTAAGTATATCGAAAATGCCAGCTGATGAAGGAATCTTCTTGAGTGCATTCTCCCATTCGGATTTACTTCTTCCACAAAGAAATGAACCAAACACTTTGAGTGCCAAAGGAAGTCCTTGTGCAGATTTAATCGCCATTTTAGAAAGCTCCAAATAATCTTCATCTGTTTCATTTCCTTTAAAAGCTTTTTGACGAAAAAGTTGAAGGGACTCAACCGGACTTAACAAATCCATCTCATATCGAGAATCTACACCATGCTCAACTAACAGATGCTTATCTCTAGTTGTTATTATTATTGTACTCCCTTTGCAAAACCATCCTTCCTCTCCAGCCAAATTCCCTAGTTGGCTTATTTGACTCACATCATCAAGGACAAGTAGAACTTTTCTATTTTGCAACCTACTTTTTATTAACCTCCTTCCTTCGTAACAATCAGTCACTTCCCTTCCGATTCTTCTATTCAGATGAGAAAGTTTTTCTTGCAATTTAATCAAACCATCATCTGTTGCAGATCTCTCTCTAACATTTTGAAGAAAGAAAGAAACATCATAGTTTTTGCCTATTCTTTCATAAACAGCTCTAGCAAGAGTGGTCTTCCCTGAACCTCCCATTCCCCATATTCCTATAAATTGAGCTTGCTCCAATGTATCTTCTAAAAATAATGACTTAAACTCTTGTATTTTTTCATCAATTCCGACAAGTTTATTGTGAGTTTTGACCACACCTTCATCATTTGAGCCCAACGGTTGTTGATCATCTAATTTTGACCACACCTTTTCAACAACATCTTCAATCAGTTTCGATTCATGCCTACAAAAGAAAATAGAATAATAACATTAATATTACTCATCAATCCTAAATGTAAAACTTATTTCCCATATTTATCAATTTTTTTAAAACTACTATATTGATTCCCCCTCAACAATCTTCAAGTAAGCAAGGAAGGGAGAAAATTAAAGAAGATGCTAAGAGTGTTTTAAAAAAATTATGACATATTAATTAATTTAACTAACTTTTTTAATCTAATCAAATTAGTGAAATAGATTTTATATTAATAACTACAATTTTGGACAAAAAGTTGTATATCTACAGTAAAAATTATTCTCCTTTAGAGAGAGAGAGTGTGTGTGATGATAACGATGGTTAGTTAAACAATCTTGAGAGTAATTACCGATAATCTTGAGAGTTCCAGCCAGCTATGTCAGCAACTTCTTTTAAAGCTGCCCTCCATCTCTGCACGTTGTCATCTGCAAATTTCCGTTCAAGCTTTTCAAAGGCTTCTGCAAAACTTCCTCTTTGACGCCGAACATCAGAGGGATCTACGCGATAAAAAATTGGGAATACATGAAGGCCCAACTCTTTCTTAGAATCAAGGATCTTTAGGAGTTCATCTAAACACCATGATGAATTAGCATAGTTTTCCGAGAGTACAACAATTGCAGACAAAGATCCTTCAATTGCTTGAAGCAAACTTGGTTTGATGACTTCTCCCCTTTCAAGCTCTTCCTCATCTCTAAAAGGTATTAGTTTATTGTGACACAAAGCAGCATATAAGTGGTCTGTAAAACTCTCACGAGTGTCATCTCTTCGAAAACTTAGAAAAACTTCATAGTTGTGTCCATGAGCATCAAGTGCCATTGCCAGAAAACAACTGAACCATTCAAAATATAAGTACAACTGTTAGAGTACAACGGGAAATAGGGAAGAAAAAAAGGGTAAAACTTTTAGAAAGAATATATTTAATTGCATAGATTCAAGGAAACTCGTGATCTCAAAATGCATGATGAGCAAACGGTGAACAGTTCCAAGGCTAAACGATATATCCATTTCATTGAAGAAAATACAATAATCGAATCTTCAACAGAGATTCACTCTTCATGCTTATATTAAATCGAAGCATAAACTTTGGATATATTATTTCTCGTCCTTGAATATTTCAAAACAAATTTTCACAGACGGTTTTGCGCACAAGTAAAAATAAGCAGAAATTTTCCATTTCATTGAAGAAAATACGATAATCGAGACTTCAACAGAGAGTTATGCTAACGCACTGTTCTCAATCACAACTCGCAATATTCACTCTTCATACTTATATTAATGGAAGTATAAACTTTGGACATTTTCTTTCTCGTGATTTAACAACTCGACATTTTCCTCTCCCAAGCTTCGATTCTTACCGACCAAATCATCCCCAAATCGAAAATTTTTTAAGGTGGGAGAAGGTTTAGGAGACTCACCTAGGTTGGAAACGCTGGTCTCTCTCTCTCTCTCTCTCTCTGCAACGAAGATGAACTGATGAAAGGAGACGATGTTTGAATGAGAAGTGAGAGAGTAAATGTGTGTTTAATCGGAAGAGGGAAGACGTGGGTTAGTGAATGGGAAAATACCATTTTGCCCTTCAACTCTTGTTTATTGCTAATTCCACCCTTTTTAATGTTTTCTGAATCCTTTAAAATTACTATAAATTAATCATGAATTGTGTATAAGTATTGTTTTCTTCCGATAACTTCTCCACCTTATAAGATAATTTCCATAAAATATTTAGGATAAAATTATAACTTCTAATTATTTTTAAATTTTTAAGAAAATAAAATTTAAAAATAAATTTTAAATTATTTATACTTTTTTTAGGAAAATAAACTTTTATATAATTTTTTAAATCCCTAAAATATCTATTAGATCATTTTTTCTCAATTTTTTAATTCCTAAAATAATTTTAATAATTATTTCCTCCTTAAATTCCTTATAAGTTCAGATAAAAATTGTTTTTTTTAAATAATTTATTTTCTTAGGTATTTTAAATTTTAGAAAATACCCTTAAGCCTCAATCACACTTTGCATATCCCTTTTCCAATTTTCGGGATGCTATAAAAGATATCTTTGAGTTACAGCTTTGATTAGAGCAACTCTTTGGTCTACTACAAATTTACAGAAGGGTATTCTATTATTTTCTATAATATTCATTATTTATTTTTCTTTGATTAGTTTTGTAAATTAAAGGATGAAATCATCAAAGCCGGTCGAAGTCTTCCTTTGCCCTTTCCAAACGCGTTGCCGTGTTAGCAAAACTAAAAACAGGAAGTTCATTTTCATATCGAATTCATTACTTCACTCGATTAGATAAAATTGAAGATAGAATAAATTTAATCACTTTTTAATTTAAATATTTAGATAAGCTTAAAATACTATTCAAAATAATTTTATTTGGTCAAAAGTTCATACATGGCCTGTGGTTTTTCTCTTCCGTTCGCTTGACTTAGAATAATGTAAAAGCATTGATAACTGGATGTTGGATGATGTGCAAAAGAAGCTATGAATAATTGTAATATATCATTGATAACGAAGCAAAGGATCAATAAAATATGAAAACTGAAAATTTTTTCTCCATTTGACTTGGAATAATAATTTATGAAAAACTATCCAGTAGCTTCAGAGAATACATGCAAGCTTTTGCTAAAACGAAAAATTTAACATACTCTTGTGTTCAAGTTACGCTGATATAGTCAGTCATCTCCATTGTCCATATACGAATTTTTCCATCACAAATATACAAATGGAAAAATATCTGTTGCGTATTTGCGATGCATTCGTTATTATTAAATGTGTATGACTCTTATTCTACGCTGTTTATAAAATTGATTAATGTCATATTCAAAATATTTTTACTATTTTCATTCCTTTCATTGTTTTGTGTTTAATTAAAACATCAAAAGAGACAAATTATGTAAAAAAAATTCTTGTAACTGACTAAACCATCTATGACTATTTAGTTAATTTATATGTATAGCATTATTTCCATAAAGAAACTTGGAAGAATATATTATCATATTTAAAACTTAGAAGAAATGTTTTGGAGCCAGAACGGATTGGATGGTCAAGTCAAGAAATGAGGTAGTTTTTTTTTTTTAATATGGTGCGTATCTTCTTATTGGATTTAATTCTATTTGAAGCTAAGGACGAAATGTGGGCATATTTTTTAGTGGGATTTGAATTTGTTATGTTGAGCAGAATTAGCCAATTTCACTATGTCAACTATCTGTTAATTTTTTTTAAAAAAATATTTTTATTAACCGAAATGCTTTTGAAGAAAAAATCTAGAAAGAATCAATTTTGAGAGCTAATAATATTTTGAAGAAAGATAATTGAATTAATTGTGAGATAGAATCATGTCTATTAGACAAATGTTAAAGATTTACTGTATTATAAGGCAGCAAAAAATATTTATATTATAATATGATGGTATTTTTAAAATAAAAATTACAATAAAGATTTATATTAACAATTATTAACCATTGAACCATACAAATCTTGATCCTTTAATCTTTCCGGTTTGACATCGGATGTGGGCTTTAAAATTTTTGTTTGTGCCAAATAAAACATTTCTTAGGAGCATGTTTTATGACTAAGATCAAGATTTATAATATTTTATCATTAAGAATTAGTATAGATAATAAAAAGGAAGCTCGTATCCATAAGAAAGTGAATTTGATTCCTGCTGCAGTTATGAGGATATTTTTAATAGGCGATCTCGTAAGTCCTATTAAACTCTCTCTAAGTTTTGGGACTGTGCCTTAATTTTAGTAAGAAAATAGTGTCGAAACTACCTAAACTTTTAAGTATAAAAAAAACTTATAGTATTTTTTCTATTTTATTATTTTTATGAGGCTAAAATATTAGTAAGATTTAGTGGACTATCTAAAGATGGAATGCCGTGCACGGAGTGCCAATACACCAATTGATCCCATAATTTATTTTTTATTTTCTTTTGACCAATAGACCCCTAAATTTAAATATTCAGCAACTAAGAATATTTATCACAAAAAATTTTAACAGTTTCACATTTAAAAATAAATCAGTCTAATTTTATAGATAATTTTAAAAATGGTTTATAGCATAAATAAAGGTTTAAATAGCATCATCACCTTGTACATAATTTTCAAAATGGGTCCCATATTAACAAATCATATTGATGACGTGTAAATTGTAGTATGTAGAAAATTATTTTAAGGATGAAATGGTTCATTGAATTGGAGGAAATGTAATATATTATGTAAGAATAATTACATAAATTTGTTTGGTATGTCATTAAAGAAAGACAATGTATAGAAATAAAAATGTTTGGTTGAATTACAACAAACATTTGAATAGATAAAATAATAAATCAAGAGATAAAATTACTCCTCTCAATATCTATATATATAATGAATTAAATCTGTGTACTTTTTTACCAAAATATATAACAACTCTGTCCATATATAATAATAAATTAATAAATAAAATTTCCCAAGTCCATGTATACAAGAAAAAATTGAATTTTTTACTAATTAAAATTATGTTTATATATATTATTAAAATAGTAATATTTTTTATATATAATTTGTATATAGAGATGGTTCAGCCAATTATAACCCACCAAAAAGTCCAAAGAAAAATAAGCTTAAAAAAATGCTGCGAAAAATCATTGCTGGAGACTGAAGGTCGAAAAAATAGGCTAAACTGGATCGGTGAAGAGAAGGGGCATATGATGAATATGATTATGCGTCTTTTTATTAAGGGTATTTTAGCCAATTTAAAAATTGTAATAACAATAATATCAAAGATTACAACTTGTTAGATCTGCAAACCCTGGAGCATTTCTAGGAGCCCTGCAACAAGAATTCCTTGGAGATTTTCATGTCATTCAGAAAAGAATTTCTCAGGAATATTTTGAGATGAAATGATGTTCGCTTAACAGAAATGATCTTCAAAAGCATTACATCAGAATGGCTGAAAAGTTTTATCCTTTGGGTGGAACTCAGAATCCTAATCTAAGGCATGTTTTCATTGCCTCTCTTCCAGATGAGTTATAACCAGAATTGCACAGGATGATTTCTTCTCTCAACAAAGAAGTAACACAACTTACTTTAGGAGAAATCTATCAGCTTGGTTTAGCTACTCTTTACAAGATGTGTGAGCAACAGAAATTCTTCAAGTCCATGATGAAAGGAAGTTAAAAGCTTAAGCCAGCTTTTAACAGATCTCATTTGAAGATTAAGTGCAAGGACAAAGATAAATGTTACTGCCCAACAAAAAAGAGTCTCATTTCTCTGCGTGGAAACCTTACAAAAAGAAGAAGAAGAAATACAGAAAACCTTTTAGGTATTTCAAGCGAAGATCTTCAAAATCACCTAAGTCTAATAGGTGTTTTCTCTGTGGCAGTAAAGGACATTTTGTAAAATCTTGTCCTAGGAAAAATAAAAAAAGAGAGATAAAGATGCTGCAGTCTTTCCAGCATGCATTGCCTATACAGAAGTCTCAGGAGATAGAATCTGTTTATGAAGAACAATATGAAGAAGATGAAGAAACAGAATATGTTCTTCATATCTCTGACTCTTCTGATTCTGACTTCGACATAGAATATGATTATCCTCACAGACCTGTTAATTATCTTGGAGCATGGAGAACAATCTCTCGAATTATTAATCAGCCTATTTATGGATCACTTGGATCTGTAGGTATCTCTCAGATTGACAAAACTCCAAGACCTCTTGCAGAAGCAAAAATTCTATTGTCTAAATATGATAAACCTATCGAGGCTATTGCAATGATTGATACAGGATCTTGTGCTATAATAATAAAACCTCACATCCTTCCTAGTGATATGTGGATATCATTTGATCAACCATTTATGACAATCAACCAGGAGCCGTTTCACATCGAGCTTATTTTAAGAAAAAAATAGGGATACAACTTTTCCCTGGATGTGTTACGTGGATTAAAGTTTTTGGGAGTTATCTACCTGAAAAGGATATACTCCTCGATTTTGATGCTTTATACAAGATAGCAGGATTATCTATCTCATCACAAGGATTACGGTACAAGAAGTTCTTTACTCCATATGTTCAGATACCAAGTATCCTTGAAATTAAACAAGCTCCTGCTGGATATGAGTCTGTTAGAGACAGACTTCTCAACTTATGTTTTGATAGTCATGATCAGTTCAGGCATCCTCATCCTTTATGGACCAGAACAGAGTTCTTCGTCAAATTGCCATTTAAAAAGAATGAAGATGTTAATCCCACTAAGGCTACGCATTCAGGTATGAATCCTGATGATTTGATTCTTGCCATACAAGAATGTGCTTCTCTTTTAGCCCAAGGTCTTATTGAGCCTACTGAATCAAATTAGGCTTGTCAAGCCTTCTATGTGGAAAAAAGATCAGAACAACTTAGAGGAAAAAAAAGGTTGGTGATTGATTATAAGCCTCTTAATCTCTTCTTGCAAGATGACAAGTTTCCTCTACCTAAGCTTAATACCTTAGCTTCCAGACTTGCTACTGCAAAGATCTTTTCAAAGTTTAATTTAAAAGCAGGTTTCTGGCAAATTAGAATTCACCCTAAAGAAAGATACAAGACAGCTTTTTGCATACCGGATGCTCAATATCAATGGACCGTAATTCCTTTTGGATTAAAGGTTGCACCTTCTCTGTTCTAGAAAACAATGATTAAGATATTTGAGCCCATACTTCACTCAGCGCTGGTGTACATTGATGATATTCTTCTTTATTCAGAAGATGAAGAAAGTCATAAAAAGCTCTTGGCCCAATTCGCAGATATTACTGAAGCCCATGGTGTTATGTTATCTTTGAAAAAAGGATACATAGCTCAGGCCCGAATTGATTTTCTAGGTATGAGTTTTCATGATGGATTTTACCAGCCAGGTCCGCATCTAGCCCAAGAACTGCTCAACTTTCCAGACGACAACCTGTCGATAAAGCATATACAACAGTTCCTTGGAATTGTTAATTATTTGCGTGACTTTATTCCTGAAGTGACGAAGCATACAAGCCAGCTGTCTTCTCTGTTAAAAAAGAATCCCCCACCTTGGGGACCACAGCAGACTAAAGCTGTCCAAATCCTGAAAAAGATTTCACAGATTCCTCCTCCTTTGAAAATCCCAGGAACGGGACAAAGGATTTTACAGACTGATACTAGTGACCAGTATTGGGCAGCTATTCTTCTTGAAGAAGCCAATAGTAAAAGACACTACTGCGCACATGCCAGTGGTAAATTCAAAGATTCTGAACAACATTACTATACTTCGTACAAGGAAATATTAGCAGTTAAAAAAGGAATTGAAAAATTCAGTTTTCACTTAAGTTCTTATGAATTTATTGTGGAAATGGTTAATACTGCTTTCCCATCCTTGCTGGATACTAAGAAAAAGATATTGCCTGACTCTCAATTACTGAGGTGGAAAGATTGGTTTTCCCGCTATAAATTCTCAGTTCGTCATATCAAAGGTCATCAGAACATCATTGCTGATTATCTTTCCAGACCTTCCAAAGTCCAGCTTCTCACTCCTCTTGGTCCCAGATATATTTTAATGATGGATCATCTTCCTCTGCCAAAGAGATCCTACCATGTTACCAGACATCACCATTTTCCTCCTGGTGAAATTCCTACCACAGTTGAACAAGTGCAACAGATAGCCAAAAAGAATCTTTTCTATTGGCTACATCTTCTGTTCGTTAACCATCCTGTTACACCCAGCCTTGAACATTTTAGTTTGGATAAACCTTATCTTTCAATACCATTAATTGCTGGTCTAGTTCCTGAAGAGTTAAAGTGGTACCTTTGGTCCCTTTCATCTCTTTATGTTTTTATAATAGCCATTTCACCCATGCCTGTTTATCACTATCTGCATGATAGCACTAATAAAGGTTCTTCTCTGTGGATTATTTTACAATGGTTCGCACCTCTGCCTGTTTGGAGAAAACAACTTGGTGAGATTATTGAGCAATACCAGATTTGGAAACTTCTAGAAGATCAATATCAGAAGTTTTAATGTTTCTTTGCTTTGCACAGACCTTATAGCATGGATCATGAAGGGAAACTGTACACCCTTCATCAAGCTCATCTTTGGCAAACTCAGACTTCCTGACCTCGCTACAAAGAAGCTCTCTTTTCAAACTTAAAGCTCTTTGTATGCAATATGAATAATCATGAGGAATATCCAGAACTAAAATGCACTGCATTAGGTCCTATACCTAACAAAGCTTTCAGCATCCCTCATATTCAACAATGGTACAGGAGACCTTGGGAACAGATATTCTCTCCAGAGACAATAAAATATTTAGATTCCCGTAAATCTTCTTCCTCTAAGCCAGAGAAAGTGACAAGGCCTACTGAGTTACAGCTATTACCCAGCTCATCTATCATAGAGTTACAATTGTCTTTACAGACTCAGGACTCTGAAGCCACTGTCTCACTCAGACAAGATGAGGACCCATGGCATGATACTTGGCAGGATTCACAAGACCCATGGGGTGGACCACTAGACCCAGACCTCAAAAAAGCTTTAGAGGAGCCTTCTGACCTCTACTCGATTTTTGGGATGGACACTGATCATGAGCCTATTCACAAGTAGCCTTGTGACCTTTGTAATAATGTGTCTGTCATAATGTTGTACTATTGTCTATCTTTATTAAAAAGGATTCTCGCGTGATGCATGTTTATACTCTAGTAAAACATGTCTGTACTCATATGATGCATGTGATGTCTACTTTACTTTTAAAAAAAGAAAGTTTGAATTATTGTAATAATTTAAAAGCACGCGTGATAAGTGCTTAGAGTTTGTTGTGTCGTATTAGAACCCGAGACTCTATATAAGGAGCCTCTATCAGTTGTATTGGGATCAGGAATTCTACCATCGAATATCCTTTGTGAAATAGAATGTGTGTTTTCTAAAGAAACTCTCTCTTCTCTGAAAGCTCTATCTTTCTTTACTTCTGTCTAGATTCATACATATACAGAGATTCAAAGTATGATCTGCACTTGCCTCGTATGAGGATCCTGTGCATTAGAAAAAGAATCTGACCAATGTTATCATAAGGTTCAAATCTTCCACTAGAATGATTAGATTTAGTCTGGGAGTTCATGGAAATCAAATTCTCTTGTAGGAAAACATAAGGCCTAAGGAGAGGCATCCGTAAGTCCTTAGATAGAGGATTTGGGTTTCATGTTCATCTTGGACTGGGTCTCAGAGTTCTTATAGGAGATCCACCCCCTATGGTATCAAAGCCATGAGTTCTTTCTGATCCAGATATTCTGGTGAATCTATGTAGAAATAAAGTTAGAGAAAGCGAGTAAGAGAGAGACCTTACTACCATGAGTGATACACCTTCTACTTCATTTAAACCTGTTAGAATTTCATCCGCCTTATCCATAGACTGCATACCTTCATCTATCCGCCGTACTCTTTCCCACAAAATAGACAACCTTGTTGAGTTTACTCATCTTCCAGAAGAAGCTCGTATCAGAGATACAGAGTTACCCCTTCTGAACCGATATTCTCTTTTCCATAAACAACGTTCTACTACCTTCATAAATATCCGCCATCTCATTTCCAGAACCACTCCTCCTGTCAAGGAGATTATTCAAAGTTCTCGTCTTGACCAGTGTGGTATTCCTTCCACAAGTAGTGAACAGTATGTTACATTGGAGTTGCCTCAGCCCCTTATCAACTCTTATATTGAACAGGGATATTCCCATCTCCATCTTGGAACTGTTCGTCTTGCTCTTACCTTGCATGGTAGAAAAGGACTTCCTATTTCCGCCAAGATTGCTTTGTTAGATACAGCCTATCATGAGTATCCAAATGCCCTGATTGGTACTCTGGTGATTACTCTCAACAATGGAAGTATTGTTCTAACCATTACTCCCAATTTCAACATGATGCTATCAGATCCTACTCTTTCGAGAAGGATAAAAGTCCAATTACAGATTGTTGGTGCCAAGCTTGATCCAAATGCTATAGCAGCTACTCTACATCATCAGTTGGTTTACAGAGTCCAGAATCATTCTCTGGATCTCCAGTTCCCAACAAATACACATGATGCTCTACTGATGTTTACAGATAATACTCACGGTCCAGCTATAGTAAATATTCCACGGCAGATTCCTAGAGAAGAGCTTGCTCAAATTATTCCTCTTGAATAGATTACCAACTATGAACGGGAGTTCAATCCTACTCCTACTGATGTTCATACTACTGCACCTCCTGTAGTTTCACAGATGCCTGATGGTACTATTCGTACAGTTTTTCAGAAGCCTGGAACAGAGGGTTCTTACCCTTCCAGAATGATTGCTACAATCTCTCCAGCTTATTCCAGTGACCCTAAAGCTAGTGATCCTCCAGTTCATGAATTTTCAAAGACTGCTAAACCAATATACGTGTCTCATGTTCATGGGCACTTTATCTGGGATTTTGATAATTCTATGTGCGAATCAGATTGTGAATGCCATGACCCATCTTTTTGGGAAATCTCTGATGATGAAGATTTCAGAAGAGCTATCAAGAAAAAGAAAAAGAAAAAGCAGGCCAATCAACCTAGGCGCAGAAATCCTAGAAAAGATGATGATGATGATGATGATGAACCACCTAAGCCCCAATTTTCTGTTAACTGGGACATTAATGCTGTGAAACCTAGATCAGAAATGTCTCTGTATGATTTGTTAAAAGAACTAGGACATGATGATCTGATTGCTGATGTTTTCTCTCAGCATAAGCAGCCTGAACCAGATATCTTGGAACCTCCTCCGGTGATTCCAGTAATTCCATCAATCCAGCCACAACCATGCATAGCCATGCTCAACCCAGAGTCCCATCTTTATGAAGCTTAGTTTCCTTCTCTTGAGGAAAGTTTTGACCAAGGAACTAAAGTAGCCAGAAAGCCCTACATCAAGAGTACTGAAGTTACTCCGAATGGTCCTAAACATGTTACTCAAACAGAAGCAGTACTCAACTGGCACACTGATAACGCTGTTTGTCAGAACAAGTTTCTTTTCAAGATTGACTCTAAGATGGATCTTATCTCTGCAAACACTGAAGATTTATCTTCTCAAGTTGAATCATTGACAGATCAAGTTAATAGGCTTCATTCGAGGCTTAATTCTCAAGCACAACAACTTGATGTTGATCTCAGAAGATATATTGACCAGAGATACTTTGGACCTGATTTCCAAAGAAAGGAGCAAGAGCTCAGACAGATATAGGAACAAATTAGGCAAATCGAAGCTAACATGCCTAAATATGCTCAACCTCTTCCTTCTCCCTTGATTGTTGATCCTCTTGCCTCATAAACACCTATTCATCCATCAACTTATCCAGTATATTCTCCATTATCATCACCCACATATTCTCCCACAGATTACAGCCAAGTTTTCATATCCACTTATCATTTAGCCAGACAGCTTAACCCTAAGCCTAAAAAGCCATCCAGAAGAAAACAAGTTTCTTATTCTGGTGAACAAACTTTCATACCAGAAACATCCACCTACCAATCCTCTTTGTCACAAACAACCCAAACTCCAGAACATGTACCTAGACAACCTGCATTCTCTTTTGTTAGACCACCTATTTCAGCAAGAAGACCCACTTCTGCTGGTATCTAGATTCGTGAACCTGTTTCTGCTCCTACTACTTATAAGGAGACTGTCACTGTTTCTGGAAAAGGAAAAGGTCTTGCAGAATAACCCAGTAGTTCTACTATTAGAGCATTGGAGAAAAACAAATTTTATCTTCCAAGAGATCCTGAAAAACAGGATTCTAGTTCATCAGAGGAAACATCTGCAGTTGAAACTGAATCTTCTACAGAAGAGTCTGAAGAATCTATTACAACAAACTATTTTGAATATTCTAGTGAGGAACAATACTATGATGATTTATCAACCATTGCTATGGTTAATCCTCAGACTACTACTGCAGAATCAACCAGTAGAAATCCTATTGTTGAAGATCCTCCTTCCTCTGAAGATGAAATGGAAGAACAATCCAGTGAAAGGACATCCACTCCATTCAAGTCCAAGAAACACAATTCTTGGTTTACTTTTGATGACATCCCTCCTTCCAAATGGCGTGACATATAATTCTTTTTATATTACTTAGGGTTATTAGGATTACAAAATATAATCCTCATAGGCCCCAGCCAATTCAACGTCTAAAACTCTGAATCGATTCGTTGTATCATGATTACACGTAATCCCTTATCATAAAATCAAACCAAACGGGTTATAAATTAACATCAAATATAATATAATTATCAACAATAATTGAACGTTCAATTATTAAAAGTGATCAAAATGAGTATTAAAAATATGCAAAATAAATAATGAAAATATGATAGATAAGCGTTAAAAGATTAACTCAAGAATATATTAATTTCAGCTACAAACATATTTTTTTTTTCAATTTTAAAATCTTTAACTGATTAATATTCTTAGTGGATACTTAAATATCATTTTCCCTAATAACAATCAAATCAGATTGAAGCCCAAAAATGGAAAAAAATATTTGTTTGCATTATTCACTTGCAGTTGATACATCCTTAATTTCTTAGTTTACAATTTGATGTACAGAATCAAATGAAATAGAAAAATAAATAAAATAATAAGTTTGCACATGAAAAATGACCCTTATAAGTTATTTTTTTAAAAATAAAGTTTGAAATTGAATAATAATTATACGATTATAATTGACTTTCAAAACTATATTCCATTTTCATTGTTAAAGCAAACATAGCTAGTGTGTTATATATATCGTGACCTCTATCTTTAATATTTCGTCTCCATGCAGATAATTTTTCTGTCTTTCTCTTAGTGTTTTTGTTAACACCTAACCAATCAAATGATGTTCCTTTTTATGAATTTTAGACAAGAATCAGCGGGGACAATAATCTTAATTATAGAATTCCTATGTGAATCATAAATACTTCCAATTGAATGTCTCATTAACTAATTTTAAGGTTTGTTTTTTTATCTCATTCACTAATTACTGAATGATCTCATTCACTAATTTTTGTCCTTAGGAATCTTAAAATTTGGACCAACTTAAAATGTATATGTTCGGCCTTACAAAATAATGGGCCAGGCCCAATCTCGTTTGGGAGCTTGAATCATTTCAAGATTCTTAGGAGTCTTTTATATTTCGAAAATTTTATTGTACAAAAAAAAATATTTCCAAAATTTTCTGAGTTAAAATTTCCTGCATATTTGTAATATATTATTAATTTATAATTGTAGGGAAAAAATAACATTGATATAGTACATGAATCCGCTTTATCTACTTAATTTATACTCCCTCCGATCCTAATATAATATTTATTTAACTAATTTATGTAAATTAAGAAAAGTAGTTTAGTTATTTATAATGATTGTGTATTGATTTTTCTAAAATATTCTCTTTGATCATATGTATTTGAACTATTATTGATAAGAACTACCTCAATATATGCAGTTTATAGGGATATTTTGAGAAAAATATTATAATTTTAGGAGACAAAGTGGTTTGTAGTTTTATATATATTTAGAACTAAAGTAAATTCTCTTTCTAGTTTTATATTTAGGATTGAAAGAAGTATTTTTTCTCTAAGTACCTCTATTGATTGCATATAGTAAAAAAATTTCTATGAAATGATAGTTATAATACACATGATTAGAAAATATATTCTAGATAAACTAACAAGAATTTGTTACAAATAACTAATTTTTTTAATATTAAAAAATTAGATATTTAACTCTTATATTAAGGACAAGATGGAATACTTAGTTTTGGCTTTTTCTATTTAATTGTCATCCTGAATAATTTTGTTAAAGGTTTGCAAGAGGATTATATGAGATGAAGAATGCAGAAATACGCCAAGTTTGAAATGTATTATGAGATTAAAGCATTAGCTTAAGCAGATTATTTTCTGGGAGGATGTGGAATATTTCAATTGCTAGTGTTGTAAACATTGCAATTGACGTCGTAAAGGTGACCTCTTCTTAATAGAGTAGTTGCTATATGTGTATATATAATATGTGGTTTTTAACTTAATTTGTTAATTATGTGTTGAAGCCAAATAGAGGTACAAATCAGTTTCAAGAGGCAATTTCAGTGGAAGAATCTTTTTAGCCAAGCTATGACTATCTTAAAATTTTGGATAGAATCAAAACCCATAGCTTGTAATATCAATCATCAACCATACTTTTTAAAATTTTATAATATTTAGTTTATTTAAAAATAAATTTAAGTGAATCCAACTCAATACTTTCAATTCATTTGTCTATAAGTCCTAATCACTAATTTTATTTTGATATTAAAAAGATTTTGACTCATAATTAGTTAGTATTTCTATTAACTGATTATATAATTTTTTAAATTTTCATCTTCATGTATTTTCAATTTTAATTCTTAAATCGTAGCTATCTATTTATTGTATGGCTTACGCTTATTTTTGCTTCGGAAGTATTAACAAATGAGTTGTGTATCCGGATTTTTTTTAAGCTCAATGTCCCGGAAGTGTAAGAAAAGTGACAACATCGATTAACCATTACAAAATATTAATTTTGATTGTTAAATTATTTTCTCTGACTCGTGTAAGCCACTCCATCATCCAAAACTTCCTTATTATCTTTTATTGTTAAAAAGATAATAAAAGATTGAATTTGTTCCAAGTACATGATGATGTGTGCATTTAATTAATTTGTGCTCACCTTGAAGCAGTTGTTCTAAGTTTATCCATTTGTTAGAGGGGCTGGGCTGTGTCAGAGATGGATTCATCTTCTTCAACAATACCACGGTCATCTCCTGTGTTTAGCCATCTCTCAACATCTTCTTTACACGCTACACATTTTAAGCTTTAAATCTATAAGTAGCAGGCATTTATTGGATGTGTACATTAAATTAAATGATTTTTCAAAGTTAAAGGTCAAAGATCTAGAAGTTTCATATTTGATTAAATTAACAGTAAATTTTGATAATTTAACTGTATTAAATGAGCCAGTAAATATCCAATATTTATATTGTTTTCATAAAGATCCATAAATGAGTTTCAAGTAGAAATTTAGAGCATCTTTATACGATTTTTTTAGAATTAATTATGAATTTTTAAAATTAGAGTATCAATCTAAAAAGATGAACAACAACAGTACTCAAAGATTAGATTGCAAAGTTTCTGTTTAGACCAAAATAATATTTTCGCTAGCCAAAAACACTTCTGAACATGTATTCTAAAGGGGTAAAAGTAGGATGTTTCAGTGGCCAAACTTGGTAACTAGCTAAGATTAAATTTGTAATTTTAGTACATGAAATTTAAGGAGCATAGAAATTTTTTACAATTATGTTTGGAAAACTTTTGGGGAAAGAATTTAAAGAATAAGAAGTTTGATGAACTTATTTGAATGATGATGCTCACAAGGGGTTCGATGAAAGCATGATATGTGGATTGATAGTCTTTGATAGCAAATAAGTATAATGAGGCTATTATTGTTGATTAAATTATGGGAAAAGAAGGAAATATTCCCTATAATGAATTTTAGAATAAGATTTGGAAGTGGTTAAACTTTTGGAATTTGAGCTTGAGAAAGAGAAAAGAGAAAAGGTGGAGGAATAATTTTTAAAGTTTAAATGTTGGATTTGTTAACCAAGAATAATAAAGTTTTATTATTATTTAAATTGTCATGTTATTATCTAGAGAAAAATAGGGATTAAAGTTTAAGTTCTCATTCTATTTTAAAGTGTTATAAATTGAGCACTATGACATAATTTTAGATTGTCAAAAATATAATTAGAATTTTAATATATTATTTTTAGGATATCAAAGAATTGAGAAGTGAAAATGATTAAGAGTTATTTAGCTGGAAAGAGTAAAAGTTTAGGTGAATAGCAGGTAAGTGAATAAAGTTCCTTGATAAAAATAGTATCTTAAGTAATATTTTTAGATAATATTTTACAATTTAATACATTTTATTTAAAGTATTAATTTTTAAGCATGAATTGCTAAAAACATATTTATATGAATTAAGGGTTTTGATTATTATCATTGATTTTTCTTTTGAATGACTTATAATATCATCATATTCATGTTTGGAATGGACAAAGAAAATTCTAAAAGATATTTTGTAAACTTTTATATTGAGATGATTTTTCACTCTGAAATATTCTTATATGAATTTCTATTATTTTAAGAGTTTTATTGCATATAAACTAAAATAAATCTTTTAAAATTTTATTTTGATTTTCACGTTAGGGTCTTTGATTATGGAACATTCTTTATGAGAATTTATTATTAAAACATCTTGTTATTTATAAATGATAAATGGACCCTATGCATGTTTGAAAATATTTTTAGCGATGATTAAATACAAAACGCTGGTTACTAACAGTAGTATTGTTAATCATTGGTGCGCAATGGTTAAAATCAAACTTGCTTGTTATTCGTGAGTATAGTACTTATGCTTGATATTCGTAGGATTCGTTCTCACGCTTGTTTTCGTGGCTTCATGTTACGCTTGGTTTCTTACTCTCATGGACTGTGTGTCCACACTTAATTTTGTAGTTTCGAGCCTTGCTTGAATGGCTAGTTACCCTTATGGACTATATGTACATGCTTATTATTCTGTTTTGTTGAAGACCTGTGAAAAAAAAATGAGATTTGAGGATTATATTTTTAAACGGATTTTCTTAAATAAAATATTTTATTGGCTACTGGATTGACTTGATTAACAATTTTTATACAATTTTATTCTTGCGATAATGCTATAATTTGGACATTAAGATTTATCTTTAAGCCTTATTATTCAAAGTTAAATATGATTGAATTATTTCTTTCCATAATTTATTTATTTATTTATTATTAAAATATTATTCACTAGTAGATTATTTTTGGTTCCTCTAGCTGAATAGCAAAAAGTCTCATTGTTGATCCGAAGTAACCGTTCTATTTTATGTAACTGCTATATGGTGTAAACGTAAACTTAAAGATCATTTATTATTTTTGGAAGGTAGATACTCTATCTAGTATATACAGGATCCCTGTCTACTTTTATTATTTTGATGAATTATATATATATTCTCGAAATGATTATAATCATTATATCAGGTGTTCCGCTAATATATTTGAGATTTAAGGAATATGAATTTTTTTATATTATGTGTCGGTCACCTTGATTTTTGGGGGCATGACAGCCTTCTTCACCTTGATTGACAGGTGGGCTCTGTATCAGAGATAGATTCATCTTCTTCAACAATACAGCCTTCATCTCCTTTATTTCGCCATCTCTCAACATCTTCTTTACACACCACACGCCACCCACACTTCCAAATTTCTAAACCTTTGTTGGAAGTGAAAAATGCCATTTGAAGTTGTTCCCCACCAAATGAGGAAAAACTAATGTAGATCATACATAGTTGATGACAACAACTAGACTGGGCCGACGTGACATAGAAACGCGTTGAATGTGAATATTCACCTTGAGAATCTTTATAACTCCAACAAAGGAACTTAACACCATCAGACTTTGTAGATACCATATCATTTTGTAGTACTAAGCATACGGCTATGCCCCACCATTCACTTGAACTGCATGAATCTGGCTTCTTTACTATGAATGACACATTTGGAGTATATATATCTTGCGCACAAAAATAGCTTTGATTGTGAAACCATGATGGCACTTCACTACCAGGAAGGTTTAGTATGCGAGTAGGTTGCATAAAGAAGTCATCAGGCTGTGATGAAAAATTATTCATGTTAGATTTCAAATAAGAAAACCAAATAAACTAAAAACTAGAGATTAAAAAAACTCAACTTGTGAATCCCAAGTCAAAATTCCAGATAGGGAGTCACTTAAAGCGTGATATGTCACGACATCATTATCTAAGATTCCACTATAGATTATTCGAGTCTGTAACAAAAGATTTGGCATGAGATAAAATTATAATGACTAATGTGAAAGAAAAAATAGTGAAGAAAAATAAAATAAACCTGGCATTCAAATTGCTCAGTGAATTCCCATAGTTGCTGCTGTGAACACACATAATGTTTCAATAATGGACAATCACGAGCTATTATACACGATAGGTTTGCTGGAAATTGAGTTAAAGACTGAAGCCTTGGGCACTCATATAAAGCAATAGTTTCAAGCTTTCCAAGTTTGGAAAAGAGGCCGGAAGGAAATTCAACAAAATTGTTACCAGACAAATCCAATAGTGTCAATGATGATAAGTTGCCGATTTCACTGAGTAGTGATTCCTCATCAAGATTGCAATAACTTAAACCTAACTTGACCAAACATGATAGATTTGAAAAAGGATGAGACCACAGAAACCTTGTTGAAGTTGAATGTCTCTGAAGCCTAAATGCCCGCTTGACAAAGCAGCAGTAGGGATACCCTGAAGATGAGGATTGTGCATAACCTGTGCATCCCTTAAGAGCTAATACTTTTAAATTATTGAGGGATGAAGGCACTTCTTTTATGGAAGTTCCCCTCACAAGAAGCACTTCCAATGACTCATTTTCATTCAAATTCTCTGGAAGCCTTGAGAACTTTGAGCAACCACAAATATTGATTTCCTTTATAGCTTTCAACTTTTGAAAATCACTTGGAAGGCAAACCAGATTTTTGCAATTCTCTAAATTTAAAATAGCAAGACCACTCAAATTGACCAAGGATTGAGGTAGTTTGGATATAGCAGTCCCTTCTAAATCAAGCTTAGACAAACCTTTCATACCTTCACCAAACTCAGGAAGTTTTTTAACTTTTGAACAACCAGAGAGAACAAATGTCTCTAAGCAATTCATCTCCAATTTGGTTGGAAGGGTTTTAATACTTTTGCAATCTTTCAAATCAACCGTGACAAGATTCTTGTGTTGCCCGAGAGAATGGTGAACTTCAATAAGCTTTGTACACCCTTCAAGAATTATGCTTTGAAGATTCGGAGTTTTGTCGAAATTTGGTGTTCTGATCAGGTTTGTTGAATAACTCAAATCAATGAACTTCAAACTTTGTAGAAACTGAAATGAACAGAAAAACATGCCTTCAAAAGCCAACAACTAGCTAGTGACACATGCATCGAATTATAGACAAACACATTAAAGCAAAGGATGTTAGTTACCCGAGTTCCTCTCCAGAGTTCTTTTAATTTGCTGTGTTGCATTTTAAGATCAACGAGTGCATTTAATTGAGGTTGACTTGGCAGGAAATCTAAAGGATACCCCTCCCAATCTATGACTTTCATTGTGTTGGGAAGGCAGTTAAGTCCATGAAGAAGATTCAATTGGCCATGTGAATGCCTTGATATCATAAGTAACTTGAGATTAGTCATACTTGAGAAGGCTTCAGGATCCATATGCATGGCATCTGGTTTGTCAAATCTTACCGCTATGCCACGGATTACTTCAGTTCCCTATAAATAATACAACAAGTCAAGCTTACAATAAAATGCATGAAATAAATCACTAAATTAAGAATAATGGACAACAAAAAAGGGGAACGCTACCCTCTTGTTTCCCAACACATGAGATGCATCCTCTACGGAACATATCCTGCTACGTTTGCCTGCATCATTTGGTGATTCAAGAAAAACAATTTTCTTACCCATTTCTTGAAGCGTGTCATGCACCCGGAAGCACCATTCATTTCCAGTTAACAATGATTTCTCAATAAGAACTTCAATTCCAATTTTTGGGTAAAGACCACTATTTTCTAAAATTTGCATCACGTCTTCCTTGGCCATCCCATTAAAAAAGCAAGCAATATCTAAGAATATAGTCTTCTCATTGTATTCTAGAGCGTCAAAGCTCACTTTAAGTAAATCGAAAATTTCATCTGCTGAAGGAATCTTCTTGAGCGCATCCTCCCATTCGGATTTACTTCTTCCACAAAGAAATGAACCAAACACTTTGAGTGCCAAAGGAAGTCCTTTAGCATATTTAATCGCCATTTTAGAAAGCTCCAAATAATCTTCATTTGGTTCATTTCCTTTAAAAGCTTTTTGACGAAAAAGTTGAAGAGACTCATCTGGACTTAACAAATCCATCTCATATCGAGAATCTACACCATGCTCAACTAATGGATGCTTATCTCTAGTTGTTATTATTATTGTACTTCCTTTGCCAAACCATCCTTCCTTTCCAGCCAAATTCTCAAGTTGGCTTATGTGACTCACATCATCAAGCACAAGCAGAACTTTTCTATTGTGCAACATTTTTTTTATTAACTTCATTCCTTCGTAACAATCACCCACTTCCATTCTGATTCTTCTTTTCGGATGAGAAAGAAGTTTTTGTTGCAATGAAAATAAGCCACCATCTTTTGCAGATTCCTCTCTAACATTATGCAGAAAGAAATGAACGTCATAGTTTTCTTTTATTCTCTCATAAACAGCTCTAGCAAGAGTAGTCTTCCCTAACCCACCCATTCCCCATATTCCTATAAATTGAGCTTGCTCCAATGTATTTTCTAGAAATAATGACTTAAACTCTTCTATTTTTTCATCAATTCCGACAAGTTTACTGTGAGTTTTGACCACACCTTCATCTTTTGAGCCCAATGGTGATTGATCATCTAATTTTAACCACACCTTTTCAACAACATCTTCAATGAGTTTCGATTCATACCTTCAAAGGAAAATAGAATAATAATATTAATATTACTTATCGGGTCCTAAATATAAAACCTATTTATTATATTTATCAATTATTTTAAAAATTACTATATTAGTACGCCCTCAACAATAGGGAGGGAATTAATAGATGATAACATTAATATTACTCATCAAGTCCTAATAATAAAATATATTTATCATATTTATTAATTTTTTAAAAATATATTCTTTCAACAATAATTAAATAAGAGAGAAAGGAAGTCAATTAAAAAGATACTTAGGGTATTTTAAAAAAATTATAATATATTAATTAATTTATTTAATCTAATTAAATTTGTTAAACATATCTTATATTAATAGCTACAATTTCAGCCAAAAATTTGTATATCTACAGTAACAATTATTCTCCTTTAGAGTGTGTGTGTGTGTGTACAAAATGATGATAACGATGGTTAGTTAAACAATCTTGAGAGTAATTACCGATAATCTTGAGAGCTCCAGCCAGCTATGTCAGCAACTTCTTTTAAAGCTCCCCTCCATCTTTGCACTTTGTCATGAGCAAATTTCCGTTCATGCTTTTCAAAGGCTTCTGCGAAACTTCCTCTTTGATGACGAACATCGGAGGGATCTACGCGATAAAAGATTGGAAATACATGAAGGCCCAGCTCTTTCTTAGAATCAAGGATCTTTAGGAGTTCATCTAAACACCATGATGAATTAGCATAGTTTTCAGAGAGTACAACAATTGCAGACAAAGATCCTTCAATTGCTTGAAGCAAACTTGGTTTGATGACTTCTCCCCTTTCAAGCTCTTCCTCATCTCTAAAGGTATTAGTTTATCGTGACACAAAGCAGCATATAAGTGGTCTGTAAAACTCTGACGAGTGTCTTCTCCTCGAAAGCTTAAGAACACTCCATAGTTGTGTCCATGAGCATCAAGTGCCATTGCAAGAAAGTAACTGAACCATTCAAAATACAAATACAACTGTTAGAGTACAACGGGAAATAGGAAAGAAAAAAGGGTAAAACTTTTAGAAACAACATGTTTTATTGCATAAACCGCGTTGCCGTGTTCCTCTGTGCAAACATAAAAGCATGGTTGTAAATACGCAAATTTTGGAAGTAGGAGAAGAAATACTCATATACTGAGTGCCATCGTGATTTGAACTTTGAACTGTTGGTATATTTGAATTATATTATAAAGAATAGACTTTAGCTATAATAAATTTTGTACAGATTTTGAAAAAATAAATTTTGAGTAGAATATATTTTAAAAGAATAAATTTTTTATAGAATAAATTTTAGAAAAATGTATTTTTGAATATAATAGATTTTTGTGAAAAAATATTTTTTATCTAAACTATAGTTTTGGATCAAATAATGATTTTTGTGAACTATTGGATTAAATCCAAACACCCCACATTTTTCACAATCAATTTTTCACGAATTTCAATATACTTTTCAAACACTAAATTTTACATTTTTTACCAAAACTAATAAACTGTTTAAACATTAATTTTTTCTACAATCTATTTTTCTATTAAACCTATAGTTTTAAAAAAGTTAGAAGAACAACTTCTAACAATCAATTGTTTTGTAAAGTCTATTTTTTAAAATTTTATCCAAACATATCAGTAAAAAATAGATTTTTTTATAAAATTTATTCTACTTAAAATCTATTATTATCCTCTAAAAAAATTATTCTCTAGAAGTTAATTCAAATACATCCTGATCATTAGAAGTTGTTTCCCTAACTTATACCAAAATCATAGTTTTGGTAATAAAAAATAGATTATGGATAAAAATTAGTATTTGAATAGTTTATTGATTTTGGTAAAAATTTGATTGTCAAAAAATTAGTGTGCGAGTAATTTATTAGTTTTCATAAAAGAATTGATTATGGAACATATGAGGTGCTTGGATTATTTTATCCAAAACTATGGTTTTGGAGGGTATCCAAACAATCACTTTATATAATTAAAATATAATAACTTAGTTTATGACTCATCTAAAATAATTCATGATTAATTTTATTATTAATAAAAGTAAATATTTTAATTTGAAAAAAATAAAAACTCATTGGAATCAAATTAAAAAATTTATTTTTTCTCAAAAATAAAATAAAATGTGAATTGCTTTATTTGAGTCATCCGTAGAATTACAAAATCTAGTCGGAAGTGATGTGTCTTTTGCTATGAGGACTTCACGAAGCCTTCAACACAAGGAATCAAAAAAGAAAATCTTACAAACCAAAAAAAGAACATGTCGCATGCCCGATTTGAAAGATTGACATAAATACGCTTCAATATAATTCTGGTAAACTAATTGAGCAATCAGAATACTATATAACTCTTGAATATGGAAACCCCATTCAAAGCGAAACAAGAGTGAAAAGAAACAAGAAACCCAATTCATAGTCTGAAATGAATGAAGAAAGAGAGAAAGTTACTTACTGAAGTTTTTGCAAAGATGGCGAAGATTCGATGCCTGAGAATAAGGAAGAAGATGAGATAATAATTGCTTGCACTCTTTGAATAGTGACTTAGCGGGGAAGCTGATATAAAGTGGAATATTCTCAGCTAATCTAACGCGTACAGGCAGGCAGGGGCAAAAAGTTATATAAAATATAATACATCATAATATCATATGCCTTAATTATAGGGATTATTAATAAATAATTTTAACAGTCAATAGTGGCAACTTCTTTATGCATTCTCGTCAAACGTGATCTACCACAGAATATTTGTTGTCGGCAATATATAATTCCTAGTACTCTAGCAAAACGCATATATATATATATATATGTATGTATGTATGTATGTATGTATATGTAATACCTGCAAACAAAAAACAATCATATGTAATAATTCATCAATTCCCATTAAGAATCCTCTACAACTAGGGAAAATCCAAATCAAACTCAATCTACCCCATAACAACTACAAATAAGAATACAAACTTTTAATAGAATGCTGGAAGCCTATAATATAATTAATCAAGGAGATGAAAATTTAATATTTTTAAAATATAAAGATTTAAGATTATTATCATATCTACAAAGACCTGATCGAGGAAATTTAAGACTAGATACTAATTTTGATATAAGAAAAGATACTAGGAGAACAATTCAATTTACACCTTTAGAAGATTTAGAATATTTAAATCAAAGACTAAATAAAAATATGACAACATTGCTCTAGAAGAAAGTGAAGATGAGGGTGCAACCCAACACATTACTGGTAAAGTTCTCACCCCTTTCTCCCCCAACAAAATTGTCTCTTGGCTCCTTTCTGATCCATAAAATTTGTTTGTTGCAACGTGCAGTATGCTTTGTGAAATGCCAATTTCTTAGTAGATGTTATAAGAATTTTTTTCGAAACTTCGGTGGTAACAAGTTGCTTGGTTTTTTTTTTTTAAATCACTTTGGATTATGACATCAAATTTATATCCCGAATATATTAGCAAGATATTCTTTGAAACATATTCATTATTTAAAAAAAAATATTCAAGTTATCCTTAGTTATCTAAGGCAATTTTCTTTAAATCAGTTTCATAGTTTTTTGGGAAAATTATTGTACAATCCCCTATGTACAATTTAATTGCTCAAAAGTTCCATGAGTTGTCAATATGCAATGGCATGTTGCAATTTACTATACTAAATCTTGTCATTGGTTGTTGCTAACTTGTTGTGGGATATTTCAGTGATTAAATTGCTTATTTAGGACTACATTGTAATTCTCCTTAGGTTTTTTTAGGGTGTTGAGAAGATTTGATGGATGAATCAGGGATGAGGATTATTGTTATGCATGAATAATTGCCAGCTTTTTCTCCTGTTCTTTTTGCAAGGACCACAATCTTATTTGTTTTCTTATAGCATGCTCACTAATATGATATAGTTGCAATTATAATATGCATCTTTTAATGTGTAAAGAAAATAGTAGATAATATTATTGGAACTCACTCCATATTTAGTGATTTTCATCAAATTGATATATGCGCTCAATATGGAGTTAATTCTCATAAATGATCTCTTGTTTTCTTACACATTACAAGCTGTAATGCGCCACTGTGTAAGTATGCTGTATTGGTCAGCTTGTTCACCTTTAGTATGTTTTGTATGTCTTGCCTCTGCTAGAAGGCTGTCTAAGAACGTTCATGAAACATGTTTGTCTAGAATGAAAACCAAGTCATGTATTCCAATGCTAAAGTAGGAGTGTTGTATCCCACATGTACTATACTCCTCTCATGACTTCTCTGTGATTCATTACTCTACAAAGGTGTTGAGTTATCTTTGTCTGGAGTCAACTGTCCTGACAAAGCATGACTATGCATATGTTTGACTAGTTTCCTGAAATTCTCTTGACTATTATAAGTTGGCGTATGAACTATAGCATTATGATGGCAGATCTTCTTCCTTTCTCTTCAAAATGCCCAGTGACCCTTATTACATGTGCAATAACAATAAATTAACCTTTGGTTTGTATTAGGTTGTGAGAGTTGAGTAACTATTGGAGACATAATGAATTGAATGTTTTAAAACTAATCCTTTTGCAACATTTCTTTCTTGTGTTGTTTCAATATAAGGAAAAATGTTTTGTTAACAAAATGAAAAGAAATGTTATTACGTATTAGAAGATAATGTATATGAGGAGATAAAGATCTATTCCTTGAAAAAGTTGAAAGTTTTAGGAAGAGATTATCTTTACATTGTTTGGATTACTAATGAGAAAAGTATGGGCAGAGGAAAAAAATTAATGTGTACTAAAATGCAGTATAACCCTCATAAAGTATTGTAATGAAAGGTAAGAATAGTCAATAACACAAACTATTAAAATTTAAGTTTCCCCTCTGTTACTCCTTTAAAAAAATATCTTGATGATAGTGATTGCCAAGCACAAACGACATTTACTACTGTCCTAGGAGGATCCATCCAGCATTATTGACCTTTTACTTGTATATCTGATAAACTTAAAGATTTTTTATCATTTCGTAGGTCAAATTACTTAGATTAAATATTTTCTTTTTAGATAATTTAGCAGGGTTAAAGTTCTTCATGGTCTTGACAAAGTAATGGAAGGTGGTACCACTACAGGAAAACGGGTTTTTGGCAACGTCTTTTCAGCAGCGACAAAAGGAATCACCGCTAAAAATGACTTTTAGCGGTGACATATCGCCGCTGAAAGAGAGACATTCAGCGGCGACAAAATATGTTGACGTTGAAAGTGAGACATTCAATGGCGACACACTTTTGTCGCCGTTGAAAGTTTAATTTTGAGCGGTGATTTTATTTGTCGCCGCAGAAGGTACAAAAGTGAAAAAATTTTACTCCACTTTTCTGTGGTGACACTATGGTCGCCGCAAAAGGTAATAGTATCTACAACGACATCCACGTGTCGCAGTAAAAGGTCTATACTTTCTGCGGCGATAATTTTTTGTCGCCGCAGAAGATGTGATTCGGTGGCGACTTTTGTATCCTTCAGCGGTGACATTTTTGCATACATTCTTCCCCCTCTGAAAGGACCATGAAACAACTATCTAATATATAAAATTAAATTATTATTATGTCTATGAAAGAAGGAGATGAAGCAAGGGTCTATGTATGAGAGAGATATTATAAATATGTGTCAATAAGGGTGAGAGTTAGTATATGTGTATTATAGACAATGTGGGAGAGGAGATAAAGAGAGGAGATGTGTGCGTGTGAGATCGGCAGAAAGAATAGACGTAAAATATATATATACACGTTCTTAATTACTATTGCATTCAGCCTTTGTTGCTGCATTTCGAATAACATCCAAACTTTTATAAGAAAGATTTAGCAGGTATTTTTTAGTTCAACAGTATTTTTCTGAAATTTAAAAAGTAAAATTTTAGAGAAATAATAAAGAAAAGAATAATTAGTAAAAATATCTTAGAGTTAAGAAAAATGAAGGAAAAAATATAAAATGAAACAATTTATAAAAGAGACCCAATTGATTGAATAGTTATTTTTTAGGAATTAAATGCCTATTCTTTAGTAAATTTAAGAAAAATAGTTAGAAATTATCATTTGTCCAAAACCTTTTACACAAATTGTCTAATAAGTTGAAGAAGCTATTGGGGGGAAAATATCGTTATTTTATTAAGTGGATTATTTTCTAAAAATTATTTGGTAAAAGGAAGACTTTAGCGGCGACCATTTTGTCATCGCTAAAAGAGAGACATTCAGCGACAACTTTTTTTATCGCCGCAGATGGTAAAAAATGAAATTTTTTTACTCCAACGAAAAATGAAAAAATGAAAAAAATATTTCAGTGGTGACTCCTTTCAGTGGCGACTTTCTATTATAGCCGCTAAAGACCAATTTATTTACCCAGTCGAGATTCACTTCACTTTACTCTTCTCTGCTTTTCTGATTTTGCTTCTGTGCCCTAGCAGAGTGTCGGCGGCCCTCATCACGAGCTCACGGCAACCGTTACGGTGGTGCACTACTTCTGCGTCGTGCGCCATATCATAGCCTCACAGTCAGCTCTCGCTAGTGCTGTCGCGTCTTCTGGTGGTCTGGTACTCTGATTGTCGGCGTCTCACCCCGTTTCAGAGTCCCAATTACATTGGTTTCGTCCCCATCTCGTGGAAGTTACCGTGTGTCGTCGCCTTGTCTGCTGAAATCGATACTGTGAAGGGTTGATTTCAAAGAACACCTGGTTTCTTCTGCTCTGTAATCGACGCTGTGAAGGTTTGAAATCATCCTTTGCTCTCTATGACTTGCTTGAATGTTTTTTAGCTACTGGGAAAACCACGACATTGAGGATTTGATGGTGAAGATTAAATGTGGCTAGTGTCTTGGAATTAGATATAGGCATGCCTCGTCCTAACCACCAAGTGACAGATGACGTAAGAATTCGTCGTCTGATTTTTTCTTCTTGTCCCTAAATGCTTTATAGGAATCTATCGCTATTCCTTTCTTCCACCGAGAAAGGTTCATTCCGAGTCACAAGAGCTTTTATTTTTGATTTTTTATTTCGTTATGGTAATGCATTGCAAGAGGTCTCAGAAATAAGGTTGGTTCGGTTACCCTAAATATGAAGTTGTCTTATATTGCAGCTTTTAATAGTATTTGCTCTCTTACGGGAAATCTTTTTAATGGCTATGAGGAAGATGAAGTCAATCATTGCCCATGATATGACTAAGAACTACATTGTGCAGCCAATTTACGTGTATTTTTCAGCTTCATGTTTGTTCTCTTAACCCTATAAGATGATGAAATTGAAATTTCTAATGAAGATGGGATATGCCTCTTGCACGTTGATCTTAAAATATGTTGTTTTATGCCTGCAAGTTTTCATTTTATAATGGAAATTTTTGTACTATTGGTTTTGAATTCATTTGTGAAGTGCTTGGTGAAGTATATATAGCACTTTTTTTTTACCTTTTATCACTTTTAATCACTTAACCCGATAAACTCTTGATAGTTGAACCTTTCTTTGTGATCTTGATATTTTGTGAAACCCTGTAAACTGTTGGCCATCTCCCTCCAATGCTGTAAGTGTCATTTTTTTGTGTATGATGAACTCGAAACCCAGAACCCTTTATTCTCACTCTGTTTTCTCGTTTGATGTCTCAACAAACAGAAATAATCACTGGGCACACTTTTCCTCACTTCATGAATTTAGCCTATTCTAATTTGAATGTAGTGACTTTTCACCCTATAAATGTACTTTGCATTGTCTTCTGTTCTTCGCATTTGGGTCACACCATTCAAATATATGTAATTTGCATTATGACATTGCTATTTGAAACTTGTTCAAGGTTGCTGAAATCGCCCACATACTAAAAAGTGGTGGAGGCTTTGTCGGAAGCACTTTTCTTCCCTACACTTCATCAACTCCCTGGATTATACGGCCTTTCCGTGAGGTAAACTCCTATCGTTGTTTAATATTTAATGGCTTTGTCATATAGTAGACAAAAATGTTACCATTTCACACATGTGATTAATTCTTATCAGTAGACTCGGACTAGTGTTTTGATTAGTTCAACAATTCATATGAATTTTAAATCATATTAATATATATATTATTTATATACTGATATGTTTATTGGCTTTTGTTGTTATATCCTAGGTTTAACTGTTTAGGGAATATAAATAGATAAAAGTTAGTTACATATTAGAGACAGTGGAACCTATCATATATTAGAGGAGTGGATGGTTTTTTAGAATGGGCATTTAATCAACCTAGCGTGGTAAATCAAATATGTTGCCCTTGTAAAATATGCATGAATGTTATATTTAAAGTGAGAAGAGATATTAGGACAGACTTATTGAGCAAGGGTTTCTGGAATAGTTATACGGTGTGGGAGTTGTATGGGAAAATTAGAAGATTTTAAACAGATTGTAGAACTTCTAGTAATGACATAGAAAATGCTACTGATAATGAAAACTTTGCAAGGATGGTATGCGATGCATATGGAGTTTCATGTGTGGATTATACAAATACTAGTGAATGTGAGAGCGAAAAGCATAATCTGTAGGCTAAAAGGTTCTTTGACTTGTTGAAATATGCTAAAACTAAACTTTATCCAGGTTGTATCAAGATGTCCAAACTTTTTTTTATTGTAAATTTTCTTCAAGTGAAATATCTTAACCATTGGAGTAATAAATATATGGTCAAAATAATTAGATAAGCTTAGAATACTATTCAAAATAATATTATTTGGTCAAAAGTTCATGGCATGTGTTTTGAGAAATTTTAAAACAAATAGCTATATTAACGGGTTTTTGGACTAAACTATGGTTTAAAACTAAAGTTTCAGATAAGCTGGTCAGAATAGCTTATGGAACAGTAAAAGAGTTTATGAATTAATAAATTATTATATTACCCCTATTTTTTCTTACACCCTCTCTCATTTTTCCTATTTTTTCTTATACCCTCTCTCCTCTCTCATACTTTTTCTTACACCCCCTCTCTTTTCTTTTTTTACACCCTCTCTCATCTCTCTTCTTATATCCTATCTCTCCTCATGTAATACTTATACCATTTTTCGTAATTTATTAATAATAAAAGTACTTTTGGAAATAACTATCTAAACACCCATTTATTCAAAATCACTTTTTTCATAAGTTTTTTTTTAAAAGCTATTTTATATAAGCTGCCCAAAAACTCTCTTTTTTTATAAGTCTGTTTTCAAAATACTATCCAAACTGCCCTTAGAATAATGTAAAAGCATTGATAACTGGATGTTGGATGATGTGCAAAAGAAGCTATGAATAATTGTAATATATCATTGATAACGAAGCAAAGGATCAATAAAATATGAAAACTGAAAATTTTCTTCATTTGACTTGGAATAATAATTGATGAAAAACTATCCAATAGCTTCAGAGAATATATGCAAGCTTTTGCTAAAACGAAAAATTTAACATACTCTTGTGTTCAAGTTACGCTGATATAGTCAGTCATCTCCATTGTCCATATACGAATTTTTCCATCACAAATATACAAATGGAAAAATATCTGTTGCGTATTTGCGATGCATTCGTTATTATTAAATGTGTATGAAGCTTATTCTACGCTGTTTATAAAATTGATTAATGTCATATTCAAAATATTGTTATTATTTCATTCCTTTCATTGTTTTGTGTTTAATTAAAACATCAAAAGAGACAAATTATGTAAAAAAAATTCTTGTAACTGACTAAACCGTCTATGACTATTTAGTTAATTTATATGTATAGCATTATTTCCATAAAGAAACTTGGAACAATATATTATCATATTTAAAACTTAGAAGAAATGTTTTGGAGCCAGAACGGATTGGATGGTCAAATCAAGAAATGAGGTAGCTTTTTTTTTTTTTTTAATACGATGGGTATCTTCTTATTGGATTTAATACTTAATCATTTTAAAATTGTTTATTTTTGTATTTTAAATTATATTTTTAGAATATTATTTAAGAGCAAATTATTTAACTGTAGATAATGCTTCCACCTTAATCTACCAACTGAACAGTAAAAAGCCTCATTGCCAATTCGAACTAATATTTTGATATAGCTTCTTATAATGTAATTAAATATTGTGGAACACATGTATTATTTTATTGGAAGTCTAAATACTCCACCTAACCTATAGATAAGATTCTGATCATTTTTGAAAATATCTTAAATTGATTTAAAACATTTACAGTCTATTGTAAGGTTTTCATAAGGTCGATTATATAAAGACGATCTTGCTGAAATGCCTACAGATTAATTACCTTTTGATTAAAATGTTATATATATTATGATTAGTTCTTTAAATATTTTATGTAAGGTTTTAGACTAAAGGAATATGAATTTATTCATATTCTGTACTAGTCATGGCTCAAATTTCAAAACGTGACAATGGTTCACAGCATAACCTCCACATAAATGCAAGTGTGAGAATTATAATTTAACCTATCAAAGAGTGAAAATGTAAGAACTATGTATAACAAAAAAATTAAAAAATCTAATAAAAGATTGAATTTGTTCCAAGTGTATGATGATGCCTGCATTTATATAATTTGTGCTCACCTTGAAACAATCGTTCTAAGTTTATCCATTTATTAGAGGGGGTTGGGCTCTGCATCAGAGATAGATTCATCTTCAACAATACAGCCTTCATCTCCTGTGTTTCGCCATCTCTCAACGCCTTCTTTACACACCACACGCCACCCACACTTGCCTATTTCAAAATCTTCGTCGGAAGTGAAAAATGCCATTTGAAGTTGCTCCCCAACAAATGAGGAAAAACGAATGTGGATGATACATAGTTGATGACCACAACCATACTGCACAAAAATGCTACAACCACCGATTGAATTTGAATATTCCCCTTTAGAATCTCTATAAGTCCACCAAAGGAACTCATCATGATCAGACTGTGTAGATTCCAAATTATTTTCTAGCACTAAGCATACATCTATGCCCCACCATTCACTTGAACTGCATGAATCTGGCTTCTTTACTATGAATGACACATTTGATTGAAGATCATAGTCATGAGGGAAATCTTCCGCACAAAAATAGCTTCGATTGTGAAACCATGATGGCACTTCACTACCAGGAAGGTTTAGAAAGCGAGTAGGTTGCATAAAGAAATCATCAGGCTGTGATGAAAATTATTCATGTTAGATTTCAAATAAGAAAACCAAATAAACTAGAGATTCAAGAGATTCAAATAACTCAACTTGTAAATCCCGAGTTGCAATGACATACGCGTAGTTGCTTAAACAGTGAGTTGATGTCAACCACCCTTGATCATCAAAGATTTCACTTTGGAGTATTTGAGTCTGTAACAAAACATTTGGCATGAGATAGAAGTAAAATGTCTGATGTGAAAGAAATTATATTGAAGAGGAATAAAATAAACCTGAGATTCAAATTGCTCAATGAATTCCCATAGTTGCTGTGAACATACATACTGTTTCAATGATGGACAATCAGCAGCTTCTAAATAAGACAGGTTTGATGGAAGTTGATGAGGCAAAGACTGAAGCCTTGGGCAATCATTTAAACAAATACTTTTAAGCTTTCGAAGTTTGGAAAAGAGGCTAGAAGGAAATTCAACAAAATTGTTTCCTGTCATATCTAATGCTGTCAGTGATGATAATTTACCGATTTCACTGGATGGTGATTCATCATGAAGATTGCAATAGCGTAAATTTAACAGGACCAAAGATGATAGATTTGAAAACGAAGGAGACCACAGAAACAACGTTGAAGTTGAAGGCCTGTGAAGCCTAAATGCCCACTTGAGAAGGGAGGAGTAGTGATTCCTTGATGACGATGACTGTGCATAACCTTTGCATCCATCAAGAGATAATACTTTTAAGTTATTGAGAGATGGAGGCACTTCTTTTATAGTAGTTCCACACACATCAAGCTCTTCCAATGCCTCATTTTCATGCAAATTCTCTGGAAGCCTTGAAAACTTTGCGCAACCATAGATATTGATCTTCTTTATAGCTTTCAACTTTTGAAAATCACTTGGAAGGCATACCAGATTTTTGCAATTCTTTAACTTTAAACTAGCAAGACCTCTCAAATTGACAAATGATTGAGGTAGTTTGAGGTAGTTTGGATATAGCAGTCCCCTTTAAATTAAGAATGAATAAACGATCCATAACCTTACCAAACTCAGGAAGTTTTTTCACTTTTGAACAACCAGAGAGAACAAATGCCTCTAAGCAACTCATCTCCAATTTGGTTGGAAGGGTTTTAATACTTTTGCAACCTTTCAAATCAACCGTCACAAGATTCTTGTGCTGCCCAAGAGAGTGGTGAACATCAACAAGCTTTGTACACCCTTTAAGAACTAATCTTTGAAGATTAGGAGTTTTGTCCAAATTTGGTGTTCTGATTAGGTTTGTTGAATGACTCAAATCAATGAACTTCAAACTTTGTAGAAACTGTAAAGAACAAAAACAAATGAGCCTTAAAAAACCAACAACTAAATCAAATTTAAGCAGAGGACCTGAACGTACCTGATCTCCTCTCCAAAGTTCTTTTAATTTGCTGTGCTGCATTTTAAGATCAACAAGTTCATGAAACTGAGTTTGGCTTGGTAGGAAATCTAAAGGATACCACTCCCATTATAAGACTTTCAATGTGTTAGAAAGGCAGTTAAGTCCATGAAGAAAATTCAATTGGTCATGTGAATGACTTGATATGATAAGTAACTTGAGATTAGTCATCCTTGAGAAGGCTTCAGGCTCCAAATGTATGACATATTGTTTGTCAAGTCTTACTGCTATACCACGGACTTCTTCAGTTCCCTATATATAAAACAATAAGTAAAGCTTACAAAAATGTATGAAAAAATTACTGAATTATAATAATGCACAATAAGAAAAGGGGGAATATTACCCTCTTATTTCCCAACACATGAGTAGCATCCTCTACGGAACATATCCTGCTACGTTTGCCTGCATCATTTGGTGATTCAAGAAAAACAATTTTCTTACCCATTTCTTGAAGCAGATCATGCACCCACAAACACCCTTCTCGTTTAGTTACCAATGATTTCTCAATAAGAACTTGTATTCCAATTTTTGCCTGAAGACCAATATTTCCTAACATTTGTTTGACATTTTTCTCGGCCATCCCATTGAAAAAGCAAGCAATATCTAAGAATATGTTCTTCTCATTATCTTCTAGTCCATCAAAGCTCACTTTAAGTATATCGAAAATGGCAGCTGATGAAGGAATCTTCTTGAGTGCATCCTCCCATTCGGATTTACTTCTTCCACAAAGAAATGAACCAAACACTTTGAGTGCCAAAGGAAGTCCTTGTGCAGATTTAATCGCCATTTTAGAAAGCTCCAAATAATCTTCATCTGTTTCATTTCCTTTAAAAGCTTTTTGACGAAAAAGTTGAAGGGACTCAACCGGACTTAACAAATCCATCTCATATCGAGAATCTACACCATGCTCAACTAACAGATGCTTATCTCTAGTTGTTATTATTATTGTACTCCCTTTGCAAAACCATCCTTCCTCTCCAGCCAAATTCTCTAGTTGGCTTATTTGACTCACATCATCAAGGACAAGTAGAACTTTTCTATTGTGCAACCTTCTTTTTATTAACTTCCTTCCTGCGTAACAATCAGTCACTTCCCTTCCGATTCTTCTATTCAGATGAGAAAGTTTTTCTTGCAATTTAATCAAACCATCATCTGTTGCAGATCTCTCTCTAACATTTTGAAGAAAGAAAGAAACATCATAGTTTTTGCCTATTCTCTCATAAACAGCTCTAGCAAGAGTGGTCTTCCCTGAACCTCCCATTCCCCATATTCCTATAAATTGAGCTTGCTCCAATGTATCTTCTAGAAATAATGACTTAAACTCTTGTATTTTTTCATCAATTCCGACAAGTTTATTGTGAATTTTGACCACACCTTCATCATTTGAGCCCAACGGTTGTTGATCATCTAATTTTGACCACACCTTTTCAACAAAATCTTCAATCAATTTCGATTCATGCCTACAAAGGAAAATAGAATAATAACATTAATATTACTCATCGGTCCTAAATATAAAACTTATTTCCCATATTTATCAATTTTTCCAAAACTACCATATTGATTCCCCCTCAACAATCTTCAAGTAAGCAAGGAAGGGAGAAATTTAAAGAAGATGCTAAGAGTGTTTTAGAAAAATTATGACATGTTAACTAACTTAACTAACTTTTTTAATCTAATCAAATTAGTGAAATAGATCTTATATTAATAACTACAATTTCAGACAAAAAGTTGTATATCTACAGTAAAAATTATTCTCCTTTAGAGAGAGAGTGTGTGTGATGATAACGATGGTTAGTTAAACAATCTTGAGAGTAATTACCGATAATCTTGAGAGTTCCAGCCAGCTATGTCAGCAACTTCTTTTAAAGCTGCCCTCCATCTCTGCACTTTGTCATCTGCAAATTTCCGTTCAAGCTTTTCAAAGGCTTCTGCAAAACTTCCTCTTTGATGCCGAACATCAGAGGGATCTACGCGATAAAAGATTGGGAATACATGAAGGCCCAACTCTTTCTTAGAATCAAGGATCTTTAGGAGTTCATCTAAACACCATGATGAATTAGCATAGTTTTCAGAGAGTACAACAATTGCAGACAAAGATCCTTCAATTGCTTGAAGCAAACTTGGTTTGATGACTTCTCCCCTTTCAAGCTCTTCCTCATCTCTAAAGGTATTAGTTTATCGTGACACAAAGCAGCATATAAGTGGTCTGTAAAACTCTCACGAGTGTCATCTCCTCGAAAATTTAGAAAAACTTCATACTTGTGTCCATGAGCATCAAGTGCCATTGCCGGAAAACAACTGAACCATTCAAAATATAAGTACAACTGTTAGAGTACAACGGGAAATAGGGAAGAAAAAGAGGGTAAAACTTTTAGAAAGAATATATTTTATAGCATAGATTCAAGGAAACTCGTGATCTCAAAATGCATGATGAACAAACGGTGAACAGTTCCAAGGCTAAACGATATATCCATTTCATTGAAGAAAATACAATAATCGAATCTTCAACAGAGATTCACTCTTCATGCTTATATTAAATCGAAGCATAAACTTTGGATATATTCTTTCTCGTCCTTGAATATTTCAAAAGAAAATTTCACAGACGGTTTTGCGCTCAAGTAAAAATAAGCAGAAAATTTCCATTTCATTGAAGCAAATACGATAATCGAAACTTCAACAGAGTTATGCTAAGGCACTGCTCTCGATCACAACTCGCAAGATTCACTCTTCATGCTTATATTAATCGAAGTATAAACTTTGGACATATTCTTTCTCGTCATTTACCAACTCGACATTTTCCTCTCCCAAGCTTCGATTCTTACCGACCAAATCATCCCCAAATAAAAAAATTTTGAAGGTGGGAGAAGGTTTAGGAGACTCACCTAGGTTGGAAACGCCTGACTCTCTCTCTCTCTCTCTGCAACGAAGATGAACTGATGATGTTTGAACTTGAAATGAGAGACGCCGAGTTTAATAAGAGGAGGGGGCACGTGTGGGTTATGTGAATGCGAAAAGACCATTTTGCCCTTCAACTTTGTTTATTTCTAATTCTACCCTTTTTAATATTTTCTGAATCCTTTAAAAATTACTATAAATTAATCATTAATAATATATAAGTATTATTTTTCTCTAATAACTCCCCCCTATAATTTCCATAAAATGTTTAGGATAAACGATACTGTCTAATTTTGTTTTTCTAAATTTTAAAAATATTTTTTAAATCATTTAAGTCTCTTTTGAAAAATAAACTTCTTCGTAATTTTTTAAATTTCTATAATATCTATTACATGATTTTTTTCTCACTTTTTTTGAATACTAAAATAATTTTAATAATTATTTCCTACTTAAAGTCTTTATACATTCAGCCAAAAATAGGTTTTTGTCTAAATAATTTACTTTTGAGGTATTTTAAATTTTAGAAAATACCCTTAAGCCTCAGTCACTCTTTACATATCCCTTTTTCAATGTTTTGGGATGCTACAAAAGATATCTTTGAGTTACAGCTTCGATTAGAGCAACTCTTTGGTCTACTACAAATTTACAGAAGGGTATTCTATTATTTTCTATAATATTCATTATTTATTTTTCTTGATTAGTTTTGTAAATTAAAGGATGAAATCATCAAAGCCGGTCGAAGTCTTCCTTTGCCCTTTTCAAACGCGTTGCCGTGTTAGCAAAACTAAAAACAGGAAGTTCATTTTCATATCGAGAATTCATTACTTCACTCGATTACATAAAATTGAAGATAGAATAAATTTAATCACTTTTTAATTTAAATATTTAGATAAGCTTAGAATACTATTCAAAATAATTTTATTTGGTCAAAAGTTCATAACATATATTTTGAAAAATTTTAAAATAAATAATTATATTTGTTTAAACAGATTTTTTGATTAAATTATAGTTTAAAATCAGGATTTCAGATAAGTTGGTCAGTATAACTTACAGAACAGTAAAAGATCTTATGAGCTAACTAATTACTATATTACCCTTACTTTTTCTTATACTATTTTTCATCTCTCATATTTTTTCTTACACTATCTCTTCTATCTTATATTTTTTCTTATACCCCATCTCCTTTCTTTTCTTATACCCTCTCTCATCTCTCCTCATTTAATAATTATACCATTTTTCGTAATTTACCAATAATAAAAGTATTTCTGAAAATAACTATCCAGACACTCATTTATTTAAAACTACTTTTTTTATATAAGTTATTTTTTAAAAGTCTTTTTTTATAAGTTGCTCAGAAGATTTTTTTTTTTTATAAGCCTATTTTTCTTAGAATAATGTAAAAGCATTGATAACTGGATGTTGGATGATGTGCAAAAGAAGCTATGAATAATTGTAATATATCATTGATAACGAAGCAAAGGATCAATAAAATATGAAAACTGAAATTTTTTTCTCTCCATTTGACTTGGAATAATAATTGATGAAAAACTATTCAATAGCTTCAGAGAATATATGCAAGCTTTTGCTAAAACGAAGAATTTAACATACACTTGGGTTCAAATTACGCTGATATAGTCAGTCATCTCCATTGTGGATATATGAATTTTTCCATCACAAATATACAAATGGAAAAATATCTGTTGCGTATTTGCGATGCATTCGTTATTATTAAATGTGTATGAAGCTTATTCTACGCTGTTTATAAAATTGATTAATGTCATATTCAAAATATTGTTATTATTTTCATTCCTTTCATTGTTTTGTGTTTAATTAAAACATCAAAAGAGACAAATTATGTAAAAAAAAAATTCTTGTAATTGACTAAATTCCTGCTCAAAACTAAATTCTAATTAAGTGTAGCTTAAAGTCATGAAAAATTTCTAAAGTCATAAAAGTTACCAATTTTCAGGGCTCCAGCCAGCTAAGTCAGCAACTTCTCTTAAAGCTCCTCTCCATCTTTGCACCTTCACTTTGTCATGTGCAAATTTCTGATAATGCTTTTCAAAGGTTTCTGCAAAACTTCGTCTTTGATGCTGAACGTCGGATGGATCCACACCATAAAAGATTGGAAATACATGAAGGCCCGACTCTTAGATTGAAGGATCTTTACGAGTTCATCTAAGCACCATGTTGAAGTAGTATAGTTTTTAGAGAGAACAACGATTGCAGAGAAGGATTCTTCAATTGCTTGAAGCAAACTTGGTTTGATAACTTCTCCCCTTTTAAGATCTTCCTCGTCTCTAAAAGTTATCATTCCATTGCCATGCAAAGCAGCATAAAAGTGGTCTGTAAAACCGTTACGAGTGTCTTCTCCTCAAAAACTTAACAATACATCATACTTGAGTCTCCTATTTGAAAGAGACTAGCTTGAAGTGTCATGTCCCGAAATTTAAACAATGACCGGCACAAAATATGAATAAATTTATATTCTTTAAGTCTAAAATCTTAAATAAAACGTTTGAAACATAAATCATAATACATTACAATTTATAAATCCAAAAATAAGTCATCTGTAGGAATCTCAACAGAATCAACTGACATTCCGATGGTCCTACAATAGACTGCGACCGTTCAAATCTTCCGTAATATTTTTTCAAAATAACAAGAATCTTTTCTATAAACTATGTGAAGCGTCTATCTTTTCATCAAAATAATACAAGTATTTCATAAATGATAATTATATCAAAAGGAGATTTGCCAAAATCAGGGCTTCGGTTCAAACGGGAGGCTCTTCACTACTTAGCTAGAGGAGTAAGGTCAACTGCACTATCTAAAGCCACATAATCTACTAATGAATAATGTCCCAAAAACATGATTAAAAATGTGAAAATAAACAATTTCAAAGTAATTTGATGTAAGTATTTCTATAAATATTTTTTATTTTCAAGAAAACCATTTGAAATAATCATTTCAAATTAATCACTTTTTCGTAGGACTTTAACAAAATATAAACAAGCGTGGACACATAGTCCACAAGGGTAACTAATCAATCTGGCATGGCTCAAAGTCACGAGAATAAGCGTAGCATGAGGCCATGAAACAAGCGCAAGTACGACACCAACAAATAACAGGCACAGATACGAGACCTACGAATAACAAGCGCAAGTACGAGACCTACGAATAACAGGAGCGAGAATAAATCCCACGAATAACTGGCGCGAGTACGAGACTCATGAATATCCATCGAGTTCGGGTAACCAAGTGCACCAAGGACTAACAATACTGCTATTAATAACTAGCGTTCTATATTTTGTCCTTTCTAAAACCTTTCCATCATGCGTGGGATCCATTTCACATGTAATGATTACAATATTTTCTAATGCAATCATTCAAAAAAATATGATAATTGTTATTGGTTCAACCATTAGTATGATGAATGTATTATGCAAGATGAAAAATTGATTATACAGAGTTTTGGGAAAGTAAATCTGGACATTCATTAGAAGCAAGGAATTTGTGTCCGACTTGTATCATGGTGGCATGGTCATTATATCCTAGTTCTTGACATCTCATTTTTTTTTAACTTCATTGCAGGCGTTTTATATGGAAATGCAAGCAAGGTTGCCTATAGTTTGTGTCACGTCCCAAAATTTGGACCGTGACCGGCACAGAATATGAATAGTTTCATATTCCGAAAGCCTAAAACTTTAAATGAAACGTTTTGAAATAAAAACCATTGTATCTCATAATTTAACAGAATCTTTTCTAAGGACTATGTGGAGCATTTACCTTCTTTTCAAAATAATACAAGCATTTTCTTAATGATAATTATATCAAAAGTAATTTTGTCAAAAACGATGCTTCGGATCGGCAACGAGGCTCTTCACTGCTCAGCGGGAAGGTTAAGGTCACCTGCACTATCTGAAGCCAAATAATCTACTCGTGAATAACGTCCCAAAAACATGATTTATAAGAATGCGGAAAATAAACAATGCATAATCATCTTAAAAATGTATTTTCTTAACACTTCATAATCTAATGCAAACCTTTTCATAAACATTTGTATTTCAGGGGAAATAACCGTATGAACTAACTGTTTCAAATAACTCATTCAAAACAATCTTTTCATAACCATGATCTTTCTGTAGGACTTCAACAGAACGAAAACAGACGTGGACACACAGTCCACGAGGGTAACTAACCATTCTGGTGGCTCGAAGCCACAAACTGTCGCGAGAACGAATCCCACGAAATAATTCTGGTGGCTATGCCACAAACTGTCGCGAGAATAAATCCCACGAAATAATTCTGGTGGCTCAAGGCCACAAACTGTCGCGAGAACGAATCCCACGAAATTATTCTGGTGGCTATGCCACAAACTGTCGAGCTCGAATACCAAGGTGCACCAAGGACTAACAGTACTGCTGTTAGCAACCAGCGTTCTGTATTCCGTCCTAAAATATTTTCATCATGCGTGGGGTCCTTTTCACATGTAAAGATCTCAATCGTTTCAAAATATCATAATCATTGATAAAGTCACTTTGAATTTCTGTTACCCCAGCATGAACTTACAAAGTCAAGTTACTGTAAAAACATATGCAATTCACAGAGAAATATTTCATGAATAACATCAGTTCAATGTCAAGTCTTTTTCTAAAGCTTCTTTATCCATTTTCATGCATAATCATAACCTTTTGTAAATTAATCGAAAGAAAATCATTTCTAACGATTTAAACCACAATTTCGTAAAACTTGTTTTTCGAAATCCATATTTGAAATTCATCATTTGAAATAACAATGCATTTGAAAATGTAAATTTGTAGGGAACGTTATTCACTCACCTGCCACGCTCCTACACCGTTTCTTTTTCGATTAGCCTCACTTCTCAATCCCCTGGTATTCCAAAATAGTATTAACATTCTATTCAAAGTTTTAATAGAATTAATCATCATTAAACTACAGCCAAACATAAAGGCGACTAACTATTAATTTTTTAAACCTTGAACCCAACTCTTGCACAACTTTATAACTTCCACAACTCATAACGTAGCAAAACCTCAATTTGAGCACGTTACACATAAAACCAAAAACTTAGTTTTTCCAAATTTCCTTTACTTCTAAAACTTTAACTTAAATCCAGCTTTTGCACACAACTGCAATATGTCTATCTATACATCACACCAAAGAGCAGCACATACGCATGTTTGTATTAATGCACACCATCAAAATGATCAGAGCCTCCCTCCTAAGTCACTTGCATGCACACACGGCAGTAGAGACCCCAGCAGCACAGCAACACAAAATACCTATAAGAACAACATACATGCATGTACCCTGTTCAAAATTTGGCACATATGCTTATGAACTCCTTCACACACATGGTTACCCTGACCATAACCATTCCTAAAATAACACCCCTAACAACAACAACAATATCACTTGTCCAAATACATGAAATAGCAGGAACCTTTACATAACCACATAACCCCATGCTTCTGTTCCTTTTTCCTTTACAACCAGCCATCACAATCCCACTTCATATTAGTTCACATCAATACCATCCAACAATTTAGCGACAACAATACGAATATAAGAACAGCAAATAGGGGAAATTTGCAAATTGAACATCGCTGCAACATTCTTACTCATACCCACAATTTAATTCCCACCAATACTAAACAGGATTCAATCAAGCAGAGAGTAATGGAATCAATAACATGGTTACTGGCCCAAAACAGAGGAGTCGGCGGCCATAACAGAGAAACAGAAATTGTAATACTTTCTTACCTCACTCACGGCAACAAGTGAGAAAATCAATGGGGAAACCATTTTCCAGTAACAAGCATGAATCTCTGAAAACCAAAAACATAACATAACCAAATTCTCACCTTGGCTGTCGACGCCACAACCAAGCTTTATCTCTAACCACGACCATTGCTTCACTGACCCAAACCTTCCTCATTCACCAGTTCCTTTAACGCACAGAGCTCATCAGAGAACACGGCAGCTAGCATACTCATGACAGCGAAGCTTGAACCTAAATAAAACTATAGCTATGAGATAGTATCACGGTGAGAACTACCACCAACATCCCCTTCATTTAAACCCAACACACACCGCAACCAGAGCAACTGAAAGAGTCGGAGACTTGCTACAGTAACTCCCGACACAGCACTTTCAGATTGCCAGAAAGAATGGGTAGAAAAACGCTTGAGAAGGCTTACCTCTGCCGGAATCTCCTCCAATATACCCAATCCAAACTCTGACAAGTCCTAATCTACCACTCCATACTTGCGATAAAATCTCCCGTCTAACTCTGTTTCCCCCCCAGACTCCTATCCTCACACCATTTCCCGGATTCAGATGACGGAAAAAATCAAAAGTCACAGCAACGACAAGTATCAAACTCACAGAGCCTTTGTCTCATACTCACTAGCTCCCTCACCCGCTATCTGACCGAGGAGCAAGAAGAAGAGTGCAGATTTAAGGAACTGGGCAATGGAACTTACAGAAGAAATCGCCTGCGCACGGCACCAGGGGCGTGACGCTACCAGCGCCGCTGCTCTCACTGATTTCCCGCTGCTGCCTCCTGCCTCGCCGATAAGATCAGAAAGAATGATGAAGGGAAGATACGGCGACTGGGTTGATTAAAGAAGCAGGGGAAAATAAAAAAAAAATGCGTATGAGAAAAAGAAAATAAACCTTCCCTCTCGCAGCTGCTGGGACTCGAGCACGGGATCTCACGGTTACTTCAGCGCCTTTCACCACTTGGCTATTGCCTAACCATTTGAAACTTTCTACGTCGAATATATACATATCCCTTTGTTAAATTTATTTTATCTATTAAATTTTTTTTCAAGCCATAACATTCTTCCCCTCTTAAGAAATTCGGTCCTCCGAATTTTGAAAACATGCTCACCTTAGCTTTTAATTAAATGCGGGTACTTGTTTTGCATTTCACTCACTATCTTCCAAGTAGCTTCTTACTCTAATTGATTACGCCACAATTCTGGTGGTAGGGCTAATATGTACACTATTACACCTACTTTATCCCAACTCTCTAAAGAACCAATAAACCTCATACTTATCCTGCCTTTCCTCTTGAATCTCATAACACCTTTCATTTGCGACATCCTCATGAATACTTTATCTGCGACCATGAATTCCAAATTCTCTATGACAATGATCCACATAAGACTTCTGTCGACTTTAAGTTGTCAATAACCTGTGTTGAATCACTTTCACTTTCTCTTTAGCATCTTGAACCAAATATTATCCTAATATCTCTGTCACCAACTTTAAACTATCCAATTGGAGATCTGCAGTATCTTCCGTCATACCTCATACAGTGCCATCTGAATACTTGATTGATAGCTGCTATTAGAAGCACTTTCTACTAGCAGCAAATGCTTATCCCAACCTCCACTAAAATCCATGCTACAGGACCTCAACATATCCTTAATTATTTGGATAGTCCTTTCTGACTGTCCATCAGCCTGAGGATGAAAAGTAGTGCTAAGATTCAATCGAATACCCAATGCTTTTTTTTTTTTGAAATGATTCCCAAAATCAAGAAGTAAACTGGGGCTCTCTATCTGGAGTACTAGACACTGGGACTCCGTGCAATCGCAAAATCTCCTCACTGTAAATCTCGGCGTATCCAGTCGCACTATACGTCGTCTTCTCAAATCTTGAACTTGAAGCACACAAATCCTGCCCTCGAACCTCATAACACCCTCCTGATCAAATGCAAATCCTGTATTACTTCCATCTTAGACCGAATCCTGCAACTTGCACAACTTTGGTTCAGAGTACTGAGTATCCTTAATCTGATCCCATAATGAGGAATGAGCTTACAATTAAGCTAAAAGCGCTTCCCTATCAACAATTTCAAACACAACTATCTCTTATTTTATGAATCTCTTGCACCAACAATCTCCTTTCAACCTTTACAACACTATTCGTAAATGTTGTTCATGCTCCTCCGTACTCTTGAAATAAACTAAGATGTCATCAATAAACACAATCACAAACTTATCCAAAAACTCTCTGAATAAATGATTCACCGAGCCCATAAATGCTGGAAGAGCATTCGCCAAACCAAAGGACATCACTAAGAATTTGTAATGACCATACCGAGTCCTAGATGTTGTCTTTGGAGTATCCTCTCTCTCTCTCTCTTCTTTTTTTTTTTTTTGATACCCTGATTACAAGTCGACCTTCGAAAAGTATTATGCTCCTTGCAACAGGTCAAACAAATCATCAATGCGTGACAACCAGTACTTATTCTTTATTGACATCTTGTTAAGCTGTCAAAAATTATTACACAGTCTTAATGGTCCATCCTTCTTCATAAACAACAAAGGTGCATACCACGGAGAAGTGCTGGGTTAAACAAACCCCTTATCTAACAATTCTTGTAGCTGAATCTTTAATTTTCTTAACTCTGAGGGCGACATCCTATAGAAATTGGCTGCATGCTCGAAATAACGTCAATACCAAATTCCATTCCTCTATCCAGGGTACATTCGGCAATTTCTCCGGAAAGACGTCAAGAAATTCCTAAATTAGGATTCGGTCTAAACTGACAACATTCGCTGGCTTATAAAGCAGAGATAAGTTAGTTGACCTCTACTTCATCCTAAAATATCATTTTGGAAGTTTGAAAATATAATCCAAGCCTACCACTTTATTTCATCTATTTAACACATTAGGGTCTTTACATATATATACTTAAATCTACCCCTAGTCATGGCCTTCAAACTTGTTCCAATTTCATGATCTAAAATTCTCAATCAAAATCTTGCCAAAACAGTTTATAGCTTTAAGTTCAAAACCCAAGGCTTCTACATTAACTATCTTAATATTCAGACATTTACCTTCTCACTGGCCACACTCCTCAAAGGAATTCATACCAAGTAACACCTTTAAGCTTTTTGGTGTTCACGATGCGTTAGTTCCCTCTTAAAAACACTTCACTTCAAATCTAAAATCAATAGCTATCTATCCTCAATTATTTGGCCTATACTTAGGCCCGGACTAACAAGGGGTAATCAATGCTTTACAGCACTAAACAAGCATGTAAATACGTTTATACCATCGACTTGATATATAAAACAATTTCATCTCTTTTAACTTAACAACTTAACTTCACAGGGCTTAAAATCAATTCTCAAGCTCAAAACTCATAGCCTTTAACATTCCCAAGTACTTCTAGGAGAACCCGAAATCATAATAACTAAAACACCAATCATTAACTTGATTTCATCTAATCAAAGCTTTAAAGTCCATTCAACCAGGTTTATGCTCCTCCTTTCAATGCCCTCAAACAAAATTCTATAGGTTTCTCTCTAGAACAAAAACATGTGAACTTAGGAAGATCCAACTTAATGCATTCTAATAACTTGACTCATATATTATCCTTCATAAGTTTCATGCCTATATAGAAATAACTAGGGACATTTGATTTGATAGTTTGACTTTAAATAAGATTCTTATAGAGGTCTAAGGGGTTGACTTTCACCGACACCCAACTTCCCTATGACTCTGTCCTCTCCCTCTATGGGACAATTCTCTTTGCTGAGCAGTGCCTCAATCCGAAGTCTTATCACGTATGGAACTTCTTCCAACATAGTGGATGTCTAGGCGTCATTTAACTATACGCCAACAGCATAGAAAATATTCAATTTCTGAGAAAAATATGGTTTCAAAATCACAAGAAAACCAAAACACTTTTAAATTTTCTATAGAGGTCTTCAGAAATGCCTCAACTATGGTTATGCCCGGGTTCATAACGATAATTGAGACCCTACCGAAGTATCCCTGTTCCACATAGCCATAGAAAACAATTTGGCTCTGATACCAAACTGTCACGTTCCAAAATTTGGACCGTGACCGGCACAGAATATGAATAGTTTCATATTCCGAAAGCCTAAAACTTTAAATGAAACGTTTTGAAATAAAAACCATTGTATCTCATAATTTAACAGAATCTTTTCTAAGGACTATGTGGAGCATTTACCTTCTTTTCAAAATAATACAAGCATTTTCTTAATGATAATTATATCAAAAGTAATTTTGTCAAAAACGATGCTTCGGATCGGCAACGAGGCTCTTCACTGCTCAGCGGGAAGGTTAAGGTCACCTGCACTATCTGAAGCCAAATAATCTACTCGTGAATAACGTCCCAAAAACATGATTTATAAGAATGCGGAAAATAAACAATGCATAATCATCTTAAAAATGTATTTTCTTAACACTTCATAATCTAATGCAAACCTTTTCATAAACATTTGTATTTCAGGGGAAATAACCGTATGAACTAACTGTTTCAAATAACTCATTCAAAACAATCTTTTCATAACCATGATCTTTCTGTAGGACTTCAACAGAACGAAAACAGACGTGGACACACAGTCCACGAGGGTAACTAACCATTCTGGTGGCTCGAAGCCACAAACTGTCGCGAGAACGAATCCCACGAAATAATTCTGGTGGCTATGCCACAAACTGTCGCGAGAATAAATCCCACGAAATAATTCTGGTGGCTCAAGGCCACAAACTGTCGCGAGAACGAATCCCACGAAATTATTCTGGTGGCTATGCCACAAACTGTCGAGCTCGAATACCAAGGTGCACCAAGGACTAACAGTACTGCTGTTAGCAACCAGCGTTCTGTATTCCGTCCTAAAATATTTTCATCATGCGTGGGGTCCTTTTCACATGTAAAGATCTCAATCGTTTCAAAATATCATAATCATTGATAAAGTCACTTTGAATTTCTGTTACCCCAGCATGAACTTACAAAGTCAAGTTACTGTAAAAACATATGCAATTCACAGAGAAATATTTCATGAATAACATCAGTTCAATGTCAAGTCTTTTTCTAAAGCTTCTTTATCCATTTTCATGCATAATCATAACCTTTTGTAAATTAATCGAAAGAAAATCATTTCTAACGATTTAAACCACAATTTCGTAAAACTTGTTTTTCGAAATCCATATTTGAAATTCATCATTTGAAATAACAATGCATTTGAAAATGTAAATTTGTAGGGAACGTTATTCACTCACCTGCCACGCTCCTACACCGTTTCTTTTTCGATTAGCCTCACTTCTCAATCCCCTGGTATTCCAAAATAGTATTAACATTCTATTCAAAGTTTTAATAGAATTAATCATCATTAAACTACAGCCAAACATAAAGGCGACTAACTATTAATTTTTTAAACCTTGAACCCAACTCTTGCACAACTTTATAACTTCCACAACTCATAACGTAGCAAAACCTCAATTTGAGCACGTTACACATAAAACCAAAAACTTAGTTTTTCCAAATTTCCTTTACTTCTAAAACTTTAACTTAAATCCAGCTTTTGCACACAACTGCAATATGTCTATCTATACATCACACCAAAGAGCAGCACATACGCATGTTTGTATTAATGCACACCATCAAAATGATCAGAGCCTCCCTCCTAAGTCACTTGCATGCACACACGGCAGTAGAGACCCCAGCAGCACAGCAACACAAAATACCTATAAGAACAACATACATGCATGTACCCTGTTCAAAATTTGGCACATATGCTTATGAACTCCTTCACACACATGGTTACCCTGACCATAACCATTCCTAAAATAACACCCCTAACAACAACAACAATATCACTTGTCCAAATACATGAAATAGCAGGAACCTTTACATAACCACATAACCCCATGCTTCTGTTCCTTTTTCCTTTACAACCAGCCATCACAATCCCACTTCATATTAGTTCACATCAATACCATCCAACAATTTAGCGACAACAATACGAATATAAGAACAGCAAATAGGGGAAATTTGCAAATTGAACATCGCTGCAACATTCTTACTCATACCCACAATTTAATTCCCACCAATACTAAACAGGATTCAATCAAGCAGAGAGTAATGGAATCAATAACATGGTTACTGGCCCAAAACAGAGGAGTCGGCGGCCATAACAGAGAAACAGAAATTGTAATACTTTCTTACCTCACTCACGGCAACAAGTGAGAAAATCAATGGGGAAACCATTTTCCAGTAACAAGCATGAATCTCTGAAAACCAAAAACATAACATAACCAAATTCTCACCTTGGCTGTCGACGCCACAACCAAGCTTTATCTCTAACCACGACCATTGCTTCACTGACCCAAACCTTCCTCATTCACCAGTTCCTTTAACGCACAGAGCTCATCAGAGAACACGGCAGCTAGCATACTCATGACAGCGAAGCTTGAACCTAAATAAAACTATAGCTATGAGATAGTATCACGGTGAGAACTACCACCAACATCCCCTTCATTTAAACCCAACACACACCGCAACCAGAGCAACTGAAAGAGTCGGAGACTTGCTACAGTAACTCCCGACACAGCACTTTCAGATTGCCAGAAAGAATGGGTAGAAAAACGCTTGAGAAGGCTTACCTCTGCCGGAATCTCCTCCAATATACCCAATCCAAACTCTGACAAGTCCTAATCTACCACTCCATACTTGCGATAAAATCTCCCGTCTAACTCTGTTTCCCCCCCAGACTCCTATCCTCACACCATTTCCCGGATTCAGATGACGGAAAAAATCAAAAGTCACAGCAACGACAAGTATCAAACTCACAGAGCCTTCGTCTCATACTCACTAGCTCCCTCACCCGCTATCTGACCGAGGAGCAAGAAGAAGAGTGCAGATTTAAGGAACTGGGCAATGGAACTTACAGAAGAAATCGCCTGCGCACGACACCAGGGGCGTGACGCTACCAGCGCCGCTGCTCTCACTGATTTCCCGCTGCTGCCTCCTGCCTCGCCGATAAGATCAGAAAGAATGATGAAGGGAAGATACGGCGACTGGGTTGATTAAAGAAGCAGGGGAAAATAAAAAAAAATGCGTATGAGAAAAAGAAAATAAACCTTCCCTCTCGCAGCTGCTGGGACTCGAGCACGGGACCTCACGGTTACTTCAGCGCCTTTCACCACTTGGCTATTGCCTAACCATTTGAAACTTTCTACGTCGAATATATACATATCCCTTTGTTAAATTTATTTTATCTATTAAATTTTTTTTCAAGCCATAACAGTTTGTTTATGATCTTGAAGCCCATTTTAGTTATTGTCCATAACAACTTTGATCCATGTGCAATGTAATGGTGGTTTGCTCATTTCATATTTCTATTCACAAGTGATGACCATGGTGGCCAAGACATTGTTCAAGATGAAAAAGGAAATGACTGTTTCTGTCAGAAAACACATCTTTTTTGCACATTTCATGGGGAAGATATTAGGTCGTGCAGGTAGCAAAGAGCCTAGACATCAAAAGAAAAAACTTACTAACCCAAGCATTTTGGACTGTGAAATTTACAAACAATATATGTAATTGAATGCTTTTAAAGAAATGTCAAGTTTTTAAGTTGTTGCGGAAAGAATGTTGTCATGTTGAATAAGCAGGTGTTGTATTTGTATTTCATGTCAGGTTCAACAAATACATCAAACTTAATAATATATTGGGGAATATTAACAACTGAACCAATTGACAATAAAATATTAACAAAATAATAAAGTTAGTACTTCTCTTACATAATCATTATATGAGTGGTTGAGTTGTTAATAATTTGTGTCTGGTATAGGTTGTCATTACTTATAGTTGAGATGTAACATCAAGCCAAATTTTGCTATAGCTATGCACTCTCACTTAAACGTACTACTAATCATCTTACTTTACTTATAGATATGTCTAGTTCAACTTTATGGTCTTTTAAAATCCTTTAGATATTTTTTTTGGTGAAAGACAATTTGATTGTTAATCTAATTTACTTTACAATGAACCCCATCACCTACACTAAGAATCCCATCAGCTGCAACTAACAACCCCATCAGTTACACTTACAACCCCAGCACTTGCAATAACAACCCCAGCGCCTAAAATAACAACCCCAGCACCTGCAACTAACAACCCCAGCCCCTACAACTAAAAACTAGGGCTGTGCACAAAGCCCGTAGCCCGATATGCCCTGCCCATGCATTTTTTGGGTTGGGCACCGGGCATAGGGGCTGTCCTGCCCATGAGCACCCCTTCTTTTATTTTTTGTATTTTTTCTCTATCTTAGAAGGGAGAATATGATAGCCCGATAAATAAGTTGTATCTTTTAATATTTATAACTATACTAATTTTTTCTTCTTTTTTTAACTTTGTTAATTATCATATGATTATATTACAAATTATAATTATTTATTTTATTTTTTTAGATACTTTATCTTTGTCAATATTGGGGAGATTAATGCAAAGTTATAATTACAAACTACTTAGATTTTAACGCTTATTTTTTATATGCAATGGATCTCAAGATTTTAATTATTATCTTTATTCTCTTATTCTTAGTAAATTATAAATATTATTTAACTCTTGAAGACACATGAATATGGTATTAATTTAGAAGTTCATAATTGCATATTTTTTTTCATAATATGAGCATGACATCACGACTTAGGCATACCCAACCCGCCCATGCCCAGCCCAAAATTGTTAGGGCTTTTACCGGGCAGGGCTGGGCATTAGGCTGCAACATGCAGCCCATGCATTTTTTGGGCAGGGCACCAGGCAGGGGGCTACCCTGCTCAGCCATGCCCATGCACACCCCTGCAAAAAACCCTATCACCTGCAATAAGAACCCTATCAGCTATAATTAATAACCTTATCACATGTACTAACAACCCCAGTACCTGTACTAAAATCCTAGCGCTTGAAATAACAATCCCAGTACCTGTAACTAACAACCCCAGCCCCTGCAACTAAGAACTCCATCACCTGCACTAAGAACCCTATCAGCTGTAACCAACAACTCCATCAGTTGCACTAACAACCCCAGCACCTAAACTAATAATTCCAACACCTGAAATAACAACCCCAGCCCCTGCAACTAACAACCCTATTACCTACACTAAGAACCCCATCAGATGCAACTAACAACACCATCAGCTGCACTAACAATCCCAGCCCCTGCACTAATAACACCATCAGCTGTAATTTACAACCCCAACACTTGCAATAACAACCCTAGCACCTGCAATTAACAACCCCAATAGCTACACTAACAACCCCAGCGACGATGATGAGTAAACCCAACTGCGAACACACCGTACTGTTCTCTTATTTCACAGCAAAGCGCGCCAACTCTCATTTCTTCTTTAATTTTTTTATTTCACAAGGCCATTTAAGTCTTTTTACAACTAGAAAAAATTCATGTGAGATCCCATGGGATTTGAAATAAATTATAGCATTTTGTGGGACTTTTTTGTCATTCAATTGATTCCATGGGACGCATATGCCATTTTCCTAAAATAAAATTCTCACTATGGCTAAAGCTGGGATTCAGACCAGAGACCTTTAGTCTAACTACACTATCATCAACCACTTAGCTAGCCATTTCCTCTTATAATTTTATTGTAAGAAAATATATATATTCTTAAATAAATTATTATCATATCTAAACATTTCTAGGGTCATTACACTTATGAACAAATAAAATTGTTTGTTTTAAAAAAAAATTCAAATTAAGGTTTAGGCTATAAGCCGTTTTAAAACCTTGATTTCGGTGTAAACCAAAGACACACTATATAACATATAGTACTCTAGCAACAAACATATATGCAATAATAGAAAACAAAAGGCAAGCATATGTAATAAATCCATTAAGTATTTTTCTTCGTTGGCAAAGAATACGTAAGGAGGATACATCCCTTTTGATAAGTGATTAAATAAGTTTTAGTTTATAGTTATCAAAATGTTCTTAATTAAAAAAATAAAATAAAATTTCCCCCATAGTCTCCAGTGCCGGAATCGCCACCACCGGCTGGCCAATGAAGCTAACAGGCTCTTGGAATCTAAATAATTATATGACCTATTACGTCCTGAAATTTGAGCTGTGACTAGCACAGAATATAAATAAATTCATATTCTTTAAGCCTAAAACCTTAAATAAAATATTTAAAATAATAATCATAATATATATTACATTTTAATCAAAGGGCAAGTCATCTGTAGGAATTTCGGTAGGATCATCTTTCTATAACTGACCTTCCGACAATCCTACAATAGATTATGAATGTTTTAAATCATATGCATACATTTTCAAAATAACCAGAATCTTGTCTCTAAATTAGGTGGATTATCTAAACTTCAAACAAGATAATACAAGTATGTCATGACTTTATAATTATATTATAAGTAAATATGCCAAAAATAATGCTTCAGATCGGACGTGAGGCTCTTCAATGCTCAGCTGGAGGAATAGGGTTAACAACACTATCTGAAGCCAAAATAATCTACTCGTGAATAACGGCCCAAAAATATAATTTAAAATGCGAAAATAAATAATTTCAACATGTTTAAATATAAATCATAACATTTTTGTAATTCAATACAAATATTTCGGTAAACATTTATTTCAGGAGAACCATTTTAAACAATCATTTCAAGTCAATCCTTTTTTCGTAGGATTCCAACAGAACAAAAACAAGGGTGGACACAAAGTCCATGAGGTAACTAACCAATCCAGCGCGACTTAAGGCTAAGAAGATAGGCGTGGACACACAGTCCACGAGGGTAAATAACCAAGTGTAGCACGAGGCCATGAAACAAGCGCAGGTGCGAGAATAAATCTCACGAATAACTGTCACGAGTACAAAACCCATGAATATCCATCGAGTTCAAATTTAACTATAGTGTACCAAAGACTAACAGCACTGCTCTTAGTAAGTAGCGTTCTGTTTTCAGTCCTCTCTGAAAACCTTTTCAGCATGCATGAGGTATATTTAGCATTTAATGATCACAATACTTTCCAATGCAATAGTTTTCAACAAGAATACTTTATAATTATGAAACCCCAACATGAACATCAGAATAATTATCAAAATATTTCTTCAATTCATATGGAATAAATATTCCAACAGTAAAATCCACATAGAAGTATTTTATCAAGCAAATCAATTCAGTATAACATTTACCAAAGTCTTTTCCAAAACTTTTCTTTGTGCGTTTTCATACATAAGCATAATCATATAATGAACCAAGTGAAAAGAAACACCAATAATATAATTCAAAGCTATCAAATCCTATAACTATATCTTTAAAAAATCATACTTAAAATTTAACACTTTAAATAGAATATTTCAAATAACAATTCGTTAGTAAAAATATTATTTTTATGAGACGTTATTCACTCACATGCGATAAGTCGATATATCTTACTCTTACTCTATTCTTTAAAATAATATTATCTCCTTATTTTCCTAAATTTTCTGAAAATAAAACATTCCATCAATAAATACCATTCATCTCTTTGTACCAAAGACTATTTTCTTTATAACACTTGAAATATGAAAAACTACAATTTTTGACTTTGAAAATTTTCAAACCTTGCAACCATATTAAATTTAAATAACCTTTATCCAAATATGCCTATCTTTTCTTATCCATCCTTCTATCACACTTAATGAACATCCATAGACAAATAAATTCATCATACTTCTCAAACTCCATATTCTATCAAGAAATACAATTCACCTCTTCTATACCCAATACTTTTGATTTATTACCATCACCACAAGTTATTTATATACTTATTAACTTCCATCAGCTTCCCAATTCAGCTATACATGTATATATATAAACCTCCAGCAACACCATATATAGGTATATATGTCAACAACAAAGTCCAACGTCTTCTTCCTTCTTCTCTGTATTTTTTTTCTCATTACTACAGTGCCCACACACACATTCCAGTCATGCCACTCCCTTCCTCTTCTCTTTTTTTCCCCATCTGCAGTACCACATAACACAGCCATCACACATAATTACACACACAGAGCTCCGGCAAGCAGGGAAGGAAAAGATCCATAACGTATACCTACACACAACGCTCTGAACAGAGAAGGAAGCTAAAGATTTGCAGTGCTACAATAACCAGCTACTCACACCCAGCGAATTGCACAAGGGAGTTGAACGTTAGTTACGACGGAGAAAAGAGCAAGATTCCATACGCGCTCAATAGCAGCTCACACCTTCACGGCAACCAGAATGAAGAAGATTGAAGATATGGGATTTGCTACAGTACCTGCCAAGAAATGTGCAAGGTGACAGCAGCAACAGTGGGCGTGTAACAACTCGATGGCGACTTGTGACAGTAGCGACAACGTGCACGTTGACGGCGCTGGTGACTACAGCTCATACGGTGGAGGTTGACAGAACAAGGCAACATTGTAGACACTTCGACCCTCCCCTCCCCCACGCCAAAATCTGAGCAGTGGAGAAGAGCACTACAACAATGATAGTCACCGACGACAGCAGCCTGGAGGAGATAAAATCTCGGCTGCGATGGCTTCAGGGTTCGCAAAGATTCTCAGCTATTTCACTCTGCTCTCTCTCTCGCTCACGACTGATCAAGAATGAGGAAGGAAGAGATGATCGGAGTTTTTTTTTAAAAAAAAAAATAGATAGAAGGGCAGTTTGGTAATTTCATACGGTGGCAGAAAAATAAAAATCCCACCTCAGCAGGTGCTGGGATTCCATTAGGGGACCTCAAGCTTAACTGCTCTATCTCTAACCACTCAGCCATCCAATTCCTCTTGTACAATCCCTGCCAAAAAATATATATATATCCTTAAATGAAAACTGATTATTTTCTAGAGTCATTACATGACCAATAAATTACTAGACCAATTTGATAAATATTTGCAAAATATTATATATATATATATATATATAATGGAACTAATCTTCTTATTATTATTACTATGGTTGTGTTTACTATGAAGGATAAAGGAGGAGGGAAGAAAAAGGAGTGGTGATCAGTAAAAGGAATAAGGGATCGATTGGTGGAATTGGTAGTGACAATTAAAAGTGGAATGACATGATGGAGATATATGGAAATGGATGATTACTTTGAATAAGTTTGGTACATAATTAAAAATCTTGGAAAAAAATTTAGTTTTTATTTATTTAGAGAAAGATAAATTTATTGGCTCCACACGGTTTATCTTTTAATTCTTTTATGCCCTTTTTTTTATATTTTCTCTCCGATGATCCAACGTATATGGCAGGCACGTTGATATTTCCTCCATCACCGCCACAATTGCCTCCCTCCATTGTAGTAAGCATAGCGTTAGCCAAAAAATAATTTAAAAAATAGTAAAACAAAAAGTAATGGAATAGCCATTGATGAATAAAATAAAAGGAGTTTACCAAAATGTAAAAAATAAAAGGATTGCTCATTCATAGGCCTTCTCCTTCCAAAAGCAAAGAAATTGACTCCATGAGATGACTTTGACCGTTCTCATGTCTGATTCTGATTCCTTCTACTCCATTTTTCCAAGATCTAAAATGTATGTTTGAAGAGGGTTTTGGAAGTTTTGACTCCTATATATAGTTATAAATAGGGGTGTCCAAACATATCCCGTCCCGGGTGTCCTGACCCAGTCCTGATAATTTTGGGACAGGTCCATCCCGTCCTGAAAATGACTGGGACGGGACAGAGAGAAGGTCGGGACGGGACGGGTCTCGGCCTGACCCTCGAGATTTCTGTCCCGTCCCGACCCTATTTTTATTTTATAAAAAAAATATATATTACATTCTCTTATATTTCTCATTTTGCACACTCTTCTCAAGCTCTCCGTCTCTCTTTTCTTACACTTTACTTGCTCCCAGTCACAGGTCTTGCCAGTCACCACTCTCAAACAAATATTTTTACTTACAAATATTCCTATACATATATTTTTATTCTTCCTTACTGTTATTTTATCCTTTTATCTGAGTAAGTTATTATTTTATATTAGAGAGGAATGTTTGTATTTAGAGAAAATTGTCGTGGTATTTTATATAGAATAATTTATTGAGATAATTTTATTATAATATTTTTTTAAAAAAAATCGGGAATTCCCGTCCCAGTCCCATCGGGATTGAGACAAATTCGGGACGAGATGGGACATGGGACGCATTTTGCGTCCCGTGCACTGTATCGGGATGGGACACGGGATGGGGTTGTCCCGATCCTGATCTGTCCCATGAGCACCCCTAGTTATAAATATAATTATTAAAAATGTCTTGTTCATGTTCTACAATGATCATATGGTTTTTGGTGTGTAGTGGAAGTTTTTCTAACTCTGAAATAAGCAATAACCCTAGGTTTAGTTAAGGAGGGCAAAATGGAAAAAAATAGGGAAAAGATAATACTTGAAATAAATGTTTTCAAAAATAGTAAAAAAAAATATTATTTAAGAGTTTTCCTTAATAATTTTTCTCTCTTTCTAATTTTCTTCCCATTCAAACATATCATAAATGTGAATTTGAGATTTTTCTACCTTGTTGCTAGTATGAAATGGAATTGATGATGCTGGTATTGACCCTACTATAGTCAACGTTGTAACGATCGACCATGTGAGCATTGGTATCGATATCAGTAAAATTATATGTTTTTGACTTTTTTTTATGAAATAGTCAATTACTTTAAATGCGGAATCCCATAAAAGGATTAGAAGAAGGGCCTAACCTACAATACATCCTAACATCCACTACGCCATGTAAGGTAGAAATGAAGTCAGATAAAATACACAAATCATAACTAATAGTCTAATAGTCCTTTCATCAGCTGGGAATGTTTGGAATCGCCTGACTTGTGCCTCAAAAGAAACCAACCAGAAGAAAAATGAATGCGCCTTAGGTGCAGAGATATATTATGAAAATAGTATAAGTTTAAAATGAGAGTCCAATTTTAAAAGACTAATTTATTATTAAGAGAGAAAATTGACTTTAAATTTATAAATCTCACTTCACTTGTGATAAGATCTCTAAGTTCATAATCTGTAATAGCACCATGCAGAATCACTCCAACATCGTCCTTTGCTTCAAGAATGAATGATTTCGTCCCATGTTTCTGTACCAAAGAAATAGTCGTACATGAAAAGCGTTACTGTGAACAGAGCAATAAACACCAACAGCGTTCTCCCTTGCATGCAACTCCAGAGTGGTTTTCCCAAAACTACCCATAATTAAAAACAGTAAATGCACCAGAATTTGTCAACAGTTGCCACCACATGCATTTTTTTTTATTTGAGTTAAAAACACGTATGACAACAAAACTGAAGAGTGAACGACGAATATTTTTCTTATGATGTGATCGATCAGAGGTCCAGGAAAGAAACCCTGCTTGTCTAAAACTGAAACATCCTTATTTTCTTATATTTTTGGGACCAAATGATAACATCTGAAATCACTTCTAAAGTTATTGAAGTCAAATTACACAATCTGAAATTTCTCTCTTATGAGTACTTGCAAATTCCAGAAGAGTGGTCTGACTTCAAAAAATCATAATTAATTCTAGAAAAATCAAAATAAGGTGGTTCAAATTGCTACACAAAGCTAACTTAATGCTCTTTCAGGTAAAAATAACTTGTTGACCACGCCTTGACCAAGTCAACGTTTCAATTTTACTGTTCATCCAACGTCTTCCCCTGATTCTAGCATTTTTTGTCCTAACTTTAAAAAATCATATCTCCATATATAAATATCCAAATAAGACGTTCTATATATCAAATAGAAGCTTGGTATGTCTACTATTTGCTGATAAAATATCATACATTTATTCAATTATTTACTATTTTTAATTATAACTTAAAGGTCACAGCCTCTCTACGAGCTACTATTCATAGTGGCCAATTCCAACAATCAACATTACATATATACATTAATCACATATAACTCATGCTAAATAATTCTTAACTTCTCTTCATACATTTTCATCTCCTCTATCTCGAGAAGACCTGTTATGATTGGATTGATATGGAAGGAGTGAGATATATGGGGAAATCTCAGTAGCAAATAGAAACCATGTATGCAACTATATGCTTGATGTTACTATGTGTGTACTTAATGACCATGCTTACATAATGATAACATACATGCTTCCATGTTACTTAATTACAACATATGACCATAGCATAAAAAGAAACAGAGCATTACTTAATCATACATGCTTTACATCATCAAAGTAAGTAAACATCACATAAAACATCTAAGCAACATAAGCATACAAGTAGGTAAGTTTACTACTTGACGTGGAGCCTTTCCTCTAGTCATTAACTTTTTCTCTAAGATTCCTTCTTTTCATAGGTCAAAGCCTTATTCTTAAGCTGGCCAAGTCCCTAAACTTCTTGAATTGCTTCTAGCTCCACCAGGACTCTTCCTTTTTCCTTTCTTTCTTTCTTTCTTTCTCTCTTTCTCTTTTTCTCTCTTCTTTCTCTTGTTTCCTTTGCTTGGTCATGGAGTTCCTTGAAGGAGGTGGGGATATTTATAGTTGAGTGGAGGTGGAATGAATGGTTCAGATCGAATCGCAATGAATGCTCATATTACTTAGCTTCTTTAAGAAGCATTGCCTGCATCATCACGATGACATCATCATCCTCAATAACTCATCAAAGTGACATCATCCATGGGACACCTCACATGCTAGGTGGCACAATGGTGGGGCCCTTGGAACACCTCACCAGCTGACTCAGCACTTCTAGAGAATTCCAGAGTCTTTTCCTGCAATGAACGGCTGAGATTGTGTCACGAGTCCTTTAGCTTTTTCTTCTTTTTCTAAACTCATGACATGTGGCACCTTGTAGGTCCCATGAGGATACTTTTTATGCCACCTCATGGTTCCAGATGAGTCTAAAGCTTTATCTGATCATTTTCCCCAGTTCTATCTTTAACCGGGTAACTTTACTTTATTGAAAATGTACTAAACTAATATTTTAATGCCACTTGGGCTCACATCCCTCTTGAGCTACGGTTTTGGACCCTTGGAATGCTATCTTGGCCTCTAATCAAATTCGAGCACTCTGGTGGCTCAATTCCCAAAAAACATCCATTTCTTTTCTAAAATGACCATTATGGCCCCAGGGACTTTCACTAATTTATAATTTAGTTCCTGAACTTTCACTTACTTACAGTTTAGTCCCTAAACATCATATGTATACTTCTAGGACTTCTGCTCAATAGGGCCTAGTAGGATACCTTTTTTCAAACTACATACTGGGTTTCTAGGTCTAAAAATTAGGATATGACAAAAAGTAGTAAAATTCATTAATTTATAGTTTATATTAAGAATTTATGCGTGAGTCTCAAAAAGGATCTTTCAACTACATAATTCCGCAAAATGAAAAAAAAAATAATATCCGAAAAATCCAAATTATTTCTAAAGTTTAAAAGACTTGAATTTCAATATGAATCCACGCAAAATGAGAATTTTTTGTATCTTTGAGCAACATCCACTTGATTAAGCAAGAGATGGAGATTGATGAGGGAAATTAAAATTCCTTTTAGTCTATAATATAAATCACTTTAACTAATTCACAAAAATAAAAGGTGACAATTAACTAATTTAATATGTGTTAAATTGAATTTTTTTTACCTTTATTAAAGAATGTAGAGAGAAATATAAATAATTGGAAAAATTAGAAATAGGTATTAATTGTAACTATAAAATTGATAAATAAGCATTAATTTTTATATAAATGACTTATACTTTAGATCAAAATATTCTTCTACAAATGACAGAGGAAGTATTAGATTTGTTTTTAGTTGAAGTAATGAATTTAAGGTTTTATGGAAAAATAAACTGTAAGCAAAATTTGGAAGTGGAAATCACTTTTTTTTAAAAAAAAATCAAATAACTAAAATATGTAAGACAACACTTTACACTCCAATATCATGATTTCTTTATTAAGCACTTGGATCCAGTGATATCAACATATCATGTTATAAAATTTATAATCATATAATTAAGCACTTTGGTCCAGTGGTAATTTTGTTTACAAAAATATCTCCACATTGAAAATTATTTGAACTTTGGTTGGAATGATTTTTAATTAATTTTTCATATTTATTATTTGATTTTAAAAGTATCAAAATTTAAAGTTAAAAAAAATAATGTAGACAAATTTTAAAATTCAAATTTTTGCTATGACCCTAGAAATAAATAGTCAAAGAGTCAAACTGAGACCCTAAAAAGACGGTGTGCATTCCTGAATTTCAGAATTTTTTTTTTTCAGATCTCAATGTCAGATTTGTGACATGCTTTTTTGTATGCAAGACATGTGATGTGAGAGAACAGTTACCCTCAATAACAGTACATGGATTAGATTTGTATCTTAATTTTTAGACCTAAAGTAAGACAACCCTTAACTGGTGCCCTATCTAAAAAAAGTTTGGGCTGTATTTTACGATTCGATGCTAGACTCTGCCCGGTAAAAACCCTAATAATTTTGAGCTGGGCATGAACAGGCTAGGCAAAGGCGAGCTGGGCATGCCTAAAGTTGTGATGCTATACTCATGTTGTGAAAAAAAATCTGTAATTATGAACTTCTAAAATAATACCATATTTATGTATCTTCAATAGTTAAATAATATATATAATTCACTAAGAATAAGATAACAAAGATAATAATTAAAATCTTGAGATCTATTACATATAAAAAATAAGCGTTGAAGTCTAAGTAGTTTATAATTATAACTTTGCAGCCCGATGCCCAACCCTACCCTATATTTACTGGGTTGAATATGATATTTTTATTACGGGTTTGGGCAAACTTATTAAGTAATAAGCTTTGTGCACAGCTCTAACCCTCAACACTAAAGTGACTGACAGTTAAAATATGGACATGTGGGAGTGCTTTTCTGATAAAAATGGCTTAGTTCTACTCTTAATAAGCAACAATTACTTAAATAATAATAATATTAGTTAAAAATAATAAATATGATAAAAATTAATTTATTTTTTTAAATATATATCTTTATTTATGAGGATGATGAGTGAGAGAGAATAAATAAAAAAATAAATGAGAGATAATAAGTGTGAGAGATATGTAATTAATTGAAAATAAAAATAAAAAGACATTAGATTTTTAAGCAAACACAAATTATTACTTATATATATAGATATTTTTAAGCTAACATAAATAATATACATAGACCACTATATCTTATATAAATTTATCTTAATTAATTTTCACATATAAACAAATATTAGTTAAATCATTTAATATATTTTACATTTAAAGTTTTTTTAAATTAATTTTTATTTAAGAATAAGTATTGCCCTATATTTTCTTCTTATTTTTTTGATTAGCATTGTCATATAGTTTCTCTAACCTCCTTTTTCTCTCTCATTACTCAATATAAGTGTAAAATTATAAAACACTCATTAATAATCCGTTAAGTGGACTTATATGAAGGACTAAAAGTTTTAGTAAAAATAGACTTACATACAAGACCATAGTGGTAATCAATTTTTATCATTTTCATTATTGACTAATTCAATATTAATCTTAATACAAGCATCCTGGATAGAGCTTAGAGTCTAAAATTATCCCTTCTTATAATAAATCTATTTTAATTAATTTTCATATACTTCTCAGGTTCTTATTATAAGTATATTTATAGAAAAAAATTACTTATAAATATAAGTCTACTTAGGGGCCATGAACTGTTTTTTAATTTTATCTATGTTTAGTTTTCATTAGAAATATAGAGAAAAGAGAGAGAAGTTTTAATTAAGCATTGGGCTATATACGCCATTTTGCGTGGGTACCCAAACAAAACTAAGCATGAATTTTAGTGGTATATATGCTTGATTACAAGCACACTTTCATAAAAAGAGGGCTCAATCTCGCATATTCATGTTCTAATTAATTAGAGAATCCTTGTCTTACTTAAACAATACCTTTCTTTGCGTTTCAATCGGCAAGGCTTTCAATTTCACAATTTCTTTTACTTAATCACAGAGTGGAGGAACCGTCAAGTTTGAAGACCCATTTGTCATTATTATTCTAAATAAGTGAATTGCATCATGATTACGGTGATAGTTCGTGCCCACAGGAAATTTCTTGGAAAAAAATTCGAGTAATTGGTTAGAAACAACAAAATTGTGAGCAATGGACCATCAATGAATTATGTGAACGGAGAGCCTATGATGAGTTATTTTCCTTTGTTTATATATATATGGACCTTACTTTAGGTTTGGTACCTAATTCAAAATAATGTTGGAAAAAACTTTAATTTTGATATTTATTTAGATAAAGATATATTTAAAAAGTCGCCATTGGCTCCACACCTTTTATCTTTCACCTTTTTGTATTCCCATCCTTTTTTCTGTTTAATTTCCTTCTCGTTGACCCAGCTTACATGGCAGACACCATTGATATTTCCCCCATCACTAGTCCCACCCCTCTTTCCTCCCTCTCTTAGATATGGGAAAGCGGACGAACCAACTGCAACTTGCAAGTTGAGAGGGGCAGTTTGTCCCAGGATAGACCGATAGAATACTAGCTCAAACCTACTATTTTTTTTAATATTTTTAAAAAATTATTTTAAAATTTTTAAAATATTAATAAAAAAAATTATAATATTATATTAGTATAATCAAAAAAATATTATTATCATACACTTAAAAATTCTTTACTTTTATAAAAAAATATCAAATTTTATAAATATAAATCTAAATAAATATTAATATAATATTAATTAATTATAATATTTTAATATATATTAATAAATAATTAATTATCTTTATTAATATTTGATAATAAAATATTTAAAATAATATTTAAATAAAATAAATAATATTAATAATTAAAAAAAAAGATTAATAGGCTTAGAGAGGATGGGTTAGCATTTTGTTAACCAAGCCCACCCCCAATTATATGTAAAACGGGGGCTGCCACCTCTACTCTTTCTTATAGTAAGCATAACGATAATATAAAGTAGAGTAATATATATATATATATATATATATATATATTTATATTAATATTTCTTATATTTTGTCATAATTTTCCAGACCTCCAGTTTAATTTAGAAACATATACTTTAGTCTAAACAATTAAATCTATTAATAATATTTTAAAAGGATATTGTGATATCTTAAATTTTAATAAAAAAAATTATAAGGAGGTGTTAATGTTAAATATTTTTTTAGAATTAAAAAGTTTTAAAAATTAAATTTAAAAAAAAAGGTAAAAATAATTATAAATATTTGAGGCTCAAAAAAATTAAAAAAATATTATGAAATAGATATTTTTTAGACCTAAAAAATTATAGAAGAGTTTATTTTTTTAACAAAATAAATAATTTAATAACTATTTTTTAAATTTTAAAACTTTATTTTTGTAAAAACTTTAAAAAAATAATTAAAAATTATCATTTTTCAAAAAAATTAAAAAAATTATTTTATAAATTAGAGAAGTTATTAGAAAAAGAAAATTTTAATATATTATTAAAATTATTTTTTAAAAAATTTAAAAGATTCAGATATTAAATAAATAATAAAATAGGAAATAAATAAGGCTGACAGGGCATAGAGGTGATTTCATCGGAGCTTGGATGAGAATAGCAGGGAACGGCGACGCCGGAGCAGTGCTCGGAGGATGAAGATCGAATTCGCAGCGCCGTCGACCGACTGAGGTGAGTTCTTTGACTCCGTCTTTAGCTCCGTCTCCTCTCCTCTCTCGATTTTTAGGTTGGGTCACTGATTGAAGTTGGATTTTGAGGTGATTTAGTCGGTTAAAATTTGGGACTTTTTAGGAGAACGTAGAGAGGAGGCCTTTGGAGTCTGAGTGTATTGAAAACCATCTCAGTCGCTTTTTCGATCGGTCTTCTCGTTCTTAAGTTGTGTGCCCGTGCGCCCCTCTCCTCGGCCAAGTTTCTTTTTCCCTGCTTGACGTTGTGCTGTGATTCTCCGTCTGTCGCTAGACTCCACTCGCCTACGTTGTTCTCTTTCTCATTGCTGGTGTGGTTCGAATCTTTCTTCTCGAATTTTGTCTGTTGCGGTAGTGGGTGAGTGCAATTGATCTTCGTCTCTTTTTCTCCTCTTTGTCTTTTGTTAGTGTGTGGGACTAAAATTCTTTCTTTATTCTTATTTCTTTTTCTAAGACGGTGTGTCCGAAACAGGGGAGTGCCAAAGTATGGAGTAGCTGAAATATTGATTGAGAAGGACACTTGATTTGTTAATTGCAATCTATATGCATGATAGTCGTTTGATAAAATGTTTAAGAAGGGAATTAAAGCTAAAAAGAACAGATATTTATGATTGAAGTATTATAGTCAAAATTATGAGATTGAGGAAACTTCAAGAAACCATTTTTTTCCTGCTACTGGAATATGTATGGTCGTGACAAGGTTAAAAAGAAGGATTTTAATTCTGTTCCGGCTCCAATTCAAAGTTGAATCTTGTGAAACTAGTTGAGCACTAAGTGTGGCCTAATGTATTCAAATTTCGAAAGGTATTAGGATTTGCGTAAAACATATTATGATGGTTTGGATTTCTAAGTTGAATCTTAGAGCATGTTTAAAATGAAAGGAAGATTTTTCCTTATGCTTGATTGGGTTATTGAAGCTGTTAGTTAATTAGAGTGATATATTATGGATTTAATTCAATATTATATTTTATATGAGAAGGGTTGGTTTAAAATAATGATGACCGTTTGGGTACCATTTTTTAGTCGTGTTTAACTATCTTATGTTGTTTTCATAAATATGTTATTAAGTCATGTACAATATTGAGATTTTTTTTTGTATAAAATTTTTTTGAAAGAGTTGAGCTCGCCTACTATATAAAAGCAAGACAAAGTCTCATTTTTTTCTTAGATGATACCAATATCGGGTAGAGTGGGCTATTTATTACTTTCAAACATAAATCTAGGCATATAAAAGCTAGAATACCTCCTCAAGCATCACGATTAAAATCACAACAATGTAATACTCTCTAAAAATTAAATATAATACTAGTATGTTTTATCATTTACGGATGATGGGGTTACAATATTGATATCTATTCATAGTTTGTTAATAAGAGTAACCTTATGCAAAGATGGGCCTATCCTTATATAGACCCAATGATACAAGAAAACCCCAAGAAGAATAGAAGACTAATATACAGCTTTATAACCAGGAACGCAAAGAATACTATCCTAGTCACTAGCAAAAGCATATATCTAAGTTTGTTAATTTTTCTGGTACCATTTCAAACTCTAGCCTTATTTTGATTTTCACAAGTATTTACGTAATTGATGTGTAATGTTCAAATGTGTTTCTATTTAATGGATTGAAGTATTCGAAAGAAGATTTGAGCTGTAATAAAGTTGGTAACTCATCATTCTAATTGAAATGTGGAAGTAGTAGTGGTTGAATTAGAATGAGAAATCTTATATATAAGCTTATAATTGGAGTATTAATGTCTTCTTTTCGCCAATATTAGGGGATTGAGGAGTGAGAATAATTCAGAAGTTAAATAAATAAGAGTAAATTGTATAGATGAAAGCATAACATGTAAATGAATAACGTTTTATAATAATTTATTTTTTAATAATATTTAACCATTTGTCATGGTTTTATCAAAATATCAATTTTATTTAATCAAAGCAAGTTTATTGAAATTATTTTTTTTATTATTGACGATTAATTGATTAGATGAAATAAAGATTTTATTTATTTATTCTATTTTAATGTTGATTTTATTAAATGATCATTTATAAATCTCAAAGGAAAATCTTTGAGATGTTGTTTTGAACCTTCATGTTGAGATCTTCTAGTATACAATAGTCTTTACTAGTTTGTACTATCAAGAAAATATTTCTGATTATGAGAGGTAAAGTGACCCTAAGCACGCTTGATAGTATTGTATGAGAAGACCGAATATAGAATGCTGGTTACTAATGTTGTCCTTAGTGTGCTATGGTTAAAATCGAGTTCACTTAACATTTATGGGCACAATACTCATGCTTGATATTCGTAGGATTTGCTCTCACACTTGTTAATCATGGGTCTCGTATTTGCGTGCTTTCGTGGCCTTGTGCTATACTTGGTTACTTACCCTTGTGAACTATGTGTCTAAGTTAGTTTTCATGGCTTTGAGTCATGATTAAATGTTTAGTTACCTTTCTGGAATGTGTGTTCACATTTATTATTTTGTTTTGTTAAAGTCCTGCAGAATGATGAGATTTGAGAATTATCGTTTTAAATTAATTTTCTTAAATAAAATGTTTTACTGGCTATTTGTATTAATTTGATTAATTATTTTTATACAGTTTTATTTTTGCTATAATTCTATAATTTAAAAATTAATATTTATCATCAAGTCTTATTATTCAAAGATAAATATGTTTAGATTATTTATTTCTGTATTTTATTTGTTTGTATTAATTGGATATTATTCACAAAAATATTATTTTGGGCTCATATAGCACAGCTGACGTTGCTACTCCTCTGAGGCGGAACAGTGAAGGTGCTCAGAGCTAATCAAAACTTGTAGATACTCCACATAGTCTATAGATAGGATTCATGTTCTCTTTTATCTTTTTGAGATGTAAAAATATGTTCATATATAAAAATAAAAAATATCTTATTCATGTCTAAGATTATTATTATATTAATTATAATATTTGAAGACTTACGGAACATGAGTTATCTTATATTCTGTGCGGTTACCCCTTGATTTTTGGGGCCTAACAGATATATTTTAAAATTAAAAATTATATGAATATAAATTTTATTTACTAATTTACCCTTCATCATTACTAATTCCCTAATTTTGGCTAAAATTATTTAAAAATTTTAAGTTTTTTATTTTTACAAATAGTTATTTGTTTAATATTTTTATCATATTGGGACAAAAGTTCTTTTTTACCAGATATAGTGACAAAATTAAATAATTTAATTAACATTGAGTTTATAGTAATTCTTTTAACAAATATATAATTAAATGAGTTTATAAATTATAGTTTTAATTCCTTAATCAAAGCTTTTTAAGGATAAATTAAAATCGAGTTATCAGTGGAACGTAAATATTTATAGCAAAAAATCTTATCAAAAAATACCAAAAAAAAATTAAAAGAAATCTTATAAAAATTTTAACGGTTTAACTAATCTCTAAAATTTATAGCATTTATAATATATATATATATATATATATATAAATCTAGAGAGAGAGAAAGAGCTAATCTTCTTAGTATTATTCTGGCCGTGTTTACTACGAATGAGGAAGGAGGAGGGAAGAAAGAGGGGTGGGGATCTGCTATGTAAGAAGTATTATTCATAGAAATGGATCAATAATTACCCTGAATTGGTTTGGTACCTATTTAAAAATAATCCTGGGCAAAAAGGGTTTTTCCTTTGGAGTGGTCTTGTAAGGTGTAACATACTGATTCTCATCCCTTGTACTCCATTTTTTCCAAGATCTAAAGAGCATGATTTGCAAGATGGGAAATTATCATAGCAACTCAAATGTAAATCTCCAAGCCATATATATGCTTTGCATAATCTTTAGATGTATGGATCCTTTGATCATCTTCTCCAGTGCTGCCTTGGCATTGGCATGTAATGTTTATGGGTTTGTTTGGATAAAAGTTTAAAAAATGGCTTATGAAAAAAATTTTGAGAGGAGTTTATGGGAAAAAAAAGTGGTTCTGAATAAATGAGTATTTAAATAGTTATTACTATAAATACTTTTGTAATTAAAAAAAATATAATTTTATTAAAAATAGAAGAGATGAGAGAGGGTGGAGAAAAGAAAAGAAAGAGGAGAGACGATAGAGAAAAGAGAAGAGAGAAGAGAGAGGAAAGAGGTTGGAAAAGAGAGAGGAGAGAGAGTATAAGAAAAGTAAGGGTAAAATAGTAATTGGATAGTCTATAAGTTTTTTTACTGTTCCAGAAGCTAGTTTCAGTAACTTATCCAAAATTTTAGTTTTAAATCATAATTTGGTTCAAAAGCTTTTTTGAACAAATATAACTGTTTGTTTTAAAAAAATTTCAAACTAAAGTTTGGATCAAAAACTCTTTTAAAATTTTGCTTTTAAAAGTTTCCAAACACACACTATGATTTGATTTGAATCGAATTTCCAAAAGTTCCCTACCTACAAGAAACTATAATTCATAAGCTACCAATTAAGTAAAATCAAGTCTATATAAAAGCACAAAGTATACCTATCAAAATAGAGTTAGTATAGTGGTATAATACCCCACTAGTCATAAATCTTAAAATTAAATACCTAATAATATGATCCAATAAATAGTATAAAAAATATAAAAAAAAATATAAAGTATACTGAAGAAGCATTTTCTTTGAGCATGTGCTATATACAATAAAAGAAAAAAAAAGAACCCTTTTAGAAATTATTTTTAGTGGCATAATTAAATTTCTAAAGCTTAGTAGAATGGCTTAAAACAAAAAGGATGTCCAACTTACAACAATGACTTCATGGTTCAAAGCATAACTTCCACGTAAATGTAAGCGTGAGAATTATAATTTAACTAACCAAAGTGTGAAAATATAATAACAATAGAACTATGTATAATAAAAGGGTTAAAAAATAATAAAATATTGAATTTATTCCAAGTGCATGATAAAAAATAATAAAATATTGAATTTATTCCAAGTGCATGATGATGCATGTTGTAATGGCCTTTGGAAATAATAGGTAAATAATACCACTTTAGTAGGATATCTATTATCTCTTGTAGTTATGAACTAAGAGAAGCTGGTGGTTGAGTGGTGTTTGAGATGTTAGAATGGAGTAAGAGGTACCAAGTTTGAATTTTAGCTTACTACAAGGTGAATTTTATTTTTCTTGCACTTTTGGTTGACGGAGAAGGTGACCAGAAGGGATAGCTTGCTTGTAGAAGTGAGTTCAACCAAAGTGAGTTTCTCCCATAGTTTTTCACCTTTAATTTTCTGGCTGTATACTGTAGCTATCGGAGAACCAAAAAAAAATAGAAAGAGAGTCATAGGCTGCCATAGGGTATAATGGTTGGTTTTGGAAAAGATATATACATGTGTGTGTGTATATAAAAGGATGCTGCTGTTCTGGTTTTAATGCACATAATATATATATATATATATATATATATATATATATATATATGACGATGGACGTTGTAGGAAGAAAAAAAATGAGTGAGGCATTAAGGATCAATGATGATATGTTATCTAAGGGTATAAAACCCAATTTTGTTATTCTTAATACTCTTTTATAAGGCTTTTGCAGAACTAATAAAATGGAGCAATCTGAGAGTATTTTAAAAAATAAAAGTATTGTTCTTGCCTCCATATAATTAACAACTGGTATAAATAGTATTAAGGTTGCGACAGAATTTTTGGAGGATGAAAAATCTGATTTGAGATAGGAAGCAAAGACCCATCATTTTTAAGAAATTGTCAAGTAAGAATTTTAATGGTTAAGGTACATATGTAGGATGTGTATAATGTTTGAGGGGATTATTATGTTTGCTGTACTTGGTCTCAAGTGTTGAAGTTTCGGCATTTTTCTTGGGTTAAGAAATTGTTCTGAAAACTTATGTTATGATAATAGAGTCTTAGATTAGTAAAGCAAGCATAAAGGCTTGAAAGTAATATTTAGATTGATGTTTAAGCTGGAGATTTCATGTCATAAGATATGATTAAGTAGATAAAGAGTTGATTTAATTTGTTGGCTTAAGTTACAATGCTGAATGGAAGTTTAAGTTTATTATTAATATATATATATATATATATATATATATATATATATATATATGACATTGTGGTGTTGGAAATAGGAATTTGAGTGGTCTTATAAATTGTTTCACTACTCTTAAGCCATGTCTAAAAGCACATTGAAAGTGTTAAGGATAATAAAGTGGAATGTTAATCTTGAATGCGTGTAAGATGTTTAGTGGTGTTTGTGGAGTTATTGAAAATGACTGGTAGATGATTTTAGAGAATATAAGATTAAGTTAGAATATTAATGTATTGATTATAAGGTAATGTGCAAAAACTAATTGGATACACTCTTAGATAGCATAATTTATTTTTATAATTTATTGAAAGTACTAGCAATAATTTTGCTTTGAGATAAATTGAAATGGGGATGGAGTATATAGTAAAAGAACTAAGAATCATAATAAATGAGATACTATAAATATGTTATATAAAGTTATAATGAGAGTAATAACGTTTCTGTTTTGAGACATTAGGAAATTAAATAAGTTAAAAGCAAATGAATAGGAAAAACTGATATGTATTTGGAAAACAGTTAAGTAGGAGTAAGTCATATATTTAAAAGCTCACATGTGAGTTAATAACGTTATATTATAATTAATTTTTGAATGATATTTTAGCCATTTGTTATACCTTTATCAGTTTATCAATTTTATTAAATATTATTTAACCAGAGCAAGCTTTAACAAATCATGTCTTTTGATTATTGACAATTAATTATTTAGATGAAATAAGGATTTTATTTATTTATTCTACTTCAATCTTTAAAATGATAATTCATGAACTTCAAAGAAAATCTTTGAGACTGTTCATTTGAACTTTCATGCTGGGATCCCTGATTAAGAAATATTCTTTATGAGATTTCAGTATTAAAATATTTTGTTCTTTATTAATGTTAAATTAACCCTTGCATGCTTGGAAATTGATTTTTGAGAGGATTGAATACAGAAAGCTAGTTACTAATAATAGTACTGTTAGTCCTTGGTGTACCATGGTTAAACCTGAGCTCGATGGATATTCATGGGTTTTATACTCACACCGGATATTCGTAAGATTTATTCTCGCGCATATTATTTGTGGGTCTTGTACATGCTCCTGTTATTAGTGGGTTTCGCACATGCTCCTATTTTTGTCTTTGAGTTGCACCGGGTTAGTTATCCTCATAGACTGTGTGTCCACATTTATTTTCGTTCTATTGAAGTCCTTCATAAAAGTATGATTTGAAAATTATTGTTTTACACTGATTTCTTTAAATACAATGTTTTTAAACAGATTTTATACAGTCTCATAGTTGCTATGATTCTATATTATGGAACATTTACATTCATCAACAAAGCTTTATTATTTATAGTTAAATATGTTGTAAATTGTTTTTTCTTGCGTTTTAAATTATATTTTTATATGACGTTATTCACTGGTAGATTATTTTGGCCTCAGATAGCACCACTGGCCTTACACCTCTAACAACCTTACACCTCTAACAAAACAGAGAAGGATCTCATGGTTGTTGAAAACCTATAGATGCTCCACGTAGTCTATAGACATAATTCCTGTCCTCTCATGTCTTTTGAATATATATAAATAATTTTATATGGCATGATATTTATCATTTTAAAAGGTATAAATATTTTCAAATATAATAAATAATAAATTAGTTTATGCATGTTTAAAATTATTATTATATTAATTATGATATTTAAAGGCTTATGGGATGTGAGTGCTTTCATATTCTATGCCGGTCACCCCTAATTACACATGCATTTATATAATTTGTGCTCACCTTGAAGTAGTTGTTCCAAGTTTATCTATTTGTTAAAGGGAGCAGGGTTAGACCTGGAAATGCGGGCCAACCCGCTGGATACAGGTTGGCCTGAAAGCGGGCCAGATTTAACCGGCCCGCTTTCAGGCGGGTTGGTAGTTCCCGCCCCGCCAACCCCGCCAGTTTTCTTTTTAAATTATTTATTTTGTTTTTGAAAAAATTCTTTTCATATATATATATTTTTAAAAAAATTCTTTTCATATATATATTTTTTTTAAAAAATAATTTATATTTATCAATATTAATTAGATTCAAAGCATGATCTAAAAGTGTCAAAATATTTATTTTTTTAACTTTATCACTATCCGTATATAAATTTATCACAAGTAAAATAATAAAAGAATAAAATATATATTTAAAGAAATAACTCAATAAGATAAAGTTAGCATAAATTAAGTATAATGTAAGTTTTAATTTAGTTAAAACTCTAAAATTAATAAAGTATAATAAAAATAATAAAAAATTAAAAAAAAAAGCGGGCTAAACAGGCTAACCCGCCAACTCGGTGGGTTAGCCCACCGCGGGTACGGGTTTAGCGGGTGCAGGTCAAAAAGATCCGCACCAAAATGAGTTGCCAATCCCGTCATAAAATGGCGGGTTGGAATTACCAGCTCTAGGGCTCTGCATCAGAGATGGATTCATTTTCTTCAACAATACAGCATTCATCTCCTGTGTTTCGCCAGCTATCAACATCTTCTTTACACCCCACACGCCACCCGCGCTTGGCTATTTTAAAGCCTTCTTCAACAGTGGAAAATAGCATTTGAAGTTGTTCCCCAACAAATATGAAAAACGAATGTAGACGATATATAGTTGATGACGACAGCTAGACTGGAGCAAATGCCACAGCCACGGATTGAATTTGAACGTTCGCCTTCAGAATCTCCATAAGTCCACAAAAGGATCGCCTTATCATCATCAAATTTTGTAGGTTCCACATCATTTTCTAACACTAAACATACGGCTGTGCCCCACCATTCACTTGAACTGCATAATTCAGGTTTGTTTACTCTGAATGATGCATATGATGGATTCAAATGTTGTGCACAAAAATAGCTTTGATTATGAAACCATTACCATCAGGAAGGTTTAATATGCGAGTAGGTTGCATAAAGAAGTCATCAGGCTGTGATGAAAAATTATTGAAGTTAGATGTCAAATAAGAAACCCAAACAAACTAGAGATTCAAATAACTCACAACTTGTGAATCCTGAGTTGCAATTGCAGACATGTTGTCGCTTAAATGGTGAATGGTCTAGTCATCATCATCAAAGATATGACTTTGGAGTATTCAAGTCTGTAACAAAACATATGGCATGAGATAGAACTATAATGAGTTAATGACTAATGTGAAAGAAATTATAGTGAAGAGGAATAAAATAAACCTGACATTCAAATTGCTCAATGAATTCCCATAGTTGCTGCTGTGAACATACATACTGTTTCAACGATGGACAATCAGCAGCTTCTAAAGATGACAGGTTTGATGGAAGTTGATGAGGCAAAGACTGAAGCCTTGGACAATGAAACTGGCCCCCACCCTCACACGATATTATGACAAACACCAACAACAACTATACATATATATAGCTAAGTTAAAGCTGTTTCTACACACACACACACACACACACACACTCCCAACTCCTTCCACCCTCCAAATTTCCTATCCTAACATCATCCCATCCTATCAAAACCAAACAATTGATGATAGAAAGATGGATATTTTTTACAAATAATCTTTTAATTTAGTGACATTAAAGTTCTTTGATGAATAAAATGTCCCATGTTTTCGATTCTATTTTTAATTTTAATATATTAATTCATATTTCTTTAGATAAAATGAGATTAGGCTTAATTGGGAGGAAGGAAAGGGGGAGATATTAAAGACAATTTAAGAATTTAATATTAATTATAGTAATATTTCTAGGAAATATTTTAATTAAAAGTTAAAAAAAAAACCCTCATTTTTTGGGAGGAGAGGTAGGAAGGTGGGAGCGCTTCCAAGTCCAACTCAAGAAACTGAGCTTCTTTTTGTTTTTTTATTGAAAAGAGAAACTGGACTTTTGGGCTTTCTCAATCCTCACACCACTAAAGCTTTATTATATCTTGCCATCAACATTAGGCTTGGTCCAATTCATATTTGGACCTGACAATATTCGGTCAAAGCTCGGCCTAGTTAGTTAAAGAATATATCGGTCAATCTTTGTTCTTATTTTCAATCATTACCGACCCATGTAATGATATTTTTAACAAAAAACAAAATTCTCAATACGTAACACGTGTGTGTAGTGTGACCGTACAGCGTTATGAGAATGAAAACATCAGAGGAAGCATCAGGTTGTAGGCCAGAGAAGAGACCAAGAACACATGGCCAGAGGCAGAAAATACCATAACAAAAAAAAATGGGTTTTTCCCGCGATTTATAAGATATTAATGTGTATTTAATATTAAGTCAGCTTAACAATAAATGAATCTTTTCATAACAATATTCATCGATAACTTGAATCCTACATTTCATCCTTTACAAATGGGAGTGGTACATCAAGAAATTACCTATGGCATTTTCGTGAATCTGCCTTGTCATAATATCATGTAGGGACGAGTTGTGAAGGGAGGAGGAGTAGTGATTCCCTGAGGATTGTGCATCACCTTCGCATCCCCCAAGGTGTAATACTTTTAAATTATTGAGAGATGAAGGCACTTTTTTTATAGCAGTTCCCCTCATATCAAGCTCTTCCAATGCCTGGAAATTCTTTGGAAGCCTTGAAACCTTTGAGCAACCATAGATATTGATCTTCTTTATAGCTTTCAACTTTTGAAAATCACTTGGAAGGCGTACTAGATTTTTGCAATTCTTTAACTTTAAAGTAACAAGACCACTCAAATTGACCAATGATTGAGGTAGTTTGGATATAGCAGTCCCCTTTAAATTAAACCTGGATAAACGCTCCATACACTTGCCAAACTCAGGAAGCTTTTTAACTTTTGAACAACCAGAGAGAACAAATGTCTCTAAGCAATTCATCTCCAATTTGATTGGAAGGGTTTTAATACTTTCGCAACCTTTCAAATCAACCGTGACAAGATTCTTGTGTTGTCCAAGAGAGTGGTGAACATTAACAAGCTTTGTACACCCTTTAAGAATTAATCTTTGAAGATTAGGAGTTTTGTCGAAATTTGGTGTTTCGATCAGGTTTGTTGAATGACTCAAATCAATGGACTTTAAACTTTGTAGAAACTGAAAAGAACATAAAAAAAATGCCTTAAAATACCAACAACTAGGTAGCGATACATGCATCAAAATATAGACAATCAAATTTAAGCAAAGGACCTCAGTTACCTGATCTCCTCTCCAAAGTGCTTTTAATTTGCTGTGTTGCATTTTAAGATCAACAAGTTCATGAAACTGCGTTTGGCTTGGCAGGAAATCTAAAGGATAACCCTCCCATTCTAAGACTTTGAATGTGTTGGCAAGGCAGTTAAGTTCATTACGAAGATTCAATTGTCCATGTGAATGACTTGATATGATAAGTAACTTGAGATTACTCATACTTGAGAAGGCTTCAGAGTCCACTTGTATGGTATCTGGTTTGTCAAATCTTACTGCTATACCACGGACTTCTTCAGTTCCCTATAAATAAAACAATAAGTAAAGCTTACAAAAAATGCATGAAAAAAAATCACTGAATTATAATACTGCAAAATAAGAAAAGGGGGAATATTACCCTCTTATTTCCCAACACAGGAATAGCATCCTCTACAGAACATATCCTGCTACGTTTGCCTGCATCATTTGGTGATTCAAGAAAAACAATTTTCTTACCCATTTCTTGAAGCAGATCATGCACCCACAAACACCCTTCTCGTTCAGTTACCAATGATTTCTCAATAAGAACTCGTATTCCAATTTTTGCCTGATGACCTGTTATGGTTGGGGAATTTTTTTAAAGAAAAAGGGTATATGTATGTTTGTTGCAATTAAAGTCAATGAGAAGATGTTAGTAGAGTGGTTCACAGGCGGGGAATGTATGTGCAGGTCACGGGTTCAATTCCTGGCAGCTGTGTTTTAGCGGAAATTTTTATTTTTCCAACGAGATATTACAGAATTGCCCCTGCCTCTATTTTTTTTTTTTACCTTCAGGCACCGTACCTTTTTCTCCATTCTTCTCTGCAACGAGTTAGTCATGAAGCAGGGAATCAGTGCAGCAGCGGCGAATGCGTCACGCCATCGATGCCGTGCACACATGCGATTTCTTCTGTCAATTACCGTTGCCTAGTTCTTTTTATCGGTGCCTTGTCCTCACATTCTTCAGGGACGCGTGACGAGAAAGGGAGGCAGAGAGTGTCGAGAGAAGGGAAGGAAGCTAATCTCGCATCGCCGATGAGGGGATAGCAGAATCATTGACGGGGGAGAAGTTCTCTAACTCTATATTAGCTGCTGTCGGAGTGCTACTCTCTATTCGCTTCATCCTCGGCCAAGAACCAGAGTAAGTTTTAGGGGTGATTTCAGCCGTGAGTTATTTAAGGCAGAGAAGGGTGTTCACTGGCTAAATTAAAAGGGTGTGTACTAGTAGTTCCCTACTGGTGGTGGCGCCATTGTCGTGTCATGGATCCCCTATCGCCGCTTTTCTAAATTGGTACTGTAGCAAGTCGTCTCACCTCTATTTCTTTTTGAGCTTCCGACGTTGTGTCTGCATTGGTCTTTTCTTTCCTCTAATTACCCGTTGTTCCCTTGCTCTGTTATGTAATCATGTCACCAGAAGAGTGGAGCTCTGTTTCTTTCGTCACCGCAGGCAACGATCATTGCTAGAAATTATGAAGCTGGGGTCGACAGTAGTTGTTATTGATCTTCGATGTTGTGTGCCATTTCAGTGTGAGTTTTCTCTCTCTTCTGTTCCCTCGATGATGCTCAGGCTCCTGGGGAAGTTATTGTAATGGTTGTTCTTCCCTTATTACTATGGCTGTGAGAATTAATTGTGTGCCTCTAATCTAAGTTAGATTTTGGGAATCAGATTATGCTAATTTCTTTGTTTGGGTGTTGGAAACGGATTTATATGTTATGCTTTGAATGTGGGTGTTGTTTGTGCCTGGGTAGTCTGTGTGAGGTTTTGCTGTAGACAGGAAGCAGAGGATAAGAGGGAAGCATGATTTCTGCTGTGTTGTGTGTGTTGTGGTATTAGCCGTCAGTTATGGGGTTCTGATCGAGGGAAGATATATATATATATATATACGTACATTTTCACATATTTATACTGTTGGGGTTGCCGTGTATATATGCATTTTTGGGGCATTCATGTGTGGATGTGTGATTATACTGCAAAAAAAAAAAAAGATGAAACAGAAGTATTGGGTCTGAGACATGATGTTGCTATTTTCGGGAAGAAAGAAAATAGAAGTTTGGGTGGCGCTTGGTAGGCCTGTATATATAGATGAATGGGAAATTTAGAAAGTTCATAGATTTTAAGAGAGATGAGGAATTTATGTTGCTATGCATGTGTGTGTGAATGATTTGTGAAGCTGATGAAAATATTATGTTAGAGGTAAAGATAGGAAAGGGTGATTTCATGTTTTATTGGAATAAAGAAAAAAATAAAATAAAGTCTTTAAAATTACTAACCGTTAGTAGGTGTACATGTGTGAATAGAGGCTATTACATTCCATAAAGGGGTGATGAATATATCTATAGATAGGTATAAATGAAATGGGAAGCTAATGGAGTTGAATTGTTAGAATTAAGTAGTAAAGAGAGAGATTGATGAGTATATCCCTTTGTGATGTGAGATGTGGGACTGGTATTTGGGATCATCAGTGAATTAGGGTCGTTAAGTTGAATGGAAGAATATGGTATTTTGGTATGAACTTTTAAAACTACCATTGTTATAAAGTTGGAAAATTTTCATAGTTAAAGGCTGTGGTTTTAATATTTCAAGCGATATAAAGGAAATAGGGCTAGTGATAAAAGGAATAATTGGGATGTTTTAATGTTAATAAGTGTATATGAGATTGTGGTGGTGGTGCCAAGTAAATGGAAATTTCTAGTGGCTATATATATATTTATGGGTATGCAAAGAGAGGAAATTGTGAAGGTTATAAAGTTGTACAAAGGTTGTGTTCAAGGTGTAGAAATAGATAAGTGTTTGCCTTCATGATTGGTTGTAGTTTAATGATGATTATTTCCGTTGCAATGTTGAAATTGGATGTTAATATATTGTTTCGGGATACCAGGGAATTGATATGTATTTAATCGAAAGTGCTTGGCTGATAAGAGTAACAGTTTAGGAGTATGGCAGGTGAGTGAATAACGTTCCCTACAAGTTTACATTTTCAAATGCATTGTTATTTCAAATGATGAATTTCAAATATGGATTTCGAAAAGCAAGCTTTACGAAATTATGGTTTAAATCGTTAGAAATGATTTTCTTTCGATCAATTTACAAAAGATTACGATTATGCATAAAAATGAATACAGAGGCTTTAGAAAAAGATTTGACAGTGAACTGATATTATTCATGAAATATTCCTATGTGAATTGCATACGTTTTACAGAAATTTCATTTTGAATGTTCATGCTGGGATTTTTGAAATTCAAAGTGGCTTTATCAATGATTATGGTATTTGAAACGATTGAGATCATTATACGTGAAAAGGACCCCATGCATGATGGAAATGTTTTAGGACGGAATATAGAACGCTGGTTGTTAACAGTAGTACTGTTAGTCCTTGGTGCACCTTGGTTACTCGAGCTCGACAGTTTGTGGCATAGCCACCAGAATTATTTCGTAGGATTCGTTCTCGCGACAGTTTGTGGCCTTGAGCCACCAGAATTATTTCGTGGGATTTATTCTCGCGACAGTTTGTGGCATAGCCACCAGAATTATTTCGTGGGATTCGTTCTCGCGACAGTTAGTGGCTTCAAGCCACCAGAATGGTTAGTTACCCTCGTGGACTGTGTGTCCACGTCTGTTTTCATTCTGTTGAAGTCCTACAGAAAGATCATGGTTTTAAAAGGATTGTTTTTAAATGATTGGTAAGAAATTGTTATTTCAGATTGATTTGAAATGGTTATTTCATATTGTTGTTTTCCCTGAAATACAAATGTTTATGGAAAGGTTTGCATCAGATTATGAAATGTTATGAAATACATTTTTAACATGATTATGCATTATTTATTTCCGCATTCTTTAAAATCATGTTTTTGGGACGTTATTCACGAGTAGATTATTTGGCCTCAGATAGTGCAGGTGACCCTAATCCTCCCGCTGAGCAGTGAAGAGCCTTGTTGCAGATCCGAAGTGTTATTTTTGAACAAGATTGATTTTAATCTTTATTAAGTACTTGTGTTATTTTGTTAAAAAGGTAAAATGCTCCACATAGACCTTAGAAAAGATTATGTTTATTTTGGAAAAATGTTATGGAAACTTTAAACGTTGTATTTGAGGTTTTAGGCTTTCGGAATATGAAATTATTCATATTCCGTGCCGATCACGGTCCAAGTTTCGGGACGTGACATGACCAATATTTTCTAACATTTGTTTGACATTTTTCTCGGCCATCCCATTGAAAAAGCAAGCAATATCTAAGAACATATTCTTCTCATTATCTTCTAGTCCATCAAAGCTTACTTTAAGTATATCAAAAATAGGAGCTGATGAAGGAATCTTCTTGAGTGCATCCTCCCATTCGGATTTACTTCTTCCACAAAGAAAAAAACCAAACACTTTGAGTGCCAAAGGAAGTCCTTTAGCAGATTGAATCACAGTATTAGAAAGGTCCAAATAATCTTCATCTGTTTCATTTCCTTTAAAAGCTTTTTGACAAAAAAGTTGAAGGGACTCAACTGGACTTAACAAATCCATCTCATATCGAGAATCTACACCATGCTCAACTAACGGATGCTTATCTCTAGTTGTTATTATTATTGTACTCCCTTTGCCAAACCATCCTTCCTTTCCAGCCAAATTCTCAAGTTGGCTTATGTGACTCACATCATCAAGCACAAGCAGAACTTTTCTATTGTGCAACCTTCTTTTTATTAACTTCATTCCTTCGTAACAATCACCCACTTCCATTCTGATTCTTCTTTTCGGATGAAAAATAAGTTTTTGTTGCAATGAAAATAAGCCACCATCTTTTGCAGATTCCTCTCTAACATTATGCAGAAAGAAATGAACTTCATAATTGTTGTGTATTCTCTCATAAACAGCTCTAGCAAGAGTAGTCTTCCCTAACCCTCCCATTCCCCATATTCCTATAAATTGAGCTTGTTCCAATGTATTTTCTAGAAATAATGACTTAAACTCTTCTATTTTTTATCAATTCCGACAAGTTTATTGTGAGTTTTGACCAGACATTCATTTTTTGAGCCCAACGGTGGTTGATAATCTAATTTTGACCACACCTTTTCAACAACATCTTCAATGAGTTTCGATTCATGCCTACAAAGGAAAATAGAATAATAACATTAATATTATTCATCATGTCCTAAATGTAAAAATTATTTCTCATATTTATCATTTTTTTCTAAAATTATATTGGTACTCTCTCAATAATAATTAAGAAAGAGGGAATTAAGAAAAATGTTTAGGATATTTTAAAAAACCTAAGATATATTAAATAATTTAACTAATTTCTTTAATATAATCAAATTAGTTAAATATACTATAGCCAACAAGTTGTATATCTACAGTAACAATTATTCTCCGTGTTTGGGTGTTTATATATATAATGATGATAACGATGATTAGTTAAACAATCTTGAGAGTAATTACCGATAATCTTGAGAGTTCCAACCAGCTATGTCAGCAAGTTCTTGTAAAGCTGCCCTCCATCTTCGCACTTTGTCACGTGCAAATTTCCGTTCATACTTTTCAAAGGCTTCTACAAAACTTCCTCTTTGATGCCGAACATCAGAGGGATCTACGCCATAAAAGATTGGGAAAACATGAAGGCCCAACTCTTTCTTAGAATGAAGGATCTTTATGAGTTCATCTAAGCACCATGTTGAATTAGCATAATTTTCAGAAAGTACAACAATTGCAGACAAAGATCCTTCAATTGCTTGAAGCAAACTTGGGTTTATGACTTCTCCCCTTTCAAGCTCTTCCTCATCTCTAAAAGTTATCAGTTCATTGTGACACAAAGCAGTATATAAGTGGTCTGTAAAACTCTCACGAGTGTCTTCTCCTCGAAAGCTTGAGAACACTTCATAGTTGTGTCCATGAGCACCAAGTGCCATTGCAAGAAAGCAACTGAACCATTCAAAATATAAATACAACCGTTAGAGTACAACGGAAAATAGGGAAAAAGAAAAGGGTAAAACTTTTAGAAAGAACATATTTTATTGCATAGATTCAAGGAAACTCATGATCTCAAAATGCATGATGGACAAACGGTGAACAGTTCCAAGGCGAAACGATATGTCCATTTCATTGAAGAAAATACAATAATCGAATCTTCACCAGAGATTCACTCTTCATGCTTATATTAAATCGAAGCATAAAGTTTGGATTTATTCTTTCTCATCCTCAAATATTTGAAATTTCACAGGTGGCTTTGCGCACAAGTAAATATAAGCAGAAATATGATAACAAAGTAATGCGTTTCATTGAATAAATCTAAAAGACGAGCAAGGGGAAGAACATATGAACTTTATGATGGAATAATGTTGAAAGATATCTTTGAGTTGCAGCTTCACAAGAAGAACTCTTTGGTCGCCTACAAATTTTATACAAGAGGGGGAAGGATCAAAATAGGAGGGTATTTCTTTTATTATTTTTATTTTCTATAATATTGATTATTTTAGTTTTCTTGATTTATTTTATAAATATAAGAATAAAATTATGAAGTCAGGTCAAGTCTTCCTTTGTCCGTTCAACCGCGTTGCCGTGTTCCTCGGGGCAAACATAAAAGCATGGTTGTCCTATTCTCCAGAAAAAAATAGTGACCAGTAGCTGTAACCTTTACAGCTCTTTGCAGTGGAAATACGCAAATTTTGGAAGTGGGAGGAGAAATACTTAAATCCTTTAAGAGGACCACGTAATGTAAATTTCATTTAATTAAAATATAAATTTATCTAAAACAATTCACAATTAATTATTTTTTAAAAAAATAATATTTTAGTTTGAAAAGATAAAGAATCATCCAAACCAAAATAAAAGTTTTATTTTACCTTAAAAACAAAATAAAATATGAATTTAGAGTCATTAGTAAAATAGGATTAAAATATGTTGAGTTGTTATATTTTAATTAGATAAATAAATAATATAATACTTCTATATAGTTATTTTTCAAGTGGAAATCACTTTTTCTTAAAATCATCAAATAACTAAGATAATAATAACAATTTAGAACTCATGATCATATTTATTAAGCATCTTGATCTAGTTATAAAAAAAATTATTTGATAAAAATACTTTTATTCTCATACATGTTACAAATCTTGAAAAGTTTCAGTTAAAATTTTTTAACCCAATTTGAAAATTATAGAAACTTCGGTTCGAATCATTTTCAGGTAGAATATTCTTTTCATATTTACTATTTAATTTTAAAAATATCAAAAGTTAAGTTAGAAAATAATGCATACAAGTTGAGAATTTAAAAATTAAAAAAATTTGGCAATGACCCTAAGCTTTCACTCCTCATGAAAAATTATGTGTGTTCCATCCCACTAACTTTTAAATTGTTAAGCTTGCCCTTTTGTGTTAAAAATGAAAGTTCCAATTTCCTTCCTTAAAAATAATTTATTTTGACATCATTGCCCTTGCTCTTATTGGCAAGTGGGAGCATATTTGTTCACAATTTAAAATGAAACATTCTACATATGGAATAGTATTTATTCGCAATTTAATGTAAAAAGATTAACATCACATCGTCTAAAATAAATATCAATAAAAAATTGAATGTCTTATATTCACACTTCATAATTAATATTTTAATATTTTAAATTTTAATAGTCATAATTCTCTTAACTAAAATTTAGTACGAGATTGATCCCTGAACTTTTTAACTCGCAAAAACACATCCCCAATCATCCTATGTGACAAAAGGTGAGTGGAGTTTGATGTGGATGGCGAGCAAGCGTCTAGGTGGATTAATTCAGTCCGGTAGATGATGAAGTGGAGTTGAACCTAGAGGAGGCCTACAACTAGATGTATATATACCCATCGTCGAATGAAAGGAGTGAACCTCTAATTAACGTTGAGTTTCCGAACTTATTATTTTGTGTCTTTCTTTAAAAAAAAAAACTTTATTTGGTCAAACATAAACCCATCCCATCTTATATGTTAACGTATTGAGTTTTGCCTCTTTTTATCTATTTTTTGTATGCCATCTTCTCATTCTAACAAATATTATTTTTTGGGTTAAAATATAATTTTGTCCTAAAAGTTTTGATTTAACTAAAAGTTTTTTTAAAAATTTGATATTACCTATAAATATTAACATTACTCTAATGGTAGTCAGATGATACATGGCAAACCTGCATGGTCTGTATTTCCACCATCATCGCCGCTCTTTCCTCCCTCTTTCGTAGTAAGAATAGAAATAATAGAAAATAATTAAAAAATTAAATGAAAAAATATTATTGGAATGGGCATTCACGAATAAAGTAAAAAAGATTGGTCATTCATAGGTTCAAGATTGGCCGGCATAGTGCTCTCCCATACCTTTCACTTTTCCAAGCGCTGTAGGCCACCTTCTTCCAAAGGAGGCAAAGACATTGACTCCATGAGATGACTTTGACTGCCATGAGCAAGTCTGCAGAATTCGTACCCCACACAAAAATTATACATCATTTCTTCCACAAGCTCTGTAAACACGCGATGGAAATATTAGAATGGAAGTCCAATAATTCAAGAGCCATGTCATCATTTAATCTAATCAACTGTACTATTTTATTTTTAATATAAAAATTAAATAATTAATTTAAAAAAATTAAAAAAAATAATTATTTATAATAAATATAATTTATTTTTCCTATAATGTCATCTTTCAATATAATTATCTTAAATAGATAAGTTAATTAAATTAATTAATATATCATATTTTTTAAAATATCCTAATAATATTTCTTAAATTTTTTCTTTTATATTTTTATTTGATTATTATTTAGAAAGTATTAATAAAGATAATTTAAGAAAAATTTGATAAATATAGAAAATATATCTTATATTTAAAATTAAAATAAATTATTTAATTAAATAATATATTAAGAATAAAAAAAGTATAACCTACGTGCAGAAATATCAAGATCAATGCTATTGTTCCTCTTTATCCAGTAAATCATTTAAACAGACAATAATGACAACTTCTTTGTGCATTCTCGTCAAACGGGATCTACCTCAAGATATTTTTCTGTCGGCAATGGCTCGATTGGTTTACTTTATAGAGAATAAAAGACTTTAGAGAAAAACTTATAAAAAAATGATTATAGTTATTTTCTATAATATTGATTATTTTAGTTTTCTTGATTCATTTTATAAATATAACAATGAAATTACCAAGTCAGGTCAAGTCTTCCTTTGTCCGTTCAACCGCGTTCCCGTGTTCCTCTGGGCGAACATAAAAGCATGGGTATCCTATTCTCCAGAAAAAAATAGTGGCCACCTTTACAGCTCCTTGCAGTGGAAATACGCAAATTTTGGAAGTGGGAGGAGAAATACTTAAATCCTCTAACGTAACGTAAATTTCATTTAATTAAAACATAAATTTATCTAAAACAAGTCACAATTAATTATTTTTTAAAAAAATAAATATTTTAGTTTGAAAAAATAAAGACTCATCCAAACTAAATTAAAAGTTTTATTTTATCTTAAAAATAAAACAAAATATGAATTATTGAGAGTCATTAGTAAAATAAAATTAAAATATATTAAGTTATTATATTTTACTTAGATAAAATTTAAATAACATAACACCTCTGTGTGAAGTTATTTTTCAAGGGAAAATCATTTTTTCTGTCCGCTAGTTTGATGTGGATGGCGAGTAAGAGTCTAGGTGGATTAATTCAGTCCGGTAGAAGATGAGGAACTGGAGTAGAATAGGTGAGTGGAGTTGAACCTAGAGGAGACCTACAACTAGATGTATCTAAGGAGAAAAGGTTTAATATAAGAAGTTGATGGTTAAAACAGAAAGACCCAACAAGTTAATCAAAAAAGGGATCTATAAAGAATACCTTTGGCATAAGCAAATATTATGTGACCAGAATAATAGGAAGAACTTACGCAGCCAACGATGACACTGTTCTTCATCATAAAATCGGAACCATATTCTTGACGCCAGAAATTATTTCAGAAAGGAATATATTTTACTGATGCAGTATTTAAATGTCTACCCCACCATCAAAATTTCAAAGCAACTCATGAATTATCTCATAATTCCACAAGCGAAAAAATCGAAGATAAAAGGAAGAAGTTGGAAATAAAACTTATCTCCTTTGCAATCAACAAAACAAATTGGAGAAAACTCCATCATGATGCACTCACAATATTAGCAGAAAGTATCTCTTAATAAGTTTGTTTATAAAATCTATAAAATAATAAAATATTTAGTTTGAATCGCGTTTAAGGACATTATCCTTAAAAGATATTCCGTAACCGTTCAATAAATTAGGAAACGTTACTCCTTAGGATTAAATTAATTATTCCTATAAGGATACAGAGCGACAAAACTAACGCAAGATAATATAACTCAACGAGACAAATTATGTAAATAGAGAAATATTTCAACAACAATACATTGTAATCTTTTATCAAAAATTCATTTTTATAGATTGTGAAAGATTACGAAATATATCTTTTAAACATATGTCCTCAAGATCCAAGAGTTATGTTAGAAAGACACTTCTTATTTTGACACACCTTTATACAATATTTACAATATTTTCAATTAATGTTGTCCTTCAAAACATAGTAATATTGCCTTAGTCGTTATCCATGTTATGTTTGACTACTAGTTGACTAAATATGATGAGTTTGCAAGTCTTAGTGTCATCCGCGTCAATTTTGTTCACTTAAGGTGCAAATTTATCCCCGAAATTCATCTAGGAGCAATGTCACCCTAATCATTATTCGTGTTAAGTTTATTTATTAGTTGACTAAATATGTAAAGTTGACAAATTGAACAATGAAGAATAAGAATTAGCATATAGAAGAGTGGCTCACATTTGTCAGAAAGTAACAAAGGAGAGGATTCAATTATTGGATGTAGGAGATGTAGGAGGCACTAAGGGAGATTGCTGAGAACAAAGGTATTGGTAATCCTCCATTAACATATTTGAACAATGCTAAGATAGGTGGGTACATGCTCAATTTTCTCTGTCCCACGATGCACCCACCTCTTTGATTTTCTACAATTCTCCAAGTAGGATGCATTTTTTTAATTTTTTTTTCCTTATATATAAATCTAACAAACAAAAATTAAGTAATCACAATGAACTTTCTAGCTTAGCATATTTAGTCAAGGAATAATCAAATTTAACTTGGAAAATGGATGTTATAGTTTGAAAACTTCCATGGCAATATAAAACTTAAAAAAAATTAGGGATACATTGCTCCTAACTGATCCTGGGCAAATTTGTACCTTAAGCCACACAAAAAATAATATACGTGAATGACACATGGACTTGGGAGCTCAACATATTTGATCAATTGGCAGTCAAATATAAAGGCATAATGGCCGAAGTGACATTATTATGTTTTAAAACTTCCGTGTCAACATTGACCGTAAAAAAACTTCTATAGTAAAATAGTTCCTGGCATAATACTTTCGAGAGAAAAATGCCCCTAACCCAATATTTAATTTTATAAACTCATGATATCATAATCACATTCAATCACAACAATATTCAGTCATGGTCTTTTAACAGCGTATACATCAACAAAATATATAATTAGTCACATTACAACAAGAGTGTATGTATGTATGTCTATGTTAAAATGGCGGATTCGTTTCCTTCTCATTTTTTATGGGATGAGATAATGATTTATTATAATGTTTAGATATTTCGGATACTTAGCATTATTAAAGAATATTTTAGCTTTGATTTTATTGTTATCTTTTATCATTAATTGATTTTGGCATTATTTTTATAATTCTAGAAAGTTTTATTATTAATTTTGAGGGTTAGGTTGAGGCCTATAAATAACCCATCAATACATTTACTTTGGACGGCTTTTAAATTAAGTAAAATTGAGTATTAGGTTTCCACCTCCTCTAAGCTTTCTCTTCAGCCTCTATTCATCCAAATTTCCCCTCCATTCTTCTTTTCTCTCCCTCCTCTATAGTATCCTCATCTCTCTTTCCCTCTTCTCTCCGCTTTCCCATCCCGACATCAATTTTTCTTGGTAAATTTTGTTTTCTTTTATTTTTACTTCTTCAATCATATTCATATATACATCAATTTTTCATCATATTTATAAGTCATATTATTAAATTTTTATATAAATATACAATTTTATCTTTAATTTATTATTGTGTTTATTCTAATAAAGTATATATAATATATATTAAATAAGAATAAAATTAAAAAATTATTAAATTTTAAGGTAGAGTTAATAAAATTTAAAATTTTTCTTGATTTATATAAAATATGTTAGAAATAACTTATAAATAAGACTATGTGAGTATTATCCAATTAAGTTGTGAAAATGGGTATCAATAACGTGATCCAGCCCCGGATCCCATTCTCAAAACACGAATCCAATGGGAAGCATTATCTATCTTTATATAATTCCTCTAAATTTCTAACTTCACTTGCTATGCCCGTAGTTTTTCCATAAATGAAGTTTGCTTTTGATAAAGCATGATTTGTATATATTTTATCCCATATTAATTTAGGATTTAAATAATAAATTTGAGTTTAAATGCATTTTTATACATGATTAGATTAATTGACTAATTTTGAGAAATTTTATAATTATTGAAAACCTTTTTCCATACGCTACCTGCCACTTCACCTCTCCACTCACTAACATCAAATTCGTTGACCTCATTGACGATGCAAGGGTACACACCCATAATTCATCATTCCTTCACAAGTTTTTCTCCAATGGCTTGACTTGCTGAAGACCATAAACGAGTGATTTTCAATTCATCTTTTAAGTTCAAGAACTTAGGGCCTGTTTGGATTAGCTTTTGGAGAATAGATTGTGGGAATAATAGATTTTGGAGAATAAATTTTGGAAAAAATAGATTTTGGGAATAGAGATGTTTGGATGATTAGTAGTAGAATTACTTTTTATATTGATAAATTACTAAAAAGGGTATGATTTGATTAAAGTATGAGAGAGAAGAGAGGGTAGAGAATAAATAGGAGAGAGGGTAGAGAAAAAATAGGAGAGATGAGAGAGTGTAGAGAAGAGAGAGAAAAGAGGAGAGATGATGAAGAAGAGAGATGGGAGAGGAGAGAGGAGAGATGAGAGATGAGAGATGGTATAAGAAAAAGTTGGGGTAAAATAGTAATTAGATAGTTCATAAGCTCTTTTACTGTTCCAAAAGTTATTTTCAGTAGCTTATTTAAAACCATAGTTTTGGCCAAAATCAATTCTGGACAAAAATAGCTATTTGTGTGAAATTTTCCCAAACTGAGGTTTTGCCCCAAAATTGATTTTTCAACCTAGGATCCAAACACACACAGAATTATTTAGTTTTAAATTATTTTGAGTTGTGTTGCTAGAATTTATGTTTACAAACCTTTGTATTATCAATTAAATTTATAATTAAGTTCTTATTGGTTTAATTGTCGATCGATGCGATACTTATTGTATATTTGAGTTGTTTATGCCTCTTGATTGTTTAATTGAGTTGGTAAATTGTTTAATGGTTTTAATTAGACGATTTTAAGCCATACACACTGTTATGGCCCAAGAATTTTTAAAGGGTATATATATATTTTGTTGCATATAAGGTTGATGAGAAGACATTAGTAGAGTGGTTCAGAGGCGGAGGATGAATCTGTGGGTCGCGTGTTCGATCCCTGGGTGCTTCATGAGTTGTAATTTTTTTTTCTTCTTCCAGCGTGAAATTAAAAAAAAAATAAATGCCTTCTGTTTTTTTTACCTACTCCCAACTTCCTTTCCTCATTTCTCTTCGGTGCGGTCGCGTCTCAGAGCGGCGATTCAGCGTTGCGTGAGGAGCAAAGTCGGCGAACGGCGCAGGGAGAGCTTCCACGGCACGAAAAGTCTTTCCATCACCTTTTAGCCGAGCCACTCCTTTTCCCCATTGCGATTTCTGTCGACAGCAAGCTGTTGTGAGGGTGAGCAGAAAGAAATTAAAGGAGTGAGTCGCGGGGGAAGTGGGGGTCGCTGGCGGTGGTGGATTAGCGGCGAGAGAGATAGAGTGTCGCGATAGTAGGCCAGAGAGAGAGGGAAGACGCGATAGAATCGACAGAGGAAAGCAGAGATCGCAACCATCGGAAGGGAGGTTAGAGAGTTCATCTCGGTTACTGTAGCAAGTCTATGTCTTCAATTCCTTTCTTCGTGTCGCCATCGCCGTGCAAGGCATGGTTGTGGTAAGCGGCTGCCGTCGTGCTTTCTCTGTCAGTACTGTAGGAATTTTAGAGCTCCGAAGTTCTTTATTGCCATGGCTGAGAGTCGCAGATTGAATCAATGAGGTAAGCCTTCTCGATGCCCTTGCTCTGCTTCCTACAGTTTGTGTGGGTACATGGGTATGAGGGATTATGTTTGTTGTTCGTGTGTGAATGAGCATTGTGCTTGGGATTGCTCTGTTTGTCGTCAGTGATACTGTACAACTGAACGTTGCTGTTTCTATGCATATTCATATCTATCGTTGGTTCTGGAAATGCATATATATTAATTGTGAATATATAAATACGGTGTATGCCTGCGCTGTGAAAATATATGTGTGCTAGTACTGTAAAACTGGAAGAGGAAACAGAAGCCTGTGATTATGCAAACATTGCTGTTTTCTGGATATATATATATATATATGTGTGTGTGTAAAGACGTAAAGCTTGAAGAAGTTGAGAAATGATATGATATATATAATTATAGCATGTATGCATATTATGGTTTTAGTTAGCAGAAACAGGGGAAGAGGACGTTGAAGCTGCTGTATTGATCATTGAATAGCATAGGATATATTTAGATATAAGCTGCTAATGCCGTGGAATTGGTCAATAAGTATGCATACCTATCAAGTCGTCATGTCATGTGTGTATCTGTTTGGGTATATGGATGCTACTATTTTGATACAGAAAAGAAAGAAGGACGTGGCTGACATAGGGTATATATGTATAAATGCATAAGGTTAAGTGTTTCCAGATCTTTTGAAAAAAAAAATGGTTAAGAAAAACTGAAGTATATGTTGAGGAGCAAGCATTATAATTATAACCAAAGCATAGAATTATGAATGGTAATAGTTAAAGATTTGGTTGGGTAACCTATGCTTGAATAGTTAAATTGTGTTGGAAGTCATAAATCTTTAAGTATGTTATGGGGTTCAAAGTAATGTTAAAATAGGTGTTGTTTAAGCTAAAATTGTGATCAAGGCCAATTAAATCCTTTAGGATCATGTGGAGTTCAAATGTTAAGAATTAAATTTGAAAGTAATCTAGGAAACTCACTGCCTTGAAAATGGAATCAATAATGAGAGAAATTGATTAGAATATTTGAATGTTAATATGGATATATGGGAATGATGTTGCTGTGTGAATTTTTCTACTGTTGTGAGTGTATATGTATATGCTAGGTGTACGTGCTCTGGGAAGTCCTTGTGTATTTATGCGTGTAGTAATGATATCAAAGGAAATAGGAGACAAACATGGGGTTAAGTGGAGTTTTGCTATTGCTATAAGAATGATCTATGGTTATGTTTTATGCTTTGTGTGTGTGTGCCGTAGAGATATATGTATATATATTTATACTGCACCCAAGTAGCTGTGATAGTGTTATGTATGTATGTATGCGTAGATTATGTGAGCAGAGATATGGTTTGAGTTTGAAAGGGAAGTGGTTGGATTAAACAATGTGAAAATGGTCAACAATTATATAATTGGATATTTTACTTATTGAAGTTAGATGCTTTAATGTATGTAAAGAGACACTGAAGTATAGAAGAAATTCAAGTACCAAATCAAGCGAGTTGAAGCTAAAGTTGAATGGAAATATTAGAGAACTGTTAGTGTAGGGATTAGAGTTTAGGTGAAGGTTTTGGAGCATACGTGTTGATTTTATGATTGTAGGGGTGATGTGATTCACTTAAATTAAAATAATAAATTAAAGATTAATTATTTCTGTTGAACTTTGAATAGTACGTTAATGCATGATTATTTGCGGGATACCAGGGGATTGAGCAACGAAAGCCATCGGAAATTGTTTGACCGGAATAGTAAAGGTTTAAGAGTGTACCAGGTGAGTGAATAACGTTCCCTACAAATTTACATTTTCAAATGCATTGTTATTTCAAATGATGAATTTCAAATATGAATTTCGAAAAGTAAGTTTTACGAAATTGTGGTTTAAATCGTTAGAAATGATTTTCTTTCGATTAATTTACTAAAGATTACGATTATGCATGAAAATGGATAAAGAAGCTTTAGAAAAAGATTTGACAGTGAACTGATGTTATTCATGAAATATTTCTCTGTGAATTGCATATGTTTTTACAGTAACTTGATTTTGTATGTTCATGCTGGGGTAACAGAAATTCAAAGTGACTTTATCAATGATTATGATATTTGAAACGATTGAGATCTTTACATGTGAAAAGGACCCCACGCATGATGAAAACGTTTTAGGACGGAATACAGAACGCTGGTTGCTAACAGCAGTACTGTTAGTCCTTGGTGCACCTTGGTACTCGAGCTCGACAGATTGTGGCATAGCCACCAGAATTATTTCGTGGGATTCGTTCTCGCGACAGTTTGTGGCCTTGAGCCACCAGAATTATTTCGTGGGATTTATTCTCGCGACAGTTTGTGGCATAGCCACCAGAATTATTTCGTGGGATTTGTTCTCGCGACAGTTTGTGGCTTCGAGCCACCAGAATGGTTAGTTACCCTCGTGGACTGTGTGTCCACGTCTGTTTTCGTTCTGTTGAAGTCCTACAGAAATATCATGGTTTTGAAAGTATCGGTTTGAATGATTTATTTGAAATGGTTCTTTCAGATTATTATTTCCCCTGAAATACAAATGTTTACGAAAAGGTTTGTATTAGATTACGAAGCGTTAAGAAATACATTTTCAACATGATTATGCATTGTTTATTTCCGCATTCTTTTAAATCATGTTTTTGGGACGTTATTCACGAGTAGATTATTTGGCTTCAGATAGTGCAAGTGACCCTAATCCTCCCGCTGAGCAGTAAAGAGCCTCGTCGCAGATCCGAAGCGTTGTTTTTGAACAAGATTGATTTTAAACTTTATTAAGTACTTGTGTTATTTTGAATAAAAAGGTAAATGCTCCACATAGACATTAGAAAAGATTGTGTTATTTTGAAAAATGTTATGGAAATTTTAAACGTTGTATTTGAGGTTTTAGGCTTCCGGAATATGAAACTGTTCATATTCCGTGCCGGTCACGGTCCAAATTTCGGGACGTGACACACACACACACATATTGGAATTCACAAACAAGACGTGCTAATTATCCATATACATACATAGAGATCTCATACTTAATGTACACAGAGAGTGAAACATGCATAGATTCTTGGTCACAAAATGAGAGAAGAGAGGCAGGCTAGTTAAATTCACTTTTCCCTGAAGTGAACTTGGACTAGAATGAAGGATCATTGTGCGTTTAAAAGCAAGAGAAATAGAAAATCATGCCGCCTGCATATCATATATTACAACACACAAACAAGAGATATTGTTTAAGTAGGACATGGATTCTCTATCACCACTGTCTAATTATGTAAGTGTGCTTGTAATCAAGCATGTGTGTGTGTGTGACACTGATATTCATCCTTAGTTTTGTTTGGGAACCCACGCAATGGTGTCTTGAAGAAGAAAGTGGCATATTGCAACACTCCCTGGTTTCACTTTTAGCATTTGGAAGGCCAAATGCTTTGGGTTCCACGCGGACGTGTCTCTATGACAAACACATAAAGCTTTCACTTTACTGCCATTAGCCCCCTCCAACGACACCGTATAGGCAACTGTGTTGTCTAGTTTGTGACAGTAAAACACAGCATACACATAATCGAGCTTGTGGCACACCACCAGATTTGTTTCTCCCACCTTCTCCATTCCATGCAGTATTCTGTATTCTTGCTTCTTTGTCTCCTTCTTCTTCATCACCTCCGTAGATAAAGCTTCCACGTTTTTCCCAAGCTTGGATGTGATAAAATCAAGCATGGATTCTACGGAGGTTGCACAATACTTTTCCTCTCCTTTAATCTCCGACTCCTCGCACATTTCAATTGTATTTTTCATAACCTCAGCTTTTATTGAGCCAGGCTTCACAGCAAACTTTTTCAATATTTCAGCCATCTGTGGATCGGTAAAGAATCATATATAAATACATGAATTACTCCAATCCACTTTATTTCCCAATATAATATAAGAGCTAGTTGAGATTTGATTTGATCTTATAAATAAGACTACAATCTACTTTATTTCATGAATTTATAGTCTTTTCTATAAAAGAAAATCCTATTGATTCCACACATCAAGGAATTTCTATTTAAGAGTGGTCATAATAAAAGTTAACATTTTAAAAAAATTAAAATATATTTATTATAAATAACTAATATAACTAACTTTCTTAATTTATTTAAATTAATTATCTAACTATTATATTAAGTAGTGAAGTTAGAATTATTTTAGCTTGAATATGATAGACATGGTTAAATATTGAATCTGAGACTACGTACCTTGGTTGAAGAAAAGGGAATGGATTTCACGACATCACGAGGCAAGAAGGGTGCTCGGTTGGAGGACTGAGTGAAGAGAAACTTCATTTTGTGACCTGACTTCAAATCCTTTTCCAAGAAGAAGAGAGCTGTGTTTGGGTTATCTTGGGGTTTGGTGGCAGAGTGAGGAGGACCACCAGCATACCTAGCTAAGATAAAGACGAATTGGGCGCTGTCAGGAGGTAAAGAAGCATGCGTCAGCTGCAATTTCATATATAATATAAAAATAAACATTCTCATTATGCTATGACGACAGCAGGGATAAGTAGGGTTAGAATCTTTATTGTTGAAGAAACCATGTACAGAAACTGCATATAATGCTTTCATTTATAGAATCAAAAGGAACTGATCAGAGGAAAGTATATAATGGGGAAGAGTTCCAAAGATAGGATTCTTGTTTTGAGATATGAATCTTGGATGCTAATTTACATAATATATACACACACACCATTATATGAATATTTAAAGAAAAAGCAAAAGAATAAAAAAAACTACAACTTTCAGTGAGACTAGAGCACCTTCGAAAGGCTAATCCGTTTACTTTAGCTTGACCTCAATAATATCCCTTTACTTTATGGAACCTTTTGGTTGGTGCTATGTGGAATTGGTATTACCAATTAAATGCAAAATCCTAAACTAAGATTTTAAAAGAATTTTTAGCCTAAATTATAGTTTAAATTTTTTTTAAAATAAACAATTATATTTGTCAAAAGGGTTTTTATACCAAACTACGGTTTAGAACTAATTTTTGGATAAGCTACTGAGACTAACTTCTGAAATAGTAAAAAAGTAATAGACTATCAAATTACTATTTTACCCTTACTTTTTCTTATACACTATTTCCGCTCTCCTTTTTCTTCTCCACCATTTTTTATCTCTCATCTCTTCTATCTTCTTTCTCCTCTCTCTTCTCCATCTTCTCTCATATCCACTCTCTATTCTCCACCCCCTCTCCTCTTTCATCTCTCTTCTCTTCTCCAACCTCTCTCCTATCTCCTATTTTTAATAAATCATACCATTTTTATTAATTTTTTAATTAGAAAAGTCCTTTAATAATAATCAAAACACTCATTATAACCACTTTTTTCCATATTCTTCGAAGGTACTTTTCTAAATACTATCCAAAAACACTTCTTTTTATAAGTCATTTTCTAATATCTTACCCAAATAGGCCCTAAATATGGAATGACATGAAATAATGCATTGAAATGAAGCAAAGATTCTACCAATTGGTTTGGTGCCTAATTAAAAATATGTCATAATCACAAGCCTAAAATGAGAGTACAATACCAAAACACTAGCATATTAGAAGGGAGAATCCCATAAACTTGAAAACCACATGCAATTCACTTGTGAGGCTCTGAAGTGTGAGACTCGTTAAAATGCATCCATTTCTAGAGCTGTTGTCCGTGACAGCTCCTCATTATGGCACTTCACTTGGCATTGTTGGTCAAAAACTTTTGTGAGTACTTACATTGAAAGCACCTTTATTATAGTCACAAAAATATAAAAGGAGATATGATCTTAAAAGATTAGCCTAATAGGATGCATTATCCTTTGGCCTTATAAATTATACTTTACTTGTGAGGCTCTTATGTGAAACTCATAATAATATTGTTATGAGTTTTACATTGGGTAGATTTCAAGAGGGTACTTATAAGATCTTAGGTTCTCCAGCTCTAATAATTAGCTTTTGGAATGCTATTTTTCTAAAAATTTGTTCTCGTTATAAATTTTTGTAAAAAAATTACTTATACTTATTTTAGAGTAAAGGTATATCCAATACTTCAAACTAATTTTGGAGGAGTAATTAGGACCTTAAAATATTTAAAGGTACAATTAGTACTCTGAACTAATTTTAGATGTATGACCAGTACCCTAAAATATTTAAATTGGTATAATTATGCTATTTCACTGCTAGAAACACAAATTTCTATTCGAGGCATGTCATATAAGACTTTTTATTTTAATATATTATTATTTAAAATATCATATGTGTCATATTATTTAAAGAAGAGTAATGAATAAATACTAAAATTGACATTGTATAGAATTTATATGTGAATATTAAAAAATTTTATGATTTATTTAGTATAAGTTATTAAATCAATATTATACATATAACATTTTAAACAATAATGTATCAAAATAAAAAGTTTATATAGCATATATTAAACAAAAATTTATGTTTTTATTAGTAAAACGATAAAATTTTAACAATTTAAATATTTGAATGTGTTAATTATATTTTTAAAATTAATTTAAGATATTAATTATATTGTTAAATATTTTAAGTTATTAATTATATTTATAAAATTAATTTAAGATATTAATTGTACTTTTACCTTTTATTTAAGAAGTCTCAATTGACTATACATGGTTTATCTTTGGCCTTCTTTTGTCCCATCCCCTTACAATGTCCCGTCTCCCAACTTGCATATTATACACGGTGGATATTTCCTCCTTTCCCACCGCTCTTTCTTCCCTCCTTCGCAGTAATCATAGGTGAATATTAAAGTAAAAGGATTGCTCATTCTTAGGCCACCTTCTTTCGAAGGCAAAGGCATTGAATGTATGAGTTGACTTTGATCTCTGTCATGTCTGTCGAATTCGTACCCCACAAAACAAAAGACATTGACTTCATGAGATATCGCTATCATTATTAAATGATCCGTTACAGCCCAACAGAGAAGCTTACACTAATATGAACACTCGAGAAACAACAACCAAATATTTAAGGGTTAAGGAGCATTTTGCCCTAGAATTATTGTACAAAAAGGCTATTATAGTATAGAAATTTTGTTAGGGTTAACATTTTCCTAAAAATTTCAAAATATAGTAATATTAATTCAATTATTATTTATGTTAAGTTTGTTTATTAATGGATTAAATATGATAGGTAGATAAGTTTGGGTGTCATCTATGTCAATTTTTTTTACTTAAAGTATAAATTTGTTCCTAAAATTCACTTAGAAACAGTGTCACCTTGAAAGATTTTAAATTGTAGCAATTTCACCCCAGCCATCATTCATGTTAAATTTAATCATTAATTAACAAAATATGAAAAGTTGATAAATTGAACAATGAACAATAAAAAGTAACAAATAGAAGAATATATCGGGGTATTGAGTTTTGGATATGTTTATCTCTGTGTTTTTGAACAAAAAGCAGAGGTGGAATGCCATCTTCTCATTCTAAGAAATATTATTTTTTGGATTAAAATATAATTTTGTCCTAGAAGTTTTGATTTAACTAAAAGTTTTTTTAAAAATTTGATATTACCTATAAATATTAACATTATTCTAATGGTAGTCAGATGATACATGGCAAACCTGCATGGTCGGTATTTCCACCATCATCGTCGCTCTTTCCTCCCTCTTTCGTAGTAAGAATAGAAATAATAGAAAATAATTAAAAAATTAAATGAAAAAATATTATTGGAATGGGCATTGACGAATAAAGTAAAAAAGATTGGTTATTCATAGGTTCAAGATTGGCATAGTGCTCTCCCATACCTTTCACTTTTCCAAGAGCTGTAGGCCACCTTCGTCCAAAGGAGGCGAAGACATTGACTCCATGAGATGACTTTGACTGCCATCAGCATATGTAGAATTCGTACCCCACACAAAAGATAGACATCATTTCTTCAAGAGCCATGCCATTATTAATCTAATCAACTGTAATACTTCATCTTTAATATTAGAATTAGATAATTAATTTAGTTAAATTAAAAAAATTAATTATGACAATTATTTATAATAAATATGATTTAGTTTTTTTAAAATACTATACTTCAATACAACTACTTTAGATGAATAAGTTAGTTGAGCTAATTAATGTTATATTTTTCTTAAAATATCTTAATAATTTTTCTTAACTCTTTTCCCTCACCTTCTTATATGATTATTGTTTAGAGTACTAATATAGATAATTTAAAAAAATTGATAAATATTGAAAATATATCTTATATTTAAGATTAAGATAAATTTTTTAATTAAATACTATATTAAGAGCAAGAGAAGAATAAGCAACTGACTGAGTCAACATGGCAGGAACGTCAAGATCAATGCTAGTGTGCCCATTTCCTCTTTATCCACTAAAATCAATGTTCAAGATGAAAAAGGATAACGTACTTGGTTTTTATGATTCAAAGTATATAAGGCACCTCCTATAACTTCTATATAGAAGTATATATTTGCCCTTATTTGATTATTGGTACTAATTATTTGCAAACTGTTTTGTACACGCTCTCTCTCTCTCATGCGTTTGGTCTTCGACTTTCGTCTTCTTCCCATGTAATATTTATTCCTTCTCGTCTCTCCAATGCATTACGCTGTCTTAAAAAACTGATTGGTTAAAGAAGGAGCAAAACGCATTTTAGTTTCTTTCTATTGGTATGTATTGCGCTTGTTCAACCTTCCATCAAGAAATGCAAGTATTTCTTATTTTAATTTTTTTATTTTTGTAAAATAATAAATAGAGACAAAGTTGATAATTTTTTAAATTTTAAAACAGAGATAATGAGATTTAATATTTTTTTAACTATCTGTATGAAATATAATAAAAGTATCTTATATAAATAGGATCAGAAGAGTAAATTGATAGGCGCCCAACTCCGGTTTAATTTGATTCAACCATAAAACTAGTTTGGAGGTCCAAACTGAGCCGCCATGAATGCGGTCCACTGCTTTAATCATTGTATAGGCAACTCACAATCTTATTCATAAATCAAAAAGGTGAAATTAAAACCAAATGCCATTGGATGGGTAGAAAGACAAAAAGAAAAGGTAAAAAAGATTCTGAGCAGCCTCTATTGTAGCAAAGTAAGGAAGCATAGTTAAGTGAAAAATGGGATTTTGGGTGAGAGAACAAGTGTGGTGGGTGGTGGCTATTATTATAATACTAGGGTTTACACAATTCTCACTTTACTTTTTCCCCACTACTCTTACTCTTTCACAATAACAAAAATAATCAGGACCAATATAAAATAATCACTGTACTTTTCTACAATTTATAGATAATATATTTCGTTCACATTTAACGCGTACGTAAAACAAAGTCGATCAAACACCAATTATCGAATTATAAATGAACGACTCGACGTTAAACCAGAAACGTCAACTTTTTAAATAATGCCAAATGAGACCATTTCAGATGTTTGGCCCCTTCATGTGTGTGTGATTCATGTCATTACCGGCTTTTCACCCTTGCTCACCTAAGTGGCTGTTATCATTATGCTACCAATAATCCTTAATATAATATCTATTTATTTAATTTGAGTAAATTAAAAAATTAATTAAGTTAGTTATATATAATAATTGTTTCTTAATTGCTAAAATACCCCTTTAATTATGTGCATTTGAACTACCTTTAACAGAATCTCTTTAATATGTATAACCATATAGAGATATTTTAAAAAAAATTATAATTTTAGAAGATAAAATGAGTTGAGATCTTATATTTATAATTAAATTAGACTCCTTATTAAACTCTTATATTTAAGATTAAAGGGGTATTGGTTTAGGTAAAAAGTCAATTCACATAAATTATAGTGGCCGACAAGAAAAAGGAAAAAGAGTAAAAATTATTGACGAGGAAAATCGATAATTGTTTTCCATTTCTAACAACCAACTAGCTAGCCTATTCATAAATCATATAGATTGAGAGAAAGTAGTTGAAGAAACTGCGAAATATTGAAGAAAAGCAAGGAAGAATACTTGTGGGAAAAATGAGATTTTGGGTGAGAGAACAGGTATGGGGGGTGGTGGCTCTTGTTATAATTTTAGGGTTTAATGATGGAAGTGAAGGGTGTTTGGAAGAAGAAAGAGAAGCTCTTCTCAAACTGAAAGAAGCCTTCAATTACCTAAATGGTTCTTCTCTTCCTTCCTGGAATAATCTTAACCATTCTGATTGCTGTAGTTGGGAGGGAATCACCTGTGACAACTCCACACAGAGAGTTACAAGCCTTCTTTTGGCCTATATAAGAGCTCCAGAGTTGGAACCCTTCAAGTGGTCGTTGAATGTTTCTTATTTTCTCCCCTTCCATCAACTTCAAGAATTGGATTTATCTGGAAATTACTTGACAGGTCTCTTTCTTCTCCCATAACTATTTTATGATTTGTGATTCGTGTTCATATACTCTTCATGTCCTTAACATATGATTTAGTGTAGGAATTGATTTTGAGTTATGTTTGAATTAGTTTTTTAATAATATATTTTTTGTAGAATAAATTTTGTAAAAAAAGTGATATTGATAGAATGAAAATATTTGGGTGATTGTTATCATGATAACTCTTTTATGTTTAAATTACTAAAAAGAACATATGTTAATGCAATAATTACATAAGATACAAACTTTATTTTATATTTTTGATTAAGGGAAATTTAGTACTTTTAAATCTGACAGTTGCAGTTATGTCTCAAAAATCAAAAATCACTTTGCCAAAGCTGACGAACGGATTATTTAAAACTATAATTTTAAAAGGGAACTATAATTTTAGGGTTCAAATCCATTTTCCTTTTCTTATTAGTGTTTGGATGAATTGGCTCCCAAACCATGGTTTAGCTTTAAAAGTGATTTTTGTTTTAAAAAAATCTAAATACACACTTGATCCTAAATATAAGATACATTCTCTATATTTATCATTTTTTTATTTATATTGCTACTATTGATACTCCCTCAATAATAATTAAATAAGAGAGGGAGGGAGAGAGTTAAGGAAGATGATTAGGGTATTTTAGCAAAATATGTCATATTAATTAATTTTATTAATTTAATTAAATTAGTTAAATATGTTATATATGAAGAATATGAGGAGTATATATTTAAGAGTGACTAATGATAATTTTGTTATTATTGGAGCAGGGCTATTTGGAGAAATTAGGTTGGACAATTTGCAAGCCTTGTCTCTAGAAGATAATCAGCTGACAGAAATCCCGTTCTTTGGTGCTTGAATTTTATTTTTCTAGCTCTGTTCGACACCATTTCATGTTCTTTAGTTCTTGGTTTTAAGAAAAATCAATTGAAGTCTAGAAATCGTTCAAAATATTGAGAGTTGATTAATATGGTGTTTTTACTTATTGTACGACCAATCAAGGAAAATAATAGAGATTATTAAATCATTTATTAACTTGATCAATGAATTAAGGAAAAATAAATTGTAATAGCAGCACCAAGCCACCAATGTTAAGGTTATAACTTCAAATATTAGGACATAAAACTTAGCATACACTTGTTTACTTCATTATGATAATTTTCTTCAATATTTTTCAGATAATTCTCATTCACGCAATTTCAAGACTTTGGAATTCTCTTCAAATTATTCGGAGGACGGTCATCCAGAATCTAATATGTCTCTCACATCTCTAACTTCCTTACAGATATTGTCGCTTCGTAACAATAGCCTAAAAGGCTCACTACCACAACAAGGTATTACATTTGTTGCTTTCGTTAGTAAAAAACAATTTACAATATGAATATTCAACCTATAAGATTAGATAAAATATTTGTAGCTTTCTTTAGTATATAATATTGAGCTGCATTGACTCAATCAGTAAGGATTTGATTTTCATGGATAGGCGAATAGCCACTATAGTTATTGTAATATATCTTGCCCTTGAGAGACCCACTAGATTTTGTAATAAAAGTCAACTTATCTTAAACATTTTATGTTGAAATATGTTTAAATTAGACAAAGTGAGAAAAGAAGGGAAAATGTTTGTTGGTATTTAAATACAAATTACAATTTCTTTATTGATTTATATATTTATCCAAAATCACTTCCAAAAAGTTAATTGAAACACTCTCCAATAAGTATTTTTTTTTGGCATTAAATTCATCCTATCTGTTCAAATTCATTTTTAGGCTTATAATTGAGTGTTTTAGCTCAAATATTTAGTCATACACTCATTTGTTAAGTCCAATTTGCACGTAAATTGGTTTAGCACGCACTCGCCAATTCTTTAAAAAGTTGTTAATATCAAAGTATGAGCTATCACTTAAAGTTTTCCTTTTTATTTTCTCCGAAACCATAACTTAAAATAATTTAATTAAAAAAATGCATGTGTTGCAGGAGGCTTATGCAATTTGAAGAATCTGATAGAATTGTCTCTTGCCCTCAACGAGTTTGAGGGACTCCTTCCTCCATGCCTCAGTAACTTGACATCTCTTCGTATACTTGATCTTCAATACAATGGTTTTGAAGGAACCTTCCCTTCCTCACTCTTTCATTCCCTAAAGTCCCTGGCATTCATTACATTAAATGAAAACTCTTTCACTGGCAAAGCATCACTTTCTTTGTTTGCCAACCAGACCAACCTTCAAGTCTTCACAATTTCTTGTTCTAATAACCCTAATCTCAAGCTTGAAACTGAAAACCCTCAATTTCTCCCTTCCTTCCAATTAAAGATTTTCAGTGTAGTCGAATGCACCCTGAATGAAGCAAGCAATCACAGAATACCCTCTTTTCTTCTTCATCAATATGACTTGAGAGTTCTACAACTTACCTATTTGAACCTTTCGGGAAGTTTCCCAAACTGGCTTTTGACAAACAACACCAAATTAGTTTCTTTTAATGTCACCCACAACTTTTTGACTGGTTCCGTTTCGCTTCATTCCACCTCAAGATTACTTGATATGCAATATTTTGTTGCTTCCTCTAACCCTCTTAATGATGAAATCCCTCATCATATTGGATATGTTTTTCCCAACTTGCTTTCCCTAAACATGTCTTCGAGTTCATTACATGGTGGATTTCCAGCTTCACTCGGTAACATGAGGCAGTTGAACTCGTTAGACTTGGCCAATAACAATTTGTCTGGCTATTTGCCCCAAGAATTCGGAAAAGGTAGCAATGACTTGAGGTTTTTAAAGTTGTCAAACAACAACTTAAGTGGCCCGTGTTTACCAGGAGGTTCAAATTTCACGCATTTGTTGTCTGTCGATCTAAGCAACAACAACTTCAAAGGAAAAGTACCTAATGGGATTATTAAGAGTACAGAATTAAGAATGTTAGAGTTAAGTGCAAACCAACTATACGGTGAAATACCTAGTTGGATTGGAAACTTTAAACATTTGAGCCACCTCATTTTATCCCAAAATTTAATGGTTGGTCCAATACCAGAAGAGTTTTGCAATTTAGCTGAGCTCAAATACCTAGACCTTTCAAAAAATAGATTCAATGGCTTTTTGCCAAGCTGCCTAGATATGCCATCATTGAGGTACTTGCATTTGCAAGGCAACCATTTTACAGGACCTATACCTTCTGTTTTGGCCAAATCTCCCTTACTGTTAACTTTGGATTTAACAAAGAATAGATTTTCAAGTCAAATTCCAAGATGGTTCAAGTCAATGTTGAATTTAAGGGTCCTCCTTCTTAAGGGAAACAAACTTGAAGGTTCCATTCCTATGGATATGTGTAACCTCAAGAACATAAGCATACTGGATCTTTCACAAAACAAGCTTTCTGGAAGGATACCATATTGCTTGAATGACATCATCAAGAAGTGAACTTCATGTCAAAAAGCAGGTATGAATCATATGAAGGAAATATATTAAATTTCATGTCTGGCTTAGATCTCTCAAATAATCAATTGACGGATGAAATCCCTTTACAAATTGGATACCTGGACACTATCCATACATTAAATTTGTCAAACAACTATCTGACAGGGCCTATTCCAGAAACATTTTCTGGCCTTATACATATAGAGAGTTTAGATCTCTCATACAATAAATTAGTAGGTCATATTCCTTCTCAACTTACAAAGTTATATTTTTTATCTGTCTTCTCTGTGGCTCACAATAATTTATCTGGTATGACACCTACCATGAAAAATCAATTTGGAACTTTTGACTCAAGTTGTTATGAAGGAAATCCTTTTCTTTGTGGTCCACCTCTACAGCATAATTGTTCGTCTATTGATAGACAAGTAGGGAGAAACAAACCACCTTACCATTCAAAAGAAGATGGCTTCCGAAATGCCTTCATATGGAGTTTTGCAGGAGCATTTGGTGTCTTCTTTCTTGGTGTCATTTCCTTTTTGCACCTCAACTCTTACTTTACCATGTGAATTGATAGACAATTGACAAAATATTTGTATGGGTATCAGTAAGAAAAAAGCCGTTTTGTTCATTGATTTTGATCGTCTTACTGATGGTGAACTCTGGAATTACATTTTTGTCCTTGATGCGACTGGAGATTGTACGGAAATATTCAGCCTATTTGCAGGTCAAGCTCTACGTTCTAATATGATGTCTCAAACACATGAGCACATGTACACACTAGTATATGCTTTTCTCAATCTTTGGCTACCTACATAACAATTTATTTTTAAAAATGGTTGTTTATTCGACTTAAACTTGCACCAAACATGACTTTTACATGAGTATTTTGGTCAATAGTTGATGATAAATACTAGTTATCGATAATAACTAAAAATTAACAAGAATAAAAACTTTAAAACTCATTAATTCTTTCTAAAGATTTAATAAGTTTCTAACTTAGTCTTTATTAAATATACCGACTTTAAAAATTAAATAATAAAAATTGTAGATTTGCAGAGTTTAGTGGGCTGTAAAAAGGGAAATTCATGATAAAAAAAGTCAATGACATTCTACAAAATTAAAAAAAAAAATCTCTCCCCACTTTATAAATGAAATTAGGAGGACTAAAATTGCATGTAACAGTTGTATTTATTTTTTTATGTACAAATGAGGGTAAAACCCCCCATATTACAAAACTAAACTAATGGAAAACAATTTCCAAATTTTCTTTAGAATGCCTTTAAACGATGTGGGCAATTTCTTAGAAAGGATGTTATTTATATGCAATGTTATCATAATCACCCTACTGACAATTCAAGATGAGATATATAAATAAATAGTGGGCCTCATACTGACATGGAATCCACACAATGTGGGTCTATTTTTATCCTTTAAACATATTACTCATCACATTAAGAGACTAGTCTCATACAACATTAAAAACTAATATTTTTGAATCCCTATAGAAAAATATATATACATTTAATACTATATTGTCTCAAATACAATTACTTCCAATAGGAAGTTAACCATGGTTAGTAAAAAATAATAATAATTGAGTAAATAAGAAATATTTTGAAACATCTTATACACTGATACTTTTATTAAGAGTTTTTTCTAAAGATTTTTAGTAAAAGAACTTGAAACAATTCATTTAAAAGCCAAAGTTTAAAAACTTTATAATGACAAAAGGGTTCTTCCTTTTGTAAAAGGAACGATATTTCCTATAAAATTTTGAAAATCAATAACTAATTTTTTTCCTCAAAGTTAAAATTGGTTTAAATCCTTAAACCTCATTTAAAAACTTTGAATGCACTTAAAGACATGAGTTTTGTAACTCAATAACTAGCATCTATGTTCTATTTCATTTATAACCAATCTAAAATCTATGTTGATGGCACTCACCTACGAGAATTTGAGCTTGTTTTTAGGGAGAATTACATTATTAACTATACAGTTTACAAATAACTTTATATACAAGTCTCACGCGGCTTAATCCAAAATAATTAACTTAATCAAAATATACATCTATATCTATTCCAACTCTAACCTCCTCATTCTTCTGCTATCACAATGCCCTTGCCCCTAGAGCCTCTTGCCCTTGTTGTATATCATGGAAGAAAAAGTGTAAGATTCAAATAATCTCAGTAGCAACATTCAATCATTTATACAGATATACATAATTCATAAAAGCATGCAAATAAGCCATGTAAAATCTCAAACCAACATAAATATTGTCAATTATCATATATATACAGATACTTGAAACAATATTTTCTTGCAACTGCCAGTCACTCTGGTACTCTAGATTGTAACCATGCTTTATTTATGTAAAACTATGTTTAACGCATATAAACCATGCTTGCGCATGTAAACCACAGCAAAAACAAACATGCAGAATTACTTACATACAAATGTGAAAGGAAAGAGTTACTGTGTGGTTGCCTTTCTTCCAAATTTACTTTTCCAATATTTCTTTCTCGTCTTGGTAGACTCGGACAAATATCAAAATCTATATAATTATTTATGTAAAGTCTATTAATACTTAAACCTTAGCACAAAATACTGGCATAACAAACTTTTCTCATAATAAATCTATAATAAATCCCTCTTTCACTCCCAAACTCTAAACCCCCTTCTTGTTAGTTTTGTAAACTTTCTACTTTACTTTAGCTTCCAATTTTGTTTACATTTTTACTTGAAATTTCTTCCTTATACTTACCTTGCCTACTTGCCTCTTTAAATATATTAGAGTATCTTACAAAAATCCAATCCCTTTGCATAAGAGCTGAGTTGGCCGAAAAGATAAGGGGAAAGAAATGACGAGTTTCAATTCTATTGATATCAACAAATTCCTAGTTTTAATACCTTGTTCAATCATCTTGTTAATGTCTTTTCACACCCGTAAACCATTTGGAATTGTTCCTAACATTTAGAAATACTAGCCAAGATTCCCAACTCTTCCATAATCCTTTAAATCATTTCAAAAGACATTATTCATTAAATCTTTTACTAACAACAAGCATCCTTTAACCAAAACTTATCTCAATATTGAGGTTAGCATTTTATTGCCTTCAAATAAACTATAATAGTTCAAAATAGTTTTTCTATGATACTTCTAATCTTCAAAGCATTCTTTTCACTAGTTTGAAATACTTATGAGCTTAACTCTTAACAACACCATGTTTAGCATTCTGAAAATTTCCAGCACCCATAACAAAGTGTAAATAATCATTCTAATACTTCTAAACATGGTTAAAGTATCCGACATGATTAATTAACATCTGGAAACACAACCCATAATTTATAAATAAAATTTCCAGCTTCTAAACTCAAACCGCATAGCTTCCAGCTTGCGTCTCGTCATTGTTCAACCAAGAACAAAGACAATTTATAAACTCTTTGGCATTTACACTTCCTTTCACTCTATCCTAACCCAACGTCATTCTCACTGTTTCAGAAATTCCAGATTCAAATCTTACAAATTTCCTAGCTTCAAACACTCTGTCATAACCAATTAGCACTATCTTATGCACACACATACGGATATGCATACTTATACTCATTTTTATAATTAATAAGTTTTTAAGTCTGTTTTTATCCTTCAAAAACGTCCCAAACAGCAGCACAATATATGTGTGTGTGTGTGTGTGTGTGTGTGTGTATCAGAACAATCCAAGGCAATGCGTCAGCATTCCCAACACAGGGAAGAGAGACCTCTGTCTTCGAAAATTTCAATTCAAAACAATAGGTTTCAATGTATTTTCACCTTTTTATGTTCAATCTATTAAGCCATATCTTCACACACAAATAGTTATATTTACATTCCGCATACTTTCTTCCTATATTCTCACACTTAATCTTTGTTTCGCTCTCTCTTTCATGAAACCCAATCCTCATCTTGCCAAATAATAGACCCCTGTTCTAACAACCACAATCTAGTGGCAATAATTAACATGCAAATCATGAATCCGACAACACAACACTCATTCCAACATTCTACGGAATTTTTCACCAACGATTAACCGATTATTCAATTTTCCTCATTAACCTTCAGATTTTGTTTTCAGCATCCTTTATCTCTTAAAAGAAACTTTAGATTAAGAAAATAATAGTGGGTGATTGTTGAGGAGGCTTACCTTGGTCGGAAACTACCTCTATATGCGTGTTCCGGCCTCTCCTTCGCGGCCGACGACCTCCGTTCTCTCTGGCTCTCTCACTCTGCTCTCTCTCTCGCTCCCTGTGAAATGACGAAGATGATGAATGAGAGAGAGAAAAGTGGGGAGGACACACGTGGGTGACAGGTGGTAGGACCATTTTACCCATCTTCCAAATTTTTGTTTCAATTTGAGCATTTCCCTATATTTTCTTACGCCTTTCAATTTTTTTTAAAAAATAATTCAAATAAAAATTTTCTTTTTTCAATAGTTCTCAAACTCATAATATAATTTTTTTAAATTTTTTCACAAGCTATAACTATTAACTATTTTTTTAATTTTTTAAAAACATAAATTTTAAAAATTTTAAAAATAGCTATTAAATTATTTAGACATCTTTTAAGAAAATAAATTCTTCTATAATTTTTAAGCCTCCAAAATACTTATTTTATAATTTTTTAAAATTTTAAAATATTTATAATGATTATTGTTTCTTTAATTCTTTTCCTAAAATTTCACATTTAAAATTTTTTAATTTTAAAAAAATACTCTTTGTCTCAATAATATCTTATAAATTGTTTTTATCTAAATTTATGATATTACAGTTTTTTATTCACAATCATACAGAACAGGAACATATTAAAGGCATATTTAGTACAATAGAAATAGGAGTGAAAGTAGAATATTCTACTTCTTTTGTGTGGTACAACAAAAACTACTTCTACTTCCACTTATAATATTTTAAACATTTTAATTCTACCAAAACAGCTGAAAAATGAAATAATAGAAGTAAAAATGAAATATTTTAAAGTATTTTACCCTAAGTTATAAAATTTTTGAACAACTTTAACTTTTTTTAAATTATAAAAAAATATTTTAGACTATTTTACCTTAAATTATAAAAAAATATATATGAATTATATACTTATTTTGATTATACCTAACAAATTTTTAAAATATATTTTTAATCTAGTTCAATTTTTACCTCCACTTCTATTTTTATCCTACCAAATCGTACGGCAAAGCAGTGATAAGACCCAAAAATAATTGTTTACCTTTGTCCTTTAGCTGCAATTATGCAATTCCATGCTAAAAAAAAAAAGATCATTGTGGAAAAACACAAGAGAAAAAGAAAAAGATGGACTATGTCTGTACGGGTAGACATAAGACAAAAATTATTTGATTCATTATATTCTTTAATTATTTTAAGAAATACGTTTTATAAATAAGTTTACCCTTGTATAACTCTTGCCATCACTGGCCATCGACTTGCCATTGTCCCCATCTTTGCTATTCAGGCTGAGTTTCCTGTTTGGCCGAAAAATGGGGACTGAGTTCCTTGTTAATCAAGCTTTATTATGTGCTAAATAGATGTAAACTTAATTCACCTTGGCCACCACATTAATTTCCTCTCTTATGCAGTCTGGTTTCTCAGATTCCCTTCACTAGTGGGAAAAAAATCATTTTTACCGTAACTAACTCATTTACAGCAACTGTATCGAAGACGATGTAGAAATGCGGCTAATGACATTTTTATACATAAGGTCTTTGACTTTTGAAAGTTTACATGGGTCACTGAAACTGATATAAATAATACCTTTCACACCGCATAACAAATACAACCAGTGCTGATTTCTTTTTCCATCTAGCGTAGTAGGTTCATTTACCCCCTTTATGTGTCCGTAACTTGTTTTTATTCTATTATTTTTTAATGTACTTTACAGAATCCTTGGGTCTACAAAGGATCTAAATTGCATACGAAGGCCAGAATGAAAAATCTTTTGGTGATGGCTCGTAAAAGAAATTGAGAAATTGAAAGCCTTGCCGATTGAAACACAAAGAAAGAGGTATTGTTTAATACAAGGATTCTCTAATTAATTAGAACATGAATCTGCGAGATTGAGACCTGCTTTTATGCCCGTGTGCTTGTAATCAAGCATAAATACCAACTAAATTCATGCTTAGTTTTTTTTGGGAACCCACGCAATGGTATCTTGAAGAAGAAAGTGGCATATTGGAACACTCCCTGGTTTCACTTTTAGCATTTGGAAGGCCAAATGCTTTGGGTTCCACGCGGACGTGTCTCTATGACAAACACATAAAGCTTTCACTTTACTGCCATCAGCCCCCTCCAACGACACCGTATAGGCAACTGTGTTGTCCAGTTTGTGACAGTAAAACACAGCATACACATAATCGAGCTTGTGGCACACCACCAGATTTGTTTCTCCCACCTTCTCCATTCCATGCAGTATTCTGTATTCTTGCTTCTTTGTTTCCTTCTTCTTCATCACCTCCGTAGATAAAGCTTCCACGTTTTTCCCAAGCTTGGAAGTGATAAAATCAAGCATGGATTCTAAGGAAGTTGCACAATACTTGTCCTCTCCTTTAATCTCTGACTTCTCACACATTTCAATTGTATTCATCATAACATCAGCTTTTATTGAGTCAGGCTTCACAGAAAACTTTTTCAATGTATCAGCCATCTGTGGATCGGTAAAGAATCATATATAAATGCATGAATTACTCCCACTAATACGTAATATAATAATTAGTTGGGGGTTAAATCGATTTGGTTTTAAATATAAGAGCCAACCCATTTTGTCTCATAAATTTGTAGTTTTTTCACAAAAAATCCCCATTGATTGCACATATCAAAGAGTTTCTATCTAAGAGTGGTCATATATCATAACTAATTTTCTTAATTTTCTTAATTAATTAGTTATTTAGCTTATTAAGTATTGGTGGAGAATTATTTTAGCTTGAATCTGACAGACATGGTTAAATATTGAATCTGAGACTACGTACCTTGGTTGAAGAAAAGGGAATGGATTTCACGACATCACGAGGCAAGAAGGGTGCTCGGTTGGAGGACTGAGTGAAGAGAAACTTCATTTTGTGACCTGACTTCAAATCCTTTTCCAAGAAGAAGAGAGCTGTGTTTGGGTTATCTTGGGTTTTGGCGGTGGACTGAGGAGGACCACCAGCATAGTTAGCTAACCTAAAGATGAGGTTGGCGCTCTCAGGAGGTAAAGAAGCATGCGTCAGCTTCAATTTCATAAATAATATAAAAATAAACATTTGCCTTATGCTATGACGACTACAGGGATAAGTAGGGTTAGAATCTTCATTATTGAAGAAACCATGTACTGAAACTGCATATAATGCTTCCATTTGTAGAATCAAAAGGGACTGATCAGAGGAAAGTATATAATGGGGAAGAGTTCCAAAGATTGGATTCGATATGAATCTTGGATGCTAATTTACATAATTTAAACACACACACACACCCCGTTATATGAATATTTAAAGAAAAAGCAAAAGAAAAAAAGAAAAAAATACAACTTTCAATGAGACAATAGAGTACCTTCTTCGAAAGGCTACTACGTTTACTTTAGCTTGACCTCAATAATATCCCATTACTTTATGGATTCTTTTGGTTGGTGACTTTGTGGAATTGGTATTAACAATTGGATTCTTTTGGTTGGTGACTTTGTGGAATTGGTATTAAAAATTGAAACAACTTATGTGTGATGTCATCTTAGGGTTATTTTAAAAATTAAATTAATTTTATGTCATTTTTTTTTGAAAAACCAAAAATAAAATAAAATTCTTAAATAATTAAATGCAATGTATCGTAAGCTATAAATTGGGTTTGATTTAAAATTTCAAAAATTAAAATGAACTTGAATAAAATATTTTTAGTATTTTTAATATAATAATTAAGTGATAAGGAGTGAATGGAATAAAAATATAAGTAATTAACAATGATAAAAACAATCATCTAATTTAATAGTGTAGGCAATTATAACTTTAATAGATATAGGAGTTAAACATAATGAATCTAGAATTATAATTCAATTTTAATCTAACAACTGAGTCACTTCAAATTGTTACAAGATATTCTCTGAAATTTCAATCTATTAACTGTCGCTAGAATAATAAATTGAGACTAAAAATAATAAAGATCAATACTTAAAAATAACTCAGAGATTCAAGCAGAAAAAATAAACCTAACAAATGATAAATTATCCAATAATCTAAATCACCATAAAAAATACTAAATATTTGTAATAATCACAATACAAAGTCTGACCGAGACAAAATAAATAAAATTAAAACTAATTAAAGGATAATGGCAAATACCAAGCAAATATTTAATTATAATAATCATCAATAAATATAAATAAAATTTTCCAACAATTATAAAATTTTGCTAAAATCTATGAATCATAAGATAATTAATATATAAAAAATTAAAATAACTTAAACTCCCCTTAATATCTCAAACTTATACCCTTACTATTAAATTAGAGTATTTAGATATTTTAGTCACGCATAGCCATCAAAGTGATACCAACATCAATATTTTATTGAAAGACGTGACTAATGACAAAGAGAAAATTGAGGTCTGTCGCTGTTAGCTGTTACTACTGTTCTATTCCTGGGCTTACGGTGCTATTCAGTCTCGTGTTGTTGCTAAGGCTCAGGGATGAATGGATGGCTGACAGCTGTGTGAATGGGTGTCCTCCTGGTGCATGAATAAAAGCTGGGAATAAAAAAAGGTAATGGCTCAGCAATCTAAATAACTGCAATACAAATCATAATAATATAATACTTTTTATTTTAAAAATAATTATTTTGGAAAAACTATAAAAATATGATAATTATGCCTCTATTAAGCACTAATTTAATATAAGATATAATAACTCAAATAGTATATAAATAATACAATTAAGAACTAAAATAGTGACAAAAGCTTATCAAAATGATATAAATAAATATATAAAAATATGAGTTTGTGAACAATTAAATATAGAATGACATGAAATGAAGGAAAGATTAATACGAATTGGTTTGGTACCTAATTAAAAATATGTCATAATCACAAGCTTAAAATGAGAGTCTAATACCAAAAGACTAGTTTATTAAAAAGGAGAACTCTTAAATTTAAAAACCCCATGCAATTCACTTGTGAGGCTATGCAGTGTGAGACTTGTTAAAAGGCTCCCCCATATATAGCTGATGTCCTTAATATATAGCTCTTCACCATGACACTTCACTCAGTGTTTCTGGTTAAAACCCTTTGTGGGTACTTATATAAAAAGCACTTTTATTATGGTCACAAACCTAAAAGGAGAGTCTGATCCTAAAAGATTAGCTTAATAAGAAGGAGAACTTTTTTGACTTATAAATTATACGTCACTTGTGAGGCTCCGCACGTTGGGACTTATAACAATATTATCATGAGTCTCACATTAGATGGATATCTTGAAAGAGGGCCTTAGAAAGCTTTAGGATTTCTAACTCTAACAACTAGCTTATGAAATGTGGTTTTTCTCCAGACTTGTGGTCGTTACAAAATTTTTAAAAAGAAATTATTTGTATTTAGTTTAAGAAATCTCAATTGACTCTACATTTGTCCCATCCCCTTACAATGTCCCGTCTCCCAACTGGCATATTAGACACGGTGGATATTTCCTCCATTACCACCGCTCTTTCTTCCCTCGTTCGTAGTAATCATAGAGATAATAAAAAATAATTAAAACAGTAAAACAGAAAATATTGGAATGGCAAATGATGAATATTAAAGTAAAAATTGCTCATTCTTAGGCCACCTTCTTTCAAAGGAAAGACATTGACTCCATGAGATGGCGTTGATCGCGTTCGTGTCTGTCGAATTCGTACCCCACAAAACGAAAGACATTGACTTCATGAGATGACTGATCGCTACCATTAGCAAATGATCCGTTACAGCCCAGCAGAGAGGAGCTTCCACTATAATGAACACTCAAAGAAACAACAACCAAATATTGAAGGTTAACGGCCTCGGAAGTATTGTGCCAAAAGGCTATTTTGCCACAGAATTTTTTTTTTATAGTTAATGTTGTCCTCAAAATTTCAAAATATAGAAATATTAACTTGGCCGTTATTCATATTAAATTTAATTATTAGTTGATTAAATATGATGAGCTGACAAATTTATGTGTCATCTATATCAACTTTTATTTTCACTTAATATGCAAATTTGTCCCCGAAGTTCACTTAGGAGTAATGTCACCTTTAAAAATTTTAAGTTGTAGCAATGTCGCCTCCACCATTATTTATGTTAAGTTTAATTATTAGTTGACCAAATATTCAATGTTGACAAAATGAACAATGAACAATAAGAAGTAATAGATAGAAGAGGAGCTCACATTTGCCAAAAAGTAATGAAGGAGAAGATTCGATTATTGGATGTATAAGACACTAAGGGAGATTGCTGAAAACAAAGCTGTTGGCAATCCTTCATTAACATATTTCAACAATGTTAAGATGGGCGGGTACATGTTCAATTTTCTCTGTCACACAAGATGCACCCACCTCTTTGATTTTCTACATTTCTTCAAGCAGCATTTTTTTTGAAACTTTTGTAGCAACATAGACTCTAAAAAAACTTCTGTAGTAAAATAGCTCCTGGCATAATACTTCTGAGAAAAAAATGCCCCTAACCCAATATTTAATTTTATAAACTCATGATATCATAATCACATTTAGTTACAACAATATTCAGTCATGGTCCTTTAATAGTGTATACATCAACAAAATATATAATTAGTCACAATACAACAAGAGTGTATGTATGTATGTTTATGTTAAAATGGCTGATTCGTTTCCTTCTCATTTTTTATGGGATATGAGATAATGATTTATTATAATGTTTAGATATTTCGGATATTTAGCATTATTAAATAATATTTTAGTTTTGGTTTGATTGTTCTCTTTTATCATTAATTGTTTTTGGCATTATTTTCAGAATTCTAGAAAGTTGTCATTAATTTTAAAAGTTAGGTTAAGGCGTATAAATAACACATCAATACATTTAGTTTGGATGGCTTTTGAATTAAATAAAATTGAGTATTAAGTTTCCACCTCCTCTAAGCTTTCTCTTCTCCCTCTATTTATCCAAATTTCCCCTCCTTTCTTCCTTTCTCTCCCTCCTCTCTAGTCCCCGTATCTCTCTTTCCCTCTTCTCTCCCCTTTTCCATCCTGGCAACAATTTTCCTTGGTAAATTTTGTTTTATTTTAATTTTTACTTCTTCAATCGTATTAATATATAAAGCAGTAACCAGCATATAAGTGGTCTGTAAAACTCTTACGAGTGTCTTCTCCTCAAAAGCTTAAGAACACATCATAGTTGTGTCCATGAGCATCAAGTGCCATTGCAAGAAAGCAACTGAACCATTCAAAATATAAATACAACTGTTAGAGTACAACGAAAAATAGGGAAGAAGAAAAGGGTAAAACTTTTAGAAAGAACATATTTTATTGCATAGATTCAAGGAAACTCATGATCTCAAAATGCATGATGAACAAACGGTGAACAGTTCCTAGGCGAAACGATATGTCCATTTCATTGAAGAAAATACAATAATCGAATCTTCAACAGAGATTCATTCTTCATGCTTATATTAAATCGAAGCATAAACTTTGGATATAATATTTCTCATCCTTAGATATTTCCAAAGAAAATTTCACAGACAGTTTTGTGCACAAGTAAAAATAAGCAGAAATGAGTGTTTGGACAAGGGTTTTTAGACAATTTTTGTATAAATGGGTATTTGGATGCATGGTTACTATTAGAAAGATTTTTGTGATTGATAAATTATAAAAAATGGTACTATATTAAAAAAATAATATAAGTCACTATTTATCTTCTTCCTCTTCATTGCCGTGACATCTAGAAGCTCCACCTCCTCTCCTTCTACATCTTACTCCTTTCTTTCTCCCTCTCCATCCGCTTCCTCGCGTTCTTCCTCTGTCTCTTGTACATCTGAAACTATGAAGCAATGACGCTCCAGCAACGGACCAACAAAGCTCCAGGTGACATCCCATCTGCTTCCTCAGCTCGTCATTTTTAATAGAGGAGTTTCGTGTTGCCTTTAGCGTTTGTTATGTGACCCACATCGACGGAGAAGGGAAGGAGAGGGACAGTGTCAAAAAAAGTGTGAATAAATAGTAATTTAATAGTTTATAAACTTTTTTCCTATTCCAATATAGGAGCTTATTCAAAGCTATTTATAGAATTTGATTTATAAGTTTTTTAGATAAATATGACTATTTATTTTAAAAAAATTTAAACTAAAATTTAAGTTAAAAGTTTTTTTAAAATCTCAATTTGATGTGTATCCAAACACACACATAAAAACATGGTTGTCCTATTGTCCAAAACAAACAATGACCAGTACCTTGTCTCCTTTACACCTTGCAGTGGAAATACGCAAATTTTGGAAGCGGGAGGAGAAATACTTAAATAGTCTAAGAGGACCATGTCACCTAAATTTTATTTAATCAAAATATAATAACTTAATTGATAAATTATCTAAAATAATTCACAATTAATTTTATTTTTTAAGAAAATAAATATTTTAATTTGAAAAATAAATAAAGACTCATCCAGACCAAAATTAAGAGTTTTATTTTTTAAAAAAAAATATGAATTGCTTAGATGAGTCATCGGTAAAATAAGATTAAAATATATTGAGTTATATTTTGATTAAATAAAATTTAGATAACATACTATTATTATAGTATATAATTATTTTTCAAGTGGAAATCACTTTTTCCGGAAAACATCAAATAACAGATAATAATAACACTTTAGAACCCATGATCATATTTAATTAAGAACCTTGATCTAGTTATAAAAAATAATTTATTTGACAAAAATATGTTTATTCTCATACATGTTACAAATATTGAAAAGTTTCTAACCAAATGGAAATAATTTATTTGGTAGTGGTTATATAAATTATCCAAATAAACAATTCTAACTAATCATCAAGGGATTATGAATTTATTGATATGTAATTAGTTGATACTGAGGCTGAGTGGTTGAAAATCTCTTAGCAAATATTTTGATGTAAAACTAACATTTAGTGTTGATGAGTTGTATTTGCCAAATAGCAATAACCTTTGTTAAGAGAACAAAGATATGCAACACTTAATGTTGATGAATTGTGATTGTCAAATGACAATAATCTTTGTTGAGAGAACAAAGAACCAAATGACAATAAACATGTTAAGAGAACAATGGTGTAATTGTTTGAGATATTATATGATTAAGCATGCTTAATAAAGAATTGTGGGTTATCTCAATCGATTTTACTAAAGTAAAAAATAGACCTCTCGGATCCGTTAAACAAAACCCCTAAGGAGAAAAATAAATTGTTGAGACATCGAGGGAATATGACTAAAGCCAATTTGATTACGATAATGATGGCAACCCAACATTTGTGATTGGTGATTCCATGAAGAGATTCAATGGATAATAACATGTCGCTTATTAGTTCTGCTAACACAAGATATTATTACTGATCCTTTCTTATGGTGTGCGAGAAAAAGCTAGATTGCATAAATGATAATGAGTAAAAACTTTTAATAATTTTAAATTCCACGGGATAGTGTATTATGTGCAGATATACTTAAAGAAATTACCTATACGAATGAGGAGTATGGGTTACTCCTATGAAATCGTGGCAAAATCTTTAGAGCATTTGTTAAAAATTAGGATACCCGCATGGCAACCTAATGCGCAAAATCGCTTGATAAATAGTGAAATGTGGAGATATAATTTAACTGTTAGTATCTCTGTATATACCCAAGAGGTGTTAGTTAATAGTCTATAGGACCACTGGTATCTCTGTATATCAAATATTATCAGTTAGGTCTAGTTAATAGTCTAAAGGAATACTAGATATAATGATTATATCCATGGATATAACTTCACTAATGGTGTTTCTTTGACACATGTAGGGGATTGTTAGAAATATTGTAAATATTGTCAAAGGATATGTTAAAGAAAGAATCGTCTTTATAACATGACTTTTAGATTTAAGATATATGTCTAAAAGATATGTCCCATATCCTTTCAAAGTCTATAAAAGGGATTGTTGAAGAAAGATTTAAAATAAATGGTTATTGAGTAATAACATATGGTTGTCGAATAATAATATATAGTTGTTGAAATATTTCTACATTTATATATTGTGTCCCACTAAATTCTATTATCTTCTACCAGTTATGTTATCTTGTATTATTACAGGAAGAATTCGTTTAATCTTACGGAGTGCCGCTTTTTAATTTATTGAGAAATTACGAAATATTTCTTAAAGACAATGTCATTAGTCTCAACTTGAATTATATACATAGTTATTTTGTAAATTTTGCCAACAAGTAATTAGTTTTTCTTTTGTTTGGGGATAGTATGATTTTTAAAAAAATATTTTTATTGAATTAAATATAAAATATAAAAGTTTTGCCAAAGAATTTTAACACGATACCAAATAAATTTATGTAAATGGGCTGATGATCGAAGTAGATGGAAAGCTTTTGGTTATGAAAAGTTCTAATGAATTTAGTCCCAAATATTTATTAGGACTAAAGTATACTTAAAAATTTTAAAAATATTTATAGAGATACTTATAAATTATTCACTAATAAAATTTTTATATTAGATGCTAAGCCTTAGTCATATTTAAATAAAAAATAAAAGAATAATATATATATATATATATATATGGACCCATTTAGTTGGCGCAATATTGTATTGACAATTAAAAATGAATGACATGATCGAGATGATGCATGGAAATGGATCAATGGTTACCATGAATTGGTTTGGTACCAAATTAAAATCTTGGGGGGGAAATTTGGTTTTTATATTTATTTAGATAAAGATAAATTTAAAAATTCTCAATTGGCTTCACATGGTTTATTTTTAGCCCTTCTTTTGTTCCCATCCTCTTTCTGTTTAGTTTCCTTCGCGTTGACCCAACTTACGTGGCGAACACGGTCTAAATTTCCTCCATCCCCACCACTCGTTCCTCCCTCCTTCTTATACGAGTCTTATATATACTTTCTTGCATATGTCTTAGGTTAGGTGCAAATTTTCCGGATCTTTTTTGGCAGAATTCCAAGCTGTGGAATACTCTCACGGCACATCAATTCATCTACACATATCATAAAGATGTAATATTATTTTCTAAAAATGGAGTTGGTCAATGACATCTTATGATAAGTGTGTAGAATAGAATTGAATAATTTTTTATATAAGTAAAAATAAAAAATAAAAGTGGAAGTAGAAATAAAATTATACTATAAATTGGTTTTAAAAATGTGTTTGGTATATTAAAAATGAATATATAATTTATATATATTTTTTATAAAAATGAATATATAATTAATATATATTTTTTATAATTTGAGGTAAAATAATATAAAATATCTTTTATTATTTAGGAAAAGGTTGAAGTTATTCAGGAATTTTATAATTTAGAATAAAATAGTCTAAAATATTTTACTTACACTTTTTTCATGAACCCAAATTTTTTTATAAAACTGAAATGATTTAAAATATTAAAAATTGAATTAGATTTCACTGTACTAAACAAAAAATATATATTTAATTATACTTTCACTTCAATATTACCAAGCATGTACTAAAAGTTTGTAGCGTCAACTTATATATATTAATTCCAGGGGATATTTTTCATGTTAAACTAATTTATCTAATATTATACAATGAATTTATATATTCTTTCCTGTGTATAAAAAAATATAATGAATTTATATATACTCTTACGATTCGTAATTTAGATTCTAATTAGAGAGTTAACTTTAATCTTAAATATAAAATAATTTATTATATTTATTAATTTTTTAAATTACTCTTATTGATACTCTTTAAAAAATAATTAAATAAGTATATGAAAGATGGAATTAAGAAAGATAATTATAGTATTTTAAAAAATATTATATTAACTATCTTTCTTATTAATTTAATCAAATTAGTAAATAAGTCTTATATTACATAGAGGAGTAACATTTTTTTTTTATCTACGAACTCTTATACGGAAACTTCAAGTAAACTTGATGTCAAAAATAAATTTAAACTAAAAAGCATAGAGAATAATTAACTAGAAATACCGCTAATTTTTCTTTCTTTGACTTCAAATTACTTAGAAGCATGCTTTATGAAACATGTTTTATGACTAAGACTAGTCGCGATTAATAAATCAAGAAATTTAAATTATTTTACTAGTTTGATATAATTCTTTATGGATTTAAAATATTAAGCGACAAATAAATAGTTAAAATTGATGGACCATCCAAAAATGAACGATGTGCACATGGTGCCTATAAGCTATTAGAAGTTTTTATGGGATAATCATTATGCATTTCAAAAATGAATGAAACTTTATAAAAACAAAACTGATAACCTAATTAACAGGAGTTTCTTTAATTTTAACAAAACTTTTTTAAAATATTCATAATATTTTTTCCATCAAAATTTAGAAAAAAATTATTGTAATTTATTCAAAAGAAAAATCTTTGAATTAATAATGTACAGTGAATAAAGGGTTGTAGACAAACTTGGAAAAGCTTATTGTTATATATTTGAAAACGTCCCTTTTAATAAATTTTACTGACCGTACATTGCAATATCTCAAATAAGATGTGATGAGCAAACACATGCATAGACTTTCTGCTCATAATTAAATCAACATCACATCATCAAAAGTAATTATAAAAAAGAATTGAATGTCTTACATTCACACCTTTAATCTTTTGATCTTTGATATTTTAACAAAAAAATTACTTTTAAGGTCCATGTAAAATTATTTATTACTCAGAGGTCCTATAAAATTTCTAAATTATTATAAAGTCTTTAAAGATTTATGGGTCAAAAATTCCAATTATAAAAATATACATTTACCTTCACTTATTCCTTGAGAATAAGTAAAATGAAGCATTTGAAAAATAAAAAGTTATTAGTTGAGAATTTAATGTGAAACAATTCAATTCATTAGAAATTAATATTAAAGAATTAATAATGTACAGTGAATAAAGGGTTGTAGACAAACTTGGAAAAGTTTATTGTTATATATTTGAAAACGTCCCTTTTAATAAATTTTATTGACCATAATTGCAATATCTCAAATAAGATGTGATGAGCAAACACATGCATAGACTTTTTGCTCATAATTAAATCAACATCACATCATCAAAAGTAATTATCAAAAAGAATTGAATGTCTTACATTCACACATTTAGTCTTTTGATCTTTGATATTTTAACAAAAAATTACTTTTAGGGTCCATGTAAAATTATTTATTACTTAGAGGTCCTATAAAATTTCTAAATTATTCTAAAGTCTTTAAAGATTTGTGGGTGAAAAATTCCAATTATAAAAATATACATTTACCTTCACTTATTCCCTGAGAATAAGTAAAATGAAGTATTTGAAAAATAAAAAGTTATTAGTTGAGAATTTAATGTGAAACTATTCAATCCATTAGAAATTAATATTAGGAAAATTAATCTTAGTCATTCAAATTTTAACTTAGTTGCAGTCTCTTAATTACTCATTCAATTCTTAATATATAAACTAATTAAAAAGTTATTTTTTATTCTAAATATAAGATATATTTTTTATATTTATTATTTTTTTAAAATTATCTTTATTGATACTCTCTTAACAATAATTAAGAGTATAAGAGGGAGTTAATGAAGACTATTAGAATACGTTAGGAAAAAATATCATATTAACTAATTTATTTTAATTAATTAAATAAATTTAATATTAAGGACTGGAGTATAACTCAGTCCTGTAGACAATGATGTGGCTAAAACAGCTTGAACCTGAGAAGAAAAAGATCGTTCTGGTCGTGAACTGGAAAATCGAAGTCGAAGCTCAAACCAACAGGCACACACACAATCTTTATCGCTGCTATATAAAGCTCTATAATACTATATGTAAATAGCAATTTGCATTACGGGTTTCTCTTGCTGAAAAAAAAAAGGAAAAAGAAACTAAGAAAAATTTATTGTAATATTAATTTTTTTAAAAAAAGGAGTCAATCAATCACATTTTATGATATGTAGGTAGATGAGTTGATATGCCATGAATAAAGGTTTGTAGTGTCAACTTGTAAAGAATTTTCAAAATGGGTTCCATATAAACAAAGTATATTGACTACACATGCCTGTTGTTGAACATAGTTTGTGTTTAGTTTTAGTTAAAACTATAGTTTTAAAAAGATTTTTTACCAAAAATATTGTGGAATATTTTCTTGACCGTAACAGTTACAAAGTTCACTTCTTTGATTATTCCGTAAAATAATTTCAACGAAAGAAGATATGGATACACACAATGGCAGCATTTAACAAGTTTGTCCTTTTTTTTTTAATTTTGAATAAAAATGTGATCCCATATAAAGCTGAAAAATGATCATTAGAACAAAACTAGATTTGTACATTTGCATGAAGTTCGATATGAAATTTAATATTTAAAGTTTGAAAACCTGCTTCATACACTTTTTTTTTATATTTTATATATACTGACTTATGAGGATTTTTTTAAAGGTAAAACATAAACTTTGTCTAATATTATATAATGAATTTATATATAGTATTTTTTTATAATGATAACCAGATCATATTACTAAGTATTCTAGTTTTATAAGTGTCTCTTTTAAAAATCGAACTTGAGACCTAGAGAAATCACTATACCAACTCTATATTAGTTATATAACATTTACTCTTTTATGGATGAACTCTTGTAAGAAAACTTTGAATAAATCTAAAAAAAAATAGACAATTATAAAGAAGATTGATTTTTCTTTCTTTGACTTAACTACTAAGAAGCATGATTGATGATTAAGACTAGTCACTATCAATAAATCAAGAAATTTGAATTATCTTACTAATTTGAAATAATTTTCTATAGATCTAGAATATTAAGCAGTAAATAAACAGAAAAATTAGAATTAATGGACCATCAAAGAACGAATGATTTGCACGTGTGTGTAGTGTGACCGTACAGCGTTATGAGAATGAAAACATCAGAGGAAGTATCAAGTTGTAGACCAGAGAAGAGACCAAGAACACATAGCCAGAGGCAGAAAATACCATAAAGTGACCGTACAGCGTTATGAGAATGAAAACATCAGAGGAAGCATCAGGTTGTAGGCCAGAGAAGAGACCAAGAACACATAGCCAGAGGCAGAAAATACCATAACCAAAAAAAATGGGTTTTTCCCGCGATTTATAAGATATTAATGTGTATTTAATATTAAGTCAGCTTAACTATAAATGAATCTTTTCATAACAATATTCATCAATAACTTGAATCCTACATTTCATCCTTTAAAAATGGGGTTGGCACATCATCAAGAAATGACCTATGGAACTGTCGTGCGTCTGCATTGTCATAATATCATGTGGGGGCCAGTTGTGAAGGGAGGAGGAGTAGTGATTCCCTGAGGATTGTGCATCACCTTCGCATCCCGATAATACTTTTAAATTATTGAGAGATGAAGGCACTTTTTTTATAGCAGTTCCCCTCACATCAAGCTCTTCCAATGCCTCATTTTTATGCAAATTCTTTGGAAGCCTTGAAAACTTTGAGCAACCATAGATATTGATCTTCTTTATAGCTTTCAACTTTTGAAAATCACTTGGAAGGCGTACTAGATTTTTGCAATTCTTTAACTTTAAAGTAGCAAGACCACTCAAATTGACCAATGATTGAGGTAGTTTGGATATAGCAGTCCCCTTTAAATTAAACCTGGATAAACTCTCCATACACTTGCCAAACTCAGGAAGCTTTTTAACTTTTGAACAACCAGAGAGAACAAATGTCTCTAAGCAATTCAACTCCAATTTGATTGGAAGGGTTTTAATACTTTCGCAACCTTTCAAATCAACCGTGACAAGATTCTTGTGTTGTCCAAGAGAGTGGTGAACATCAACAAGCTTTGTACACCCTTTAAGAATTAATCTTTGAAGATTAGGAGTTTTGTCGAAATTTGGTGTTTCGATCAGGTTTGTTGAATGACTCAAGTCAATGGACTTTAAACTTTGTAGAAACTGAAAAGAACATGAAAAAAATGCCTTAAAATACCAACAACTAGGTAGCGATACATGAATCAAAATATAGACAATCAAATTTAAGCAAAGGACCTCAGTTACCTGATCTCCTCTCCAAAGTGCTTTTAATTTGCTGTGTTGCATTTTAAGATCAACAAGTTCATGAAACTGCGTTTGGCTTGGCAGGAAATCTAAAGGATAACCCTCCCATTCTAAGACTTTCAATGTGTTGGCAAGGCAGTTAAGTTCATTACGAAGATTCAATTGTCCATGTGAATGACTTGATATGATAAGTAACTTGAGATTACTCATACTTGAGAAGGCTTCAGAGTCCACTTGTATGGTATCTGGTTTGTCAAATCTTAATGCTATACCACGGACTTCTTCAGTTCCCTATAAATAAAATAATAAGTAAAGCTTACAAAAATTGCATGAAAAAAAATCACTGAATTATGATACTGCAAAATAAGAAAAGGGGGAATATTACCCTCTTATTTCCCAACACAGGAATAGCATCCTCTACAGAACATATCCTGCTACGTTTGCCTGCATCATTTGGTGATTCAAGAAAACCAATTTTCTTACCCATTTCTTGAAGCAGATCATGCACCCACAAACACCCTTCTCGTTCAGTTACCAATGATTTCTCAATAAGAACTCGTATTCCAATTTTTGCCTGATGACCAATATTTTCTAACATTTGTTTGACATTTTTCTCGGCCATCCCATTGAAAAAGCAAGCAATATCTAAGAACATATTCTTCTCATTATCTTCTAGTCCATCAAAGCTTACTTTAAGTATATCAAAAATAGGAGCTGATGAAGGAATCTTCTTGAGTGCATCCTCCCGTTCGGATTTACTTCTTCCACAAAGAAAAAAACCAAACACTTTGAGTGCCAAAGGAAGTCCTTTAGCAGATTGAATCACAGTATTAGAAAGGTCCGAATAATCTTCATCTGTTTCATTTCCTTTAAAAGCTTTTTGACGAAAAAGTTGAAGGGACTCATCTGAACTTAACAAATCCATCTCATATAGAGAATCTACACCATGCTCAACTAACGGATGCTTATCTCTAGTTGTTATTATTATTCTACTCCCTTTGCCAAACCATCCTTCCTCGCCAGCCAAATTCTCAAGTTGGCTTATTTGACTCACATCATCAAGGACAAGTAGAACTTTTCTATTGTGCAACCTTCTTTTTATTAACCTCCTTCCTTCGTAACAATCACCCACTTCCCTTCCGATTCCTCTATTCGGATGAGAAAGAAGTTTTCCTTGCAATTTAATCAAACCATCATCTGTTGCAGATTTCTCTCTAACATTTTGAAGAAAGAAAGAAACATCATATTTTTTGCCTATTCTCTCATAAACAGCTCTAGCAAGAGTAGTCTTCCCTAACCCTCCCATTCCCCATATTCCTATAAATTGAACTTCCCCCAATGTATTTGCTAGAACTGAATCAAATTTTGCTATTTTTACATCAATTCCAACAAGTCCATCTTCATTTAAGTGAGTTTTGGGCACACCTTCATCACTCGAGTGGAATGGTGGTTGATCGTCTAATTTTGACCTCACCTTTTTAACGACTTCTTCAATAAGTTTTGATTCATACCTGCAAAGGAAAACATATCAGAATATAATAACATTAGCATTTGTGTTAATTAAATTTTCAAATTTTATACACAAACTAAGTATATAATTAATGTGACATAATGAAAAATGGTCACAAGTGTAACAATTATAGTTCAGCTGCAAATTAAAACTGTGCCTGAACATTGATATTAATTATCATAATTATTAAATTAATGTAATTCAATATTATATAGAAAAATTTCTTATAAACAAGAGAAATATTATGCAAAACCTTTTCTAATCAAATTAGTTAAATATACTATAATTTCAGCCAAAAAGTTGTATATCTACAGTAACAATTATTCTCCTTTAGAGTGTTTGGGTGTGTGTGTGTGTGTGTGTATATATATAATGATGATAACGATGATTAGTTAAACAATCTTGAGAGTAATTACCGATAATCTTGAGAGTTCCAACCAGCTATGTCAGCAAGTTCTTGTAAAGCTGCCCTCCATCTTCGCACTTTGTCATGTGCAAATTTCCGTTCATGCTTTTCAAAGACTTCTGCAAAACTTCCTCTTTGATGCCGAACATCAGAGGGATCTACGCCATAAAAGATTGGGAATACATGAAGGCCCAACTCTTCCTTAGAATCAAGGATCTTTAGGAGCTCATCTAAACACCATCTTGAAGTAGCATAGTTTTCAGAGAGAACAACAATTGCAGACAAAGAACCTTCAATTGCTTGAAGCAAACTAGGTTTGATAACTTCTCCCCTTTCAAGCTCTTCCTCATCTCTAAAAGTTATCAGATCATTGCGACGCAAAGCATCATATAAGTGGTCTGTAAAACTCTCACGAGTATCTTTTCCTCGAAAGCTTAAGAACACATCATAGTCGTGTCCATGAGCACCAAGCGCCATTGCAAGAAAGCAACTGAACCATTCAAAATATAAATACAACCGTTAAGGTACAAGGGAAAATAGGGAAGAAGAAAAGGGTAAAACTTTTAGAAAGAACATATTTTATTGCATAGATTCACGGAAATTCATGATCTCAAAATGCATGATGGACAAACGGTGAACAGTTCCAAGGCGAAACGATATGTCCATTTCATTGAAGAAAATACAATAATCGAATCTTCAACAGAGATTCACTCTTCATGCTTATATTAAATCGAAGCATAAAGTTTGGATTTATTCTTTCTCATCCTCAAATATTTGAAAAGAAAATTTCACAGGTGGCTTTGCGCACAAGTAAAAATAAGCAGAAATATGATAACAAAGTAATGCGTTTCATTGAATAAATCTAAAAGACGAGCAAGGGGAAGAACATATGAACTTTATGATGGAATAATGTTGAAAGATATCTTTGAGTTGCAGCTTCACAAGATGAACTCTTTGGTCTCCTATAAATATTATACAACAGGGGGAAGGATCAAAATAGGAGGGTATTTCTTTTATTATTTTTATTTTCTATAACATTGATTATTTTAGTTTTCTTGATTTATTTTATAAATATAAGAATGAAATTACGAAGTCAGCTCAACTTTTCCTTTGTTTGTTGAACCGCGTTGCCGTGTTCCTCTGGGCAGACATAAAAGCATGGTTTTATAAATATAAGAATGAAATTACGAAATCAGCTCAACTTTTCCTTTGTTCGTTCAACCGCGTTGCCGTGTTCCTCTGGGCAAACATAAAAGCATGGTTGTATCTAAATTTTATTTAATCAAAATATAACAAGATTTATCTAAAATAATTTGCTATTAAATTTATTTTTTTAAAAAAAATATTTTAATTTAAAAAAGTAAAGACTCATCCAAACCAAACTAAAAGTTTTATTTTTTCTTAAAAATAAAAGAAAATATGAATTGCTAAGATGAGTCATCCACAAAATATAATTAAAACATATTGAATTATTGTATCATGAGAACTTTTGATGCTTATCTTTCATCTTGAAAAAGAAAAGATGAGCACCACACCGAGACTGAGTCCATAAAAGCATGTGTAGACCGCATTCCTACAATGAGAAATTCTTTCTCCTTATTCTTGACAACTTTCCTATAATCAGCTAGCCTCTTTCTCGTTTTTTGATAGTGTCAATTTTTGTGGACATGGATTATTTTGTGTGTTTGGAAACAATAACATCTTCCATTAAAAAGGGGTTTAAAAATGGAGTCTTTACCTAAACCACACTAAAAACTACTCTCTCAAGTCCTAAATATAGCAGCTAGATAAAGGTATATTTTTATCCAAAATATAAGACATAAATTCACTTTATCTCTTAAAATTATAATTTCTCCTCTAAAATATATCTACACAATTGCATATATTAAGAGAACTTCTATTAAGGATAGTTTAAATATATATGATTAAAATGAGTATTTTAGAAAAATTAATATATAATTATTATAAATAACTAATTTAACTAATTTTTTTAATCTATTTAAATTAGTTAAATAAACAAGATAGAAGATAGTAAAATGGTAAGTATAGCAGTGTCCTCTTTGGATTGTGACTTAGCGGGGAAGATGATATAAAAGTAGAATCTTTTAAGCTTAATATAATATGTAGTGGCAGGGGCAAAAAAGTCATATAAAATATAATAAATCATATGACTTTATTATAGGGATTATTCATTCATAAATAATTTTAACAGGCAATAGTAATAACTTCTTTGTGCATTCTCGTCAAACGTAAACTACCACATGCAGAATATTTCTTGCGGGCGATATATAACATTTAGTACTCTATCAACAAGCATACATGTAATAAAGGCAAACAAATAAACAAGCATATGCAATAATCCATCAATTATTTGGCCAAAAAGAAAATAAATCGTGTGGGGACAATTGAGACTTTTCAATGGGAGAATTTTAAACAGGTATAAAATCATGAAATTAATTATTTATTCGATCCTATATTTATATGTTAATTTTCTTTTTAATCTTAAAACGGTGAGTAATTAGTTTTTCTTTTGTTTGGTGATAGTATGATTTTTTAAAACAAAATTATTGAATTAAATATAAAATATAAAACATTTGCCAAAGAATTTTAACACGATACCAAATAAATTCATGTGTGGGGACTGATGATCGGTGTAGATGGAAAGCTTTTGGTTGTGAAAAGTTTATATGAATTTATTCAACCAGACCAAAGTATTCTTACAAAGTTAAAGAGTAAAAATATTTATAAATTACTTATTAATAAAGTTTTCATATTAAATGTTAAGCTTTAGTAATATTTAAATAAAAAATTAAAAGAATAATATATATATGGACCCACAATTAAAAATGAATGACATAATCGAGATGATGCATGGAAATGGATCAATGATTACCATGAATTGGTTTGGTACCAAATTAAAATCTTGGGGAAAAAATTGATTTTTATATTTATTTAGATAAAGATAAATTTAAAAATTCTCAATTGGCTTCACATGGTTTATTTTTGGCCCCTCTTTTGTTCCCATCCTCGTTCTGTTTAATTTCCTTCGCGTTGACCCAACTTACGTGGCGAACACGGTCTGAATTTCCTCCCTCCCCACTACTCGTTCCTCCCTCCTTCTTATACGAGCACATATAAATTCATTATATAATACTTCTTAATATATAATATATTTTATAAATTAAAGTAAATTAAATTAATATAGTATAGTTTAATATGGAAAACATGACTTAATATATAATATATATATTTAGCAACTAAGATTATTTGTCAAAAATTATTTTCAATAGTATAACATTTATAAATAAAGTATATTTTAAATGTTTAGCGCTCTTATATACTTTTTTGCATATGCCTTAGGTTAGGTTAGAGTAAAAATTTTGGTTAGACCGCCATTTTATAGTGGATTGTTGGCAACTCATTTTGATGCGGGTTAAAAAGCCCGCACCGGCAGCGGGCTAACCCGCCGGATTGGCAGGTTAGCCCGTTTTTTTAAAAAAAATGTTATTTATATTATACTTTACTAATTTTAGAGTTTTAACTAAATTAAAATTTATATTATACTTAATTTATACTAACTTTATCTTATTGAGTCATTTCTTTAAATATATATTTTATTTTATTATTATTTTACTTGTGACAGATTTATATACGGATAGTGATAAAGTTAAAGAAATAAATATTTTGATAATTTTAGATCATACTTTAAATTTAATTAATATTGATATATATAAATTATTTTTAAAAAATATATATGAAAATAATTTTTTTTAAAAAAATAAATAAATAATTACAAAAAATTGATGAGTTGACATGGCGGTCATGAATTAGAATAATTCTAACCCGAATGTAAACAGATCATTTTAGAGAGGCCCACTTTTAACCTAACCTGCATTACCAGTTCTAGGTTAGGTGCAAATTTTCCAGATTTGTTTTGGCAGAGTTCCAAGCTATGGAATACTCTCACGGCACATCAATTCATCTACACACATCATAAAGATGTAATATTATTTTTTAAAAATGGAGTGGGTCAATGACATCTTATGATATGTGTGTAGATGAATTGATGTGCCGTGAAGAACGGTACCTTTGATAGAATATAATAATTTTTTTATAGAAAAAATGAAAATGAAAATGAAAATAAAAATAAAATTATACTATAAATTATTTTTTAAAATTTGTTTGGTATATTAAAAATAAATATATAATTGATATATTTGTTTATAAAAATGAATATATATTTTTTATAACTTGAGGTAAAATTATTTAAAATATTTTTTATTATTTAAGAAAGGGTTAAAGTTGTCTAGGAATTTTATAATTTAGAGTAAAATAGTCTAAAATATTTTACTTTCACTTTTCTCATGAACTCAAATTTTTTTATGGAACTGAAATAGGCTAAAATATTAAAAATTGAATTATATTCCATTGTAATATATTTAATTCTACTTTCACTTTTATTTTCATTTCTATACTACCAAACATGCCCTAAAGGGTTGTAGCATCAACTTATATATATTAATTCATGGGGGATATTTTTCATGTTAAACTAATTTATCTAATATTATATAATGAATTTATATATTCTTTCCTGTGTATAAAAAAATATAATGAATTTATATATACTCTTATGATTCGTAATTTAGGATATAATTAGGGAGTTAATTTTAATCCTAAATATAAAATATATTTTTTATATTTATTAATTTTTTAAATTACTCTTATTGATACACTTTAAAAAATAATTAAATAAACATATGAGTGATAGAGTTAAGAAAGATAATTATAGCATTTTAAAAAAATATTATATTAATTATCTTTCTTATTAATTTAATCAAATTAGTTAATAAATCTTATATAATATAGAGGAGTAACAGTTTTTTATCTACAAACTCTTATACGGAAACTTCAAGTAAACTTCATGTCAAAAATAAATTTAAACTAAAAAGCATAGAGAATAATTAACTAGAAATACCACTAATTTTTCTTTCTTTGTCTTCAAATTACTTAGAAGCATGCTTTATGAAACATGTTTTATGACTAAGACTAGTTGCGATTAATAAATCAAGAAATTTAAATTATTTTATTAGTTTGATATAATTCTTTATGGATTGAAAATATTAAGCGACAAATAAATAGTTAAAATTGATGGACCATCCAAAAATGAACGATGTGCACATGGTGCCTATAAGCTATTAGAAGTTTTTATGAGATAATCATTATGCATTTAAAAAATGAATGAAACTTTATAAAAACAAAACTGATAACCTAATTAACAGGAGTTTTTTTAATTTTAACAAAACTGTTTTAAAATATTCATAATATTTTTTCCATCAAAATTTAGAAAAAAATTATTGTAATTTATTCAAAAGAAAATTCTTTGAATTAATAATGTACAGTGAATAAAGGGTTGTAGACAAACTTGGAAAAGTTTATTGTTATATATTTGAAAACGCCCCTTTTAATAAATTTTATTGACCATAATTGCAATATCTCAAATAAGATGTGATGAGCAAACACATGCATAGACTTTTTGCTCATAATTAAATCAACATCACATCATCAAAAGTAATTATCAAGAAGAATTGAATGTCTTACATTCACACATTTAGTCTTTTGATCTTTGATATTTTAACAAAAAATTACTTTTAGGGTCCATGTAAAATTATTTATTACTTAGAGATCCTATAAAATTTCTAAATTATTATAAAGTCTTTAAAGATTTGTGGGTGAAAAATTCCAATTATAAAAATATACATTTACCTTCACTTATTCCCTGAGAATAAGTAAAATGAAGTATTTGAAAAATAAAAAGTTATTAGTTGAGAATTTAATGTGAAACTATTCAATCCATTAGAAATTAATATTAGGAAAATTAATCTTAATCATTCAATTTTTAACTTAGTTACGGTCTCTTAATTACTCATTCAATTCTTAATATATAAACTAATTAAAAAATTATTTTTTATTCTAAATATAAGACATATTTTTATATTTATTAATTTTTTATTAAATTATCTTTATTGATACTCCCTTAACAATAATTAAGAGTGCAACAGGGAGTTAATGAAGACTATTAGATTATGTTAGGAAAAAATATCATACTAACTAATTTAATTTAATTAATTAAATAAATTTAATATTAAGGACTGGAGTGTAACTCAGTCCGGTAGACAATGATGTGGCTAAAACAGCTTGAACCTGAGAAGAAAAAGATCGTTCTGGTCGTGAACTGGAAAATCGAAGTCGAAGCTCAAACCAACAGGCACACACACAATCTTTATCGCTGCTATATAAAGCTCTATAATACTATATGTAAATAGCAATTTGCATTACGGGTTTCTCTTGCTGAAAAAAAAAGGAAAAAGAAACTAAGAAAAATTTATTGTAATATTAATTTTTTTAAAAAAAGGAGTCAATCAATCACATTTTATGATATGTAGGTAGATGAATTGATATGCCATGAATAAAGGTTTGTAGTGTCAACTTGTAAAGAATTTTCAAAATGGGTCCCATATAAACAAAGTATATTGACTACACATGCCTGTTGTTGAACATAGTTTGTGTTTAGTTTTAGTTAAAATTATAGTTTTAAAAAGATTTTTTACCAAAAATATTGTGGAATATTTTCTTGGCCGTAATAGTTACAAAGTTCACTTCTTTGATTATTCCGTAAAATAATTTCAACGAAAGAAGATACGGATACACACAATGGCAGCATTTAACAAGTTTGTCCCTTTCTTTTTTAATTTTGAATAAAAATGTGATCCCATATAAAGCTGAAAAATGATCACTAGAAGAAAACTAGATTTGTACATTTGCATGAAGTTCGATATGAAATTTAATATTTAAAGTTTGAAAACCTTCTTCATACACTTTTTTTATATTTTATATATACTGACTTATGAGGATTTTTTTAAAGGTAAAACATAAACTTTGTCTAATATTATATAATGAATTTATATATAGTATTTTTTTATAACGATAACTAGATTATATTACTAAGTATTCTAGTTTTAGGGTTTGTGATTACTTTTTCCAATATAAGTATCTCCTCTAAAAATCGAACTTGAGACCTAGAGAAATTACTAGACTAACTCTATATTAGTTATATAATATTTACTCTTTTATGGATGAACTCTTGTAAGAAAATTTTGAATAAATCTAAAAAAAATAGACAATTATAAAGAAGATTGATTTTTCTTTCTTTGACTTAACTGCTAAGAAGCATGATTGATGATTAAGACTAGTCACTATCAATAAATCAAGAAATTTGAATTATCTTACTAATTTGAAATAATTTTCTATAGATCTAGAATATTAAGCAGTAAATAAACAGAAAAATTAGAATTAATGGACCATCAAAGAACGAATGATTTGCACATGGTGTCTATAGGCTATTAGGATTTTTTTTTGGGACCATCATTATGCATTTTGAAAATGAAGGAAAACTTTATACAAGCAAGAATTAGAACCTAAACCAAAATTCATGACCTAACTTAAAAAGTTCATAATTAATTACAAGAAAATTGTTTGAGCGTGGTTATATTTTATAAATTTATTTTAAACATTCCTCTTCATGGGAAATACTATTTCTGCTGTCTAGAATCTATTCTTAAGGAATACTTCATGGATCTTTAATATATAACCTATTTAACCACCAATTTAGTTATATTAAAGAAATTATATAGTTAATATGACATATTTTTACTAAAATACCATAGTCATCATCCCCCTCTTACTTAAATATTATTGAGGAATATTAATAGGGATAATTTAAAAAAATTAATAAATATATAAAATATATCTTATATTTAGGACTGGAGGAGTACTGGATTTCAAATAAAAAATTATAACTTAATCTATTAAAATCATTTGGACTTGGTTTTGGTGTCCAATTAAATCTCTTTGAGTTAGCTTTGAGGGAAAAGTATATGATAAACATTTAGTTAGACAAACCATTTCAAAGCATCACTCAAGTCTTACAACCCTAGAGGATTCTCCAGAACCATTTCCAAAACATAACACACAAAAAATTATATCTTGTTACATACTTGTTCGAATGAGGTGGTTTATGACTTTAGATTTCATTGGAAAGCTTAGGATATCTTCTTTAAACATACGAACTATATCATCTTATGCTTCCCAAAAGAGTTACTGATCCCATTTTCCATACTTTCAAATATGGAACTCTTTAACTCATGTTCCCATAATTAAAACATACATATCATGACATCATCACATTCATATATACCTCAACTTAATCATTGTTCATACATAAAATGCCTATTTGGTCCCTAAAATACATCATTTTCTCATCATAAGTTTCATATATGCCAAATACTCCCCTCGGTCCTTAATATAATTAATAGCTAATTGGAAAGTTAAATTTATTCTTAAATATAAGATTTTAATTTATTTTATCTCCTAAATTTATAATTTTTTTTTTAAAATATTACTTGTTGATTGCAAATATTTAGAAAAATAAAATCATATTTATTACAAATAACTAAAATAATTAATTTTCTCAATTTATTTAACTAATTTTTATATTATGGATAAAATGAATACAAAAATTATATAATGGATGTCCGCATTTACATAATCATAATATCAAACAACATAGAACATGATATCACATCAATCCTGTTCATGGCACAAGAGTAATCAAGCAATACTTGTAAGCTTAAAGTGGTGATGCTAGCTTATATAATCTTCTTTAATTTAAACCTTAAGAATCATCTTGATGTTGGGCAGTGATCAACCCTTAACAAACATACACATAAGATAATTCATTACAATGGGAACAGTGGATTCATCAAAATCCTAGCTCCTTCCATAAGTTTTCCCCAAAACCGAATTTTGGTCAACACTTTAGCCTAAAAATTTGACTTTCTCTCTAGACATTTTATGCTTAAAACAAAGGCTTTTTCCCCCAACAAAATTTCATTTTAAACTTGTTTGAACCATTAAGGAAATGAAAACTCAACTCCTGCTTTGAGTTCACTTTAACTCCTTCATCATTGAGTTTTAAGCTATTCTTGGTTGTGCATTGTTCATTACGATTTCATAGTTTCTTAGTGTTTGTCATTATTACTAATTCCATGATTGTTTTCATGAATTTGTTGATGGAAGATGGTTTTCTAATGGGAGAGAGTTAAGTTTGAAAAGGTTATTCTAATAATTTCATATTAAAATTATATTTGTCATGTAAAATTTATGTGAGATTTCCATATATACCAAACATGTTTTCAAACTTCACTTCATACTCAATGATCTTATTCACTAATTAAGGTTGTTTTTGGTCTTATGGAATCGAGGAATAATCTTTTGGTCATTGGGAAAGGAAAAACCTGAAGGAAACTCAAATGCATATGTTGAGCCTGAAAACTTATTGGGTCAGGCCCATACTCCTCAGGATCTGTGAACACTGTTTTCTTAGTCCAAAATGGTAGCCCAACAGGAGAATCTTGTTTTCCAACAAACAAACACAACTCTCACTCATGGCCCGTTTGGATAGGATTTTAAAAATGGGTTTATGAAAAAAAAACTTTTAAATAACTTATAGAAAAGAGCTTTTGGAGAAGAGATTATGAAAAAAAAAAGTGATTTTGAATAAATGAGTATTTGGATAGTTATTTATAGAAGGGGTTTTATTATTGGTAAATTACGAAAAAGGGTATGAGTATTAAATGAGGAGAGATAAGAGATAAGAGGAGAGATGAGAGAGGGTGTAAGAAAGAAAATAGAGAAAAAGTAGGAGAGAGGGGAGAGAGTGTAAGAAAAAATAAGGATAATATAATAATTGGTTAATTCATACGCAGTTTACTATTTCATAAGTTGCTCTAACCATCTTATCTAAAATTTTAATTTTAAATTATAATTTAATCTAAAAATTTATTTAAATAAATATAATTATTTATTTTAAAATTTATTGAAACTTTTCAAACACAAAACCACACAGACACACAACTCTCACACTGAGAACAAACGGGCTTTTTAGGTAGCAACAAAGAAATCACTTTTCTTTGTCGACGAACGAGCACCCCGCACTTGGTCGCGCTTGCCGTCGGACGCCGTCCACTGTTATCAGCCCTCCGGCAAGTATTGAAGGAGGTTGGAACCCTAGGGCTTTTTCTTCTACCAAAATTTGGTGAGATTGCAGTCTGGCTTTAAATCTTGATTTGAATTTGTTCCCTGCGTCATCTGTTCCCTGAGTGCTTTTCAACGCTGTTGGACGCTATCGCGCTGTTTCTTGCTATGCTTTAAATTTTTCGTTTAATTTGGGTTTGAATCTGGTCGTGTAATCGTTTGGATATTGACGCTTTTGAACCTGGGAATATTTAAAGATTGAGCTTAATTTTTTTGAACTTTTATTGCTGGTTTTTGCTTGAATGGTCTGAAATTGGTTATTGTACTTTTGCTTTCTTCATTTTGATTACAAGCGACTTTTATGCTTTGAATTGTGTTGCTTTGCCATGTTGGATTTGTTGTGTATTGGCATTCTGTTTATTAATCTCTTTATATTATCTTCAAATTAGAAAATTCTCAAGGTATTTGCAGTGCATGATCTGATAAATGACTTGGCTAGATGTGTGTCTGGCCATTTCGAAGCTTGAGTTTAAATCATTCGAAAACAATCAATTGAGAACCTTAGTTGCCCTGGGCAACACTTTTCATTGCAAGATGAAATTGGAAGATCATAAATTAAAAGAGTGTTTCCATTGTCATTTTTAAGTGGCCTGGAGGAGTTGCCTGAACCAATTGGCTTTCTAAGTCATCTTAGTTAAAGTATCTGGAACAAAAATTAAAAGGGTATGATATCAACTATGCATATTCCAAAGATTTCAGTGGTTGCAGATGCCCCCACTGAGTGTAATATAGGTCCGCCTTTGCTTCTTATATGGTTTTATATAATTAATTCATTGTGAGTAATAGGGTTCTCATATTTTTCTTTAATGATCATTTGATCAGGCTGGCTATGATTAAATTTATGACGTTTTGGTTTAAACTAAATTATATGCAGTCGTTTCAATGGACATGGAATTGTCTGGATCGAGGTATGAACCACGGGATGGTAGGGATGATCAAGAGGATTCTCCATTGAGGGAGCAATGTGATGATTTAGAACAAGTTGGGACAGACAAGTCTAGCAAGCATAGAAGCAACGATAGGAAGAATAGCAGTCGAGGAGAAGACAAGGAGCATAGAAGTAAAGACCGAGATAAGCAAAAGAGAACTATGGAGGATGTTTCAAAAGAAAGAGTAAAAGATGCAAGAGATCTGGAAAAGGATAGAATAGGCAGCCGGGAAAGGAAAAGAGAGGATAGGGATGAATGTGAAAAGGATAGGAGTAAAGATAGTAAATTGAGGGAGAAGGACTATGATAGAGAGAAGTATAGGGATAAAGACCGTGAGAGGGATAAAGATAAGAAGGAACGGGGTAAGGATAAGGATCGTGAGAAGGAAAGGGAGATGGAGAAAGAAACTGATAGAGGGCGAGAGAAGGAGAGGGGAAAAGAGAAAGCTAGGGATAGGGATAGAGAGAAGGGAAAGGAAAGGGACAAGGCAAAGGAAAGGGAGCGAGAGAGGTACAGAGATCGAGAAAAGGATAGGGAAAGCTACAGAGATGGAGACAAAGATAAGGGGAGGGATAAGATTAGAGATAAGGAAAGGGAAGCAGATCATGATAAAGAAAGGTCAAGAGATAGAGCAACCAGAAAGACTCTTGAAGAAGATGATGGTTGGAGCAAAGATGATGATTACAAAGTAGACATCCATGACAAGAGAGATGAGGAGGTTGGCAAGCAAGGGAAGACATCAAATCTTGATGAGGGTGAGCAAAATGGTGAAGCCTCAGCACATGCATCAGCAACGGAACTTGAAGAACGCATTTTGAAGTACGTTTAATTTCTTGTTTTTCTTTTTATGCTTGCATTGTTTCTCTGTTTTTTTTGGTCCTTTTTTGTTTCTAAACCACTGTACCTATTTTAACTGGTAGATCCTGCAATTATTAAGTTGAAGTTTGCTACTTCTTCCTGCAAGAAAGATTATGAAAATTGGGATCCTATCTTGAATTAGGAGGGGGCCTTGAGGGATTTGATTAAGAGATCCTATTTCTGCATGTTTAATCAAATATGGCGATAATTTTTATGCTTCTAGAACATGCTAGGTGATAATAAAAGTTAGAGACAAACCCAGTGGTCCCTTAAGAAATTACTTGACCTCACTTGTTAAACTAAAATAATCTCCAAAACTATCATTAAAAATAGGGAAATGACTGATGACAGCCATGCAGCGATGCTTGCTTTGGCAAACTATCTCTATAGTTTAAAATATAACTCATTTATGTCTGTGATGCTGCTGAATGCCTATAAATTATTACTCGTACTATTGAATAAAACATACAAAGGAGATTTGTCACTGTTTTTTGGCACTAGAGAAACTAAAATGGAAAGAAAGCAAAACCAGATCAGGTGAGAATGTGGTAAAGAGACGTTGGGCATATCTCGAATAAATGAGATTATTCTGGATGAATGAATGGGCCAAACCTGGAAAACTATTTTTCTGTTTTGGTCAAATGTTACTAGCTCATTGATGTCTCCTTAAATATTCATGATAATGCTTACATCACTAATGGTATGTTTGGATGGAGAGAAAATTGAGGGGAAAATAGGGAGGAGGAAATACTAGGAAGGAAAAATTTTTTAAATGGTAAAAAAAAAATACTATTTTTTGAGAGTTCAGTTTTCCCTCCTATTATTCTTTTGTCCCAAATTTTCTTCCCATTCAAACATAGGATTTTATCATTTACTTAAAAAAAAAGACATGAATGTTAACTTAAAAAAAAACATTTAGGCATTGGAGAGAAAATATTTGGTGATGACTGTGAGTCTGTGATTGAGATCTCCCCCTACACACCCACCCCCCACCCCCCACCCAAAAAAAAAGAATCTATGTGCTATATTGGCCACAAGCTTTGATGGATTTTATCATTTACTGGATCCCTTTTCTTTTGTAATAGTACTTAGTCCTTTTATTTTAGAACTTAAAATATTATTTGATTGTGTCAACAAAATATGCATATGTTTAAAAGTATGAAAAACATTCTATAGTGACAATGCTTGTTTTCTTTTCGTTTTGGGTGACAGGATGAAAGAAGCAAGGCTAAGCAAACAATCTGAAGGTGCTTCGGAGATCTTATCATGGGTCAGTAAAAGCCGTAAACTTGAGGAGAAAAAGAATGCTGAAAAGGAGAAAGCATTGCAGCTCTCAAAGATTTTTGAGGAGCAGGTGATTGTGTTTTTCCAATTTCAAAGCTTTAACAAGAAGCTGTGATATGGATCGATGGCATGGTATTTATTTTTCACAGGACAACATTGCTCTAGAAGAAAGTGAAGATGAGGGTGCAACCCAACACGTTACTGGTAAAGCTCTAAATATGCGATCAATATGGAGTTAATTCTCATAAATGGTCTCTTGTTTTCTTACACATTACAAGCTGGATATCATATGTGCCACTGTGTAAGTATGTTATATTGATCAGCTTGTTCACCTCTAGTATGTTTTGTATGTCTTGCCTCTGCTAGAAGGCTGTCTAAAGACGTTCATGAAACATGTTTGTCTAGAATGAAAACCAAGCCACGCACTCCAATGCGAAAGTAGGAATGTTTTATTCCATTCTGTTACCCCTAATTTCTTTTTTGGGGCAATAAAAAAAATATCTCGATGATAGTAATTGCCAAGCACAAACGACATTTGCCACTGTCCTAGGAGGAACCATCTAGCATTATTGGCCTTTTACTTGTATATCCGAGAAACTTAAATGTGATTTATGATCATCTCGTAGGTCAAATTACTTAGATTAAATATTTTCTTTTCAGATAATTTAGCAGGGGTTAAAGTTCTTCATGGTCTTGACAAAGTAATGGAAGGTGGTACTGTAGTTCTAACTATCAAAGATCAGCCCATACTTGCTGATGGTGACCTTAATCAAGGTACAACTTCATTGTGCTCTAATGTCACTAAAGGTTACAATCTCTGAATGACACCCATTTTTTGTTTAACAGAGCTTTTTGTTCTGATGTGGCAGATATTGATATGCTTGAGAATGTGGAACTTGGAGAACAAAAACGGCGGGATGAGGCTTACAAAGCTGCAAAAAAGAAAACTGGCGTCTATGATGATAAGTAAGATAATCATTTTGTTGCCTGCTTTGTTAACAGAACAATAGCAACCTAAAACAAGAATAATGTTTGAACCTGTTTGCTAAATTTCAGGTTTAATGATGACCCCAATGCAGAGAAGAAAATACTCCCACAATATGACGATCCAGCTGCTGAAGAGGTTGGATGCCTTTTGTATTTCTTAAACTCATAAGCAATAGATGATTGAGTAAAGGTGTTTGTGCAGATGATACCTATAACTAATCCTATTCTTCCTTTTAGGGTTTAACATTGGATGAAAGGGGAAGATTTTCTAGGGAAGCAGAGAAAAAGCTCGAAGAGGTTAGTCATTTCTTTTATATAGTATTCTGTAAGAAAGTAGAGATGAAGCTTCAATTGTTTTAGGATGATAAGTTTTTATTATCGGATCTGAAATTGCGTTCATCTCTTTGTTTTTGTCACTTCTTGTGTCTTCTTTTCTTACTGTTATTTTTTATTTTTCTTGGAACTTTGTTACTTAGCTTTCATTTGAGCTCTTCATTCTTGTGTTTGTTTATCCTATTTCCAGCTCCGAAGAAGGTTAACAGGTGTCTCCACAAACACCTTTGAAGATCTAAATTCATCTGGAAAGGGATCATCAGATTACTATACTCATGAAGAAATGCTTCAATTTAAGAAGCCCAAGAAGAAAAAATCCTTGCGCAAGAAAGAGAAGCTAGACCTCAATGCTCTTGAAGCTGAAGCTGTCTCTGCAGGATTAGGTGTTGGTGATCTTGGTTCTCGGAATGATGCCAAGAGGCAGGCCATCAAGGAAGAGCAAGAGAGACTGGAGGCTGAAAAGAGAAATGATGCTTATCAGTCTGCATATGCTAAAGCAGATGAAGCTTCCAAACTGCTGCGTCTAGAACAAACACTAAATGTTAAAACTGAGGAAGATGAAACTCCAGCTTTTGCAGATGATGACGACGATCTTCATAAATCATTAGAAAGAGCTAGGAGACTAGCTATTAAAAAGAAGGAGGAAGAAGCAGCATCTGGTCCCCAAGCTATTGCATTGCTTGCCTCATCAAATCCTGGTAATGAGACAGTAGATGATCAAAATCCTACAGCTGGTGAGTCAGAAAACAAGGTGGTCTTCACTGAGATGGAAGAATTTGTCTGGGGTCTTCAGATTGATGAAGGTAATTTTTCATTTAATTATTTGTGTTTCAATTGTGATACAATTTATATTATGCAAACCTACTGAGATGAGCCATCCTGATCGAATAAAAAACGTCTATCTGAATTAATGTTATATCAGCTCTCTTTGTTTATTAGTATTTTCTTAAATTTTTCAGAGGCAAGAAAACCAGAAAGTGAAGATGTTTTCATGCATGAAGATGAAGAAGCAAATGCTGCTGATGAAGGAAAGAATGATCAGTCTGGTGGATGGACTGAAGTTAAAGAAACTAGTGAAGATGAAAAATCAGATTCAGAAGACAAGGAGGATGTTGTTCCTGATGAAACTATCCATGAAGTTTCAGTGGGGAAAGGATTGTCAGGTGCATTAAAACTTCTTAAAGATCGAGGAACTCTTAAAGAAACTGTTGAATGGGGTGGCAGAAACATGGACAAGAAGAAAAGCAAACTGGTTGGGATCGTAGATGATGATGAATCAAAAGATGCACATAATAAAAGAGAGATCCGCATTGAGAGGACAGATGAGTTTGGGAGAATTGTAAGTATTCCATGATCTAGACACAATTATATGCCGTATAGTATATAGTTGCATTATGTTATGGTTGATGATCATTGCATGGGCATGTTTGCAGAGAAAGATCCCCAGGGGCACAAATTTATGTAAAATACTGAGAGTTTTCTGTGCAAAATCGGAATTTTTTTATTCGTCAAGCTTTCATTGATACGTATAGGGGAGAAAGATTGACTAAATCCCATAAAATCCTCAGTGATTGACAAAATAAAATAAAGGATATGATTCTGTAATCCTAGAGATAATTACAGAATATATTGACAGTAAAGATAAAGATAACAAATCATAAAACTGAGAAACTAGGGTTACAAAGTAAATGAGCTCAATTGATAAAAGCCCACTTCCAACATATACAAGAATGAGGAAGGACACGTTTATGTGGCTTTGAATCTCCTTTCTTCCTTTGTATCTATAAATCTGTGAAGCATATGCTCTAGGAAAAAAGCTGTGTCTACGTCCAACACGTTCCAACACGTGTGAAGCACTTGTACTTGACATGAATTAACACTACATGACACTTTAAATTACATTTGGGCACTTGGCATGTTGTGCCCTTGTCAATGTTGTGTCGTATGTTTGTCCTTCCTAGCTATAAATTATCAATTAAGTAGGGAAGAAAAAAGCTTGTGAGCCTGATTCAACATTGTCTAGGATTGGGAAATATCTTGTTTAGGAAGGATCTAAACCATGTTTGAATTAGGGAAATTAATTTTTGGGGGGTCGTAGAGAACCTAATTTCATTTCCTCTTTTCAATTTACTCATCAGCATGTACAATATATAGGGTGGGTTGCTTTGTAAGGAGTCATCAATATCAACTGTTGAAGGATCGGAATTTTGGCCTATAGATAGAAGAGATTACAGGTTTCTAGATCACTTATTCGTTCCTCATTGTAAAATATTGATGGGATCATATGTCATAGAGTGGAAATGTTTGTCTGTCATGGATGATCTACTGACAGGTATAATGTTTATTTGGTGGTGAACTGTATTTAGTGGCTTAGGGATGGGGATGTGAACTCAACTTTTCTACAAGGTTAATGCTTCAATAACAGAGGAATTCACTTGGTTTTTTTAAATAGCTTTATGCTGACGAGATCAAAGGGAGGCCTGTTCCTGAGGGATTTTATTGGTCTCCTTTTGTGGTCTACAACGCAGCTTGGCTGTGGAGACCCTTTTATGGAGGAGGGTAGGAATGTGATTTGGAAGATGAGTAAGGAGAAGTTCCCTGCTTTGACAGATCGAATATGGCCTTCATCCAAGCTTGCTGGTTTATTGTGAAGGATGATCTAAATCCTGATGAATGTTTATAACGAGTTTTTCATAATAGAAGGTGGTATAAACTTCACTTCTATCACTCTTGTCCCTACGAAGGACTGTTCTATTGAGGCGTGACATTAAACCTATTAGCCTGTTGTTTGGTGTTTGGAAGATCATCAGAAGGGTATAAGGTCCGTTTAGTGAGGTTATGGAGGGTGTTTGGGGATACTATCTTTGAGAACGAAAGTTCCTTTGTGGCATGAAAGCAAAGCTTAAATGCTGGTTTGGTAGCAAATGGAGTACCAGAGGACAATAGATGTAGAAACAAAGCAGAGGGGTTTTGGTTTTTTAGCTGGATTTTTGGAAAGATTATGTTAGGGTCAACAAGGGAGTTCTTGGTAAAATTCTTTGTTGCGAGGGGTTTGGGGTTAGATGAAGAAAATGGATTTACTGCTGTTTCGTGTCTGTTGCTTTTGCTATCATGGCTACCTAAAGAGTGGTTTAGAGTTGAACAAAGTGTGACTGTGAGGCAAGGAGGTCCTTTATGTCCTCTTTTGTGGACACTTGAAATTTCAATCCATATTTTTCCTCTGCATATACGTTTGCATTTTTAAACAAAGTAGTGTTATATTAGTTGCCATGTAAACCTATTAGATGCTACTGCTACATGATTGACAGTATTGGAATTTTACAGAGGCTTGAAATTTGCACTGGCCTCAAATCCATACCATTGAATTCAAAATTTTAGGTCTTTAAAAGTAGTATGGGGCATCTTCTATCCTTTATTCATTAATTTCGTGTTTTTTTCTGCCAGTTGACTCCTAAAGAAGCCTTTCGGTTGATTTCTCATAAATTCCATGGTAAAGGACCTGGCAAAATGAAGCAAGAAAAGCGTATGAAGCAGTATTATGAAGAATTGAAGATGAAGCAGATGAAGAGTTCAGATACACCGTCATTGTCCGTGGAGAGAATGAGGGAATCTCAAGCTCGTTTGAAGACACCCTATCTTGTTCTCAGCGGTCATGTTAAGCCAGGGTATGTTTATAATTTACATGATTTATAGTTGTAAGGTCGTGCTATTAATGATAGTTGCGTAATATGCAATATAGTACTTGTCAATATTCTTTTAAATTAATTTTTAGATGTTTTTAAATGAAAATTAAATCTATATTTTTCAAGAACAAATAGAACTAGTCTTCAGATACATTTTAACATTATTTATCTAGGGAGTGCATATATGATTGTATAGGTTTTAAATAAAACTTGTGCGGTATTTTAATTTGAATCAAACTTGATATTTATACAGAAAGACCTTTAATGAAAATCAATATAACATGCCACACCTGGAAAAACGTTTCCCCTTCTCTTTTTCTTTTCAACATACTGATAAATTGCTTTTTTATTTTTTTTCCTTTTCAGACAAACTAGTGACCCAAAAAGTGGGTTTGCTACCGTTGAGAAGGATCTTCCAGGAGGCTTGACTCCAATGCTTGGTGATCGGAAGGTACATTTGTACTTATCATTGAGTATCCTTTGTCCGCACAATCCTTACTAATCAAAATGTAGACAATCTGAGAACTGGCAGGGTTTAGAACTTTTGAAACATGTTTTGTGGACTTTCAATTTTATATATTGGGTTCAGGATGTACGATATCCTGAAAACTTAATGAGGTTAAATTTTCCTTGATAGTGCAGCAACACGGCTTTCCCCTTCACCTTTTTGTTCATCTCATTTGTTATAGTGATGTATACCACCTAGTACTTGATAGTGCTTATATGATCTGCGGCCCGTGGCATTTCAATTTTTGTTTTGTTTTCCACAAACGCGGCTTTTCAAATTGAATTTCGCATTTTTCTATTACTGAAAACATGTTTACCTCCTTTCAGGTGGAGCACTTTCTAGGAATCAAGAGGAAAGCTGAGCCATCAAGTTCAAACGCGCCAAAGAAGCCAAAGTCTTGAGTCTTGCATGTCTCTGTCATATGGATCTTCAATGCGAGAGCCACATGGTATGGGACTTTGCAAATCCTCGAATAAAACTAGTGAGGGAATTTTAACTCTCGCTTTGAGTATGCAATTGAAAATAGTTTGATCATCATGCAGTAGGAACAAGTTGAGATCCTGAGCTTTGGGCACTATATGCTCTAAGTAGATGTATAATAATATAGGCGAAGTTTAATATACGATTTAATTGTATTTACTTTCCTTATACTGTATATTAGTTGCATTTTTCAACCTTTTTGGGATGATAGTTACCCTACCTATTTGTGCTATCTGCATTAGTCCTTCAAATCGTATTTATATTATTAATCAAATCACGTTTCAACCAAATTAAAAAGTTTTGTGCCCTTACTTTGGCTAAAAACCATTATTTTAGACTCTTCTCAAATAAATGTTTTTTTTCTTATAAAAACACTTTAAAATTTTCTTAAATCTCTTTTTAACGTATTATGATGTTTTGGTGTTAGAGTAATTCCCCTTAAATAACTTTCAAGTTAATCCAACATAATAGGGATTTTCAAAATCTTGGGCTCCCAGGCGACAAGAAATTTCTTGCTTTTTTTTTCCGCCTAGACACATAGATCCGCATATTGAAGGCAATTTTGTTCTAGGTACTGTTGGAATATGGACACCTCTCCTAACATGTTTAAATCTTAGTTCACTATATTATAAGGAACTAGTCATTTTTTGTTATACTTAACTGTTGTTGGTTCTTGCTTCTTCTTTACTACAAAGAAAATGAGATAGGTGCTTTTGGTAAGCATTAATTTGGAAGTAACTAATTCTGTGCATCGTTTTTTTTTAATCATTTGGTTCTTATGCCTCTGCCAAAAGATGATGATTATCTTTATATTCAGACAAATGCCTCTGACTTATGTAGGGGAGCAGTGTTGAGGATGAAGAATAATCTAAATGATCCAGTATCACGATATGCTTCAGGAAGATTTAAAGGTTCTGAAGTAAATTATGATATCAATGAAAAGGAAACTTTAGCTGTGAAGAATGTTATTAAAAAGTTCGAATTAATTCGAAATTCAAACAGATAATTCACAGGTATGTAGAGATACACTTGCAAATAGAAGACGTGCAAGATGGGTATTGTGAACTTTACAATGTTCTATAGCTATATTTTTATTTTTATCTCCGCGCTAAGCTGTAATTAGGCTAAACGGTGAACTTTAAATTTTGATAGATTAAATTTCCTAGCACTATCCCTAAAAGACAATGTTTTAGTTCAGGGTTTAGTCTATCGTCCATTATGTATAATTCCTGCTCGGAAATTGGCCTTTAGAATCATTTGGACTCCTGCAATATCGATATGTGATATATTATCATTATCTATATTTTGCAGTTCTTCTACTATCTGGTTAGTTAACAGAACTGTTTCTTTCCTGATAGTGCTTGATTTATTTCTATAGAAAAGGTATTTTGTCTTGTCACAAAATATTTTTTCTTTCTTTTTTTGAAATATATTTGAAGTTAGATTTTTAGGAACATTTTCATCAAAGATGTGTTCTTTTCCAGGTAAATGATTAGTATTAGATTTTACCACTTTATTCAAGGGTTTATAATCTATTACTAAACTTGGCTTACCTCTCTTAATTTCATAATGATTTCGAGCTAAAAATCCAGGAGGATTCCATGGACTTTTAGATCTTCTTATCAGATTGGTTTTTAGAAGTTTTTCCATTATTGGATGAAAATCATCTATATCCTGTTTAGAGTACTTTTGCCGTTTTTCATAAAAAGGTTCTTTCTGTTTTAATTCTATCCTAACGGTGTAGTTTTCTCTCGTCGCAAATGCTCTAGGATTCTCTTCAAACCCTTGCTCAAGAAGTTTTGCAGTATTTACGCTACTGTGGAACTTTTTTACCTCTAAATCACCTGGGTAAAAAAAAATCAAAATCAATCGGCTTTTAGTCGGAAAAAATCAATAACTTGATAGTTACAAAAATACCCTAAAAAATTAGCTAATAAAATTTGCAAAAAATAATATTCAATAATAAATTAACTCTATTTTTATACTGTTAATTTTAATATGTTTTCAAATCATGAGATTATATGCATATATATATATATGTAATAAATTTCATGTCATTTTTGTCATTTTATATCTAAACCTATTTTTTTACAAAAAAAAATATTCAACAAATAATCTTACACTAATATGACTTTTGTCCTATCTTATGTTTGGAGAAGTCATTAAAAAAATTATTTATGTCAATCTTAATACAAACACGCCCTATATCTACATCTGTGAGGAGCAGCCAAAATCATAGCCAAGCTAGACCCGAACAAGAAGGATAATTAAAGCCATATTGGAACAGCAGCATCTAGGAGAGAAGAAATTGCTCAATGAAAGCTTCCTCTCCATCCCCAATTTCACCACGCCATCCTTTTAGCTCCTCCCCGCAAACCACGGCAACTATAAAGTATGAACAGGCACAAAGAAGAAAGAAAACTAATCCCCGAAGAAACAAACCTCCTTAGCTAGGCAACCTCCTCTCCAGCATGTGCAGGAGAGGGAGGCACGGGAACCCCAAGGACGATGGCATAAAACCACTCACGAATGGAGCAGATGAGAATTATTAATAAGTGAAAACTATATTTTTGAAGTACATGTAATTTACTTCAACGTGTGTTTTTCTATCTTTACCAAATCATTTAATTTTATTCTGTTAGAACAATTAGTTTCTATAAATAAACTAACAATATTAATAGAACAAAATTATAAAGGTGAATGATGCTAATAGAATAAAAGTAAATGATTTAATAGAGAGAGAAAAACATACAAGTACAAATTAAAGGAAACTAAAAGTATCTCAAATAGTTTTCCCTATTTATAAAATAGACACTAAAATAGGCTAAAACAAAAAATATATGGGCTAAAGTTCAAATTTGCCCATATCGCCCCTATAGAGATATTATGAGATATGTAAATATCCTATAATTAGTATATAGAATAAGATATAATATTATTTTATTAGTATCTAGGATTTTCTATTTTATCTAGTTATATAAAATTATCTATTGTATGTATAAATATTTATTCTGACTATCAATAAAGTATAAGTATTATTCATTTAAAATAATAGTCCCGAAAGATTTTGTAGTTTCAAGGTTATCCAACTATTATTTAAATTAAGTGTAACTACTAGTTGATCAAATATATCATCTACTTCATATTTTTTAGATTTGATACAAATGTGTCCTAAAACTTTTCCCTCAAGACCGAGACGGTGGGTAGTCAAAAAAAAATTAGGCTCTAAATTGTAGCAATATTTGCTTACCTGTTATTTAGGTTAAGTTTAATTTTTTGTAGTGATTAACTTCATTTTTTTTATTCTAAAAGGATTGGAGAAAAATAAAAAAGGTACTAACTTGTACAAGAGAAAATCTAATAGGTAATTGACCATGTCAGCGCCATGCTTTCCAACGGTTTTGCTTTTGTCAATATCCCTTAGTGTCTCTTGTATCTAGTAATCAAATTTTCTTTTTCATTATTCTTTGGAAAGCATGAGTCTTCTTCTATTTGCTAATTCTTATTCTTGATTATTCACTCTGTTACCTTCTCATATATGGTCAACTAAGATCAAATTTAACCTAAATAATGGCCAAAGTAACATTGTTATGATTTGGATACTTTCAAAACAATATTGTTTCTAAGTAAAAACTTTTGAAGAATATTTGCACCTTAAGCAAAAAAAAAAAAAAAACCTGATATGGATGACTCATGAACTTGGTGGCTTAACATATTTAGGCAATTAATATTCAGACTTAAATTTTCAACAATAAAATAGTCAAACTTAAATTATATAATTAACGAGATGACATTGCTACGATATATAAATTTTAAACACAAAATTACTCTCAAGTGAAAACTTTTAAAATAAAATTATACATTAATCTAATATATATACTTAGTAGTCAAATCCTATATATGTTATTTAATATAAGACTCGGTTTTAGAGGAAATAAAAAAAAAATAAATTAAACTATATGTTAAATAATCTATCATGAGTATTGAAGGGTTTAAACACACCAAATCCCAGGTTGAATTTTCATTTCAGCGCCTCTCAAAGTTGACCCTATTGTCCGCTATATTTGATGTCTTATTCCCAGTAGAGTGGTTATTCGATTGTCCAAGTACAGATCAAGATTATTCCCAATTGAGATGTTTTCTTCAATCCCCCGTTCTTCAATTGAATCTCCAACGTCTAATTTTCATCTCAACATTTCAACCAGCAAATGTAGTTTTCCCAGAAAGATACTTGCCAGCAACCACGCCCTAGAAAACTGGGTCCAAGTCATGAACTTCTTTTGCGGGCTACACTAATTTCCAAGGTCTTGTTGGAATAATACGTCCGAATTTTGACTTCAATTTCCATTTCCCTCGTCACTTCACCGAAACAAACAACAACAACAAAAATCTTATCCGATTATCATTGACTATATCAATTGCAACTCGCTATAGATTATATGATACTATGGATCGTCCAATGTCACTGTGTTGTAATTATTTCTTTGTTGATCCAATGGATGGATTTTATGTTGATTGTTGGGACACAACCCTCCACTTTTATTAGAGCTTGACGGAAAAAAACGCCGGAAACTATTGCTATTCACTTGACTTCCCGCTCCTCTTCTCTTCAATCATCACAATTTTGTCATCCGCACATCAACACAGTGATCGCACTAACATTCCCAAGTTTCAAAGCTTCTTTTTTCTCTGCTTATTCATTCACCACAATCATACTTCCATTTGCCATTTTTTTCCTTCTACCTTTTTTTCAGCAACCCCAAATACAAATGGAACCCAGATTGGGGTTTCCACTTTTCTTCCTCTTCCTCTTATTTTGTATCTGTTTCAATGCAGAATCAAAGTGTACCAAGGGATGCGACCTCGCTCTTGCCTCCTACTATGTTTGGGTTGGTTTTTCCAATCTCACTACCCTTTCGCAGATTATGAAATCCCCAATTCTTCAAAATCCTCAAGATATCGTCAGCTATAACAAAGGCCTATTACCTAACATAAATTATGTTCAAAGCACCACTCGCGTGAACGTTCCGTTCCCTTGCGATTGCATCGATGGTGAAAATCTAGGCTACGTATTCAAGTACCCAATTCAAACGGGGGATTCATATGTGACGATTGCAAATCAGTCCTATTCGAATCTTACCACTGTTTCGCGGTTGCAGAGCATGAATAGCTATCTGCCGAACAATTTTCCTAATTCTGGAACGCTGAATGTGACGGTCAACTGTTATTGTGGGGATAGCCGGGTTTCGAAAGATCATGGGTTGTTCATCACGTACCCGCTTAGAGCTGAGGATTCTTTGGATTCCATAGCGAATCAGATGAATGTTGATCGATCGTTGCTGCAGAAGTATAATCCTGGTGTTGATTTTAGTAAAGGGAGTGGCGTCGTGTATATTCCGGGGAAAGGTAAACCAATTGATTTCATGACACGCGATCTAGTTTGATTGTTAAGTAACAAAACCATAATTTTATTCGAACTTATGATTGTATACGATCTTAACTCCTTGTTTAGATTTAGATTGAGAGAAAACGAGAAGAAGAGTAAAAGGGATTTGGAAACCATCCCATTTTTCTTGGATTTGGAAACCATCCCATTTTTCTTTTCAGTTCAGAAGTTGGAGAGAAAATTAGAAGAAAGCACCTCCTCTCTTTGTGCCCGTGGCAAATAATATTTCTATAATATATTTTTAGTATTTATTAATAATATTAGATAATACACACTTTATTTTTAAAACATATACCCTTTTTATTTTTTACTTTGAAAAATAATTTTTTAAAAAAAATTATTTGGTTTTAAAATATAATAATATGAAAATATATATTTATTAAATAATTTGATGATGCTAATATTAATATGATTTAAAACCTGATATATGTTTATATAAGTATAAAGATGTTTTAATTATTCAATTATTTACCCATTTTCTTTTTTTCGGGTTTTCTCTTGTCTATCCAAACTGAAGTGAAGATAACATTTTCTTGAGAGTTCAGCTACCTTTGGCATTAGTGATTGTGATTTCATAGTCAACTAATGTGAATCATGTAACAAAAATAACAGAAATTCATAAATGATTTCTGATGATTTATCGTCTAAAAATGCTCACAAGCAAAGAAAAGCATGGAGGTTTATGGTTAACTAACAAGTAACATGTTTTTAGCTTTTCCATTTTTTTTTTCTGGGAGGGATATTATGAATATTTCTGCATTTTCCTCACTCTCTCTCTGTTTTTTTTTTCACTTTCAGATCAAAATGGTGCCAATGTGCCCCTGCCCTCTAGGTAACTGCCCTATTTTCATATGATCAGTACGTGAAGGCACGCACAGGTTTTTTTTCTTTCCTCTTATAAGATTTTTTTTAATGAAATGCAAAATCTTATAAGAGATGCACTGCATTTTTGCAATTTTTAATTTTTTTTACTGAAATATTACCCTTCATTGACCTAAATGCATTTTTTTTGTTAAAATATTGTGAAACAGAGTCATCTCTTATTTTATTTTTATATGTGCCTATTTGGCTAAAATCCGTATTTGTATGATTTAATTAATGGAGGGTATTTTTAGTAAAAAAAATTAAAATTAGACTAAAATTTATATTTGGAAATGGTTCTGTGTAATTTTAGTAATTTACTTCAAATTTTGTGATCCTAATGCTTCTTCTCTCTCTCTGTTTTTTTTTTCAGCCCAAAAGGTTTGTCCTTCTTTCTCCTAAAAAAAAGTTGCTCATTTGACTCATGCCTTGGTAAGAATATGCTGAAATTGAAAGCGAATGCTACTTTGAACTGATATGGTGTTTTTTCCCCCTAAATAAGCAGGTATAAAAGGTATGGTTATTGCTGGAGAATCCGCGGGAGCAATAGCAGGGGTTCTGTTATTGACAGTTTGTTCATATCTTGTGTATTTCCGAAACAAGAAGGAGGAAGAGGAAAAATTAATTTCACAATTAGTGATTTACTCCAAGGGTACATAGATAACTCTACCTCTGCTCCTCCTCCTTTCCATTACATTTTACCTTTCAAAATAATATTAGTCCAGTACTGTCATGTATCTTGTTAATAATATTCAGTGTTCTAAATTAACTTTTTATGCATCCAGTAATAACACTCAATATACTAAGTTCTAGGTTCTTATTACAACTGAGTAGGATATACCAAAAATTAGTTTAAGATATTGACTAATACTAAAATAATACATTAGGGTATTTAAAATATTGAGTGTTATTAAAAAATATTTGGAGATACTAGATGTATAAAAAATTAATTAATTTAAGATATTAAGTTTTATTCTATAGATATAGATCATTCCAAAAGATCCAATTGCTGTGTTACCATCTGGAATTTCTCAATCCTTCTTTAGATTTGTTTGTAATAGAATAATTTAGTTTCACTCAACTTATTTTCTTTCAGTTTAGTTCACTGAAACAAATGGATGAAAGGCATAAAAAATGACAATGTAATTGATGATTGAATATAGTAATGATTTCAGATTCTAGTGGTTCTCCTGCTGCTGCTGTTGATCCTAGCTTCAAAGGCATTACTGTGGACAAATCAGTGGAGTTCTCATATGAAGAACTAGCTCAAGCTACAAATAACTTCAGCATGGCAAATAAAGTTGGTCAAGGTGGTTTTGGGGCTGTCTACTACGCGGAGCTAAGAGGCGAGGTTTGTAATTTTTGTATAGAATCTATTTAATTAATTTGATGAGATCAAAGAAGTTAGTTAAATTAGTTATTATAATATGTTTTTTTTAAAATACCCTAATCACCTTCTTTAACTCCCTACATCTGTTACTTGATTATTGTTAAAGGAGTATCAATAGGAATAATTTAAAAAAATTGATAAATATGAGTATTAAATGTAATTTAATTGCATGCATTTAAAAGAAAAGTTGTTACTCTTATCAAAAAAAGAAACTTGTGTTTGATATTCATATGAGGACACTTTTATGAATGATGCATATAAAATTTTGTTTTTTTCTGAATCTCTCATTTTATCTAAGAGTACGTGGAAAATAACCCGTTAGTTTTCACCTCAAGCAGCATTACGTATAAGATTATATCATAACACTCTTAGGATGTCTTCGAATTTGTTTGTCCTTCTGTATTGCCATTTTACTTTTCTTATTCTCTGATAAATAAATAAATAAACCTCTTAAAGGGATTTTTCCTTTGCAGAAAGCTGCGGTCAAAAAAATGGAGTCTCAAAAATCAAGGGAGTTTCTTGCTGAACTCAAAGTGTTAACGCATGTTCATCACCTAAACCTGGTATGATAACTGTTGAACGAAAGCATACCTAGTGCTAGTTTTTGAGTGCACAAGTAAATACTCCACGATTGTTTAATATAAAATCTAATTATAAAATTAATCTTAATTTTAAATATAAGAATTATTTTTTATATTTTTTATTTTTTTCTAAATTACTCCTATTAAATCTCTTTTAACAATAATCTAAATAAGATATAGAGGAAGGGAATTAAGGAAGATAATTATAATATTTTAAAAAAAAATTATGTCAAACTAAGTAACTTACCTAACTATCCTTAATCTAATTAAATTAATTAAATTATCAAGGACCAATGAGTATTTTGTTTCTTTAAAATCTGTATTATGTATGATTCTGATAGGTACTTTATTGTCCTTGGATGAATGGTATAGGTAGATGGGGATTTTTTTTTTTTAATAGTCTAGGAATTGGCATGAAGAGATCAATTTCATTATTTTGAACATTTGAAGTAAAGTATATTCTACCATAGAATTGGAAAGTTATCTCATCTGGGCATTAGTCCCTTTTTTTTTTAATATAAACTTTATTCTTTTAAATTTCCCTCATTGTTATTTTAGTCCTTCAAATTTTAAATTATAGATTTTAATCTTTCAAGTTCATTTTTATCTAAAATATTAGTTCCTAATTTAATAAAAATCTAGACTATTTTACCCTTTAAGAGATTAAAATTAAAGTGAAGATAAATTTAGGAGATTAAAATTTATATTATCCTCCTTGTTTTCCACAATAAGGTGAATGATTCCTTTGTCCTCTGTTTTTCACTCTTCACAGTAATGATTTCAATTATTTCATTTCATGGGTGGTTTACAATTGTTTTAAATCAAATATTATACTTCATCATAAGTTCAATCCACCTGTTAAAAACAATGTAGGTGCGCTTGATCGGATATTGTGCTAAGAAGGATTCTCTTTTCCTTGTTTATGAATACATTGACAATGGAAACTTAAGCCAACACCTGCAAGATTCAGGTGAGAAAAGCACTCCACCAACGTCTACTTTTGCAATGGTTCATCAACCTGATTTTGATTCTTGAAATTTTGAGTCATTTATAACTCAATACTTATATTTTGACTCAGCATAACTTAACTCATATGCAACTCCTTCCCTAATTTTTCCTAGTCATGGCAGAAAAAGTTTAGAATATTATTAAAAGTTCTTATATAGCTTCCAGCTCAGTTGCATGTGGATTTCACATAAATGTAAGAGAAAAATAAGGCAAGCTGACACACCATCATCTTCCTCAATAGACCCTATCACCCACCGGCATACCAGTCCACCTCTGTTTTCCATATTCTCGCTGGGCATCCTCTGTTTTCCAGACTCGTTTCTTAGACCCCACACAAAGTCTAAGAAATAAGTCATATGTTTTGTAGCTTGTAAATAGCATGGCTTGCAATAGATTCTATATTTTATTATTTAATGATTCTTTTTTTAATTTTAACCCTAATTAATTATATGTCCCATATATATTTTTCTACTCATTCTCTCATTTATTTTTTCATTTATTCTCTCTCATACTCACCATCTCTATAAATAAGAGTATTTTAAGAAAACAAGTTGCATTCTTTATATATTTGTTGTCTTTAACTAATTTTAATTAACTTTTAGAGTTATGTTATTTAGTTATTTTTATCTTATATTTTAAAACGAGGGAGGAGTGTTGATGATCAAGTAACTTTTGACAGGGAGAGAACCCTTGCCATGGTCAATGAGAGTGCAAATTGCTCTGGATTCGGCAAGAGGTCTTGAATACATTCACGAGCATACTGTGCCTGTATATATTCATCGTGACATAAAGTCAGCTAATATCTTGATTGACAGAAACTTCCGTGCAAAGGTTGAATTATTCTCATTCTATATCTTTAGAGTGTATGTCTATTTTTTTTCTTTGGATGATTTGTATAATTCCTTGAATATTCATCTTTGCACAGGTTGCAGATTTTGGGTTGACCAAGCTCACTGAAGGGGGAAGTTCAGCACTTCCCACTGATAATCTTGCAGGCACATTTGGTTATATGCCACCTGAGTACGTCGACTTCAACTTTTCTGTTTAGGCAGTAGCTAACTTAGACTCTATGTTTAGATAAAAAGAAAATTAGGGAGAAAAAAATGTTGGGAGGGAAAATTTCTAAAAATAATAAAATTTTTAACTATTTTTTAAATTTTTATTTCTTAGTATTCATTTTCTCTATTTTCCTCTCATTTTTCTTTCCATCTAAACATAGCATGGGTATATTTGGATGCTTCTTAAAACTATAATTTTAGAGATGAAATCATGATTTAAAATAAAAACGATCTAAACATATCATAAAATTTAATAATTGATTATTTATGACAAAACCATAATTTTCTATGAAGCCAATTATTTTTTGTTTACTTTGTTAGAAATTGTTCTCTGCTAAAATTAAATTTTTCTAGAAACTATCTTCCAAAACTAATCCAAACATACTCTTAGATATAGAAGATTTGCAGTTTTTGTAGAAATATGGAGCTGAGAACCTGAGGCCATCCAGTAGATTTAATACAAATTTGTAGCTATCCATCTTTTTTTCTTTTGAAATGGATTAATTTTCGTCTCTCACATATCATCACAAGCATGACCAAAATGAGCACTCACATATGTGGCCCTAAAGAATGAAAATATCTTTACGGACATTTAGCCACTAGAAATTGTTTTTCTCTGCCTTTTTTAGAATGGCCCTACAAATAATGAGATAGTTAATTAATATTTTAATTATTTGTTGTAGATTGATAATAAAGATAAGTTGGTAACCTCGTGGCATTAAGCTATGGGATATCCTTGAGGAATTAGTTCGAATTCCTACACTGCTGAAAGGTCTCAACACTATAAAATTACTAAAATACCCTTATGTAGCACCATGAGGATTCGAACTCAATAACTTCAAGATATTCAATATGGCACCATGAGGATTCGAACTCAATAACTCAAAGATATTCAATATCCTTTAATGCTACCAAACCACTAGCTTATCTTTGTTCTTTTGTTAACTGTGTTTAGGTCTGACTACTTTTCTCCCACATGCAGATATGCATATGGTAGTGTTTCACCAAAACTTGACGTCTTTGCTTTCGGAGTTGTCCTCTACGAACTTGTATCTGCTAAACAAGCTTTGTTCCGGGCTGGTGAAGCTGGTTCTGATACAAAAGGCCTTGTCACTTTGGTGATTCTTGACTTCCCCGTCAAAAATTGTCTTATTTACTATTTGTCTTTTAAAATACAAAGCAAGTGATTTTTTACTAGAATATTTAAGGGTTATATTTGCCATGGTTGGTACAGTTTGAAGAAGCTCTTGAGAAGCCTAATCCAAAAGAACATCTTCAAAAGCTTGTTGATCCTAGGCTGGGTGACCAATACCCAATAGATTCAGTTTACAAGGTGAGCAAATAACTTGAACTGCTTAAAATATGTTGAATCTAGCTACTCATAAAAACTCTTTATGGTGCTTGTAGATGGTACAGCTAGCCCAAGTGTGCACAGATGGGGACCCTGACCGACGTCCAAGCATGAGATCTGTTGTGGTGACTCTAATGGCACTTTCTTCTACATCTGTGGAATGGGATATTGCCTCCTCCTCCTCCGTGTATGAATAGATGTAGCAAAATATATGTCAATAAATATTTAAATTAATTATTTCACATGTTATTTCGTATAACCCTTTTTTTTTAAATCCAAAAATGATAATAATGCTAATTTTTTCATCAAATGAAAGTTTTAGTATTAGTATATTTTAATACAAATGTCGTATTTAGACAATATAATATTGATAAAAAATATAGACAATATAATATAAGTTTTTTTAAAAAAGCCATCCTATGTAAACTTATTACTTATACGTTGTCTTTAAAATTTCACATATATTCTTTTTTCGTTATTTCAAGATTTTTTTATACTATTTACATAATCATATTATTAGATATCTAATTTTAGTATTTATGGATATTGTTTAGCCATATATAAATAATTTTATGTATACCCTTGTTTCACTTTCACAAGCTCTTATTTTCACATAAATAATGTTACCTTTTTAATCTAGCAGGACGTATAAAAACATATTTTTCATTAGTTTAAGAACCCAAAAAAAATTAAATGAAAATACTGGATTTTTGTTTGTATGACTGAAAAATCATTATATAAAAGATAAAGAACTAAAGCCCACAAGATTTAGGGTCTGTTTAGATAAAGTCAAGACTTAAATTTTAAATTTAAGTTTAGGCAAAATTTAAATTTTAAAAAATTTTAAAATAAATAATTATATTTATTTAAATAGGTTTTTAGATTAAATCATGGTTTAAAACTAATATTTCAGATAAGCTGATCAAAATAGATTATATAACAGTAAAAGAATTTATGAACTAACTAATTATTATATTACCCTTAATTTTTCTTATATTCTCTCTCCTACTTTTTCTTACACCCTCTCTCCTCTTTCCCATTTTTTTTTATATTTTTTCTCTTTTCTTTTCTTATACCCTCTCTCCTCTAATCTCTTATCTCTCATCATTTAATACTCATACCCTTTTTTATAATTTACTAATAATAAAAATATTTTTAGAAATAACTATTCAAATACTCATTTATTTAAATTTTTTTTATAAAATCTTTTTTAAATTTTGTTTTATAAGGTATCAATTTTTTTTTTATAACTCCGTTTCTAAATCCTATTTAAACACACACTTATTTATTAAAGGCAGTATTGCGCAGGTGGGATTTTGTTTTTGTGTTGTAGTTTTCTTTTGCCCCTATAGCTAATGGATAATGTTGGCGAAAGATGGGATACCTAAGTAATCATTATGAAGCTTTTTTTTTTAATATTAGTGTAAAATATACGATTTACATTAAATTAAATAGTTCACAAACTTCAAATATAATATGTTTTCAACTGTCCTATGTGTAGTCTTAAAGGTTTGTCACATTATTAAATTTATTAAAAAACTCTAAAATTTCATTTCAATCTTATTAATAAAAAAAAATATAACCATCATCATCATAAATAAAATTACTGAAAATTCCCGCATCAATTTTTTAATGGCTAAAGGTTTAGAATGGAGGGCAATGGGCAAGTGCAAATAGATAAAATGCTATACGTGAAGTGACCTAATTCTTATCACGTTCATGAGAATTTTGTTGGAATTAATTTTTTTATATACCAAATATAAAATTAGTATAATGATATAAAATTATATTAAATCTTTCTAGATCTTAAATTCAATTTTTAGAATAAATATCTTTACTAAGAGAATTTTTATATAATTTAATAAATAGTATCACAAATTTTTTTTAATTACCTAACTACCCTAGTGTAAAAGAACATTCTTAAAAACTTAAAAGATATTAAATTTAAATTTTAAAATATTATTAGAATTATATACGACTGATATAAGATTTATGAGAATTTTTTTATATGTTAACCTAATGTTTTAGTCTATATCAAATACTAGTTAATCTTTATTAATCTAACATAATAATTTTCATTAATAACTTAATAGTAAAAATAGCCATTAGGGTTTAATATTAAAAATTAAAATTTAAAACTGATAAACTTAAATTTTAAAATATCAATGGGCTATATATAATTGATGATATTATAAATATATATTATCTATATTTTTTATATTTTTAATATAAGATATAATTGAAGAGTTATTCTTAACATAATTTTTATATTTATTAATTTTTTTAAATTATTTTTATATATTAATATTTTTAATTATAATTAAATAAAAAAATATATATGTAAAGATAATTATTATATTTTAAAAAAATATTAATTAATTTAACTAAAAGAAAGTTGGGAAGGACAAGGGCAAGTCTGAGCTGTAAAGTTGACAAGTACAAGTCATCTTAATCTTACTTTTGAATTGGTCCAAGACAAGGATGCGAACAGCGCCCTTCTCACGCCATTGCAGATAAGTCTGAACAGCAATTAATACTGATGATGGACTTCTCCTCCAAATTTAATCTATTTAATTTAATTTAATTATATTTAAAAAAATAATTTAATTAATATTTTTTTAAAAATAATTTAATTATTTTTTTTTAATTTTTTATCTCTTAATTATTATTAATAGAATATTAATAAAAAAATTTAAAAAAATAATAAATATAATAAATATATTTTATATTTAAAATAAAATTAATTTTTAAATTATATATATATTAAAAATTAAATGTGTATATTTTATTTTATTATTTAACATATTGCTTGCAAGTAGAGATGGCACTGCGCTACAAAGGTGCGCCAGAAAATTTATATCTCCCATCAATCAACAATTACTTTCTTCGAACAATTATATAAAAAATTATTTTTATTTTAAATATAATATTTCAATTTATTCTATTTTTAAAATTTATAATATTTCTTCAAAAATCTCCCAATATAATTACACATATTAAATATATTTTTATTAAAAATAATTTAAATATATATTATTAAAAATAATACTTTAAAGAAATCAATTTACAATCATTTTCACCGCACTTCTTCTCCAGTATTAATATTAAAGATAATTAATTATAACCTTCAAAGGTTACATATTGTCTCATTATATGCTTCCATATTTCTTTGTAACCCTGGAATTAGACTTTAATAATTGGAAGTCTATAAATAAAAGCAGTGAACAAAGCATAGCTAACAAAAGAAAAAAAAAATGAATGAGAATCTCATTTTTCTCTCCCAATTTCTTGTTTTACTATTCACGTATAGTTTGAAAATCTTAGTCTTAAATACATTTAATCATAATCAGCTTTGGGCAAAATTGAAAATTACCATCATACATTCCTTTTAAATTATTCTACGGTTCTAATAAATATTTTTATCGTTAAATATTCAACTTTCAACCCTCTATAAAGATAAAAAAAATTATAGTAGTGACCTTATATATCTTAATTAATTATTTTATTTCTCTGTAAAATATCATTTTTCATACTCTTAACGTTCATGTGCAATTCTACATCAAAACAATTTACAAATTTATTTTAAAATATGCATATTATGAAGTAATTTGCATATTGTACATATTAATATAAGGATGATTCATTATTTCAAATTAATATACGCATCTTAATTAGTCTCCTCAATCTTAATATTCACATTTTTATTCGCTATGCTTTGTTTTAAATTAATTTTAGTTTGAATCATGAAAATCTTGCCAAACTCAAAGTTTAAGCCTACTCTTAATATTAAGGGAAAGAATTATTTGTTTTAAATTTTTTAAACTGAAATCCATCAAACTGTTAAGAGTTTTAGAAATATTTTTTAAATTTTTAATATAAAATTTATTTAACTAATTTAATTAAATTAAATAAGTTAATTAACTTAGTTAATATGATATATTTTTCTTAAAATACCTAAATCATTTTCTTTAATTCCTTCAATTCCTCTCTTACTTGATAATGGTTAATAGAGTATCAATAGAGGTAATTTAAAAATAAATATAATAAATATATAAAATATGTCTTATATTTAAGATTAAAATTAACTCTTTAATTAAATCTTATATTAAAAATTGTAGAGTATTTTTTTATCTAGAAATAAAGTAACTAGTCTATTATTTTCTTTTCCCACCATGAAGCAAGAATTAATTTTGTTAAATTTAAAAATAAATATATATTTTATATATTTTTTTTAAAATTTATTTTTATTAATTTTTAATAATAATTGAGTAAGAGAGAAGAATTTTTTTTAATATATTTTAAAAATATATACTATATTAATTAATTTAATTAAATATATTCTATATTAATAATAAGATGAGAATTACTCTGACAAAATTTGTAGATAGTACTAGCGTAAGAAAAAAATAGTTAAATGAAAAATATTCTCTTATTTTTTCTTCTAATTTCTTATCTTACTATTTACTTTTATTTCTTCTGCTCTATTTTTTTATAAAATTCAACTGTTTTTTTTACACTAATTAGTAACATTTTTGAATATTTAATAAAAGAAAATTAAGGCCATTTGATCTTATGAAATAATTTGGGTACCAAGCTATTTTTCCCCATATGATAACCCTTCAAGAACGCAACGCATGAGAGGCATGGTCCGGTCATGAGCTTCTTTTGCGGGTTGATTACTATTGACTTGCTGCGCACGAATGTCTCAGTTTTCCTATCCCACTGGCCTCACTTGTCTTCAATGATTAACATTCAAGATTCACATCAATCACAAATTCTCCATCATCTTCTTGTTTAATCCCACTTTGAATCATTTCTAACTTTCCCTGATTATGAAACAGAAAATCTCCCACAAGCCAATTATTTCAAAGCTTCCTTCACTCTGTCTCCGCTCATTCATTCAGCGCACTCATTTCCATTTGGGGATTTGCATTTTTCCCTCTCAGCTTTTTCAGCACGACCATATATACAAATGTTACCCAGATTCGGGTTTCCACTTCTCTTCTTGTTATTTTTCTCTCTCTGTCTCAATGCAGAATCCAAGTGTAAGAAAGGATGTGACTTGGCTCTTGCCTCCTACTACATTTGGGTCGGCTATCCAAATATCACGTACTTTCCGCAGATCATGAGATCTCCAGTTCTTCAAAGAACTCAAGATATCATCGGCTATAACAAAGACCAATTATTAAGCGAAACCTATGTCCAAAGCTTAGCTCGAGTGAAAGTTCCGTTCCCTTGCGATTGCATCGATGGCGAATATCTAGGTTATGTATTCAAGTACCAAATTCAGAAAGAAGACACCTATAAGTTGGTTGCGAATCAGAATTATGCCAATTTGACCTCCGTTTCGATGTTGGAGATTGCGAATAGCTATTCACCGGAGAATATTCCGGATAATGGAACGCTCAATGTGACGGTGAAATGTTCGTGTGGGGATAGGCACGTTTCGAAAGAGTATGGGTTGTTCGTCACTTACCCTCTTAGAGCTGAGGATTCTTTGGATTCCATTGCGAACCAGACGAAGCTTGATCGATCATTGCTTCAGAGGTATAATCCTGGTGTTGATTTCAACAAAGGGAGTGGTGTGGTGTTTATCCCGGGAAAAGGTACTTTAATTTATTTAATTGGTACGTTAATCTCGTCGGTCAACATATACTTGAATAGATAATTGTAAACCTCTGTTGTGTTGCTAATTTTTTTGTCCTAATTAGGGGAATATTCTTATAGTAGTAGTCATTTCATTTTCAAAATCAACTTTACTTTGGGCATTAGGGATGATGGCTTCAGGGTTCTTATTGGATGCACAGTTATGATCATCAAATACTTATTACTATTGTGATTAAATTTATGCCATTTAAATTAAATCTAAATAATTTAAATTTAAAATTTTTAATTTTTATCTGAACCGTCTAAAATCAATATAGATGGTCTAAATTTATGGTCTACACAGGTGTGCTCGTGATGACTTCAGTGTCAACTAATGTGAATTGTGAAACAAAGATAAGAAAAGGATAATAACCATTATTGATCTTTTATAATCACAAGTTAAGAAAAGCATTTAGACAAACAAGTACTTATTCAAACTTTAATATATAATTTATTTAACTATAATAATAAATCTTATCTTATTAAATGGGATAAATTATATTGATCATATGACGCTATTGTATTCTATCAAAAATTAAATCCTTAGATAGGTTATTGACCAGGAAATCCCGCTTAATGATCTCATTGAGTGTTCTCTTTGGCCTTCCTCTACTCTTTTTAACCGGAGTCCATACTGTTTGATCCACCCTCCTTATCGGTGCATCCTTTAGCCTTCTTTACACGTGCCCAAACTACTTAAGACGGTTCTCTATTATTTTCTCTTCAATATGTGCCACTCCAACTTTTTCCCATATTTGTTCATTACGAATATTATATTTTCTTATATACCCATACATCCATCTCAACATCCTCATCTCAACTACCCCAACTTTATGCTCTTGCTGTCTTTTTAAAATCCAACATTCACTTCCATAAAGTATTGCTTGTCTTATAGCAGTGCGATAAAACTTTCATTTTACTTTATCTAGTACTTTCCGATCACATATAACTTCAGTAACCTTTCTCCATTTAAACCACCTGGCCTAAGTTCTATGATTAACATCATCCAAAATTTCACCTTCATTCTGTATAATTGATCCTAAATATTTGAATTTATCTATTTGTGGGATAACTTGATCTCCCAATCTGACCTCTAAGTTACTTCTGACTTGCCTTTTATCAAAATTACAATGCATATATTCAATCTTACTTCTACTTAGATGAAAACCTTTCGATTCTAAAATACTTCTCCATAACTCAAATTTATAATTAATCTATTCTCTTGACTCCGCAACATGAATTATATTGTCAGCAAAAATCATGTACTTAGAGATTTCTTCTTGAATAGGCTTAGTTAAAACATTCACAATTAGATTAAATAAATAAGGATTTAAGGATGATCCCTGATGTAGACCAATCCTTATAGAAAAATTATTTGTTTCACCCCCAGACGTTCTTACAGTAGTTGCTACCTCCTCATACATATCTTTTATTACCTTAATATATGTCATGTTCACATCTTTCTTTTCTAAAACTTTATAAAGCACCTTCCTTGGCACTTGATCATATATTTTTTCTAAGTCAATGAAAACCATATGCAAGTCTCTTTTTTTAATCCGGTACCTTTCCATTAACCTCCTTAATAAATGAATCGCCTCTATTGTAGACTTACTCGGCATGAAACTATACTGATTCTCAATAATATTAGTCTCTAATCTTAACCTGTGTTCAATTACCTTTTTCTACAACTTCATAGTGTGACTCAGTAATATAATTTATTTAACTAATTTGATTAAATTAAAAGAAAATTAGTTAAGTTAGTTAATATAGTATATTTTTTCGAAAATATTCTAATTATTTTTTAACTCCTTCTCTTATTTGATTATTATTAAAAGATTATTAATAAAGATAATTTAAAAAAATTGATAAATATAAAAATAATTATTATATTTAAAATTAAAATTAATTATTTAATTAATTTTTTTTTATTAAGAATAGGAGGAGTCTCTTTCATTTCGTTTATGGATACTAAAATATTTCTGGATATGCCTCACATATTTTTTCTACTCTCACTTTTCAGACCTAAATGATGTTTATGCGCCAATGCCCCCTAGGTAACTTCGCTACTTTTCAGATGATTTTTACATGAAGTTGCATAGTCTTTTTTGTGTTTTGTTCTTTTTAATATTGTCTAATAAGATTTTTGAGTAAATTTATATGAAGTTGCCCTCTATTTTCAAAATATACATGTACTTCTCTTGCAACAAAGTTACAACACACTTTGGTCCAATTTTAAAATTGTTTTACTAGAGTACCCTTTAGTAACGTAAGTGCAATTCTTTTTTTGTGTTAAAATTTGTGAAAGCAATTTTTATTTTTATTTTTGCAAACTTGTAAATTATACATATTTGTATATTTAATGTAATACACGGCTGTAGTAAAAAAAAAACTTGGATTAAATTTTATATTTTGGAAATGGATCTGTATTATTTTAGCAAAACTTGAGAGTTCTTGTAATTTACTCTAAATGTTTTAATCCTAACTTTTATTCTCATTTTCCTTTGCAGAACAAAAGGTTTGACCATCTCTCCCCTTAGAGAGTTGCTTATTTCATGAATGCTTTGGTAAGAATATGCTGATATACAGAGTCAGTGCCACTTTGAACTGATATAATTTCTCGGTAAGCAGGTCTAAATGGTGCGGCTATTGCTGGATTATCTGCTGGAGCAGTAGCTGTGTTTCTCTTATTGGCAACTTGTATGTATGTTGTATATTACCGTAGGAAGAAAGAGGAGGAAAAATTGCTTTCTGGGGATGCTCAAATTGGGAACGGTAAATAGATATCTACTTCACCTCTTTCTCCTTCCCATTATACTTTCAATAAAATATGAGTAAAATGTAATATGTTCCAAAGGCTTAAATGTTTTAACAACTCTTCTCTAACTAACTTCTCTAGCATTCTGAAGTAAAACTGAAATAACCTTATAACATGCTCAATTGTTGGTCTCATTTCCTTTATCTCTCTTGCTAACTATCTGAAAGGGAAAGGTTTTCAGTTTGATACTTTCTCTGTATAGTTCTTGTTGCCATATAGTTCATATTCCTTGTAAAAGCATGTCCAATTGACTGAGGGAGAAAACTGATTGATAATTCCATTCAATAAGGTCAAGTGCATCTTCTTACTGGCTGCCATAAAAGTGAAGTGGATAGTGCCCAACACCAAATGCTTTCATGCAAAGTTGAAAGTTTAATCTTTTATCTGTCACAGGGTGGACAGACTATCCAAAACCTTCTTCAAACAGTTGGAGCAGAAGTAAAATATTAATGTCTGAATTAGTGCTCTCTGAAATTTCTGACTGTTCATAGGTGGATGCCGATCATTCCAGAAAATCCGATTGCGTTGTTACTCTCTGAAATTTCTCAATTCATGTTTATTTGTTTGAGCTATAATAATTTAGTTCACTCAACTTATTTTCTGGCAGATGAGTGCCCTGAAACTCCACTTGGATTGGCTCAAAGTTGTTGGGCCAACTCATACTTCTTCAGCATTCACTCAAATTTTGAAAGTGTTCGCACTTGTAAGCTAAGTTGTTGGGGATTAGTTGTGGCACCTGATTGTCTTATCAAATTGAAAAACCCGAAACACAACACAGGAAAATTTTCCCGAATGATATACCATATTGTCATATCAAATTTATATTTAACTTTTGTTTATTAGAGCCTAGAGCATGTAACTTCTTATAAAATCTTTTAGAGCTAGATGTGCTCCCTTAGATATTAAACCCATAACTTTTGCTTCAAATCATTTGTTGTAATCAAAATGAGAAACTGAACCTCATATATGGTCCACAAGGTTAGTAAAAACTCGTTTGTTCTGATTATAAGTGCTTTCTGCCTTTGGTATGAAGAAACAAATGCATTAAGTGCATAAAAAATGATAATATAGTTGATTTAATATAGTAGTTCTGGATATAAAATTTTAGATTCCAATGGTCCTCCTGCTGCTACTACTGGCGGGATAGGTATTACTGTGGAGAAGTCAGTGGAGTTCTCATATGGCGAACTAGCTCGAGCGACAAGAAACTTCAGTATGGCAAATAAAATTGGTGAAGGTGGTTTTGGGGCTGTCTACTATGCAGAGCTGAGAGGCGAGGTTCGTAATTTCATGTGTTATTAAATTAAACTTAATTACATTCATGTTTACAAGAAAAGTTGTGTTTCATTCATATTCAGTTTGAGGACAGTTTAATCAATGACTTAATAGAGACATTTACTTACCAATATAGCTTGGTATAGTTGATAGATAGTTGGATCTTTTAAACATGATGTTCTGCGTTCGAATCAGATTTTGTGTATGGAAAATACTTTATTAAGAGATGCACAACCCATTTTAGTAATCTTTACATCTCAAAAAAATTAGTTTCTAATTATCAACTGAAAATACTGTTTAGACTCTACCAAAATAATAATAGAGACATGAACTTGTGATGGGCCCAACACTAAAGTAGGCTGAATATACAAGAGGAGGGAGCCCAAACCTTTGTAAAAAACAAAAAAAGAAAAAGAAAAAGGGAGCCCAAACCTGAACAAAACACTCAGCAGCAGGAATTGGGCCTGGGATGGCCTACAGCCCACTAATTCCAACAAGGGTGGTCGGAGTTAGTTTTCGAAGTTTGTGTGCCCTGAGGCAGACAACCAGTAAGTGGACGATATGGGAGAGCCTCTGACCTCTCTAGCGTCAAGGAAGTCCTTCTTTCCTTGCTTATTGTTACTGCTCTCCTATTTCCAGTGCTGTAACTAGGATTTGTTAGTCATTTTTGCCATCTTTTCCTCTTCCATACCTCATTGAAGCGGATTGTACTGACTAATCCTTGTACTGACTGATCCTTAGTTATCGGAATTATGACTACTATGTTCCATCAACATGTCAGTCAAGAATATTCCGTTCATCCATGCATTTTTCTTTTCCTGTTACTGTTGCTTAGAAATGATATCATTTTGATTAATTGTTTATATTTTAACCCAAAGTTTCAGATCTAAACCGTTAATTTTCACCTCATGCAGGGTAAAGGATAAGATAATATTATAATACTCTTAGGATGCATTTGAATTTGTTCGTTCTTTCTTATTGTCATTTTAGTTTTCCTCTATTGTCTGATTCAATAAACCTCTTAAAGGGATTTTCCTTTGCAGAAAGCTGCAGTTAAAAAGATGAAGTCACAAGATACGAAAGAGTTTCTTGCTGAATTGAAAGTGTTGACACATGTTCATCACCTGAACCTGGTATGATAACTTTTGATTAAAGTAAATGTATTTTTGAGTATATAAATAAATATAGCGCTTCTTTGGAAGCTAAATTACGTATGATTTTGATAGTATTGTTTACTTGTAAAAGCATTCTGGAAAGGAGACAAACAATTTTTTCTCTCAGCTTATTCAAAAGCTTCTCAACTCATACAAAATCTGTCTTGCTCTTTTTCATGGCTCTTCTTTCTTCATTCTCTCTCCTCCTCTCGTCTACTTATTTTGTTCTACTCTTGCAATAATTTGTATCAAAGGGAATCATTTCTGCACCATGCATTCGCTTCATAAAAATAGAAAGCACAACAGAGTTAGAAAGTTAATTAATTTAGGGAGTGGAGTCTTTACTAGATTTATATCTTCCATATATCGTGTCATGTGCTTGCAATTTTGTTAGAGAATTAACTCATAGTCCACTGTTCAAAATTTAAGATACCCTTGACAGAACCACATCACAGCTCACTGTTAATGCCAACTTTCGCGTAATCCCTCAATAGAAAGTTATTAAAAACATGAAAAAGTAACAGATTAAATCATAAGATTAGTATATAAAATTAATGAGAAGCTGCTGTTTTAGATTGGTGTTGCGATTTCAATTAAGTTCAATGAGAATATTGGTTGTAATATGCTTATGCACAACAGTTAATCGTATCTGCTTCTATGCTGTTTGATAGAAATCTGTCATGTTCTCCTTGTCATTAGTTGTGTCGATTTCACGTTCAGGATTTCAACCATCCATTTTATGGGTGGTTGACAATTACTGTTTACTCCATTTTATGTTAAATTAACCTGTTAAACACTGTGTAGGTACGCTTGATTGGATATTGCGTTAAGAGGCACTTTCTTTTCCTTGTATATGAATATATTGATAATGGAAACTTAAGCCAACACCTACGAGATTCAGGTGAGAAAAGCATTTTACCATTATCTATTTCAGTTATGCACTTTGACTTGATTATTATATTAAGTTATCTAGACACATTTCTTAAAAATCACATGTCTAAGAAATAAATCATATTATTTATGCTCCTCCGGTCCTTAAAATAAGTGTTAGTCAACTTTTTTGGATAAATTAATAAAACAAAAAAAAATAAATTAATTATAACTAATATAAGAGTTAGTTGACTAATTTGGGTAGATTAAGAAATATATAATGTAAATTTGTCTTAAAGGGTTGAATTTGATCATAATTGATTACTTTATTTGGTTTCTTTAATTTAGCTAAAATGACAACTAGCTCTTATATTAAGGATATAAGGAGTAGCTTGTAAATAGTATGGCTTGCAATAGATTTTATATTTTATATTAATGGTCAGGTCATTTTTGATAGGGAGAGAACCCCTGTCATGGTCAATGCGAGTACAAATTGCTCTGGATTCGGCCAGAGGTCTTGAATACATTCATGAGCATACGGTTCCTGTATATGTTCATCGTGACATAAAGCCAGCTAATATATTGATAGACAGAAACTTCTGTGCAAAGGTTGGATTTTTGTTCAATATCTGCAGACTCTATCTCTGTTTTTCTTTTTTGGGATGACTTCTAAGTCGTTGATTATTCATCTTTTCAGGTTGCAGATTTTGGGTTAACCAAGCTCATTGAAGTGGGAAATTCACCACATCTCTCTGAAAACATTGCAGGCACATTTGGTTATATTCCACCCCAGTACGGCAACTTCTACTTTTCCTTTTAAGGCTGTAACTAACTTAGAGGCATAAAAATCAGGGTTAATATAATTTTTAGTCATTTAAGTTTGTCATTATTTTAGTTTTAGTCCCTCAAGTTTCTTTCTGTCTAAAATATTGGTCCCTATGATTTAATAAAATCTTAGACTATTTTGCCCCTTGAAGCATTAAAACCTATAGTTTGAAACTTGAGGGACTAAAATTAAAATGAAGGTTTCTTGAGGGACCAAAAATTGTATAAAGTCAAGAATTGCAGTTTGTGTGGAAATATGGAGTTAGAACCTGAGGCCATCCAGTAGATTTAATACAAAATTATCATAAGCATCCCTCTTCTTCTCGTTTCAAATTGATTAATTGTTGCCACATTACAAACATGACTAAAAAGAGTACTCACATATATAGTCATAAAAAAATGAAGTTATCTTCAAAAATGCAAATGCACACTGTGGAGAGCCTATTTGTATCTTCTGTTAAGTCAAGTGTTTTAGGTGTTAGAAATTGGTTCTATCTGTTCTCTCTTTCACTGCTTTACTTATTTGATTAACTTAACAGAAAATGAATCTCAAGAAAGTTTCATCAGTGTGAAACTCCTTGCTTTCCTTGAAATGGTTTCTAGAGAGAAGTTTCTGATTAATTGATAGACTTTCTGTGTATACATTCAAGTGGAAAAATAAATAATTTCACTTTTGTTTGCATAGGAATGATGGTGGTGTTAAAACCGATGTCTATGCTTTCGGAGTTGTTCTCTATGAAATTATATCTGCTAAAGAAGCTGTGCATATTGACTATGAAGCTGGTTCTGAAGCAAAACCCCTTGTCTCTTTGGTGATTCTTGACTTGTCCATCATAAATGTTTTATTTACTTTGATTTTTAAATACAAACCTTGCGATTTTAATAGAATAATTTAAGGGTTTATATTTGCCTTGGTTGGTACAGTTTGAAGAAGCTCTTAAGCAGCCTAATCCTGAAGAACATCTTCTAAAGCTTGTTGATCCTAGGCTTGAAGGCGAATATTCATTCGATTCAGTTTACAAGGTAAGCGAATATATTGAACTGTTTAAATATTTGAGTTTGGAAAATATCTATGGGTCCTCTGTCAAGTTCTAGACACAAAAACATATTAACCAAGCTCATTTAACTTGATACCAAATATGTAAAATCTCAAAAAACAAGATAATTGTGTCCAAGGTTAAACGCAAATTTGCTTAAGAAGTTTAGCAATATTATTGCGGAAGTGTATTTTTTTTTTAAATTTAGGGGGTGTTTGGATACCATTCAAAATCAGGTTTTAGATAAAATAATTCAAACACCTCATGTTTTTTACAATCAATTTTTTAAGAAAACCAATAAACTATCAGAACATTAATTTTTTTTCACAATCAATTTTTTTATAAAAACTAATAAACTGTCCAAATATTATTTTTTTACTATAATTTTTTATAAAATTAATAAACTATCCAAACAATAAGTTTTTCTCACAATTATTTTTTCATAAAAACCAATCAACTATCAAAATAATTTTTATCCACAATATACTTTTTTTTTACCAAAACCATAGTTTTATTATAAGTTAGGGAGAACAACTTGTAACTATATTTGGATTAATTTTTGAAGAATAGATTTTTGAGGAGAGAATAGATTTTATAAAAAATCTATATTTTTATTGGTGTATTTGGATTAACTTTTGAAAAATATATTTTATAAAAAAATTGATTGTTAGAAGTGGTTCCTAAATTTTTTTAAAACTATAGTTTAATAGAAAAATATATTTTTGGAAAAAGTTAGTGTTTGTATAGTTTATTAGTTTTTGTGAAAAATTGATTGTGGGAAAAAATAATAGTTTATTAATTTTTATAAAAAATTGATTGTACGAATAAATTAATATTTTAATGGTTTATTAGTTTTTTAGAAAAGTTAATTGTAGAAAATATGAGGTGTTTAGATTATTTTATCTAAAATTATAGTTTGGATTAAAATATATTTTTTCATAAAAAATTATTTTACTCAAAATCTATTATACCTATAATTTATTCTACATAGTTTATTCTATCTAAAATATATTCTATTCATAACCTATTTTCTACATCTAATCCAAATATATCTTTAATATTATTTTAAAAATTTTAAAATGTAGCAATGTTTTTCTATGCGGTTAAAAAAGTAATATTAACTATTAAAAGAATAATATTAATTGTTGATATTTTTAACAATAAGGATAATATTGTTGCATTTTAAACACTTTGGGCTCTGGGACACCCTTGAATAAAAAGAACTGGCAACATTACTTTTGACAAACAAATGTCGGACAACTTTCCACCAAGCCCCTTTTCAAAAAAGTGAAGGAAAACAGGGAAGGTTGCGAGTTATTAATCCAATATAGTGGTGAAGATGTCATTCTCTATCTTTATTTGAAGGCGATCATCATACCCACATCATCTTACTATACGAAGTGAACTGACTCTATCACCAAAATTAAAAGAAGTGAAATTGACACTATTTAAAAATTTGCTGCAAATCACAATGCAGAAATTCTATATTATTTTTTTGTACAACATATAAATAGTGCTCCAAATGACATGATGTGATAACTACAACATTATCTGTTAAATATTATCTCAGCAGATCAAGTTAATTACATGGACTGTATTATATTATCAATAATTAAATTTTATAATAAATTTTTAATTAAAAAATTTAATTCAATAATTTTATTGAGCATTCTCTCTCATCTTTCTTTAACTTTTTTAGAGGATTTAATATTGTCTAATCCATTTTCCTTATCAGTACCTTCAATAATCTATTTTACACATATCTAAACTATCTCAAACAATTTTCTATTATTCTCTTTTTAACATATTATGACACCTTATCTTTATATATGTTAATTATAAATCTTATTTTTTTTCGTATGATCGCATATGCATAAAAAAAAATCCTTATCTTGGCAACACTTCAACTATATGCTATTGTTGTTTGATTATGAGATAACAGCTATTAGATCAAAATTGATAGATAATTGTTTTCGACTTGAGGGAATTCAAATCTGTTGATGAATGTAATCATTTGCAGATGGTCCAACTAGCCAAGGCTTGCTCAGAGGAAAAACCAGACCGACGGCCTAGTATGAGATCTGTTGTGGTGGCTCTAATGACACTCTCTTCTTCTATTGAATAGGATATTTCCTCCTTGTGTTAAAATCCAACACTCACAAATATGATGTCAGTGGAAGTAGAAAGTATACTTTAATAATTAAGTTGTTTATACAAAAATATTTAAATCAAGTGACATTCATGTTAATTTGGATCCCCCTAGATTTTAAATACATAGCAACAACAACAACAAAATATCATCCAATGAATTTTTTACAAATATTGTTATTCAAACAATATAATAGAAACTTCTTTCCAAAAAAAACAGGAAAATTAAAATTAAAATTTTCATTTTCATTTTGATCCCTTAATTTTTTTTTGAAGTGTATTTCTAATCCTCTAAGTTTTTTTTAAAGGAGAAAGCCAAAACAAAACTACAAGTCTACATAGCTAGGAATAAAATCAAAATTGGAGAAATTACTCTATCCACACATTATAGTACCTGATTTCAATAAATTTATCATAGCCCAAGTATTTTCATCCCATGTGTCTTCTTTTAAATCATATTATTCAAATAATAAATTTAATAAATTTTCACACCATATGTCAGCCTCCATGCAAGAATTTCTCTTTCATTGTATGGGTTTTTAATGAGGGATACATAATTCACATCTGGAGAAGTTTGATAATTCAAAAGCTTGTTGAAGGGAATAAGCAATAAAATTAGCCATGGTGTTGGAAAGCAATTTTTCATCATCCCGTCAAGAACGCAACAAGGAAACCGCTTTAGCGGGCTAAGTGATTCGTCTGAACTTTGTCTTTCGCTTCCAATCTTCAATTTTCCAACCTGTCAGTTGAAATTCTCGCAAGCCGCCCTCTCTCTCTCTCTCTCTATACACAGTCCTGATTAAATTGCGCGGGAAACTTCTGTTCATCAAATTGACTTGACTTCAATGACTAATTCGCAGAATCAAATATACAAATGCCCCATTACTTAACCCCAATTTCTGAGCTTCTTTTTCTCTGCTTTTTCAGCAATCTCTCCCATATAGAAATGGTACCCACACTCGGGTTTCCACTTCTCTTGCTATTGTTATTTTCACGTTGTTACAACTCAGAATCGAAGTGCAAGAAACGATGCGACTTGGCTTTAGCCTCCTACTATGTTTCAGACCAACTTGAAAATCTTACCTACCTTTCACAGATTATGCAATCCCCGATTCTTCAAAACCCTGAAGATATCCTCAGCTATAGCAATGGCACAATAACTAACAAAGATTTTATCCCAAGGAACATTCGAGTGAACGTTCCATTCCCTTGCGACTGCATCGATGGGGAAAATCTAGGTTACGTATTTAAGTACCCAATTCAGAAAGGGGACACCTATTTGAAGATTGCGAATCAGACCTATTCCAATTTGACTACTGATTCGTCGTTGCAGAGCTTGAATGGGTACTCGCCGAACAATATTCCTGATTATGTAAATCTCGATGTGGCGGTGAAGTGTTATTGTGGGAATAGCCATGTTTCGAAAGATTATGGGTTGTTCATCACTTACCCACTTAGAGCTGAGGATTCTTTGGATTCAATTGCGAACCAGACGAAGATTGATAAAGGGTTGCTGCAGAGTTATAATCCTGGCGTTGATTTCAACAAAGGGAGTGGGTTGGTGTATATACCCGGAAAAGGTACACTAATTTATGTCCTTTGTTCTTTCAAAGTCATATAATTTAATTCTAAACTATGATTGAATTCAATCATTATTATTTAAGACTAACTAATCTGTCTAGTGTCAACATATATAGATACTTCCCCTCCTTCATATATTACTCCCTCCAGTTACTTATTATAAGATATAAGGGGTATTCCATCTTCCCTTTTCTTAATATTTTTTTTAATTAATTATATGTCTTTTTCATCTCATTTTTTTTTATTTATTCTCTTTCATCTATTTTTCCTACCTATTTTTACAAAGGGTTTTTTTGAAAAAAAAAATATTTATTATACTTAATTAATTTTAAGTACCATTTTAAACAGTACGATTCAATTATTACTTCCTTTCCCCCTCAACTAGGTTTCGATCCTGTAGGTTATATAAATGAGTCTGAGTTTGGGGTTTTTTCTTTATAAAATTGAGCTCGGATGTTTACGATACACACATGAAATATTATTTCTCTCTGAATGTCTCTCATTCCCATCTCTAAATTCGGTTTTTCTTCTGCTATACGAGTTGATACTATAGAAACTAAAATCAAAATTCAATCAAACTATAAGAATCAATAATGATATTAAGTCTAACTAAAAATAAGAAAAATTGCAAACCATATAGTATCATGTTTTAGCATGACAATCTATACTACGTTATAGGATGAAGCCATTATGTTGCTAATTCTTCATCCTCATTAGAGGAACATTCTTAAAGTAGTAATAATTTTTCTTTCAAAATTAATTCTACTTTTGGCATTAGTGTTTGTGATTTCACTGCCAACTAATGTGAACCATGTAATAAAGATAAGAAAAGGATAATAACCATTTCTGATCATTTATAATCTAAAAATGTCACAAGGTAAGAAGAGCATTCAGATCTATGGTTAGCTAACAAGTATCATGCTTTCCTTCAATTCGTTTATGGGATGCTAAAAAAATTTCTAGACATGCTAACATAGTTTTTTACTTTCACTTTTCAGGCCAAAATGGTGTCGATGTGCCAATGCCCCCTAGGTAATTTCCTTACTTTCTGTATCATTTGTACATGAAATTGCATAGGTTTTTTCTTCTCAATTAAGATTTTTGATTAAATTAAATGAAGTCCCCTCTATTTCCAAAACATACATGTGCTTCTCTTGAAGCAAAGTTTCACCCCATGTTAGTCCAATTTTTGAATTTTTCACTCCAGCCAATTGATAACCTAACTGCACTTTTTTGTAGTCAAAATTCATGAAAACAAAATCTTCTCTTTTTTATTTTTATTTGTTCCTACTTGGATAAAATACATATTTTTATATTTAAGTTCATAGAGAGTGCTTTAGTATAAAAAATTAAATTGGATTGAATTGTATTTGGGTCAAGGGTCTTTTTTGCTATGGAAGTATTCATAAAGAAGCTATGGGCATCTAAAATGAGTAATGTTGCTCTAACCATTAAAAAATTAACATTAACTACTAAAAAACTAACATTGACCGTTAACTTTTTTTTAATTAATCAGGGCAACATTGCTACTTTTTTAACACTTTCTGAACTATAGTGAGCTAAAAGGAGAAGTTTCGGTAACCACAGCTCCTTTGTAAATACTTTCAAGGAAAATATGACCCTTAACTCATTGTATTTTCTGGGAGTAGATTTGTGATTTTAGCAAAATTCAGTAGTTCATGTAATTTACTCTAAATTTCTTAATCCTAATGTGTATGTTCTCTTTTTCCTTTGCAGCACAAAAGGTTTGGCCATCTCTCTGTTCGGAAAGTTGCTTATTTGATGAATCCGTTGGTAAGAGCATGATGAAATTATAAGGTCCGTCTTTTTTGATCTGATATAGTTTCTACATAAGCAGGTCTAAAAGGTGGGGCTATTGCTGGATTATCTGCTGGAGCAGTAGTTGGTTTTCTCTTATTGGCTGCTTGTATGAGTGTTGTATATTACCAAAAGAAGAAGGAGGAGGAGCAAAAGTTGCTTTCAGGCGATTTAGCAGTCTACTCTTCTCATCCTGGGAAAGGTACATAGATTTCTACTTCTCTTTCTCCTTTCCATTGTACTTCCTGCTAAAATATGAGTAAATATGTAGTATGTTCCAGCAAAGGCTTAAATGATTTAACAACTCTACCCTAACTTCTTCTAACATTCTGAAGTAAAACTGAAATTACCTTTGTCTCTCTTGCTAACTTTCTCAAAAGGAAAAAGTTTGCAGTGTGTGTGTGATGCTGTCTGTAGTTAATTTTCTTAAAACATCCCAAATCCTTGCTTCTGTATAGTTGATATTGCTTGTAAAATAATGGTTTCACGTCAGCTGAAAATCATCGACTGAGGTAGAAACCTGATTAGCAATTCTATTTAATCAGCTAAGGCGCATTGATGTAAAACACGATCACACACCTTGGATAGATGCAAAAAGATTTGATTTAGGGTGAATATGGACAGAAACAGAGGAAGGGAGATGGAGAACAGAACAGAAGCCTGAGATTACAAAGATCATCAAATCCTATTTATAGACTAATAAGAGAAATAACTTGCGACTATAATACAACAGCAAGGCTTAACTCACTAAATAGGGTCAGCTATATGAATCGCAAGATGCCATTGTACTTTATCAAAAATTAAATCCTTAAATAAGTTATTGACTAAGAAGTCCCGCTAAACAACCTTATTGAGCTACTTGTAACTATAATAATAATGAAAAGACAACTTGAAACTTGTAATATCCACTTGGAAAGGAATCAAAGAGCAACCACTTGCAAAATAAAATAATCCCACTTGCTCTAGCCACTTGCAAAATATAATAAAATAATACTACTTGCTCTATACACTTGCAAAAATACTTAATCACTGAGGAAAGTCAACTTACATAATAAAATCAAAGACTGAATCATTACTCTGAATATTTCTGGCTTAGTTAGAGCTTAGAGCATGTATAGCTCTTGATAAAATCACTTTACAGCAAGATATGTTCTCTTAGGTATTAAATCCATAACTTTTGTTTCAAAGTGTTTGTTGTAATGAAAATAAAAATTGAACCTCATTCGTCCACAAGGTTAGTAAAATCTTTTTTGTTGTTCTGATTGTAAAATGCTTCCTTCAGTGAAATGAATAGGAAATGACAATATATAATTGATGTTTGAATATAGTACTCCTCTAGTCCTTAATATAAATCCTAATTAGGGAATTGATCTTGATTTTAAATATAAGATCTATTTCTATATCAATTTTTTTCTAAATTACCCATATTAATACTCCTTCAACAATAATTAAGTAAAAATATGAGGGAGGGAGTTAATGAAGATGATTAGTGTATTTTAGGATAATCATACCATATAATTAACTTCTTTAATTTAATCAAATTAGTTAAATGTCTTATATTAAGGACCGGAGAAGTAATACTGGATACAAAATTTCAGATTCCAATGGTCCTCCTACTTCTGTTGATACCAACAATGGCATTACTGTGGACAAATCGGTGGAATTCTCATATGAAGAACTAGCTCAAGCCACAAATGACTTCTGTTTGGCAAATAAAATTGGTCAAGGTGGTTTTGGGGCCGTCTACTATGCAGAGCTGAGAGGGGAGGTTTGTAATCTTATGTACTATTGAATTAATATAATTGCATGCATTTTCCTATTGCTCTTGCTAAAAAATTCTATTATTACATTACAGATTTATGTTTTAACCCAAAATTTCAGATCTATACCATTCTTTTTCACTTTATGCAGCATTACACAGTATTTAAGGCAAATTCATAGTACTTAAGGGATGTATATGCTTCTGTTTATTCTTCTTTGTCGCCATTTTATTTTTCTTATTCTATATTTAAATGAATCTCATAAAGGGGTTTTCCTTTGCAGAAAGCTGCAATAAAAATGATGGAGTCGCAAAAGTCAAAACAGTTTCTTGCTGAATTGAAAGTGTTAACACGTGTTCATCACCTAAACCTGGTATGATGACTTTTGAACAAAAGTATATAGTGTTAGTTTTCTTGTGCATATAAGTAAAATATATTGTTTCTGTAAAAAGCTAAGTTATGCAGGATTTTAATAGTCTTCCGGCTTCCCTTGAATGATATGGTTGATGGTAAGAATTTTTTACATTAGTCTAGGCATTGGCATGAAGACACCAATTTCATTATTTTGAAATCAGAATATTCGTGATGATATATACGTTAACCCTTAGAATTGGAAGGTTGTCATTTGGGGATTGCTCGTTATTAATTTTCTTTTATCTCATTAAGGTGAATGATGTAATTCTCACGCTCCTAAGTTTTATTTTAAAACATGAAAGCATCACATCCAATTCTCCAAGCCTAAGCTATTTTTCCTTCTGTATTACTCTTTTCTGTGGAATTCCTGATATCATTGTTAATTAATTGTAAGTTCACTGCAAATAATCATTCTCACTTCCTTAGGGAGATTATTGTAGACACACTTCACTTCGGATCTAGGCCTATTAGAAGTTGTGTCATTTACTTATAAAAGCATTCATGACAGAGTATAAACAACTTCTTCTCACTCAGCTCATTCAAAAGTTTCTCAACTCATCCAACATTTTCAACTATTAATTTGTTGGGAATCCAATCTACTTTGCTCTTTTTCTTGATTCTTCTTTCTCTTTGGGGGTGTTTGTTTTAACGTGGAGAAATGATTTTGTGCTGTTCAAAGTAAATGTGAGGATAATTTTGTCTCGTAACACATAAAAGTGATTCTGAGATATATCAGAAACTATGGTTTCAGTAAAACAAAAAAAACAAGCATTTTTTTAGCCTATACAAACACACTTTGTCTATCTCCTCCTTCCCTCTTCTTATTTTCTCTACATTTGTATTACTTCATATCAAAGAGAATCATCTCTGCCCCATGATCCCCTGGAACTGGAAGAAAGTTTCATAAATGAAAAAAAATGCGAAAAATGTTTGCTTTGGTTAGGACATGAAGTTAATAGCTTATAGATCATGTGAACAGTATAAAATTATCGAGAAGTTCTTCTTGATGGTGTTGTGACTTCAATTAAGTTCTATGAGAATATTCGTTTTAATATGCTTATGCACAAAAGGTAATATTGAACCTATCTGCCTTGTGAGAAATTTGTTATGTTCTACCTTGCCATTCCTTGTATTAGTGTTTTTATTTCTGCACGCACGTTCATGATTTGAGTCCCACATTTTAGGTGGTTTCCAATTGTTGTTTAAATCATATTATACTCTGTTTTAAGTTCAATCTACTTGTTAAAATTCATGTAGGTACGCTTGATTGGATATTGTGTTAAGAAGGATTCTCTTTTCCTTGTATATGAATACATCGACAATGGAAACTTAAGCCAACACCTGCAAGATTCAGGTGAGAAAAGTATTTCACCATTTTCTAGGATAGTACATCAATCTAATTATTATACTCTCTCCATTTCAAATATAAGTTTTTTTTAACCTAACCCACACCACCCCCAAGAGAAACAATTAGGCAGTTAAGGTTTCTTGTTCCAACTTTGCCATTCTTCAATACTAATTTCTAATGGGAGGTAAGTAATTTTGACATATTCATAGGGGCATTTGAGGTAAAGAGACATCAATTGCATTTAGAATTGTGTAAAATGCCTTACATATTCAAATATAGAGCTTTACAAAAAATGCCTTATACATGAAATGGAAATAATACTCTCTCCAGTTCTTTTAATAAGATCATTTTAACTGAATTACACAGTTTAAGAAATCAGTTAAAATTAGTTCAAAGTAATAAATATATAAGAAATGAAATCTTTTCCAATTATGCCCTTATTTATAGGGGCAAGTAAGAGAGATAAATAGTGGCGAGAAAAATGCCGAAAGATAATGTATGGGAAAAGAATGGTGAAAGCAAATAGAATTAATTAGGGGTAAAATTGATACAAATGCATTTAATGTTTATACAGACCCAAACTAGATAATATGAAAAGGACCAAACCAATTCAAAAATTTGGATCTTATAGGAGTATTAATTTAACTACGCTCATTCATTTCTATGTGCATTGAAAAGAGTCTAGCAAATGAGTTAATATTATTTATGGCTAGTAAATAGTACAGCATGCAATAGATTTCATATTTTATATGATGATCAAGTTACTTTTGATAGGGAGAGAAACATTGCCATGGTCTACACGGTTGCAAATTGCTCTAGATTCAGCTAGAGGTCTTGAATACATTCATGAACATACACGGCCTGTATATATTCATCGTGACATAAAGTCGGCTAACATATTGATAGATCGAAACTTCTGTGCAAAGGTTGAATTTTTGTTCAATATCTACAGAGCCTATCTATATACTCCATCCGGTCTTTAATATAATAGTTAGTTAACTAATTTGGATATATTAAGGAAACTAAATAAATCAGTTAATTATAGCTAATATAAAAGCTAATTGACTAATTTGGATAGATTAAGGGTATATAATAGGAATTTATCTTGAGGGTTTGAATTTAATTATAATTAACTGATTTATTTGACTTTCTTAATCTACCTAAATTAGTTAACTAGTTTTTATATTAAGGATTGTAAGGAGTATATTTTCTTCATGACATTTATGTCCTTTACTAAACATCTTTGCAGGTTGCAGATTTTGGGTTGACCAAGCTCACTGAAGTGGGAAGTTCATCAATTCCCACTGGCAATATTGCAGGCACATTTGGCTATATGCCACCCGAGTACGGCCACTTCTACTTTTCTTTCTAGGTGGCAACTAACGTAGGCATATAAATTAAGATTTGTAGTTTGTGTGTAAATATGGAGCTGAGGATTTCTTAAGAACTAGTGAAGTCCTCTAACTAAAACTCAGAACAATATCAATTGCTACTGGGGAACTTAAGTTTATATAATACACTGTTTCAGGTTCAAGGTCCTCCCAAGGGACCTAAAATACAGAAATGTAGCAACTAAAACACAAAATGATGGGATACAACTGCGTAGAAACTGTTTGCATCTAGTGTTTATAGATGTTTTATGAGCGTTAGAGATTGCTTTCTCTGATCTCTTTTTCATTGTTTTACGTTTTTGAGTAATTTAATTGGATATGAATATCATGAAATTTTGTGTTGGTGTGAAACTATTGTGTTCCTTGAAATAGTTTTTAGGGTGATATTTTCAGATTAGTGGATTAGTGGATTACTATGCATTTAAGAAGAAAATGAGTTCACTTTTGTGTGCATAGATTTGATGATACAATTCTCCAATCTGCAGATATGCATATGGTAGTGTTTCACCAAAAATCGACGTCTATGCATTTGGAGTTGTTCTTTATGAACTTATATCTGCTAAAGAAGCTGTGTTGAGGGTTGGTGAAGCAGGTTCTGCAACAACAAAAGGCCTTGTCTCTTTGGTAATAGTTGACTTCCCCATTAGAAAAAAAATGTTCTATTTCTATGATTTTTAAATATCAACCTGGTGATTTTACTCAAATAAGGGTTATATTTTCCTTGGCTGATAAAGTTTGAAGAAGCTCTTGAGAAGCCTAATCCTAAAGAACATCTTCAAAAGCTTGTTGATCCTGGGCTCGGTGACCAATACCCGATTGATTCAGTTTACAAGGTGAGCAAATAACTTGAACTGCATAAACATGTTTGTTGTCAAGTTCTTAGCACTAAAAAATCTGTACCTCCCAACGTTTTTAGTCAAAGAACTTTACAGCAAAAATTTCAAAACCCTAGGTAAGTATGTTAATGAATGACATGAGTATAGTGCAGTCAGCAAGTTTTAAATCCAATACCAATAGTATGAAGATCTCATCTATCTATTATGATTTGAGGCTTATCATCCCACCTTGTCATCCACTATGCACTAATAAAAAACTTGCAACAAAATGACATAATGTGATGATAACCATCAAATCAAAATGGAAGGTTCATTAAATTGGCTGAGACATGGTTTATGGATTAGTGGTTGAATTGTTATTGAACCAAAATCAATTAATTAATCATGATTTAAATAATATAATCTACTTAAAATATACAAAAATATTCATATACGACACTGAAAAGAATAATATTTAAATAAAAAGACATTAATCAATAAGTTAATAGAATATTAATATATAAATCATATATAATATAACAAAACAAAGACTAAACCACAAAGTTAACAGACTGCTATTGTTTTTAACTTTAAATGCGTCATTTTAAGCTCAGTAATAAGAAAAAATTATAAAATTAAACATGATCAATCCCATTCAAAATTCTGGAATGGATCAGCTGAAGAACTAGTTCACTTATTCACTAGTCTTTATGGCCGGCTTAGGCTAGGTTTTAACTTTTAACTAATGCCATGTTTCTAGAGCTTATCCAGCATCACGCCTTTTGCTTTTGACTACCTGGAATAGGATTCAGATTGTTTGTGATTCCTTTGATAAATCTAACCACTTGCAACATCTATTTATGCGACTTACAGATGGCACAAGTAGCCAAAATGTGCACAGAGGGAGACCCAGAGCGACGTCCAAGTATGAGATCTGTCGCAGTGTCTCTAATGACACTTTCTTCTACTTCTGTGGAATGGGAAATTGCTTCTTTGCATGAAAATCGAACATTCGTAAATATGATGCCTGCAAGTTAGAAAATGTATGCCAATATTTAAATATATTGATTGACACATACACAAGTTATTGTGGATATATCCCTTTATTTTAATTCCAAAATAACAATATATTCTATGACATTACATTGGATTCTTATTTTTTCCTTCTCCCCCTAGTGCAGTGTATGGGAAGGCAATAATTTTAGTATATTATTTTGTTTACGAACTTCAAATCTGTTGAAATGGCTTAAATTGTGTGACGGGTAATAAAATTTGCTGATATACATGTACATATACATATGCACACGTGCATCTATCTATCTATCTATATATATTTTAGTATGGGGAACATTAATATTTATTTATGCATATATATTCTAGAATTTGGTTTAGGTTGGCTGGTCCATAGAAAATAAATTGGAGTTTGGTTGACTTTTGTAAGATAAAAAAAATGAGATAACTAATTTATAGAGATTAATAAAATTAGTTAAATTAATTTCAGTTAAAAAAATGTGTTAACTTTCTTAAAGAACACATTTAATTATTTGTATTAGATATGCTTTCTTGGTGAAAAATCTACTTAATATATATAATCAATATGAAGAATTTAAAAAATTATAAATTTAAAAAATAAAGTGCAAAATATCACATTCAACATGAAAAGAAATTTTTTCATTAACCTTTATATTTACGATAAGAGAGGGGCTACAACTTTTTTATATATAAGAATTTCTCATTCAGACTCACGTCAAGACCCTATTTGAGACCATTGCCATTGCTATCCATGTAGTAATTTTATAAAATGAAGGATATTGAAAAAGTGAAAGAAGAAAAAAAAATCTTAAAATGATAATAATTATGTGTATTTATGTTCAAAAGTCAAACACAAGACTCTCAAGTTAAAAATACTTAATATTATATATAATGAAGTTATATCTCAAAATTATTTTAAAGACAAACATTTTTATCTTGAAAATCCTACTTATACTTTTCTACGGAAATTTTTTATCTGAAATTAATTTACTCTAAGGAACACAAAATTTCACTATTATGTTCATATTGAGAGTATTATGCTTTATCCACAGATATGCTCAGTATGATGATGTCTACGCTTTTGGAGTTGTTCTTTTTGAACTTATTTCTGCCAAGGAAGCAATTGTAAGACAACTCAATCCGATGCTGACTCAAAAGGCCTTGTAACAATGGTCATTACTGAATCTTGATCTCTTAGATCTTTTCACTATTATTATTATTCTAACATTATTATTAGTTTCATATAAACTAGCATTATGGTTTTTACAGTAATCTAAACTTAAGGTTGCATACATTGTCGGTAGTAGTCATTATTTATGTTTCATGCAATGCAGTTTCATGGAATACTTAATCAGCCTGATCCTTCAGAAGATCTTCGCAAATTGGTCGACCCAAGGCTGGGGGATGACTAGCCTACTGACTCAGTTTTGAAAGTATGTGCATCTGGGATTATAATTCTCTTAGTTTTACTGGGATTTGGATCTTCTCTCGTCCCTTTTCTCCTTTCCTTCTCTTCATCCCATCTCTACATTTGGATTAAAATTGAATGGTTGATATTTAATAGCTTATAAAACTATATTATAATATTATATAAAAAATAAAATAAACTATAAAAATTTGATCTGGACCGTTCATAACTGTAGACTACTATAAAAAAAATAACGGTTTTTATAAAATATTACATGTCAACCGTTTTTTTTCAATTCAAGGGTAAGGATGGGGATGATGAGAGGATCTAAATTCGTTTTTACTGAAACTCATTTGATAAACTTTGGAGGGATAAACACACATGTGAGGCCCGCTATTCAATTGGTGGTGGATCATACTTATTTATGAAACTTTGGTTGCAAATCATTTTTGCCAATCTCTTTGTAAAATTTACCATTTAAATGTCTCTTAGAACTTTGAAAGAATCAAATCCATACATTTCCAGACTATGAGAATGTTTGTGTTTCTGATTTTAAACTATTCAATATATGGCTTTTTTGTCTTTGCAGATGGCTCAACTTGCAAAAGCATGCACAAAACAGAATCCCCAACTGCATCCAACAACTATCAGATCTATTGCAGTTACTCTCATGACACTTTGTTCTTCCACTGCTGATGATTGGGATGTTGCTGCCTTCTATAATAATCCAAATCTCATGAATCTCATGTCAGGAAGATAAAAATGTGGATGCAAATATTTTAATATTGCCTTCAATACTTTCTGAGAAATTATTGAAGCCCAAGATATCTGTAAATGGAGTTTTGGTACTGATCATGTAGGTTTCATTTTACTTGGTGTGAAGATATTAGAGAATTTACTCATGAATGTGTAGATGTGGTAATGTGTACTATAATCATAGGGATTGGGTATTATTCTGTCATTATGAGCCATCAAAACCTCGGCTCCTCTATCCTGTGTGTGTATATATATATCCCCTTTCTTAAAATGAATAATAGAAGAAATTCGGACCATGTTTGTCTATAATGCACAATGAGACAAAGGATTATGTTTGGATTTGGATCACCTCAATTATTCAAGAGAGCAAAAATATGTGAATAAAGTGGGACCCACACTGAGAAGTGCACTCTACCTCTGTCTCTATTTTTTATCCGCTTGAACAATTAAGCAATTGAGGGGGTCTAAATCCAATGATGTTTGACATGGATTTGTTTTACATTTACTTATATTCTGTAAATTATTCATGATTTCATGTGTAGTTAGTTTCCTTTCTCTGAGGTTATTTATTGTGGTTTTGAACTTTTGATGATAAATTAGTTTATGTATTCTCTGTCATTTTATAGAAAGTTAAATTCATTTGTTTTTACTAGAAACTAGGCGATTTTTCATGAACACAACTATGTATTAGCTGTGCTAAGCTTTACTGGTAAAAGTTAAATTAATTAATTGTTTGAATGAATGATTGGTGAAGGAAGCTACCTAATCTCGAACCCGCACCATTATGGAATGTTCATAAAGACCATTCCACAAAACCACTGGCGAAATCGGTAGTTAAATTAATCAAAACATAGTAAAATGATACATAAAATTGGGCTACCTAGTAGAGATCATGAACATGAGTGCAACAGGGGAGGCCTAATACAGAGTAAAGAGAGCATACAAAATAAAAACCGAAACATAGACACAATGGATGTTGGGGTTAATACCTCTGGTGGATCAAGGTTTGGATCCCTAATGGGAGAAGTGTTTGGACGAAAATCAGCCAGAGGAACTCGAACCAAAGCACGAGTTGCGACTCACACCAGTTGTGGTTCCACCCTGCATGGCGGGTCGGAACGTTCCCTATGGTGACCACCGCACCCATAAATTGGACCCTCAGAGAATAAGCCGTGCAAATGAAGCTAAGGGCTGAAACCAGTCAAAGGGTTATGTCTTCTGCTCTGTCCTTCACGAGCATCAAGATTAAGCAACTTGGTGTAGAGCTGCAGAAACCATCGCTTCTTACTTATAACCACTTTACAAGAGAGGAAACAGAGTTGTTCATTGAGGGATTAGTTACTCTGTTTTATTATAACTCAATGGTGTATATATTTGCTTCCTTAATTGTGTGCTTTATACTTTCTAGTTGGATGAGCTCCGATCATGGATTAATTTGGGTTTCTTCATTGAATTATACAAAATTCAATACAAATTTAGGAGGATATATATGTAAGGGGAATCATTATGTTATCCTAAATATAGGAAATTTAATTATCTAAAAGTCTTAATAATAATTTAATAGTTAATAATAACAAATTTTAATATAGAATTTAATAAGTTTATACACATTTTAGTCATTACATTTTGTTTTTGAACTTCTTAGTAATTCCCTAGGATATACTCCCCGTCAACAAAATATCTTTGAATTAGATATTTGAACTTAATGAAGCTAATTAATTAGTTGATCATCTAAGACACTAGGGATTATCTAATAATAAGTACGCCAACTTTGACATAATTAAAGGCATAGTAGTCCTAGGTAGTTTTTTATTCCTAAAGTCTCTAATAAGAACAACCAACTTCAGCATAGGTTTTTTATTCTCGTTTCTTTTGCTTTAATTGTTTGAGTTCCTCAATTTAAGTGACTATTGTCTCGTTTCAGCATAGGTGCTTGGTTGGGTTTTGTAATTGGAGAACTCAAAACCTTTTACTAAAAAACTGATTAGTCATTAAATCAAATGAGACCATAGTCTAAAGCTCAATCATTCGATCATGGTTAAACCTAGGTCAACCTATTTATGATTAAAATAATATATTTTAATTCAAATATACAATAATATTTATATATAGTTCTCAAAAGAACAATATTTAAATAAAAATACATTAACTCACAAGTAAAGCAAATAGAAGATTCATATATATAAATAATACATAATTTAACAAAACAAAATTAATTACAGATGACTGACTATTATTTTTTTGTTTCTCTCGACAATATCATTTCTTTTCGGTATGAGAAAAGAGAAAAAAATAAAATTAAACCCAGTCGGCTAATTTAAAATTTTTAACCAAATTGATTAAGAAGTAATTCGCTAATTTATTTATTCATATGATTACCTAACTCACCAACCCTACAAATAGGGTTTGAATACTAGATAGAGCTAAAGAATGTCGCAACAAAGCATCGGTATCGACTTATGGCGTTGAATTTATTTTCTATTTTTTTTATAAGAAAAGGTCTATTAAATTTGTTAAACTCAATCAGTGCACTTGAGTTTTCTTGAGTTGATTGGGTGTAATTAATTTGAGTCTTACCCCCTTTGATATGCATAGCGTAGGATTTGTATCATTAAAAGAAATCACTAACCTCATAGAAAAGCTTAAAACTGAAAAACGTGTTTATTTATTGATTTATCTACTAAACATAGCAACAATAATGATTTAACAAGTGTAGGCAAGATTAGATTAATTGTTAATACATGATGTGCAGTAGTTATTAATATAATTAGTTTAATTATTAATATAATAAATGTACAATGTATGTTGAGATTAATAGTTAATATATACTAGGACTATTATTAATATAATTAATTTAATTGTCAATAATACACTTGTGATATTATAATGTATTATAACGTTGTTATAATGTAGTAATATTTTAATATAAAGAAAGTTGACATTTCTAGCACCTTCACTTTTTAATGGTGATATTTTAACTAAGAATACACTATCAATTGTCAATTCTTGCTGCTAATAATGTTATATCAAGATTTGTTTGAACTTTGACAAATCTAATATTCATTTATGTTTTGCTATTTATTTTAATTTTTAGTTAACAGACTTATGATTTCACATACTTGTTAAACTATGATGAGTTAAAGTGATATAACGGTTGCCAATCCATTTCCAATAATTATATATTATTTTTTAGAGAAAATTAATGGAAAGTTTCTATTTAAAAATTTTATTAGTGAAAAGGATATTTATCAATAGGAGTATAAAATACAATCTTTTTAATAAGCATGTTCCCCTTATAAGATATAGCTTAGAAATATCATATATTTTTTTCACTTATTCTCTCTCATATCTTTCCTACCTATCTTTTTCATAAATGAGGGTTTTAGAAATTTTTTTAATAATTTTTAGTCTCAAATTAATTTTAACTATTTTTTAAACAATTTTATTCGATTATTTAATTTGTATCTTAACAAAAGGAAGGGAGTAATAAATTAGAGTTTTTTTAAGGCTCCATTCTTGTCATTGTCTTTTAAGGGAACTGACAGTGGAATTTATAAACTTCGAATCTTTAGATATTATTTAAAAAAGAAAAAGAAAAATCGGTGAGCTTGTGTATAGTAGAAGTTAGAACTATCAAAAGAATGGAGAAAAAATTAAGGAAGAAGGTGAATGGTTGGACATTGTCCGACAAGTTGTCCTTTGGGACACCGGACGCATATAATCTAATCACAGTAATTAAACTTTAATTAATCTTAATTAGTTTATCAATGAATAAATAAATAAATCTGCAAAGAATCAATCAATAAGATTCGCTACGTCATGTCGTTCTCATTTTCCTAGCTTTAACTATTCATATACATGAGCGTCTCCTCAACATAACAAAATAATACTAATACACGCACAGAATATAAATCAAGTCAACTCTTCACAATCAACCTCGAATCCCATCGTATATTCAACCTAATCTTTTTAAATACTTATTAATGGCTGTCATTATATAAGGATGCAACTATATACTCCAAATACTCTCTCTATTACTATAATTATTATACATATTCTTATTTAATTTTAAATCTTCAATTTTGGTCATTATTGTCAAACTCACCAATTGATTCGTAAAGTTTACTATTTTTAATTTATAAAATTATATCAACTTATTTTTAAACTCATGTGAACTATAAATTCAGTTGAACTTATAAATTGTCTCATTGAATCTACCATTTTTATGTTTCCAGTATATAAAATTGTGTTAATTCTCTCTTAAATTTGTGTTATTTTTTTATTTGATTATATTTAATGACTTTGTATATAAACTTCATAGAAATTTTTATATTGAGTAGATAAGCTATTAATATTATTAAATTTAATTTTAATAATTTGGATTTAAAATATATTTAAAGCAAATTATTGTCATCTTTTATTTTAATTATTTAATAATATATTTTTAATAACATTTTATTGATAGATGCAAACTCTTATAAGTTTACAATACAAGTTAGGGGTATCCATTTATGTCCTGTCCTGGGAGTTTTGACTCGGTCCCGGTGAGACACGTCCCGAGAAGTACCATGACGAAAAACCATCAGGACGGAACGGGTCTCGGCCTGATCCTCAGGACTCCCGTCCCATCCCGAATCTATTTTTTTATAAAAATATATTATATTCTCTTATCTTTCTCACTTTATCCACTCGTCTCAGGCTCTCCGTCTCTCTTCTCTTACGCTTTATTTGCTCACGGTCACAGGTATCGCCACTCGCCACTCTCATACAGATATTTGTACTTACAAATATTCTTATACAGATATTTTTATTCTTCCTTACTATTATTTTTTTATTTTATCTAAGTAAATTATCATTTTATATTATGGAGGAATATTGATATTTAAAGGAAGTTGTCGTGGTATTTTATATATAATGATTTATTGAAATAATTTTATTACAATATTTTTGTAAGAAAATAGGATTAGGAATTACTGTCCCGTCCCGAACCCGTGTCGGTCCCGACGGGACTAGGACAAATTTAAGATGGGACGGGACACGGAACGCATTTTGCATCCCGTGTACTATATCAGGATGGGACACAGGACAGGGTTGTTCCGATCCTAACCAGTCCTGTGAGCACTTGTATTATACAAGTTCACAATCCATATTTGTGTCATGATTTTATTTTTTTTAAATATTAGTATCTTTATATTTGAGACAATTCTGTTCGCGATATTATTGAATATGGGTGTTCATGGGCTAGGACAAATCTGTCCTATTTCAATGAATAGGGACAAGGACAAATTTTTTGTCTCGTGTCTTGTATAGTTCCGAGGACATCCTGATCTTGATTCAATTTTTTTAAAAAGAAATTGACTCTGAATTAAAAAAATAAGGAACAAAATGAAATAAATTGGTTATAAATTCATATATTTTTCAACCATTTTTTGGCATTATATTAAGAAATGGGTCATATTATATATATTTAAAATACTAATATTAAAAAATATATATTAATATATATATAAATAAATAAATAAAAAAATATATAAATATATTTGAGATGAGACACCCTATATCCTGTCTTGGTATACTTTTTGTCTTGTCTACAAATTTTTGAGATAGGATGACTAGGTATAAGACACACTTGAATACCTCTACTATTGAGTCCTAAATATAAATACTTCTTATAGAAAGTATTTAAATTTTAATTTACTATATTGTGAGAAACTAGTTTTTTCTATTAGATTCAACCTTATTAGTTATTTGAATAGGACTCTTATTATTTGATAAAATCTAATTCAAAATTTAAATAAATTATAAACACATACGGATTAATTTTTCTTTGTTTATAAACAATATGGTTGGGAAGATGTGAAGTGAGAAGATGGTGGGACAATGGCCGACAACCTGGCCTTTGGGGAACACAAACAAACAAAACCGAACATCCATGATCAACAAGATTCCCCACGTCATTATATTCCTATTCATCTTCACGCTTCAATCATGCATTACCAAACAAAATAAATAACAAACAATAGAAATAAAAAAAAAACTTAGTCAATTTATAATAGTAACTGGTATCCACCACCTCCCTCCAATGAAAGAACAATCTCTTGGCAATTGAATTGACAGGGAATGTTCATGTCCAATATTCCTTCACATAACAAGACAAGACCAAAAACTTCTTCGTTCTCCATTATTCTTCTCATCAACGTTTAGGGTTTTCATCAAAACATCAGAAACACAACAAAAAAAAAACCCAGCTTTTCTGATTGAGTTTCAATTCATAGAGCTTTCTGATTTCTTCTCTCTCTGATCCAATGAAACCCAAAAGCTATAATGCTTTAGTACTACTAGAGTTCTTCTTCCTTGTGTCGTTAGAAACAACTTTTCTCACCAACAACGTAGTAGAATCCAAGTGTCTTCAAGGATGTCCTTTAGCTTTAGTATCCTACTACCCTCAAAATACTTCTATAGGTATTATAATTCAGCTTCTGAGATCAGATCTTGCGCCAGATATTGCAGATATTTCCAGCTACAACAAAGGAAAAATATACAATGGTATCTACATTCAATCCTTCACGAGAATCAACGTTCCTTTCCCTTGTGAATGCATCAATAACGGAGATTTTCTAGGTCATTTGTTCGAGTACACAATAATAGAAGGAGACACTTATGACTTCATTGCTACAAGCCAATATGCTTCGTTGACCACAGTGGATTTACTGAGAAGATTCAATAACTATAGTGATCCAAATAAGCTTCCTTCCAAAGGGAAACTTAAAGTCCCAGTAAACTGTTCTTGTGGGGAAAGACAGATTTCTAAGAATTATGGGTTGTTTATTACTTATCCACTTAGGGTTCAAGATAGCTTGGAATCTATTGTGAACCAGACCGGGATCGATGCAACGGTGCTTCAGAATTACAATCCTGGTGTGAATTTCAGCCAGCAGAGTGGAGTGGTTTTTATTCCTGGAAGAGGTATGATGATCTGATTTTTATTATTTTTAAATTTTTGGGTTTGTGAAATTTGATTATTAGACATTTGTCCATATACATATATATGATGACGAAATCATACATAGATGACGATATCAACAATAAGCCTAGTTAGTCATCGGTCTATTTACACCGTCTATATCTACACTAATTAGAAACATAGTGTTAAAATAGCCTTTTTAATCAGTCCTGTACTAAAAAGGCATCTATGCACTAGTGATATTTCATTTTTGGAAGTTTTGCTTGGTGTTTTACTGTCATAAATCAGTAAAATGGAAAAACTCTTGAATAAATTTTCCACTTCAGCTTTGAACTTTAAGTTATTAACTGAAATTGTGAGTAATTTTGTTGTAATATTATTGGACGAGAAGTTTTGACAGAAGGACATGCACAAAAGTGTACCTTTTTCCTGAAAAATAAGATTATTTATCGCGTTTTCTTGATTCAATTTTGTTCATTGATTTTTATAGTCCAGTTCTGTCGATAAGATCTATCTCCATTATTATTATTTTTTTCTTTTGGTGATAGAAATTTCAAAAGTTGACAGAACCAGGTTAAATAGGGGTAGAACCGACGACTTTCTGCTTAGGAAACAGACACCCTATCCCCTGAGATACAGGCGCCAGACATCTATCTTTATTCTGTCTCCGTTTTTCTTCCGCAAATCTCCATTTGACCAAGTTAGAAGGCCAAATTAAAATAGTTTTCCTAAAATTATTTTTTATATTTATCCAGACTTAAACTCAATATTTAGTATTTAAAAGAACCAATGTAGGTGCCTAAATTCATTAGATCTGGATCATCCAAATTTGATATAGACGATCTATAATTGATTTTTTTCTTATCATTATTTTTAGAAAAAAATATTTTAATAGGTATACAATCTAAAATAAAGATATAACCTCTTAACTATCATATTTTCAGAAAAAATGATTTTTATTTAAAAAAACACCATTTGAAAAAAAAAACTCAAATATAGACCTTCTATGTTATATATGGACGATCCAGATCTTGATGATTTTATGTTGTTCATCAAAACGATGAGCACCCAACAGAGTCTATACTTAAGCGGTCAAAGTTCATCCTATTCGGACCAATGTCTTTTGATATCTTGATCCATCTCTCTTGTTTGTGCAACAACACAACGATAATCAAAACCGATTATATAATAGATCTTCACGGCAAGATTGGGTTGAAAAATAAACTCACAATATCGTATTTATTTAATATATATATGTGTGTGTCTATGAGGTTCTTAATTATTGTTATTATCATTTTTAATGAAATCACTCACTTGTTGATTTTCTTACATATTCCAGATCAGAATGGAAAGTTCGTGCCCCTGGACCCTAGGTATATCTTCTTTTGCCCTACCTTGCATTTAATTAAAAACACATATCATCATACTCCTTCGGTTTGAAATATAAATTTTAAATAACTAAATTAAGCAACTTGAAAAGTTTGTTAAAATTTCTGAAAACCAATAAATTAAATATGTAAGAAATACAACTTATTTTCCTAAGAGGCCCTTATTTATGGAGAGGGTGAGTAGGAGAGAGAGTGAATGAAAAAAAAAGACTATGATAAAAAGTGATAAAATAGACATATAATTAATTAGATATAAAAATAGAAAAAAATTATTAAATAATTAGAAAAATCTAAATTGAAGCTTATAAAAAAACTACACCCTATCACAAATTTAAAACTTATATTTTGAATATACATATACATATATTGCTTCTCTTGTTTATTCTAGAATATTGTGTTGATTTTCTAATTCGGTTTGGTCTCCGTTTTTGCAGGCCAAGAGGTTTGGCTTCTAAATCCAAAAAAAAAAAAAAACTTCTCATATGATATAATTTTCTCGAGTTTGGTTTTCCCACAAAGAAAGTAAGTACTTGTTTGAGATGTTGAAGGTTGTATTTAATTATATAAATATTTGCTTTGTATAACATGAGCAGGTCTAAGTGGGGTTGCTATTGCTGGAATTTGTGTTGGAGGAATATTCGTGTCTCTATTATTATCATCTTATGCATTTGTTAGACATTTGCGAAGAAAGACTGACAAAGTGGCTTTGCTCACAGAAAATTCTGCAGACCTTTCCAATCAAGACGGTACCTTTCACAACGCCTATAATTTTCTCTGTTTAGCCTTAAACTCTCTCAAGATCCATGCCCTATATAGCTACTCTCCTATTATAACTTAATGTTGGTTTCCTATTTTAATACTAATATATATAGCTATATAATTATTCTATAAATATAAAACTCTATTAAATTCCTATAAATCTTAAATTTAAGTATTATAAGAAATATATATATATATTAAGCTTTAGAAAAAAGTCAGACACCAGTTAATAATATAAAAAAATAATATATATTATATTTGAATTAATTTATTGGTCTCAATAAATTGTACTCCCTCAATCTAGTCCTAAAAGTACCAATTACATAATTAATTTATAGATATTAAAAAATTAAAATTTATTTATTTATAAAAAAATATGTTAATTTTTTCCTAAAATATCATTTTAATTATTTGTATTGAAAGCTACCTCATTGGTGTAAATCCTTTTACTATATGCATTCAATAAGAATAATTAAAAAAATTATAAATTTAGAAGATAAAATAGATTAAAATATCATATTTATTAGTAAAACAAATTTCTCACCCAACTCTTATATTTAGGAGTTGAGAAAGTATTAGGTTTCACTAATGTTTATTTATAATAGATACACACACATGCACATTGTAAGATTCACTTGTAGACTGCAAAAAAGAAAAAAAAGAATATAATGAGATTAATTTGTTTGACTGTGTTGTTGTTATGAAGCTTCGGGATCTAGTGACCCTGCTAGTAGTACTGGTCTTAGAGGCATCATGGTTGGAAAATCCATGGAGTTCTCATATCAAGAAATAGCCAAAGCTACCAATAACTTCAGCTCTGATAGCAAGATTGGTCAAGGAGGTTTTGGAGCAGTATACTATGCCGAGCTTAGAGGCGAGGTTCGTTCGAAGCTTCCTCAGTCTTCTGGAATTAATTAAACTTAATTAGCTCCCATTATTTAGTGTTTACAGAAACTTTTGGTGTTATAAATGATTTGCAGAAAACTGCAATAAAGAAGATGGGTATAGAAGCATCGCAAGAGTTTCTTGCTGAGTTGAAGGTTTTAACACATGTTCATCATTTGAATCTGGTATATATCACATCCTTGGAAAAAAATCTGGTGCATTATATTGTTCCTTATTGTTGAGTAAAGAAGAATACATTTTCAGGATCTATGATTGATTCTTATTGTCTGTTTTTTTTCATGAATTATCAAAATATAGGTGCGGTTGATCGGATATTGTGTGGAGGGATCGCTTTTCCTTGTTTATGAATACATCAACAATGGAAATTTAAGCCATCATTTGCGTTCCTCATCAGGTGAGAAGATCATCAACTTGTAATGAACATGCTTTTTTCTTCACTGTGGACTTTTATATTTGTCAAAAGTATACCTTTGATCCTTTCATTTTATATGAGGTGCCAGTTTAGTCCTTCATTTGATAAAGTATCTTTTTAAGTTCTCACCTGAACACCATTTGTTTTAAATGAACATTTTTTGTGCCAATCATTATTATTTTAAAAAATTAAAATTAATATGTAAACTTTTAAGAACATTTTATTAACATTAAAAATTTTAGTGTCAGTAATTTTTTGTTAATAAAACTAGTAATGTTAAGATTAGAATGCTGGAAAGACACATTTTATATAAAACTAAGGGACTAAAATAAAATTTTATGTGAAGTGAAATGACAAAAGCACATTTTTGCCTATATTTTATATCGTTGAATTGATAATATGGTAAACATGATTTTAGGTTTAGATCCATTGCCATGGGCTACAAGGGTGCAAATTGCTCTGGATTCAGCAAGAGGACTTGAATATATTCATGAACATACAGTGCCCGTTTATATCCATCGTGACGTTAAGTCTTTGAACATATTAATTGACAAAAACTTCCATGCAAAGGTTCTGTTTTCTTTTTTTTTTACTTCTTTTTCCTGTGCTTGTGGTCAATTTTTTGTTTTAATATAAAATCTTTTTTATTACTTCTTGTGAGATATAATGTACATATGGAATTTTTATTTCACCTTCAGGTGGCAGATTTTGGGTTAAGCAAGCTCATAGAAGTTGCAAATGCGTCGCTTAACACACGTCTTGTGGGAACATTCGGATATATGTCTCCAGAGTAATATATATATATATATATATATATATATATAATACTTTTTTAATTTATTTAATTGCTTTTGTGTATGAATATAATGCTACTACGTACTTGCATAGAATTTGTAGTAATTAACAATAAAATGATGTACGTGCATGCAGGTATGCTCAATATGGTATAACATCACCAAAAATAGATGTATATGCTTTTGGAGTGGTACTTTATGAACTCATTTCTGCTAAGAATGCTGTCCTCAAGACAAATGAATTTGTTCCTGAATCAAAAGGTCTTGTGGCTCTGGTCAGTCCTCTTCAATCAACATTTATTAATTGTTCCATAAGGAGAGAGATAGACACAATGATAGGTCCTATTATACACGTGGAGCTTATTTCATGTCTTTTATAGCACCAACTACGTAGGGATAGGGATAACTGAAATATATAATCCTAAAATTAATGGTCCTTCAAAATGGCTCAATTCCTATTTATAGTCTTTAGGAATTATTCTGGAATTAAGTTTTGTGTGAAATGACATAATTGCCTTCATATTATATATAGTAGGAAATATTAGTGGTCCCACCTTAGTTACTGGCGCCGAAGCTTCGGTGGTGGGCGGATTTTTTCATGAGAGCAATTGGGTAAACAGTCTCTAGAGATTTTATAAGAATTAAGTCATTTGGAGAGACCATTTTCATATTTTCATATTTTAGTGGCCTTTATATGTCTTTCTGCCTACCAGATTTGTGTGGCAGAACTTTCGGATGTATATATAGTAGTGTTTTTTTTAACCTTTGCACTTTTTATCCATTGCAGTTTGAGAAATGTCTTCGTAGGCCTGATGCTGTTGAAGATCTCCGCAACCTTGTGGATCCTAGACTTGGAGAGAACAACTACCCCATTGAATCAGCTTATAAGGTAAACAAAAAATGGAGACATTTATTAATAATCTGAATATCTGTTTGGTACCCTGCTGGTGTCTTGATGTCATGGTATACTAGAGTAAAAATAATAATAATAAAAAAAAAAAACACACACACACACACACATCAACTACTCCTCCTCCAATTCTTAATATATAATATATTTAACTAATTAATTTGATTAGACTAAAAAATTATTTATATTAATTAATATGATATTTTTTTTCTAAAATACTATAATTATCTTCTTTAACTCCCTATATCCTTCTCTCACTTAATTATTATTGAAAGGGTATCAATAGGAGTAATTAAGAAAAAATTGATAAATGTAAAAAATAAATTTTATATTTATGACAAAAATCAACCATTCAATTATATTCTATATTAAACATTGGATGAGTACTATATAACATTGGATGAATATGAATTGGACAGGCTAGATCTCAAATTGTAAACTTTTTAAGTCATTATAAATTCTTTTTTAAAAGAAAAGTGGGCATTAAAGATTTTTTATTATTTTAGATTAGGAAAATCCCACGAAAATACCACTTGATGAATTTCAAAATCTTAAATCAGGAATTCTTATAAAAATTTGTTATTTGCTTATCAAGTGTAGTCAATAGCTATTAAAATATAGGAAACAAAATTGACTTCAAAATCTTAAAATTTAAATAGTATTTTTATTGGATTTTCTTTTAGACTATGTATCTCTTACAATTAAAAAAAATATTAGTAGAATCATGAAAAGAACATTAAACCTAGATTGTCCAATTTTACCTAAATTGTTTAGATAAATAATGACTATCTCATACTCATAAATATCTGCAATGGGCACCAAAACCATTTTGCTTTGGATCATGTTTTCTTTGTCATAATTCATGCTACTTTCCTATATGAAATGATCATTACTAGTTAATAAGAACAATCGGTGTATAAAATAGACTTTTTACACTGTTGTGCTCACAGCTAGTGTAGAAATATTTTTCTGCATCAATTAATGTTATAAAAAGTCAATAGTATCATATCTTATTTATTAAAATGTCATCAATTAAATTTTCTACACTTTCCTTATAACACTTGGTGTAAAAGCCCCGTTGTAGAAATACTTTTTTGTACTAGTGAGCGTGCCAAACTTAGAAGTGTATGTGTTCTCATAATCTTCTCACTAATTATTAAATAATTAAGAATATATTAATATTATTGGGATTAACTGTTTTTGGATGCAGATGGCCCAACTTGCTAGAGCTTGTACACAAGATGATCCACAGCTACGTCCCACTATGAGATCTATTGTTGTAGCTCTTATGACACTTTCATCTTATCCTGAGGATCTTGATTGTGACGTTGTTGGCTCTGCCTTCTCTGATAATCAAACTATCATAAATATACTCTCTGGAAGATAACACTTTTATTTCAGGCTCCAAAAACAAAATTCATTTTGTAGATCATAAACTAAGTGAGATCTGTTGTGGATTAATTATTAAGTGTATGATGAGTCAGTTATTTTATAGAAATATGTCATTTATATTATATTATTAGTTCCACTATAAATCTTATGTACAAAGAAAGAGACACTTAACAATTCTTGGGCTAAATAGTTTAGTTGCAATTTTGGATTAATCCCGGTTCTGGTTCTGTATTATGCCATGCTCTATGAGCGCCAGGTAACTTTTTACTTTTGTCTAGCCATCTAGCATTACTTATGTTATTAGGACACTTCTTTTATTCTTTCTCTATCTCGTCTTTATCTAATTTCCTCGTTAATCTATTGTTTGTTAAGAAGTTCCAAAATCGGTTGTATGGGGTCTACTTGAGAATTTAACATGGTTTGGATATGCAACCCCTTACATTTAGCATTTAATCACTAAAGATTATAATCATGGCATTTAACATTCCAAACTTTATAATTCATAGTTCAACATAACACTACTAAATATATAACTTGCAATTAGAAAGTTCTCCAGTTCACTAATACAAGCATACAACTCATGTCGATCCAACTTAAGTATTCAAGACCTCTTCTGAGCCTAAGAGTATATTGCAAGGTATCCATTCTTGACATAGTTCAGTAATCTAAAATAAAAGTGAATCATGTCACTTGTTTCCATTATTTCCTCATCCTTGAGTTTCTAAAACTTAATCTCAAAGTTCTTTTTCTAGCCTCAATTCTAGAGTCTCATTACACCCTTAGATTAGGGTATACAGTTCGGATCCTCTTCAGTATTTTTTTAACTTTCACTTTTCTTTTCACCTTTCCCTGTAGTAAATAACTATCAAGAGACTAACAATAACATTTTCAACTATGAACAAATAGCGTTACAACTAACTACACTCTAACACGAGTAAAACATTATAGCCTATTACCAGAATCTCTGATACTAAATGTCACACTTTATTCTAGGTTTATCTATCATAGTTGTTTAGCCATCTAAGAAGCACTTGTGACCCAATAAGTATCTTTAGTTAGACTAAAATCTTAAAACCTTTTTAAGAACTTGGGTACAATGAAGTAATGAATTTTCCTAAACTTCAATAATTTATATCTAATTCATTATAATTTCAAAATTCGTGGTTCAAAGGTTTATTTTCAGCTCTTGTTAAACTCTGTGAAGGGAAATTAAGACCCGGGATAACCACGATCCCATTTAGTCTAGAAATTCATAACTAATCATGAAATCATTCCAGAGCTATAAATTCATAATATGGCCTTGAATAGCCCAAGGTCTTCCTCTAAGAACTCTCTTCTTCTCCGATTCTATTTTAAAATTGAAAATGGAAGTATTCTGGCCAGCATCAACAATGTTAACACCGGCCATCCTTTTGACCCCCAATTGTTTTTGCACCAAAGTGATTTTATTAAAAAAAATTCAAATTCATTTTTATGCAAGAATTGACCATCAAGAATTATGGAGGCACTAGCTTTCTTGTTTGGGTAGGAGATTCATCATTTATGAATATTACATTTGTATGCAATTATTGCTTTTCACTCCCACCATTCGGAGAACTAGCTTCTCTCAAAGAGCTTTCGTTTGAAGGAATGATGTCAATACAAACAGTTGGATGTGAGTTCTACTGTAGCAAAGCGGAGTGCTCTTCCTTTCAGCCATTTCCAGCCTTGGAAATTATTAGATTTAAAAATATGCCTATTTGGAAGGAATGGATGCTGTTTGAATGTGATGGTGCCGAATTTCCTTTCCCTCAACTCAAACATTTGAGTTTACATGATTGTCCTATGTTGGCGGGAGACTTGCCTGACAAACCTTTAATCATTGACAATGGTTTCTATATCAAACTGCAAACAGTTGGAGGCAAAATCAATAGCTTGAAAATGGATTACGTCTTTTGAAGAATTAAGAATTAAACATGGGAAAAAGGGTTATTAAGAACACTTGATGATCATTTCTCTCTGGACTCTTTGAAATCTTTAACAATTGAGAAGTGTGATAGCTTGCCATCTTTAATAAATAAAATTGAAAACATATTTTTCCATTTCCATATGTATGAGCATATGTTTGGTTGCAAATTGATTTTATTTTTGTGTTACTTGTTCACATTGCAGATTCTTAAGCTTTGTATGGAAGACTTGAAGCAAAAGCGGTTCTCATATCATTGAAACTATGAAAGCAACAAAAACCTTTGAAGACCAATAACACAAAGTGCATTCAAATCCATTCTCTATTTCGCATCCTTCGATTTAATTTCAATTTTCAAAGTTCTGCCAGTTGATTTATGAAAGATTGAAAAGCCCTGTACGTATTAATTTTTTTCCATAAAGGATTTCAAAGATTAGGGCTTGAATGGGTTAATATAAGCTCCAAAAACATTATTTGGGTTGGTAGTAAGGCCTGAGTCCTTGTTTTAATCATGTATCTCGATTACCATATACATTGTTTATAAAAAAGATTCTTCTTTGTGAGTGAGAAAAGGATTTAAGATTCCAATTTGACCCCAACCTTTATATTGGAGTCTCATCTTTCTATTATTAGTCTCATATTGAGAAATAATTTATAAGTTTAAAAAGTTATTCCTCCTAATAGGTTAGTAAGTTTAAGGAGTTCTTCCTCCTAATAGGTTTGTCTTTAGATGAGAGTACTTGATGATCTTATAAACGGCTACCCATGGAGCTAGCCTCTGACCAGCAAAAAGTTAATTGACTGCAAAACTGTGATATGAAGCCATTGAGGAAGTTGGTACTCTCTTTCCCCAAAAACTAGTCTTTTAGAATTGGATTCTCCCTTTATACTTATGTTCATCACACTTTCGAGTTTTTAATTCTTTAAGCGAATAGAAATATCATATCTTTATATTCATACATTATTTACAAAGAACAAGAATTTTTATTGAATCCTTTTTTTATTTTTTTTTCAGGTTTCAGATTTTTAAAAGCTGTGGCAGAATTGAAATTTTGAAAACACCAAAAGCCTTTGAAGACCAACAAGAAAAAATGCATTCAAATGAATCATCTGCCTCACATTCTCTGATTTCCTATGATCAAAATGCTATCCCCTTTTATGTTATTCGTCTTTGGGAGTTGATTCATGAGAAGCTCATGTAAGTATCAACGTTATTTTTCTCAAAATGATTTCTTGTCTTAGAGGTTAAGGCTTCAATAAGTTTATAGAAGTTTCATAAACTTTTTGCAGGTGGGGTTACTAAAGGCTTGAGTTCCTTTTTTCTTCTCTATTTCTTCCATAAACTATATCTTCCACTTGAGGAGAGGACATGGGATTCAAATTTGAATACGATCGAACCTCTATATGTTGTGATCTCATCTTCCTACTTCTCTTAGTTTCACATATTGGGCTGTAATTATTTCTGTTTGTCAATAGATTTCAAAGATTCACAATATTTGAATTATTTTTTTTTTTTGCATTAGACAGTATATATAATACAATTATTATGAATATAATACAATTATACAATTATTATGCAGGCACAAGATGTGTAAACAGAAATATTGTCACCTTATATCATTTTAACACCTTTGCTATGCATTCGAAAGCATTATAGTTAATTTTTAATTGAAACCCATAAATTAGAACTTGCAATTTTATTATTGGATTGTTATTCATTTTTCATTTTCAATTTTAAAGTGGAATTGGAAAATAAGCGTGTTCTTGTAGGGACTAAAATAAAAACTCATTAAAAATACATAGATCAATCATTAAACTTAGACTAAATTCTTATAAAATTATAGGGGTCAAAACCAATAATTTGAAACATTATGATAAAAATAAAAATTCGATTATATTATAAAGAAAGTGATCACTTTTGGTTTAATATACATATAATACCCTAAAATATATTTTCCAATATATTCATTATTCTAAAGTATTTTGTGATATATCTAATATCTTAAATTATTTTTCTCAAATTCATCCATCACTTTAAAATATTTTATGCTGAACATATGAAAAATATTTTAGAATATTAGATATATTTAAAAAAATATTTTAGAGTTTTAAAAACATTTAAAAAAATGCTTTATGTTAGAGGGGTGTACCATAAAATATTTAGTGTTGGATTTATAAGAGAAATTATTTTTCCTTTTTTCTTTTTACCAAGATGAGGGCCCAAGCCCATAGATCTCAAGGAAACCAAAGTGGCATTCAAACATTAAAATCCAAGTTCAGTTTCCTCACAGAACGTTTGCTGCAGAACCTTGTCTTCCCCACAAAAGCGAGACGCCTCCATCGTAGCTTCCTCCAGCAGATTGAAGCTCATCTTTGCTGTCCGACAAATCTTCCTCGCCCTTAATTCCCTTAATTTGACCCACCCTCTGTCCGGCATCTTCCGTACTCGCAGGTCCCTTCACCTTCGCAATTTGAAAGTCGAAGTGAAGGATAAGATTCGCTTGCCTAGAGAGAACATCTCCAGAGCGACCGCCGTATATAATGCTCCAAGGTATGTTTTTGACTCTTCTATCAATTGTTAATTTGTGTTTGTTATTCAACTGTTGAAATAAGTGAAATCTGCACCTACTTCTTCTTGCTAGTCTGGATTCTCTCGTTTGCTGCCATCCAAAGAAATAAAAAAGTAACATCCGAAACATTCAAGTGTCTAAAAATTAATATAAAGAAAAATATATGACGTCTTCAAAAAAAAAAAACGAATTGTTTTTCACACTGTTTAGATTGGGATGACAGTAGTTTGGCTGACCAGTGAGCTAAATTTTCACACTGTTTAGATTGTAATTAGGGTACCTTTGATCAACCGAGGGGTGGAGAACTAGATGTTTGTTGCAGATGTTTCGTTTTTGGCGAATGGTCTAGATTGATCGAATTCCCTGTAGAGTGTTTCATTGCCTATTACCTTCTGTTTTAGTATATATATTTATTTAGCAACGAAATGACTTTGCTTATGTACATGTTTTCATGGATTTCATAGCCTATACTGGATGTTTAATTCCTCTATGAATTGACGCAAAGTGCAATAAGCTGCCCAAGGAGTACACAGCGGCATCTTGCCTTGGGTCTGCATACATGACGATTCACTTGAAGTGCCAAGGTAGTTTTTGTTTGAATTATTAATTACTTTCGATACCAAATGCCTTGTTCACTGGATGCAATATCAAACTTGTTGTTCTAAAATTCAATTGTTTCCTCTTGCACTTTAAGTTTCAGTTTTGTTGTTGTTATTGTCATTGTTGCAGTATTAAACTTTCGGTCTGTTCTGAAGTGCCGGCAACTTGACCCTTTATTTAAAAAGTTTTCATCTTCATCAAATGGGCCTTCTGATCTGTACGGAAAAGTTGTTCCCTCTGCGGAGGGGAGAAATCAAGATTATTCAAGAAACTTGGTTAGTCATGAACAAGTGGTGGATGATGTATGCCGGGTTTTGGAGACTGATCCTTGGGGACCAGCTATTGAGAATGCACTGTCCATGTTTGTTGAAAAGCCTCAGCCAGAACTAGTTGTTGGAGTATTAAGGAGGTTAAAGGATGTTAAGAAGGCATTACACTATTTTAGGTGGGTGGAGGGAAAAACTGAACAAGCACATTATCCTGAATCATACAATTCACTTCTCAAGGTCATGGCTAGGAGCCAAAACTTTGACTTGTTGGAACAAATTCTTGAAGAAATGAGTATTGCTGGATTTGGATTATCTAGTGATACCTCGGTGGAATTAGTTGCTTCCTCTGTCAAATCACAGAAGCTGAGAGAAGCTTTTGGCGTCATTGAAACAATGAGGAAATTCAAATTTCGCCCTGCTTTTTCAGCTTACACAACGTTGATTGGTGCCCTCTCTTCATCTCGTGCTAATGAATCTGATCTTATGCTCAGACTTTTTCGTCAGATGCAAGAACTAGGTTATGAAATAAGTGTTCATTTGTTCACTACCCTTGTTCGTGTATTTGCCAAGGAGGGCCTCGTTGATGCTGCACTTTCCTTCTTGGATGAGATGAAGAGTAACTCAGTTAATGCTGATGTAGTTCTCTATAATGTATGTGTAGATTGTTTTGGCAAAGTTGGTAAGGTGGATATGGCCTGGAAATTCTTCCATGAAATGAAAACACATGGGTTAATGCCTGATGATGTGACATATACTAGCATGATAGGGGTTCTTTGCAAGGCAGGGAGGCTGGATGAGGCTGTTGAGTTGTTTGAGCAAATGGATCTCAACAGGAGTGTACCGTGTGTATATGCTTATAATACCATGATCATGGGTTATGGTTCAGCTGGAAAGTTTGATGAAGTATACAGTTTACTTGAGAGGCAAAAGAGAAAGGGATGTATTCCTAGTGTAATTGCGTACAACTGTATTCTTACTTGCCTAGGAAAAAAGGGTAAAATAGAGGAAGCATTGGGAGTCTATGAAGAAATGAAAAAGGATGCATCACCCAATCTTACAACATACAATATTTTAGTTGACATGCTTTGCAGAGCAGGAAAAGTTGATTCTGTTCTGGATGTTCAGGATGCGATGAAAAGAGCTGATCTGTTCCCTAATATCATAACCATAAACATAATGATTGATAGATTATGCAAGGCTCGAAGACTTGATGAGGCTTGCTCCATATTCTTACAATTGGACCATAAAGTTTGCACACCTGATGCAGGTACATTTTGTTCTCTTATTGATGGTTTGGGCAGACATGGCAGGGTGGATGATGCCTACAAGCTCTATGAGCAGATGTTAGATTCTGGGAAGATTCCAAATGTTGTTACATATACATCCCTTATCCGGAATTTCTTCCAATGTAATAGGAAAGAGGATGCTCACAAAATTTACAAAGAGATGCTCCTTTGTGGCTGTTCTCCTGATCTTGTGCTCCTAAATACTTATATGGATTGTGTTTTCAAATCTGGTGACATTGAGAAAGGAAGGGCTTTATTTGAAGAAATAAGAACTCACGGGTTAATTCCTGATGTTAGGAGCTATTCAATTTTAATTCATGGTCTTGTTAAAGCAGGTTTTGCAAAAGAAACATATAAGTTATATTATGAGATGAAGGAGCAAGGATTGCATTTGGATACCCGTGCTTACAATGCTGTTATTGATGGATTCTGCAAGGCTGGAAAGGTAAATAAAGCTTATGAACTGCTTGAGGAAATGAAGACAAAGGGTTTCCAACCTACTGTTGTGACTTATGGTTCTGTCATCGATGGACTTGCTAAGATAGACAGGCTTGACGAATCATACATGTTGTTTGAAGAAGCAAAATCAAAAGGTATTGATGTTAACATAGTCATCTATAGTAGCCTGATTGATGGGTTTGGGAAGGTGGGAAGGATTGATGAAGCATATTTAATTATGGAGGAGTTAATGCAGAGAGGTCTGACCCCTAGTATATTTACATGGAATTGCTTACTTGATGCATTGGTGAAAGCTGAAGAAATTGATGAAGCTCTTGTCTGCTTTCAATCCATTAAAGACATGAAATGTGATCCAGATGTAGTAACTTACAGCATTATGATAAATGGCCTTTGCAAGATTAGAAAATTTAACAAGGCCTTTGTATTCTGGCAAGAGATGCAGAAAAAGGGGTTAAAGCCCAATACCATCACGTATACCAACATGATATCAGGGCTTGCAAAGGCTGGAAATGTTTATGAGGCTAATGATCTCTTTGGGAGATTTATGGCAGGTGGTGGGACACCTGATTCGGCTTGTTATAATGCTATGATAGAAGGCTTAAGCAATGCCAATAAAGCAATAGATGCATATGCACTTTTTGAGGAGACTCGCATGAAAGGCTGTCGCATAAATAGCAAAACCTGTATTGTTCTTTTAGATGCATTGCATAAGGCTGATTGCCTTGAGCAGGCGGCAATTGTTGGTGCTGTCTTAAAGGAAATGGCCAAGTCCCAACATGCTACAAGATTTAATTGAGAACAGGGTGTCTATACGTTATTGGACCTGGAAGAATAAGTCTTTCTTTTGGACCTAAGTAAATGCTATTTCCTGAGTAACATGCTTTAATACCCTTTCTCATTTGCTGGCCAGGCAATTTGTGAGAGGAACAGGGAAAGTTTATTATTTCCTTGGACTCATTGAGGTTGATGATCCTACCCTAAAAGGTAATTCTTCAATGTTTATTCAGGTTTAAAAATCTTTTAGGTTATGTTTGGTTGGAGAGAAAAGTGAGGGGAAAATAGGGGGAGGCAATATTGGGAAGGGAAATTTTCTAAAATGGTAAAAACATTTACTAGTTTTGGGAGTTTTCCCTCCTAATATTCATTCATCCTCTAATTTTCTTCCTATCCAAACATAGGGTTATTGTTTAAAGCACCCCCCAAAAAAAAAGAATGGTTCAGTGCTTGGTACTGTTTTATTTATGGAAGAGTTGTACAGCCGTTCTGTTTTACCTATTAACATGTGGGTTTAAATGGAATATGCTCTACTCATACAACAACAACAACAACAACAACAACAACAACAACAAGCCTTATCCCATTAAATGGGGTCGGCTACATGGATCATACGACGCCATTGTGCTCTATCAAAAACTAAATCCTTGGATAGGTTATTGACCAAGAGATCCCGCTCAATGACCTCGTTGAGCGTTCTCTTTGGCCTTCCTCTATTCCTTTTAACCGTTGTCCATACCGTTTGATCCACCCTCCTCATCGGCGCATCCATTGGCCTTCTTTGCACGTGTCCAAACCACCTAAGACGGTTCTCTACCATTTTCTCTTCAATAGGTGCCACTCTAACTCTTCCCGGTATGTGTTCATTACGAATCTTATCTTTTCTTGTATGCCCACACATCCATCTCAACATCCTCATCTCAGCTACCCCAACTTTATGTTCTTGGTGTCCTTTTAAAGCCCAGCATTCACTTCCATAAAGCATTGCTGGTCTTATAGCAGTGCGATAAATTTAGCTTAATTTAGCTTGGGATAAAGTTGATTTCCTAAACTAGCCTATACAGCTAAAAGTGACATAATTTTTCTTCACCAATACCTCAAAGTGACATGGTTAGTGGCATGGAATCTATAATGTTTCTGTAGACAGTGGACTAATTATGATTTTTTTTAAATATTAATCATGCTTGATTTATGAATTGCAGGGAGCAACTCTTTTCTTAGAATTCCATCATTTTTGAAGGATTGACATAAATGTTACTGTCAATGGACTGGCTTCAGCTCCCATCAGTACTCCTGTGGTAATTATATTAGTTGCCATTTCCCCCCAATCCCGTTTGTCACTTGGCAATTACTTTTTGATAAATTCATTCACACCCCGGCCCCAAAAGAAAAAAACCCCTACTTGCAAACAAGAACAAAAAACACCCCCAAGGCCGTTTCTCTAATATTTCTGGTTGCTAAAGTAAAAAGGTGTGGGTGAGGGGATCGAATTTCTAAACGAAGATGATGGAGGGAAGGAGTCTGAGAAAGATTACACGTTTGGAGGAAGGAGGGTTGGATGAAGAATAAAGGGAGAGGGAGTGTCGGAGGTTGACGATGGTTCTTGATGAAGATGAAGGGAGGAAGAGAGAAGGGGAGGCAGCGACTGAAAACCCTAAATTATTTTTTAATTTTTTAAATAATTAAAATAGGAATTAAAAGTCTGACACATGCGATTAAAATAGTCTCAGATGTCATATTCTTATTTATTTTTATTTTTTGTGTGGTGATGATATTCTTATTTGTTAGAGCATAGATGATGTGCACTGGCTGCACACAAGAATTTATCTAGATACAGAGCTTTGAAATTTCATAATGAAAACAGTTATATAGTTTCCGCAATATGTAGAGGGTGTTAGAGCTTGTAATATGCACCTAACTATTTGACAAATGGAGAGACAAAGTAGGGACATTAATTTCACGATATTTTGAGAAAAGGATGAGTTTCTCTCTGTAACTCTCTCTCTCTATATATATTGAATGAGATACTTGAAGCTTCAGAAGGGTGAAGCGAGTGAAGAATAATTAAAAACTACTCCGGTGTTTAATTTAGAGCATAATTAGAAAGTTAATTTTAATATTAAATATAAGATATTTTTTATATTTTTTAATTATTTTATTAATATTTTTTTAACAATAATTAAGTAAGAGGGAGAGGGAGGGAATTAATGTGATTATGATATTTTAAAAAAAATATTTTATATTAATTTAATTAATTTTTTTAATTTAATTAAATTAGTTAAATAAATTTTATATTAAATAATGGTGAGGTATATTGTAACAATGAAATATAAAGTATAATTTGAGAAATTATTGATTAAGGCAGTATTAGAAAAATTGAAATTCTATGCAGGTGGTATGGATAAAATAATAAGTCTACGCAAGCCACAATGTTATATCTTTTGTACAAATATTCAATGTAATTATATAACTCCAACACGTCTCCAAGTTACTTCAACACACTAACACAAATCCAACACATTTTCTGTCTTTTTAGTTTTTATATAAACACTGACACAAATCCAACGCATTTTTACACATCGTTTAGCAAAAGATCCCAATCTCCTCATCGCCTGTTAATTTTCTGATTGATCTCCAAGTCTCTAAAAAAAAATTAATTAGCAGCTTAACTATATCATCAAAATGGTACATGACAAAATAAAAAAACTAACGGCCTTATTTATTCTACGCATCTTTTAAGAATTGTCATTAGATAATGTGGATTAAACTAGAGCCAACTGTTTATAATGATGATCATAATGTGTTTAAAAAACATATGTAAACAGTGAAAATTGATAACTTTGGGTTTGGGTTATATAATTATTGAACCTCTAATATTGCTGCAACATGTCATTCATTTAATATATTATTTGGTTAAAATGACTATCCTATAAACACCGAAACATCAAGGGATCAGAAGAATTCAAAGTCAAATTTCTCCATACAAAGAGAGAGGGATATATAATATCAAAATAGAAAATTTCCTCCTAGCAAAACTTAAGATTCAATTATGGCGGAGGTGGACAATTCTCTTAAACAAGTGATCGATTTAAATAGGAATTTTGCTCAATAAATGCTGATAACAAAAACAGTAACATAAACAAAATGATGTGTTTTGATAAAACGACAAGACGAAAATGAAGTCCTGTATATATTGGACGAGTGGCATAACTTATAAAATGCACAAAAAACATTTCATTGATAACAAATATTAACATAGAAAAAACAATAAAAGATACTCCTCCAGTCCTTAATATATGACTTAATTATAGAGTTGATTTTAGTCTTAAATATAAAATTAATATATCTTATATTCATCAAATTTCTTTAAATTACCCATATTGATACTCCCTTAACAATAATTAAATAGGGGAGAGAGGGAGGGAATAAGTTATGGAGATGATTAGGGCATTTTATAAAAAATATGATATATTAACTTAAATAAATTTTTTAATCTAATTAAATTAGTTAAATATATCTTAGATTAATGACCGGAGGAGTAGAAAATAAAAAGTGTAGGTAGGTAAGTAAGTAACTGATGAGGGCTTGTATTCCAATAGTAAGAAGCCATTTCACTTTGTTGCAATAATGAATCTTAATAGTATAAAAAAAAATAACGAATCTTAAGAAAATAACCAGAGAATAAGTTCGCAATTCATATTGTTGAAGACTATCAATGAGCCTCTCAAGTTCAGAACAACCCCATATTTCCAATTCCTCTAGTGAAAGACAATGAGAAGCTAGAGAATAACCATTTCACTTTGTTGCAATAATGAATCTTAAGTTTCCTCAGCTTTAGTAGGCTTGTAATCTTGGCATTGTTGAAGATATAAGTTCTCAATTCGGGACATTTTGTATGCAAAGCTCTTGTAACATGGGGAGAGAGCGGCTAATAGATGAATCTTCGAGTTAAGGTAAGTTAGAAACTAACTTAATCTTGTGGTTTTCAAGTTTGCTTGGAACTCTTGGTTAGAATATGAATCTGTCTAGATTTAAGGATCATTGAGAAATTAACGTTTTGATGTTATAATATTAATATATTTCTTAGTAAAGTATGAGGAAGTAGACAAGGTTTTTCTTACATGCAAGTGGCATTCTACACTAAGGCAAGTGTTTGGATTAATGTCCCACCACTATTTTCTTGATTTGATGAGTATTTTGTAAGAAGATGGTTAGAGAGAGAAAGTGTAGAACAAAAGAGTTAAGCTAGAGAAATCATGACTAGATGATGGAATAGATCTTGTAGGGGTTGGCTTCGTATAACATGCACAATGATTTGTGATGTTGGGAGACCATTTATAAAGCTGGGAAATTTTCAGGATATTGCATGAGGTGTTGTCTGATTTTTGGGGAATGAGGAAAGAATCTTTAAGACAGAGTATAAAATTGGAATTTAAGAGAAAGGAACGAAGTAAACGAAGCAAATGAAAGGGGATTATACTTTTGGTTAAGAGAGAACCTTTTGATACAATAACGATTTACTAAATTTTGGACTAATATACCCTACAAGTATATATAATATAGGTTTTGATTTGTTCCAAAGCAAACCAAGAAAATGAATAGAAAGGAAAACAAGAGAAGGTAATTTAAAAGGAGGAAGTCCAAGTAGTAACCTTGTCTCTAATATCTTTATGCAATTATTCTGCATGTCAATTTATGCCATATTGATAGTTAAGCATGTATCAACATGTGGTGGGTTGAGTTTTAAAGTGGACGATTGGTTGCTCGCCGTAATGAATTGTATCCAAGTAAGGGTAAGTGGACGACTGGTAACTCGCCATAATAAGCTGTACCCAGATAAGGGTATATGGATAACTGGTAGCTAACCGTGATGAGTTATACCCAAGTAAAGATATATGGATGACTAGAGTAACTCACCGTGATGGGTTGTACCCAAGCAAGATGTATGGGCATCTTTGATATCACATGGATTGGAGGATTAATAATATGGCTTATTTTGTACACTTTATAGAATTTTATATAATTGTATGATGAAATGTTATTACTCCTGAGATTCATCGAATCTCGCACCTTTCTTCCGTGATAAGGAGACTGGGCATATGATGACTATATGAAGATAAAGGATGATAGCAATGTTAACTGCTATGGATAGCTGTTTGATTAGAGATGATTACTAAAGAGTTATATAAAAAAATTTTATAACTTGAGTAATAGACAAAAACTGAGAGTTCTTGTCTTGTCAGTGGGTATTTTAGTATTTGGAAAGCGATGAAGAGAAAGACTAATCAAAGTCTTCAACTAAGGTTTTGAAACTTTTGAACAAATGTTTTAGCTCTTTGCTAAATTGATTTTGGATTTTTAATTTTTCAGAAAATCTTATTTTGTTATACAAGGAAATTCGTTGAGTTTAATGGAAAACTCTAAAAAGCTTATCAGTATTATAGTATTGAATGATAGGCTAGTGAGTCATGTTATGATATACTGGTGATTTTTATAGGGTATTATACACTAACTCAGCATTTTTTGTTTGAGATTAACAATATTAATATTAAAAGACTGAAAAATGTAATTTATAAATTTAATAGATTAAAATAAAATTTGATGTAAATTTAAATAACTAAACGTATCCTTTAGCCGAAATAATTTTACATGATTATGTTCATTTTTAAAGTTAGAAATATGTTGATAATAATAATTTATAAAATCAATTTTTATCTATCTTATTAAATTAATTTACTTATGACTTATTTGGCAACAATACATTCTCTATAATCGATTTCAACACCTATCAGGAAAATTAGACCAACATATAAAGAAAGAAAGTAAACAATATTATTAAAAAATTATAATTCTAATTCTCTTGAAGGGAAATCAAACAATCAAACTAGAAATTATAATATTATTATGTCTTCCCTCAAACAGAAAAGGAAGTCGTTTCACCAATGCCATCACATGATTGAAGAGTAGGTGAATAAGAAATGAATTCCTAAGTGAAATCCTCTTCATATCCATGCTCACTAATATATTCAGCCTTATTATTGTTATTTCTTTCACCAACTAATAAATCATACTTATACAAGCTTGATCTTGTAGCAAACCCCAAAGAATTCCCATTCATGATTGTAAATCCAATGGCAACATCAGAATTCTTCAACCCCATTACTATATCTTCCAAATTTATGGTCAAATGCTTTGACCAAGAAATTGATTCATAATCTACCAACACCCATATGGTAAAAATACAACGCTTCACCAATGTCACAATACATAATGACTCATTTGAACTTTCAGCTTTACCCTACTTGAAAATCCTCGTATCGAGCTCATTTTTTGGCACATACTCATCAAAAGCTTCTTCTGGAAGACTCAGAAATTTCGACGTGCCACCATTATAGAGTTGATGTGCTACTATTTTTGGAGCGAAAACAGGACTATCAAAAAAAATAGAAAAGTCAATCAATTAAAATGATGTGAATTGCTCCCATGTAGATCAATGGAGAATTTCAAACCATGCCCAAATTTCGTCGTGTCGAGAGGCCTCCTTCTATTGCTTTCCACGCGCAATATTTGGGCATATAAGTTTCGATCTCGTAATCATAACTAGATATATCATACTCAACAAGAAGAATCAACTTGTAGTCCTCCAAGTTATGGCTGCATTCATGGACGAATTTCACAAAACTAGGACGACTTTCTATCAATTTCTTTGGAGCGGGAACATCAATGCATGATTTTGTTATAAGATTACAAATGAATAGTTGTCCTCTTTCTCCTTTCAGGTTTTGACAGAGAAGCAATCCATTACTAGAAGAAAGAATTCTTGGAGGTTTGAGTAAGAAACTGAAGGAAATGACTGGGGACACCGGAATATTTCTCTTTTCCAGCTAATGCATTTGTTTCTAGTTTGAATGATCGAGAAGACGAATATGGTTGAATAAAGAAGCAAGAATCATTCATAATCATTGAATGTTGAGATTGCTTCATTGCAAGGTTTGTTTCTTGAGTCAGCTTAGAGATGGACTTGGAACAAGACTTGAACTGGCATATTGATTTTGCAGGAAGCAAAGAATATATCTCATATAATTTGCTTTCTACTGGCCTTATAGGGAAAGAGAGTGTGGATATGTTTTTTCCCTTTTGTTAACCAAGTTATAAGGAAGCATGGGTGTAAAGGATGAGTTGGCATAAAAAAGGCACATGGTATTGATTAAAGAACAATATGTAAAGGATAAGCAAATCGTATGTAAGTTTTGTCCCATAACGAAATAAATCTTATGAGAAGTTTGAATATATTTTTTTGAGAAGGAATAAGTTACGTGTAACTGACATTTGAATTTGGGGTTTATTAAGTTTGGTTTGGGGGAATATGTTCAAAAGAGAAAAAAAAAAAAAGAAATATCACTCTACTTTCTTATACTTTATTTTAATGGTGTTTTATTTTTAGTCTTTATTTATGAGCTTTGCCATCCTTTTAATTGTGTTTTGTTTTTAGTCTCTATAGTCTATTATGTCAGAAAGCTTGTAGCTTAATGGAATCCTCTGACAAAGGAGATGTAGCTATAGAAAGTTATAAGGAAGTATATTTTTCTCATATCTTTTTTTCTACTTATTTTTACTCATATCTTTTTCTATTTAGTTTCTTCCTCGTCCACCCTCTCTATAAATAAGAGTTTATATATTTTAAAAAAAATATTTTTTCTATATTTTTTTAATTAATATTTTTATCAACATAATTTCGTTATTTGTAAGTTATATATAGAATTGTAGGGATTACTAAGTAACAAAATTTGTGGAATGAATTTTACATTTGGAACATGTATATTTATTGAATCAACTTCTTTTAACTATATTTTTTATCTTTGAGAATTAGTTATTTATTTCTTGTATATTTATTATTAGCATGTTTGGATAAGAGTTTAGAAAATGACTTATGAAAAAAAGGGTTTTTAAAAAATAACTTTTTTATAATAGCTTGTGAAAAAAAGTGGTTATGAATAAATGAGTGTTTGGATAATTATTACCAAAAAAAATTTTATAATTAGAAAATTATCCGGGTATAATTTTATTAAAAATAGGAGAGATGTGGAGAAGAGAGAAGAGAGAGGAGAGAGTGTAAGAAAAAGTAAGAGTACAAAAATAATTAGGTAATATATAAGTTCTTTTACTATTTCAGAAGTTGGTCTAAAACTTTGATTTTAAATTAAATTTAGTCTAAAAACTCTTTTTGACAAATATAACGATTTGTTTTAAAAATTTTTTAAACTAAAATTTATGCTAAAATCCCTTTTAAACTTTTAGTTTTATTTCTTTTCAAATACACACTATGATTAATTAAGTTATTTCATCAAGGATAAGATTATACAAAAACTTATTATTTTATATTTCAAATTGAAATTATATTTGCATTCTAATTAATGGGGGGTGATGTATTTAATATTTCAGATCCATTATCAATGGCAACTCTAAAGAGAATCCATCGGACCGGATATCAAGCATCTCTCTAATAAAGCTTTTGAATATGTCAACTTCAATGTGGTTCCCCTTTCTTGTTTTAATAGGCTTAACAGTTTATTTCCTTACCTCCTTATCATGATGTAACCAATAATGCTACCTGATTGAGTGTAGGTAAGCTTGGATATATAAGAAATGAAGTTCAAAAGGGCAACCTCTTCAAATCTATATATTCAAACTTCTATTTTTTTTCATCAACTAATTCATACTTATACAACTAATATATAGTGGATTTAGTGGTGTAATAATCTGCTAAATTGTTTTAAGTATCAATATCGATTTATAAAGAAAATATATATATATTGGGAGAAATAATTACAATTTTTAAAATTAAATACTTAATAATAAAATATAGTAAATGGTATAAAAATAATTCATACTTATACAAACTTGACTTGGCAGCAAACTCCAACAAATTTCTGTTCACGATTCTAAATCCAATAACAACAGAATTATTAATGAAGTGTCATATCAGGCAGCACATTTCTATTTTAGTTTTTGGAAGAGTAGAAAGAAACCAGACTAGTCCTCTACCATATGGCCTTGTTTGAGAATGTAATTAAAAAATATATTTATATATATTATATTTATATTTTTCTCGTTCTTATATTTTCATTTAAATATACAATTAGTCAATTATTCTATTATCCTTAGGTTTTTTATAACTCCCTCAATCTCTCCAAGTCAGCCAATGTAAGGTAGCCAAAAAAAAGCTGTTTTGAAAAATCAGGTTAGGCATGCTACTTTTTTAAAAATTTTCTTTTGTATTTTGGGGAAATAAATAAATTAAAATTAAAAAAATAAAACTTGTGAGTTAAGTTTAATCAATAAAACACAATCACGTGCATGGTTGTGCCGAGCTGGCTTTAAATAAAGTTCATAATTAATAATTCTTCTTATTCCTAATATAAGATTTATCTAACTAATTTAACTAAATTTCTTAAATTAGTTATTTGTAATGATTGTATGTTAATTTTTTTAAAATATCTCCTTCAATCATGTGCTTTGAACTACTTTTAATAAAAAAAATTCTCAATACATATAATCATATATAGATATTTTAGGGAGAAAATTATAATTTTAGAAGATAAAATAGATTAAAATATTATATTTAAGATCAAATTAAAATTTTTATCTAACTTTTACAATTAAGAATAGAGAAAATATTATTACATAACAATGAAAAGAAATTGTTAACAAAAGCAAAGCAGGGAAGATGATTCCATTCTTAAGGATGAAGTGAAGTCTTGCTTATTATACAACAATGAAAAGAAATTGTTAACTAAAGCAAAGCAGGGAAGTTTATTCCATTTAAGGACGAAGTGAAGTCTTGCAGTTTTAGCAAAGGCATGGAAAAGAGAATTTTAAAGTTGTGTCCCACATGAGCTTTTCTTCATATCAGAGTAAATAGAGATAAATACTTACTTTAATTCTAAATATAAAAAATTATATAACTAATTTATAAATATTAAAAAAATTAATATTCATTCAATCTTTAATATAAGAGTTACTTAATTAATTTAAATAGATTAAAAAATTAGATAAATTAATTAGTTAATTGTAACAAATGTACTATGATTTTCCTAAAACACCGCTATGTAACATTATATTATTAAATATAAGTTTATAGATTAAGTAAATTAGCTTGTAAGAAAATGATATAAATGAGGGATAAAGTAGATTGAGGTATTATGTTTAGAAATTAAATCAACCTCCCAATTACTTCCTACATTTAAAATTGGAGAAGTATAGTTAAGTTAGTTAGTTAATTATATATATATTTATTGATTTACCCAAAATACCATAATAATCAACAACCAACAATTGGCACGTAAGGAATCTTGGGACGTAAAGTTGATTAATAAATCGTGATAACATTAAATTAATCACTTTCTTGAAGAAAAGAATATACAACTGTAGTTGCGCTCTTTACATATGCAAGATATCACTATAAACAAATATCAAGAGATTCAGAGAGGAAAACTCAACTGTGCCATAAACAGATGGATTTAGGAACAGAAGATGATGAGTGGCTGGTTCAAATAAACGAGAAGCTCAAGAGCCGTGAATCTTGTTCAATGGAGATTAAAAAATGGAAGAAGCATTGCATTTATGCAATTCCCTACTGTGTTGCAGACCTGAAGAAGAAAGCTTACGACCCCCAAACTGTGTCGTTTGGTCCATATCACCACATGAAGAAGCATCTGGTGGCCATGGAAGAGCACAAGCAAAGAGCTCTGATCCACTTTTTGAGAAGGTGTGGGAAGCCATTGAAGTTGCTGATAGAGAGCATGGCGAAAGTGAAAGAAGATCTGAGGGATTGTTACAAGCCACTTGATCATCAATGGGACAATAATAATCATGGCTTCTTGAAGATGATGATTGTTGATGGGTGTTTTGTTCTTGAAGAGCTGAGATTTGCAGATTGTGATACTAGTGGTGGAGATTATGCGGACAATGATCCAATTTTCAGTTGCCATGGAAGATTGTATGTCATACCTTATATCAAACGTGATATGCTTATGCTTGAGAATCAGATCCCCATGATGGTTCTTGAGAAACTGATTGAATTTGAGGGAAACAGAACCCAGGTATGTTTTAGCATTTAAGTTAATAATATCTTATAGTCCATTAAGTCTTTAATATAAGAGTTATTTAATTAATTTATATAGATTAAGGAATTGAGATAAATTAGTTAATTATAACAAATGTGAGTACATAAATACTTATGTGTAACATTAGATTATATATCAATTTATAAGTTAGATAAATTAATTTAGTAAAAAATAATAAATATAAGAGACAAAGTTGGTCAAGGTCTCATATTTATAATTAAATCTAACACTGGAACTAACCCTTATAGTAAATATGAGAGCGAGTATATTGTAGGAATTTAATTTTGTTGATTTTAGTTGTGTAAATTGACTAAACCAGTTTCCTCTCTAAAATTCTTCCTTAATTACTTAATTAACAATTAATCCATTGAGGGAAATATGAAAGTAGAACGAGGACCCACCTGTTACTATTAATTAGTTTCCCCGATGTCCCACTTTATTTCCATATATTTTCTCACTTGAGTAATTGAGACGGAGGGATCCAAATTTATTATTTGAAGGTATTATCAGATAATTTATTTAAGCACTCATGAACGCCTTTCTTTAGTGAGTAAAATTATTTTTCAGTCATATGTTACCTATTTTTAACTATATATAAAATAAAAGATATTTATACATTACTTAAAATATATTGTATATAGTTAAAAAAGCGTTATACACGTTGAATATAAACTGGACATTAAGATACATTTTGACAGTAAATTTTGTAAAAGAGGATTTTTCAACAATTCCCCAAGTAACATTTTGCTAAAATAAAGAAATTGATTTATTTATAATATCTTTTCATTTTCATTGAGACTGTTCTATTGTTGATAATAAAATTATTTGTTTCATTATTATTATTATTATAGGATCCAGAGTTCTTGAACAAGCTGATCCTAAAATTCTTTTTCCCCGGCACTCCAATGTTGAAAAGCTTTGGCAAATGCTCACACATCTTAGATCTCTACAGAAAATATCTCCTTCAATATGAACCCACTCACCCCACAATCATTCCCAAACAAATCAAATCAAACAAACCATATAAACAACAAGACGAAATCATCATTCCCTCTGCAAGAGAGCTTCGAGAAGCCGGCATCATCTTCAAGCCAAGCAAAACCCACAGCCTCAAAGACGTGTCCTTCAATGGCGGAATCCTCAGAATTCCTTCGATCATCGTAGACGACTCGACGGAGACAATGTTGTTAAACCTCATAGCATTTGAACGCATGCATGTAGGAGTAGGCAACGAGGTTTCTTCATTCGTGTTCTTCATGGATAACATCATCGACAACGAGGTCGATGTTGTGATTTTGGAACATAAAGGGATTATACAGAATGCTCTAGGAAGTGATAAAGCTGTGGCCCAACTTTTTAACTCACTTTCTAGGGATCTTTGTGTAGATCGTGAAGGAGGAGGTTTGGATATAGTGCAAGTGAGTGTGTGTAGATACTGCAAGAAGCCATGGAATAGGTGGCGAGCTAATCTCGTTCAAACTTACTTCAGAAATCCATGGGCGATTGTGTCTCTTGCTGCAGCAATGTTCCTATTTGTGTTGACTTTTATTCAGACTGTGTGTACCATTGTTCCTTTGTATCAACAAGATGACAACTCTTCTAGGTCATCTAATTATTCTTCACCTCCTAGGCCTTTTAATCTTCCAAGACTTCCTCCTCCTCATCATTGAATTGGAGTTGTAATTCTGTGTTGTGGTGATTGAACACAAAACTAAAGAGACATAATCTGAAGGAATCATATATAATTGTAAGCATGAACCCTTTTTGTTCAAATTAATATATTCCTCTATAACTTATTTTACTTTAGTTAAATTAAGGAAGTTAGTTAAGTTAATTTATGAGACATGTTTTATATAAAATACTCTAATCATTTTCTTTAACTCCCTACCCCTCTCTTACTTGATTATTAATTATTATTAAGGGAATATCAATAGAAGTAATTTAGAAAAAAATAAAAAATATGTCTTATATTTAAAATTAAAATTAACTTCTCAATTAGATCATATATTAAGAACCGGATGAGTAATATATATGTAGCCCCTTCTCTGTCTATGATTTGGATCTATCTTTTTTTTTTAATTTGTCTTAAATCTAGGTTTTAAAGAAAATAGCATGAGGATGAGGATAAAGTAGAGATAGTTGAAATGAGAATGTTGAGATGCATAGATGTATAATCATATTATAAAATTTATGTGAACATATCCAAAGAAAAGTTAAAGCGATATCTATGTGGGCCATTGAACCCACTAGAAAGAGTAGAGAAAACTCAAAGGCAACATATGAGACTCTTTTATTGATAATATATATAAAGATTTAGTTGTTGATAAAGTATAATGACTATAATTTATATAATCAATCTTATCTAGTGAGATAAGATTTCTTGTCCTTTTTATTTATTTTTAATTCAATTTTTTATTTCCGTATTCGAGTGCTTTTGGGTAATAAAAAAATACTTTTGGCAGTAAAACCATTGTTTTAAAAAAATATAGCCAAATATCCTTTGTTTTTTTTTTCAAAATGCATTTTATGATAGAAAAGCATGGTTTGGAGTGGAAATCTGTGATTATTCCAAAGCCCAAAAATTTTGCTTTCTTTTAGAAGTTATTCTCTACTAAAACATATTTTTTTATTATTTTTTTCTACAAGTTATTCTCTAAATATTAATTTAAACAGACATCAATTCTCTTTTAATCAATTAATTAACGTGGGTCTCCTGAAACAGTTTAAAAAGTCCATTCATTCTCACCCCAGATTTATTGTACTTCTTAAGTTTGGATTCTCAAAGTGACTAATAAAATACACATGATAGAGGCCCACTTTTGTGATACTCACCTGTAAAAAGTTGAAACTATTATTATTAGATAAGAATCATCTTATCTCTCTACTAAGTTGGTTATAATTCATTCTCTAAATTTTAATTTGATTTAATTCTTATAATTTTAATTTGGTTACAACTCAATTCTTAAATTTTAACTAGATATAACTTAGTGCTTATAATTTTAATCATTTTAAATTTTGATCCTCACATTTTAAAAAAATAAGATTATATATATTTTATAATTTTAAGACTAAAATTTTAAATAATTAACTATACAGATTTAGTTGTACTTAGTTAAAATTTAAAATCTAATTTCAATCAAGTTAAAATTATATAAACTAAATTATACTAAGTTAAAATTTAGAAATTAAATTATAGTGACTTCAAACTATAAACAAATGGAGATTTATTTATTTTTAATTAATTGAAATATTAGCTGGTTAATTCTGCTCTTTCTTCTAAGATGAAGATAAGAATAAAGGGCAACAGCCGAAAGATCAACTTGAGCTTGTTCTATACCCATAATAGTTAAAAGTATTTACTGCTTTGTGAAGATGAAATAAAGTAGTAAAATGAATTTAATTAATTTAATTAGATAAAAAAATTAATTAAGTTCATTAATATGACATATTTTTTCTAAAATACTATAATCATATTTCTTAACTCTATTATTCCTTCTTTTACTTGATTATTATTGAGAGAGTATCAATAGAGATAAATTGAGAAAATCTTGATAAAAATATAAAATATATCTTATATGTAGAAATAAGATTAATTCTTTAATTAAATTATATATTAAGAATTGGATAAGTATTATTTATATGAGATGAATAAGATAACTCATTTGTTAGTCAAAAAATAACAATATAACTTATTTCTTAAACTATGTCTAAAAAAATAGGTTTAATTTTTTTTAATAATTAGAACTCAATACAATTTGGTCTCTCTAGAGTCTAGACCATACCACATTGGAACTCTCCATATTTTCACAAGATTTTTTATTTCTATAATTATTTGCTAAATTTTAAATCTAAAAGACTATCTTTCTGCATGTTTGATATTATAAAACTATATATATAATAAAAATCTAAATATAAATATCAGTAAATTTAAAATAAAAATATAAAGTTTATATAAAATCAAAATATTCTCAACTTAAAATTATGTGATTTAATTTTTAAATTCTACTTTTTCCAAGCGACAAAAGATCCTAGCTGCACAATAATTTATTAGATTAGCTCATAACCTTAATTATTTTTTTTTTAAAAAAAATATGAGCCTAACATAGTTGGCATTTAGTTAAACTCCTTAAATATCTAGTCAGGGGCTCGATCCTTAGTGATAGACAGCGCTAAAATTCCTTTAAAAAATTACAGTACAAAGGGATTAGTCATTATTTTTAATGGTAAATACCTTAGACTTATCTAAATATTTTTTGTTACTTCTTAATTAGACACATTTTTCCAAAAAAAGAAATTGATAAATGAGTGATCTTCAACTCGTGAAGAATGAACCACTCCTGAAAAAAAAAAAAACTTATCGAATCTCTGTACATTGGATGGACCACAGGTGGGATGATTTACTTCCCGGTGGTGGTTGGAGCATGTTTAGGATGGCCCAGCTGCACTAAGAAAAACACCGAAAGTAATTTTTTTATTTATGCATTAGTATAATCTCTTTAGCGATTTAGAATATAAACAGTTTTTACCTCTTTCAACAATTCTTAAAGCAATCTTTTACGGACTCAAATTGTTGTAAGTGATAGAAACTCTCATCACTTGCACATACAATTAGAGGTTTGATCTTAAATCTTACATAACAACCTAGAGGTTTGCCTTTCGGCCCTCCCTATCACATAAGCGGTTTTGGCATCTTGAACATCCTGTTATTATTTAGATAGTCCAAATTTATTTTTTTACTTTTATTTTAAAAAAATTATTTTAATGTTTAAATAATCTAAAATAAAGATAATTTTTTAATTGTCAGTTTTTTTAAAAAAGATTTTTTTCAGTAAAAAATTGTCAGCTAACAATTTTAAATTTAGCATATATCCCCGCAATGATGGACATCAAATGGGAGATTAGTCTCTGTTATCCCCTGTGGAGAGCATTCTCCTTGTAATCCCAGAAATCAATACTGTGGATTCAAAGAAAAGAGGAATCACAGTTCCTACTAGGATGTGAAATTGAATAATCTTGTTCTATATCCAATCATAGCTTCGCCGGTCATTACTCCGATGGCTATCGGAGATGGGGCATTTGGACTTACCTTAAAACAAGTAGATTGGTAAGGTTAATCATAATGCCCTCTATCACAAACACAACGGTTCAGAAAGAAAAATCACACACAACAAAAAAAATTAAAAATAGAAATAAAGAAAAATCGCATAGTCCTGTTTCAACACAGCACTTCCAATCAATTTATTAGGATCTCTTCCTCATAGGGTATTTATCTTCTTTGTTAATCTGAAAAACTGAAACTCAGTCATATCTAACAAAATACAATACAATCATGGGCACTAATTCATGTAAGGAACTAGCACAAGAATAACAAAGTCACACACAGCATATAATGAGTTCATGTTAGGGATTTAAAGGGGAAATAGAGTGAAACAGATAAATTTTTATTCCTTTCTCATTTCAAATTCCCTGTACACTAAGCCTTATGTGCACTGATTTTTTTTGACCAGATTATTAATCAGTTGACTAACATGGGGCAAGTACAATGGGATTTTGAGTAATCCAAACCATATTCTCATATATTCTTAATAGTCCAAACTGCTGCAAACATATACAAAAGAAATGAACATAGCTTCTCACAGAATGACCGATTTAACAATAAACTGATTGATTGAAGATCTAGAGGACAACAAGCTGTTTGTTCTGTCTTTTGAATATTCTCAGCAGTGGTATGTTTGGTGGAACTTGTTATTTGAGGGCAATTTCCTCCCAAAGAAGTTTCTCAGCTTTACAACCTGGCTACTTTTGAAAGTGCTAAGGAGCTGTTGTTGGGCTTGTAAACACCCGCCAACCCATAATAAGCTCATGTTTGAATATTAGTTGTAGAAAATGACGTTGGGAAAACTTATTTTAGAAAATCCAGTTTAGCAAAAGTAACCTTCTACTTGTGTTGCAAAAACTGAACTTTGATAAACAAAATCCAATTTAGCAAAAGCAGTGAAACAAACAATAGAAACTGGGTTGGCATAATTCGGTTTAGACCTCCTCAATGATAATCAAACACAGCTCTAAGGATCCCCTAGATTACGTTTTCACAACAATTAATGTTATGAAGGCAATGAGTAGAAAATCCAAATCAATTAAACAACACAAAACAAGCCAATTTAAGTGTGTTAATCAACTTTTAGAAATGTATATAAAAAATCGAAACCATATTTTTTTTAAAAAAACCTCCAGAAAAACTTGTAATCCCAGAGATGAACACCATGAATCTAAGGAAAAAAGAATCCACAGTTCCTACCAGGATGTGAAATAGAATAATCTTGATCTCCGTCCAATCATAGCATCACTGGCCATTACCTTGATAGCTACCGAAGATGGGACATTTGGACTTACATTAAACCAGCGCATGAGTAAGGTAATCAAAACATCCTCAAATCACAAACCTCGGTTAAGAAAACTACACACAACAAAATAAAAAATTAAAATAAAGATGAAGCATTTTTTTTGTATTTTGGCCATTGAAAGATGAGAATGTTGAGACTCTGATGGGAAACTGTTGCTACTTGGAGCATCAGACAGCAACTCCTATCAAATTGGGATATCTTCATCATACAATTTGGCTTTTTATTCATCAGAAAAACTAAAATGTTGAACAACATCTTACAAAATACTACACAATTATAGGCACTAATTCGTGAAATGAACTAGCACAAGAACAACAGAGTCACATAGTATATAATGGGTCCATTTTAAAGATTTCAAGAGGAAACAGAGCAAAATTATGGTTCCTTTATCATCTAAAATGCATAGTACAGGAAGCCACCTATGCACTAACTTTTGTTGTTAGATTATCTATCAGTTGACTAAGATAGACCAAGCACCATGCGATTTGAGTGCCCAACCATATTCCCATATATTATTAATAGTCCAAACAGCTGCAAACACATGCAAAAGAGATGAACACAACTTTGCACAGAATGACCCCTTATATTTCACCACTTTCATGGCTATGAATTAATAAGGAATTAAACACGAACTCCTCAAAATAAATCCATCACTATTAGACTTGGCAGAAGAATTTCATCGCCACATTACGCAAATCAAACAAAGCACTTCCCCATGAGAATTTCACGGACAAATAACATTTAACCAACTCAATGCGCTAAACGAAAACATCAAGTGACAAAGTTTTGACTTGGACATCGATCAGCAACAAAGATTCGAGAAACATAATATTATTGCGATCGAAGGTGAATTTGTAGGATTCATAGGGAGAATTCATACTAAATCATCCCATTCTAAAATTGAATTTTCATTAATAAAAAATCTAAAAAACAACATGGGATGGACTAAAATTTAGAATAGAATATTCATTAATAAGTACGAATATATTTTTATAGGTTCTAGTCACGGCGCTTTGGGAAACATTTTAACCTTTGAGTGCTTAAATTTATATTTGAGGGTAATTGACGGCTCATCCTGTCTGATATTGATATCGTTTAGGAGGAAGAGAGACTTCACTATGTCCTTGGATCGTAGGTGATCCCAATCCTTTTGTACAAAATTTTGTATAAAAAAAAGGAAAAAAGAGGGAGAGTACAGTAAAATCAAACCAAAATTTTCTTTTACTTGAAAAAAAAATATATATAACCATGGTTGAGTGTATATTTAAGTGTTCAATACCTCAGAGTTACTCTACTCTATAAAGTGTAAAAAGGCTCCATGAAAATGGACGGACCTATTAGCTAGAGAGGCAACACAAAAAAGAAGAAAAATTTATGAAGTTTGTGCTAATAAAATATGATATTCCAATGTCAATAAAATAATGTATTGATTAAAAGAAAAGGTGTTATCTACCCAAATTTATAAATTTAAGGAAATTCCTTATTGATAATTTTAAAAAATTAGAAACATTATTTATGTAATTTAACGTGTTTATACACACACGTACACATAAATATCAACCTATGAACTTGTGATATAAATCAAACTCGGTGCCATTACAATTAATTTGATTGATAAATGAATAGAATTTTAGAAATTAAATTTTAGTTTTAAATTTGTAAAGTCTTCAAATTTTGTCGACTTCAACAGTCAACAAAAGAATCTTAGAAATTCGCTACTTGATATACATACAATGGCATTGAATATTGACAATGAAATCTGAGAAATTCGAAGATAATATTATATTGTCCCATGACATTATATTGAAAAGAACTAAAATTTTAGTTTATTTACTGTAGTAGTTTTAAAGACTATCACATATATTTTTGTATTTTTCATGTTTTATGACCTGCAATTCAAATTTTCAAAGTGATTAACTTTGAGATATATTCCTTAATTAATTTAAATATATATTTTTAAAAATAAATAACGAACATTTTAATTAAAAAATTACATTGAATTGATGTGTACATTTTGTTTTCTATTTTGAGGAAAAATTAGGATTTGGATAGAGTTACCTACTTGAAGCAGTAAAAGGTGTGCTGGGATATAAAATATGTAAAAATTTAAAGTGTAAACACTTTTACTAATAAAATATTAGTTGAGAACATAAATTCAAATATCAAAAAATATATTTATAAGAAGAAATAAAAATCTTTTTATGTTTTAAAATAAAAATCCTTTTATGTTTTAATTCTTAAAAGTAATTATTCCATTGACTAAATAAAAAAAAAATTTAAGCACTTTGAATGTATCAGAACAAAAATTTAATTGGGTGTAGAAAAGTTTTGCTTTTTGACTTGACTTTATACTGAAAAAAATATCAATGCTGTGAACTTCAAAACAAACTTTTGATTTTTTTTTTATCCAAAAATTTTGAGCTTAGATCTTAATAAAATATCTAAATTTAAGAATTAATAATTCAGTTATTTTAAAATGTTTTTACGGATTAAAGTACCAAGGGAAAAAGAAAAGAAAAGAGCATAAACTTCTTCAATTATAAAAACTAATACATGAAATTAATCTCGTATGATGGTTACTTATATTTAGATCAATATATTAAATTTTATCTAAATTCTTTGAATTAATATTAGTATTTAAATTTTAAAGTCATATCATTTTTTATTTTCAACCAATTTTTAGTATAGTGAAAATAATATATGATTAAAATGAGATTGCTTTAAATAATATATATATATATATATATATATATATATAATTTTTGTATTTGACATTGTAGGTATATTTAAAGGGAGATAAAAATACTAAAAAGGTTGTGTATAGTGAAAAAGGATAGTTCTTCACAATATGAAAAATAAAATTTTAAATTTTTATTGAGATATGTATCTATATTTAATATTTAATAATATTTTAAATAATATTATCTCTAATATTTAATATCTCTCCACAGATCGACAGCAAATTATAAAAGACTTGTAGAGTGTTCCATACTTTAAAGTGACATCGAAATTTGAAGCACTTAAAACCATATTTTGTCAGACAAAATTGAATTTATGCATTTTCCACATTGAAAGTCTATTTGTTGACATGTTAGTAATTTTTAAATAATACATAAACAATAAATTTCTTAAATATTCACAAAAATTGAATCAACAATTCATCCGGCTTGAATATGGGTCCTTCATGCCTTTTTCAAGTCAAGTACGTCCAATTATTTTGTTAGGACCATTATCTATCAACCGTTTAGCAAATTCCAAGAAAACTTTGTAATTTTATTTTATTATACATCTACACGATAATTTTTTAAAAGAATTTTTAAATATTTTTTAAAGTTTTCAAATTTTGTCCGTCAATTTTGGTTGATACGCATGTTCTTTGAAAAATTTTGGTTCTCTAAAATTTCTTTAAATTTATGTTTTTATTAATAATTTATGTCATCCCAAATGAATCTATAGAATAATTTAATATTTTATTTATTAATAATTTATTAGTTTGAGAATATTCTATGATTAATTTTTATTTCAATCACATCACAAACACAATTCTCTTCTAACCCATTTGGTACGTTTATGAAAAAATAATGCATATTATAATTTTTCGATGACCCACCCTTGGTTGTAGAAAGTTTTTTATTTTATTTTTATTTGATTTAATCTTGTTTTCGTTTGCCCGGTTTTTAAAACTAATACATGAAATTAATCTCGTATGAAAGTTACCTATATTTAGATCAACATATTAAATTTTAGCTGAATTCTCTAAATTAATATTAGTATTTAAATTTTAAAGGTATATCATTTTTTTATTTTCTACAAATTTTTAGTACAGTGAAAATAATATATTATTAAAATAAGATTACTTTAAGTAATATATATATATATATATATATAATTTTGTTGTAAGGTATATTTAAAGGGAAGAGAAAAATACTAACGGGTTAGGTCTAGTGAAAATGATAGTTTTTCACAACATAATAAACTAATTTTTAAATTATCATTAAAAGATATGTTTATATTTAGTACTTGACAGTATCTCGAATATGATTTTCTCTAACATAATACTTATGCTTAACATTATTAAATTGACTAATAGGAAATTATAAAAGACTTGTACAATGTTTGATACTCTAAGGTGATATTGAAGTTAGAAGCGCTCAAAACTAGGGTTGTGCATAATGCCCATGGCCCGCTATGCCCTGCCCAGCCCGCAAGAAAAATGCCCTGCCCAGCCCAATTTTTATTGGGCAGGGCCGGGCATCGGGCTGCAAAATATAGCCCATGCATTTTTCGGGCTGGGCACCGGGCATAGGGGCTGCCCTGCCCTGCCTTGCCCATGAGCACCCCTTCTTTTATTTTTTTTATTTTTCTCTATCTTAAAAGGGAGAATATGATAGCTACTGGTGACTATAAGGTAATTTTAGAAATATAAGTAGGTAAGTTGTATCTTTTAATATTTATAACTATACTAATTTTTTCTTTTTTTTTAACTTTGTTAATTATCATATGATTACATTACAAATTATAATTATTTATTTTATTTTTTAGATACTTTATCTTTATCAATATTAGGAAGATTGATACAAAGTTATAATTACAAATTACTTAGATTTCAACGCTTATTTTTTTATATGCAATAGATCTCAAGATTTTAATTATTATCTTTGTTCTCTTATTCTTAGTGAATTATAGATATTATTTAACTCTTAAAGACACATGAATATGGTATTATTTTAGAAATTCATAATTACAAATTTTTTTTCACAACGTGAGCATGACATCACGACTTGGGCATGCCCAGACCGCCCATGCCCAGCCCGCTCATGCCCTGCCCAAAATTGTTAGGACTTTTACCGGGCAGGGCCGGGCATCAGGCTGCAAAATGCAGCCCATGCATTTTTTTGGCAGGGCACCAGGCAGGGGGCTGTCCTGCCCAACCCTGCCCATGCACACCCCTACTCAAAACCATATTTTATGGGACAAAATTGAATTTATGCCATTTTCAAAACTTTTAGCACGTCACTCAAATAATAGCCAAAAAAATTTACTGATAATATTATAATATCTTATATCTCCTCGACGCTTTTTATATTAAAATAATACTAAAATTTAATTAGAATTTCTATAGAACATGTTTTAAGATGTCTCATATTTCACTTTAATTTGAATTTTTTTATTGATTTAGCATAAAATATAATTATCAAATTTATCACCCTCACAGAATTCCATATTTGTTGACATGTTAGTAGTTTTTAAATAATACATAAATACTAAATTTATGAAATTTTCACAAAAATTAAATTAACAGTCTATCAGGCTTGGTTATGGGTCCTTCATGATTTTTTCAAGTCAACTGCGTCTAATTATTTTTTCAGGACCATTATCTATCAACCGTTTAGCAAATTCCAAGAAAACATTGTAATTTTATTTTTTCCATACATCTACACAATAATTTTTTAAAAGAATATTTAAACATTTTCGTAAAGTTTTCAAATTTTGTTGATCAACTTTGGTTGATATACATGTTCTTTAAAAAATTTGTTTCTCAATAATTTCTTTAAATTTATGTTTTTATGAGTCATCTCAAATGAATCTATAGGATAATTTAATATTTCATTTGTTTAGAATTTATTAGGGTGAGAGTATTCTATGATTAGTTTTTATTTCAATCACAATTATCTTCTAACCCATTTGGTACGTTTATGAAAAAATAATGCATATTATAATATTTTGATGACCCACTCTTGGTTGTAGAATTTTTTTTTGTTTTTTTTACATGATTTAATCTTGTTTTCCTTTGCCCGATTTTAAAAACTAATACATGAAATTAATCTCATATGAAAGTTACCTATATTTAGATCAACATATTAAATTTTATTTGAATTCTCTAAATTAATATTAGTATTTAAATTTTAAAGGTATATCATTTTTTTATTTTCTACAGATTTTTAGTACAGTGAAAATAATATATTATTAAAATAAGATTGCTTTAAGTAATATATATATATATATATATAATTTTTGATGTAAGGTATATTTAAAGGGAAGATAAAAGTACTAACAAGTTAAGTCTAGTGAAAATTGATAGTTCTTCATAATGTGATGAATCAATTTTTAAATTCTCACTAAAAGATGTGTTCATATTTAATACCCGACAATATTTTAAATATGATTATCTCTAATATGATACTTATGCTTAATATCATTATATTAACTGATAGAAAATTATAAAAGACTTGTAGAGTGTTTGATACTCTGAGGTGATATTGAAGTTAGAAGTACTCAAAACCACATTTTGTCAGACAAAATTAAATTTACGTCATTTCCAAAAAACTTTTAGCCCCTCACTCAAATAATAGCCAAAAAAATTCCTGGTAATATTATAATATCTTTTATCTCTCCGATGCTTTTTATGTTAAAATAATACTGAAATTTAATTAGAATTTCTAAAGAACATGTTATAAGATGTCTCATATTTCACTTTAATTTGAATTTTTTTTATTGATTTAGCATAAAATATAATTATCAAATTTATCAGCCTCACAGAATTCCATATTTGTTGACCAGATTAGTAATTTTTAAATAATATAAAAACAATAATTTTCAGAAATTTTTACAAAAATTGAATCAACATTCCATCATTTGAATGTGGGTCCTTCATGCATTTTTCAAGTCAAGTACGTCCAATTGTTTCGTCAGGACCATTATCTATCATGCGTTCAGTAATTTCTAAGAAAATATTGTAATTTTATTTTCCATACATCTACACTATAATTTTTCAAAAGAATCTTATATGATTTTTAAACATTTTTGTGAAAATTAATTTTTATCGATGAGTTAAGAGTATTTTCCTCTTTCTATGACATTTTCAATTTTCATTCCAAAATTTTCCCTTTGGCTTCAATTTTTAAATCATTTATCTATGTAAAGAAAAAACTAATAGTTCTTATTGTATTATTATACATCTAATGATTATTTTTATGATAATTATAAATAACAAAAATGTCTTTCATTTGAGTTTTATTTGAAAATTTTAATTTTTATATGATTAGCTAAAATTATATTATCTATCAAGCATTTAGCAATCCAACTTGAGCGATCGAGCATTAATTATGACACACATTTTATCTGCCTATAAAAGGATGCCTCTCATCATTTGTTAGATACCATATCCTTTGCATTCATAGCTTCTTCCAACTTGAGTTATGGCATTAACAATCATTCTCTATTTATGCTTTTTATTTGTTTCTCCCTCCTTTTCTTCTTCTCCCAACCCACCATTTTGTAATCCTCATGACTCCTCTGCCCTTCTTCAATTCAAAAACTCTTTCTCCCTTAATCATTCCGCTTCAATTGAGTGTGATGAGTTTTCTGATGACTATTATTCTCTTCAAACTAAAAACCCATCTTACCCAAAGACATCTTCATGGAGAAATGCTTCAAATTGCTGCTTATGGGATGGGATCACATGTGACTCCATGTCAGGCCACGTGATTGGCCTTGATCTCAGTTGTAGTTGGCTCCAAGGCCAACTCCATCCTAACAATAGTCTCTTCCAACTTTCTCACCTTCGGACACTCAACTTGGCTTACAATAATTTTAGTGTGTCTTTGATATCATCTCAATTTGGTGATCTTTCCACTCTCTTGCATCTAAACTTAAGCTCCTCTGGTTTTGTTGGTCAAATTTCCCCGAAAATTGCAGAATTGTCTAAATTGGTCTCTCTTGATTTGTCTAGGAATTATTTTTTCTCAAATGAATGGCCGGATTTAAGACCTGAACCATCCACTAGGGAAAATCTCGTTCTAAACATGACTGATCTACGAGAACTTGTTTTAGATGATGTAAATATGTCTTCCATTGCACCAAGCTCCTTGTCTTTGCTCATGAATTTGTCATCCTCTTTGGTCTCCCTTAGACTTTCTTCCACTCGGCTGCAAGGGAATATTTCAAGTGACATTCTCTGTTTAGAAAACCTTCGACAACTGGATTTGTCTTATAATATGAATCTCAAAGTTCAACTTCCAAAGTCCAATTGGAGCTCCCCTATGTCATTTTTGGATCTCAGTTACATAACTTTCTTAGGAGAATTGCCTGACTCTATTGGCCATTTGAAATATCTTAATCATTTGGATCTACGCTCCTGTAATTTTGAAGTGCAATTTCCTCTAGGTTTAGGGAATCTCACTCAACTAACTTATTTGAGCCTTGCTTCAAACATGTTTAGTGGTGAAATCCCCTGGGAAATCTCACATTTGTCCAAATTGGTCTCACTTGACTTGTCATCGACTTTTGGTATGCAGGGGAGTCCATCGCTAAGACTTGAAGCATCTACTTGGGAAAAGCTGATTCTAAACACAACAAATTTAAGGTTGCTTCTTTTAGATTATGTGAACATGTCTTCTGTTACACCAAACTCCTTGTCTTCACTCATGAATTTGTCATCCTCTTTGGTCAGGCTTTCTCTTATAGAAACTTCTTTGCAAGGAGATATAACAAATGCCATTTCGTATTTAGAAAATCTTAAATTTCTAGATTTGAGAGGGAATACAAATATTAAGGTTCAACTTACAAAGCTCAACTGGAGCTCAATAATGTATTTGTCTCTCATTGGCATACCTTTCCCAGGAGAAGCACCAGATTCCATAGGCAAGTTGAAGTCTCTTGAGGATTTAAATCTTGCTTATTGCCAATTTGAAGGGCCTATTCCTCCAAGTTTCAAGAATCTCACTTAACTCATATCCTTGGACCTTTCCTCAAACAACTTTAGTGGTGGGGTCTCAATCCTTTCAACACTTGTAAATCTCACTTCCATATCTCTTTCCTCAAACAAATTTAGCAGTATGGTCTCATTTCTTTCAACACTTGTAAATCTCACTTCCATATCTCTTTCCAATAATAGTTTTAGTGGTCATCACTTTCAAACTTGGAGTTAATTTAAATATTATTCTCTAATGGTTTTTTTCTTTCACTGGCATGCCTTTCTTAGGAGAAGTACCAGCTTCCATAGGCCATTTGAAGTCTCTTGAAGGGTTAGATCTTTCATATTGCCAATTTGAAGGGCCTATTCCTCCAAGTTTCAAGAATCTCACTCAACTCAGTTCCTTGGACCTTTCCTCAAACAAATTTAGTGGTGGGGTCTCAATCCTTTCAACACTTTTAAATCTCACTTCCATATCTCTTTCCTCAAACAAATTTAGCGGTATGTTCTCATTTCTTTCAACACTTGTAAATCTCACTTCCATATCTCTTTCCAATAATAGTTTTAGTGGTCAAATCCCATCATCACTTTCAAACCTTTTATATCTCCAGAACTTAGATCTTTCATTGAATGATTTTAGTGGTGAAATACCGGATGTGTTTGGAAAGCCTAGTGAATTACGGTATTTGGCACTTAATAATAATAATTTCAGTGGTCAAGTCCCTCCATCCCTTTCAAAGACAAGTGTCACATTTCTTGATCTTAGCTTCAACATGTTACAAGGAAATCTCCCGATTCCATACTTTGGAGCTGGATTTTTTTTCAGTCTCAAACAATAAATTTAGTGCAGATATTTCCTCTCTGTTCTGCAATGCAAGCTCACTTGAGATACTCAATTTGTCTGACAACAATTTGTCAGGATCTATTCCACAATGTCTTGTTGGCCTCCCCAATCTGTCAGTTCTCGATCTTCAGATGAATGATTTTTCTGGAACTTTGCCAAGCAACTTTTCAAAGAGTAATGTCTTGCAAACTTTGCATTTCAATAGAAACCGACTCAAGGGATCGTTGCCTCCATCTTTGGCTCGTTGTAAACAGCTAGATATTTTTGATGTTGGACACAACGAGATCAGGGATACATTTCCTAGTTGGCTTGATGATTTGCCAGAGTTACAAGTGCTTGTTCTAAGAGAGAATATGTTTTATGGGGCCATTTCTTGTTCAAATACCAAGCATCCATTTCCTAAGTTAAGGATTTTTGACATCTCCGGCAACCATTTTATTGGATCCTTGCCAGCAACATACATCAAGGAGTTTAAAGGAATGGTGAAAACAGATGATGTTGAAGCTGGTTCGCCATATATGGGAAGTAAAAGATTTTCTTCATATAAGGATTCAGTGGTGATCACTTGGAAAGGTTTTACCATAGATCTAAAAAGGATCTTGACAATATTTACCACAATTGACTTGTCAAATAATAGATTTGATGGGGAGATTCCAAAAGCCATTGGAGAGCTACATGCACTAATAGGACTTAATCTCTCCCACAATAGAATCACTGGTTCTATTCCTAAATCAATTGGAAAATTGGCGAGTCTAGAATGGTTAGATATGTCATGCAACGAGCTCAGTGGTGAGATTCCTCAAGCATTGACGAATCTCAACTTCCTTGCCATTTTGAACCTTTCAGAAAATCAGCTTGAAGGGATCATACCAAGAGGTCAACAGTTCGATACATTTCAGAATGATTCATATGGGGGAAATTTAGGACTGGGCGGTATTCCATTGTCAAGAACTTGTGATAAGGATGAAGGAGAACCACCAATCTTTGATTCTGATGAGAAATTTGGATTTGGTTGGAAATCAGTAGCCTTAGGATATGCATGTGGTATGGTATTTGGGATTTTCATAGGATACATTGTATTCTCAATTGGAAAACCCCATTGGCTTGTCAGGACTTTTGGAGGTCAACCCAAGAAACAGGTAAAAAAGAGAAGAAATAGATCACGTGCAAATTGAAGATTGAAATACCTAGAGAATGTGGCTTTGTTTTCTGTTGTATGATGTTTCCCTTTAAATGTAATAGCCTGTTGTTGTGTTTATGTAATTTTAAGTGATTTGTTGTGTTCTGTTTTGAGTATCTTGAAGGTGAATGAAGAATAAGTTTGAGGCCAAGAAAATTGTTTTTCATGTTAGCACATAAGAGCAACTTGATTTAGTTGTTGATTATATTATTTGGGATTAGCACCCCTTGTATGAAAAATGAAAATAATTGGGAAGATTCAATTACAAAAATTAAATGTGTCTTTATGGCTTCTCAAAAAGAGTTGTGCCACGAAGGAGTTAGAATGAGAAAATGGCATTCCACCTCTCTGCTTTTTGTTCAAAAACACAGGTAAACATGGCCAAAACTCAATACCTGACATATAAGATGGGATGGGTCTACGTTTGACCAAATAAGGCATTTTGTTTTTATGGTTATAGTACAAACTTTTGGTTATAATTTTATCAACTATTGAACGACAAAAGTCTTTTACTTTTTTTATTTATCTTTTCAAAATAAGTGCTTAAAATTTTACTACGTATCAATCCAAACCTAATGTGGTAATAACTTGCCAATTGATCCAATACTTCTTGTCATAACCTAATGGGTTATGGCTACACTTTATTATAAATCTTTTGTTTCCACCTTACATTTAATAAATCCCTCTGCGGTTCTGCGCCAAAACAAAATCTCCCTGCGGTTAAAATAAATAAATAATACTCCTTCTCTGTTCCTAATAATCCTCCTTCTTCATAAAATATAAACTTGCAAGGAATTGTCTCATTCCCATTCATCAATATAAAATATAAAACATATTTATTGAATTTAATTATATTAAAGAAATTAATTAACTTATGACATGTTAATTAAATCATATATTAAGAATTGGAAGAGTATTATTTATATAAGATGAATAAGATAACTCATTTGTTAGCCAAAAAATAATAATATAACTTATTTCTTAAACTATGTCTAAAATAATAGGTTTAATTTTTTGAATAATTAGAATTGAATACAATTTGGTCTCTCCAGAGTCTAGACTATACTACATTGGAATTCTCCATATTTTCACATGGTTTTTTATTTCTATAATTATTTGTTAAATTTTAAATCTAAAAGACTATCTTTCTGCATGTTTGATATTAGAAAACTATATATATGATAAAAAAAACTATATATAAATATCAGTCAATTTAAAATAGAAATATAAAGTTTATATAAAATCAAAACATTCTCAACTTAAAATTATGTGATTTAATTTTTAAATTCTACTTTTTCTCAACCTAAAATTTAAATCATCTGTATATAACTTCTCTAACTTTTAAAATTTTAAATTAAAAATTATAACTTTTCATATTTTAACTATGAACCCTTACTGTTAAAATTAAAGACTTGACAGAAGAATTCGAATGTCACATTACTCAATTCAAACAAAGCACTTCCCCATGACAATTTCATAGACGAAGAACATTTAAACAACTCTACGTGCTAAACGAAAACACCGAATAACATTTTACTATATTCTTATTTTAGCAACTTCATCAAATTTAAATTAAATTAAGAGAAAACATGAATTCTTACAAAATTATAATATATTTAAAATTGAAGCTAGGATTTTGACCCAGATTTGTAATATGAAAAAATCATATGATTCGTGCAAACCTCGTCTTTTAGAGAATTTGTCTATGATACCTGAAATCTCATGAGGTTTGAATCCCGAGTATACATTGTTAACAAACTCAAAAGTGTTTACCAGAGACCCTCATCCATCGAGCTTAAACCCTTGTTGATGGAGGTTAAATCTTGATTTAAGAATATACTTGTTTCACCAAGTACAGTACCGATATATTTCTCCTCAACAAAAAATGGACTCAACATTCAAAACTTTATGACAAGACTCCTCAATATTTCAGGGTTTGGGAAGAAAATATCACTCTGATCTTATATATTTTATCTTAACTTCTAGCAAAATAGAATATAAATCTATTTTAACTAATTCTAACATATCAATCAAGATATTTTTTTTTGGAACCAAATTGATAAATTAACTTCCACACTATTTATTTTCTAATGTATTTTTAGACGTAAGTCTCTCTTCTTCATTGAAAGCAAAAGAAGATGGGCCAAAATGAGCCTTTACTCATCCCGCTAATTAATTAAGTAGGCTCGTACCAATGAAAGTTGGCATATATGATAAAAAATGTGCTTGTATCCTATAAGAACATGAGTTCAATTTCTATTTCTATCTTGAAGGTTTCTTTAGTAGGCGATCTTGTAAATTCCATATAAACGCTCTCTAAACTTGTTACTATACCTTGATTTTAATAGAGAACTGGCGCCGGACTCATCCAAATTTTTTTACACAAAAAAATTACGTAGGCTCATACAAACCCGGCTTTAGGGCCAATGAATTAATTCTAACTCCTATTTCTTACAATCTTTAACAAAACCTATCGAGGGAGAGTACAATAATATCAAACTAAGCTTTTCTTTTAGTTGAAAAAAATATCTATAACCAATGTTGAGTGTATGTTGAAGTGATCAGAGAATTAATCTACCTTATAAAGTGTAAAATGCTCCATGAAAATGCACGTACCCATTAGCTAGAGAGGCAACACAAAAAATAAGAAGCAAAATTTATGAAGTCTGTGACTAATGCAAATTTAAATTAAATAAAGAGAAGACATGAATGCCTACAAATTAAATAAACTTGTGATATAAATCAAACTCGGTGCCATTACAATTAATTTGATTGATAAATGAATAGAATTTTAGAAATTAAAGTTTAGTTTTAAATTTGTAAAGTCTTCAAATTTTGTCGACTTCAACAGTCAACAAAAGAATCGTAGAAATTCGCTACTTGATATACATACAATGGCATTGAATATTGACAATGAAATCTGAGAAATTCGAAGATAATATTATATTGTCCCATGACATTATATTGAAAAGAAGAACTAAAATTTTAGTTTATTTACTGTAGTAGTTTTAAAGACTATCACATATATTTTTGTATTTTTCATGTTTTATGACCTGCAATTCAAATTTTCAAAGTGATTAACTTTGAGATATATTCCCTAATTAATTTAAATATATATTTTAAAAAATAAATAACGAACATTTTAATTAAAAAAATTACATTGAATTGATGTGTACATTTTGTTTTCTATTTTGAGGAAAAATTAGGATTTGGATAGAGTTAACTACTTGAAGCAGTAAAAGGTGTGATGGGATATAAAATATGTAAAAATTTAAAGTGTAAACACTTTTACTAATAAAATATTAGTTGAGAACATAAATTCAAATATTAAAAAATATATTTATAAGAAATAAAAATCTTTTTATGTTTTAAAATAAAAAACTTTTTATGTTTTAATTCTTAAAAGTAATTATACCATTGACTAAATAAAAAAAAATTTAAGCACTTTGAATGTATCAGAACAAAAATGTAATTGGGTGTAGAAAAGTTTTGCTTTTTGACTTGACTTTATACTGAAAAAATATCAATGCTGTGAACTTTAAAACAAACTTTTGATTTTTTTTTTATCAGAAAATTTTGAGCTTAGCTCTTAATAAAATATTCTAAATTTAAGAATTAATAATTCAGTTATTTTAAAATGTTTTTACGGATTAAAGTACCAAGGGAAAAAGAAAAGAAAAGAGCATAAACTTCTTCAATTATAAAAACTAATACATGAAATTAATCTCGTATGATGGTTACTTATATTTAGATCAATATATTAAATTTTATCTAAATTCTTTGAATTAATATTAGTATTTAAATTTTAAAGTCATATCATTTTTTATTTTCAACCAATTTTTAGTATAGTGAAAATAATATATGATTAAAATGAGATTGCTTTAAATAATATATATATATATATATATAATTTTTGTATTTGACATTGTAGGTATATTTAAAGGGAAGATAAAAATACTAAAAAGGTTGTGTATAGTGAAAAAGGATAGTTCTTCACAATATGAAAAATAAAATTTTAAATTTTTATTGAGATATGTATCTATATTTAATATTTAATAATATTTTAAATAATATTATCTCTAATATTTAATATCTCTACACAAATAGACAGCGAATTATAAAAGACTTGTATAGTGTTCCATACTTTAAAGTGACATTGAAATTTGAAGCACTCAAAACCATATTTTGTCAGACAAAATTGAATTTATGCATTTTCTACATTGAAAGTTCATTCTAAATTTTCACTTCCAAATCTTTTAGCGTGTCACTCAAATAATAACCAAAAAATTTGTTGGTAATATTATAATCTCTTATATCTCTCCCACTTCCTTATATTAAAATAATATTATAATTTCTAAAGAGCATGTTATAAAATGTCTCATATTTCACTTTTATTTGAATTTTTTTTATTGATTTAGAATAAAATATAATTATCAAAATTATAAGCCTCACAGAATTCCATATTTGTTGACATGTTAGTAATTTTTAAATAATACATAAACAATAAATTTCTTAAATATTCACAAAAATTGAATCAACAATTCATAAGGCTTGAATATGGGTCCTTCATGTCTTTTTCAAGTCAAGTAAGTCCAATTATTTTGTTAGGACCATTATCTATCAACCGTTTAGCAAATTCCAAGAAAACGTTGTAATTTTATTTTATTCATACATCTACACGATAATTTTTTAAAAGAATTTTTAAAAGTTTTCAAATTTTGTCCGTCAATTTTGGATGATATACATGTTCTTTGAAAAATTTTGTTTCTCCAAAATTTCTTTAAATTTATGTTTTTGAGTCATCTCAAATGAATCTATAGAATAATTTAATATTTTATTTGTTAATAATTTATTAGGCTGAGAATATTCTATGATTAATTTTTATTTCAATCACATCACAAAAACAATTCTCTTCTAACCCATTTGGTACGTTTATGAAAAAATAATGCATATTATAATTTTTCGGTGACCCACCCTTGGTTGTAGAATTTTTTTTGTTTTTGTTTTTTTTTATTTGACTTAGTCTTGTTTTCGTTTGCCCGGTTTTTAAAACTAATACATGAAATTAATCTCGTATGAAAGTTGCCTATATTTAGATCAACATATTAAATTTTACGTGAATTCTCTAAATTAATATTAGTATTTAAATTTTAAAGGTATATCATTTTTTATTTTCTACAAATTTTTAGTACAGTGAAAATAATATATTATTAAAATAAGATTGCTTTAAGTAATTAATATATATATATATATAATTTTTGTTGTAAGGTATATTTAAAGGGAAGAGAAAAATACTAACCATTTATGTCTAGTGGAAATGATAGTTCTTCACAACGCAATGGACTAATTTTTAAATTCTCACTAAAAGATACGTTCATATTTACTACTCAATAATATCTCGAATATGATTATTTCTAATATGATACTTATGGTTAAGATCATTATATTGACTGATAGCAAAATTATAAAAGACTTGTAGAGTGTTTGATACTATAAGGTGATATTGAAATTAGAAGCACTCAAAACCACATTTTATGGGACAAAATTGAATTTATGCCATTTCCAAAACTTTTAGCACGTCACGCAAATAATAGCCAAAAAAAATTGTTGATAATATTATAATATCTTATATCTCCTAGACGCTTTTTATATTAAAATAATACTAAAATTTAATTAGAATTTCTATAGAACATGTTTTAAGATGTCTCATATTTCACTTTAATTTGAATTTTTTTATTGATTTAGCATAAAATATAATTATCAAATTTATCACCCTCACAGAATTCCATATTTGTTGACATGTTAGTAGTTTTTAAATAATACATAAACACTAAATTTATGAAATTTTCACAAAAATTAAATCAACAGTCTATCAGGCGTGGTTATGGGTCCTTCATGATTTTTTTCAAGTCAATTGCGTCCAATTATTTTTTCAGGACCATTATCTATCAACCGTTTAGCAAATTCCAAGAAAACGTTGTAATTTTATTTTTTTCATACATCTACACGATAATTTTTTAAAAGAATATTTAAACATTTTTGTAAAGTTTTCAAATTTTGTTGATCAACTTTGGTTGATATACATGTTCTTTAAAAAATTTTGTTTGTCAACAATTTCTTTAAATTTATGTTTTTATAAGTCATCTCAAATGAATCTATAGGATAATTTAATATTTCATTTGTTTAGAATTTATTAGGGTGAGAGTATTCTATGATTTATTTTTATTTCAATCACAGTTATCTTCTAACCTGGTAAGTTTATGAAAAAATAATGAATATTATAATATTTTGATGACCCACCCTTGGTTGTAGAATTTTTTTTTTTTTGACATGATTTAATCTTGTTTTCGTTTGCCCGGTTTTAAAAACTAATACATGAAATTAATCTCATATGAAAGTTACTTATATTTAGATCAACATATTAAATTTTATTTGAATTCTCTAAATTAATATTAGTATTTAAATTTTAAAGGTATATCATTTTTTTTATTTTCTACAAATTTTTAATAAAGTGAAAATAATATATTATTAAAATAAGATTGCTTTAAGTAATATATATATATATATATATATATATAATTTTTGCTGTAAGGTATATTTAAAGGGAAGAGAAAAATACTAACGGTCTAGTGAAAATGGATAGTTCTTCATAATGTGATGAATTAATTTTTAAATTCTCACTAAAAAATGTGTTTATATTTAATATTCGATAATATTTTGAATATGATTATTTCTAATGTAATATTTATGGTTAACATCACTACATTGACAGATATCAAATTATAAAAGAGTGGTAGAGTGTTTGATACTCTAAGATGATATTGAAGTTAGAAGCACTCAAAAAAATCATATTTTGTAAGACAAAATTAAATTTACGCCATTTCCAAAACTTTTAGCACGTCACTCAAATAATAGCCAAAAAAATTGTTGGTAATATTATAATATCTTTTATCTCTCCGATGCTTTTTATATTGAAATAATACTAAAATTTAATTAGAATTTCTAAAGAACATGTTATAAGATGTCTCATATTTCACTTTAATTTGAATTTTTTTATTGATTTAGCATAAAATATAATTATCAAATTTATCAGCCTCACAAAATTCCATATTTGTTGACCAGATTAGTAATTTTAAAATAATATAAAAACAATAATTTTCAGAAATTTTTACAAAAATTGAATCAACATTCCATCATTTGAATGTGGGTCCTTCATGCCTTTTTCAAGTCAAGTACGTCCAATTGTTTCGTCAGGACCATTATCTATCATGCGTTCAGCAATTTCTAAGAAAATGTTGTAATTTTATTTTATTTTTCCATACTTCTACACGATAATTTTTCAAAAGAATCTTATATGATTTTTAAACATTTTTGTGAAACTTAATTTTTATCAATGAGTTACGAGTATTTTCCTCTTTCTATGACATTTTCAATTTTCATTCCAAAATTTTCCCTTTGGCTTCAATTTTTAAATCATTTATCTATGTAAAGAAAAAACTAATAGTTCTTATTGTATTATTATACATCTAATGATTATTTTTATGATAATTATAAATAACAAAAATGTCTTTCATTTGAGTTTTATTTGAAAATTTTAATTTTTATATGATTAGCTAAAATTATATTATCTATTAAGCATTTAGCAATCCAACTTGAGCGATCGAGCATTAATTATGACACACATTTTATCTGCCTATAAAAGGATGCCTCTCATCATTTGTTAGATACCATATCCTTTGCATTCATAGCTTCTTCCAACTTGAGTTATGGCATTCACAATCATTCTCTATTTATGCTTTTTATTTGTTTCTCCCTCCTTTTCTTCTTCTCCCAACCCACCATTTTGTAATCCTCATGACTCCTCTGCCCTTCTTCAATTCAAAAACTCTTTCTCCCTTAATCATTCCGCTTCAATTGAGTGTGATGAGTTTTCTGATGACTATTATTCTCTTCAAACTAAAAACCCATCTTACCCAAAGACATCTTCATGGAGAAATGCTTCAAATTGCTGCTTATGGGATGGGATCACATGTGACTCCATGTCAGGCCACGTGATTGGCCTTGATCTCAGTTGTAGTTGGCTCCAAGGCCAACTCCATCCTAACAATAGCATCTTCCAACTTTCTCATCTCCAGACACTCAACTTGGCTTGCAACAATTTTAGTGGGTCTTTCATATCATCTCAATTTGGTGATCTTTCCACTCTCTTGCATCTAAACTTGAGTCACTCTCATTTTATCGGTGAAATTCCTTCTAAAATTGCAGAATTGTCTAAATTGGTATCTCTTGATTTGTCTTTGAATTATTTTTCCTCAAATAAATGGTTCAGTTTAGAACTTGAACCATCCACTTGGGAAAAGCTTGTTCTAAATATGACTGATCTACGAAAACTTGTTTTGGATCTTGTAAATATGTCTTCCATTGCACCAAGCTCTTTTTCTTTGCTCATGAATTTGTCATCATCTTTGGTCTCCCTTAGACTTTCTCACACTCAGTTGCAGGGAAATATTTCAAGCGACATCCTCTGTTTAGAAAACCTTCGACAACTAGATTTGTCGGGCAATATGAATCTTAAAAGTCAACTTCCAAAGTCCAATTGGAGCTCTCCTATGTCATTTTTGGATCTCAGTCACACAACTTTCTTTGGAGAAGTGCCTGATTCTATTGGCCATTTGAAATATCTTAATCATTTGGCTCTACAGAGCTGTCATTTTGAGGGGCAGGTTCCTCTAGGTTTAGGGAATCTCACTCAACTAACTTATTTGAACCTTGGTTCAAACATGTTTAGTGGTGAAATCCACTCCGGAATCTCGCAATTGTCTAACTTGGTCTCACTGGATTTGTCATGGAATTTTGGTATGCAGGGGAGTCCATTGCTAAGACTTGAAGCATCTACTTGGGAAAAGCTGATTCTAAACACAACTAATTTAAGGGTTCTTAGTTTAACTTATGTGAACATGTCTTTTGTTACACCAAACTCCTTGTCTTCACTCATGAATTTGTCATCCTCTTTGGTCGAGCTTTGTCTTCAGGAAACTTCTTTGCAAGGAGATATAACAAATGTCATTTCGTATTTAGAAAATCTTGAATTTCTAGATTTGGGAGGGAATACAAATATTAAAGTTCAACTTACAAAGCTCAACTGGAGCTCAATAATGTATTTGTATCTCGATGGCATACCTTTCCCAGGAGAAGCACCCGATTCCATAGGCCATTTGAAGTCTCTTGAGGAATTACATCTTGCTTATTGCCAATTTGAAGGGCCTATTCCTCCAAGTTTCAAGAATCTCACTCAACTCAGATCCTTGGACCTTTCCTCAAACAAATTTAGTGGTGGGGTCTCAATCCTTTCAACACTTGTAAATCTCACTTCCATATCTCTTTCCAATAATAGTTTTAGTGGTCATCACTTTCAAACTTGGAGTTAATTCAAATATTATTCTCTAATGGTTTTTTTTCTTTCACTGGCATGCCTTTCTCAGGAGAAGTACCAGATTCCATAGGCAATTTGAAGTCTCTTGTGGATTTACATCTGGCTTATTGCCAATTTGAAGGGCCTATTCCTCCAAGTTTCAAGAATCTCACTCAACTCAGATACTTGGACCTTTCCTCAAACAAATGTAGTGGGGGGGTCGCAATCCTTTCAACACTTGGAAATATCAATTCCATATCTCTTTCCAATAATAGTTTTAGTGGTCAAATCCCATCATCACTTTCAAATTTAGTACATCTAGACATCTTGGATCTTTCATTTAATAATTTTAGTGGTGAAATACCGGATATGTTTGGAAAGCCTAGTGAATTACGGTCTTTGTCACTTAATAATAATAATATCAGTGGTCAAGTCCCTCCATCCCTTTCAAAGACAAGTGTCACATTTCTTGATCTTAGCTTCAACATGTTACAAGGAAGTCTCCCGATTCCATACTTTGGAGCTGAATTTTTTTCAGTCTCAAACAATAAATTTAGTGGAGATATTTCCTCTCTGTTCTGCAATGCAAGCTCACTTGAGATACTCAACTTGTCTCACAACAATTTATCAGGATCTATTCCACAATGTCTTGTTGGCCTCTACAATCTGTCAGTTCTAGATCTTCAGATGAATGATTTTTCTGGAACTTTGCCAAGCACCTTTTCAAAGAGTAATGCCTTGCAAACTTTGCATTTCAATAGCAACCGACTCAAGGGATCGTTGCCTCCATCTTTGGCTCGTTGTAAACAGCTAGAAATTTTTGATGTTGGACACAACGAGATAAGGGATACATTTCCTAGTTGGCTTGATGATTTGCCAGAGTTACAAGTGCTTGTTCTAAGAGAGAATATGTTTTATGGGGCCATTTCTAGTTCAAATACCAAGCATCCATTTCCGAAGTTAAGGATTTTTGACATCTCCAGCAACCATTTTAATGGATCCTTGCCAGCAACATACATCAAGGAGTTTAAAGGAATGATGAAAACAGATGATGTTGAAGCTGGTTCGCAATATATGGGAAGTAAAATTTTTTCTGCATATAAGGATTCGGTGGTGATCACTTGGAAAGGTTTTACCATAGATCTAAAAAGGATCTTGACAATATTTACGACTATTGACTTGTCAAATAATAGATTTGATGGGGAGATTCCAAAAGCTATTGGAGAGCTACATTCACTAATAGGGCTTAATCTCTCCCACAATAAAATCACTGGTTCTATTCCTAAATCAATTGGAAAATTGGCGAGTCTAGAATGGTTAGATATGTCATGCAACGAGCTCAGTGGTGAGATTCCTCAAGCATTGACGAATCTCAACTTCCTTGCCATTTTGAACCTTTCAGAAAATCAGCTTGAAGGGATCATACCAAGAGGTCAACAGTTCGATACATTCCAGAATGATTCATATGGGGGAAATTTAGGACTGTGCGGTGTTCCATTGTCAAGAACTTGTGATAAGGATGAAAGAGAACTACCAATCTTTGATTCTGATGAGAAATTTGGATTTGGTTGGAAACCAGTAGCCTTGGGATATGCATGTGGAATGGTATTTGGGATTTTCATAGGATATATTGTATTCTCAATTGGAAAACCCCATTGGCTAGTGAGGACTTTTGGAGGTCAACTCAAGAAACAGGAGAAAAGGAGAAGAAATAGAGCTCGTGCAAATTGAAGATTGAATTACATAGAGATTGTGGCTTTGTTTTCTGTTGTGTGATGTTTCCTTTTAAATGTAATAGCCTGTTGTTGTGTTTATGTAATTTGAAGTGATTTGTTGTGTTCTGTTTTGAGTATCTTGAAGGTGAATGAAGAATAAGTTTGAGGCCAAGAAAATTGTTTTTCATGTTAGCAAATAGGAGCAGCTTGATTTAGTTGTTGATTATATTATTTGGATTAGCACCCCTTATATATGAAAAATGAAAATAATTGGGAAGATTCAATTGCAAAAATTAAATTTGTCTTTATGGCTTCTCAAAAATAGTTGTGCCAACGAAGGGGTTAGAATGGGAAGATGGCATTCCACCTCTGCTTTTTGTTAAAAAAACATAGAGATAAACATAGCCAAAACTCAATACTTGACATATAAGATGGGATGGGTCTACGTTTGACCAAATAAGGCATTTTATTTTTATGGTTATAGTATAAATTTTCGGTTATAATTTTGTCAACTGTTGAATGACAAAGGTCTTTTACTTTTTTTATTTATCTTTTCAAAATAAGTGCTTAAAATTTTACTACGTATCAATCCAAAGTTAATGTGGTAATAACTTGCCAATTGATCCAATACTTCTTGTCATAACGTAATGGGTTATCGCTACACTTTATTATAAATCTTTTATTTCAACCGTACATTTAATAAATCCCTCTGTGGTTCTGCGCCAAAACAAAATCTCCCTGCGGTTAAAATAAATAAATAATACTCCTTCTTCATAAAATATAAACTTGCAAGGAATTGTCGCATTCCCATTCATCAATATAAAATATAGAACATATTTAATTAATTTAATTATATTAAAAAATTAATTAACTTATGACATGTTAATTAAATATATATTAAGAATTGGAAGAGTATTATTTATATAAGATGAATAAGATAACTCATTTGTTAGCCAAAAAATAATAATATAACTTATTTCTTAAACTATGTCTAAAATAATAGGTTTAATTTTTTGAATAATTAGAAATGAATACAATTTGGTCTCTCCAGAGTCTAGACTATACTACATTGGAATTCTCCATATTTTCACATGGTTTTTTATTTCTATAATTATTTGTTAAATTTTAAATCTAAAAGACTATCTTTCTGCATGCTTGATATTATAAAACTATATATATGATAAAAAAAAACTACATATAAATATCAGTCAATTTAAAATAAAAATATAAAGTTTATATAAAATCAAAACATTCTCAACTCAAAATTATGTGATTTAATTGTTAAATTCTACTTTTTCCAAGCAACAAAAGATCCTAACTACATAATAATTGATTAGATTAACTCAGACTAATATTTTGTAGTTTGACAAAAAGTAAAAGTTAAACTTGTTGATTTATAAATATTAACACTTGCTTTCTTGCAATGTTAACAAAATTTTAGCTAAAATAGATAAAACTTCCCTAAAATTTAAATCAATTGTATATTACTTCTTGAAATAACCTTGAACCGATGTCGCCTTGGGGTTACTTCAAAAATTTAAATCAAGGATTGCGTATAGTGCAACCTCGGGTCGTTCTCTCTGAGGAGCCAAAACGTGAAATTAAATTCTTAAGTAACTAAATGCAATGTAACCTAGATTAGAAAATGGAATTTATTTTAATTGACTAACAACTAAATACAATGAATTAAAATAGATTTAAAAAAATATTTTTGGTATTTTTAGTTTAAAGAAATGAATAATGAATGATAATGAGTGAAAAGAATAAATTCAAAGGTGATTAATAATAATAAAAGCAATCCTCCAATTCAATAACGCAGCAATCATAGCTTTAAAAGATATGGGAGTTTTAAATAATGAATTAATAATTATAATTAAGCTTTTAATCCAACAACTTAGCCACCTTGAATTGTTATAAAATATTTTTTAAGTCCTAATTTATTAACTGCTACCAGAATAATAAAATAAGACTAAAGATATTAAATCCAATGCTTAATTATAACTCAATAATTCATAAAAATAGAATTTAAGCTAACAAGAGATACAACGATCCAATAATTCAAGCCACTTTGAAAAATCACAAAATATTCACGATAATCTCAATAAAATGTCTGACCCAAATCAAAGTAAATGAAATTAAAGTTAATTAAAGATTAATGTCAAATGTCAAGCAAAAATTCAGTCACAATAATCCTCAATAAATACAAATAAATCATTCTAAACATTCCTAATAATTATAAAATTAATCCTAAACCTAGGAGTCATAATATAATTATTGGGTAGAGAATTAGAATAACTTATACTCGCCTTTGAGATCCTAAGCTCATGCCTTTGTCATTGAATTAGAGAATTATGAAGAACTAGCCACGCATAGTTGTCACAAACGATGCTTCACTGAGCTTTTCCATTCCTCTCCTGTGTCCGCAATTTATATTCTCCTTTTCTCTCAATTCTTGCGGCGTCTGTGATTGCGTCCTTCCTTCCAATTCAATTGCCTATGCGTGAATTTCTTCCTTTCCTTCAATTCCTTGCGGCGTCCTGGTGCGTGTGTGTTTTTTGCCTTTGAATTCAATTCAGCGCCTCCACCCACGCATGTGTGTGTGTTGCTTTTCAATTCACTTTGCTTTGCTGGCTGCCCAACATTTGCTTTCCTGCGTGAATCATTAAAAAGTGACCTAATGGGCTAAATCGCAAAATTTGGCCCATTGGGTCATATAATACAATTTTTATTTTTGTAGCTTTTTGTTGTCATTTGTGCATTCCAATTTCTCCTAAATTCCTAAAATATAAAATTATAATAATATAATACCTTTTATTCTAAAAATAATTGTTTAGGAGAAATAATAAAAATATGACAATTATACCCCTATTAAGCATTAATTCAATATAAGTCATATTAATTCAATTAGTGCATAAATAATAGAATTAAGGACCACAATTTTGACAAAAGCCCACTAAAATGATATGAATTAATATATAAAAAATATTGATTTGTCAACTCCCCCACACTTAACCTTTTGCACTCCTGGGCAAAATATTACTTAAAGGAATCCCAACAGTTATACTCAATGTAAGTAATCATAAAACTATCAAGGCAAGAATATATAATTAATTCCAGCAACTTCTATCCTTAATCAATCAATAGTGATGGAATGCTTCGATGCAAGAAAAGTAACACAAGACATAGCAAGATAGAGGAAGAGAAACATAATAGATCTCTCATAGGTATAAGTGTTTCACTCAACTCTCAAGTATAGGGAATTTTTACTCAATCCACCTAGATTAGCACGTACCATAGGCTTGTAAAGACTCTACTATCTCCACTACTAACATACCATAGATTCATGATCAAGAGGACTTTATTGGGTTGTAATGTTGGTGAAAGGCTAATGAATGGATGGAATGGAATGTAGAACAAGTTTAATGCATGAGTATTAAGAAATAGCTCAAAGTAAGGTAACATATGACTATCAAATGAACAATAAACTTTAATCTTCAACTACTAAAGGATGCCTTATTTTAAACTTCATGCCTTATTGCCAATTTTTCTTTTCTTTTTCTTTTTCTCCCTTTCATTTTTTTTCAACTTCTTTCTTTTTTTTTGCAAATTCTTCTTCTTCTTCTTCTTCTTGTCTTTTCTATTTCTTTTCTCCCCTTTTTTTTTAGCAAACCTAACTCAAAAAGATAAAGATAACAACTTCAATAGTGCACAGTTAATCGTAATGAACATAATATAACTCATGTAAAGCACTTGTTCAAAATTAATGGAATGAAATGAAAGTGATGGGCTCAAAGGGGTAAACAAAGGTTAATAGAGATGGCTTGTGTTTGGGTAAAAGGGTTTAGAATTGAATGCCCCTATCATACTCATAATTCTAGGTATTAATGCACTTTGAAAAAGAATCTAGACAAGTTCTAGAGGTTAACCAAAATTACGAGGAAATCACACAAGATAAGAAAGCAAATTAAGGCTCAATAATCCTTCCAACAAGGCTTTCTCTAATATGTTTTCTCCCTAAGATCAAGCTACGAAACAAAGTTAATAACACTGCATCAAAGACACTCCACTTTGCTAACTAATTAAGAATAAAAACTACATAAGTTAAAATTATATTCTCACCTAGACATGCCAATGTTCACATGCATAAAGAAATAAGGATTTTAAAAATAAAGCCCAATGATTGCAAAAGTCAAGTGGAAGGTGGGAATCACAGAAACAATTCGCTCATATAGCATTGAAAAATCCAATCAATTTAGCTCAAAAAATTTTCAATTTTTCAAATTATGGCGATTCAAGCAATGGCAACATGAACTAATAGAAGAATCCCTCCCCCACACTTAAACTATGCGTTGTCCTCAATGCATCACTAAAGCATATATCAAAGGGAGAAGGGAAAATGATTAGAGTCATGGGCTAAAAGGGAAGGAAGCTTTATTCAAAGAAAAACTAACCTAAAACTAAGAAATCTTTAAAATGCAACCTATTCTAAGAATTTGTTAAAAGATAAAAAGCAAATAAATCTAGAACTACTGTGATGGTCCCTCCCCCACACTTACTCCTAACTATCTTAGTAAACAGATATTATCAGCAATACAAGAGAAAGTAAAGGAGAAAGGTGGAAAGGAACAACCGTGCAATTAGGGAGATCTCTGATTCTCATGGTAGTGCTTAAGCAGATAACCATTGGTTTGTGAAATATGACCTGTTGCTTCATTCACCAGCTCTACCGCACCAAAAAATGTACTTTAGTAACTTTAAAAGGGCCCTCCCACTTGGTGACAAACTTCCTAGGCATCAACTTCAACCGGGCCTTGAACTTTAAAACCTTGTCACCTTCATGGAATTGTTTTCTCAAAATCTGTTTATAATGAATCATTTTAAGCTTGTCTTTATAGATTCTGGCATTATCATAGGATTCAAGTCTCATTTCTTCAAGCTCTTAGAGTTGCATCGTTCGATTTTCAATTGAGGATTCAATGTCTGCATCACATGCCTTGATCGCCCAATAAGATTTGTGCTCAATCTCCATAGGTAGATGACAAGACTTACCATAGAGCAATCGGAAAGGAGACATGCCTATAGGGGTTTTATAGGCAGTCCTGTAAGCCCACAGTGCCTCCTCAAGCCTTTCACTCCAATCTTTACGGGATGGATTCACAATCTTTTCTAGTATTCGTTTAACTTCTCGATTAGAGACTTCAGCTAATCTATTTGTCTGAGGGTGGTACGGAGTTGCCAGCTTGTGATTAACTCCATGTTTAGCAAGTAGAGACTTTATGGTCCTATTGCAGAAATGTGTTCCTTGGTCACTGACGATTGCTCTTGGAATGCCATACCTACAAAAAATATGAGAGCGTAAGAACTTGACAACAGTAGAAGCATCATCTTTCCTAGTTGGCACTGCCTCTACCCACCTAGACATATAATCTACTACAAGTAATATATATGAATACCCAAATAACGGAGGAAAAGGACCCATGAAATCTATGCCCCAGACATCAAAAATTTCACAAAAATACATAGGTCTTAAAGGCATTTCATTCTTTCTACCTAGACTCCCAAAGCTCTGGCACTTATCATAAGACTTACAGAAAATATAAGCATCTTTGAATAAAGTAGGCTAATAAAATCCACATTCTAAAACCTTCCTAGCAGTCCTATTAGCACTAAAATGTCCCCCATAATATAAAGAATGTGCAAAGGTAAGGATAGAGTGAATCTCATTGTTAGGAACACATCATCTGATTATCTGATCACTGTATTGCTTCTAAAGAATTGGAGAATCCCATATATAATATCTTACCTCCCTCTTCAGCTTATCAACCTGAAACTTAGATATAGAAGGTGGTACAAGATTAGTGACAACATAGTTAACAATATTAGAGTACCTAGGCTCCTGAACAGCTAAGGCAAAGAGTGCAGAGTCAGGAAAAGAATCAACAGTAAGATCAGAGGAGTCAACTCCTTCGGTGACTTCAGGTAATCGACTAAGGTGGTCAGCCACATGATTCTCTGCTCCAGCTCTATCTCTAATTTCAATGTCAAATTCCTGTAGCAATAAAGCCCATCTCAGCAATCTTGGTTTAGACTGGGGCTTCTTGAACAAGTAACATACCGTTGCATGATTTGTAAAATTAACAACTCAAGAATTTATCAGATATTGTCTAAACTTATCTAAAGCAAATATTATAGTAAAAAGTTCCTTCTCGGTTATGGTGTAATTCATTTGAGCAGGGTCAAGTGTCTTGGAAGCATAGGCTATCACTCTAGATCGCTTATCCTCCCTCTGACCAAGCATAGCACCTACTGCAAAGTTAGAAGCATTACAAGACAATTCAAAAGGCAAATCCCAATTAGGTGCAGTGAGAATAGGAGGTGAAACAAGTAAGGATTTCAAAGAGTCAAAAGTATGTCTACACTTATCATCAAAGTGAAAATCAACATCTTTTCTCAACAGCATAGAGAGGGGTAAAGCAATTTTACTAAAATCTTTTACAAAATATCGATAAAACCCAGCATGCCCCAAGAAAGACCTCAAATCTTTAAGACAAGTAGGATAGAGAAGTGAAGAAATTACTTCAATCTTGGCTTTATCAACCTCAATCCCCTTTTGAGAGATGCGGTGACCTAGCATTATGCCACTATCTACCATGAAATGATATTTTTCATAGTTCAAGATCAACTTTTTCTCAATACATCTATCAAAAATATGTTCAAGACTAAGTAAACAATCATCAAAGCCATCACCATAGACGGTGAATTCATCCATGAAAACCTCCATATTACGCTCCAATAAATCACTAAAGATCACCATCATACACCTTTGAAAGGTGCCTGGAGCATTACACAACCCAAATAGCATCCTTAGATATGCATAGGTGCCAAAAGAACATATAAAAGTAGTCTTGTCTTGATCTGCAGGTGCAATCGGTACCTGGAAATAACCTGAAAAACCATCCAAGAAACAATAATGAGATTTACCAGATATTCTTTTCAACATTTGATCAATAAAAGGTAATGGAAAATGATCATTCCTAGTCACTTCATTCAATTTCTTATAGTCTATACACATTCTCCAAGCATTCTAAACTCTTGTTGGAATAAGTTCATTATTCTCATTTTTCACTACTGTGATGCCGCTTTTCTTCGGTACTACATGTATCGGGCTCACCCACTCACTGTCTGAAATTGCATATATGATCCCAGCACTCAGTAATTTAGATATATCCTTTTTAATCACATCATGAATCAGAGGGTTCGACCTCCTTGGTGGCTGTTTAACTGGCTTTGACCCTTCAGCTAAAAGGATTTATGTGTACAAACCAATGGATCAATCCCTGGTATGTCTCCTAAAGACCAACGTATAGCCTTTTTATACGTTTTTAACACTGAAACTAGTTTCTCTTCTTCAGAACTACTCAAAGAATTGGAAATAATAACAGGCAATTTACAGTCATCAGTAAGAAAGACATATTTCAAGTTAGAGGGGAGGGGTTTCAATTATAAATCAGGGGGTTGCATAATAGAAGGAATCATGTTTGTTATATCAAGTGAAATCAGAGCGATTGGTGTGTCCATGTGGCTTGGGGAAGGAGATATAAGCTCAGTGTGGTGTATATTTCCTCCACTTCCTGACTCAGTGCCATAATCAGATGACCTAGAAATAGGAGAGTTAGGGTCAGTCTGATCAATAGAAAAAGAAAATAAATTAGAAGAGAGAGTGGGATTAGAAAGGACTAAAGCAGTAGCAGAATCACTGATATCCTCTTCTAATGTTCCAGCGCCACTCAATGGGGAAGCTATATTCATAGCTTGTGCATCCTCCTCCTTATTATCAGTTCCTACAAAATCAAGCAATACACCTTTCTCAAGGCTATCAAGTGTAGAATCAACAGTAATATCAAAGTCAAAGCAACATGATACATCAAATTCATGAGCAGAAGAAAGCTAACTATCTATCTCTAAATAATAGGCACAAGATACGTCACCTTCACATGCACAGACATCAGAAGGGTGGAAGGAAGATAGACAAGTAAAAGCATCATCATGGTTCACAACTAAGTCACACCAGTGAGGTTCATTCATATTAGTCTCATGTAAGTGGTCCACGTCATAACATTCAATTGAACTAATTCCCAAATAAGAGCAATCTTCATAACCATGATTCATAGCTTCTGAAAGATTAAATTGCACTTCTTGATCCCCAATCCCCATAGTGATAAGACCCTTTTCATGTTAATTATTGTCTCAACAGTTAAAAGGAAAGGTCTACCTAGAATCAAAGTACTCTCAGTGGGGAGGTCATTAGTCATATCAAGAACATAAAAGTCAGCTAGAAAAACAAGACCTTTCACTCGCACAAGAATATCCTCAAGAATACCTTTAGGGCATCTCACCGTCCTATCAGCTAGGCCAAGTACTACACTAGTGTCTTTCTAAGCTTTTATACCCAAGGTCTTATAAACAGAGGTCGGCATGACATTAATTGCTGCACCTAAGTCAAGTCGGGCATGGGAAACTGTAGTTCTACCTATGGTACAAGGAATAGTATAGGAACCTAGGTCTTTACATTTAATAGGCAACTGTGGCTTAAATAAGGCACTAACACTCAACCCCAGTTATATTCTCTCACTATGCCTATACTTTCTTTTGTTTGTACATAGGTCTTTCAAGAATTTAGCACACATAAGCATCTTTTTAATCAATTCAAGCAATGACACGTTAACCTCAAGTTTGCTAAACATTTCAAACAATTCATCATTATCTTTCTTTTCAACAATCTTTTTACTAACCAAATAAGAATTTGGAAAAGGCAAGTCATGAATATTTACCTCATTACCTTTGGAGTTGGAAGGTGATCCTTTCTCCATTAGTCCCTTTATGATAGTTGTTGCCTCTTCATCAGTTTGCACCATTGGTTGTTTCAGACACTTCTCCAAGAGCTTCTTTTCTTGTAGGACTTCAGATTGGATAGAAGCTTCTTTCTCAGTTTGGGAAGTTTCTTGAGTAGTTTTGGCAGGAGGAAACTCAACTTCTATTTCCTCATCAACCTGCTCTTCATCCTCTTCAAGTTCTTTGAATTGTATATTTTTTGGCCCAATTTTCTTACCACTTCTTAGTGTGATTGCATTCAAAGATTTAGGATTTATCACTGTGTTGGAAGGTATAGAACCACTACTCTTTGCTTGTTGTTCACTCAAGTTGTTAGAGAATTGCGAAACAAAAGCATTCAAATTCTCATACTTAGTCTCCATTTGCTCCAATTTAGAGAACACATTTTGTAGACATGAGTCCATCTTATTCTCAATAGCATTTAACTTTGCCTTAGTTTGTGACTTTTGATTGTCAAACTTTGAATTAAGCTCAGTAATACCTTTCACAATCATACCAAGTTCATTACCTCCAGAAAAAGAAGATGATGCCCCTTGATTAGGTACCACTTGATTTGAGAAATTCCCTTGAGGGTTGCCTTGATTTCAACCCCATCTAAAGTTAGGATGATCTCTTCAACCTGGATTATAAATGTTAGAGTAAGGATCCCTCTTTTGATATGGATCATTCCTATTTTGATATAGGGAAGAAACCTTTTCATATCGAGAACAAGTATTCGAGGCATGCATCATTGACCCACAGTACTCACAACCAACAACTATAGCTTGATAGTTACCCATTGAATTAACCTGCTTGACATTAACATTATTCTCCAAAATACTGAGTCTTTTCTACATTCGATTCCCAAAAGAAGCAATTTTAGTAAGAATATCTTGAAAAGAAATCGAAGAGGTATTATACACTTTTCTTGTGTCTCTAGATTGAGGGTCATTGGTAGCCATCTTTTGAAGTAGGTCCCATACAGCATTAGGACTCAATTCTCTAAGAGAACCATTTGCAGCGGCATGAATTGAGGACTTATGATATGGAAGTAGCTCTTCATAGAAAGAATTAACCAGATCATTCTTTGAAATATTGTGGTGTGGGCACTGAGCTAGAAGTGTGATGAACCTGGTCCAATACTCATGCATGGATTCATTATCTCATTGGACCGCACTAGTTATCTCCTTCTTTAGCCTTGAAGTTTTAGAGGCAGGGAAATATTCATCCAAGAATGCTCCTTTCAACTTATCCCAAGTCAATATAGTAAAATATTGAGGTAGTGTGTAAAGCCACTCCTTGGCCTTGCCTTCTAAAGTAAAATGAAATGCCCTCCTCAATACATCTTGAAGATTAGCTGTAGGTGGTTTCATGGAAGAGCACACCATATGCATAGTCTTCAAATGCCTATGTGGATCATCACCTGCAAAGCCATAAACTTTAGGTAAGGAAGAAATTAATGCTCCTTTAATTTCAAAGTTCACATTATCAGTATAAAAGCCATAAGGATCATAATCAACATTAGAATTATTAATCTCCCTCATGCTTCTATCATCCTCACCATTATTTCCTAAGTTATTCCCACCATGTCCGTTATTCCCATTAAGCCCATTATTCCCATTAGGATCATCCATGGTTTCTTGTTCTAATTTAAAATCACTAACAGACACGTTTTCACTAAAGATAACTAAAGAAAATCAACATTTTTTTTGTAAATAGATAATGCAAGGGAAAATGCAAATGCAAATGTTATGCAAATTGACTAAGACTGTCTCAGCAATTGAATTAATCCCAAAAAAATATTACTTGACACTTAGTTACTAGGGAACCAATTTTTTGGCTCCCCAGCAACGGCGCCACTTAAAACAACCTTGAACTGATGTCGCCTTGGGGTTACTTCAAAAATTTAAACTAAGGATTGCGTATAGTGCAACCTCAAGTCATTCTCTCTGAGGAGCCAAAACGTGAAATTAAATTCCTAAGTAACTAAATGCAATGCAACCTAGATTAGAAAATGGGATTTATTTTGATTGACCAACAACTAAATGCAATGAATTAAAATAGATTTAAAAAAATATTTTTGGTATTTTTAGTTTAAAGAAATGAATAATGAATGATAATGAGCGAAAAGAATAAATTCAAAGGTGATTAATAATAATAAAAGCAATTCTCCAATTCAATAACGCAACAATCATAGTTTCAAAAGATATGGGAGTTTTAAATAATGAATTAAGAATTATAATTAAGCTTTTAATCCAACAACCGAGCCTCAAATTGTCACAAAATATTTTTTAAGTCCTAATTTATTAACTGCTACTAGAATAATAAAATAGGACTAAAGATATTAAATCCAATGCTTAATTATAACTCAATAATTCATAAAAATAGAATTTAAGCTAACAAGAGACACAACGATCCAATAATTCAAGTCACCTTAAAAAATCACAAAATATTCACGATAATCTCAATACAATGTCTGACCCAAATCAAAGTAAATGAAATTAAAGTTAATTAAAGATTAATGTCAAATGTCAAGCAAAAATTCAGTCACAATAATCCTCAATAAATACAAATAAATCATTCTAAACATTCCTAATAACTATAAAATTAATCCTAAGATCTAAGAGTCATAATATAATTATTGGATAGAGAATTAGAATAACTTATACTCGCCTTTGAGATCCCAAGCTCATGCCTTTGCCATTAAATTAGAGAATTAGGAAGAACTAGTCATGCATAGTTGTCACAAATGATGCTTCATTGAGCTTTTCCATTCCTCTCCTGTGTTCGCAATTTATATTCTCCTTTTCTCTCAATTCTCGCGGCGTCTGTGATTGCGTCCTTCCTTCCAATCCAATTGCCTGTGCGTGAATTTCTTCCTTTCCTTTAATTCCTTGCGGCGTCCTAGTGCGTGTGTGTTTTTTGCCTTTGAATTCAATTCAGCGCCTCCACCCACGCATGTGTGTGTGTTGCTTTTCAATTCACTTTGCTTTACTGGCCGCCCAACATTTGCTTTCCTGCGTGAATCATTAAAAAGTGACCTAATGGGTTAAATCGCAAAATTTAGCCTATTGGGTCATATAATGCAATTTTTAATTTTGTAGCTTTTTATTGTCATTTGTGCATTCCGATTTCTCCTAAATTCATAAAATATAAAGTCATAATAATGTAATACCTTTTATTCTAAAAATAATTGTTTAGGAGAAATAATAAAAATATGACAATTATGCCCCTATTAAGTACTAATTCAATATAAGTCATATTAATTCAATTAGTTCACAAATAATAGAATTAAGAACCACAATTTTGACAAAAGTCCACTAAAATGATATGAATTAATATATAAAAAATATGGGTTTGTCACTTCTCTAACTTTTAAAAGTTTAAATTAAAAACTATAACTTTTCATATTTTAACTATGAACCCTTACTGTTAAAATTAAATACTTCACAGAAGAATTCCAACGCCACATTACTCAAATCAAACAAAGCACTTCCCCATGAGAATTTCATAGACGAATAATATTTAAACAACTCGATGTGCTAAATGAAAACACCGAATAACATTTTACTATATTCTTATTTTAACAACTTCATCAGATTTAAATTAAATTAAGAGAAAACATGAATTCCCACAAAATTATAATATATTTAAAATTGAAGCTAGGATTTTGACCTGAGATTTGTAAAGATGAAAAAATCATATGATTCGTGCAAACCTCATAGTTTAGAGAATTTGTCTACCATACCTGAAATCTCATGAGGTTTGAATCCCGAGTATACACTGTTAACAAACACAAAAGTGTTTACCTGAGACCCTCATCATCCATCGAGCTTAAACCCTTGTTGATGGAGGTTAAATCTTGATTTAAGAATATGCTTGTTTCACCAAGTACAGTACCGATATATTTCTCCTCAACAAAAAAGGGACTCAACATTCAAAACTTTATGACAAGACTCCTCAATATTTCAGGGTTTGGGAAGAAAATATCACTCTGATCTTATATATTTTATCTTAACTTCTAGCAAAATAGAATATAAATCTATTTTAACTAATTCTAACATATCAATCAAGATATTTTTTTTTTGGAACCAAAGTGATAAATTCACTTCCACACTAGTTATTTTCTAGTGTATTTTTAGACTTAAATCTCTCTTTTCCATTGAGTGTATGTTGAAGTGATCAGAGAATTAATCTACCCTATAAAGTGTAAAATGCTCCATGAAAATGCACGTACCCATCACCTAGAGATGCAACACAAAAAATAAGAAGCAAAATTTATGAAGTCTGTGATTAATGCAAATATGATATTCCAATGTCAGTAAAATAATGTAGTGATTAAAAGAAATGGTTTTATCCACCCAAATTTATAAATTTAAGGAAATTCCTTATTGATAATTTTAAAAAATTAGAAACATTATCAAATTCAAAAGAGAATTTTCATTTTAAAAAATAATGAATGACATAGTTCTGGAATAAATTCATCTATGGCACATGAAATGGATTAACAAAAAGGGGGAGGGAGAGAGATTACCCATTTGATATGCTCTAATCATTAATCTCCTAGAAATTCCACATATGGAAAAGCCAGAAAGGGTAGGAGGATTCGCTTGAGAGCTTTGTGGCCAAGAAGATTTTACTATATTCTTATTTTAACAAATTTATCAGATTTAAATTAAATAAAGAGAAGACATGAATGCCCACAAAGTAATAATATATTTAAAATTGAAGCTGGTGTTTTGACCCAAGATTTGCGAGGATGAAAAAACTGTATGAATCTTACAAACCTCATCTCTTGAAAAATTTGTCTACGATACTTGAAATCTCACAAGATTTGATTCCCGAGTACACATTGTTAGCAAACTCAAAAGTGTTTGCCTAAGACCCTCCTCCATCAAGCTTAAATCCTTGTTATTGATGGAGTTTAAATTTAAGAATATTCTCGTTTCACCAAGTTAAGTACCAATATATTTCTCATCAACCAAAAAGGGACTCAACATTCAAATAAAGTATTACTTTTATCTTGACTTCTAGCAAAATAGACTATAAATCTATTTTAACTAATTATAACATATCAACATAAGTTTTTTTTTTATCAAAAGAGAATTCCATTCACCAACAAAATGTTCATGAATGATAAAGTACAATGCTAATAAAAATTGCTGAACGATAAAATGCAACACAAAGAAGGAACTCAGCCAACACCTAATCTAGAATCAAGAAGGGTCAGAATGAGAGACAAAGACACTGATGGTTGTTGAACCCACCCTAATTGCATGAGTTGCAACAATAATGTACTAAGAAATATTAGTTAACTCATTTATTATATTTTAGATGGAAATTTCTTTTTGTCAAATTTTTCCTTATTTAAGAATATGAGGCACACATTTCAACTTTAATTAATTAACTTTTTATTAGATTCAATAGGGGTAAAATTAAAAGATATTTATTAATACTAAAAATTTCTTTCAAAGTGGAACTACATATAGAACTAGAGTGATCATTGGGCGGGGTTTAACTCCCACACTGTTTAGTTTCTAATAAATTTGTGGCTTAGTCTCTCTGTTTCATTCAAATCAAAAGGAGATGGGCATAGATGGACTTTCACTCACTCAACTAATTAATTGTGCAGGCTCATACATTTGCAGAATTTGTTATTGGGCTCATAAAAGCCGGGCTTTAGGCCCAATGAATTAATTCTAACTCCTATTTCTTACCGTCATTAGCAAAACCTACGATATATCAAGAGGGAGAGTAATCCTTCATCCGTGGGTTTAGTTGGCGAATGGGTGAGACATGCGACTATTTGAAGCATGTTCGAACCTTATAGAGTACTACTTTGTTGTGGTTCTAGTCGCGACGCTTGGTGAGGCATCATAACTATTGGGTGCCTAGATTTACGCTTGAGGATAATAGATGGCTCGCCTGCTCAACATTAGTATCGCCTAGGAGGAAGAGAGACTTCACCCTTCCCTTGGATCGTGGGCAAACTCAACCCCTTTCTAAAAATTTTTGTACCAAAAAAAAAGAGGGAGAGTACAGTAAAATCAAACCAAAATTTTCTTTTACTTGAAAAACAAATGTATAACCAATGTTGAGCGTATATTGAAGTGATCAATAACTCAGAACATCAAAGAATTAATCTTCTCTATAAAGTGTAAAAAGGCTCCATGAAAATGCACATACCTGTCAGCTAGAGAGGCAACACAAAAAATGAATAGAATTTTTGAAATTAAATTTTGGTTTTAGATTTTTAAATTTTTCAAATTTTGTCTGCTTCAACAGTTATCAGAGGAATCTTAGAAATTCGCTAGTTTATATGCATATAATGACATTGAATATTGACAATGGAATATGAGAAATTCCTAGACATTGATGACAAAGTGTTAATGATGGCCTTCAAGCTTTTATTGGCGCATGACATTATATTGAAGAGAAGAATTTTGTGTCTTAAGGAGTTAACTCAAATGAGTTAATAAGATAATTTAATATTTTATTTGTTAAGAATTTATTGAATTTTAAGTTTTCTTTTATTTATTTTCATTTCAATACAAGTCTTCTACTCCATTTGGTATGCTTGTGATAAAATAATACTTAATTTATAGGATATTTTTTATTTAATTAAAGGAATAATTAAGATTGCGGGTAGTATGATGCTTAAAAGTTTAGTTTATTTATTGTAGTAGTTTTAAAGCCATCACAAACATTTTTGTACTTTTCATGTTTTTTGACCTGTAATTCAAATTTTCAAAGTGATTAACTTTGGGATATATCCCTTAATTAGTTTAAATATATATATTAAAAATTTTACTTGTTTCTCAAGAATTTTTTAAAATTTATATTTTTATGTGTCAACTCAAATAAGTGAAGAGGATAATTTAATATTTTATTTGTTAAGAATTTATTGGGCAGAGAATATTCTATGATTCATTTTCATTCAATCACATCACAAAGATAATTATCTTCTACCCATTTGGTACGTTTATGAAAAATAATGCGTATTAGAATTTTTCGATGACCCAACCTTGGGTTTAGAAATTTTTTATTTTTTGTTTTTTTGACTTGATTTAAGCTTGCTTTTGTTTGCATGGCTTTAACATCTATCATGTATTTAAAAAAATATCAATTCTATGAACTTAATTTAAAACAAAATTTTGAGCTTACCTCTTAATTAAAATATTCTGAATTTAAGGATTAATATATTAGTTAATTTAAGGAGAAAAAGAAATGACAAGAGTAGAAGCATCCCGCTTTCTAAGCAACGTTTCAATTATGAAAATTAATAGGACTAATATGATATTTAGTTTTTATATTTTTTTTTAATTTTTTGACCTCTATACTTTTAAATCATAAATTTTGGTTACTCAAATTTTTTATTAACTAAAACGGTAGTCTCTATAGTTTAATAAATACCTAAATTATTTTACTTATTGATAAACTAAAATCTATATTTAAATAAAGACCTAGATCATTATAAGGACCAAATACTATATTAACCTAAACAAATACATGAAATTAATTTTCTAAATGAGTTTCAACATATTACTAAATTAATTTCAATATATTAAATTTTCTAAATTAATATTGCTATTTAAATTTCAAAAGTATCATTTTTTTATTTTCTACTAATTTTTCAGTGCAGTGAAAATAATAACATGATTATTTCTCAAAAAAATAATAATAACATGATTAAAATGAGATTGCCTTAGTTATTTTATATTGGTGTATCATGATGTATATTTTAAGGGAGAAGAATAGTCTTGCATTCACTATCACTATATGAATAGCTAATGAAATTACAAGAGACTTATATTGTGTGTTTTTTTTTACACTTTGATATGTTTTAGATGGAATTTTTTTTTGTCAAATTTTCCAAAATTTAAGAAAAAGAGGCATGCATTTCAAACTTAATTAATTCATTTTTTATTATATTCAATAGGGGTAAAATTGAAAGACATTTCATAATACCCATGTAAATGGAATTATATTAAGGATCAAATTTTTTTTCCAAAGTAAACCTACTTATAGAACCTGAGTGGTAATTGGGTGAGATTTAACTCCCACACTATTTAGTTTCTAATATATTTTTAGACTTAATCTCTCTTTTTCATTAAAAGTAAAAGAAGATGGGCCAGGAGCCCTGGATAGACTTTTACTCTCCCAGCTAATTAATTATGTAGGCTCATACAATTGGGCTTCAGGCTCAATGAATTAATTCTAACACGTATTTCTTACAATCTTTAACAAAAACCTTAGATATATCTAGAGAGTAGTATTTCATTGTGATTCTAGTCATAATATTTAGGAAGATATCATAGCTTTTAGATACCTATGTTAATGTCTTAGAATAATTGATAACTCGCCCTACTTAATATTGATATTACTTAGAAAGAAATGAGACTTTACCCTACTCTTAGATAATAGGTGAGCTCAACCTTTTTTTTTTTAATTTTTTTATATGAAAAAAACCTACCATATATCAAGAGGGAGAATACAGTAAAATCAAACCAAGTTTTTCTTTTACTTGAAAAATAATCTATAACTAAATTTGAGTGTATGTTGAAGTGATCAATAACTTAGAACCTTAAAGAATTAATCTACCCTATAAACTGTAAAAAGGCTCCATGAAAATCACGTGCCTATTAGCTAGAGAGGCAACACAAAAAAGAAGAACTAAAATTTATGAAGTAATTTTAAAAAAAATTAGAAACATTATTTGTGTAATTTGACGTGTTTATACACACACGTACACATAAATATCAATTTATGAACTTTTGATATAAATCAAACTCAGTGCTGTAAAAATTAGTCTGATTGATAAGTTAATAGAATTTTAGAAATTAAATTTTTGTTTTGGATTTATAAAATCTTCAAATTTTGTCGGCTTCAACAGTTAACAAAGGAATCTTAGAAATTCGCTACTTTATATACATATAATGACATTGAATATTGTCAAGGGAATATGAGAAATTCCTAGACATTGATGACAAAGTGTTAATGAGGGCCTTCAAGCTTTTATTGTCGTATGACATTATATTGAAGAGAAGAATTTGTTAACTCTTCAAGAAAACAAGAAAACAATTTTATAGAGAAGTTCATATTTAAAGAGAGACCGCGATCATGATTTCTAGAATGAAGAAGATGACATTATATTCAAATGAGTTAATGAGATAATTTAGAGTCCGTTTGCTTTAGTTTTTGGAGAAGTATCTATAGAAAAAAATAGTTATGAAGAGTAGCTTTTGAAATAAAAGTAATTATGAAGAAATAAATATTTAAACAATTATTATTATATTAACTTTTTTATAGATAAATTATTAGGAAAATTATGGAGTAAAATAATATAGAAAAAATACATGAGCAAAATGATTATTATACAGTCCAAAAGCCCTACACTCTACTAAAATACTAGTCTCACAAGTTTATCACAAGTTTATTACATTCAAAAGGGATAAAATTGAAAGACATTTACATATAAAATCACAGTGGTAATTGGGCGGGATTTAACTCCAACACTATTTAGTTTCTAATGTATTTTTGGACTGTCTCTCTTTGTCATTGAAAGAAAAAGAAGATGGGCTAACTAACACACGTGGGCACAGATGGTTGAAGGCTTGTGTTCCTTAATTATAACTCTTGGGTTCGATCCCTGGACGATAGGAATAGAGATGGCGTGTTTGGGAGGGTCACCCTAGTAATTGAGTCTCTGTAGTATCCAGGAGATTAGTCTTTCACCTATTGGGTGGTAATACTCTGGTATACAAAAAAAAAAAAACAAGAAGATGGGCCAAGATGGAACTTTACTCACCCAGCTAATTAAATATGTAGGTTCATACAAACTGTGCTTCAAGCCAAATGAATTAATTCTAACTCCTATTTCTTGCAATCTTTAACAAAACCCACGATATATCAAGAGTAAGAGTACAATATACCAAAAAAAAGAAGGAGAGTGAGAGTACAGTAAAATCAAACCAAGTTTTTCTTTTACTTGAAATATATATATATATATATATATATAACCAAGGTTGAGTGTATGTTGAAGTGATCAATAGCTCAGAATCTCAATGAATTAATCTACCCTATAAAGTGTAAAAAGGCTTCATGAAAATGCACGTACCTATTATTAGCTAGAGAGGCAACACAAAAAAGAAGCAAAATTTATGAAGCTTGTGATTAATGAAATATGATATTCCAGTGTCAGTAGAATAATGTATTGATTAAAAGAAAAGGTGTTATCTACCCAAATTTATAAATTTAAGGAAATTCCTTATTGATAATTTTAAAAAATTAGAAACATTATTTGTGTAATTTAACGTGTTTATACACACGTACACATAAATATCAACCTATGAACTTGTGATATAAATCAAACTCAGTGCTGTTACAATTAATTTGATTGATAAATGAATAGAATTTTAGAAATTAAATTTTAGTTTTAAATTTGTAAAGTCTTCAAATTTTGACGACTTCAACAGTCAACAAAAGAATCTTGGAAATTCGCTACTTGATATACATAAAATGGCATTGAATATAGACAATGAAATCTGAGAAATTCAAAGATAATATTATATTGTCCCATGACATTATATTGAAAAGAAGAACTAAAATTTTAGTTTATTTACTGTAGTAGTTTTAAAGACCATCACATATATTTTTGTATTTTTCATGTTTTATGACCTACAATTCAAATTTTCAAAGTGATTAACTTTGAGATATATTCCATAATTAATTTAAATATATATTTTAAAAAATAAATAACGAACATTTTAATTAAAAAAATTACATTGAATTGATGTGTACATTTTTTTTTCTATTTTGAGGAAAAATTAGGATTTGGATAGAGTTAACTACTTGAAGCAGTAAAAGGTGTCATGGGATATAAAATATGTAAAAATTTAAAGTGTAAACACTTTTACTAATAAATATTAGTTGAGAACGTAAATTCAAATATTAAAAAATATATTTATAAGAAGAACTAAAAATCTTTTTATGTTTTAAAATAAAAATCCTTTTATGTTTTAATTCTTAAAAGTAATTATAGCATTGACTAAATAAAAAAAATTTAAGCACTTTGAATGTATCAGAACAAAAATTTAATTGGGTGTAGAAAAGTTTTGCTTTTTGACTTGACTTTATACTGAAAAAATATCAATGCTGTGAACTTCAAAACAAACTTTTGATTTTTTTTTATCCAAAAATTTTGAGCTTAGCTCTTAATAAAATATTCTAAATTTAAGGATTAATAATTCGGTTATTTTAAAATGTTTTTTCGGATTAAAGTGCCAAGGAAAAAAGAAAAGAAAAGAGCATAAGCTTCTTCAATTATAAAAACTAATACATGAAATTAATTTCGTATGAAGGTTACTTATATTTAGATCAAGATATTAAATTTTATCTAAATTCTTTGAATTAATATTAGTATTTAAATTTTAAAGGTATATCATTTTTTATTTTCAACCAATTTTTAGTATAGTGAAAATAATATATTATTAAAATAAGATTGCTTTAATATTAAAGTAAGATTGCTTTAAGTAATATATATATATATATAATTTTTGTTGTAAGGTATATTTAAAGGGAAGAGAAAAATACTAACAAGTTAGGTCTAGTGGAAATTATAGTTCTTCATAATGCAATGAACCAATTTTTAAATTTTTAATAAAAGATATGTTTATATTTAGTATTTGACAGTATCTCGAATATAATTATTTCTAATATAATATTTATGTTTAACATCATTATATTGACTGATAGCAATAAATTTAGTGGAGATATTTCCTCTCTGTTCTGCAATGCAAGCTCACTTGAGATACTCAACTTGTCTCACAACAATTTGTCAGGATCTATTCCACAATGTCTTGTTGGCCTCCCCAATCTATCAGTTCTCGATCTTCAGAAGAATGATTTTTCTGGAACTTTGCCGAGCAACTTTTCAAAGAGTAACGCCTTGAAAACTTTGCATTTCAATAGAAACCGACTCAAGGGATCGTTGCCTCCATCTTTGGCTCGTTGTAAACAGCTAGAAATTTTTGATGTTGGACACAACGAGATCAGGGATACATTTCCTAGTTGGCTTGATGATTTGCCAGAGTTACAAGTGCTTGTTCTAAGAGAGAATATGTTTTACGGGGCCATTTCTAGTTCAAATACCAAGCATCCATTTCCTAAGTTAAGGATTTTTGACATCTCCGGCAACCATTTTAATGGATCCTTGCCAGCAACATACATCAAGGAGTTTGAAGGGATGATGAAAACAGATGATGTTGAAGCTGGTTCGCAATATATGGGAAGTAAAAGATTTTCTTCATATAAGGATTCAGTGGTGATCACTTGGAAAGGTTTTACCATAGATCTAAAAAGGATCTTGACAATATTTACCACAATTGACTTGTCAAATAATAGATTTGATGGGGAGATTCCAAAAGCCATTGGAGAGCTACATGCACTAATAGGACTTAATCTCTCCCACAATAGAATCACTGGTTCTATTCCTAAATCAATTGGGAAATTGGCGAGTCTAGAATGGTTAGATATGTCATGCAACGAGCTCAGTGGTGAGATTCCTCAAGCATTGACGAATCTCAACTTCCTTGCCATTTTGAACCTTTCAGAAAATCAGCTTGAAGGGATCATACCAAGAGGTCAACAGTTCGATACATTCCAGAATGATTCATATGGGGGAAATATAGAACTGTGCGGTGTTCCATTGTCAAGAACTTGTGATAAGGATGAAGGAGAACTACCAATCTTTGATTCTGATGAGAAATTTGGATTTGGTTGGAAACCAGTAGCCTTGGGATATGCATGTGGAATGGTATTTGGGATTTTTATAGGATACATTGTCTTCTCAATTGGAAAAACCCATTGGCTTGTGAGGACTTTTGGAGGTCAACTCAAGAAACAGGTGAAAAGGAGAAGAAATAGAGCTCGTGCAAATTGAAGATTGAATTACATAGAGATTGTGGCTTTATTTTCTGCTGTATGATATTTCCTTTTAAATGTAATAGCATGTTGTTGTGTTTATGTAATTTGAAGTGATTTGTTGTGTTCTGTTTTGAGTATCTTGAAGGTGAATGAAGAATAAGTTTGAGGCCAAGAAAATTGTTTTTCATGTTAGCAAATAGGAGCAGCTTGATTTAGTTGTTGATTATATTATTTGGATTAGCACACCATATATGAAAAATGAAAATAATTGGGAAGATTCAATTACAAAGAATTAAACTTGTCTGTATGGCTTCTCAAAAAAAGTTGTGCCACGAAGGGGTTAGAATGAGAAGATGGCATTCCACCTCTGCTTTTTGCTCAAAAACACAGAGATAAACACAGCCAAAACACAATACACTTACATATAAGATGGGATGGGCCTACGTTTGACCAAATAAGGCATTTTGTTTTTATGGTTATAGTACAAACTTTCAGTTATAATTTTGTCAACTGTTGAACGACAAAGGTCTTTTACTCTTTTTGTTTATCTTTTCAAAATAAGTTCTTAAAATTTTACTACATATCAATCCAAAGCTAATATGGCAATAACTTGCCAATTCATCCAATACTTCTTGTCATAACGTAATGGGTTATGGCTACACTTTATTTTAAATCTTTTGTTTCCACCGTATATTTAATAAATCCCTCTGCGGTTCTACGCCAAAACAAAATCTCCCTGCGGTTAAAATAAATAAATAATACTCCTCCTCTGTTCCTAATAATACTCCTTCTTCATAAAATATAAACTTGCAAGGAATTGTCTCATTCCCATTCATCAATATAAAATATAAAACATATTTAATTATATTAAAAAATTAATTAACTTATGACATGTTAATTAAATCATATATTAAGAATTAGAAGAGTATTATTTATATAAGATGAATAAGATAACTCATTTGTTAGCCAAAAAATAATAATATAACTTATTTCTTAAACTATGTCTAAAATAATAGGTTTAATTTTTTGAATAATTAAAATTAAATACAATTTGGTCTCTCCAGAGTCTAGACTATACTACATTGGAATTCTCCATATTTTCACATGATTTTTTATTTCTATAATTATTTGTTAAATTTTAAATCTAAAAGACTATCTTTCTGCATGTTTGATATTAGAAAACTATATATATGATAAAAAAAAACTACATATAAATATCAGTCAATTTAAAATAAAAATATAAAGTTTATATAAAATCAAAACATTCGCAACTTAAAATTATGTGATTTAATTTTTAAATTCTAATTTTTCCAAGCAACAAAAGATCCTAGCTACATTTTGTAGTTTGACAACAAGTAAAAGTTAAACTTATTGATTTATAAATATTAACACTTGCTTTCTTACAACGTTAAAGAAATTTTAGCTAAAAGTTTAAAAGTTTAAATTAAAAACTATAACTTTTCATATTTTAACTATGAATCCTTACTGTTAAAATTAAAGACTTGACAAAAGAATTCCAACGACACACACGAATAACATTTAAACAAGTCGATGTGCTAAACGAAAACACCGAATAACATTTTATTATATTATTATTTTGGCAACTTTATCATATTTAAATTAAATTAAGAGAAAACATGAATTCCCACAAAATTATAATAGATTTAAAATTGAAGTTAGGATTTTGACCCGAGATTTGTAAAGATGAAAAAATCATATGATTCTTGTAAACCTCATCTTTTAGAGAATTTGTCTATGATACCTAAAATCTCATGAGGTTTGAATCCCGAGTATATATTGTTAGCAAACTCAAAAGTGTTTACCTGAGACCCTCATCATCCATCGAGCTTAAACCCTTGTTGATGGAGGTTAAATCTTGATTTAAGAATATGCTTGTTTCACCAACTACAGTACCAATATATTTCTCCTCAACATAAAAAGGGGCTCAACATTCTAAACTTTATGACAAGACTCCTCAATATTTGAGGGTTTGGGAAGAAAATATCACTCTGATCTTATATATTTTATCTTAACTTCTAGCAAAATAGAATATAAATCTATTTTAACTAATTCTAACATATCAATCAAGATATTTTTTTTGGAACCAAAGTGCTAAATTAACTTCCACACTATTTATTTTCTAATGTATTTTTAGACTTCAATCTTTCTTTTTCATGGAAAGCAAAAGAAGATGGGCCAAAATGGACATTTACTCATCCCACTAATTAATTAAGCAGGCTCATGCCAATAAGAGTTGTCATATATGATAAGAAATATGCTTGTAAAGAATACGAGTTCAATTTCCACTTCTATCTTGAGGGTTTTTTTAGTAGGCGATCTCGTAAGTTCTATATAAGTTCTCTCTGAACTTGTGGCTATACCCTGACCTTAGTGGAGAATTGGCGCCAAACTCATCTAAACTTTTTATACCAAAAAATTACATAGGCTCATACAAACCCGGCTTTAGGCCCAATGAATTAATTCCAACTCTTATTTTTTACAATCTTTAACAAAACGTACGATATATCGAGGGAGAGTACAAAATATCAAACTAAGTTTTTCTTTTAGTTGAAAAAAATATCTATAACCAATGTTGAGTGTATGTTGAAGTGATCAGAGAATTAATCTACCCTATAAAGTGTAAAATGCTCCATGAAAATGCACGTACCCATTAGCAAGAGAGGCAACACAAAAAATAAGAAGCAAAATTTATGAAGTCTGTGATTAATGCAAATATGATATTCCAATGTCAGTAAAATAATGTATTGATTAAAAGAAAAGGTTTTATCCACCCAAATTTATAAATTTAAGGAAATTCCTTATTGATAATTTTAAAAAATTAGAAATATTATCAAATTCAAAATAGAATTTTCATTTTAAAAAATAATGAATGACATAGTTCTGGAATAAATTCATCTATGGCACATGAAATGGATTAACTAAAAGGGGGAGGGAGAGAGATTACCCATTTGATATGCTTTAATCATTAATCTCCTAGAAATTCCACATATGGAAAAGCCAGAAAGGGTAGGAGGATTTGCTTGAGAGCTTTGTGGCCAAGAAGATTTTACTATATTCTTATTTTAATAACTTTATCAGATTTAAATTAAATAAAGAGAAGACATGAATGCCCACAAAGTAATAATATATTTAAAATTGAAGCTGGGGTTTTAACCCGAGATTTGCGGAAGATGAAAAAACTATATGAATCTTACAAACCTCATCTTTTGGAGAATTTGTTTACAATACTTGAAATCTCACAAGATTTGATTCTGGAGTACACATTGTTAACAAACTCAAAAGTGTTTGCCTAAGACCCTTCTCCATCGAGCTTAAATCCTTGTTATTGATGAAGTTTAAATTTAAGAATATGCCCGTTTCACCAAGTTAAGTACCAATATATTTCTCATCAACAAAAAAGGGACTCAACATTCAAATAAAGTATCACTTTTATCTTGACTTCTAGCAAAATAGAATATAAGTCTATTTTAACTAATTATAACATATCAACATAAGTTTTTTTTATCAAAAGAGAATTCCATTTACCAACAAAATGTTCAAGATAAAGTACAATGCTAATAAAAATTGCAGAACGATAAAATGCAATACAAAGAAGGAACTCAGCCAACACCTAATCTAGAATTAAGAAGGGTCAGAATGAGAGACAAAGACACTGATGGTTGTTGAACCCACCCTAATTGCATGAGTTGCAACAATAATGTATTAAGAAATATTAGTTAACTCATTTATTATATCTTAGATGGAAATTTCTTTTTGTCAAATTTTTCTTTATTTAAGAATATGAGGCACACATTTCAACTTTAATTAATTAACTTTTTATTACATTCAATAGGGGTAAAATTGAAAGATATTTATTAATACTAAAAATTTCTTTCAAAGTGGAACTACATATAGAACTAGAGTGATCATTGGGTGGGGTTTAACTCCCACGCTGTTTAGTTTCTAATAAATTTGTGGCTTAGTCTCTCTGTTTCATTCAAATCAAAAGGAGATGGGCATAGATGGACCTTTACTCACTCAACTAATTAATTGTGTAGGCTCATACATTTGCAGAATTTGTTATTGGGCTCATAAAAGCCGGGCTTCAGGCCGATGAATTAATTATAACTCCTATTTCTTACAATCTTTAGCAAAACTTACGATATATCAAGAGGGAGAGTAACTCATCATCCATAGGCTCAATTGATAAAAGAGTGAGACGTACGACTATTTGGAGTGTGTTCGAACCTTAGGGAGTATCATTTTGTTGTGGTTCTAGTCGCGGCGCTTGGTGAGGCATTCAAACTCTTGAGTGCCTAAGTTTACACCTGAGGGTAATAGACGGCTCACTCTGCCCGACATTGGTATCGTCTAGGAGGAAGGGAGACTTCGCCCTACCTTTAGATCGTGGGTGAGCCCAACCCCATTCTAAAAAATTTTGTACCAAACAAAAAAGAAAGAGGGAGAGTACAGTAAAATCAAACCAAAATTGTCTCTTACTTGAAAAAAAATGTATAACCAAGGTTGAGTGTATGTTGAAGTGATCAATAACTCAGAACATCAAAGAATTAATCTTCCCTATAAAGTGTAAAAAGGCTCCATGAAAATGCACATACCTGTCAGCTAGAGAGGCAACACAAAAATTGAATAGAATTTTAGAAATTAAATTTTGGTTTTGGATTTTTAAATTCTTCAAATTTTGTCTGCTTCAACAGTTATCAAAGGAATCTTAGAAATCCGCTAGTTTATATACATATAATGACATTGAATATTGACAATGGAATATGAGAAATTCCTAGACATTGATGACAAAGTGTTAATGAGAGCCTTCAAGCTTTTATTGTCGCATGACATTATATTGAAGAGAAGAATTTTGTGTCTTGAGGAGTTAACTCAAATGAGTTAATAAGATAATTTAATATTTCATTTGTTAAGAATTTATTGAGTTTTAAGTTGTCTTTTATTTATTTTCATTTCAATCACATCATAAAGACAAGTCTTCTACTCCATTTGGTATGCTTATGATAAAATAATACATAATTTATAGGATATTTTTTATTTAATTAAAGGAATAATTAAGATTGTGGGTAGTATGATGCTTAAAATTTTAGTTTATTTATTGTAGTAGTTTTAAATGCCATCACAAACATTTTTTTACTTTTCATGTTTTTTGACCTGCAATTCAAATTTTCAAAGTGATTAACTTTGGGATATATCCCTTAATTAGTTTAAATATATAGATTAAAAAAATTACTTGTTTCTCAAGAATTTTTTAAAATTTATATTTTTATGAGTCAACTCAAATGAATGATGAGGATAATTTAAAAAGAATTTATTGGGCAGAGAATATTCTATGATTCATTTTCATTCAATCACATCACAAAGATAATTATCTTCTACCCATTTGGTACGTTTATGAAAAATAATGCGTATTAGAATTTTTCGATGACCCAACCTTGGGTTTAGAAATTTTTTATTTTTTGTTTTTTGACTTGACTTAAGCTTGCTTTTGTTTGCATGGTTTTAACATCTATCATGTATTTAAAAAAATATCAACTCTATGAACTTAATTTAAAACAAAAATTTGAGCTCACCTCTTAATTAAAATATTCTGAATTTAAGGATTAATATCTTAGTTAATTTAAGGAGAAAAAGAAATGACAAGAGTAGAAGCATCCCGCTTTCTAAGCAACGTTTCAATTATGAAAATTAATAGGATTAATATGATATTTAGCTTTTATAGTTTTTTTTTTAATTTTTTGACCTCTATACTTTTAAATCATAAATTTTGGTTACTCAAATTTTTTATTAACTAAAACGGTAGTCTCTATAGTTTAATAAATACCTAAATTATTTTACTTATTGATAAACTAAAATCTATATTTAAATAAAGACCTAGATCATTATAAGGAGCAAATACTGTATTAACCTAAACTAATACATGAAATTAATTTTCTAAATGAATTTCAACATATTAATAAATTAATTTCAATATATTAATTTTTCTAAATTAATATTGCTATTTAAATTTCAAAAGTGTCATTTTTTTATTTTCTACTAATTTTTCAGTGCAGTGAAAATAATAACATGATTATTTCTCCAAAAAAAAATAATAACATGATTAAAATGAGATTGCCTTAGTTATTTTATATTGGTGTATCATGATGTATATTTTAAGGGAGAAGAATAGTCTTGCATTCACTATCACTATATGAATAGCTAATGAAATTACAAGAGACTTATATTGTGTTTTTTTTTTTACACTTTGATATGTTTTAGATGGAATTTTTTTTTGTCAAATTTTCCAAAATTTAAGAAAAAGAGGCATGCATTTCAAACTTAATTAATTAATTTTTTATTATATTCAATAGGGGTAAAATTGAAAGACATTTCATAATACCCATGTAAATGGAATTATATTAAGGATCAAATTTTTTTTCCAAAGTAAACCTACTTATAGAACCTGAGTGGTAATTGGGTGGGATTTAACTCCCACACTATTTAGTTTCTAATATATTTTTAGACTTAGTCTCTCTTTTTCATTAAAAGTAAAAGAAGATGGGCCATGATAGACTTTTACTCACCCAGCTAATTAATTATGTAGCCTCATACAACTGGGCTTCAGGCTCAATGAATTAATTCTAACACGTATTTCTTACAATCTTAAACAAAACCTTGGATATATCTAAAGAGTAGTATTTCATTGTGATTCTAGTCATAATATTTGGGAAAATATCATAGTTTTTAGATACCTATGTTAATGTCTTAGAATAATTGACAGCTCGCCCTACTCGACATTGATATTATTTAGGAAGAAAAGAGACTTTACCCTACTTTTAGATAGTAGATGAGTCCAACCTTTTTTTTTAAATTTTTTTATATAAAAAAAACCTACGATATATCAAGAGGGAGAATATAGTAAAATCAAACCAAGTTTTTCTTTTACTTGAAAAATAATCTATAACTAAATTTGAGTGTATGTTGAAGTGATCAATAACTCAGAACCTCAAAGAATTAATCTACCCTATAAACTGTAAAAAGGCTCCATGAAAATCACGTGCCTATTAGCTAGAGAGGCAACACAAAAAAGAAGAACTAAAATTTATGAAGTAATTTTAAAAAAATTAGAAACATTATTTGGGTAATTTGACGTGTTTATACACACACGTACACATAAATATCAATTTATGAACTTTTGATATAAATCAAACTCAGTGCTGTAAAAATTAGTTTGATTGATAAATTAATAGAATTTTAGAAATTAAATTTTGGTTTTGGATTTATAAAATCTTCAAATTTTGTCGGCTTCAACAGTTAACAAAGGAATCTTAGAAATTCGCTAGTTTATATACATATAATGACATTAAATATTGACAATGGAATCTGAGAAATTCCTAGACATTGATGACAAAGTGTTAATGAGGGTCTTCAAGCTTTTATTGTCGTATGACATTATATTGAAGAGAAGAATTTGTGCCTTAAGGAGTTAACTCAAATCAGTTAATGAGATAATTTAGAGTCCGTTTATTTTAGTTTTTGAAGAAGTATTTATAAAGAAAAGTGGTTCTGGAGAGTAGCTTTTGAAAGAAAGAAAAATAATTATAAAAAAATAAATATTTAAATAATTATTATTATAATAATTTTTTATAGATAAATTATTAGAAAAATTATGGAGTAAAATAATAGAGAAAAAAATACATGAGCAAAATGATTATTATACAGTCTAAAAGCCCTAAACTCTACTAAAATACTAGTCTCACAAGTTTATCTGAAGTCATATTTTTCTAGTTCTCAAAACTATAATTTAATTTAGAAACACTTCTAAATATTTGATTCCTATTGGACTACTTTTGGTTTGAGCCCAAAAATACTTTTAAATAAACAAACTAAACATACACTTAATATTTTATTTGTTAAGAATTTATTTGGCTATCAATTTTCTTTTATTCATTTTCATTTCAATCACATCATAAAGACAAGTCTTCTACTCCATTTGGTACGCTTATGGAAAAATAATCCATACTTTGTAGGGTATTTTTTTATTGAATTAAAAGAAAAACTAGGATTGGAGGTAGCATGATACTTAACATTTTAGTTTATTTATTGTAGTAGTTTTAAATGCCATCACAAATATTTTTGTATTTTTCATGTTTTATGACCTGCAATTTAAATTTTCAAAGGGATTAACTTTAAGATATATCCCCTAATTAGTTTAAATATATATATTTTAAAAAATAAATAACGAACATTTTAATTAAAAAAATTATATTAAATTGATGTGTACACTTAGGATTTAGATAACCACAAAGTTAACTTCTTGAAGTAGTAAAAGGTGTGATGAAATATAAAATACGTAAAAGTTTAAAGTTCAAGCACTTTTATAAATAAGTTGTTGATTAAAGAATATACATTCGAATATCAAGAAATGCATTGGTTAGTAGAGGTAAAAATTCTTTGTATTCTAATTCTTAAAAGTAATTACAACTTTGACTAAATAAAACAATATCAAGCACTTTCGTTTCAATGTATCTAAACAAAAATTTAATTGTGTGTAGATTAAAATTAAAAAAGAAGAAGAAAGAAGCTACTTTTGATTACATTAATAGGTTAGTCCCAGCCATCAATACTTAGATTATACTAAGTCAAGTGAAAATTAAAGGAAGCACACATACATATATACATGTCAATTCTTAGATTATTCCATTTCCAAGCCAAAAACATTTATATACGCTCAAATACATACATATCAATTTATGAACTTGTGAAACAATTAAAAATAATGAATGGAATCTTAGAAATCAAATTTTGATTTTGTGTTTGTAAAGTCTTCAAATTTTGTCAGATTTAACAGCTTACAATGACAATCGACTCTGGTTGATATAAATATTCTTTAGAAAATTTTGTTTCTCAATTTTTTTTTAAAATTTATGTTTTTATGAGTCAACTTAAATACGTCAAGAGGATAATTTAATATTTTATTTGTTAAGAATTTATTTGGTTGTGAGTTTCCTGTGATTCATTCTCATTTTAATCACATCACAAAGTCAAGTCTTATGCCCGTTTGGCACGTAAGCTTATGGAAAAATAATTCGTAACTGAAAACTGAGGGTACTTATTTATTATATTGATACCATCATTATTCCCCAGTTTTCATTGTTTTAAATTTTTTGAATAAATAGCATAAACATTAGCATTTACCAAATAAAATTATTTTTTATTAAAACAATCACTATGAGACCATAAAGAATAAATCAAAAAGTCTAATAATAAGTGAACAGTATAATTATGTTGTTATTATCTATTATAGAACTTGTTATTATACACTTCTCACTTGTGAAAATTTACTGTGATTACATTCATTCTTTTATTGATTATTTTTTATTTTCTATATTTTTCCTTTCATTTCTAATAATATTAAATGTATGTTATAGTTTCTTTTTTTTTTTCCTTTTTGGTATTGTGTGTATCGCTTCAAAGGAAGAAAATGTCTTGCATTCACTGTCACCATATGGATAGCCGGCCAATTAAAGACGAGAAACTTAGTGAGTTTAACGGTTTGAGGAACCATTATAGAAGTTAGGACTATTTAAAACCACATGTTTAGGGACAAACTTTTTGAGTTTTTCTATCCGAAAATTTTGAGCTTAGCTCTTAATAAAAATATTCTGAATTTAAGGATTAATAGTTTGGTTATTTTAACATATTTTTACGGATTAAAGTATTAAGGGGAAAAAAGAAAAGAAAAGAGCATAAGCTTCTTCAATTATAAAAACTAATACATGAAATTAATTTCGTATGAAAGTTACCTATATTTATATCAATATTTTAAATTTTATCTGAATTCTATGATTAATATTAGTATTTAAATTTTAAAGGTATGCCATTTTTTATTTTCTACCATTTTTTTGTACAATGAAAATAATATATGATTAAAATGAGATTGCTTTAATTAATATATATATATATATATATAATTGTTGTATGGTGTATTGTAAGGTATATTTAAAGAGAGGAGAAAAGTACAGACGAGATTATATCTAGTAAAAAAGGATAGTTCATCAAAATGTGACGAATAAATATTTAAATTTTTGTTGAGAGATATGCCGCTATTTACTACTCGATAATATCTCGAATATAATTATCTCTAATATATTATCTATATTTAACATCTCTATACAAATTGACACGAATTATAAGAGATTTGTAGATTATTTGATATTTTAAGGTGACGTTGAAGTTTGAAGCACTCTAAATCACATTAAAACTTTTTAACACATCACTCAAATAATAACTACAAAATTGTTAAATATTGTAATTTCTTGTATCTCTCTCATACTCTTTATATTAAAATAATACATAAATTTAATTAAAATTTCTAAAGAGCATGTTATAAGATGTCTCATATTTCAATTTAATTTGAATTTTTTTATTGATTTAGCATAAAATATAATTATCAAATTTATCACATATTTGTTGACTATGTTAGTAATTTTTAAATAATACATACACTCTAAATTTCTAAAATTTTCACAAAAATTGAGTCAACATTCCATTTGAATGTGGGTCCTTCATGCCTTTTTCAAGTCAAATACGTCTAATTGTTTTGTCAGGACCATTATCTATCAAGCGTTTAGCAATTTCTAAGAAAATGCTGTAATTTTTTTTTATACATCTACCATATAATTTTTCAAAAGAATCTTATATGATTTTTAAACATTTTTGTGAAAATTAATTTTTATCTATGAGTTACGAGTATTTTGCTCTTTCTATGACATTTTCAATTTTCATTCCAAAATTTTCCCTTTGGCTTCAATTTTTAAATCATTTATCTATGTAAAGAAACAAACTAATAGTTCTTATTGTATTATTATACATCTAATGATTATTTTTATGATAATTATAAATAACAAAAATGTCTTTCATTTGAGGGCATAACTTCTAGTTTTGTTTGAAAATTTTAATTTTTATATGATTAGCTAAAATTATATTATCTATCAAGCATTTAGCAATCCGACTTGAGAGATCGAGCATTAATTATGACACATTTTATCTGCTTATAAAAGGATGCCTCTCATCATTTGTTAGTAGATACCATATCCTTTGCATTCATAGCTTCTTTCAACTTGAGTTATGGCATTCACAATCATTCTCTATTTCTGCTTTTTATTTGTTTCTCCCTCCTTTTCTTCTTCTTCCAACCCACCATTTTGCAATCCTCATGACTCCTCTGCCCTTCTTCAATTCAAAAACTCTTTCTCCCTTGATCATTCCGCTTCAATTGAGTGTGATGAGTTTTTTGATGATGACTACTACTACTATACCATTCAGTTTAAGAACTCATCTTACCCAAAGACAGCTTCATGGAGAAATGATTCAAATTGCTGTTTATGGGATGGGATCACATGTGACTCCATGTCAGGCCACGTGATTGGACTTAATCTCAAATGTAGTTGGCTCCAAGGTGAACTCTATCCTAACAATAGCATCTTCCAACTTTCTCATCTCCAGACACTCAACTTAGCTTACAACAATTTTAGTGGGTCTTTGATATCATCTCAATTTGGTGATCTTTCCGCTCTCTTGCATCTAAACTTGAGTCATTCTCAATTTGTCGGTGAAATTCCTCCAAAAATTGCAGAATTGTCTAAATTGGTCTCTCTTGATTTGTCTTGGAATTATTTTTCCTCAAATGAATTGTTCATTTTAGAATTTGAACCATCCACTTGGGAGAAGCTCCTTCTAAATATGACTGATCTACGAGAACTTGTTTTAGATTATGTAAATATGTCTTCCATTGCACCAAGCTCCTTGTCTTTGCTCATGAATCTGTCATCATCCTCTTTGGTCTCCCTTAGACTTTCTGATACTGAGTTGCAGGGGAATATTTCAAGTGACATTCTCTGTTTAGAAAACCTTCGACAACTTGATTTGTCAGGCAATAATCTCAATGTTCAGCTTCCAAAGTCCAATTGGAGCTCTCTTATGTCATTTTTGGATCTCAGTTACACAACTTCCTTAGGAGAAATGCCTGACTCTATTGGCCATTTGAAATATCTTAATCATTTGGATCTACGGTTATGTTATTTTGAGGGGCAAGTTCCTCTAGGTTTAAGGAATCTCACTCAACTAACTTATTTGAACCTTGCTTGGAACAAGTTTAGTGGTGAGATCTCATTCCTTTCAAACCTAGAACACCTCACAACATTACACCTTGAAGGAAATAACTTTTTTGGTGAGATACACTCCGAAATCTCACATTTGTCCAAATTGGTCTCACTTGACTTGTCAAGCACTTTTGGTATGCAGGGGAGTCCATCGCTAAGACTTGAAGCATCTACTTGGGAAAAGCTGATTCTAAACACCACTAATTTAAGGGTGCTTAGGTTAAATTATGTGAACATGTCTTCTGTTACAGCAAACTCCTTATCTTTACTGATGAACCTGTCGTCCTCTTTGACGGATCTTTCTCTTATGCTAACTTCTTTGCAAGGAGATATAACAAATACCATTTCGTATTTAGAAAATCTTAAATTTCTAGATTTGGGAGGGAATACAAATATTAAGGTTCAACTTCCAAAGCTCAACTGGAGCTCAATAATGTATTTGTCTCTCATTGGCATACCTTTCCCCGGAGAAGCACCAGATTCTATAGGCCATATGAAGTCTCTTGAAAGGTTATCTCTTTCATATTGTCAATTTGAAGGGCCTGTTCCTCCAAGTTTCAAGAATCTCACTCAACTCAGATACTTGGACCTTTCCTCAAACAAATTCAGCGGTAGGGTCTCATTTCTTTCAACACTTGTAAATCTCACTTCCATATATCTTTCCAATAATAGTTTTAGTGGTCATCACTTTCAAAATTGGAGTTAATTCAAATATTATTCTCTAATAGAGTTTTTCTTTCACTGGCATGCCTTTCTCAGGAGAAATACCAGATTCCATAGGCAATTTGAAGTCTCTTGTGCATTTAAATCTTGATTATTGCCAATTTGAAGGGCCTATTCCTCCAAGTTTCAAGAATCTCACTCAACTCGGATCCTTGGACCTTTCCTCAAACAAATTTAGTGGTGGGCTCTCAATCCTTTCAACACTTGTAAATCTCACTTCCATATCTCTTTCCAATAATAGTTTTAGTGGTCAAGTCCCATCATCAATTTTAAACTTAGTACATCTAGACACCTTAGATCTTTCATTGAATGATTTTAGTGGTGAAATACCGGATGTGTTTGGAAAGCCTAGTGAATTAATGTCTTTGGCACTTAATAATAATAATTTCAGTGGTCAAGTCCCTCCATCCCTTTCAAAGACAAGTGCCACATTTCTTGATCTTAGCTTCAACATGTTACAAGGAGATCTCCCGATTCCATACTTTGGAGCTGTATTTTTTTCAGTCTCAAACAACAAATTTAGTGGAGATATTTCCTCTCTGTTCTGCAATGCAAGCTCACTTGAGATACTCAACTTGTCTGACAACAATTTGTCAGGATCTATTCTACAATGTCTTGTTGGCCTCCCCAATCTCTCAGTTCTCGATCTTCAGATGAATGATTTTTCTGGAACTTTGCCAAGCAACTTTTCAAAGAGTAATGTCTTGCAAACTTTGCATTTCAATAGAAACCGACTCAAGGGATCGTTGCCTCCATCTTTGGCTCGTTGTAAACAACTAGAAATTTTTGATGTTGGACACAACGAGATCGGGGATACATTTCCTAGTTGGCTTGATGATTTGCCAGAGTTACAAGTGCTTGTTCTAAGAGAGAATATGTTTTATGGGGCCATTTCTAGTTCAAATATCAAGCATCCATTTCCTAAGTTAAGGATTTTTGACATCTCCAGCAACCATTTTAATGGATCCTTGCCAGCAACATACATCAAGGAGTTTAAAGGGATGATGAAAACAGATGATGTTGAAGCTGGTTCGCAATATATGGGAAGTAAAAATTTTTCTGCATATAAAGATTCAGTGGTGATCACTTGGAAAGGTTTTACCATAGATCTAAAAAGGATCTTGACAATATTTACGACTATTGACTTGTCAAATAATAGATTTGATGGGGAGATTCCAAAAGCCATTGGAGAGCTACATGCACTAATAGGGCTTAATCTCTCCCACAATAGAATCACTGGTTCTATTCCTAAATCAATTGGAAAATTGGCGAGTCTAGAATGGTTAGATATGTCATGCAACGAGCTCAGTGGTGAGATTCCTCAAGCATTGACGAATCTCAACTTCTTGGCCATTTTGAACCTTTCAGAAAATCAACTTGAAGGGATCATACCAAGAGGTCAACAATTCGATACATTCCAGAATGATTCATATGGGGGAAATTTAGGACTGTGCGGTGTTCCATTGTCAAGAACTTGTGATAGGGATGAAGGAGAACTCCCAATCTTTGATTCTGATGAGAAATTTAGATTTGGTTGGAGACCAGTAGCCTTGGGATATGCATGTGGAATGGTATTTGGGATTTTCATAGGATACATTGTATTCTCAATTGGAAAACCCCACTGGCTTGTTAGGACTTTTGGACGTCAACCCAAGAAACAGGTGAAAAGGAGAAGAAATAGAGTTCGTGCAAATTGAAGATTGAATTACATAGAGATTGTGGCTTTATTTTCTATTGTATGATATTTCCCTTTAAATGTAATAGCCTGTTGTGTTTATGTAATTTGAAGTGATTTGTTGTGTTCAGTTTTGAGTATCTTGAAGGTGAATGAAGAATAAGTTTGAGGCCAATAAAACTGTTTTTCATGGTAGTAAATAGGAGCAGCTTGATTTAGTTGTTGATTATATTATTTGGATTAGCACACCATATATGAAAAATGAAAATAATTAGGAAGATTCAATTACAAAGAATTAAATGTCTTTATGGCTTCTCAAAAAAAGTTGTGCCACGAAGGGGTTAGAATGAGAAGATGGCATTCCACCTCTGCTTTTTGTTCAAAAACACAGATAAACAATGCCAAAACTCAGTATAAGATGGGATAGGTCTACGTTTGACTAAATAAGGCATTTTGTTTTTATGGTTATAGTATAAACTTTCGGCTATAGTTTTGTCAACTGTTGAACGACAAAAGTCTTTTACTCTTTTTGTTTATCTTTTCAAAATAAGTTCTTTAAATTTTACTACATATCAATCCAAAGCTAATATGGCAATAACTCGCCAATGGATCCAATACTTCTTATCATAACGTAGTGGGTTATGGCTACACTTTATTATAAATCTTTTGTTTTCACCATACATTTAATAAATCCCTCTGCGGTTATGCGCCAAAACAAAATCTCCCTGCGATTAAAATAAATAAATAATACTCCTTCTCTGTTCTAATAATACTCCTTCTTCGTAAAATATAAACTTGCAAGGAATTGTCTCATTCCCATTCATCAATATAAAATATAAAACATATTTAATTAATTTAATTATATTAAAAAATTAAATAACTTATGACATGTTAATTAAATCATATATTAAGAATTAGAAGAGTATTATTTATATAAGATGAATAAGATAACTCATTTGTTAGCCAAAAAATAATAATATAACTTATTTTTTAAACTATGTCTAAAATAATAGGTTTAATTTTTTGAATAATTAGAACTGAATACAATTTGGTCTCTCCAGAGTCTGGACTATACTACATTGGAATTCTCCATATTTTCACATATTTTTTATTTCTATAATTATTTGTTAAATTTTAAATCTAAAAGACTATCTTTCTGCATGTTTGATATTAGAAAACTATACATGTGATAAAAAAAACTACATATAAATATCAGTCAATTTAAAATAAAAATATAAAGTTTATATAAAATCAAAACATTCTCAACTTAAAATTATGTGATTTGATTTTTAAATTCTACTTTTTCGAAGCAACAAAAGATCCTAGCTACATAATAAGTGATTAGATTAAATCAGACTAATATTTTGTAGTTTGACAAAAAGTAAAAGTTAAACTTGTTGACTTATAAATATTAACACTTGCTTTCTTACAACGTTAACCAAATTTTAGCTAAAATAGATAAAACTCCCCTAAGATTTAAATCAATTGTATATCACTTCTCTAACTTTTAAAAATTTAAATTAAAAACTATAACTTTTCATATTTTAACTATGAATCCTTACTGTTAAAATTAAAGACTTGACACAAGAATTCCAACGACACATTACTCAAATCAAACAAAGAACTTCCCTATGAGAAATTCATAGACGAATAACATTTAAACAACTCGAGGTGCTAAACGAAAACACCGAATAACATTTTACTATATTATTATTTTAGCAACTTCATCATATTTAAATTAAATTAAGAGAAAACATTAATTCCCACAAAATTATAATATATTTAAAATTGAAGCTAGGATTTTGACCCAAGATTTGTAAAGATGAAAAAAATCATATTTCTCAAAAGTGTTTACCTGAGACCCTCATCATCCATCGAGCTTAAACCCTTGTTGATGGAGGTTAAATCTTGATTTAAGAATATGCTTGTTTCACCAACTACAGTACCAATATATTTCTCCTCAACAAAAAAGAGACTTAACATTCAAAACTATATGACAAGACTCCTCAATATTTCAGGGTTTGGGAAGAAAATATCACTCTGATCTTATATATTTTATCTTAACTTCTAGCAAAATAGAATATAAATCTATTTTAACTAATTCTAACATATCAATCAAGATATTTTTTTTTTGGAACCAAAGTGATAAATTAACTTCCACACTATTTATTTTCTAATGTATTTTTAGACTTAGTCTCTCTTTTTCATTGAAAGCAAAAGAAGATGGGCTACAATGGACCTTTACTCACCCAGCTAATGAATTATGTAGGCTCATCTTAATAAGACTTTGTATAGATAATAAGAAATGTATTCGTATCCTATAAAGATGTGAGTTCAATTTTCACTTCTTTCTTGAGGGCTTTTTTAGTAAACGATCTCGTAAGTTCCATATAAGCACTCTCTGAACTTGTAGCTATACCCTGATTTTAGTAGAGAACTGGCGCCGAACTTATTTAAATTTTTTTTGTACAAAAAAAATTGCGTAGGTACAAACTCGCCTTTAGGCCCAATGAATTAATTCTAACTCCTATTTCTTATAATCTTTAACAAAACCTACGATATATGGAGGGAGAGTACAATAATATCAAACTAAGTTTTTCTTTTAGTTGAAAAAAATATCTATAGCCAATGTTGAGTGAATGTTGAAGTGATCAGAGAATTAATCTACCCTATAAAGTGTAAAATGCTCCATGAAAATGCACGTACCCATTAGCTAGAGAGGCAACACAAAAAATAAGAAGCAAAATTTATGAAGTCTGTGACTAATGCAAATATGATATTCCAATGTCAGTAAAATAATGTATTGATTAAAAGAATAGGTTTAAGTCACCCAAATTTATAAATTTAAGGAAATTCCTTATTGATAATTTTAAAAAATTAGAAACATTATCAAATTCAAAATAGAATTTTCATTTTAAAAAATAATGAATGACATAGTTCTGGAATAAATTCATCTATGGCACATGAAATGTATTAACTAAAAAGGGGAGGGAGAGAGATTACCCATTTGATATGCTTTAATCATTAATCTCCCAGAAATTCCACATGGAAAAGCCAGAAAGGGTAGGAGGATTTGCTTGAAAGCTTTGTAGCCAAGAAGATTTTTACTATATTCTCATTTTAACAACTTTATCATATTTAAATTAAATAAAGAGAAGACATGAATGCCCACAAAGTAATAATATATTTAAAATTGAAACGGGGGTTTTGACCCGAGATTTGCGAGGATGAAAAAACCGTATGAATCTTACAAACCTCATCTTTTGGAGAATTTGTATACTATACTTGAAATCTCACAAGATTTGATTCCCGAGTACACATTGTTAGCAAACTCAAAAGTGTTTGCCTAAGACCCTCCTCCATCGAGCTTAAATCCTTGTTATTGATGGAGTTTAAATTTAAGAATATGCTCGTTTTACCAGGTTAAGTATCAATATATTTCTCATCAACAAAAGAGGGACTCAACATTCAAATAAAGTATCACTTTTATCTTGACTTCTAGCCAAATAGAATATAAGTCTATTTTAACTAATTCTAACATATCAACATATGTTTTTTTTTTTATCAAAAGAGAATTCCATTCACCAACAAAATGTTCATGATGAAGTACAACGCAAATAAAAATTGTAGAACGATAAAAGGCAACATAAAGAAGGAACTCAGCCAACACCTAATCTAGAATCAAGAAGGGTCAGAATGAGAGACAAAGACACTGATGGTTGTCGAACCTACCCTAATTACATGAGTTGCAACAATAATGTCCAAGAAATATTAGTTAACTCATTTATTATATTTTAGATGGAAATTTCTTTTTGTCAAATTTTCCCTTACTTAATAAAAAGAGGCACACATTTCACCTTTAATTAATTAACTTTTTATTACATTCAATAGGGGTAAAATTGAAAGATATTTATTAATACCTAAGGATAAACAATTTCTTCCAAAGTAGAACTACATATAGAACTAGAGTGATTATTGGGTGGGATTTAACTCCCACACTGTTTAGTTTCTAATGAATTTTTAGGCTTAGTCTCTCTCTCTTTCATTCAAATCAAAAGGAGATGGCCTAGATGGACCTTGACTCACTCAACTAATTAATTATGTAGACTCGTACATTATGCAGAATTTGTTATTGGGCTCATAAATATTAGTAGAGGTAGTATGATACTTAAAATTTTAGTTTATTTATTGTAGTAGTTTTAAAGGCCATCGCAAATATTTTTGTATTTTTCATGTTTTATGACCTGCAATTCAAATTTTCAAAGTGATTAACTTTGGGATATATTCCTTAATTAGTTTAAATTTATATTTTAAAAAATTTACTTGTTTATCAATATTTTCTTTAAATTTATATTTTTATGAGTCAACTCAAATGAGTCAACAGGATAATTTAATATTTTATTTATTAAAAATTTATTGAGCTAAGAGTATTCTATGATTCATTCTCATTTCAATCACATCACGTAGACAATTCTCTTCTACCCCCTTTGGTACGTTTATGAAAAAATAATGCATATTAAAAAAATTTCGATGACCAGGCCCCGCCCCCCTCCTTTTGGGTGTAGAAATTTGCTGTTGCTTTTTTGACTTGACTTAATCTTGCTTTCATTTGCATGGTTTTAACCTCTATCATGTATTAAGAAAAATATCAATTCCATGAACTTTATTTTAAACAAAATTTTGAACTTGCCTCTTAATTAAAATATTTTGAATTTAAATATTAATATCTTAGCTAATTTAAGGAGAAAAAGAAATGAAAAGAGCAAAAGTTCCCCTCTCTCAAAGCAGCGTTTCAATTTTAAAAGCTAATAGGATTAATACAATATTTAGTTTTTATAGTTTGTATTTATTATAATTTTGACATCTATAATTTTAAATCATATGTTTTGGTTATTCAAATTTTTTTTCTAGCTAAAACGGTGGTCTTTATAGTTTAATAAATACCTAGATTATTTTAACCTATTGAAAGACTAAAACCTATAGTTAAATAAAGACCTAGATCATTATAAGGACTAAACACTAACCTAAATTAATACATAAAATTAATTTTCTAAATGAATTTCAACATATTACTAAATTAATTTTAATATATTAAATTTTCTAAATTAATATTACTATTTAAATTTCAAAAGCATCATTTTTTATTTTATACTAATTTTTCAGTGCAGTAAAAACAATAACATGATTAAAGTGAGACTGCCTTAATTATTTTATATTGGTGCATTGTGAGGTATATTCAAAGGGAGGGGAAAAATCATGCATTCAGTATCACCATATCAATAGCTAGTGAAATCACAATAGATGTATAACGTATTTTATACTTTGAGCTAACATAGAAGTTAGATCAGATTAGAACTATTAAATTTATGGCACTTCTACAATGAAAAATCATTTTTAATTTTTTCACTTTCAAACCTTAGAACACATTATTCAAATAATAGCCAAAAAAATTATTGATATATAATACGATATTCTCTCCCAAAGACAAAATTTGGAAATGGCCCTCCTATGAGAACATCAAATTCCCTAGACGTAATTTGAGTTCGCCTTTAAACCAAATTTGACAATATTGAAGTCAGTCCAAAAAAAAAAAATTGACAATAAGCAGCAAATGATTTTAAAGGACTCGCCCCCTAGCGTGTAGAAAAGTTTTGCTTTTTGACTTGACTGAATCCTACTTTCCTTTACATGGTTTTAACCTCGACTTTTAAAAAAATATCAATGCTGTGAACTTCAACACAAATTTTTCAGTTTTTTTATCCAAAAATTTTGAGCTTAGCTCTTGATAAAAATATTCTGAATTTAAGGATTAATAGTTTGGTTATTTTAACATGTTTTTATGGATTAAAGTATTAATGGAAAAAGAAAAGAAAAGAGCATAAGCTTCTTCAATTATAAAAACTAATACATGAAATTAATTTCGTATGAAAGTTACCTATATTTAGATCACTATATTAAATTTTATCTGAAAGTTACCTATATTCCACCTCTACTTTTTGTTCAAAAACACAGATAAACAAAGCCAAAACTCAATACCCCGACATATAAGATGGAGGGGGTGTCTACGTTTGACCAAATAAGGCACTTTATTTTTATGGTTATAGTACAAACTTTCAGCTATAATTTTGTCAACTGTTGAACGACAAAGGTCTTCTACTCTTTTTGTTTATCTTTCCAAAATAAGTTTTTAAAATTTTACTACATATCAATCCAAAGCTAATGTGGCAATAACTTACCAATTGATCCAATACTTCTTGTCATAACGTAATGGGTTATGGCTACACTTTATTATAAATCTTTTGTTTCCACCGTACATTTAATAAATCCCTCTGCGGTTCTGCGCCAAAACAAAATCTCCCTGCGGTTAAAATAAATAAATAATACTCCTTCTTCATAAAATATAAACTTGCAAGGAATTGTCTCATTCCCATTCATCAATATAAAATATAAAATCTATAATAAAATATAAAACATATTTAGTTAATTTAACTATATTAAAAAAATTAATTAACTTATGACATGTTAATTAAATCCTATATTAAGAATTGGAAGAGTATTATTTATATAAGATGAATAAGATAACACATTTGTTAGCCAAAAAATAATAATATAACTTATTTCTTAAACTATATCTAAAATAATAAGTTTAATTTTTTAAATAATTAGAACTGAATACAATTTGGTCTCTCCAGAGTCTAGACTATACGACATTGGAATTCTCCATATTTTCACATGATTTTTTATTTCTATAATTATTTGTTAAATTTTAAATCTAAAAGACTATCTTTCTGCATGTTTGATATTAGAAAACTATATATATAATAAAAATCTACATATAAATATCAGTCAATTTAAAATAAAAATATAAAGTTTATATAAAATCAAAATATTCTCAACTTAAAATTATGTGATTTAATTTTTAAATTCTACTTTTTCCAAGCAATAAAAGATCCTAGCTGGATAATAATTTATTAGATTAGATCATGACCTTAATTATTTTTTTAAAAAAATATGAGCCTAACATAGTTGGCATTTAGTTAAGCTCCTTAAATATCTAGTCAGGGATTCTGTCCTTAGTGATGGACAGCGCTAAAATTCCTTCAAAAAATTATAGTATAAAGGGATTAGTCATTATTTTTAACGGTGAATGCCTTAGACTTATCTACATTTTTTTACTTTTTAATTAGAGACATTTTTCCAAAAAAGAAATTGATAAATGAGTGATCTTCAACTCGTGAAGAATGAACCACTCCTGAAAAAAAAAAAATTATCGAATCCCTGTACATTGGATGGACCACAGGTAGGATGATTTACTTCCCGGTGGTGGTTGGAGCCTGTTTAGGATGGCCCGGCTGCACTAAGAAAGCAATTTTTTTATTTATACATTAGTATAATCTCTTTAGCGATTTAGAATATAAACAGTTTTTACCTCTTTCAACAATTCTTAAAGCAAACTTTTACGGACTGAAATTGTTGTAAGTGATAGAAACTCTCATCACTTGCTCATACAATTAGAGGTTTGATCTTAAATGGTACAATTAATGTTATGAAGGCAATGAGTTGAAAACCCAAATCAATTAAACAACACAAAACAAGCCAATTTAACTTTGTTAATCAACTTTTAGAAAGGTATATCCGAAATCGAAACCATATTTTAAAAAAAAAAAGCTCCAGAAAAACTTGTAATCCCAGAGATGAACACCATGAATCTAAGGAAAAAAGAATCCACAGTTCCTACCAGGATGTCAAATGGAATAATTATGATCTCTGTCCAATCATAGCATCACTGGTCATTACCTTGACGGCTGCTAGAGATGGGACATTTGCACTTACATTAAACCAGCGCATGAGTAAGGTTAATCAAAACATCCTCAAATCACAAACCTCAGTTAAGAAAACTACACACAACAAAATAAAAAAATAAAATAAAGATGAAGCAGGTTTTTTTTGTTTTTCGGCCATTGAAAGATGAGAATGTTCAGACTCTGATGGGAAACTGTTGCTACTTGGAGCATCAGACAGTAACTCCTATCAAGTTAGGATATCTTCATCATACAATTTGGCTTTTTATTCATCAGAAAAACTAAAATATTGAACAACATCTTACAAAATACTACACTATTAAGGGCACTAATTCATGAAAAAGAACAACAGAGTCACATAGTATATAATGGGTCCATTTTAAAGATTTGAAGAGGAAATTGAGCAAAATTATGGTTCCTTTATCATCTAAAATGCATAGTACAGGAAGCCACCTATGCACTAACTTTTTTTTAATTAGATTATGTATCAGTTGACTAAGATAGACCAAGCACCATGCGATTTGAGTGCCCAACCATATTCCCATATATTATTAATAGTCCAAACAACTGCAAACACATGCAAAAGAGATTAACACAACTTTGCACAGAATGGACCCTTATATTTCACCACTTTCATAGCTATGAATTAATAAGGAATTAAACACGAACTCCTCAGAATAAATCCTTCACTGTTAGACTTGGCAGAAGAATTCCATCGCCACATTACTCAAATCAAACAAAGCACTCCCCCGTGAGAATTTCACAGACAAATAACATTTAATCAACTCAATGTGCTAAACAAAAATATTAAGTGACAAAGTTTTGACTTGGACATCAATCAGCAACAAAGATTCGAGAAACATAATATTATTGTGATCGAAGGTGAATTTGTAGGATTCATAGGGAGAATTCATACTAAACCATCCCATTCTAAAATTGGATTTTCATTAATAAAAAATCTAGAAAACAACATGGGATGGACTAAAATTCAGAATAGAATATTCATTAATAAGTACCAATATATTTATAAGTACCAAAAGGGTAGGAGGGTTACTTGAGAGCTTTGTGGCTGACAAGATTTTACTATATTCTTATTTTAACAATTTTATCAGATTTAAATTAAATTAAGAGAAAACATGAATTCCTGCAGAATTATAATATATTTAAAATTGAAGCTGGGGTTTTGACCCTTGAAGCTGGGGTTTTGACCCGATATTTGTGAAGATGAAAAAATTGTATAATCGCACAAATTTCATCTTTTGAAGAATTTGTCTATGATACCTGAAATCTCATGAGGTTTGAATCTCCAGTACACGTGGTTAGCAAACTCAAAAGTGTTTACCTGAGACCTTCATCGAGCTTAAACCCTTGTTGATGGAGTTTAAATCCTGATTTAAGAATATGCTTGTTTCACCAAGTACAGTACCAATATATTTCTCATCAAAGAAAAAGGGACTCAACATTCAAAACTTTATGACAAGACTCCTCAATATTTGAGGGTTTGGGAAGAAAATATCACTATGATCTTATATATTAGTTTATATTAACTTCTAGCAAAATAGAATATAAATCTATTTCAACTAATTCTAACATATCAACGTATGTTTTTTTTCTTTTTATCAACAGAGAATTCCATTAACCAGCAAAACGTTCATGATGAAGTACAGTGCTAATAAAAATTGCAGAACGATAAAATGCAACACAAAGAAGGAACTCAGCCAACACCTGATCCAGAATCAAGAAGGGTAGCTGTATCCACCAAATCACAACCTTCTTGTGCATCTTGGGTCAAAATGAGAGACAAAGAGAGTGATGGTTGTTGAGCCCACCCTAATTGCATGAGCTACAACAATAATATACCAAAAAAAAATATTACTTATCTCATTTAATATATTTTAGTTTGAAATTTCTTTTTGTCAAATTTTCCCTTATTTAAGAATAAGAGGCACATATTTCAAACTTAATTAATTTTTTATTACATTCAAAAGGGATAAAATTGAAAGACATTCATTAATACCCATGTAAGTGGACATATATTAGGGACAAAAAATTTCTTTTAAAGTGGACCTACATATAACATCACAGTGGTAATTGGGTGGGATTTAACTCCCACACTATTTAGTTTCTAATGTATTTTTGGACTGTCTCTCTTTGTCATTGAAAGCAAAAGAAGATGGGCTAACTAACACACGTTGACACGTATGGTCGAGGGCCTGTGTTCTTTAATTATAACTCTTGGGTTTGATCCCTGGATGATGGGAATAGAGATGACGTGCTTGGGAGGGTCGTCTTAGTAACCGAGTCTCTGTAGTACCCGAAAGATTAGTCTTTCATGATTTCATCTGTAGGGTGGGTGGGGATACTCTGGTATACACCAAAAAAAACAAAGATGGGCCTAAATGGAACTTTACTCACCCAGCTAATTAAATATGTAGGTTCATACAATCTGTGCTTCAAGCCCAATGAATTAATTCTAACACCTATTTCTTGCAATCTTTAACAAAACCCACGATATATCAAGAGTAAGAGTACAATATACCAAAAAAGAAAGAAAGAGTGAGAGTACAGTAAAATCAAACAAAGTTTTTCTTTTACTTGAAAATATATATATATATATATAACCAAGGTTGAGTGTATGTTGAAGTGATCAATAGCTCAGAATCTCAATGAATTAATCTACCCTATAAAGTGTAAAAAGGCTTCATGAAAATGCACATACCTATTAGCTAGAGAGGCAACACAAAAAAGAAGCAAAATTTATGAACTTTGTGATTAATGAAATATGATATTCCAGTGTCAGTAGAATAATGTATTGATTAAAAGAAAAGTGGTATCTACCCAAATTTACAAATTTAAGGAAATTCCTTATTGATAATTTTATATACATATAATGACATTGAATATTGACAATGGAATATGACATTGATGACAAAGTGTTAAGGAGGGCCTTCAAGCTTTTATTGTCGCATGACATTATATTGAAGAGAAGAATTTGTGTCTTAAGGAGTTAACTCAAATAAGTTAATAAGATAATTCAGAATCTATTTGATTTAGTTTCTAAAAAAATAATTTAAAAATGATTATAAAGAATAATTTTTAGAAGAAAAATGAATATAAAGAAATAAGTGTTTAAATAGTTATTACCATAATGATTTTTTTATAGGTAAATTATCAGAAAGGGTAAGAGGCAAAATAATAGAGAAAAAATATTGATAAAATAGTCATTACGTAACCCAAAAACCTTAAACTCTACTCAAAAGTTAATTCTACATGTTTATAAAACCTGATTTAGACCTCTCAAAACTATAATTTAACTTAAAATCCCTTTTAAATATTTGATCGTTGTTTGTTTAACTACTTTTAGTTTGAGCCTAACAGCACTTTTCGAGAAATAAACCAAACATACACTTAATATTTCACTTGTGAAGAATTTATTTGGCTCTATATTTTCTTTTATTAATTTTCATTTGGATCACATCATAAAGACAAGTCTTCTACTCCATTTAGTACGCTTATGGAAATATAATCCGTAATTTGTAGGGTAGTTTTTTATTTAATTAAAATAATAATCAGATTGGAGGTAGTATGGTAATTAAAATTTTATTTTATTTATTGTATTAGTTTTAAAGGCCATCACAAATATTTTTGTATTTTTCATTTTTTATGACATGCAATTCAAATTTTCATAGTGATTAACTTTGGGATACATTCGTTAATTGGTTTAAATATATATTTTAAAACATTTATTTGTTTCTCAATTTTTTTTTAAATTTATGTTTTTATAAGCCTATCAAATTGGGATATTTTTTGCATATAATTTAGCTTTTTTATTTATCAAAAAAACTAAAATATCGAACAACATCTTATAAAATCCTAGACAATTATAGGCAGTAATTGGTGTAATGAACTATCACAAGAACTACAAAGTCACATAGTATATAATGGGTCTATTTTAAAGATTTGAAGAGGAAACTGAGCAAAATTATGGTTTTTTTATCATCTAAAATACATAGTATAGGAAGCCATCCAGGCACTGACTTTTCTTTACGAGATTATCTATCAGTTGACTAAGATAGACCAGCACAATGGGATTTGAGTGACCCAACCATATTCCCATATATTCTTAATAGTCCCAACAGCAGCAAGCACATGCAAAAGAGATGAACACAACTTTGCACAGAATGGCCCCTTATATTTCACCACTTTCATGGCTATGAATTAATAAGGAATTAAACACGAACTCCTCAGAATAAATCCATCACTGTTAGACTTGGCAAAGGAATTCCATCGCCACATTACGCAAATCAAACAAAGCACTCCCTTATGAGAATTTCACAGACAAATAACATTTAACCAACTCAATGTGCTAAACGAAAACATCAAGTGACAAAGTTTTGACTTGGACATCAATCGGCATCAAAGATTCGAGAAACATAATATTATTGCGATCGAAGGTGAATTTGTAGGATTCATAGGGAGAATTCATATTAAACCATCCCATTCTAAAATTGGTTTTTCATTAATAAAAAATCTAGAAAACAACATGGAATGGACTAAAATTGAGAATACAATATTCATTAATAAGTACCAATATATTTTTATGGGTTTCAGTCACGGTGTTTATGGAAACATCATAGCCTTTGAGTCTTTAAATTTACGTTTGAGGGTAATTGACGGCTCACCCTACCTGATATTGATATCACCTAAAAAGAAGGGAGATTTCACCATACCCTTAGATCTTGGGTGACTCTAATGCCTTTGTAAAAAAATTTGTATAAAAAAAAGAAAAAAAGAGGGAGAGTACAGTAAAATCAAACCAAAATTTTCTTTTGCTTGAAAAAAATATATATAACCAAGGTTGAGTGTATATTTAAGTGTTCAATAACTCAGAATTACTCTACCCTATAAAGTGTAAAAAGGCTCCATGAAAATGCACGGACCTATTAGCTATAGAGGCAACACAACACAAAAAAGAAGAAAAATTTATGAAGTTTGTGCTAATAAAATATGATATTCCAATGTCAGTAAAATAATGTATTGATTAAAAGAAAATGTGTTATCTACCCAAATTTACAAATTTAAGGAAATTCCTTATTGATAATTTAAGAAAAATTATTTGTGTAATTTAACGTGTTTATACACGCGTACCCATGAATATCAACCTATGAACTTGTGATATAAATCAAACTCGGTGCTATTACAATTAATTTGATTGATAAATGAATAGAATTTTAGAAATTAAATTTTAATTTTAAATTTATAAAGTCTTCAAATTTTGTCGACTTCAACGGTCAACAAAAGCATCTTAGAAATTCCCTACTTGATATACATACAATGGCATTGAATATTGACAATGAAATCTGAGAAATTAGAAGGTAATATTATATTGTCCCATGACATTATATTGAAAAGAAGAACTAAAATTTTAGTTTATTTACTGTAGTAGTTTTAAAGACCATCACATATATTTTTGTATTTTTCATGTTTTATGACCTGCAATTCAAATTTTCAAAGTGATTAACTTTGATATATATTCCTTAATTAATTTAAATATATATTTTAAAAAATAAATAACGAACATTGTAATTAAAAAAATTACATTGAATTGATGTGTACATTTTTTTTCTATTTTGAGGAAAAATTAGGATTTGGATAGAGTTAACTACTTGAAGCAGTAAAAGGTGTGATGGGATATAAAATATGTAAAAATTTAAAGTGTAAACACTTTTACTAATAAAATATTAGTTGAGAATATAAATTTAAATATCAAAAAATATATTTATAAGAAGAAATAAAAATCTTTTTATGTTTTAAAATAAAAATCCTTTTATGTTTTAATTCTTAAAAGTAATTATATCATTGACTAAATAAAAAAAATTACGCACTTTGAATGTATCAGAACAAAAATTTAATTGGGTGTAAAAAAGTTTTGCTTTTTGACTTGACTTTATACTGAAAAATTATCAATGCTGTGAACTTCTAAACAAACTTTTGATTTTTTTTTATCCAAAAATTTTGAGCTTAGCTCTTCATAAAATATTCTAAATTTAAGAATTAATAATTCAGTTATTTTAAAATGTTTTTACTGATTAAAGTACCAAGGGAAAAAGAAAAGAAAAGAGCATAAGCTTCTTCAATTATAAAAACTAATACATGAAATTAATCTCGTATGAAGGTTACTTATATTTAGGTCAATATATTAAATTTTATCTAAATTCTTTGAATTAATATTAGTATTTACATTTTAAAGGCATATCATTTTTTATGTTCAACCAATTTTTAGTATAGTGAAAATAATATATGATTAAAATGAGATTGCTTTAAATAATATATATATATATAATTTTTGTATTTGACATTGTAGGTATATTTAAAGGGAAAATAAAAATACTAAAAATGTTGTGTATAGTGAAAAAGGATAGTTCTTCACAATATAACAAATAAAATTTTAAATTTTTATTAATAATATTTTAATAATATTATCTCTAATGCTTAACATCTCTACACAAATCGACAGCGAATTATAAAAGACTCATAGAGTGTTCCATACTTTAAAGTGACATTGAAATTTGAAGCACTCAAAACCATATTTTGTCAGACAAAATTGAGTTTATGCATTTTCCACATTGAAAGTCCATTCTAAATTTTCACTTCCAAATCTTTTAGCATGTTAGTAATAACCAAAAAATTTCCATTCTAAATTGAAAGTCCATTCTAAATTGTCACTCAAATAATAACCAAAAAAATTTGTTAGTAATATTATAATATCTTATATCTCTCCCACTTCCTTATATTAAAATAATATTATAATTTAATTATAATTTCTAAAGAGCATGTTATAAATGTCTCATATTTCACTTTTATTTGAATTTTTTTATTGATTTAGAAGAAAATATAATTATCAAAATTATAAGCCTCACAGAATTCCATATTTGTTGAAATGTTCGTAATTTTTAAATAATACATAAACAATAAATTTCTTAAATATTCACAAAAATTAAATCAACAATTCATCAAGCTTGAATATGGGCCCTTCATGCCTTTTTTAAGTCAAGTACGTCCAATTATTTTGTTAGAACCATTATCTATCAACCGTTTAGCAAATTCCAAGAAAACTTTGTAATTTTATTTTATTCATACATCTACACGATAATTTTTAAAAGACTTTTTAAATATTTTTTAAAGTTTTCAAATTTTGTCCGTCAATTTTGGTTGGTATACGTGTTATTTGAAAAAATTTGTTTCTAAAACATTTCTTTAAATTTATGTTTTTATGAGTAATCTCAAATGAATCTATAGAATAATTTAATATTTTATTTGTTAATAATTTATTAGGCTGAGAATATTATATGATTAATTTTTATTTCAATCACATCACAAACACAATTCTCTTCTAACCCATTTGGTACGTTTATGAAAAAATAATGCATACTATAATTTTTCGATGACCCACCCTTGGTTGTAGAATTTTTGTTTTGTTTTTGTTTTTGTTTTTTTTTATTTGACTTAGTCTTGTTTTCGTTTGCCCGGTTTTTAAAACTAATACATGAAATTAATCTCGTGTGAAAGTTACCTATATTTAGATCAACATATTAAATTTTATCTTAATTCTCTAAATTAATATTAGTATTTAAATTTTAAAGGTATATCATTTTTTATTTTCTACAAATTTTTAGTACAGTGAAAATAATATATTATTAAAATAAGATTGCTTTAAGTAATATATATATACATATAATTTTTGTTGTAAGGTATATTTAAAGGGAAGAGAAAAATACTAACGACTTAGGTCTAGTGGACATGATAGTTCTTCACAACGTAAAGAACTAATTTTTAAATTCTCACTAAAAGATATGTTTATATTTAACATTTGATAGTATCTCGAATATGATTACGTTTAATATGATACTTATGCTTAACATCATTATATTGATGGATAGCAAATTATAAAAGACTTGTACAGTGTTTGATACTCTGAGGTGATATTGAAGTTAGAAGCACTCAAAACCACATTTTGTAGGACAAAATTGAATTTATGCCATTTCCAAAACTTTTAACACGTCACTCAAATAATAGCCAAAAAAAATTATTGATAATATTATAATATCTTATATCTCCTCGACACTTTTTATATTAAAATAATACTAAAATTTAATTAGAATTTCTAAAGAACATGTTTTAAGATGTCTTATATTTCACTTTAATTTGAATTTTTTATTGATTTAGCAAAAAATATAATTATCAAATTTATCACCCTCACAGAATTCCATATTTGTTGACATGTTAGTAGTTTTTAAATAATACATAAACACTAAATTTATGAAATTTTCACAAAAATTAAATCAACAATCTATCAGGCTTGGTTATCGGTCCTTCATGATTTTTTCAAGTCATTTGCGTTCAATTATATTTTCAGGACCATTATCTATCAACCGTTTAACAAATTCCAAGAAAACGTTGTAATTTTATTTTTTTCATACATCTATACGATAATTTTTTAAAAGAATATTTAAACATTTTTGTAAAGTTTTCAAATTTTGTTGATCAACTTTGGTTGATATACATGTTCTTTAAAAAATTTTGTTTCTCAATAATTTCTTTAAATTTATGTTTTTATGAGTAATCTCAAATGAATCTATAGGATAATTTAATATTTTATTTGTTTAGAATTTATTAGGCTCAGAGTATTTTATGATTAATTTTTATTTCAATCACAATTATCTTCTAACCCATTTGGTACGTTTATGAAAAAATAATGAATATTATAATATTCTGATGACCCACCCTTGGTTGTAGATTTTTTGTTTTGTTTTTTGTTTTGACATGATTTAATCTTGTTTTCGTTTGCCCGGTTTTAAAAACTAATACATGAAATTAATCTCGTATGAAAGTTGCCTATATTTAGATCAACATATTAAATTTTATCTGAATTCTCTAAATTAATATTAGTATTTAAATTTTAAAGGTATATCATTTTTTTATTTTCTACAAATTTTTCATACACTGAAAATAATATATTATTAAAATAAGATTGCTTTAAGTAATATAAGTATATATAATTTTTGTTGTAAGGTATATTTAAAGGGAAGATAAAAGTACTAACAGGTTAAGTCTAGTGAAAATAGATAGTTCTTCATAATATGATAAATTAATTTTTAAATTTTCATTAAAAGATGTGTTCATATTTAATACTCGATAATATTTTAAATATGATTATCTATAATATAATATTTATGCTTAACATCACTACATTGACAGATATCAAATTATAAAAGAGTGGTAGAGTATTTGATACTCTAAGGTGATATTAAAGTTAGAAGCACTCGTAACCACATTCTGTGAGACAACATTGAATTTATGCAATTTCCAAAACTTTTACCAGGTCACTCAAATAATAGCCAAAAAAAATTGTTGATAATATTATAATATTTTATATCTCCTCGACGCTTTTTATATTAAAATAATAGTGAACTTTAATTAAAATTTCTAAATAACATGTTATAAGATGGCTCATATTTCACTTTAATTTGAATTTTTTATTGATTTAGCATAAAATATAATTATCAAATTTATCAGCCTCACAAAATTCCATATTTGTTGACCGGATTAGTAATTTTTAAATAATATAAAAACAATAATTTTCAGAAATTCTTACAAAAATTGAATCACATTTCATCATTTAAATGTGGGTCCTTCGTGCCTTTTTCAAGTCAAGTACGTCCAATTGTTTCGTCAGGACCATTATCTATCATGCGTTCAGCAATTTCTAAGAAAATGTTGTAATTTTTTTTTCATACATCTACACGATAATTTTTCAAAAGAATCTTATATGATTTTTAAACATTTTTGTGAAACTTAATTTTTATCGATGAGTTACGAGTATTTTCCTCTTTCTATGACATTTTCAATTTTCATTCCAAAATTTTCCCTTTGGCTTCAATTTTTAAATCATTTATCTACGTAAAGAAAAAAACTAATAGTTCTTATTGTATTATTATACATCTAATGATTATTTTTATGATAATTATAAATAACAAAAATGTCTTTCATTTGAGGGCATAACTTCTAGTTTTGTTTGAAAATTTTAATTTTTATATGATTAGCTAAAATTATATTATCTATAAAGCATTTAGCAATCCAACTTGAGCGATCGAGCATTAATTATGACACACATTTTATCTGCTTATAAAAGGATGCCTCTCATCATTCGTTAGTTACCATATCCTTTGCATTCATAGCTCCATCCAACTTGAGTTATGGCTTTCACAATCATTCTCTATTTCTGCTTTTTATTTGTTTCTCCCTCCTTTTCTTCGTCTCCCAACCCACCATTTTGCAATCTTCATGACTCCTCTGCCCTTCTTCAATTCAAAAACTCTTTCTCCCTTAATCATTCCGCTTCAATTGAGTGTGATGAGTTTTCTTATGGCTATTATTCTCTTCAAACTAAAAACTCATCTTACCCAAAGACATCTTCATGGAGAAATGCTTCAAATTGCTGCTTATGGGATGGGATCACATGTGACTCCATGTCAGGCCACGTGATTGGCCTTGATCTCAGTTGCAGTTGGCTCCAAGGTCAACTCCATCCTAACAATAGTCTCTTCCAACTTTCTCATCTTCGGACACTCAACTTGGCTTACAATGATTTTAGTGGGTCTTTCATATCATCTCAATTTGGTGATCTTTCCACTCTCTTACATCTAAACTTGAGTCACTCTCATTTTATTGGTCAAATTCCTCTGAAAATTGCAGAATTGTCTAAATTGGTCTCTCTTGATTTGTCTTGGAATTATTTTTTCTCAAATACATGGATGAGTTTAGAACTTCAACCATCCACTTGGGAGAATTTCGTTCTAAACATGACTTATCTACGAGAACTTGTTTTAGATTATGTAAATATGTCTTCCATTGCACCAAGCTCCTTGTCTTTGCTCATGAATTTGTCATCCTCTTTGGTCTCCCTTAGACTTTATGACAGAGTTGCAGGGGAATATTTCAAGTGACATTCTCTGTTTAGAAAACCTTCGAGAACTAGATTTGTCTGATAATATGAATCTCAAAGGTCAACTTCCAAAGTCCAATTGGAGCTCTCCTATGTCATTTTTGGATCTCAGTCACACAACTTTCTTAGGAGAAATGCCTGACTCTATTGGCCATTTGAAATATCTTAATCATTTGGATTTATACTTCTGTAATTTTGAAGGGCAGGTTCCTCTAGGTTTAGGGAATCTCACTCAACTAACTTATTTGAACCTTGCTTCAAACATGTTTAGTGGTGAAATCCACTCCGAAATCTCACATTTGTCCAAATTGGTCTCACTTGACTTGTCATCGAATTTTGGTATGCAGGGGAGTCCATCGCTAAGACTTGAAGCATCTACTTGGGAAAAGTTGATTCTAAACACAACAAATTTAAGGGTGCTTAGTTTAGATCATGTGAACATGTCTTCTGTTACAGCAAACTCCTTATCTTTACTCATGAAGCTGTCGTCCACTTTGACGCATCTTTCTCTTATGCAAACTTCTTTGCAAGGAGATATAACAAATGCCATTTCGTATTTAGAAAATCTTAAATTTCTAAATTTGGGAGGGAATACAAATATTAAGGTTCAACTTCCAAAGCTCAACTGGAGCTCAATAATGTATTTGAATCTCTATGGCATACCTTTCCCAGGAGAAGGACCAGATTCCATACGCAATTTGAAGTCTCTTGAGAATTTATATCTTGCTTATTGCCAATTTGAAGGGCCTATTCCTCCAAGTTTCAAGAATCTCACTCAACTCACATCCTTGGACCTTTCCTCAAACAAATTTAGTGGTGGGGTCTCAATCCTTTCAGCACTTCTAAATCTCACTTACATATCTCTTTCCAATAATAGTTTTAGCGGTCAAGTCCCATCATCACTTTTAAACCTTGTATATCTCCAGAACTTAGATTTTTCATTGAATGATTTTAGTGGTGAAATACCGGATGTGTTTGGAAAGCCAAGTGAATTATGGTCTTTGGCACTTAATAATAATAATTTCAGTGGCCAAGTCCCTCCATCCCTTTCAAAGACAAGTGTCACATTTCTTGATCTTAGCTTCAACATGTTACAAGGAAATCTCCCGATTCCATACTTTGGAGCTGATTTTTTTTCAGCCTCAAACAATAAATTTAGTGGAGATATTTCCTCTCTGTTCTGCAATGCAAGCTCACTTGAGATACTCAACTTGTCTCACAACAATTTGTCAGGATCTATTCCACAATGTCTTGTTGGCCTCCCCAATCTGTCAGTTCTAGATCTTCAGATGAATGATTTTTCTGGAACTTTGCCAAGCACCTTTTCAAAGAGTAATGCCTTGCAAACTTTGCATTTCAATAGCAACCGACTCAAGGGATCGTTGCCTCCATCTTTGGCTCGTTGTAAACAACTAGAAATTTTTGATGTTGGACACAACGAGATCAGGGATACATTTCCTAGTTGGCTTGATGATTTGCCAGAGTTACAAGTGCTTGTTCTAAGAGAGAATATGTTTTATGGGGCCATTTCTAGTTCAAATACCAAGCATCCATTTCCAAAGTTAAGGATTTTTGACATCTCCAGCAACCATTTTAATGGATCCTTGCCAGCAACATACATCAAGGAGTTTAAGGGAATGATGAAAACAGATGATGTTGAAGCTGGTGCGCAATATATGGGAAGTAAAAAATTTTCTGCATATAAGGATTCGGTGGTGATCACTTGGAAAGGTTTTACCATAGATCTAAAAAGGATCTTGACAATATTTACGACTATTGACTTGTCAAATAATAGATTTGATGGGGAGATTCCGAAAGGCATTGGAGAGCTACATGCATTAATAGGGCTTAATCTCTCCCACAATAGAATCACTGGTTCTATTCCTAAATCAATTGGAAAATTGGCGAGTGTAGAATGGTTAGATATGTCATGCAACGAGCTCAGTGGTGAGATTCCTCAAGCATTGACGAATCTCAACTTCCTTGCCATTTTGAACCTTTCAGAAAATCAGCTTGAAGGGATCATACCAAGAGGTCAACAGTTCGATACATTCCAGAATGATTCATATGGGGGAAATTTAGGACTGTGCGGTGTTCCATTGTCAAGAACTTGTAATAAGGATGAAGGAGAACCACCATTCTTTGATTCTGATGAGAAATTTGGATTTGGTTGGAAACCAGTAGCCTTGGGATATGCATGTGGTATGGTATTTGGGATTTTCATAGGATACATTGTATTCTCAATTGGAAAACCCCATTGGCTTGTCAGGACTTTTGGAGGTCAACCCAAGAAACAGGTAAAAAAGAGAAGAAATAGATCACGTGCAAATTGAAGATTGAAATACCTAGAGAATGTGGCTTTGTTTTCTGTTGTATGATGTTTTCCTTTAAATGTAATAGCATGTTGTTGTGTTTATGTAATTTGAAGTGATTTGTTGTGTTCTATTTTGAGTATCTTGAAGGTGAATGAAGAATAAGTTTGAGGCCAAGAAAATTGCTTTTCATGTTAGGAAATAGGAGCAGCTTGATTTAGTTGTTGATTATATTATTTGGTTTAGCACCCCTTATATGAAAAATGAAAATAATTGGGAAGATTCAATTGCAAAAATTAAATTTGTATTTATGGCTTCTAAAAAAAAGTTGTGCCAACGAAGGGGTTAGAATGAGAAGATAGCATTCCACCTCTGCTTTTTGTTCAAAAACACAGGGATAAACATAGCCAAAACTGAATACCTGACATATAAGATGGGATGGGTCTACGTTTCACCAAATAAGGCATTTTGTTTTTATGGTTATAGTACAAACTTTCAGTTATAATTTTGTCAACCGACAAATGTCTTTTACTCTTTTTATTTATCTTTTCAAAATAAGTTCTTAAAATTTTACTACATATCAATCCAAAGCTAATATGGCAATAACTTGCCAATTGATCCAATACTTCTTGTCATAACGTAATGGGTTATGGCTACACTTTATTATAAATCTTTTGTTTCCACTGTACATTTAATAAATCCCTCTGCGGTTCTGCGCTAAAACAAAATCTCCTTGCGGTTAAAATAAATAAATAATACTCTTTCTGTTTCTAATTATAAAAATTAAATAAGAATTAGAATTTATTCTTAAATATAAAATTTTAATCTACTTTATTTTTTAAAACTATAATTTTTTCTTCAATGTATACCTATATGATTTTATATATTAAAATAGTATCTATCAATAGTAATTTAAATATACATAATTAGAGAGTATTTTAAAAAAATCAATCCATAATCATTATAATTAATTAATTTATTAGTAATTTGCTAAGTGTAGTATTTATTCCCTATCACCATATGGTTATTAGCTGGCAAATTAAAGAGACTTATTATAGGGAGTTTGAAAGTTTGAGGTAGCATTGAAGTTAGAACCATTTAAAACTACACGGTGTGTGAGACAACACTATAATAATTTTTCATAATAAAGGACTATTTTAATTTTTCTTATTTCCAAACCTTTCAGCATAAAACAAAATCTCCCTGCGGTTAAAATAAATAAATAATACTCCTTCTCTGTTCCTAATAATACTCCTTCTCTGTTCCTAATAATACTCCTTCTTCATAAAATATAAACTTGCAAGGAATTGTCTCATTCCCATTCATCAATATAAAATATAAAATATATTTAATTAATTTAATTATATTAAAAAATTAATTAACTTATGACATGTTGATTAAATTATATATTAAGAATTGGGAGAGTATTATTTATATAAGATGAATAAGATAACTCATTTGTTAGCCAAAAAATAATAATATAACTTATTTCTTATACTATGTCTAAAATAATAGGTTTAATTTTTTGAATAATTAGAAATGAATACAATTTGGTCTCTCCAGAGTCTAGACTATACTACATTGGAATTCTCCATATTTTCACATGATTTTTTATTTCTATAATTATTTGTTAAATTTTAAATCTAAAAGACTATCTTTCTGCATGTTTGATATTAGAAAACTATATATATAATAAAAAAAACTACATATAAATATCAGTCAATTTAAAATAAAAATATAAAGTTTATATAAAATCAAAACATTCTCAACTTAAAATTATGTGATTTGATTTTTAAATTATACTTTTTCTAAGCAACACAAGATCCTAGCTACATGATAATTGATTAGATTAACTCAAACTAATATTTTGTAGTTTGACAAAAAGTAAAAGTTAAACTTGTTGATTTATAAATATTAACACTTGCTTTCTCATAACGTTAACGAAATTTTAGCTAAAATAGATAAAACACCCCTAAAACTTAAATCAATTGTATATCACTTCTCTAACTTTTAAAAGTTTAAATTAAAAACTATAACTTTTCATATTTTAACTAAGAATCCTTACTGTTAAAATTAAAGACTTGACACAAGAATTCCAACGACACATTGCTCAAATCAAACAAAGCACTTCCCCATGAGAATTTCATAGGCGAATAACATTTAAACAACTAGATGTGCTAAACGAAAACACCGAATAACATTTTACTATATTCTTATTTTAACAACTTCATCATATTTAAATTAAATTAAGAGAAAACATGAATTCCCACAAAATTATAATATATTTAAAATTGAAGCTAAGATTTTGACCTGAGATTTGTAAAGATGAAAAAATCATATGATTCGTGCAAACCTCATTTTTTAGAGAATTTGTCTACGATACCTGAAATCTCATGAGGTTTAAATCCCGAGTATACATTGTTAGCAAACTCTAAAGTATTTACCTGAGACCCTCATCATCCATTGAGCTTAAACCCTTGTTGATGGAGGTTAAATCTTGATTTAAGAATATGCTTGTTTCACCAAGTACAGTACCAATATATTTCTCCTCAACAAAAAAGGGACTCAACATTCAAAACTTTATGACGTATGTTTTTTTCTTTTTATCAAAAGAGAATTCCATTAACCAGCAAAACGTTCATGATGAAGTACAGTGCTAATAAAAATTGCAGAACGATAAAATGCAACACAAAGAAGGAACTCAACCAACACCTGATCCAGAATCAAGAAGGGTAGCTGTATCCATCAAATCACAACCTTCTTGTGCATCTTGGGTCAAAATGAGAGACAAAGAGAGTGATGGTTGTTGAGCCCACCCTAATTGCAGGAGCTACAACAATAATATACCAAAAAAAATATTATTTATCTCATTTGATATATTCTAGTTTGAAATTTCTTTTTGTCAAATTTTCCCTTATTTAAGAATAAGAGGCACATATTTCAAACTCAATTAATTTTTTATTACATTCAAAAGGGATAAAATTGAAAGACGTTCATTAATACCCATGTAAGTGGAGATATATTAAGAACAAAAAATTTCTTTTAAAGTGGACCTACATATAAAATCACTGTGGTAATTGGGTGGGATTTAACTCCCACACTATTTAGTTTCTAATGTATTTTTGGACTGTCTCTCTTTGTCATTTTTTTTTGTTGCCCACCCGGTTCACCAAAGCTTTGCCCCGACTACATCCGGATCCGACCCGCGTCGCACATCTGGCTATGGTGGGTGAGTCTCCTAATGGGAATTTTCTGCATACGTCAAGGCTCAAACTCGAGACCTCGCTTAAGCGATACCGAGCCGTTTACCACTGGGACTAACCCCCGTTGGTGTCTCTCTTTGTCATTAAAAGCAAAAGAAGATGGCCTAACTAACACACGTTGACACATATGGTCGAGGGCCTGTGTTCCTTAATTACAACTCTTGGGTTTGATCCCTGGATGATGGGAATAGAGAGGGCGTGCTTGGGAGGGTCACCCTAGTAACCAAGTCTTTATAGTACCCAGGAGATTAGTCTTTTACCTATCGGGTGGGGATACTTGGGTATACAAAAAAGAAAAAAAAACAAGAAGATGGGCCTAGATGGAACTTTACTCACCCAGCTAATTAAATATGTAGTTCATATTTTATAAAAAAAAAATATATATATATAGGTTCATACAAACTGTGCTTCAAGCCCAATGAATTAATTCTAACTCCTATTTCTTGCAATCTTTAACAAAACCCACGATATATCAAGAGTAAGAGTACAATATACCAAAACAAAAAACAGAGTGAGAGTACAGTAAAATCAAAGAAAGTTTTTCTGTTACTTGAAAAAACAATCTATAACCAAGGTTGAGTGTATGTTTAAGTGATAAATAGCTCAGAATCTCAATGAATTAATCTACCCTATTAAGTGTAAAAAGGCTTCATAAAAATGCACGTACCTATTAGCTAGAGAGGCAACACAAAAAAGAAGCAAAATTTATGAACTTTGTGATTAATGAAATATGATATTCCAGTGTCAGTAGAATAATATATTGATTAAAAGAAAAGTGGTATCTACCCAAATTTATAAATTTAAGGAAATTCCTTATTGATAATTTTAAAAAATTAGAAACATTATTTGTGTAATTTAACGTGTTTATACGCACACGTACACATAAATATCAATTTATGAACTTTTGAAATAAATCAAACTCAGTACTGTTAAAATTAGTTTGATTGATAAATGAATAGAATTTTAGAAATTAAATTTTGGTTTTGGATTTGTGAAGTATTCAAATTTTGTCGGCTTCAACAAAGGAATCTTAGAAATTCGCTACTTTATATACATATAATGACATTGACTATTGACAATGGAATATGAGAAATTCCTAGACATTGATGACAAAGTGTTAATGAGGGCCTTCAAGCTTTTATTGTCGCATGACCTTATATTGAAGAGAAGAATTTGTGTCTTGAGGAGTTAACTCAAACAAGTTAATAAGATCATTCAGAACCTATTTGATTTAGTTTCTGAAAAAATAATAATTTAAAAGTGATTATAAAGAATAATTTTTGAAGGAAAAATGATTATAAAAAAATAAGTGTTTAAATAGTTATTACCATAACGAGTTTTTTATAAGTAAATTATCAGAAAGAGTATGAGGCAAAATAATAGAGAAAAAATATTGACAAAATATTCATTAAGTAGCCCAAAAACCTTAAGCTCCACTCAAAAGTTAGTTCTACAAATTTATCTAAAATCCTAGTTTTAGACCTCTTAAAACTATAGTTTAACCAAAAATTATTTTTAAATATTTGATCGTTGTTTGACTACAAGAATTTATTTGACTCTATATTTTCTTTTATTCATTTTCATTTGGATCACATCATAAAGACAAGTCTTCTACTCCATTTAGTACGCTTATGGAAATATAATCCGTAATTTGTAGGGTAGTTTTTTATTTAATTAAAATAATAATCAGATTGGAGGTAGTATGGTAATTAAAATTTTATTTTATTTATTGTAGTAGTTTTAAAGGCCATCACAAATATTTTTGTATTTTTCATATTTTATGACCTGCAATTCAAATTTTCATAGTGATTAACTTTGGGATATATTCGTTAATTAGTTTAAATATATATTTTAAAAAATTTATTTGTTTCTCAAAAATTTCTTTAAATTTATGTTTTTATAAGTCTAACTCAAATGAGTCAAGAAGATAATTTAATATTTTATTTATTAATAATTTATTGGGCTGAGAGTATTATATGATTTATTTTCATTTCAATCACGTCATTAACTCAAATGAGTCAAGAGGATAATTTAATATTTTATTTATTAAGAATTTATTGGGCTGAGAGTATTCTATGATTCATTTTCATTTCAATCACATCATCATAAAGACAATTCTCTTCTAGCCCCTTTGTTACGTTTATGAAAAACTATTGTTTGCCATTAAACCAAAGGTCGGTTAAGAAAACTACACACAACAAAATAAAAAATAAAATAAATATGGGGTTAGAGATTTTTTGTTTTTAGGCCATAGAAGGATGAGAATGTTAAGACTCTAATGGGAAACTACTGTTGCTTGGAGCATTAGACGGCAACTCCTATCAAATTGGGATATTTTTTTTCATATAATTTGGCTTTTTATTCATAAAAAAAACTAAAATGTCGAACAACATCTTACAAAATACTAGACAATTATAGGCACTAATTGGTGTAATGAACTATCACAAGAACAACAAAGTCACATAGTACAGGAAGCCATCCATGCACTGACTTTTCTTTACGAGATTATCTATCAGTTGACTAAGATGGACCAAGCACAATGGGATTTGAGTGACCCAACCATATTCCCATATATTCTTAATAGTCCCAACAACAGCAAACACATGCAAAAGAGATGAACACAAATTTGCACAGAATGGCCCCTTATATTTCCCCACTTTCATGGCTATGAATTAATAAGGAATTAAACACGAACTCCTCATAATAAATCCATCACTGTTATACTTGGCAGAAGAATTCCATTGCCACATTACGCAAATCAAACAAAGCACTCCCCCATGAGAATTTTACAGACAAATAACATTTAACCAACTCAATGTGCTAAACGAAAACATCAAGTGACAAAGTTTTGACTTGGACATCAATCGGCAACAAAGATTCGAGAAACATAATATTATTGCGATCGAAGGTGAATTTGTAGGATTCATAGGGAGAATTCATATTAGACCATCCCATTCTAAAATTGGATTTTCATTAATAAAAAATCTAGAAAACAACATGGGATGGACTAAAATTGAGAATACAATATTCATTAATAAGTACCAATATATTTTTATGGGTTCCAGTCACGGCGTTTATAGAAACATTCTAGCCTTTGAGTCCTTAAGTTTATATTTGAGGGTAATTGACGGCTCACTCTACCCAACATTGATATCACCTAGAAAAAAGGAAGACTTCACCATACCCTTAGATAGTGGATGACTCCAATCCCTTTGTAAAAAATTTTGTATAAAAAAAAATGAAAAAAGAGGGAGAGTACAGTAAAATCAAACCAAATTTTTCTTTTACTTGAAAAAAATATATATAACCAAGGTTGAGTGTATATTTAAGTGTTCAATAACTCAGAATTACTCTCCCTATAAAGTGTAAAAAGGCTCCATGAAAATGCACGGACCTATTAGCTAGAGAGGCAACACAAAAAGAAGAAAAATTTATGAAGTTTGTGCTAATAAAATATGATATTCCAATGTCAGTAAAATAATGTGTTGATTAAAAGAAAAGGTGTTATCTACCCAAATTTATAAATTTAAGGAAATTCCTAATTGATAATTTTAAAAAATTAGAAACATTATTTGTGTAATTTAACGTGTTTATACACACGTACACATAAATATCAACCTATGAACTTGTGATATAAATCAAACTCGGTGCTGTTACAATTAATTTGATTGATAAATGAATAGAATTTTAGAAATTAAATTTTGGTTTTAGATTTGTAAAGTCTTCAAATTTTGTGGACTTCAACAGTCAACAAAAGAATCTTAGAAATTCGCTACTTGATATACATACAATGGCATTGAATATAGACAATGAAATCTGAGAAATTCGAAGATAATATTATATTGTCCCATGACATTATATTGAAAAGAAGAACTAAAATTTTAGTTTATTTACTGTAGTAGTTTTGAAGACCATCACCTATATTTTTGTATTTTTCATGTTTTATGACCTGCAATTCAAATTTTCAAAGTGATTAACTTTGAGATATATTCCTTAATTAATTTAAATATATATTTTAAAAAATAAATAACGAACATTTTAATTAAAAAAATTACATTGAATTGATGTGTACATTTTTTTTCTATTTTGAGGGAAAATTAGGATTTGGATTAAGTTAACTACTTGAAGCAGTAAAAGGTGCGTTGGGATATAAAATATGTAAAAATTTAAAGTGTAAACACTTTTACTAATAAAATATTAGTTGAGAACATAAATTGAAATATCAAAAAATATATTTATAAGAAGAAATAAAAATATTTTTATGTTTTAAAATAAAAATCTTTTTATGTTTTAATTCTTAAAAGTAATTATACTATTGACTAAATAAAAAAAATTTAAGCACTTTGAATGTATCGGAACAAAAATTTAATTGGGTGTAGAAAAGTTTTGCTTTTTGACTTGACTTTATACTGAAAAAATATCAATGCTGTGAACTTCAAAACAAACTTTTGATTTTTTTTATCCAAAAATTTTGAGCTTAGCTCTTAATAAAATATTCTAAATTTAAGGATTAATAATTCGGTTATTTTAAAATGTTTTTACGGATTAAAGTAACAAGGGAAAAAGAAAAGAAAAGAGCATAAGCTTCTTCAAGTATAAAAACTAATACATGAAATTAATCTCGTATGAAGATTACTTATATTTAGATCAATATATTAAATTTTATCTAAATTCTTTGAATTAATATTAGTATTTAAATTTTAAAGGCATATCATTTTTTATTTTCAAACAATTTTTAGTATAGTGAAAATAATATATGATTAAAATGAGATTGCTTTAAATAATATATGTATATAATTTTTGTATTTGACATTGTAGGTATATTTAAAGGGAAGATAAAAATACTAAAAAAATTGTGTGTAGAGAAAAAGGACAGTTCTTCACAATATGACAAAATAAAATTTTAAATTTTTACTAAAATATATATCTATATTTAATATTTAATAATATTATCTCTAATACGTAGCATCTCTACACAAATCGACGGTGAATTAGAAAAGACTTGTAGAGTGTTCCATACTTTATAATGACATTGATATTTGAAGCGCTCAAAACCATATTTTGTCACAAAATTGAATTTATGCATTTTCCACATTGAAAGTCTATTCTAAATTTTCACTTCCAAATCTTTTAGCGTGTCACTCAAATAATAACCAAAAAATTTGTTGGTAATATTATAATCTCTTATATCTCTCCCACTTCCTTATATTAAAATAATATTATAATTTAATTATAATTTCTAAAGAGCATGTTATAAAATGTCTCATATTTCACTTTTATTTGAAATTTTATTGATTTAGAATAAAATATAATTATCAAAATTATAAGCCTCACAGAATTCCATATTTGTTGACATGTTAGTAATTTTTAAATAATACATAAACAATAAATTTCTTAAATATTCACAAAAATTGAATCAACAATTCATCAGGCTTGAATATGGGTCCTTCATACCTTTTTCAAGTCAAGTACGTCCAAAAAAACTTTGTAATTTTATTTTATTCATACATCTACACGATAATTTTTTAAAAGAATTTTTAAATATTTTTTAAAGTTTTCAAATTTTGTCCGTCAATTTTGGTTGATATACATGTTCTTTAAAAAAATTTGTTTCTAAAAAATTTCTTTAAATTTATGTTTTTATGAGTCATCTCAAATGAATCTATAGAATAATTTAATATTTTATTTATTAATAATTTATTAGTTTGAGAATATTCTATGATTAATTTTTATTTCAATCACATCACAAACACAATTCTCTTCTAACCTATTTGGTACGTCTATGAAAAAATAATGCATACTATAATTTTTCGATGACCCACCCTTGGTTGTAGAAATTTTTTTGTTTTTGTTTTTTTTATTTGACTTAATCTTGTTTTCGTTTGCCCGGTTTTTAAAACTAATACATGAAATTAATCTCGTATGAAAGTTGCCTATATTTAGATCAACATATTAAATTTTATCTGAATTCTCTAAATTAATATTAGTATTTAAATTTTAAAGGGATATCATTTTTTATTTTCTACAAATTTTTAGTACAGTGAAAATAATATATTATTAAAATAAGATTGCTTTAAGTAATATATATATATAATTTTTGTTGTAAGGTATATTTAAAGGGAAGAGAAAAATATTAAAGAGTTAGGTCTAGTGGAAATGATAGTTCTTCACAATGCAATAAACTAATTTTTAAATTTTCAATAAAAGATAGCAAATTATAAAAGATTTGTAGAGTGTTTGATACTCTGAGATGATATTGAAATTAGAAGCACTCAAAACCACATTTTGTGGAACAAAATTGAATTTATGCTATTTCCAAAACTTTTAACACGTCACTCAAATAATAGCCAAAAAAATTATTGATAATATTATAATATCTTATATCTCCTCGACACTTTTTATATTAAAATAATACTGAAATTTAATTAGAATTTCTAGAGACCATGTTTTAAGATGTCTCATATTTCACTTTAATTTGAATTTTTTTATTGATTTAGCATAAAATATAATTATCAAATTTATCACCCTCACAGAATTCCATATTTGTTGACATGTTAGTAGTTTTTAAATAATACATAAACACTAAATTTATGAAATTTTCACAAAAATTAAATCAACAGTCTATCAGGGTTGGTTATGGGTCCTTCATATTTTTTTCAAGTCAATTGCATCCAATTATTTTTTCAGGACCATTATCTATCAACCGTTTAGCAAATTCCAAGAAAACGTTGTAATTTTATTTTTTTTCATACATCTACACGATATTTTTTTAAAAGAATATTTAAACATTTTTGTAAAGTTTTCAAATTTTGTTGATCAACTTTGGTTGATATACATGTTCTTTAAAAAAATTTAGTTCTCAATAATTTCTTTAAATTTATGTTTTTATGAGTCATCTCAAATGAATCTATAGGATAATTTAATATTTCATTTGTTTAGAATTTATTAGGCTGAGAGTATTCTATGATTAATTTTCATTTCAATCACAATTCTCTTCTAACCCATTTGGTACGTTTATGAAAAAATAATGAATATTATAATATTCTGATGACCCACCCTTGGTTGTAGAATTTTTTTGTTTTGTTTTTTGACATGATTTAATCTTGTTTTCGTTTGCCCGGTTTTAAAAACTAATACATGAAATTAATCTCATATGAAAGTTACCTATATTTAGATCAACATATTAAATTTTATTTGAATTCTCTAAATTAATATTAGTATTTAAATTTTAAAGGTATATCATTTTTTTATTTTCTACAAATTTTTAGTAAAGTGAAAATAATATATTATTAAAATAAGATTGCTTTAAGTAATATATATATACATATAATTTTTGTTGTAAGGTATATTTAAAGGGAAGAGAAAAATACTAACATGTTAGGTCTAGTGAAAATAGATAGTTCTTCACAATGTGATGAATTAATTTTTAAATTCTCACTAAAAGATGTGTTCATATTTAATATTCGATAATATTTTAAATATGATTATATCTAATATAATATTTATGGTTAACATCACAGATATCAAATTATAAAAGAGTGATAGAGTATTTGATATTCTAAGATGATATTGAAGTTAGAAGCACTCAAAACCACATTTTGTGAGACAAAATTAAATTTACGCCACTTCCAAAACTTTTAGCACGTCACTCAAATAATAGCAAAAAAAATTGTTGATAATATTATAATATCTTTTATCTCCCCGATGCTTTTTATATTAAAATAATACTGAAATTTAATTAGAATTTCTAAATAACATGTTATAAGATGTCTCATATTTCACTTTAATTTAAATATTTTTTATTGATTTAGCATAAAATATAATTATCAAATTTATCAGCCTCACAAAATTCCATATTTGTTGACCAGATTAGTAATTTTTAAATAATATAAAAACAATATTTTTCAGAATTTTTTACAAAAATTGAATCAACGTTCTATCATTTGAATGTGGGTCCTTCATGCCTTTTTCAAGTCAAGTACGTCCAATTGTTTCGTCAGGACCATTATCTAACATGCGTTCAACAATTTCTAAGAAATGTTGTAATTTTTTTTTTCCATACATCTACACGATAATTTTTCAAAAGAATCTTATATGATTTTTAAACATTTTTGTGAAACTTAATTTTTATAGATGAGTTACGAGTATTTTCCTCTTTCTATGATATTTTCAATTTTCATTCCAAAATTTTCCCTTTGCCTTCAATTTTTAAATCATTTATCTATGTAAAGAAAAAAACTAATAGTTCTTATTGTATTATTATACATCTAATGATTATTTTTATGATAATTATAAATAACAAAAATGTCTTTCATTTGAGGGCATAACTTCCAGTTTTGTTTGAAAATTTTAATTTTTATATGATTAGCTAAAATTATATTATCTATCAAGCATTTAGCAATCCAACTTGAGCGATCGAGCATTGATTATGACACACATTTTATCTGCCTATAAAAGGATGCCTCTCATCATTTGTTAGTTACCATATCCTTTGCATTCATAGCTCCTTCCAACTTGAGTTATGGCATTCACAATCATTCTCTATTTATGCTTTTTATTTGTTTCTCCCTCCTTTTCTTCTTCTCCCAACCCACCATTTTGCAATCTTCATGACTCCTCTGCCCTTCTTCAATTCAAAAACTCTTTCTCCCTTAATCATTCCGCTTCAATTGAGTGTGATGAGTTTTCTGATGATGACTACTACTATACCATTCAGTTTAAGAACTCATCTTACCCAAAGACATCTTCTTGGAGAAATGCTTCAAATTGCTGCTTATGGGATGGGATCACATGTGACTCCATGTCAGGCCACGTGATTGGCCTTGATCTCAGTTGCAGTTGGCTCCAAGGCCAACTCCACCCTAACAATAGCATCTTCCAGCTTTCTCATCTCCAGACACTCAACTTAGCTTACAACGATTTTAGTGGATCTTTCATATCATCTCAATTTGGTGATCTTTCCACTCTCTTACATCTAAACTTGAGTCACTCTCATTTTGTTGGTGAAATTCCTCCAAAAATTGCAAAATTGTCTAAATTGGTCTCTCTTGATTTGTCTTTGAATTATTTTTTCTCAAATGAATTTTCGAATTTAAGACTTGAACTATCAACTTGGGAGAATATCGTTCTAAACATGACTGATCTACGAGAACTTGTTTTAGATGATGTAGATATGTTTTCCATTGCACCAAGCTCCTTGTCTTTGCTCATGAATTTGTCATCTTTGGTCTACCTTAGACTTTCTGACACGGAGTTGCATGGGAATATTTCAAGTGACATTCTCTGTTTAGAAAACCTTCGACAACTTGATTTGTCAGGTAATAATCTCAATGTTCAGCTTCCAAAGTCCAATTGGAGCTCTCTTATGTCATTTTTGGATCTCAGTTACATAACTTTCTTAGGAGAAATGCCTGACTCTATTGGCCATTTGAAATATCTTAATCATTTGGATCTACGGTTCTGTTATTTTGAGGGGCAAGTTCCTCTAGGTTTAAGGAATCTCACTCAACTAACTTATTTGAACCTTGCTTCGAACATGTTTAGTGGTGAGATCTCATTCCTTTCAAACCTAGAACACCTCACAACATTACACCTTGAAGGAAATAACTTTTTTGGTGAGATACACTCCGAAATCTCACATTTGTCCAAATTGGTCTCACTTGACTTGTCATCGAATTTTGGTATGCAGCAGAGCCCATCGCTAAGACTTGAAGCATCTACTTGGGAAAAGCTGATTCTAAACACAACAAATTTAAGGGAGCTTAGTTTAGGTTATGTGAACATGTCTTCTGTTACAGCAAACTCCTTATCTTTACTCATGAACCTGTCGTCCACTTTGACGGATCTTTCTCTTATGCAAACTTCTTTGCAAGGAGATATAACAAATGCCATTTCGTATTTAGAAAATCTTAAATTTCTAAATTTGGGAGGGAATACAAATATTAAGGTTCAACTTCCAAAGCTCAACTGGAGCTCAATAATGTATTTGTATCTCGATGGCGTACCTTTCCCAGGAGAAGCACCATATTCCATAGGCCATTTGAAGTCTCTTGAAATGTTAGATCTTTCATATTGCCAATTTGAAGGGCCTATTCCTCCAAGTTTCAAGAATCTCACTCAACTCTCATCCTTGGACCTTTCCGGAAACAAATTTAGTGGTGGGGTCTCAGACCTTTCAACACTTGTAAATCTCACTTCGATATCTCTTTCCAATAATAGTTTTAGTGATCATCGCTTTCAAACTTGAAGTTAATTCAAATGTTATTCTCTAATGGTTTTTTTCTTTCACTGGCTTGCTTTTCTCAGGAGAAGGACCAGATTCTATAGGCCATTTGAAATCTCTTAAAAAGTTAGATATTTCATATTGCCAATTTGAAGGGCCTATTCCTCCAAGTTTCAAGAATCTCACTCAACTCTCATCCTTGGACCTTTCCGGAAACAAATTTAGTGGTGGGGTCTCAATCATTTCAACACTTGTAAATCTCACTTCCATATCTCTTTCTAATAATAGTTTTAGGGTCATCACTTTCAAACTTGGAGTTAATTCAATTATTATTCTCTAATAGTTTTTTTCTTTCACTGGCTTGCCTTTCTCAGGAGAAGGACCAGGTTCCATAGGCAATTTGAAGTCTCTTGAGAATTTATATCTTGCTTATTGCCAAATTGAAGGGCCTATTCCTCCAAGTTTCAAGAATCTCACTCAACTCACATTCTTGGACCTTTCCTCAAACAAATTTAGTGGTGGGGTCTCAATCCTTTCAACACTTGTAAATCTCACTTACATATCTCTTTCCAATAATAGTTTTAGTGGTCAAGTCCCATCATCACTTTTAAACCTTGTATATCTCCAGAACTTAGATCTTTCATTGAATGATTTTAGTGGTGAAATACCGCATGTGTTTGGAAAGCCAAGTGAATTATGGTCTTTGGCACTTAATAATAATAATTTCAGTGGTCAAGTCCCTCCATCCCTTTCAAAGACAAGTGTCACATTTCTTGATCTTAGCTTCAACATGTTACAAGGAAATCTCCCGATTCCATACTTTGGAGCTGATTTTTTTTCAGCCTCAAACAATAAATTTAGTGGAGATATTTCCTCTCTGTTCTGCAATGCAAGCTCACTTGAGATACTCAACTTGGCTCACAACAATTTGTCAGGATCTATTCCACAATGTCTTGTTGGCCTCCCCAATCTCTCAGTTCTCGATCTTCAGATGAATGATTTTTCTGGAACTTTGCCAAGCAACTTTTCAAAGAGTAATGGCTTGCAAACTTTGCATTTCAATAGAAACCGACTCAAGGGATCATTGCCTCCATCTTTGGCTCGTTGTAAACAGCTAGAAATTTTTGATGTTGGACACAACGAGATCAGGGATACATTTCCTAGTTGGCTTGATGATTTGCCAGAGTTACAAGTGCTTGTTCTAAGAGAGAATATGTTTTATGGGGCCATTTCTAGTTCAAATACCAAGCATCCATTTCCTAAGTTAAGGATTTTTGACATCTCCGGCAACCATTTTAATGGATCCTTGCCAGCAACATACATCAAGGAGTTTAAAGGAATGGTGAAAACAGATGATGTTGAAGCTGGTTCGCCATATATGGGAAGTAAAAGATTTTCTGCATATAAGGATTCGGTGGTGATCACTTGGAAAGGTTTTACCATAGATCTGAAAAGGATCTTGACAATATTTACCACTATTGACTTGTCAAATAATAGATTTTATGGGGAGATTCCAAAAGCCATTGGAGAACTACATGCATTAATAGGGCTTAATCTCTCCCACAATAGAATCACTGGTTCTATTCCTAAATCAATTGGAAAATTGGCGAGTGTAGAATGGTTAGATATGTCATGCAACGAGCTCAGTGGTGAGATTCCTCAAGCATTGACGAATCTCAACTTCCTTGCCATTTTGAACCTTTCAGAAAATCAGCTTGAAGGGATCATACCAAGAGGTCAACAGTTCGATACATTCCAGAATGATTCATATGGGGGAAATTTAGGACTGTGCGGTGTTCCATTGTCAAGAACTTGTGATAAGGATGAAGGAGAACCACCATTCTTTGATTCTGATGAGAAATTTGGATTTGGTTGGAAACCAGTAGCCTTGGGATATGCATGTGGAATGGTATTTGGGATTTTCATAGGATATATTGTATTCTCAATTGGAAAACCCCATTGGATTGTGAGAACTTTTGGATGTCAACTCAAGAAACAGGTGAAAAGGAGAAGAAATAGAGCTCGTGCAAATTGAAGATTGAAATACCTAGAGAATGTGGCTTTATTTTCTGTTGTATGATGTTTCCCTTATAATGTAATAGCATGTTGTTGCGTTTATGTAATTTGAAGTGATTTGTGATGTTCAGTTTTGAGTATCTTGAAGGTGAATGAAGAATAAGTTTGAGGCCAAGATAATTGTTAACATGTTAGCAAATAGGAGCAGCTTGATTTAGTTGTTGATTATATTATTTGGATTAGCACACCATATATGAAAAATGAAAATAATTGGGAAGATTCAATTACAAAAATTAAATGTGTCTTTATGGCTTCTCAAAAGAAGTTGTGCCACGAAGGAGTTAGAATGAGAAGATGGCATTCCACCTCTCTGCTTTTTGTTCAAAAACACAGATAAACATGGCCAAAACTCAATACCCCACATATAAGATTGGGGGGAGGGGGGTGTCTACGTTTGACCAAATAAGCATTTTGTTTTTATGGTTATAGTACAAACTTTCGGTTATAATTTTGTCAACTGTTGAACGACAAAGGTCTTTTACTTTTTTTATTTATCTTTTCAAAATAAGTTCTTAAAATTTTACTACATATCAATCCAAAGCTAACGGGGCAATAACTTGCCAATTGATCCAATACTTCTTGTCATAATGTAATGGGTTATGGCTACATTTTATTATAAATCTTTTGTTTCCACCATACATTTAATAAATCCCTCTCTACGGTTCTGCCAAAAACAAAATCTCCCTGCGATTAAAATAAATAAATAATACTCTTTCTATTTCTAATTATAAAAATTACATAAGAGTTTAAATTTATTTTTAAATATAAAATTTTAATCTACTTTATCTCTTGAAATTATAATTTTTCCTTCAATGTATACCTACATGATTTTATATATTAAGAGAGTATCTATCAATAGTAGTTTAAATATACACAATTAAAGAATATTTTAAAAAGTTTAATCCATAATCATTATAATTAATTAATTTATTAGTAATTTGCTAGTAGTCTTCATTCCTATCCCCATATAGTTATTAGCTGGCAAATTAAAGAGACTTATTATAGGGAGTTTGAAAGTTTGAGTTAGCATTGAAGTTAGAACCATTTAAAACTACACGGTGTGTGAGACAGCACTATAATGATTTTATGCCACTTTCATAATAAAGGACTATTTTAATTTTTCTTATTTCCAAACCTTTCAGCACGTAATTCAATTAATAGACGAAATAATTGTTTATGATATGCTAATTTTTTATATCTCGCCTTATTTTCAAATATTTTTTTTAATTTGGTGCAATTCTTGGTATTTAAAAAATAAAATTATGTGTAAAATTGTATCAAACTAAAAAGATTGTAGGTGAAATTATAGTAAATTAAAAAATTATGTGTAAAATTATACTACAAATAATATTATGATACTAGATGCATATGAGAAATAAGATCAAAATAGTGGGTACTATATAATCTTAAAAATAATTATCAAATTGATTAGGCACACAAAATTCCATATTTCTCGACCATATTATTAATTATTAAATTACACATAACCAACTAATTTGTCAGAGAAAAAATTGAATCAATATTCCATCAGGCTTGAATGTACATGTGCTAGTCGTTCTACAAACCTTTTCTAGCCAAGCACATCAAATTCTGTTGTCAGGACCATTGTCCATTATCCATTATCTATCAAGCATTTAGCGAATTTTAACAAAATGTTGTAATTTTATTTTTCATGCATCTAAGCGATAATTTTTAAGAGAATATTATACTATTCTTAACTCTCATTTTTTTTGTCGAAACTTAATTTTTATCAATGAGTTAGGAGCATTTTCCTCTTTCTATGATATTTACAATTCTCGATCAAAAAATTTCCCTTTGGTTTCAATTTTTATCAAGCATTTAATAATCTAACTTGATCAGACGAGCATTAATTAGGACACACATTTTGTCATATGTAGGAGTCTCTCAACTGTTAGATATTACCATATGCTTCACTAGAGTCTTCCAAAACTTGGGTTATGTCATTTATAGTCATTCTCTATTTCTGCTTTTTGTTTGTTTCCCCTTCGTTTTCTTCTTCTCTTAACCGACCATTTTGTAATCCTCCTGACTCCTCCGCCCTTCAATTCTAAGAACTCTTTATCTCTTAATCATTCCGCTTCAACGGAGTGTGATGGGTTTTATGATGACTCGGATTATTACTCCAATACAAATCAATTTAAGAACTCATCTCACCTAAAGACATCTTCATGGAGAAATTTTATCCTGAGAATTAAATACTTTCAAAATACACTATTTGTTTAAATGATGTTGACTAGTTAAATCGTCTGTCATGAATGATTCCACATGGGAGAGCCTTGAAGGCGTGTCCATGCTTTCTTCATTCTCTTCTCCTGCGACTTTATTATTCCTGTTCAAAGCTCCATCCCGGGCAAAGCGCAATTTCTTCTGATAATCAAATCACTTTCAATCAGAGAAGCAGAAAGGCTTTGACAAAACTCATGAAGCAAATCATTTTCTAATAATCAAAGCCTGATCAGAAGCCAGTTTTGGATGATGAAGTGGTTGTACAAGAGTCAAAGAAAATAATTTAACAACCAAAATTAACATTTTTTAATAGTCAGGTCGGTATATTATCACTTTGTTTTTTCACTTCCAAGACATTGCGCAGAAAAACAATTCAATGCAGATACATACAGCTCATTCACTAATACTTCCAAAACAAAAATGAACATTAGGCCATACAATAAATAATCTGCTTAGGCTTAAGGATTAATCTCACATAATTCAAACTTGGTGTGTTTCTACATTCATCTCATATCGTCCTCTAGCAAACCTGTAACAAAATTATTTAGGATGACAATTAACGACAAAAAGCCAAAACTAAGTACTCCCTCACGTGATTCGCCTTGATCTAAGTTGTAGTTGGCTCCAAGTTAACTCCATCCTATCAATATCCTCTTCCAATTTTTTCATCTCCAAACACTCAATTTGGCTTACAATGATTTTAGTGGGTCTTTCATGTTATCTCAATTTGGTGATCTTTCCACTCTCTTGCATCTAAACTTAAGCTCCTCTTGTTTTGTGGCAAAAATTCTTCATAAAATTACAGAATTATCTAAATTGGTCTCTCTTGATTTATCTTTGAATGAGTTCTCCTCTGATGAATTTTAAGATTTGAACCATCTCAAGAAGCTCGTTCTAAACATAACTCATCTATGAGAACATGTTTTAGATAATTTAAATATGTACTAAGCCCTTCTCTTTGCTCATGAATTTATCATCCTCTTTAGTCTATTTTAGTCTTTGAGATACTTTGTAGGGAAATTTAGCAAATAACATTTTTCATTTACAAAATCTTCAAAAGTTATATTTGATAGGGACTGAAATGTATTGTATTTTTCAGATTAATAATTGTCTTTCTCGTTTTTAACTTCTTATGACTTTCAAGTAATTTGTCTTCATTTATACACTATGTAATTTTTCAACAAGCAAGATTTTCCACATGTTAAGCACTTTTTCCTTCTTCTTTTGGTATAGACATGCATCAACTTTTGTTATTTGGCAATTAGTTGTCTACCATTCAAGCTTTCTCATTTACTTAAGGATTTAAAGAAACTTTTATTTTTTAAAAAATAGTTTGATTAAAAGATTTTAGGTTTTTATAAATATATGTGAAAATCACTTTCTTCTTTGAAACTTTGTGAGGAATACATGGTTTGTTCAAAATAATGGTTCAGCCTGGAAGTTAAAAAAGAAAAATAACTTCATTTCAACATGGATTAAATTCATTCAAATGGTCATAGTTAACCTTAGAATCTTAATTGCCAAAAATAATTCAACAAACCTTTATACAATGGCATCGCAAATTATATGATCAATATCTTTTAAAAATTTATACTCTAGAGTCTTTTTATTTAGTTAAGTAATGTATCCCCACTCTTTCGAGGTTTAAAATGCAAAATGTTTCCATATATTTTAATAAGTATATTTTTTAGAATTAGAACTGTATTCTTTTTCTTTTAAGGTGAGACTGCTTAACACTTAAAAATCTCTTTACGTTTAATATAAAAGTGTTAGTAGAAGAAGGAGTTATTGTTGCATATGAAATAAAAATAATTTAGTTAAATTTAGGATAGGAGTAAAGATTGAGCTTACTTGGATACCTAGCAGTTTCACATAAGCATGCAAGGATTTTGTATTGTTATTTTGTCACATTCTACTCTAAATGTTTGTTGCAACTTTGTTTTACATTTTTTCCACATATTTTCACAATGAGGTTTATAATAAGGGAGTCAACGTTTGTTTTACTTTTAATATTGACAAAAAAAAAATGCATATCTAATCCTTTAATTTCATATACAATTTTATTTTGATTTCTTACTTTTATAATATTTTTAAGTCATATAAACCTAATGTTGTTAACAAAAAATACATTAAAATTTTAAATGTTAAAAAAATATTATCAAACATTGACATAAAAAATCATCATTTAAAAGTAAAAGTGTTAGATTTAGAGAATTGAAAATATACTTTATTAAATTAAAAGATTAAACTGAAACTTTATATAAAATTAGAGAATTAAAAGATATTTTTTTTTAATTTTTGTAAAATTTTTTTGTGAGAGTGTGTAAAAAATTGTAGAAGAAATAATAATAAAAGATTCTTATTATCATTCTCTTATCAAAGAGTTCTAGACCTTTGAATAATCTTTAGATGATTTTTCTAAGAGAAAATGAAAAGATGTCTTTAAGAAAGAGAGGATAAGCATGATATAATATTTTATAATGGAATTTGAGAAATAACATTAATTATATAGAATAATTAATTTTTTAATCTTAAATTCAAATTTAAAATTTTTCAAAATAATTAAGATTTAATGGCAATTAAATCCAGCATAATAAATACTTTTTATCTATGTAATCATATTACTTAATCAATAAATTATTTAGTACATTTTTTAAATAAAAGAAAATTTTGAAACATATATATTCTTAGGTTAAAATTTAAAATTAGTTTTATTTTAATATAACGGGTCGGATAAAATCCAACGGGTTTAATGACCGGGAAACGTATCACGACTATGAACTCTGACGAATTTCAGTCTGCAGATCTCGTGAGAAAATCTTCATCCTTGCTTCATAGAAGAAGAAACAGAGTCAGTGGATTTGAATTTTGAAACCCTAGCTGAATTCGGCATCTCAAACAAAGATAAGGTTCTCTATGTCCGGTACTTTTTTTTCAGTTTTGACAAACATTCATGTAATTTCTTCCACTTTCTGTGAATTCCTTGTTACTATCATAGCATAGCTGGTAACCTTCGTGATCTAGTTCGGATCGTTACAATTCGAAGCTAAGTTTCATGAAATGATTTTTAGAACTGTTATTCTCTCCATAATTGGGTCAATTTTTGTATGTTAAAAGATTTAGCTCCAGGTTCAAGTCGAGATCATGACCATAATGACTTGTGGTGAATTTATGGTGTTTTATAGTGTAGGGTAAGACTAGCTATCTGGGTATTGGAAAATGCACCGTGGTCCAGTGGCAGTGGAGGAACAATTGTTACAGAGAGCTATTAAGGAAGAATGCCCCTGGGAAAATCTTCCAAAACGACTTCAAATAACTCTTTCTTCCAAAGAAGAATGGCATAGAAGGTGAGTTTAATGTCATTACTGTCCTTCAATTTATTGCTTTCATTTTCTTGTCTCTATGGACTGTTTAGTTTTTAGTTACCCGATATAGACATCTCTGTCCAAGCAGCATCCTTGAATGGGTTTCTTTTTCAAATGCATTTTATGTTTCCTTATTTCGTTCTCTGGCCCTGGAAATTTAATGCAGGATTATAGAATACTGCATAAGGAAGAGACTCCAATGGAATAACTGTTTTGCTCGAAAAGTTTGTAAAGAAACTGAATATTATGAAGAGATGATGCGTTACTTGCGGAAGAACTTAGCTGTATGTGCTTTAGAAATTCTATTTGAGTCCTATTTCTGAAAATGTGTATCTACGCATTGTTAAGTAGTGTTATATGTTCATGGTTTTTGTTTAGATGATCAGAAAAGTTTGATGATGGATTTTGTTTAGTAGAAAAATGCTGCAATTTTTTAATGAATAGAAACACTATCATTTTTTTTATTGTCACCATTACAACGTCATATATCAAGTTTTTATGCCTTGAATGGTATTTTTGAATATGGATTTTAGTTTTTTCTTTATTTTTAGGATTAGTTTATGATAGATTATGTTTAATTGTCTTCTTATCAAAAGGATAATATCTGTTTGTCTATTTTTTTTGGCCAAAATATCTTTGTCTATGACTGCATATTTAAAAATGAAATTAACATATAATTAGAACTGCTTGGACGTTGGGTGAGGCCCTCCATTTCTTTTGCTTGTTGTCGGACATGTGCATATAATGAGTTTATCTTTTTCTTTTATTTTTCCACTTGCAGCTATTTCCTTATCATCTTGCAGAATACATTTGCCGCATAATGAGAATCTCGCCTTTCAAATATTATTGTGATATAATTTTTGAAGTAATGAAAAATGGTAACTTCTCTATTCGCAATTCTCAAATGAATTGTATTCTCCATTGGGTCTTGTACTATTTTTTATGTACATAGATGGAACAATTGCAATATTTTCATGTTATATTTGTCATTTTGTTAGTTGGTCTTTTAGGGTTCTTGACAATTGACAACTTCTTCATTACCAGATGAATAGTGTTTGTATGAATTGTTGGTGCATCTGTTTCTTGAGTTGCTAGTGTTATGTTGGTCTTTAATGCTTACTATTTACATATTAAAAATATATAGTGAGACATCCAGTATTAAGATGACCTTTTCAAATGAATACATTTAGGGTCCATTCTTGTTGATAGGCACCGGAGTGAGGAGGGGAACTCTTGTCCATACTGCTTGATATGAGACTTCAAATTTCATAGCACTTTGGACCTTGTCAATTGGCCGTCTTGGGAAACTTGATGTCCTAAATGACTACACGTGACACACTTTATTTAGCCTTTCATCTGCCAGAAACCTTCGTAAGTAGCCTTTTCTAGAGACTTCAATTACTAGCTTTGGTATCAAATGATAAGCCCCAAGTGGATAGGACAAACCTTCTCTAAAAGTTAAAAGTTAACTATTGAGACGAGGAAACTACCCTTCTTAACCATCCCATTGAATAGTGGATGCTATTAATGGTGGATTAAGGCCTCTTATAGTACTTTAGCCCCTATCACTTGTGGTACAAGATAAAATATTCAAAAGGTTGGGGATATCATGCTACCTTAATAGGTTTCAGCTATAGTAAAGTTGTATGAGAATTAGACAGGGGCTAAGGGCTTATAGCAATTACTCGTTTATTGAAAGCTGAAAAAGCATCATGAAGAGAGTAATTGTTACCCAAGTAGCGACAAAATGAACTCTTTCATGTGCCCCTTGGGTTCAAAGCATGCATGTATATTTAAATGATGTTGATCTGTCATAGATGAACTGGGATGACGTAAAATAAAAGGAAAGGTGAGAAGAATCTTTGGGGAAAGAGATGACTTGATGCAAATATATTGCCAAAAGCAAGTGTCCTAGGTATTCTCGCCAATGACATTATTTTTTTTTCTTTTCCTTTCTTTTCTTTCATTTATTTCTTGGGATTTACTTCTAGACTGATTATATTAGGAAAGAAACAATAAATACAGCAACTACAATAGTTATATTTGTGACCTCTGCTTTTGCCACTAAGACTTTTTGTTGGACCAGTAGCTAATGGACTGAGCCGGCAACTAACTTTTGGGCTAAGGTGTGATGTGTGGTATTGTGAGAGAGAGAGAATAGGGATGTAAGTTGTATATATTCAGGGTGTGAGTGTTAGCCTGTAGTACTTACTAAGACCTACAAGCTGATGAGATTAGTATTACCTTAATAAGATTTTTGGAGCAGTTTCTATCAATTTTTGGTCAGATTTCATCATTTTATGTGTAGAAGATTTCATCATATCAGTGATTTAGTTTTAATGTTTGTTTATGTATGTAACATGTTAATATATGTATAATCTACAAGATTTATTATTCATTAATGGATGGATTGCATTATGTACCTTATTTTTCTTCCTTCCACATGTTTGATTGTTTACTGTAAGCTTTGTAAATATGTCCTATTCCGGTCCTTAATATAAAACTTATTTAACTAATTTGATTAGATTAAAGAAGCTGGTTAAGTTAGTTAATATAACATGTTTTTTCTAAAATACCTTAATCATCTTGCTTAATTCCCTCCTTCCCTCTCTTGATTATTGTGGAGGAAGTATCAATACGGGTAATTTAAGAAAAAATGGATAAATATAGGAAAGAGGTCTTATATTTAGGAACAAGATCAACTTTCCAATTAAGTTCTAAATTAAGGACCGGAGGAGTATTATGTTACAAGTATGTTTATGTTGAAGATGGCCTTTAAAAACTTGCTGCACTTTTTAATTGTTTGCAGAGCAACCTTACGACAGCATCCCAAATTTTAGTGCTGCGGATGCTCTAAGACTGACAGGAATTGGGAGAAATGAATTTATTGATATAATGAATAAGTGCAGATCTAAGGTACTGCAATGATTTTCCTTTGAATAATACTATATTAAAATAGAATTGATGCCTGGATTCCATGTATGCTTGAATATTTTTGTTTGTTTAATTAGCTGTCAATTTTACCCTTCAAGCAACTTCTTTTTGGCTGACAAGGCACTGAATTGGTGCCAAACTAATAATGCCTCTATGACTATCTTCTTCCTTTGACACTTCCTGGTGCAAGATGAGAAGATAGCCATTTTAGTTATTCTATTATTTTGGGAAACAAAATACAAATACACACTTTTAGTTTTAGGTAATTTGTGAATACCCCTTTTACTCTGAAGGCCAGTGATTATCCCCTTAAATTTTCACCTTCAACATTCTAAGCTTTTTGTCCATTTTCCATCAACAGAGGTGTCACCTCATACTATTTTCCTTCCAACATGACATGGCCTCATTGTTTCCAAAGTAAATTAGGAGGTTAAAATGTTGGAAAAAGCTTTGTGAGGGAATGGATCATCTAATCTTAAATCCCAAAATTTCCATATGTTAAAATGATGATAGCTTAGGAGTTTCAATTTAAAAGTTGAGGGGGGGTTTGCTAATAACAGAATATTTAAGGTCATATATTACTTTTTGCTTTTATATTTTCTGATCCGAAACAATTATGGAATTATATTAATTAAACTATTTTTTTCCAGAAATAATTTAATTAATTGGATAATCTATTGGTAGATATCCATCTATGTGATAACCATAATATCTTGTTAGGAGCCTTAGATTGGTTAGAATTCTAGTCAAATAAAAATTTTGTAGCATATATGCCTATGATAGGTTTGCTAGTTTATTGGTTTATTCACCTTTGTTTCACATTTATGATTTCCTGAATATTGAGATTGAGTTGAGTTCCATAGAGGTTTTCTTGAGTTTTTATTTTTGGTTCAGCATCACTTCTTTAGTGACTTCACTCGGATGTATAATATTTTTCATTTTGTTTTCTGTTCCTCAGGACATGGATAAATGCATGCATTATCTATAGGAATACTTACAACAGTATTATATGATTTCCCCCCTTAATCTTGGGGTATAAGAAATACGGTGAATTGTGGGAGTCAAATATAAAATTTAACTTCTCCAAAATGAATGTTTTAAAAAAAAAAAAGGAGTAGGAATGGTCTTTAAAGAGACATGCAGCCTACTTTTGCCCCCAGTTATACGCCTTCCTGTAGACTTGCAATTATGGAAGCTTTTTTTGTCTTCTTATTTCACCTGTCATTTCCTTTTTTTGGTGTAACCAGAAAATCATGTGGAAACTGAACAAGTCAATTGCAAGAGAACTTTTACCTACACAACCTGTGGATTTCCCAATTGAGCCCTGGTGGGGAATCTGTCTTGTGAACTTTACCTTGGAAGAATTTAAGGTAAGGCTGTCTTTGATCTTAACAAAGTGGAGGTTCGCTTGGTAATGTTGATTGTTGTTTTAATTTAGGAATGTGAACTTTTTCTTCACACATCAAGTTTTTATGTTGACTTTTCTCACATTTTGTTTTTTTGCCTTTATAGAAACTCTCAGATGAGGAAACAGCTACTATAGACAAAATTTGTAAAGAAGAAGCAAATTCGTTTATCCTTTTTGATCCTGATACAGTAAAGGGTCTTTATAGACGAGGATTGATCTATTTTGATGTTCCTGTATACCCTGATGACCGGTTCAAAGGTGTGTTCTGTATTTTATGTTTTATTCTTTGCTTTAAATAATTAGGTTTTATTATTTTACTCCTGAAATGCAAAAAATGCAGCAAATAGATGTTTATTATTCTATAAAAAAATTTCCATGATTATTGACATCTAAGAAGCACTGGTACTGGTATGTGTATCGGATACGATGCAACATGATGCAGTGGATATGGCTATTTTCAAAACTTTAGGATACGGGTATGGGAATATATATATAATATATATTTCAAAATTTTTGGACATGAGCATGGGTATCTTGAGTTTTTAACAAGTATTTCCAAAGTAATATAAAGATATTTATAACAATCAACAAAAATATTAATTTTTTTCAAGTTTTCAAGTAACAGAGAAAAGTTTTGTAGGAAAAAAATGTAATACAAATGTTAGAATACGTGATTTGTATCATGAAGTTCAGTAGGTGTATCATTTTGGATACGTATCAGAAACGGGTGTTTTACTTTTTTGAAGCATTGGTGCTTCATAGCTAGACATGTTCAATTAGGAATGGTTTTATAAATATTCAAGATGTGCAAGCATAAATTTAAAGGTTCTGCTTAGTCATCTGAACTGGTGAAGGTTGGCAAGTGATTTCAGTAACATTTAAATTTATAATTTATAATGGTGCAGTTTCCAGGCTTGAAGGTTTTGTTTCCAACAGAGAGCAGTCTTATGAAGATCCTATTGAAGAGTAATGCAGTTGTTTCAATTGGAGTTCCGTCCTTTTTTGTTTAAAATGTTATTTCTTTAAAAGATTCTAAGTTGGAAGCTTATTTTCCAGGTTACTTTATGCAGTCTTTGTTGTTTCAAGTGAGAATGCAACTGTTGCTGAATTGGCAGCTACACTACAGGCTGATTTATCTCAACTGCAGGCTGCTGCATCTTTTGTATGCCGATTGGGATGGTCAACAAAAGTTATTGATCCATCAGCTATTCTTCAAGATATTAGCATACCTGCTTCTCCTCGAAGTGTTGTCAGTGATGAAGATGGTTCTCATGCTAGTCTGGGTTCTGAGAATATGCTTATTGATAGTGATATCAATCAGCAAGGGGATGTTCCAGGGTCAGGGAACTATGGTCTTCGTTCAGCCTACACTCGTGTTGCTTTCATAGTTGATGCTAACATTACTTCCTATCTAATGATGGGTTCTGTTTCACCAGGTTTGTTCATTTTCAAATCCCCCATCCTTTTTCCTTAAAGCCTAAATTCTTTTTCTAGAAAACTCTGGGAAATGTTTTTAACATATTGTTTGTAATGTCAGTTGTTTTGAGTGGGAAAACGAAAGGTCATAGGAAACCCATTCTAAGATTTCTCATGACCTATTTTTGACACTTTGGATGAAAGCCATCATTATTAGGTGTCTCTCATAGATATGTGGATAAATGCTTTCAAACCTCCTTAGGCATTTTGTCATTCTTATTTTATATTTCATATGTAAATATAGTCTGGAGCAACTTATCTTGCATGCTGTCTTTCTCCCATTTCTGTAAGATTTAAACACACTTCAGATGGTGTTTTCCACTCCAACAATTCATATCTGTCCTTGAGTCTTAATAGTGTCTGATGCTACCTTGCAATCATGCTTTCTAAGCTTCCAATATATGTCAGCTTCGTTTTTGTCCGAAGACATTGAAGTTCATGATAGTGTCCAATCTTTCTGCCTGGAATCCTGCTTTATAGGGATAGATAGCAATTTGATAGGATAATGGACGTGAAACCTGGGGTTCTGTAATTGATCTCAGAGATTGAAGTAGTAATAAAAAGTGGATCTGAAAATTACAGGATGCTAAGATCAGAAATTTATTTCTGGGCAGTTTTGCAAGAATATTGAAACATTAATGCAGCCAACTTCCTGCATTGGTTTGCTTTTTTGATAGCGTACTCATTGTTAGACAGCAGATTGATCATGATAACTGCTTGAATGACATGATTGAGAGATACGGTTGAATGTCACTTGGGACATGTATTGTAGTACGTATACTAGATCCTATTGGGAAAAATCAAGGTAGAAACTGAGCTTTAACAGCTAATGTTTGCCCAAGCCGATCCTCTTCATTTTGTAGTAACTTTTTTTCCCTACTAATGATTTTTTACTGCTTGAGGAAAACATTGATCCTCTTCATGCTAATTTTTGTGTAAAGGTGTCTTCATCTAGGCATAAATAGCATACATATGTGAGGACTTTTGTCTCAATACCCTTTTTGGGCTGTTCTTCTTTGACAGGACTATTTGTTTGGTTTTCCCACAAGTGATTTCAAAAAAACTATGCTACAGCAATTCGGAAATAAGTGAGCATGTTGCTTCTTGTACTTATTCGCTTTTTAAAGTACATGTTTTTCAGAGTTCATAAACTGAGGCTGAAATACTGGCCCTTTATTTATAATTCTATCAAGATAAACCAAATTATGAAGGAATCAAGACAAACTAATTGCTCTATGCACTGGACAGAAGTTGGATAAATCTAATATAACTATAATCACCTTATCCTTCAACACTCTCCTGTAAATTGGTGCATAAATATCATATCATTCAAGCTTATTCCAAATTAGTTTCACTTAAGAACCTCCAACAAATATGGTAAATAAATCCCGCAGCTGATTTTCAAACTTGGTGCAGAGTATTTTGATCTGGGATCTGCTAAAGCTTTTTTGTAACAAGATGACAGTCAACTACTATATGCTCGGTATTTTCTTGGAACACTGGATTTGAGGCAATATAGGTCGTTATTTGGTGTCACACGGTAGTTCTATAGGTTGTCAGTGTTGATTTTTCCTGCAAAAACCTTACTAGTAGTTTGTGCCACAACCCTTCTATTCTGAACTAGAGTGAGCTGCCACAGTCTGCTTCCTACTGTTCCTGACATCAAATTTCTGCCAACAGAAATGCAATAACCAATTGCAGGCCTTCAGAGTTCAGTGTATTAAAGAAATAGCCACATTAGCATTTGTGAACCATTGAATTAGGTTCGACCATTGCAGCCAGTCAACTAGCCATATTCAACTGCATCCTTCAAAGTTCTAATGACAAGTTGTCAGAGAATATAAAAACTGGATCACTACACTGATTGCCAGACTAACAAATGTCTATATATTTTCTAATAATCCAAATAGAATGGATACAATATATTTATACAAAAGGTGAAGCTATCATATGAAAGACATTTAATGTTCTGGGGACATATTACAAAATTTAGGAGATTGGTAATCCTTTGATGATACCCTTGATTCTTGGGTCAAATAATAAAGGAAATAAATACAATAAATCTTATGACCAATTACAAAATAATTACAAAGTCGAACACTCTCCCTCAAGCTAGTGGGTGGATGTTCAGCTTGGTTACTAGTCTTGGAAATTGAAACAAGACATCCATTTAGTTAGCACATTTGTGAGTTGACTTGTTGCAGATATGAGTGTGGTATAAATTAGGCCACAGTCCAATTTATGTTTTATAAAGTGCTGGTTCAATGTATTTCTTGCAATCATGATGTACTGGACTGTGGGTAATATTTATAGCTGATTTATTGACACAGTAAAGCTTCAGTGGGCTTTCCTGCTTGATTTTCAAATCTTTTAATCTTATTTTCATTAAAACTAGCTCACAAAGTCCAAGTCCAAGCTTCTCCTGATAACAAGGTTTTCTCCAAGAAAAGTTCAATGCCCCGTAGTTGATTTCCTGTCGACTTGGGATTCTACATTGCCTTCATTAATATTGGTCCTAGCTTTAATGAGAGTTACCTAAGGTCAGTTCATTACTTATGCTTGACTTATTAAATGAAGATCCTTGAATAGCTTTATCTTAACCTATGAAGATCCATCAACATTGAAATAGCTTTATCTTAATCTATGAAGATCCATGAATATTGAATGGCTTTATCTTAATCTCTAACACGACCACCAGTCCTTGTGGTGAAACTTAATTTGATTATGGAAGTGGAGACTTAAGGATCAAATTCAGAAGTCTAACCTCATTACAATGGAGGCTCTAAATGTTAAAGGATGTGTCAGATCACAAGTTTAAACTGTTAGATGAATGCCCATGAATTGCTGTGTTGTGATCTGAGTCCCAAAGCTTGCAAAAAAGGGGACATATTCTTATTATGCCTAGCAGTTTTAGCAAGCCTTTCTGTTTCCCTGTGAATAAGCTCATGTGAGTTTGTTAGTCCTATGCCTTCCCATGTCTGTGAGAATTCGCTTGTATTTTTTTGTTTAAAAAAAATCTGTTTGAGGTCTCTGACATAAATCTCATCTCTGTGAAATTTGTTAAGGTTTGAAATCTCATGCTGTTACACTCTATGAAGCGGGAAAATTGGGTCATGCCAGCATTGGTGATCTTTGCAAGGATCTAAGTACCTTGGAGGGTGCAAAATTTGAGGGTGAACTACAGGAGTTTGCAAATCATGCTTTTAGCCTGCGTTGTGTATTAGAATGTTTACGATCAGGTGGACTTCCTACTGATGCAAAAGTGGAGGAAAAATTTGACAGTATGGGGATGTTAACTTCAAGCAATGATGAATCAGCTTCTCTAATATCTGAAATATCCTTGGCTGACAAATCAGGTGATTCTGGTATCACAGAATCCTGGAAGGACAGTGATGATTTGTTAAATTTGTATAAAAAGAAGCATGAGGATGCTCTTGCTTCCTCTGAACCTTCTTCTAGCAGTGCACTTGATGGAACACATTCTATTACATCAGAAGATGACATTAGTCACAAGCAAGAAGCGAGTGAATCTGATGCAAATCTCCAGAATAACGAGAAACTAGTAGCAGCTGATGCATCAGATGTCGGAACAGAAATACTAAAGAGGAAAAAGAAATATCGTGTAGATATTCTCCGCTGTGAAAGCTTGGCTTCTCTTGCATCAGCTACTCTAGATCGTCTGTTTCGTCGTGACTATGATATAGTTGTGTCCATAGTGCCTCTTCCTCATTCATCAATTCTTCCTGGACCTTCAGGTCCTGTTCATTTTGGTCCTCCCTCATATTCTTCTATGACTCCTTGGATGAAACTGGTATTATACACAACTATAGCTAGTGGGCCATTGTCAGTTGTACTAATGAAAGGTCAATGCTTGCGTATGCTTCCTGCCCCATTGGCTGGATGTGAGAAGGCCCTTATATGGTCTTGGGATGGTTCCACTGTTGGAGGGTTGGGAGGGAAGCTGGAAGGAAACTTAGTGAAAGGAAGTATACTCTTGCATTGTTTAAATTCACTTCTTAAACATTCAGCTTTGTTGGTGCAACCTCTAAGTAGATATGATCTGGATGAGTCTGGAAATGTGATTACTATTGATATCCCTCTACCCCTAAAGAATTCTGACGGCTCCATTGCTCCAGTAGGAAAAGATTCAGGTCTATGTGAAGCAGAAAGCTCAAAGTTGACTTCTCTATTGACTGATTTGTCAAACAAGATGGAATTGTGGACAGTTGGTTACATTCGGCTGTTGAAATTATTTCATGGAAAAGAACCAGATCATTTGTCACCTGAAGAAAAGTATGAATGGGTTCCACTAAGTGTGGAGTTTGGGATTCCTTTATTTAGTCCCAAGTTGTGCGATAAAATATGTAAGAAGGTGGTTTCATCAGATTTCCTTCAAACTGGTTCATTTAGTGAATACCATGATGCAATGCAAAGCTTAAGGAAAAAGTTGCGTGACATTTGTGCTGAATACCAAGCAACAGGTCCTGCTGCAAAGCTTCTATACCAGAAAGAGCATGCTAAGGAATCTTCTCGACAACTTATGCACTATGCTAGTGGAAGGTGGAACCCACTTTTGGACCCTTCCTCTCCAATTTCAGGGGCATCAAATGAGCAGCAGAGGTTAAAACTTGTTAATCGACAGCGCGGGCAGACAGAAATTTTGAGCTTTGATGGCAACATTCTTAGGTTTGTACTTTTGCGTTCACTTATTCTTTCAATGCTGAATGGTCTCATACAAAATAGTTGCCAATATTTTGACAAATATAAGATCAATTTCTTTTAAATTATCTGCAGACCTTTCTGTAAGCTAATCAGATGATGAAACTTTTCTTTGATTCTTGTCATTCTATACGTTCCTCTGTCTTTGTTTTTAAGTTTTTTAGATGATATTGATGGTGTCTTTAAATGACTATTTTATGCCAAGTGCAGTGATAGAAATAGTAAGAAGCCAAATCTAGCTCTTTCCACATTGCATGGGGGCTCATAATTTGATTTTGCTTACCATCCAAGTCTCTAAAATTGGATGATTTTGAATGTTGCATGCAGATCTTATTCCTTAACCGGTTACGATGATATCACAAGGCCTGCTGGAGAATCCTCTCCAGGCAATAATACGACAAGAACTGAACCAGATGAAAATGACAGTAAAGAAGTAGTCCTTCCTGGTGTAAACCTTATTTTTGATGGATCCGGTTTACATCCATTCGATATAGGTGCTTGCCTGCAGGCTCGTCAGCCTATTTCCTTAATATCAGAGGCGGCAGCTGCCTCAGCATCTGCAATCAAATAGCTCTGCTGATATTTGTTCTCACAAGGCAATGCTAGCAAGTAACTTAGCAATGTTATGGCTAGTGTCTGGTCTGTCTGCATCTTCCAGATTTGATCATTGTGCACAAACTTTGAGCTTAGGTTGAAGGTAAATTTAGCCCTCCCTTTTTTTTTGACAATGCCTGACTGTTAATAATTGTGATTTTCAATGACCAGCTTTTAAGGATTTTGTTTACCTTCCTGCCATTAAAAGAAAGGATTGTTAAGGAGAAAAACAGAAGAGAGTTCGGTAAAGTTCCTAGAGTTTATTTCTAGGTTTCCCAATAATACCCATAGCATGTAATGTAACTTTTTTGAATGACCCAATCATGTGATTCTAAAACCTCAAATATAGTTCTACTTCTTATATTTTTTTAATGAAGTATTTAAATGGATTGGTTTTCTCACATCAATAATTAGCTTTTGAGGTAAGGTTCCTCATTCCACTTAGGTGCCCATCAAAGTCTAGACAAGAATTATTATTTTTCAAAATGTAGAAAAAATGCTTTACTTATAGTATTATGAGAACACAATTTGTATTTTCCATTGACAAACCATTCTTGATGCCATCTTCAATGGAAACTTGTCCACTTTTACCATAATTCTATGTTTTCTTATTACCAATATGCTAGTAGATTATGTTCAATTATGTAGTTACGAAAAAGATTGATGTGTGTGTGGGTTCCGTGTGTGTGTGTGTGTGTGTGTATTTTAATGGTGACTTTCTTTTATAGGTACTAATTTATAATCTTCTGTGGGGAAGGAAATGAAGGTGGATTAAGATAGAAAATTGGAGATAAATATTGCATGTATTTGTTTGGTAGAGTGTATTTTACTATTGACGGGAATGTTTTTGAGATGCTGGTAGTCACAAAAGTGGGCAATTGATAGTACATTATGATTTGAGGAAACCTTTATAGCCTGATGAAATATTTGATCTTCTCACGGTTGTAAACATTTTCCTTTCTCTTCATTATTTGGTTGTATCATGTTTACTTTTTTTGTGCATAAAAATAGATAACGTTGAGGATATAATATATACATACGATTTTTTTTAGGTGAACTTAGCTTTCTCTTTCCCTTTTCTCCCTCCCCTTTTTGTGAAGTTTGTGTATGGGTATGCATTTAAATAGTCTTAGAAAAAACATTTGAACAAAATCTTAAGTACCCCATTATAAGAATAATTTGGATTATCATCAACCACCATCATAACTCGACATTCCAACCAAGAAAACCTAAAGAAATATAAGAGAGGAAGGGAAGTGATTTTATGACACTACCTTGATTCCTTGTGTAAATAGACCGCAAATCACTTGAGACTTGCCACCAAACATCTTATCCACTATTTTGCCTCCAAAAAACGACGGTTTTGAGTTTGTAAGATAGTGCTTTCAGGTAGAGATAAAGGAGATGTACCTTTTGGATCTTAACCCTTTTCATGAAAATCTTCCAACCTCGTGTAGACCTGAGACCCGAGGACGTTATGAAAATCACAGCTAGGAAGAGTAGAGGTAGGTGTTGGAAGCGAAATTGAGTTGTGTGGATGACCTTGCTAATTGCAAATATCCGTGAGGTATTGAAAAGAACATCGAAAATTTTGAATTACTTGTTCTGGGTTGTGCATATGACTTCTATGTATAGTCGTATTCCGCTTAGTCCAAATGAGGTTTAGGAAGACAACAATTCCTTTAAGCATGAACAAGGTTCAAACTATCAAATGGATGAAATTGCTTTCTACTGATCCTTGTCTGTTCTGCATCTCTTGTTTGAGATTGATATTGTATTGGATTATCCAAGTAGCACACCAACACTCACGGCGTCATCGAATCATATCAATATTGGTACATGCAAGGAAAACATGGTCAATGGTCTTGTCCATTCCAATCTTAGAGGCACCTTAGAAAGATTCAAATTCACTGCTCCAATCTTTTTCCAATCACTCTTTTTAAATAACTGATGTATTATTAAATATCTCATTTCCCAGACTCTTGCTTGTTGACTTTGTAGTTTTCTTCAGTTTAAAAAAAAAAACAGAGAGATAAATTTTTCACTACTCGCACCATTCTAAAGTCATTTTTTATGCTCAAAAGTCACACCCACTCTCGAGGATCCTTTTTAATGGAAAAAGGTGAAATATAATATGCTAAAATTCAAAAGAAATTTTAAATTTTAAATTTTTGAAAAAGCAAAGGAAGAGAGTATAAAGAGATCAAATCATCCATGTTGAACATTGAAATTTTTTCTTTTTAAAAAAGATAAATTGATATTAAAGAATATGACACTCAAACATAGCCAACACTATATTTTTATTCAAAAACGATTAAACGATATTGGAATTGGGCATCTTTACAAAGTATATATTATTACTGCAAATCATAAGACAATACCAACACAAGAGACACATCATGGATTTAATTAAGGAATAAAATATACAACTATTTAGAGCGTATTTGATTCCTAAAGAGTATCATTTTATTATAATTTTAATTACGACACTTAGTGAAACATCCTAGTTCCTAGGTGCCAAGATACATAGGTTTACAATTGAGAGTAATAGATAGCTTGTTCTACTTGACATCAGTATTGTTTAAGGAAGAGAGATTTTGTCCTGCCATTGGATTGTGTGTAAGTTTAACCTTTTTTCAATTTTTTTTTACCAAAAAAAGAATACACAGTAACTTGATTGAGCTTCCTCTTAATATGGATAATTTACTCATCCCATGCTCCCTTTAAAAAGGAATGTATTTGTATCATCAAAAGGCTACCAGCATGAAAACCATCCCTCTGTCGAGTAGAGTCAACTACACTTTTTGTATTAGACTTATCCAGGAGTTCTTTCTTGGGAAATTGTCCATCATTTTTTAAGGATATAGTGGCTAAAGAGAAATTGGGAATTGTTTTCCCTTATTTTATCACTTTGTAATTTCGGTATAATCTTCTCTTGTAAAAAAAAAAAATATACATAATAAAGTACGCAATCCCAACACTAAAGATCTATTTGGTAGGATAGAAGTAGAAATAAAAATATAATTAAAATATTCTATATCCCTTGTTTGATATAAAAGAAGCCACTTCCACTTCTACTTCTAATATTTTAGGTAATTTTAGTTTTATAAAAAAATTAGAAAATGAGATAATGGAAGTAGAAATGAAATATTTTAGATTATTTTACCTCAAGTTATAAAATTCTTGGACAATTTTAATCTTTCCCAATTTATAAAAAAAATATTTTGGATAATTTATCCCAAGTTATAAGAAAATATATACATAAATGTCATACTCATTTATATTTTACTAAATAAACTTTTAAAATCTATTTTTAACCTAATTATATTTCTATTTCTATTTTTATTTCTACTAACACTTCTATATTACCAAATATACCTTAAAACCTTTTTAAAAAATATATAGTGCAAAAGAATTAGTAACTACTTTCTATAATAGATATCTTATGCTTACTTACAAAAAAATACACACAATAAAGTAAGTATGCTCAACAAAAACGAATAAGCAAAAGCCCAAACACAACAAAATCTAGACACCACGTAAAGAAGATAGTCAATGTTGATGAATCTAAAAATACATTTGTAGACGTTCTTTTAGTTTAAAATTATGCATTAACCTTTGATAAGCTTTCATGCCCAACTCACAAAGTTTGATATATATCATAATATCAATATATCATATATAACGAGAACCTTTTAGCCCAGCCAACTTTCACTTTATATGTCGGCTCGCCAATGCTTTTACTGTTCATAACGCATATAATGGCTCTAGCTATAATGCTGACTTTTGAGTTTCATTCTGAAATTTCCTCCACCTCCAATGTTTCATCATTCCTCCCCTCTCATTTTAAAGCCTATATTTTTCTTCCCAAAACAAATTTTTTATATAAGAAAAGTTTAAATAAGTTCAACACTAGTATTCTACTAAGATTAGGATACGATTTTAATATTGAAAGAGTATTTGTAAGAAACTTACGAGATTATCTACTAAAAGAGCACTCATAATAGAAGCGAGAATCAAACTCTTATCCTTATAGAATACAAATCAGTTCTTTACTATCTGTATCATTTTCTCCTAGGCATATCCGTTCAATCGTTCTTCACTTTCTACTCCCTCTAGAAGTGTGTTCAATTTTAAATAAAATGATAAAGATTAATAGAGTTAAAATAGTCATTTTCATACTTAATATTTAAAAATTATTTCAAAAACTAATAAATCTTACTTATATAAAATTATAGTTTATAATGACCCAAACTATAATTTTACCTAAAGATAATTCTATCATTAAGATTAATATTTAAGTATTTTTAGATCCAAATTATAGTTTTTATTCAAAATATTTTTGTTCTTTTCTAAAAGCATACATTGATTCACTGAGATTGATGATGCATTATTGTTTTATTTGTAGTATGACAAATTTTTGTTGCCAAAATAGCAAGTGTTTGTACAAGAAAAGAAAAGTAAGCGGGGCTTATGTTCTTTCAAAATCCAAGGGGGCATGGGCATTCATATATAATTTTTTCTCAGAATTATTCTTTATATTCCTAATATGCTAATTAAAGCTAGTTTAAATATCAATTAAATGGTATATAAATTGTCACAAAATATAAAATAAAAAAAAATAAAATAAATTGAGAAAATAACATTATTTTTCAACAAAAAAGAATAAAAAATTATTATGGGTAATATTCTCTTTAGATTTATATATAATTTATAATCTGATTTATTTTGAGAGTCACGTTAATTACCCCCATTTATTTTATAAATTGACAAATTATGACCATAATATTAATATTGTGAAAATTATAAGAATTTGATAACGAGAAAAAAAATTGTAATAACCTCATTAAGAAATAAAGTGACATTAGAGGGATTTGTAGGTTAATTTTCCCTATTTAAAATATTCAAATTTCCAAAAACAATTCAAATATTAGGGCTGTGCATAAAGCCCGCGACCTAGTATACCCACCCGAATCCGCAATAAAAATGCCCTGCCTAACCCGATAAATATAGGGAAGGGCTGGGCATCAGGCTGCAAAATATAGCTCATGTATTTTTTGGGCTGGGCATCGGGCATAAGAGTTGCCCTGCCCATGTGCACCCCTTATTTTTTTTTATTTTTTTCTCGATCTTAGAAAGGAGAATATGATAGCTACTGGTGACTATAAGGTCATTTTAAAAATATGAGTAGTTAAGTAGGTAAGTTGTATCTTTTAATATTTATAATTATACTAATTTTTTCTTTTTTTAACTTTATTAATTATCATATGATTACATTATAAATTATAATTATTTATTTTATTTTTTAGATACTTTATCTTTATCAATATTGGGGAGATTGATGTAAAATTATAATTATAAACTACTTAGACTTCAACGCTTATTTTTTATATATAATGGATCTCAAGATTTTAATTATTATCTTTATTACCTTATTCTTAATGAATTATTGATATTATTTAACTCTTGAAGACACATGAATATGATATTATTTTAAAAGTTCATAATTGTAGCTTTTTCACAATATGAGTATGACATCACGACTTGGGTATGCCTAACTCACCCATGCCTAACCCGTTTATGTTCAGTTTAAAATTGTTAGGGCTTTTACCGGATAAGGCTGAATATCGAACTGTAAAATACAACCCATATTTTTTTTAGTTAAAGCATTAGATGGGAGGTTTACCCTATCTAACTCTACCCCATATACACCCGTATCAAATATAACTAATGGATAAAAATGAAAAACTTTTTTCATATTGAAAATCCGTTTTGCCCTCACACGGAAGGAAAAAGACACTACCTGACCCTGTTCTCTCCGTCGTCTCGTGGAACTTGGGAGTTGCAACTTTCCTTTGCCACCGGCTGCCGAATGAGCTCAATACGGCTATCTGATGTAGGTTTCTTGTTTTTATGTCTTCAAGTTTTATTTTGATAACCTGAATGTTAATATATTTTGTTTGTTAGACGCCTCAACTTATTGGTCTTGGTTCTTGAGAATTTTTAGTAAATCCGTCGACTTCTCAGAGCATGCACATTTGTCCTTCTTTGATGGTAAAATATTTCAGGACCGAATCATATAGCTATAGAATAGAAGGATTCATATGAGGCACATATAGACATCTTATCGTCTGTGCTTAGCAACTTGTATGATAAGCACAATACCGGTGGGCAGCTACGGAATCAACGGTTTGTTTTTTGTTTTTGAGATTGTAACAGCATTTAACAACCCTGAATGGTTCATGACATTCGGATTTGAAGGGGAAAAATATGCTATAAGAGCTTATTTGATGGATAACTTCTACTCAATTGGTGTCGTATTTTTAGTCTTATTCAATACCATGTGCCAGCTGCTAAATGGGCCTTGAGTTTGTTGGCTTTGCTCTGATAGTAATCTGATTTTGTGATCCTTACAGTTAGTAGTTTTGAGGAATAGGTTTGAGTTTCAAGAGCTCCTGACCCTTAGATGCTAATCCCTGTTCTCAGACTCCAGAGGGATGTATGCATTTGCTCTTCTTTTTTTTAAATTAAAAGAATCTATCTTTATGTCATTTTCTCAATTTCATTTTGTTTTGAAGAATCATTTTCTTATTGTTATCTTATATATACAGTTAATTTGCTTCTTACAATTTTGATATTCCTGGGATCACTGAAAACTCCAGGGTCGCTATGAACCATCTCTCTTGGTTATTTTATTTGATGTAAATTACCGATGTTGGAAATATTTTTGTTGCTTTAAGTTTTTGAGTCTTGACAATGATGTTGAAAATTTTGTACTACAACTATTGAATGTAAAGAGATGTTGATTTTTTCTCATTTTACAGAACAACACGCAGCTAGTTTGAGCTTTTGGAATTCAATTTTATATTTTAGTTCTTGCAACTAATTTGAGGGTTTTTTGGTGGGCTTAACAAACTAATTTGAGTTTAAACATTTATTTTTAACACAAATGCAGTATGTCTTAGCCTTTTATCTCTCTTCTTGAGTTAACTGTATTGGTTTTTTCTTTCAGCATTTACTGAAGATATAAAAATGTTAGTTGCTTAGTTTGAAGTTTCTAAGAGGATGTAGTTAATGATAGAAGAAAAACGAAGATAATAAATAAGAGGATGCAATCATCACTGCCAACTTCCATGTGGCTTTTAAACTAACTTGTACTTGCTGCCAGAGTTCCATATCTCCTGTACGTTCGTTTGGCTTGCAGCAGTGACTGACATCAGAATAGAAGTTGACATTTTCAATTGAGAAATAAGCAGGAAAGGAATAAGGTAGCTTGCTCGGTTTTTGGATTATATTGACAACAGATCTCTGCTATGAAGAACAATCTGGCATTTCTTGCAAGAACTGTTGCAACGAAATTTCATAGCCCATCTTCATTGCGAATTTATTGTTCATCCTCCTCAGCGTCTTCTCCTCCTTCCAGCAATAAACTTTTTGTCGGAGGTTTCTCTCATTATTTATTTCTCTGTATTTTGTCTTGTTATGAATTCGATGAACTTTCAGCCAATTGTCTATGGCTTATGGTGTTTCAGGGTTGTCATGGTCCGTGGATGAGAAGTCACTCAAAGATGCTTTCTCTTCATTTGGTGAAGTCAACGAAGGTAATATGTGTATATCTATGTTTCTGGGCCTTTGTAGTTTTCCATTTTAATATATTGCTGATTTTGGTCCTACATATTTGATGATGGGTCTCAACACTCCAGTTTTCTAATATACTCCGGTCCTTAATATAGGGTCTAATTAGGGAGTTAATAATGATTCTAAATATAAGACCAATTTCCTATAGTTATCACTTTTTCTAAAATTATCCTATTGATATTCCTTCAACAATAATCTAGTAAGAGAGGGAAGGAGGGATTTTAGGAAAATAATTAGGGTGTTTTTGAAAAAAAAATGTCATATTAACTAATTTAACTAACTTCCTTAATTTAATTAACTTAGTTAAATATGTCTTATATTAAGGATCGGAGGAGTAGTAAGTTTTGTGAGTACATTGAGAATCTATTGCTGTTATTTATCAAGTTGGATTTTAGGATTCCAAACTTAGGCAGCTTGTACACTAGAATTAAGTAAAATATTTGCTTGAAATTTGGGTAACTCTATCAGAATTCTAGTGTCTGCTAGAATTATGAAGTTATGTGCAGTGATTTTAGGCTCAAGTGTTATTCATTAGGTTAGAAAACGTGTCCCTATAAGAGAGTACTCCTCTTAAAACCTGTTTGAAGTTTGGACCACATGAATGTGGCTGTTCAACCATAAAAACTATATTATTCTTCTTGTTTTGATTAGACGGTGCATACAATTTACAAATGTTCCGTAATTGATTGCCATTACTGACTCTTTCTTTACTTATGTAGAAACAATTGCATTGCTCTGGTTTGCCTTTTGGTTTATTATGGCTTAAAATAATATATATTGCCTGTGAACGCCACGTGCTGATAAAAATCACTTCACGAATTGATATTTAATCACAGATAATAATAGTCCAGAGTGTGGGTCTAAGGGATTAAGCTACAACAGTGATTAAAATAGAAAGAAATAACCAAAGTAACACAGGAACCTAAAATCACCTCTAACGTTTGAGAGGCTAGATACTCTCCCTCATGCCACTTATGTTCTCTGCTTGCTTAAACCCTCACTCCTTGCTCCCCACTATATACAACTAATAACCCTCACTCCTTCCTATTAGAGGTAGTCTTATTCAAAGCATTGTTGTGCACTAAATGTGGGCATCCTTCCTAGTGGATATTCGAATATTAGTTTGTCACATTTTGAGGAACTAGCCTCTTCCGCTAAATCTCCCGTTGGTAGCCCCTATCTCTTTTTTAGTCATACACCTCACACACTTCATGTGACTCGTGGCCCCCATTAAATAAGAGCCCACTAGCCATGGGTCCAGCAGTATCTCAACTCCTAAGCGAGAATTTGGAGCCTCCTCTAGGGTTTCAGCATGTTTACTTAGTTTCTTTTAATCTTATTTTATTGTTATTATTTATCCATGAGTCCTTTTATTCGTTCTGTTTACATTTGTCTTATCCTTTAGTGATTTTAGTTAGATTTGACTTATATCTCATGAATCTAGCTGTTTTATACATTGCCTAATTATGGGGCGGTGCAGAATTTACAAGAATCGGACACCTTTATTACATTTTCGGTGCAAACATATTTATTTGACATAATAAGGGTCACTCCTTTTGAAGTGTTCCTTTGTCATGCTTCACACAAAATTAGTGTAGATTTTTGATAGTTTCTATTGTAGTGTTCCTTTTGAAGTGTGTCATGGTTCATACAAAATTAGTGTAGATTTTTTATAGTTTCTATTGTAGTTTCTACATCATCGGCTTCCTTTTCTTGCAGTGAGGATAGCATATGATAAAGACAGTGGTAGGTCTAGAGGGTTTGGATTTGTCATATTTTCGGATGAAGACCATGCCAAAACTGCAAAAGACGCCATGGATGGCAAGGTGAGAAGCCAATGTATCTCAATACGAAAATACAGAATTTAATGGTTGTTTACTACCAGATTCTTCAATAAAATCACAACAAATGGATATTCTTCATTCTCCAGTTCTACTATGAATATCTAGGACTGGACCTTGTGATGTTTCAAATAAGTTATGAAGTAACAGCTAGGGAACTTTGCTTATATCTTGCATTATACGCCCTTCGATGCTAAATGTCCTAAATGGATGAGTTAGTTGAGAGGTTTGATTTCTTATTAAATATAAAACCTCAATCTACTTTATCTTTTAAATTTATATTTTTTCCCTTATAGCCTATCCCTATTGATTGCATATATTAAAGGGAGAATTCCACTCAAGTCTCACATAAGAGAATTTAACCCTATAATGTCCCATAAAATCATCTAATCATTGACAAGTCCCATAAGACCTTAGAGAGAGAGAGATTCCAATTGTGATCTGAGCATCTTGCCTTCATTCATTAAAAAATAACAAATGAGATAGCATAAATAACAACTTTATGTGTTACAATTGATAAGTCAGAGAACAACGAATAACAACTCTATTTCTCTATCTTACATTTCACAATTGAAATCTTTTCCCTTGAGGTCCCATGAGAATTGTCATGTATTTGGTGATTTTATGAGACTTTATAGGTATAAATTTTCTTATGTGGACTTGAGTAGGATTCTCCCTTAAAAGGGGTTTTCATCAATGGGGGAAATGATTAAAAGAATACTTTAAAGAAACCAATACATATTTATTACAAATAATTAATTTAACTAATTTATTTAATATAACTAAACTAGTTATCTAGTGCCTACATTTAGGACTAGAGAGTATTTTATTATTATTGTCTATTGAAGTTTCTTCTGTTGGTGACATTTTGCATGCAGGGACTCTTAGGAAGACCCTTGAGAATAAATTTTGCTCTTGAGAAGGTGCGTGGGGGACCTGTTGTAGTTCCTCGGATCTCAGATATTGGACACATAAATAGGCGCAGCAGTTGGTCTAAAACTCGATGAGTTGTAATCTGAGGATTATTATTATTTTTTAATGATACGATTGCTGTTAGCAACTTGCATTTCGACCAAACAAAAATAAAACGTTTGTCCTGGCGGGTACGGTGAGAAAAGATAGAGGTGGATGTAATATTTGAAACTCTTGGTGAGTTGAGTTTGAAATAAGCATAATGTAAAAATAAAATAAGATATTAACAGCTGTTAGTTGAGGTATTAAATGGTCTTATTTTTTTAAGAAGAATATAAGTTCGAATATTAAAAAGCATATTTGTTAGGAGAGACAAAAATCTTTTGTACTCTAAGTCTTAAAACAAATTATATATTTGATTAAATAAATCTTTTATAATCTTGAAAATAGCAAATAAATCAAGTTTTTCTCATGTCTTCAGGTTCCAGCACATGTTGAAGGACTAAGATTTTCTTAAAAGATAAACCTAAAGAAACATTATAAATTTTCATTATACTTTCTTATGTTACCCCATTTGCTTCAGAGGTACCAAACTTTCCATGTAATCAAACATCCAAGTTAGTCTTGCAACATGAGTTTGTAAACTCTGTCTATGGTGATTCTGAAGATAATATGAAATTAAACTTTGACGGACTCAAATTACTCTCACTTGGACATTCATGACCCGGATCTCAAATTTGCGAGTCGAGTCATGTCTTTGCTAAAATCAAAGCTCAAAATAAGGGTGTTATGAATCTTATCATTTCAGACTTAAGCTAACCAGCCATAAACACCATTCAAATATGAACCCCAACTTATTGGATTAGACAATAGATAATTGGGGATGTCAACATCTATTGTTCTCCGAGAATCAGTTCTAAGCTTGTACACTTCAACTTCCTCTTCTTCTTCCCCAAGGCCTGCTTACAAACCGAACAACCTTAGAATCCTTTGTGACCGAATCAAACCCAAATCCAATCCTCGAATAATATATGGGTTTTGTCTGAGAGGCATCAATAATAACCTTAACCTCTTTTGTTTCTGGGTTCCACAACATTAATAAACCCTGCCGTGGCGATCCTGATCATATATTCCATAAAGACAAAAAATCCCATTACATTGATCATTAATCGTTATCAAATTCAAATCATTCTTAGGGATCAGAGGTAACTATATATCATGAAGCAGATAAGGTTTTTCTTTAGAAGCAAGGAATATGCCGAGCGGTAGATCATATGGACGATACAATTACAAGATAAGCTTGAGGTGGCAATTTTTGGTGACAGAATTGGAGCATTCAAGATGTTTGGTAGTAAAAGAAGTGTCAGTGATTAGACTGTACCATGATTTGGCTACATTATTAGTAAACATTTTCTTATTGCAGCTTGAAAACAGCTTAGATTGTCTGTTTCTCATATGGGTGTTGTTGGTCATACAATAGAGGAATACATATATCTTTCAAAAACAAGGGTTTTCCAAAATGAAGATATGTGAGAGTATGTTTTTTAAGATATATGTTTGTAGTTAAATTATGATATTTATAATCTCTTGATTTTCATCGGCCAAAAAGAATGGTAAACAACTCTTAATCTTATATTAATTTTATATTATATATATTTTTTTATATTTTACTTCTAATGTTATTTTCATTTTTGTGATGTAACAAATAATTTCACTTTATTATTTCAAACATTTTTTAATCACACAATATTGAGTCCACATTACTTGCTCAACCCTTCCAAGAGTAGGAGCACCTAAAGCTCATCTTCTAGTATAGGTCCCTAAAAAATAGATAATTTCTCTAAAAAATTAGATAATTTCTCTAAAAAATTATATTTAAAACTTAAAAAGATTTAATAAAACTTTATATTGTACTGTTAAAGCAATTTTATATTATTATGAAACTCTTATTTTTTAAGCATGGTGGGGAACTTGAGATTTTGGAGAAAAAATAAAAGAAAAGAAAGGGAGAATTTTAATATTTTTAAATACAATAACTGATTTAGGGGGAAATGGAAGGATAAAGGAACTTTTGAAATTAAAGCTGTTAGATATTTCTGTAATAAATTTTGATGATGGGAACACGTTATTAGAACAAGATAAAAGAAAAGAAAATATAATAAAAAATGATTACTTGAAGCTTGAGAACAACTTCTGTAAAAAAAAAAAAAACTCCATATCTTGAGTGATATCTATTATAAGTTAGTTTTTTTTATATAAAATGATCAAATTATATATAAAATGAAAAGAGCTACACAGCTAAAGTAAATAAAAAAGGATCATGGGAATGGGATATTAATAGTACGTCATATATATAGAAAAAGTTATTGGAAAAATGTTGGAGTAGCGAATTTGCATGTTTTAATTAAAGGTGCCTCCAAAATTAGAATGGACAAGGCCATTGAGCAGACTTTTCTTGCATATAACGATGTTGATGTAGTTTAAGGATCCAAGCTAAATCAGATGGTTGAACCAGTCCGGTTGTTGACTGGTAAAGAGAACATACTCGCTCTTAAAACATTCCCCACAAGTTAATTTATTTTAGTGTCGCGTGTTGATTTGCTTTGAAACCAAGGGTTGAAAGCTTCTCACACTAAGTACGTATATAAACCAATTAACAGCATGAAAAGACATTATTTAGATATATTACAGAAAGATAATCTCTACACCTTTGGTAGAAAAGGTGTATAAGATCATGATTTGTATTTATAAGATAACTATTATGAAAAAGCCATCAACACAACACCGTTAGCTTCTTTAAATATATAGTAAAAAATGATGGAGAATTAAACTTCTTTTATTAATAGAGCCATTGAGTCATTAATGTCAATCCTTAACCCATCTTTTTGAGATGGATTTGAGATGGATTTATTAAACTTCTTTTTATATCATTGTGATCCTAATGACAAATTCAATAATCACTATCATAAATTATTAGTTGAGATAGTAAACGACATCATTCCTATAAAAAAAAATATAAATTTAAATATAAAAAAATATATGTATTGAGAGAGATGAAAACTAAAGGATAAAAATATTTTTTACTAAATCTTAAAAAAAAAAAAGAAATTCAAGCATCACTAATTAAAAAGCTCTGTAGAAGGAGTGTTAAGATATTTTTCAGCATTCAAATTGCCTATATTTAATAACCAAACCATAATGTATTATTAAATTAATTTGTTAAATGTGACTGGTTTAACTTAAATCTAGACTCAATCAATTTGAGAACTAATGCAGGGATGTGTTTTAGTTATTTAACTGTCTAAAATTTTATCAAAGTATCTTATGCAATCCTTATTCAAATATTTCAATAATTAAAATATATTTAAATATGAAATACACACACACACTATACATAACAGTTTTGATGTGAAAAATGAGGCTCACACTCTTATTCTTAAGATACCTAGTCAGTTTCTCTTCCCAGTTATTCAATTGGACATTTTTTGTAATACAATAACTTTGTACTTTGCCATTATCTGAACTATTATCTAAGAAACAACGTGTAACTTGTATACCATGATCTATGAATAAATCTAAAAGTAAAATAATTTAAATTATGGAAACTTAGTTTTAAATTACTAAGAGATCATAATCATAATCAAAATATAATATATGTTTGAGGAAAATACTCTAATCAATTTATGTTTTCTTTAATTACAAAAACCTTCTTCTCTATTTTAAAATTCATATATTTTATTTCAAACCATTAACCCTATTAAAAAGCATTCTAAAAAAAAACCCTAAAAGCATATTGAAATAAATCTTATGAATTAATTTATCTACTAAAATTGTTGAAAATTTTATTGCTTAAACACATATGAAAGTGGAAGAAAAGTTACACGTTTACAAAGGACATGAATAGTTAGACATGCTTGTCGATAAATTTGAGGATTTGAGTTTTTTTAGCAATTTCTCATTTATTAATTTATCTAATTTATCATTTAGATATCTTTAGAAACATCTCAACGAATATAAAGATTCTCCTTACGATATGCGATTTGGATATACACGACACTGCCGTTTGGCGAAAGTAAAACGGCGATTGTGTTGCTACCTAAAACCGAAGATTGGTACCATCATCATCATAGACAAAGGGACGCAGTGAAGTGGACGCTTCTCTGTAACTGAGAGAGAAGCGAGAGCTCGGATCAACAATCTTCTGCCATGGAAGGCGAATCAGTTCGAGACAATGCTTCCCTCATCAATTCCTTCTGCGAGATCACTTCTTCTTCCAAGGAAGAAGCCATCTTCTTCTTGGAAAGCCATAACTTCGACCTCGACGCCGCCATTTCCACCTTCTTCGATAATAACAACAACGTTGTCGCCAACAACAACCCTATCGATCCCATCGTTGCTGCTGTGAACGATAACCCCAACAGAGCTTCGTCTCCGGAGTCTCCATCTGAATCACACTCACCGGGTTTCTCGCCGTCGCGATCTCCGTCGCGATCTCGGTCGGCTTCTCCGACTCCGTTACGGGCACCGTATGCACTTCGATCGCGGGGTAATCGGGGTAAGGCTGCTGCGAAGCCCTCTGGAAGCCGTTCGGGGAGAATTCGGTCGCTTTCTGATTTGAATCGGTCCGCGCGTGATAGTTCTGATTCTGAATCTGATGAGACCCAGGAGTACTACACTGGAGGGCAGAAAAGGTATCCATAATTATAATTCTCCTTTTCTACTTGAAATCTTATTAATTTCTTACGGGGTTTGTGACTTGGGATTTATGTTGGAGCTTAATTTTGGCAAATGTTGCGACTTGGCAGTGAAAATCCTGAATATTTGTCCAATTCTTTCTAGATATCGAAATTAGTTTGGTTTGAAATTTTATTAATTGCAGTTGCAACTTCTAACAACAGGGGTGAATAAGAAACTTGCTCTCCGGGATGCTTAGTTTTAAGATTTTCTGTTTCTGATTGTATTTGTGGAAACTGTCTAATCTATAACTCTGAATCGTACTACATTAAGTCGTTTTATATCACATAAAATTTGGGGAAACTGAGTGCACTCGCTGGAAAGATACCATCTTTCATTTTGATCCTTTACATGTTGTCGTGCCACATTATCTGTTGCACTTAAAGGAATAACATCATTTTGATGAGTGATGTATGATGGTACAATAATCAGGATCCGAATCCAAATTTTTTCTATCAATTTTGTCCTTTATTAAATAAAAGATTGATATTATGAAGAGAATGGGATAAAATTCATGGGAGAGGCTCCATTTGATTTTTTTAAACAGGTGTAATTTGTTTTGGTTCTAAATAGAAGAAATATTCTTTCTTTCACAGGAATGTGGCTTTTTATGTATATAGCTGATATTGATTTGTTTTTCTCATCATATAGTGGCATGCTTGTCCAAGATCCCACCAAAGGTAACAATGTGGATGATTTTCTTAACCAAGCAAGACAGTCTGCTGTTGAACCCCCTCCTGAACATCCTCAGAAGTCTACAAATTTTACTGGAACTGCAAGACTGCTTTCTGGAGAGACAGTACACTCTGCTGCTCCTCCCCCGGAAGTTGTTACGCACACAATCACTTTCTGGAGGAATGGGTTTTCTGTGGATGATGGACCTCTAAGGCGGTTGGATGATCCACAAAATGCATCCTTTCTTCAGGTAACTTTCAATAAAGAATGATTTAGAAAGTTCTTGATGTTTTTTATCCATGATTTCCTAATTTATGCTTGTGTAATAAATTTATTGAGATTTATTCTCTCCTCATTTACCTTGTATGAGCGAACTTAATTATTATCGGTTCCTTGAGAGTTTTAAACCTAAATTTGATTTAGATAATTTCTAAATTCATGGCTGATATGGGTTTACTTTCTAGCCCCTTGTATGTATTAGCTATATTGATTGAGTTCGATTCTGTCTTCTATTATCATTGGTATCAATATCTCTTTTCTAGTACTACTGTGTTGATTATTAGTTTTATCTTGATACAGAGTGTAAAGAATTCTGAGTGCCCCCAAGAACTTGAACCAGCAGATCGAAGGACTTCAGTCCATGTTGATCTCGTTCGGCGGGATGAAAACTACCCTGTAAGCCCATGTCTATTTCCTCACCTGCTGTGAGATGTGTTCTGCATCTGCATGTGTTTTTTATGTAATTACTTTTTCTTTGTGCTTGTCTATGCAGGATCCTGTGAAGCCCCGGCACCATCCTTTCCTTGGGGTTGGAAGAACTCTAGGTAGCAGCAGTTCCACAAGCGAAGCTGCTGGAGAACCTATTCAAACAATTGTATCTGGGACTGCTCCAAACACTGCTCCATTGCCATCAATGGGTTTAGTTGTTGATGAATCACTGCCAGTGACATCAATCCAGCTGAGGTTAGCTGACGGTACTCGCATGGTTTCTCGCTTCAATCACCATCATACAATCAGAGATGTCCAAGGTTTCATTGATGCGTCAAGACCCGGTGGAGCAAGAAGTTACCAACTTCAGACAATGGGTTTCCCTCCCACAAAACTCACTGATCTGGACCAGACTATAGAGCAAGCAGGTATAGCCAATTCAGTTGTCATTCAAAAATTGTAGATTTGCCCCTGGTGTTATGTCCAGGTCAACTTGAAGGCACCATGTTTATGATTTACAGGTTGCTCTACATTTAAATTAGTAAATTTATTTTCCAAAAGTATTTCGTTGTTAGTATGCTTCACAAATTGCTTTGTAGAGAAATGCTGGTTTACTGATGATGGCATAGATAATCTCTGGGAAAGTTAGTTTTAAAATTTTGCTTATTGTGTTCCTTCCAGATCCAGCTTTGACATGATTAACATCTCCTAAGATGTATAGGATCTCTTTTAACTTAATTTGTGCTTTACCTCATTTGACCATGGGCTTCTCAGATTTAGGGGGTGTTTAGAATGACAATTTGAAGCTATAATCTTAATCGTCATTTTATGGTTTACGAAATAAATTGTAAGGGGAGCTTTGTTTCGCTTTACATGAATAAGCTTATCAATCGCAAATCCAAACGAGCATTCAAGAGTTGTGCCACTTCCCTTGTGTTTGATGATTCATCCATTAAACTAATGGATCTTGTCCAATGGACACGTAAGGGAATTGAAGGTTTAAAACTTCTCATTAATGAGAAGATTTTATTTTTTAAACAACTATTGTATTTTAATTTAATAGTCCAACCAAAACGATAAACTTGGTAAAGTCAAGTGAATTCCTTGCTTGCGATGGAGTATGGGTAAAATTAACAGTCTCATTCATACAATAAGCGTCATGGGAGGCTTCTGCTTACTTTTTTCCAAGGACAGAAAATAAAAGATGGCCTTTTACCAACCAACCAATGGTTAAAGAATTAGATTCGACAGATTTCACTAGCGGCTTGGTTTGGATCAAAATCATGATTGAGCTGGAGTTGATCTGTTACTAAGCCGAAATCTGGAATTAAACTATGAGTCGAAACGTTTTTTTAGAAAACCATACCAGTGTTAGGCCTGACAAAAAATATACTAAAAATATTAAAAAAATTAAAAATATATCAATGAAGATTGATGAAAAATAAATCATTACATTCATGTACCAAAAAAGATCATTAGATTCAATACTATAATAATCAAGTGGTCCATAATTTAAGTGAATGGAATATCTATATCTTAATCACGTAAATAAATACTTAATTAAATTTAGGTATTAATACAATATTTGGTCTCTCATGTTTGCAAGAATTTTGGTTTAAGTCCATCAAGTTTTAAAGTATGAGTTTTGTCCCATTAAGAAATAAAATAATCTAAATTTTTATTAAATTATAGAGACTAATATTTCATATAGAAATAAATTTAAGGGATTAAAACTAAAAAGAGAACAAATTTAAGGAATCAAATACTATATTAACCCTTAAATTTTATTACCACTTTTGCACAAAAATTATACCTGTAGAATATTTAACAGTTAACAATAAGTTTTATTTTACTAGGTATAGTTGGTTACATTGATAGATTGTATAATAATGTACTTTATTAACAATTATATATTTAGATATATTATTAACTAAAAGATCATATTCAATAATTTTGTTAAATGTCTTCGTGTTCTATATACCCGTCATCAACATTTACAATAGCCATCTTTGAACAAAAAAAGGGTGTATCAACTGGAAACAACAAACAAGACCAGGAAAAAAATATCATTTTGAACAAACCAAAAAAAGAAACTCTTGAATCGGGCAAACAATCTATCTGCTTGAGTTTTAAATTTTAACTAATTTTTAAGCAGTTCCCAGTTTGATCCATTGGAAACACACACACAACAACACCTCTTTAACCTTCTACAAATAACCTATATCATTTGCTATACACAATTTTACACTTTATATATTGCACATCAATTCATCTAATACTTCTTCACCAGAGAAATCACTGCAACAATAATATTTTGTTCTTACACATAATATAAACTACATATATAAATAAACAACTAGAACCATCAAATCCATTATAACATGTAATATATAATCAAATCTTCTATGCCTCTTCCTTCCCATCAACACCCATTATCACTTCACTTGCACTCGCAAGCTCTTTCTCTTTCTCTTTCTCTTTCTCTTTCTCTTCACTTCCATTATTAGGGTTTAAGTTTTGCTGCAGTTTGTACTGATGCCTACTTGCTAAGATCAGAAACAATATGAAGTTTAATCCTCCCAGAACTGCAAGCAACCAATAAAAGTAATCTAAGTTGCCCTTATCAAGATTGCTTTGAAGCCATGTCTTCTTCGTTATCTTGTCGACGATCGAAACCAGTAAGCTACTCAAAAAGAAACCCATTGAAAGTGTGCTTAAGAACAACCCAGTGCTCATAGATTTCATCCTCTCTGGCGCTTCTCTAATGAAGAACTCGAGTTGCCCGACATACGCGAAAGCTTCCCCGGCTCCAACGAGGAAGAACTGAGGAACTAACCAGAAAGCACTGAGTTTTGAGCCATGATTGCTTGTTAGGGCTTCATGTCTTCTTTGTTGCTCGACAATTGCAGAAACCACCATGGCAGCAATGGAGAAGACGAGGCCGATTCCGACTCGCTGAAGGCTGGTGAGTCCTTGGACGTTGTGAGTGAGATTTCGAGCCAACGGGACGATGAGTTTTTCGTTGATGGAAGTGAAGAGAAGGATGGTGATGAAGAGGAAAGCTGAGAGTGATCCTGAAGGAATTTCTATGGATCCAACTTTTCTGTTCATGAAAGTTGCTTGCTCAACAGTGAAAGTAGTCATTTGAGAGTAAACTGTCCAAAAGAGTATACCCGTAGACCAAATTGGTATGAGCTTAAGTACCATTTTCACTTCTTCAACTTGTGTTACAGAGGAAAACATCCATGAGTTGTTCTTGTTTTCTTCATCGTTTTCATCTACAATAGCAGCCTTGTCAAGGAACCTAACAATCAAAGAAGGAAAATAATCCTCTTAGCATATTTTTAGAAATGTTTTAATTTCTACTTCTATTTCTATCTTTTATAACTTTTTATGTTATGTAATATTTTAATAGATTAATTACCCACCAAAGGTGGAATTTAATTTATTTTTTTCAAAGAAATTACGTCTCTGTTTCACATATAGATAAGGCATCTTAGAGAATTTTAAGAGCAATTAATATCTTTTTATTTAAAATTTCAATAGGAGTATATCAAAGTCACTTACTTCCTATTAATTAATTACATAGTAGTAAAAAAATTCCCATATTAAAATATAGGACTTTTAAAAAAAGATATTTGACATGAAAGGAGTACTTGTAAATGACACAACTTAATTTGTAAATATAAAAGTTTAATTTAAAAATATTAATTTTTTTTTATATATCTATCAGTATTAAATAAAATCTAGGAAAATTATTTGTATTAAGATTTATAATATTAAATATTATAAGATTCCATCTTTTAAGTGTTCATATAGCATTTGAATTTGAATTATCCCCGACATGTCAAGAGAGATCACTTTTAAAAGAAGAATTAAAAAGAATAATCAAAGCTTATCACTAATTATATCCCAACAATTTAAAATGAAAATTATGACACCTACGTAATTACTATCCATGCTTTCGTTTTGAATGGAAATTTGACTTCAAAACTTAATTACAAGTGGATTGCACGTAATTTATATATTTAACTATACTTAAGTAATTAATCATGAATGATATAATCACAAGAAGTACCCTAAATGGCTAAATATATAGAATGAGTATTCTCATTTTGCTGGCATATATCTCATACCTTTATAAAACATAGGGATTAATAGGATCTCACATGTCAGAATTTAGAACTTTAATTTGTGCTTTGTTATAAATCGTAATTTTTATGAGTTTTTTTCATTCTTAATTTGTCAACATCATACTAAATATATTTTTTTTAACGAAGATTGAATCCTCAATCTTATTGAAGAGGCATTGAATTCAGTCAATCCAATTGGTTATTTAGTATTTTTTAAAATTAAAAAATCTATGGATAATTTTTTAGAGAGAATGATATGAAAATACCCTGAAATATGTGAATCCCAAATCAAGACCTCATAATGATTTAACCATTGTGAAGTTCCTAAGAACTGGTTTGAGATTAATTTTTGCAAAAATTATCTAAATGCCCTTACAACTAATTTCACCGAGAACAATGTCATTTCACAAAAAAAAAAATTTAATAAACCTAATTCCAAAATAGTTCATAAGGACTTCATAGGAATTAAGTTATTTTGAGCAACCATTTTAAGATTATCATATTTTTTGTCTTCCTTATATGTCTTTCTCCCTATTTTCTATTGATAACATGAGTCAAGATTTCCCTTTCTCAAATTAAGGATATTTAGGTAATTTAAAAACAATTAGTCCTAGTCCTTAAGACTTCATAATAATTAGACCATTTCATGATCTTGATTTAGGATAATGTATTTTGGGGAAATTTTCGGGTTAAAGTGTATTTAACACCTTAAAATATTTTCTCAAGTACATTCAGTGCCCTAAAGTATTTTTTGTATATCCAGCACCCTGAAATATTTTCTGTATTCATTTAACACCTTAAAATATTTTTTTATGTCTTGGTACTATATGCACTAAAAAGTATTTTAAAGTACTAGACACACATGAAAAAATATTTTAGGGTGCTGAACGTATTTAAAAAAAAATACTTCATGATGTTGAATACACTATAAAATATTTTAAAATACTAAATAAATATGAGAAAATACTTTATGATGCTGGATACAATTTAACCCAAAATGTTTCAATCATTCTCCCTGTTTTCTATTGATAACATGCATGTAGCCAGGAAGATATATATACATACCTCAATCTCTGAGTGTGTGGGACCTCAGTTTGATGATATCCATTGAGAAAGCTTGGATGTGAAGGCAAAGGAAGCTTCCTTTTCTTCCAAGCCAAAATCAACACTCTCCAAATAACAGTCAAAGGACTTCCAAGAGCTTTCTTGAACCTATAAAAATGGGTCCCACAAAGCAAAACAGCCACAGCAATAACCATTGTTCCAGCTGAGATTCCATATCCCCAACCTCTTCCCACATTGTCTTGCACATAAACAAGAACTATCACAGCAAACAATGAACCAATGCTTATGAAGAAGTAGAACCTATTGAAGAAGAAGACCATGTTTCTCTCTTCCTTTGGATCTGTTGTGTCAAATTGGTCCGATCCAAAACCTGATACATTGGACTTTATTCCTCCTCCTCCTGCTGCTATGGTGTATAGTGCTGCATACAGAAGAGCGAGTTGGTTGCCGGTGGCGGCGATGCACTCATGGTGTTGTCGCCGGACTTGGCTGCACCTTGGAGGTCTCATTGATGGGATGGCTGTGGCTAAAGTGAGGAGAAACACTCCCTGAAGAATGGCACAAAGAACTTGCTTAGAGATTGCTCTGTTCAATAATATTAATATTTTATATTAGAGTTAAATAATTAATTTATAGAAATTAATTAAATTATTTTAGTAATTTGTAATAAATGTGTATAGGTTTATCTAAAATATATCCTTTAATAATTTGTATTGGAAACTATTTTTATGGATGAAAACCCCTTTTGGTAAGTGCAATAATATTTTGTTTAAGAAAGAATTATAATTTTATGAGATATATAAAATGAATCAAAATTTTATATCTAAAACTAAATTAAACCTTTTAACCAATTCCCACGTTTAAAATCAAATGTCGTAAAAGTAAATGTATATAGTGAATTCAAAAAGTGGTTAAGAGAAAGTGATGAGTTTTTTAGATGCTTATACCCGCTATTAGTGCAAAAGAAATGGTTCAAGAACTTATATTGAAATGGGATAAGGACTTAATTAGAGATTAATGGTTCATGTAGTAAAAAATGATGGACTCGAGGACACGAAAATTTGAGGTGTTGACATGTAAATTGAATAGTATCATTCTGTTTTTGACGTGTCTCTGTTCCTTTAGAATTTTATGAATTAGATGGTAAGTGCCCCTTTCACTCAAAAGAATAGGCTTTAGGGGGTTAGCGATGGAGTAAATGTACAATCTATGGTGTAATTTGTGTTTTTTTTTTGTTAAGGTAACTTTAGGCTATTTACAGCTAAAAATAGTAACTAATTTTTTTATATTTTAGACTTTTTAAAAAAAAATTAGTACCAACCATGAGACCCGCTCTGCTCTATACACAAAACATAATGATCAAACCCCTAACTAAATGTTTAAGAAATACAACTAAATATTAAATGCACTAAGCATCATGGTTATATGATCTAATTTGTTTTGTGTGTTCTGTTTTCTTTTTCTTTGGCCCACAAAGCAAGAAGATTGTTTTGTTGATTTAATCCATCCATATACCATTTTACCTTTTATTTTGTTTTTTATGTATTTTTTGCTTTTTTTCGGTCTTATTTGTTTTGAAGAGTTGGTATAACTTCTGTTAGGCTTTGTTTGGTTCAGGTGAAGAGAGGATAGGTTAGATTAATTTAAGGGATGGTAGGGAAAGATATGGGAGGTTAATTAATGATGTTTTTTGTTTAGTTCAGAAGGGGATGGGAGTTAATTAGAAGTTGATAAATATACCCTTATCTCTTTATTTAAATTTATTTACTCTTTATTTACAATATTCATATTAAAATTATTATTATTTTTATTTATAAATCTTAAATTTTTTTATCTCATTTATATATATAATAAAATTTAAAAAATTAAAAAATATGATAAGATTTTAACATTATTTCTTATTAATTTTATAATTATTATATATTTTAATATAATATAAAAATAATTTATTATATTTATTAAGTTTTAGCAATTAAAAAAAATTGGGTGTGAGAAAAATAAAAAAAAAGGTTTGAGGGTACAATTGGAATATTAAAAAAATATAAAGGGCAATTTGGTCATAAAAGTGTAAAAAATTTATATCCCCTCCAAAAAACCCCACTTTTGGAGGGGAAGTGAGGGAGGGGAGCACTAAATGACAAAAAATCTCCCCTCCCTTCCCCTCAATTTTTTCCAACCAAACACATTTTCCCCTCCCCTCTCCTCCCCTCCCCTTCAAAACCCCCAACCAAATAAAACCTTAAAGAGAAAATAGAAAAAAACTATTTAAGATAATTTTAATATGTACAAAGAAAATTGTTAGAGAAGTTAGTGAGGATGGAAAATTAACCAATATAAAATTCTCTAAATAGATGTAGAAGAAAATTAAAAAAACACTTAAGAAAATTATTGAATGAGACATATTGATTAACAATTTATTAAAAAATTGATTGTTAATAGAGTACAATAATACTACGTGATCTATATAATTGTACTCATTTAGTAAAATAAGATTTGTTGTTGTTGTAATAGTACTTAATAAAAACAAAAGAAAAATTGAATTTAACAACTTAAAGATAATAAATAAAAAAACAACAGTAATATTAGAATCTGCAGATAACAACACAGCTTGAACTTACCAAAGCAGCTATGGAGGCAGAGATAGCAACAGTGAGATATCTACCAAGTTTTGCATCAGCCAAAAACCCCCCAAGAAGCCCAAGAAGGTTCAAAGTTCCCAGAAAGTTAGTCACAATTGTTGCAGATTTTGCTGAGGACAGATTCAAATCTCCCACCAAATATGTCACTAAATTCATACTTATTCCCATCACACATATTCTCTCTGACAGTTCAGTTCCTGCCCAAAAAAAAAATCTTAATGGTAAGACAATTAATACCCCATTAAGAAAGATTCTATATTTGAGCTTCGTAGATAGAAAAGATTGAAACTTTAAGTTTCAAGATTCATTTTCAAGTTGTGGGCATCATCACCTAAGATAAGTCCGGCAGCCAACCAACCGCCGGTGCGAGATTTGTCGGCGGGATGACCTTGAAAATTAACTGCAACATTCTCTTCTGCGTTTTTCTTATCTCCTCCATTGCTTGAAACCAACACCTAAATAAAAAGATTGAAAATTTGAAACAAATAAACAAAACCAATTATTACCAAAGCTTTAAAGAATTACACAACAGTTCATATATATATCCTTGAAATGAATGAAATGAGCTGAGCTAGCTTACCATAAAGATTGAAAATTTGAAACAAACACAAACAAACAAACAAAACCCATTATACCAAAACTTGAAAGAATTACACAAGAGTTCATAACTGAATGAGCTGATGAGCTAGCTTACCATACTTTCTGTCTTCTGAAACTGTGGTGGATAAAAAGAAGCTAATGATAATAAGCTCTTGTTATGGGGAAGAAAGAAGAAAGAGTTTTTGATGATAAGTTTTGTGTGTGTGTGTGTGTGTTAGTTAATTATATAATTAGTTTTTTTTTTCTTTTTGGGGTATGGATCTATATATAGGCTCCACTTGGTGTTGTTGATGATTGGGTTGAAGACTTAAAGGAGTAAAACTGCAAGGCATGTGAGAGTCGTATGTGTTTGGAGGTATTTAGTTTTCAAGAACTGTGTGGTTGTGGGGATGTGTTGGCCTACTCAAACAAAAACAAACTGGCGGGTCTACCTATATTGTGATTTGTGAGGTGCCCATGTCCCTCTTTTTTTTTCAAAGAAAAAATATTATTATTTTTAAGAAAACTAGGAATATCTCTATAGGATTGATTTAAATGTTTTGATTCCATTCCATACACACACACACACACACATATATATGAGTTTAATTATTTAACATTTTCAGTTGATCTTCATTTTTTTAAAGGTATTGAAAACTATATCTATTATTAAATTGGTTAAGACAATGATAATTCAAAGGTTAATAATTTAATTGTAATTGAATTGTGATCAATCTAATCATGATTAAAATTATATAATTTAATTAAAATAGACAAATATTCTATATAATATTGAAAAGAGTAATATTTAAATAAAAAATATTAATATATAAATAAATAAAATATTTATGTATAAATTAAGCATGATATAATATAATCTAACAAAACAGCTACTAAAGCATAAATATAATATCCTTTTTATACCCTATTTGATATATGATATCTTATGGACATAGATTTATTAGTCTTATTGTAATTGATATATTTTTGTATTTTTATATAAAAATGATTATTTTTTATCAATTTTAATTTGAAGTAGATGGATTTCAGAGATGTAATTTTGAGAACAAAGAAATTTCCACATATTGTTTAGTCAATATATTAACAAAATTTATTATGGTTATAATTGTTAGTTATCATTTCCTTTTTTCCTTCTACATATCGTTTTGTTTTCTATTTCTTTCTCACACTTTTTTTGGGGGGGGGGGGGGAATTGTCCTTTCTCAGATACGTACGTTCCCTTGACCACACAGATGCAGATTACCAGCATGTTCACGGGACAATGAAAGAACACAAAATAACAAAGAAATGAAAGTGATAGAGATTAGAGAGAGAGAGAGAGATAACCTATTCCCAATTTGGGTCCTGAGTTTGCGTCATGAAGTCATTTTCATGATGAATGAATTATTGCAAAACGGAAAACTACTACAGATATGCTTTGAATTCTTTCCTTTGAATTATGTTTGTTCTTGATTCTTCATGATAAGCAAATTGAATCACCATAATAATGAGCAGCAATGAATAAAATATTGACAATAGAGTTCTTTTTTAAGGTAAAAAACTGGTGGGACGGTATTAGAATCCTTGGGTGATATTAGATTAATCATGGTATTTAAAAATCAACCTGGATCGGAGGCTCAGATCAGTGAACAAGTTCCTTAGTTGTTTTGGTCAAATTTTTTGGATTAATCAATCAGGCGAGATTATATATATATATATATTCCGCCAGAAGCAATATTATTTTAAGTTAAAAAATAGTAGTATGTCAGATTTAGACTTTTGTAATCTATTTTATTGAATTACGTATCTTTATATGAATATTCCATTAATTACTTTAGGTTAATATTTTTTATTTAAATATTACTCTTGATTATATATAAATATTTTATATATTATAATTAAATTAAATTATTTTAATTATAATTAGATAAATTATGGTTCAATCATAAGTAGATCACTGACATTTTAACTATTTTATTTGATTCCTTAATTGAGGAGACATTAGTTTGAACATATTATTTAACATGAACAATCTAACTTTAATTTGGATATTTTATTTGTTTGAAAGTAATAGATGATGAATGAAAATTGCACACTAACAATAATTTTAGTTAAAATAGTAAGCGGTCTTATTTTAATAAAGATAATAATATAAATTTAAATTTAATGAAGTGCATTTTATAAGAGAGACAAAAATCATTTATGCTCTAAATATAAAAAAAGGATACTCTTAACTAAACAAAAATATTTTAAAAAAATATTTATTGCATGAAAATTAAATCTGAACGCTCTCCAAATTAAATTTAGAGCTCACATTTAGCTGTATTATTGCATGAAAATTAGAAATAAAAAAAAGGTTGTTAACATGGGCAATCACTACTTGAACATTGATTCTACGTGTTTCAATGAATATCTTTATTTAGTAGACTGAAGAATCTAATGCTTTAATCTTGATAAGGTAACTTTAAATTGAGGATGCCTTATTTAATAGATGTGCTAATTAATTCCACAATCTTCTAAAAATCTTTGGCCAAAAAAATATTCTATAATATGCTCTCTAGCCGTAGGTTTTAATATATTATATTATATTATATTATTTCCAACTAAAAGTTGTAAGCATATGGATCTTTTTGGTGAATTTGATATAACTATTCGGAACTTTATTCGGATATTTTAACATGATATTTTTTCATATACATGGTTCAAATCTGCAATCTATGCTTAAAAGAATATTGAATCTTTTTCCTTGGATCCAACCTGCATTGATACAAAATAGAATATTTTGATGCACATGCTACAAAAAAAAATATTAAATTAATTCTGTCGGTAACCCGCTGTTTGTTTAGTAAGATGACCCTAATATTTTTAATTTTTAAATTAATTTTTTCTATTTTTATTAACATTTTGAAAAAAAAAATCTAATTTTTTTCCTCATGACCACACACACGAATAAGTTGAAAATCTTAAAAAGTTAGTAAATTATTCACATATGAGTTGAAAATCTTGGAAGCTCAATCAAAATCATTTGCAATTAATTAACTTTTTCATATTCCAACTTACATTGCAATAATAAAGATTTCAAACTTATATAAATAAGGCAGTTTGGTCAATTGATTTTTATTTTTTACATATCAGTAAAATATTAAGGTTTTTAATTTACATTTTAAACTTTCAAGACCCTAAAATGTCATTATTCCTTTTGCTTGATCTCAAAGCATCATTTTCCCTATTTTTATTACAACTTTAACCGTATATTTCTAAGGATATTTACGGATTCAGATTTTTTTTGGGTGGGGCCAGGGTAAATATTTAATAATACTTTTAAAAGAACTGACAAAAAATAAAACAGAACACAACACAACAGATCGTATAGTTGTCACTTTCTAAACAGAAATGTTTAGGGTACGTTGGGTCAAGTATCTTTGACATTCTACTAGTACGGACTTGTATTTAAATTAATTTAGTTGGTCTTCTTATCTTATTATTATATTTGAATTTGAAATCTAGTGTATTTAACAATACATTATTATTAGGTGGGATTGGTATATATTTTAAGAAATTTAAAAAATAAAAAAGGGGGAATGATAGTTAGGTATTCTAAAAGATCAATTCAGTTGTAGGTATAAAATTTTTACAAAAAGATGAATTTGCAAAAACACTTTTTTTAGACCTAACTATAATTAAATAGATATTTTAAAATATATTTGTCATTCTCTAAACAATGAATTGCATTATTGTTTATAAGTTTATAGGTTGAGAAATCAATCAACTTATTATAATATTTTTATAACTAAATTATATAAAACTCTCTTAAATTTTAGTTGAATTGCGTATAACTTCTCTGAATTTTAAAAGTTAAATTAACCTTTTTAACTTTTTATTTTTTTTATTATAGAAACGTTGCGGTTAATTGACCATTATCTTTTTAACATAAATTATCACGTGGGACAAATAAAGGATATATGACATCCTACATGCGATATGGCATAAGTTAATGATTTTATAGTAATTACATATTTTTTACATAACATTTCAATTGTCATTTTATCATTAAAAGACCCTTCTTCTCTGTGTTTCGAGTTTGGACACCGTCTCTGCAATTCATCTCCTTCCAGTTCTTAAAATAAACCTCGTTCTGGACATTGTTGGAGTGAAAATCCATAGGGCTTGTGGACACGATGGTATTAGTCGAACTAATTTAGTAGAAGAATTGTATATTGCTGTAACTCCATTGTTCTCTATTTTCTAATTCGTGCCACCACCACCACCACATGGATTCAAAGATCTCGTCCTCTTCAAAAGATAAATCCCGTCATGCTGAACCAATCGATCAAGCTCCTTCGAATGTTCAAGTCCCATTCAAATCAGCACACCGGGTCAGAAATTGTGTTGCTAAAATTTGATAAAATAAGTGGTAGAATTGAGCAAGATTCTGTTTGAACAATAAATTTGAAGAAACCATGGAAACAAGAAAAAGCAATGTATTCTTTTTTAAAATAATTGAAAGTTGAAAGGATGAGTGGCGGAGACCGCGGCCGAAACCTTTTTAAAGATAAAATCTCAATTCATGCCATATGTAAAAAATATATAATTATAATAAAATTATTAACTTACATCATAGGATTTCATGTCTTCTATTCATCCTACGTGTTAATTTCTACTAAAAAGATAACGATCAATTAATGGTGAGGGTTCTTTGATAAAAAAAACTAAAAGATTATAGAGGTTAAATTTAAATTTCAAAATGTTAGAGAGAACGTTTATACGCAATTCATTCAAAACTTAGGGAAATTTTATATAATTTAACATTTTTTTTATATTTAAATATCTATAATGGTTGAGTGATGATATATTAATGCTTCATATCGATACCACTTGATAATAATATAGATATTGATTGATCATAATATCAATTATCATTTTTTATTTTATTGGAGAAAGATAAAGAGGTAGGTGTTACAATTTAAAAATAAATCAAAAAAGCTAAGCGTATTTAGGCCTCTTAAAGAAATAATTCAAATATTTTTTTAAAAAATAAGAGTACGTTCATATTATTAATATCATTCAGATTATGTGGTAAATTTTTTGTTGGTGTACAAATTTTATATATTATGTTTTAAAAAAGAAATTGCATCCATATTTTATTTGGTATACAAATTCAAGTATTATTAAATTTATTAATTTAAATAGAAATTTCTCTTCTACTGTTAGCTTTTTATTTTCAAGCTTCAAATACCAAACCTTATTTAAGAAGCATCTTATCATCTTCCTCAATCTGATCACCTTTTCTTAATAAAAACTCAGATACGTTTAATTTTGGCCAAAAAATAATTAATGATCACATGGATGATTCCGGCGATTAAGTTCGTGCCTGAAGAGAAAAGAATAATATATCATTCAACTTTTCGAAAATGCTCCCTCGTCTGTATTTTTGTATTTAAGGAGAATAGGAAAGTATAATTTTAATCTTTATATTCTTATTTAAATTTCTCTGATATTTAAATTTCATGAAAAAGGATTTTTCTAGAATATACAAAAATTTATTTCAAAAAAAGAATATTAGTTTAAAATTTAGTATAATTTTAATTTTTTAAAATATTTTCCTTTTAATTTTAACAGACACCCACATGTTAATAGCGAATATTTTAATAAACAAAATTAAAATAAAATGTAATATAAATTAATATTTCATTTTACCTAGATATTATATATATTTTGAAAATAAAAGTAAAATTTATATAATTTCACTATTTTTTAATTTAAAAGGGTGAATTTTCTTTTAGATGTTTCCTTGTATTCTAAGAAACCTCAACCTGATGCCCTTTTTGACCACTAAGAAAAATCTAAAAGTTGATATTTTCAAATTTATTTGTGATGCTGGCAATATGTTGTTTAAAAATTATATTATTATTTACAATTTCTTTTTTGAATTTAAGATGACAATGATGACTCATAAATAATGCATCTTCATCATTGCAAAATTGATTTGAGGCGAAGATCGGAGAAAACGATGGAGATTGTGAAAACAATGTTGAAAGCTTAGACTTTTGGATTTCATTAATTCCTTTCATGAATTACCAACGGGACTCCAAAAAGTCATAAGTGAGAATATGAGAGATTAACTAAGGTACGGTTGGTAGTTTATCAGCTTGTATATAAGTAGAAAGCATTTAATATCACGCTGTTAAAACTCAATTAAGATAAATTAGTTATATATCAGTGAATTAGTAAGTTACTTTTGGTTAGTCTATTTAAAAGTTTTAAACAAGTGGATTAAATTAAGTATTATTTTTTCTTTATTATTGAGCCTAAAATAATAATGTTGAATTAAAAAATATATCATAACTCTGTTAAATTTTTCATGATTATGAATAAATATTTTATTTATTTATAGATTAATGTCTTCTTATTTAAATACTACTCTTTATAGGGTTACATATAAATATTTTTATATATTTTAATTAAATTATATTAGCTTAATTAAGATTGGGTTGATATTACTTCAATTACAGTTAAATCACTAACCCTTTGACTAAATAAATATCTCAACTAGTGCAATATTCAGTATACCTTTAAGAGAAGTGGTGAGCTTAAACTTTGTAAATACATAAACCATGTAATAAAAACTATTTTATTTGTACTTTGACAAATGACAATGCTTGAATCAAATATCATATGCTATTAGATAGTTGAAGTAAATAAAAAAAAATTGTTAGAGATTAATATAATACTAACTAGATGTTACTTCTAAGTAATACTCAAAATTTTAAAAGTAAGCCACAATATTTATAACTTATAAATAATATATTTTCTAATAAATTATACTTACAGAAAAATATTTTTTATCAAATACAGAAAAATATTAGATTTTATGTATTTGCACAAAGTTTAATATTGCTTTCCATAACTGCCAAGAACCATTTGTTACTTAAAATAATTGAGTCAACGGTTGACAAAAAAAAATGAATCAACGAAGTATTAAAAAAGTTAAAAGAATTTTGACATATTAATTAATGTATATTCCTTAATCTATAGTATGTTAAAACTTAAATGACGAATAGGAAATCTTCAATTAAATGTAATCTCTTTTTATTGTAGGAAGCATTAAATGAAATGATGGGTTTTATAACAGAAACAACTATCCCACTAATATTTGATTTTATAGATTTAATAACTTTAATATACTCTATTAATAATTAAATATATTATTCATTGGCAAATTTCATTCGATATAACTTTACAAAAATGTTATACTTAAAAAAGAATATAAGCTAAACTTTAAAAGTCTTTTAGAAAAAAGAAAAAAGAAAAAAAATACAGAAATAAAATATAAGCTGTCTAAATTAAATTTAAACTACTTAAATTTTCCTTAATAATTAATATTCCATTCATAACTATGAGAAATCATAAGAGATAATTACAAATAAAGGTAGAGACAAAATCAAGACAAAGGTACAAAACACTTGACCCCATCAACTTTAGCATTATCCCAAACTTCAGGATAAATTCAAATTTTAAAAAAACGTGTAACACTCACATTTTTTCATTTAACTCAACAATCAATGAATCACCATGTCATGTCACAGTTGCCGACAGATCTCTCTCTCTCACACACAATTTTTTATATTATTTTATTTTAATTCTCTCGTTAATTTATGCCGTGTTCCATGTTTAATAACTAAGATTAATATATAATTAGCTTAGTGATATAAAATTTTATTAGATTTTTTTATTTTAAATTTAATTTTTATATAAAAAATTATATTAAAAAACCGTTATAATACTTAAAATTAAGATATTTAATAATAAAATATGAATAAAAAAACTCAATGTTAAAAGTAACACTGCAAGATATTAGTAGAAACTATTGCAAAAAAGAAAACTTGTTTTTGTTGCTGCCAAATTGGCACCAAGAATAACCCTAGATCCTTTATTTTAATTATCTTAATAATCCAAATCGTTTATTGCAGTTTGATTGAAATGGAAGACACCATCTATATATATATAATGATCAAATATATTAGTAAAATGTTATTTCAATCCTAAAGAGGAGTATTCCAAAGGACCCTTAATTTAATTGTCTGCATCCATTACGGTCCTTCCCCCTCCAATCAAATTTCAACACACCGTTTCATTGAATATAATCAAATATGAGCCGTTCAAAGTTTTCATCTAATCCCAACCGTCTAATGCATTTTAATCCAAAATCCCTATTCATGCCTTCGTATTGAAAACTAAACCATTTTAAAGATGATTCTAACCATTCACCCTTGAACAACTACCTATGATATGAGTTTTTTATTAGGGACAATCGTTCGTAACTCTTAAGGTACCTATAATTTTTTTAAATTTTTAATTTAGTATTTATATTTTTTTAATAAATCCTTTAATTCTATTCTATTAGTAATATTGACCCATGTAATTTTATTTAATTAGTATTATTAGCTCTAGTATAAAAATTAATTATGCTAACAAAATAGAATTAAATGATTTATTAAGGAGAGAAAATATATATGTACTAAATTTAAAATTAAAAAAATTATATGTATCTCAAAAATAATTTATTTTTTTATGAACAAAGGTGATTAGCTATATGAATTCTATAACATTATTATGTTCTATAACAATAAATCCTTTTAAAAATATTATTAATTACAAGGTTTTTTCAATAATTTTATTGAGTTATTTTTTTATTTTTTTATTTCTTTTCATAAAACTGCATACTATATGTTCTAGTTTCCTCTCCTCACGGTGAATATCATTTTGACAAAATCCACAATACATAAAAGCTGAAAAAGATTATTTTTCACAAAAATAAATTTCTTTAATATCATTACAACTATTTCTCATAATCATTTTCACAATTTAAAAAGTCATCAAAGGCTTCTTTCTTGTTCATCCCCGTTTTCCCGCTCATGCTCCTTTCTCCGTCCTTGTGTGCCACGAACGTAATCTGGCTGAGGAAGAAGATGAATTCTTAATATAAATCAACCGACAGCCATGATTTTTTTCCTTACATATTCAACGGTTTAGATATGCAAAATAAAACCACGTCGTTGGTGCAAACATGCATTGCATACCTTCCATAGAGTCCAACGCAAGATTTCATATCCCTTTTTTTATATAATATTTATTTTATTAATTTAATTAAATTAAAAAAATTAATTAATATAACATACTTTTCTCTAAAACACTCTAATCAATTTTCTTAACTACATGCCTCCCTCTCTTACTGTTGGGTTTGAGCTCCGTTCCTATATAGAGAAATACCTAATATTTAAAGTCCATTTGTGTCTCCCTTATCAAAATGGAGATGGGTCAACGTAGGTCATAGGTGAGAGATCTAATTTAGAGAGAAAAAAAGCCATATCAGAGAGAGGAAATAAAGTCATTTCACATCTTCATATTGGTAATCTCAGTAAATTAGGGTTTGCACATTCGTTAATCATTAGATCGGGTTGAAATTTGGTCAAGTTTGCAACCGTTAGATTTTCAATTCGAAGCTTGGTGTACGAGTTATTAAGTTTTCCCTATGGTCTCATGTTTAGGTATTTTTTTAGCTTCCTCATTCTCTTTTGCAAGCTTATTGATTTGGTCGTTTGCATTTCTTTGTGCATCTGATTGAGATTCTCTTGTGTCCTATTTTAATTGTAGTGGAGCTTGGTTTATTCGGTCTTGATTACCCCTTGGTTTTTATTTTTGAATTGAAGGGTTTCCATGTTAACAATTTTGGTGTCTCTTCTCTCTTGTCCTATTTAGTTTCTGCCATATATTTGTTTTAGTCTTTCCTCAAAGATTATTCCAAGATAGATGAAATTTTTTTTCTGCTGTATAACTCTGTGGCTTGAGCTGTGTTTTTCTCATCATTATTTTAAATAGAGTATCAATAGAAATAATTTGAGAAAAATAGATAAATATAGAAAATAAATTTTATATTTATAATCAATATTAATTTTTCAATTATATCATATATTAAAGATCGTAGAAGTATAAAACTCATTAAAAGTATAACTACATAAAGTGTATGTAACTTTAACCCAATAATTTTTTAGCCATCACTTTATAAAAAAGTATTTTATTAAAAAATTTATATATGAAGGATCCATATCTAATTTAAACTGTGCAATTCTCATTATAACAGACAAGAGCCAACACTCTGTCGAAGATTGATAGTCTTACTTATAAAAAAATATAAAGATTGACAGTCTTATCTAATCATTTCCTTTTGTGACTCAAAGGAATACAGAATAGCAAGTAGAATTTATTTATTTTTTTGAGTGAAAGAGGTTTATTAAAAGATCAAAATATGTACAACGTGTTCTTAGAGGACAAAGTTAATTAGAAAAGTACAATTAATCACAACTTAAACTTTGCATATAGCTTTATGATTGTATCATGTGGTCTTTCAAGGAAAGGGCTTCATTCATAATCTAGTGTATCTCCAGAGTGTCATTGGTGAATATTCGAGTATTCCTTATATTCTAGAGCTTCTAACAAACTATAACAAATATAGTACACCAGTCAGAGTTTTATTTTCTTATATTAAGGTTGTATTAGAGCAATTCTGAAAAAAGGGTTTGGAAGAAAAGATTATGGATTTTTACTGAGATAATCAGCTCCCAACAATGATAAATATTAGTGCAATGCCTAAGGACATGATTCAAATCTTTAGTGATAAACCCACAAAAAAAACAAGAGGCATATGAAGACATGTGCCCTTTGGATATCTCCTTATTCATGAGGAGCCTATTATGCAAAGCCAACTAGAGGAAGGTCTGAATTCTTTAAGATCCTAAAGAGGACTTTCTTCATTCCATTTATCTTCCATGATGATTCTATAAGCAGAATGTACTATAAATGTTCCTGAAACCGTTGGGTTCCAAATGCAATAATCTGCACGTAGCTTGCTGTCTAGGAGACTAATCTTTCATATCTGATGTAAAATATGCTCTGGTAGAAGATCTTTAAACAAACCCCAATGACAAAACAAATGATTTTTTTACGTAGAGATTCTTTGGGTATAGGAGCAAAAGTCAGATTATATAATAGGTCAAGATCCTCTACCCAACTATCCGATTAGAACTGGGTCTTATTACTATCCTCTATTACCCATAAAAGGCCTATCTTCAAGGCTTCTCATATTGAGTGTAGCTTCCTTCCGAGATGAGAGGCTTTCCTTCTCCTAGGTGGATCACCCTCAATATTTTTTCAATTATACTTCGATCTTAAAACCTGAACTCAAAACTTGTTAAGTTCTTTGACATTGGAGTAAGCACTTTTTATGAGTAAAGCATCATTTTGTTTTGTGGGATCTTTGAGTCTGCATCAGATCATTTCGGTTGACAGATTGAATCCCAATTTTATTAAATGAACCTTCTTATGAGTTGCTGTAGATCCCCAAACAAAGTGATCATGATTTTTTCCTTCATTATTTTGTGGTTCAAAATAACAGCCCTTTCCCTCTATTTATTGTCCAATCACAAGATCTTATTTATATATACTGTATATTAGGGACGGATCTTGTCCCCCTATTTTTTGGGAGAATATTTTGCTGTGATAATTAGGTGTGGGTGCGTTAAAGGAATAGGTCCAATCAAGATCTGTGAAAACGTTGGAACGAGATGGTATCACTCTAGCCACTCCTGTTAGTTAGTACCCTTTGTAGGTGGCCTTCTTTAATTAGTAAACTTTTAATGAAAATACCATTATAATGAGTATAAATTCTTAAGACAATCATACCCTAAAAGCTACATGTTAGATTTGAAGAACCCAAGGCCTTATAAAACCCTTATTTTTAAAAATTAATTTGGCTAACTTATAAATTGATATATAATATAATATTACTTAATATATAATATAATTAAATTATTTATTTATCTTCTTTAATCTTCTAAAATTAGCCACTGGGTCTTATATTAGTGAATGGGGTTGTATTAAATCTGAGAAATTATAGTGAAAATCTAAAAATGCAATATTATATATTAGATATAAATTGAGTGAATTGGACTGAACTAATATAAATATCTAGTATTATCATTCATCTCTCTCATTCATATACTCATCATCTTTATTGTTTATTGGTTGTATTCCTAGCTTTATTTTACTGTCAATTAGTATTTTATCGCAAAAAAAAAAATTAAATCACAAAATTCACCCCTAGTGTGTGGTTAGCAATACTTACATATTTAGGTTGAAATATTTTGAGGGAAGACATTGTACTTTATTTCTATATTAGGAATTAGAAACAGAAATTGTTAGAAGATTAAATAGTTTAATAGGAAGAAGGATATTGGCTGAATAATTCCATGAAGAGTACAGGGAAAAAGAAAGTTTATTTTTCACATAAAATAGTAAAAAGGTAGGTAAAATTTTCCTCCATTTAGCCAACGGCTAAAATTGTTCTAAAATATATGTATGAATCACTTATTTGTGAGAATGATCACTTTTTTGTGTGTACAAAAATATTTGAAAATGGGTTAGGCTCACTTATTATCCAAGGGCAGGGTGAATGCTCTCTTCTTCCTAAGTAATACCAATGTCAAGCAGGGCGAACTGTCTATTACCCTCAAGTATAAATCTAGACACCTAAAAGTTAGGATACATCCCCAAGCGTTATGACTAAAACTATAATAAAATGATATTTTTTAAAAATTAAATACTCTTTAAATAATTATATATCTCACATATTCGTCAGTTCAATCTACAATAGCTTTGTGAAATGATCACTTTGCTTAACCCAAAGTAACTAACTCCTTCCCAATGACCGGTCTCACATACTATGAGTTATTGGGCCCAGTGTTGAGGTTTTAGTTTTTTTTTAAGAATAAATAACTAATAGTTTTTTTATGAGAAGTACCAATTTATTATAATTTCAATCACAATACTTGAAGAGATATTTTAACTTTTAGGTGACTAGGTTTATACCTAAGTATAATAAACAGCTTGTCATACCCGACATTAATATTATCTAGAAAAAAAATAGACTTTGTTCTCTGCCTTTAGGTCGTAGGTGAACCCAAACCCTTTCTAAAAATTTTTGTACTAAAAAAATAAATAACTTGTATTTTAAGATTTGTTTTAAAACATTTTGAATATAACTGAAGGACAATGACAGAAAAATTCCTATGAAATATGTGGAGCCCAAATTAGGACCCCAAAATGATCTAATAACTATAAAGTCCCTCAGAATTGGTCTAGGATTAACTTTTGATAAATGCCCATAATTTGAACGGTAGTGATAAGAAAATAACAACTTTTACTTTATAAAATGATCACAACAACTAAAGATTTTAGAAGTGATAACTGCTTTCATACAAAGTTCAACATCTCAATTAGGTCGCTCTTTCTTTTTTGCCAGTTAAAGAGGTCTTTCTTTCTTTTGTGCAGAGAGTAAGGTAAAATTAAAATCGCAACAAAACTTAATCCCAGAGAAGTACCTAGAGACTTAACAGAGATTAGACCATTTCGAGGTTTTGATTTGGAATTCACATATTTGAAGAGGATTTTTATGTCTATATATATATATATATAGAGAGAGAGAGAGAGAGCGATTCAATATCATAATTTGTTTCATTAAATGTCTTCCACTAACTGAAATTACATATCAAAGTATGCTTTTATAATTGGACAAATAAAAGTACACAAATAAAATATTATTCTTATTAAATTTAACAAGAAATTTACATTTAGATTAATTGATCTGATGTATGAAAGTAAGTTTGTCTAATTTTTGGTGTTATGAAAGTGATGGTAGGGGCATACAAATTCGAGGAGCAAATACAACTAAGTGCTTAGTTTGTCTAAGTCACTCAACCTTGTACAATAAACAGGAAAAATAAGAAAAATACAAATCTAACCATCCGTGGTGCGAGTCATTTGAGTATACCAAATAGACGCAGAGTAAAAGGAACTGAATGAAGATTAAGCCACAGAGGACTTTGATCAGCCTCATGATAAAGCATTTGAATCCCAAGAATTTTGGGAGTATGATATTATAGCATGCCACAGCTAATATCAAAATGAGCACAAAGGCTAAAACTTTTTAACAAAATCAAGAGCTGGAACCAGCAAATTCAATTTGCAAGAACTGAAAATGTTTACTGAAATTGTCACTCAGACCTAGGTCAGCTATTTCTACATGGACAAACTTAGTGTCAATAAGTACTCTACACTGCACTACATTATCTTGATCAAGGAAAATATGACATTTCTCATATAAACCTTCCTTTCGTGCAAGATTCATTAAGCAGGATTTAGAAGCAGATACCTTGTAATTACTAACACTAAATCCTTCTGAGTTGTTCGCCATCAATACGAGACGGTGTTGTCGACATAGAAGCTCTGAGACATATCTCATGTCTCCTACAGCAAGAGCCTGCCGAACCCGAGTAGACGAAACCTGTCCTCTCTCTTTTGGGTTGCTGGTACTTAAAGTTGCAGTGTGTTGATTCTTGTCCATAACAGACTTTATTATGTAAGCTTCCATACCATATTCATCACACAGCTTTACCAAGTCTGATGCATCCCCAGTAGCTTTATACCCAAATCGGTAGTTCTCACCTGCCACAAGCTCCATTACAGGCGTCAATCTCAGTTTCATAAAGTATACATGCATTATAACACTGCAAAAATGCACCTTACCACAAAGCTTTAGCTTCATTTTAAATATGAAGTGTGCAACAATATAAATAATAGGATAGATCATGTTAATGTTACATGAATGGGCTCTAGATTTAACTAGTACTTTCTCTTGTAAGTCCTACTTTGAATTCCTCATTACTTCTCTCAACATAGAAATCTTAAGCTCCCTGCAAGTGAAATCTTGTGTGTGGACAGTGAGTGTACTCAAAAGAATGTATACTACTGACGTGCTGCAAATTCTACAGCCAGAAAGGGCACTGCCCCTAACAATTTTTCTGTGTGTAGTAATTCTGAAACTACAGTTGTTCTTGCATTGCAGTATGTCTACAACACTGGAATGAGGAGATTGGAATTTTTTGTCAGTTTCAAATTGTCTAGAAAATTGGACATACTGATTTATTATATTCACATTTAAAGAAATAAAGATGGCAGGGTTTTGTCTTGAATTGGTTTATTTGCTTAGAAAGGAGCGCAAAATTTTTTGCGGTGCCTCTACAACATTAAATGACTTGTGGGAAAGGATTTTATGTCTTGCTTCTCTTAGGGACTGGGAGACATTGTTATTTTCCATGTTTCGTTTTTCCCACCGTGTTTTGCTTCCCCCTTCTCGAGGTTTCTATCTTTTACGAAGCTGCCTCATCTAGTCTCCAGTAACTCACTTCCGAAGTTCCTATCTGATAAAACTTTTTTTTATTTAAAAAATATGCTCATTGAATATTGGAGAAAGTACCACACCCTCCAAATTACAAATATTATATTGAAGTCCCTTTTTCATCTTGAAAGAACCAGAAATTGTAATAAGGAATAACACATCCTGACATTTTTTTTGGGCATCAGCAGATCCATATGCATTCAATCTATCAGAAAATGCAACTACCACCTATTAGAGTAATGGATTTTCCTATACTACAAGAAATAGTATGCATGTAACCATATCAAATGCAGGAGAGAATGGTGTTAGGTTAATTTAATAGAACGTAGCGGAAATGTAATTTACCAGCAACGACTCCTCGCACTCTAAGAACTTTTGATAAATTATCAACAAATTCATGAGGACTGAGATGTCTAACTCTTGAAAACTCCATCTGGTACTCTTTTGGGACCATGTTACAGCAATAAGGAGCCCAAGAAGAAAGCACTTGCCTTCGGTGGTTTCATTTGGCAACTATAGGAGCCCTGTTTAGGAAGTAATCAGAAAGATGGTCTATATTGTCTCTTAATTTAATCACAACACAATTATTTATTACTAAAAAATCTGAAATACTACCATAACCAATGAGAATATAGGAAACTGCCCTTTATAAAGGAGGGCTTTTTGATCACTAAAAAAATTATGCCCAAATGATATTCATCAAAACTGAAACATATGATAACCCAAATTATATATTTTTCATATATAATCAATCACCTGAAAACAAACAATTTCTTGAGAATGTTCCTAGATAATTATATACACATTCTCATAAGTTTCTCCAAATGAATAAAAGAATAACATTACAATCGCATTATTACTCAGCCCATGTGAAAGCTATTGCTAAGGTAGCCCAAGATAGGGGTTTATGATGCTAATGAGAGGAAATAGATATTTTGCAGTTTGGGCCATAACCAATTTGATAAAATCATTCAAGTATCTATCAATTTAGCTTCCAACGTGGAAAGACAACTTAATTCCAAGAAATAAAACAAATTTCCTTTATCCTTTATTAATAATGAAAATATTAGGAACCGAACATGTTCAACTAGTACCCAGTTATGGACCACAATAGCAGTTTCATCTGAGTTTAGGTTAAAATATAAAAGATATAAAGAACTCCATAAACTTGAGTAATCTACGCAGAACCCCTTCCATCTATAAAAACCGAGGATATACTCCCTTAAACTTTCATTTGTGTGCATATAAACATAAACACCCTTATGCTAATAAATCAGTTCAATCATAAACCGAAAAAGTGTCATATCTGACATGGAAATGTGGACATTTTTATAATGTGTACTCAAGCTGCAGACCAAAATAAGAACCAAAAAAAATAGAGGTGGCTCTTCCATTCTCCATTTTTGGCACTCGATCCATCTGGACCTTAACCCTCAATCCAATAATTTTATCCCTTCCTTCTCCAATCCATCACTTTCATGCTCCTGATTATAGACGACCCTTGGAGTTTGGCTGAGTAGCAATTTCAGCGTTAAGGGGAAAAATGGAAATGAAGAAAGAGGACGAAAGGTTAACATTCTGGAGGTAAAAACCATACATGCCTCTATAGGTATACAAAATCCTGTAAAATGTACTAAAATAGGAACCAAAGGATTCACTTCTATTATTACAGCAGGTCAGCAGCTTTTTTGTACTTACAAGCAATATCAGGAAGAATTTTTATATACAAATCAGCTTGGTAGCACAACTTCTGGATGAAAGTCTCTATGACTACCTGAAAGTTTCTTTAATAGAAGAAAGGAGAGAGGAACTCATAAATTGGGAGCATGAAGGTGATGTAATGGAGAAGAAAAATACTGAGTTATTGCATCGAGGGTGAAGGTCTAGATGGATCAAAGGGGCAAAAATGGAGTACTGAAGAGTCATCTCTGTTATGCTGATGAAGACATTTTGATGTTAATGAAGTGGAACCCATTTCCTTTTTTTTTTTTTTTATAGACATGTGCAGCTTGAATGAATATTATAAAATTGTCAATGTTAATATTCCCATTCCCAGATGCCACATCGTTTTATTATGCCTGAAGTGGCACTTTTCTGATGATTCAACAGAGCTATTAACAGAATGGTGATATGAGCATACAAATGAAATTTCAAGGGAATCCATTATCAAGATTTCAAGGTGAAAGGAATTCTATCCAGATGACTCAAGTTGAGGATATTCTTTATATTTTATCCAACTTTATATTATTTCCCTACCACTAATCATTCAAATCACAGTAGTATTAGTTAAAAACATTCTCAAGAAATTATATTTTTGCTGGTTCACATACAAAAGCAGATTTTGGAATGCTAGTATTAGCCAGGTAACATGAGAACTTCGGTCCATTTCCTAACAGACAGAGAGCAATGGCTAACTAGATACTTAATCTAGTCCATGTGAAAAAAAAAATTCCTGTTTTCAATTGCGAAGTTATGGCTACCAATTGAAAGTGTAAGATTGTGCAACTGGAACAAACAATCATATCTTTCAAGTTATATAAACAGATAGAAGTAACCTTTATAACTGAATTGACACAATGTTGTACTGGATCATACCTTTGTTCCCAGCCAAGTACTTTTGCCATTCCAAAAAAATGATAAAAGAAATGGAGGCCCAGCCCTTGACGCTTGAATGGCAAGCTCTCGATGACCAATGTGCAAGGCATCAAACTTTCCCAATGCTACAACTCCTCCTGGAGATTATCATGATAAGTTCATTAATATCTTATTGAGATAGGCATTATGTATAACATGTAGCAAATAGGCAGGGGAGGAGGGGCAAATTAACATTTGCATATAACTGTAACTTCAGATTCCAGCTATTCTCAAAAGAATAATGTAGCCACCTAAATCTGGTACAACCAAAAGTATTCAGCAAATTGACAACTACGGTGGGCCAGAGGACTTTATTTGAACAAAATACTCACAAGCATTATAAGTTGTATGTAATTAACTAACTCATAAAATTTTTAGTTCTAGAGAAATAAAAGGAAAAAAGGTTTAAACTGAGGATCCAACTACAAGGGCCATTTTAGTAGATCCTAATCCTTTGACCAACATTAAAAGTACAGAGAATGTTCAAGCCAGTCAATAAGCGCAAACCATTTGATGAATCCACCTCCACATCTCTTCTTTTTCGAATTAAAATCCAGCAAGGAAAATAAAAATGGAAATTTTAAAAACAACGCAAAGTCAAGTTTGTTTTAGTAACAAATAAACAGGCTTGTTCTAACTCAAAAAAAATCTATGTTGTTCAAATCCACAACATAGTAGAATAAGGCTTCTTGCGTCGTTGTAATCTTAAGCCCAGCTACACATGGCTAGCTATACAAACCCCCCCAACCCCCCCCCCCTCCATTCCTCCCAAAATAATATAAATATATATAAACGCTGCTGCACATGGCTAGCTATTCCCTTTATGACTTTCCCTTGACACTTTGAAAATGTGTCCTGACACCATTTGTTAATTCACTTCCCACAGACCTCTCTCCCTTCCTATTCCTTTCTTCCACCGACAGATTTTAGGCATAGGCCTATTATAATCATAATAGGACCAAGTACTCGCAAGATACTTGTACATATTCCTGTAACCAGAGTGGGCCCTATGCATTTATAAATGCGTTGTTCACAGATTATGAATAGTATCTCTTCCAACAACTTTCATAAATATATCGAAATGAACATTGATTAAAGTCCAAATAAAATTATCAGCTTTTTTCTTTTAAGGACATGGTGAACATTGGAAACTTTTCTTGCTTTAAGGGGAGATTTACCCACTATGCCCAACTAAAAGAAGCATGCACAAAATTGCAATCTTTCACCATCCTAAATATAGTAGTCTATGAAAATTTCAGGGCTCAATGTTTCATAAAAGTTAGAGGTGCTTGGAAGTTTCCTTAAGATTCTTTTTTCAGCTCACGACATTGTGAGTTCTTGTTTCATCAAATTGATAATCCTAGCCACATTAAGAAAAAAGTAGTTTGCTAACAAGGAATACATAAACTCCTGATATTCTCAACAAGAGGAAGACAATCAAATGCTAATAAAATAGAGCATACAGGCAATCTTGCAAACATGCAACTACAGATTCTGCATGCTTTTCTTTGCACCCCTACATCACTTGTGTAGCCAAAGTGGCCAGTAATTGAAAATCCTAAAGATTTAAAAGATGGAACAAAACAGATAGTGAACTAAAAGATACAGAAGTCCAAAGGAATGCTTCCTTGTAAGTAAAGATTACTTCAAGCCCAACCCCAAAAACCCAATTTAACTCCATCGTTAAACATAATTTTCTAGGAACTTCATGTTCTGCCATCCAGAAAATATGGAGGAAATTCAGAAAACAAATTAGTTATTTATAAGGATGTACATGTTTTTGAGAAATGGAAAAAGAGGAATACAGTGAAAGTGACTGAAAACCTGCTATTGGTGATAATCCATCAGAGATAATTTCTTGATCATCCTCTTGTTGGCTTCACAGAAAACAAAAGGAATCAGAATCTTCATTAAAAAGGAAAAAAAGAAAGGATAACATGCAATACAAATTAACAGGGAAAAAATCAGTGAACATGTAAATTGATTACTTGATCAGTAATCAGATGGCTCCTGCCCAACAATTTAAACCTCAAATATGAGCAGCCACATATGCAAAAGCTTAATAAAAATAACCTCTTTCAAATCCACACAAGCAACAACGACTCCCTTGAAGATAGATTGCAGGTGAATAATTGGAATTTATAACTGTATTAGACATAATTGGAGCCCAAGAGTATTTCTTCCTGATTATTTGCAACAATGTAACATTTCCATCATTAGAAAAGGGTGCGTTGATCATCCAGCAAATTTGAAACAAGAAAATACTGTTAGCACCAAGTTTAAAAAGATGGTTTTGCCAATGTCTGGAAGTATCAGACAACTGTGCCATTAGTTGTCTTTTCAGAGGGTTTAGCACAATCTTTTTTTCCAGAAAAAAGGTTGAAGTCCCTGTAAGGATGCTTAATCTAATAGCAATAAGTAATGGCATGAATATCAGGTAGAGTACATGAAACCGCCATTAATGCCATGTGGAAGAACTTTCCATCATATTCCCAAAAGACGCCACTCCTCCCTGTGTCTTTCTTTCAGTTCAAAGCCTATGCCGCATATGCATTCTGAAACTCATTCCAATACTTTTCCCAATTTCCATCCTCTCTTACTAAGTACAACCTTTCCTCTTTTACTATGTACAACCTTAGTTAGAAAGCACCACCCACACAAGGAATTAATAGGCCCATTAAGAAACACCCATCTCAGGAGAAAAATGAACAAAAAAAGAAACTGAAAGGCACACACCTGACCATGGGTAAACAGTCTGCTGTGATTAGGTTCATTTGGTTGGAAAGGGATGCTAAAAATTTTAATAATGCTTTGACAACTCTAAATGCCTCAAAGCCTCACAAATTTTTATTCATCAGAAGGACTACGTTCTCGATGATGCTACATGGAAGTCTCTGCGGTAGCTATATCGAATTATTCATCTCTAATCTTACAGCGCAAGGAATATTTCGGAAGGAAATAATTGATACAGGGAAATTTTTGGGTATCATTGAATACATGGGAGATAATAAGTAGGTTAGTTAGTTAGGAAGTTGAATAAATTACTTACAGGGTTATTTAGACAAGGATCACAAAGGAGTGAATGTGGTTATAAACAGTCATGAATAAGGAAATAGCACAAGTCACTCGAGAGTTGTTGCATCTGCGTTTCCATCGATTAATTCAAAGTTGCTTGGAAACTTTACTCACAGGCTAGGTTCATACCAAATATCAAAGAAATTAAGAAAAAATCAATCCCAACATTTTTTTTTCTTTTTTAACAACAAAACTTACAGAATAGTATACCTAAAAAAAAATTTGATCATAAGTAAGAAAGAACCTGAAAGAATAAAAAAAGGGTGGAATTTCTCGAGGAGGCTCACATGAGATGCTAGCATAACAAGATGACGACGACGAAGACGAAGATGAAGTTGAAGACGAAGACAGTCTAGTAGGTTTTTCAATACAAGACAAAGAAAGATTCAGAGGCGATGCAAAAGAAGGCTGAACAATGTGGGAACTGTAGCAACGAAATCTGCAGCTGAAGTGGAAATGGTGGTCGCATGCTCGGAGATTATGCGAAGTGCGAGAGCCACCAGTAAGCAACATTGGAGGCTCTCAGCTTCACCCAAACTTCCGTTGCGTCCAGAACCTGTGACTTTACCTTCTCCGCCCCTTGTTACTCCGTTAAAATGGTGTTGGTTCAGTTAAATCCCAGAGCCGTTCGTTCAATTTTAGTTTTGAAGAGTTAAGATGAATTGGGTACAAGAACACTTGCACATTACTCTGCCTCTTCTTTTTTCTTTTTTCATAAGATAATATTTTATATAGCATGATTTGGCAGGAGAGTCTCAATTTTTTTTTATAAATTTTTCAGTTTACTCCTATTTAAATACTCATATTACTCAAGTATTAATGTATTTAATTCCTATTCCATGGACTTAAGCCTTTATGATAAGGTAAAAACTCTCCTAGATACTCTCCTTGCAAGAATCTCACACGAATAATATGCTAGAAGTCAAGAGAATATCTATAATTGCTCTCTGTAAATAATTCCATGTCATTCCTTTGGGCCAACTAGCCAATTTATAATCACTCACAGAGCTCTATTTTTGTTTTTTTTAGAGATAACTACATGCCAATAAAATAGGAAACCGTCTACCATGATCTCTAAGTGATCCCTACGTGCTTACTGACTCTAAACGTGGGACTCCCACTTCTTTCTAAACTGAAACATTACAACATAATTAATAAATAAATAAAAAGAAACAGGAAATAAGGATTCAGTTATCGGGTCCATTGTGCTCCCTTGGTTGCTTTTGTCTCCTCGCATAAGTTTTCAATGTTAGGTTGCTATCACTACCACCCCTTTGAAAGAAAGACTTGTCCTCAAGTCGAAAGGATGAGAATTATGCTACGAGGAGGTTATAGTCTTCCCATGTTGAGTCTTCTCGTGGGTGGGATTCCCATTGGATTAGCAATTCTAAGCCTCCATCGGTAGACCATCGATGACTTAGGACATGCTGTGGTGTCAGTAGTAGCTCGACATCCGAGGATATGGGTAATGGAGTTGGTTGGACCCCTTGTGGCTGCCCTATGGCTGGCCTTAGCAATGAAACGTAGAAGACTGGGTGAATTTTTGCCTCTGATAGTAGTTCGAGCTCATACGAGACCTGGCTAATTTTTCCGATAACTCTATAAGGGCCAAAAAAATCTCGGTGAGAGTTTTTCAAATTTTCGTTTGGCCAGTGTCTTTTGGCGATAGGGTTGAAGCCGTAGTCAGACTAAATCTCCCGGATAGAACTGTAAGTCCCTCCTCTTCTGATCTGCCTGGAGTTTCATCCTCTTTTGGGCCTTCAACAAGTTGTGATGTAAGAGTTTAAGCATGTCATCGCGCAACTCCAATTGTTCTGCCAACTCAGCGACCATAGTTTCCCCCTTGACAAAGGGGATAAGAGGCGGAGGGTCTCTGCCATATGAGCTTGAAAGGGGTAGTGTTTACCGCCACATGGAAACTAGTATTAAAAGAGTACTCGGTCCAGCAAAGGAATTGGCTCCACAATTTGGGTTGTTCATGGGTAAAACAGCGGAGATACATCTCTAAACAGCGATTTATCACTTCCATTTGGCCATCCGACTGTGGGTGATAAGCTGTACTCATTTTCAAGCGGGTCTGGCTTAGCCGAAAAAGCTCCTGCCAAAATTCACTGAGAAAGAGTGAGTCCCTGTCGAACACTATAAATCAGGGCATGCCATGTAATCTAACCACCTCCTTGCTGAAAAGTTCAACCACTGTTTTGGCCGAGTACGGGTGAGATAAGGCCATCAGATGGCAATATTTGCTGAGGCGATCGACTACAACCAAAATGATGTTGAACCCCCTTGATTTAGGTAGACCTAATATGAAATCGAGGGATATATCTTCCCAGATTCTTTGCGATATTGGTAGAGGTTGTAAGAGCCCTGCCGGTGCTAATGTTTGATATTTGTTCTTCTGACAAGTATAGCACTGCTGGATGAATCTTTTGACGTCATTTTTCATCCCACGCCAATACAATTGCTCACTTAGACATTTTAGGGTCTTTAAGAACCCCGTATGGCCTCCTGTCGGTGTAGCGTGAGCCTCTTCGATGAACGTAGCCCTTAGTGCCGTATGGTTAGGAATGACCAGATGGGACTTAAAATACAACCTGTTCTGCACCACAATGAAATGAGGGAATGAGGAGGGATTTTGTTGTACCCCTTCCATGATGTGCCTGGTTTCACTATCATCTAGCGGTGCTTGGGCTAATAGGAGGAGTTCCTCAGCCATAGGAAAAACCATATGGTAGAAATTGACATATTGGGGTCTTCAGGACAATGCTTCAGCCGCTGAGTTGGTTTTTCTCGACTTGTAGGAGATCGTGAAGTCAAAAGGGAGCAGCTTAACTAATAGGCGTTGCTGTGATGGGGTAATGGTGTGTTGATCCAACAAGAACTGTAAGCTATAATGATCCATTTGGACGACAAAATGGTATCCCAACAAGTAATGACGCCATTTTTGCAGGGCTAATACCAAGGCCAGCAGTTCTCGATCATACACCGACTTGTATCGATTGGAAAAGGATAAGCCTTTACTAAAATAAGCTATCGGGTGTCCTTCTTGCATAAGAACAGCCCCTATACCCTCCATGGAAGCATCACATTCCACTGTGAATGGGAGTTGGAAATTAGGTAGATGCAGGACAGGTGCGGTGGTGAGTGCGATCTTCAGTTTGTCAAAAGTATTATGCGCTGTTTGTGACCATAAGAAGGCATTCTTTTTTGTTAAATCAGTCAATGGGCGAGCAATGATGCCATAGTCCTTCACAAACCTCCGATAGTATCCTGTGAGCCCCAGGAAACCCCTTAATTCCTTTACTGACATTGGTATGGGCCAGTGAGCGACATCACGAATCTTCTCATGCATGACTTCTACCCCCTAGGCAGTCACAATGTGCCCCAAATAATTGGTGCGTGTCTTTCCAAAGTCGCATTTCTTAGCGTTGAGATAAAACGAATGTTGTTTCAGCACATGGAAGACTATTTGAAGATGGTTGATATGCTGAGATACATCATCACTATAGATTAAGATGTCATCAAAAAATACCAGCATAAATTTCCTTAAGTATGGGCGAAACAAGTTATTCATAGCTGATCGAAAAGTGGCCGGTGCATTTGTGAGGCCAAAAGGCATTACGACAAACTCATAGTGTCCCGAATGAGTGCAAAATGTTGTTTTATGCACATCAGAGGGAAATACTAGAATTTGGTGATAACCAGATCGCAGATCCAATTTAGAAAAGTAAACAGCCCCGTGTAATTCATCTAATAACTCGTCAATATTAGGGATTGGGAACTTATCTGGGATGGTGATTTTGTTGAGACGACGGTAGTCAATACACAGCCTCCATGATCCATCTTTCTTGCTCACTAATAGAACCGGGCTTGCAAATGGGCTAGAACTAGGATAGGTGAATCCACGTTCTAGTAGTTCTGTAATCTGAGCCTCAATTTCATCCTTTTGATAGTAGGGGTACCGGTAGGGTCTCAAGTTTGGGGGGACAGTGCCTGGTATCAAAGGGATGGAGTGGTAACGGTCACAGTGAGGTGAGGTAGCAGGGTATGAGGTTCTGCGAAAATGGCTTGAAACTGTTCATGCTGATAGATTGCATTTGGGTGCTCTTTCTGTATCACCTTGCATATTCAGTAGCTGGACAGGTACACTGGCTTGTGGGTTGATCCCCTGAATTTTGTACCTTTTTCCCATTTAGCCAGAAAACCATGAACATTTCATTCCAGGAGGCTAACCACTGAATTCCCAATACCAAATCCATGCTTTTCAGAGGAAAAGGAAAGAATTGTTGTTCAATCACTAAGTCGGCAATTTGAATCTCGACTTGATCACAGATACGATTGCATCTCACCAACCTGTCGTCCCCTATCTGAACTCCAAAACAATGGGATGGCTTGTGTTTCCAGTTGAAACTTGTTGACTATATCTTCAGAGATGAAGTTATAGGTCGATCCACTGTCTACCAAAATGACCACCTGCTGCCCGAGAACCTTCCCTATCAGTCTCATAGTTGCCTCCGCCGTTCTGCCCAGAATGGAATTGAATGATATCTCGACATCCTGCACCTCCCCTGCTTCTTCTTCCATTTCTGGTTCAGGCGTTGTGGTGTTGTCATCATCTCCTGCCAACAGTGATAGAGACGCGGTGTTGCAGCGATGTCCTGGGCAAAACGGAGCACCACATCAAAAACAGAGGCCTTTGTCCCTTCTTTGATGCCGCGTCGCGTCCCAACTGGGTTGGTTTGCATGACCCAATGTCTGGTAATGGGGATACGACGAAAATGGAGCAGACGAACTGGCCGCCAGTGTTGGGCGCCCCTGTGGAACGACTGGGCTGGTCTGAGCATAGCTGGTGAACCGAGTTGGGCCTGTGTGGGGACCGGATGAGTCCACGACCCGACCCGACAGTATTCTCCAATTCCAGGGCTAAACTGGATGCCCGATAAACTGTCTGTGGCTTATGCAACCTTACTTCTATCTGTAGCTCATCTCGCAGGCCGTTCAAGAAGACTAAGGAGGCAGTGGTCCGGCCAGTTCACCACCCACGCCACTCGTCTCGCCCATTCTTGTTGATATTCTGTTACGTTTCTTGTTTGCTTGATGGCGCACAGGTACTCATCGGGATTTAGAAACTCTGGCGGACCGTAGTGCTCATTCTGTGTTTTCACGAGTTCATCCCAATACAGGAGAGTACGTTCTGAATTTATCCACGAGAAAAGGTCGAGAGCATCCCCATCTAAGTACATTGCGGCTATCTCGACTTTATCATCCTCTGGTGTTTGGTAATACCTGAAGAATTTTTCTGCTTTCAAGATCCACCCCCACGAGTCTCCTCCATTGAATTTGGGAAATTCCAACTTTACGTGGGGTACTCGGTTCCTTTGATAAATCTCGCCTTCATCCTCCGTCTCGTCTCCCCAGTGTCTACCCTTTTTTTTGTCTGCGTTACTCCTCGACTGAACCTCTAAGGATGCCACCTTGTTCCTAAGTTCCTCCAACATATCCAATCTTGCTGCAATGACCGCTAGCGGGTCTTCCCCAGGGCCATGGCTGCCTCCCTGGTGAGCATTGTTGTCATGGTTGATAGCAGCAGAAGAACGTGTTTCCACCATCCTAGCTCTGAGGCCAATTTGATAAGGTAAAAACTCTCCTAGATACTCTCCTTGCAAGAATCTCACACGAATAATATGCTAGAAGCCAAGAGAATCTCTGTAATTGCTCTGTAAATAATTCTGTGTCATTCATTTGGGCCAACTAGCCAATTTATAATCACTTACAGAGCTCTATTTTTGGTTTTTTTCTGAGATAACTACATGCCAATAAAATAGGAAACCGTCTACCATGATCTCTAAGTGATCCCTATGTGCTTACTGACTCTAAACGTGGGACTCCCACTTCTTTCTAAACTGAAACATTACAACAGAATTAATAAATAAATAAAAAGAAACAGGAAATAAGGATTCAGTTCTCGGGTCCATTGTGTTCCCTTGGTCACTTTTGTCTCCTCGCACAAGTTTTCAATGTTAGGTTGCTATCACTTACCTTCCCTCTATACATTTTCTTTCCAATACATATTCTCTCTCTTCGACATAAATAAAAATATTTTTAGAAAAAGATATTTTTTATATATTTATTTCTCTAATTAATTTAATTAACATTTTTGTCAATATAATTCAGCTGATTATCTCTTATAAAAATATATTGAAGGGGAGTACTGATTATTAAGTCCTTCATATCATGGTCAATAAAATTTGGAAGGAAAATCATTACGAGGTCATGAATGTAATTTTGTAAAAAAATTCTAGAATAAGTAAAGTGTAAGATCTTGTTATTTTTTTATACCAGAATTCTTCAGTATGTATTACTAATTTTTATAGGATTTTTTTTATAATTGTAATTTTTGGGACCTCAGAATAATTTTTTTAAATTTAAACTATGATAGACAAAATGTTTACCAATTAGACTAATCTTTACTAAAAATCTCCAATCAATTAAATCTAAAAGCAACACTTCCTCCCCTCCTTTCAGAAAATTCAGATAGACTAATAATGTTTTATTATAAATACCGACGGTCATCACTGACAAAATTCTCTCATATTCATAACAAAAACCCAAGTAACACGGATCCACATGTTTTTGGACTGACATGACTGCCTTCTTTTGCAATAAGATGCTTTGTCCAGGCAGTAGTATACAAGATAATTCAAATAGTAACCTATATCATCTCCATTGCAATGGAACTCCAAATAAGTTACCTCCCAAAGCAACAACAAAGGTCCCAAAGTGACAAGCCATCTGATCTGCATGTGAATTTAACTAGAGGCCTTGAGCATCCAGTCCATTTGCAATTCAATAGAAGCTTCAGATTGTGCAAACCAAACCAAATCATGTCATTAATTCTTATGAATTGCAAAACAGATGACTGAACTCTTATTGCTTATCAAGTGAAAATTCCCAGCAATGTTCATGATATTCCATGTGGCAATTGATGAGTTAATCGTCCTGCCGTGTTCAGAGCAGAGAGCAACTAATCATGATGATAATCATACTCCAGAAAATCTGCATAATGAAGAGAGCCATCCTCTGCTATGTGAAGAATAGAAAAGCATTCATCACAAAAATAGCAAGGATTTTTGGGTGTCCATCTGTCATCCACAGTGACCTTTGTAGCTCTGAAAATCTTACAAACACTACATTTCTCGAAACGAAGCTTTAGTTGGAAAGTAACTATTGGATAAGCAGCTCGATTATGCACATCATCAGGATGAATCAACCTCATATCTCGTATTACTAATGTGTGGGTGCAGTCTCCCTGCAGTTTACAAGCAAATAAACAAATTACCATGCTTTCTTGCCAAACTAAAAGCCCGTTTGACTTGCAAGAATAAAAAACAACAGAGAAAAAAAAATCTTGTCAGTGGTTATAGAATGTCCTCCCCCTTTCACATTAAATACATTTATCTACATAATCATTAGATATAAATTTAGAATAAAATGAAACTTATCTTTCAGCCAGGCATGTTATAGCCTATCCTTCATGAAATTAAAACATGAAAAACATAAAGCTAGAAAAATACCTGGTGACAGTAGAGGAATCCAGCACCAAGTCGGAATCTCATGTCACAAACACGTATCTTCTGCATGTCAACAGATGTTAAGTGGGGCACTTGTGAGACAGATGACGCCTCACCAATAATTGCTTTTTGTTTCTGTCTTAACTCCCCAGTTATTATACATTCCCATTTTTTTTGTGCCTCCCCCTTGGAGTTTCTAAGCCAATCAAATATAGGTACGGTATAATCAATAGCAGATGGATCCCTCATATCAACGTAGAACACATCCTACAGAGAAGTGGCTTTCAGTCAGATTCAACTAAAATTAAGTTAAATAACACCCTGATCATAAGAACAAGAACAGGTGCTTACTTCAATGAGAAAATAACCAGAAGGATCATGCTGTCCAGCTTTTTGCATTACCTGATCCATTGAGCAAAATATCTTGTCCCTTAAAGCAGCTAAAGTCTGCCCTCCAATAACCAATAATTCTTGGGTCTAATTAAAAAGATACTGTTTGTCATTAGTAATGTATGATGATTTTTACATGTTAGATAAATCACCCTCATTTACATAAAAAAGTGCATTAAAATACCTTTACACACTTTCGAACATGATGGTAAACCTCCACAGTTAGTACAACTTCAGGATACTGCACAGGTATGTGTTCCTGAAGACCCACTGACTTAACCTGTCAATAATTAACTAGGAAGAACGATTAGGAATAAAAAATAACATGAAAGATGGGGCAAAGCACTATATTTCCATAATAGTACAAATATTTATAAGAACCGATTGAAATAAAGAAAATTCCGAAAATCCAATGACCCTGTGAAGTCATTTAATGAAATGATGACAAGATAGACAATAACAGCATGGTTGTCATCCTGGAATCACAAAATTTTACCACCAAAAATGAATGACTTCAACTTGAGGAAATTTTACAATAGGTTGTAAAATCATCATCTCCAAGATAAAATCCTAGAATTTAAACTTTAATGTTAAATCCAACAGAGACAAGGACATACCTAGCAGCACCAGAAATTATTTTAAGAAAAAGAAAAACCTGAGTCAATATAAAGTCCCAGCCCCCTCTCCCGCGAATGTACACAAAAGAAAGGCACAAATATAGCAGGAGATAAGAATCTTCTGATTAGAGGATTTCAAATGACATTGTCATTTTAGTTACAACTCACCAATGACTTCAGTTGGATATCACAGCCCAAAGGAGAAGCCTAAGATCATCACATGACCTTGGCTTCTCCTTTATTGGGTGTAATTTTTTATTATTCTGTTTTCAACAATAACAAATATATTAGTATCTTTTGTTTCTCTCTGATTAATATCTTATACTATGTTTCAAGGGATTAAGAGAGGGTGATTCTCAATTAATCATCCTCTAATTACTCTCTAATGTAATGGCACAAAGGAGCAATAAAACACAGTGATCGGACCTGGTCTGACGTACTGATTGCCTTTCTACAGTTTTTCATTCTTTTTCCTCTGAATTTTCACTTTTTTCTTTACTCAAGCATAGTTAAATTAAAACGGTAAAAAATAACACATCAAATGAAAAATAAAAAGTTCCAATGTTCATTATTTTACAAAGTCAAATTGCAAATTTTAAGGGTTAGTATTGGTGATTCCATTTCTCATAAGATTGCCATCTTGAAAATCTCTTGATTTACTTTCAATTGAAGAAAAAAAGGATGAATGACAGTGTAATGGCCTCATATGAGTGAATTCTGAACCATATTGTAAGGCTATAACATTAAAAAATGTAAAAACATAATCTCTATTATGAAAATGGACCCAAAACAATTTCTGGTACAGAAGATAATGAGTGAAGAATCTCAAACTAACCTTTTTGGAAGAACTTGTAGACCTAAGGGATCTCATCGTTTCAGTTCTCGCTGATTTGAGGGCAGATTGATTGATCTTGCAAGCAGGACTAGACAAGAGACACGAGGAAGTCAGAACTTAATATGGAAATGGAAAAATCACCCATATATAACATACTTGACTGAATGAAGTCTGACTGCCGCTTTGTCCTCTTCCTGCTTTTGCTTGATTTTCACAATTTCATCCACCTTTTCTGTACAGCCACCCTGGAAATTGGCCAATCATAACATATAAGAAATACATAAAAAATTCAACAAAAGAAAATGCCTACTTCTTGCAAGTAAAAAAGGAAGATGTTGATGAGTATTTTAGGTGTAGCTTCAGGAACATGCTGTAATTTTTTTTTTTGGGGGGGGGGGGGAGGAGAGAGGAGAAGAGGATTCGACACTTTCAGTTGTCCATGCAAAAAAGAGAAGGCGCACTTATACTTCCAGGGTAAGATATGTATAACCAGATTCTAACTGTTTAGCCTACCATGGGAATGAATGTAGAAAATTTAAACTAATACCGAATGATATAGTAGGTGTATTCGAGCAAATAGTTTTTATTTACCCAACAAGACAATAGACAGCAGGAACAATCTGCTTCTTTTATACTGATTAGAGTTAGACGCCATAAGCTGCAAAATCTAACAAGGAATCATGCATGTTTTTAGAAAATCAACATACTTGAATACATATAGTATTTGTGCCTTTTCTTTTTCTCCTTGAGATCTTTCCCATCATATTTCTGTTGTTTGTAGTTCTAGAAGATCCATTTGATGGCTCAAATGATGTAGGAGCACCTGATCCTGTACCACAGATATTTGTATTTGAAGAAGCATGACTATTGCTTGATATTCTGTGATCATCTTCTATCCTGAAGGATAATATGTCGAAACAAATAATTTCAAAGGCAATTGAGCTAGCAATACCATAACATCACTCACAATCACATAGTGCATTTATCACAACCAGGCTGAAGGCTCAGTGGCCCACACACACCACATCTAACAGGACAAAATACAATTTGGTCATGACAAAACTAGAATATAATAGTATAATAAGCAGGGAAAGAAAATATAATAAATTCCCAAATTGTGATGCAACAACTTATATATTTCCCCGTCAAATGCATGTTTAGAACCAATATGATGTTTATTTACTACTTTTTTGTACATCCATCAGTTAGATAATTCTATTGACAGGATAAGTTGTTCAATATAGATTACCTCATCAATGTGATTCAAAAATAAAATTTTAACTGGTTTATGAAGTTCACTAATACATAAATCAGAATTATACCTGATAGAAGTTTCAGAAAGAGAAAAAGAGACCAGAAACTAGATAAGTAAAACACTTGAATACAATAATGAGAAATTTTTACTTACTTCCATTGAAGTTGTCAAAAGCGATAACACTAAAGTAAAATACAATTGACGTATAAAAAAAAAAGTAAGAAACAATTGAAACGCCTTGCAACTATGCACAAAAATATTGATCATACTAAGAAGGTGCCAAATTTTCACAACATAAAGACAAACATAATCATGTAGAAAATATTTTACTCACCCTGCATTAGATTGGTCCAAAGATGGAGGATAATTTTCATTGTTCTCCGTAACCTGGAATAGCACAAGTATAAGCTATGGGACGGTTATACAAAGAGCTATGAACAGGACTGTTGACCATACCTTAAATGCTTCCTTCAAAGCCATATCCATTAACTCCTCTTCCGTATATACTTTAAGCTCATCAATTCTAAAACGGCATAAGTCAGTGCCTCTAAAGAGAAAAAGAACATATTACAACTGGAAAAAAAAAAACACATGAAGAGTACACACGAGATATCATCATCACACAGGTCATCAGAAGCATCTTGATGCAACTCTGCCTCTAGATTCTGCACATACAAATCAAACGGTACACATTTAGTGTAAAGAGAGTGAGGCAGAAACAAGAACCCCCCACACTCTTTTTGGCATAGAAGCAACAAGTATTAAAGGAAGATTAATACCTGAAGTTCGCATACGACAGAATTCTCAAACTCAGCAACCCTAGTGTAGGGACCGACCAGATTCGGAACATATATGGGCCCACCCCTTGGAATTGAGAGCTCACATTCTTCTGCCACTGCAGCTGTGGATTCTGCAATTTCCATTCCAAATTGAATTGAAATTATCACTCTTCCTCTATCACTGGCTTTATCACTTTCCCTCTCTGCGCCTCTATCACTAGCTTTATCGCGCACAATCCATTAAGAGCGAATGGCAGCGCTGGTCAGAAGAAAAATAGTAGCCTCGGAATGCGATGGAAGCAGGAGATGGAAGAGCGACGGTGCGACAGTGAAATGGAAGAGCGACGCGGTCGAAGCTGAAGATAAACCAACGCCGACGACAGCAATGGTGACGGAATGAAGAGGCCAGAGACGCTAGAATGGAGGCCGGAGGGCAAAGAATCGTCGGGGATGTTTGGAATTAATTTTAGGTTAAAATCATAAATCATAAAATATTAACTAAATGTTATTAAATTAAATTCAAAATTGAAGAAAAACTTTTATTTTTACGGTATAATATACTATTTGTTATGGTAATAAAGGAAAAAAGCAGTAGAAATTTGTGATGAGAGGAATGAAAAAGGGCAATAGAAAATTGAAGAGAAAGTAGGAGGTGAGGTAGTAATTATTATTCTATTTATTTAAATTATTAAATATTTGATATATATTTATTATTTATATGTCATAATCTTTAAAAGAATTATAATAATATAAATAAAAAAAATTAATCTATATTTTAGTGAGTCATTAAACTATAATAGTAATAAACTATCAATTTAAGAGTTACAAAGAATCTAAAAAGGCATATGATGGATTGGGGGTTATAGATATTTATATTTCAATATCATAACAATATAGCAATACACATTGGATGCTTATAGTTAATATTGTGCTTAGTTAAAATTTTATTAGAAAAAATCCTGTAAAATAAAAATTTAATAAAAGAAAAAAAAAGTATATAATATATTTTGAAGTTACCTTGTCAAAACTTTTCTAAAAAATTTAGTGGGGTAGTTGAGGACAAAACCTTGGTAAAAAAAATACAAAGATGTTTGATTATGTAGGTTGCAAATAGAGTTAGTAAAACAGATTTAACCCACAGGTTGATCATGTTTTGTTTCAAATGGGAGAACGGGTTTACGTTAATAAAATGCTAGTCCATTTTGGGCATCCCGCCCCTAACTTGACAGCCTACCTTTTTTATTTAAATTATTAATATTATTATTTATTTTATTTAAATATTACTTTGAATACTCCCATTATCGAATATTAGTAAAGATGTTTACTTATTTGTTGATATATGTTGACATATTATAATTGATTAATATTATATTAATATTTATTTATATTTATAATTATAAAATTTGAGATTTTTTATAAAAATAGGAATTGTTAAAAGTATAACATTAGTAATTTTTTTTATTATGCTAATATAATATTAAAAAATTATTAGAATTTTAAAAGTTTAAAAATAACTTTTTATAAATATAAAAAAAATGTCTGTCAGCCCTCCACCAAGGGGGCTTCGGCCGATATTTTGCTAGCCTATTTTAGGACAGATTGTACAATCCACCCCATCAGCCTACGGGCTAGCCCGTTTTACTAGTATTATTTGCAAATGATTTTATGAACTCTAACATACATGTGTGAGAATATAAACATCTCGTACACAATATAATCAATTCATATTACAATATATATAAGTATAAAACTTATATGAGATATAATAGAAGACTTAAAGTTATATCTTACCATTAATTTGATTAATTTAAGAAGAACTAGAACTCAAATCAAATACTTATCAATCAGAAAATAATATTAGGTAAATAACATGTTCTTTTAGCTGGTGATTAGGTACAGTGATGGCAACTTATATACTGATATCACTAGTGGAAAACCTTCAAGAGTAAGCTAAGAAATTAGGTTATCGCTTTAGAATTCAGAAACTATTGTATGATAATTCTCAATTATTAATTTCTACCATCAGAAAATTAACATGAATAAATTGAGTCAATAATCTATTTTAGATTGAGCCTAATGATTATTAGCACAAAATAAAATATTTATTAATTATTTTAATTAATATTTAAATAGATTATATTATAATAGAAGAAGTATATTTTGGCTTCCTCACTATTGCCAAAATAAATAAATGAATAATCACATAACAAAGTAGAATTTTGAATTGTGCAGAATAACGAAATATTGAGTAACTTGAGTTACTGCCTTTCCAATGGCATGAATGAAAATAATTTAACCCCATATTGAGAGACATTTGGTCATAAGCCCCTGCATGTTGGAGGAATCACCATAAGATAATTAAAATGCTTCGTCGTTCGAAACACATAAATTAAAATGTTTGCCAAAGCTGCCCGTATGGATAAAATGATGAGATTTATTACCACTAAATTATTTGATTTTATTGATAGAGGGCTGTACCAGCTTAATCAGAGATTACAAGTTTAAGTTCTAAAGATACATTTGCATTAAATATTTTGTGGTAAAGCTTGCCGCAGGAGAGCGTCTTATCTAGCTTGATTATTCATATTAATATGGCCCCCATAAATCCTGCAATTTTTTTAGCCAAAATAAATCCCGCAATTGAAAGTTGTGAAGTTTCTTGGTAAATAACATAAAGACCGGAAAAATGCTCTGCAACTTTGGTATTAGAAAATGAGTTTGATGAAATTGGCAAAATCTCTATCATTAAAGGAAATTGAAAGGGATGATAATAATGGAAGCTCTTCGGTAGGTTCTATTAATAAGTAGAAAGACTAGTTAGCAATAAAAAAGAAGAAAAACTAAAATTGACTATAGTTTAGGACGAAGACTTTATAATCGTTATAGATAGGTCAATGCTTTTATACGTCACATTTATCTAGCTTGCAATCAGTTTAGGTCCCAATAAATTCTACAGTTGAAGGTTTTGAAATTTCTTAAAAAAGGAATTGAAAGACTGGACAAAAGTATTTTGCAACTTGGGCATTCGTTGTTGGATTGGTTAATGCAATTATGTAGAAAATGATAAAATGATGTTTGACAAAATTGGCAAAGTCTATTATTTCATGCACCAAAGGGAATTGAAAGATGTGATAAGAATGGAAGCTCCTTGGTAAAACCATTAATGAGCAGGAAGACTGAAATTGAGTATAGTTTGGAAGATGGGGCAATGTCTTCAATATGTCACATACATTCTTTTTTTCTTTAATTTTTTTTATCAATTTCTTTATTAATTTTTTCTTTAATAGGCTACACTTCAAGATTTGCAATTTTTTTTTATCCGCGTAAAAATTACCTCCAAAAAAAAATTTAATGGGGATTTTCCCACACTTTTTCCAAATTTATATATAATAAATATCTTTTCCTAATTTACATGCTAACAAATTTTAATAGAAAATTTACAAGTTTACATAAATATTTTAACAATTAAAATATCAAAATTTAGAACTCCCAGCTTTTTAATGTAAATTTAAAAAGTGAGAATTAGCAAAACAACCGATCCTTCATCAACCTCTGCCTCTCGTAGAAGAAATTAGCAACTAGCATTAGCAGCACAACATATATAAATAGGTCAAATTAATGATTTAGAATAATAGAATGCTTTAGCCAAATAGGGTTTTCAGCTCAAGATTTCATTCTTATTTCTACTGAATTCTGTTTCTTGATTACACTTAAACTCTTGTATTAGTTAGTTTTTGGTCTCAGGTCTTCTCTTGTTCAATACACACACTTTGATTTCAAAGCGATGCCTCAACATTATGTGAAAACTTTGTGCATAAAGAAGAATTTAACAAATTTAAAGTAGATTTTCTTTTATACAAAGTAGATATTTAGATTACATATGTTTGTATTGTAGAACTACCAAATATTGAGTAGTATACATTACAATCTCTTGTGGATTTGTTGGAAATTAAAGTTTGATTGGATCGTGATGAAGTTTCTAGGAAAAGAACTGAAAGCTAGACTGAGAAAAGTAATATTCACATTTGGTTATTGCTTTGGCTAGTCAACTTTGGTGGATGCACTTATGTGGAAAATGAGAGGTTTGACAAACTTGGCAACATCTCTTTCACTCAAGGAAATTGTGAAAAGAAGATTAATGAGGAACTCCTCACTGGGTTCAAATTCAAAATAGTAGTTGGGGGCCAAGACTTTACAAGCATCATTGGATGGGACAATGCTTTCAATACAATATAATAAGCCATATTCTTATATCGGGTTTAGGATTAATCCCTTTCAGTGGTTAAAAAGCACAGAGATTTTTAGTACCTCTCTCAACAAACTACTAAGTCATTTGTTTCGTTAATTTTGTAACAATTTCGTAAACTGTTACAAATTGTGTTTGAAGCAGTACTTTATTTGCAATGACTTCTACAACTCATATACATAATCTCCTGACCATCTAAATAAAGAGACTTCATTGATTTTATTCTACTCAAATAAATTGTGATGGCCAATTGTATTTTGCAACTTTCGTTGGTTTTGTTATTTCAACATATAATATACCTTGAATTTGAGAGGTATGATTTTGTGGTGTGTTTGGAGTATAGATAATGAATGAATACGAACTTTTCTACCTTAAATGCATTCAATTTTGTTTACTTGAGATTTTTCAATATTTTGAAGCAACACTTTTTTGCAATGACTTTTAGAATGACTTTCATAACACACACACACACACACACACATATATCATGTAAAGACTTATTGAGGCTATTATACACTCAAACTTGCCGCAATGGCCAGCTTCGCTTCACAAATTTCCTTTGTTTTGTTGCTTTTGATATTTGCAACAACATTCAACAGAAGCATGGTTACCTCAAACAAGGTTATCCGTTGCAATGAAAATGATCGAAGGCTGCTTTTAATCTTCAAACAAGGAGTGGTTGATCCAGAAAACCGACTCTCCTCTTGGACTGTTGAACAAGATTGCTGTTCATGGGAGGGAGTTTACTGCAACAACATCACAGGCAGAGTTACAGAGCTTTCTCTTTTCGATCATGCATTAGAAGGTGAGATTAATCTTTGTCTGCTTCAACTTGAATTTCTCAACCACTTGGACTTGAGCTTCAATCACTTCAAAACTGTGAGTATGCCACCAAGCCAAGTCTCCAAAGCTCCTTTTTCTGACAACCAAACATTTGCTACCCCTTCTAATGAATCCACAAATTTTTTTGCTCCATTACATCACCTTGACTTTTCATATAATTCTGATTTGCGCATAAATGGTCTATATTGGCTTTCTCAGCTTTATTCCTTAAAATATCTTGCCCTTAGGAGTGTTGATCTAGTTGAAAATGAAATCACATGGCTACATTATATGGCTATGCTTCCTTCACTCTGTGAGTTACACTTGAGCAATTGTGGATTAAGAGATTTTCCGTCCATGGATTATGTCAATTTTACATCACTTGAAGTTCTTGATCTTTCTTTCAACATTATGATGAAGTCAAAATTACCTGATTCATTCTTTAATATCACCAATCACATACATGATCTTGACCTCTTCTATTGCAATTTCTATGGTCAATTACCAAAAGCCTTGCTCAATCTTAAAAACCTTAAGAGTTTAGATTTGAGTGATAATAATCTCACAGGATCAATTCCAGATTGGTTAGGCCAGTATGAACAGTTGCAATACTTGCATATCGGAGGCAATTTGTTCTATGGTGTGATTCCATCATCTCTTGGGAAATATTTCTTCCTTGCTCAACTTGGACTTTTCCAACAATCAATTGAGTGGCAATCTTCCAGAAACCATTGGAGAACTCCACAACTTAAATCAATTACACATTGGGTGCAATTTCTTGTTGGGTGTTCTTACAGAAAAGAATTTCTCAAATTTCTCAAATTTAACATCATTGGACTTAAGTTCAAAAAGTTTTGAATTTGACATGGATCCTAAATGGTTCCCACCATTTCAACTTGAGTATTTGGATTTGGGCAACACAAACATAGGTCATAACGTTCCAACATGGCTATATACACAGCGATCTTTAAGAAATCTAAATATTTCTACATCAGGGATTTGGGCAACACAAACATAGGTCCTAACGTTCCAATGTATTTTGGAGCTTTGTAGCAAGAATTGATAATGTTGATCTCTCGAACAACTTGATTAGTGATAACATATCCAATGTCGCACTATCAGCAAATATCTCCTATTTTTATGCATCTCACAACTCTTTGTCAGGATCTATTTCCTCATCATTGTGCCATCTAGAGAGTAATGGGGAAAGCAAGTTGGTTGATTTGGACTTATCATATAATCATTTGAGTGGAGCAATTCCTGATTGTTGGGCCAATTGGAAAAGATTAGAATACCTTAATTTGAGGAGTAATAAGCTTATAGGTAAAGTTCCACCTTCATTGGCTTCATTGAATCTTCATGTGTTGGATCTGAGTAATAACAGTTTCTTTGGCAAGTTTTCATTAGATTTGTTAAATTGGACAAGTTTGCAATACCTTGTTTTAGATCAAAACAAATTTTTTGGAAGTGTGCCAAATCCTGTGGCTCAAAATTTGATGGTTATGAAATTGAGGAACAACCATTTTGACGGCAGTATCTCATCAGAAATGTGCATGCTCTCTTTGTTGATACTAGATCTTGCTAATAATAAGCTTTCTGGATCCATACCTCAATGCCTACACAACATCACAAATTCATATAGTATCAAATATTGGCCTAATGAAATGATGCGCATATTTACTAAAGGAAGAGAATTAGACTACCAGTCTTATTGTTTTGTAGAACTTGGAAGTGCCATTATTGATCTTTCTGCTAATAGCTTGCATGGAGAAATTCCTAAAGAACTGCTTAGTATCACTCAAATGTATTCTTTGAACTTGTCTCGGAAACATTTGATTGGAAAGATTCCCAAAGAAATTGGAGTCATGAAAAATTTTGAATCTCTTGATCTCAGTTATAATAGACTTGCTGGAGAAATTCCTTACATCATCTCTAATTTGTCTTTTCTTGCTTATTTGAACCTCTCATACAACAATTTCATTGGGAAAATTCCATTGGGAACACAAATTCAAAGTTTTGATTATTGGAGTTTTGTTGGCAATCATGAATTATGTGGAGATCCTCTTCCAAAAAAGTGCAACAAAGAAGAAGAAACTCACCACTCAGAGCCAACTAAAGGAAATGAAGATGACAACTTTTTGAAGTCGTTGTATCTTAGTATGGGAGTTGGATTTGGAGTGGGCTTCTGGGGAGTTTGTGGTTCTCTCTTCCTTATTAGAGGATGGAGACACAAATTTTTCCAGTGGTTCGATCACTTGGTAGATCAACTTTATGTTGCCATGGCCCTCTGTTTCAAAAGGTTCAGCTGAATATCAACAAATTTCAAATTTCTCTTGAGGTAACAAATTAGCTACCTAAATATTTCAAGTATTGCTATTATTTAATGAGGTTTCATTTTGATTTCCCCTTTATATTCTTCTACTTGCTAAAATAAATCTTGTTCTTAGCTGATTGTTGTTTATTTTTCAATATGGTTTGTCTAATGGATACAAGTGAAATACTTATCCCTATTCTGATAACTGCTTTCATTCAAATGTTGAGTTCTCCTTCAAGGAATAAGGAGCTCTACTGCTGTTACGCATGGTCAAGGACTCTGATGTTGCCTATTGAATGCTCTTTTGTTATATTAAATTTAGTGAATTGTGAGAAGTGAACGTTTTATAATAATAGTTATTAGTGAGTATGTGTGTCTCATGTTGTTAAGAATAAGAAACCTTTGATGAAAGATGTTCATGTGATATATCATTGTACTTTAAACTTGGATTATTCTCTCTCTTTCAATGTAGCATCTCTTTCATTATCAAGATCCAGTCAACTTCCCACTACAAACTAACCCTTGTGTCTATTTCATTCACAACTACTTGTCTACTTCATCCCAAATACTGTTATGCTAAACTTTTCAAAATTCACAGCCTAAAACCTAAAACCAGCAAACATGAGTTATGAGTTAGAACCAAATAATAACATGTCACACCTCTCTATCTAAAATTTCAGGTGTAACACGAAAAGGCATATGAGTGTTGAAATATTGTAAATTTTGTGTATTAACCAGATGTGTAGACTGTGCACAAATTTAGAAGTTTAATAGAATTTATCGTCAATTTCTAAATGTTAAAGGAACTATTTGGAGAATTTATTGGCCCTGAGAATGAATATATATAGATACACATTATAGTTATTCTTTACAGATTTCTCGCGTTTTGGTAATATTGAATTAATTTCTCGTTTTAAAGCTTTCCGTTGTAAATTATTTGTTCTTTAGTGAAGAGACTTCCTTACATTTCAGTCCCTTGAAATGTCTAAGTTATATATATATATATATATATATATATAATATGTACATGAATATAATATTTTTTGGGTCATTCTTAAAATTTTTGTCAAAATTCTTCATATACCATACTATTTTGTTTGCTAGGCATATGTATCATCTTATTAAGGCAATTATACATATTTAAGATCAATTGAGTATTAAATATGATCATTGATTTAAATATTAGTTCACTATATTGTGAAGAACTAATTTTTTTTTACTACACCCAAACTTGTTGATTATACCATATTAATTTTTTCCAACAATCTCTAATATATAATCTATGGACCTGTTTGGATTGCCTTTTAAAAAAAAATTATAGAAAAAATAATTTTAAAGTAATTTTGAATAAACTCTTATAGAAAAGAACTTATAGAGAAAAATTGATTATGAATAAATGAATATTTGAATGGTTATTATTAGAATGACTTTTATAATTAATAAATTATTAAAAAAGTATAAAGTAAAAAAAATTAAATTAATAAATAAATATTATTTATTGTTTATCAATATCATCAAACCTCGTTTGTCTTCCTATTCCCATGATATCGATGTGACAATGTTCAACCCATAGTCTAGATCTGGACTTTGTCTTGAACAAAACAACAACACTACCTTCAACATGAGCTGTTGAAACCTCCTTCATCTTCCTCTATCGTTGGCGCCTCCTCATTCTAGATCTAGACGACCACAGCAGAGGCGCCAACGATGATAAGGGAGAAGAGAGAGGACATCAAGGGAAATGGTTTGTGAAGGCGAAGAGGAAGGAGAAAAAGGGTGTTGGCAAATAGGAGGAGATATGATATAAAAAAAATATAGGTTAAATAGTAATTAAGTGACACATATGCTCTTTTCTCTATCTAGAAATTATTTTTAAGAATTTATCTAAAATTATAATTTAATTTATAAGTATTTTTAAGTAAATAAGGCTGTTTGTTTTGATTTTTTTATAAACTATAATATGAGCTAATTTTTTTTTTAAAACTATAGTTTATAGTAAAACTAAACAACTATTGTGTAATCTAGTCTAGTATATATCTTGGTCACAATTTTTAGGATTGGGCTATAAAATATTGGCCTTCAGTCCTCTTTAATCGACATAGAAACACATATTATTAAGGCGAGACCCCCGAACTGATAATCTCATAAAACCCATATAATACCTTTTCACGTTCAGCATACGGAAGAACAATTATATTTTTAAAAAGTGATGCCTAAGCGAGGACGAAAATTGAAGCGTTCGATTCAGTTTGCATAATGAAGTTTCTTGGAATTTCTTTTTTTGTCTCACCGAAGAGAATTTATCTTCACAAAATTTTACAAAATTATCACATGATTGAGAAATCTTATAAGACTTTAGAGAGAGAGATTTTAATTATAAAATAACTATCTTATCTTATTTTTATTTATTAAAAATAACAAGTAAAATATAATAAATAATAACTTTATATACTGAAATTTTTAAGTCAAATAATAATAAATAATAATTTATATATAATATTTTAAGAGAAATAAAATTATTATTTATTATCTATTTGTCAATTACCATATATAAATTTAAATTTTTTCTTATTCATTAAAAACTAATAAACAAAATAGCATAAATAATAATTTTATATACTAAAATTGATAAATAAATGAAAACTTATATAATGTTAAACCTTAATTTATACATAACTTATCATGTAGTCAATGTAATTTTAAATTGTGGGTAACATGGAGATTTATATATGAATGGGTTTGAGAAAAATTCTAAATAAATACTTTAAAAATATTAAAATCTCAAGTCAATAATTTTAATTTTAAAATTTTAAATTAGTTTATTGGATCAAAATAGTAGGTTTTTGAAGTAAAAGTAATAGCCACAAACTTAAAAATTAAATATTTAATAATATAATTCATAGTATAAAAAAATATTGTAAAACTACAAACATCTCAAAATTGTATTTTAGTATAATGGATTAATTTGGAATTATTGAACTTAGAATCACTTATTTAAGATTTTGATATTTCTAATATATTTATTATAGGGTTTTTCCAATGTTTATTTGTTTACGGGGAAAAGAAAAGAAAAATTTGTTGGGTTCATTATCCGTTAGCCTCTCCGCCAACCCCAATCCACTGTTTAGGTCTCATACGAATCCTCGTTTTGCATTGCTCGGAAAGCATCAATTTCATATCTCAAAACCTCAGACTCGAGCTTTTATTCTTCGTCCAACCGGCTATCAAACGAGATCCCTCGTCAGTCTTCGTCGCGCGCTTCATCTCCCTCGACCTTCATCCTCCAATTTGAACACAATCCCTAACTCTGCAATCGAACTCGTCCGTGAACTTCAAACTCGCGCTTCATTCTTCGTCCGAGCTGCAAGCTTGTATATGGGTTAGTTCTGGTTTGTGGGAAGAACGGAAAAGTGAAAGTAGTGTTCTTTCTCCCACCCCTTCCTCCCTCCCTTGCTCACCCTCTTACTCGAAAGTGGGGTTAGGCCATGACAGTTTGAACTTAAAAGATTCAGTTGGTTTCTCTCCGTACAATATTCTTGCTTCTAGTTGAGTCTCTCGCATTTTGAGCTTTTTACAGTCATGGACGCTCCCATTATCGGTTAGTTTCGTCTGCTTTTTCTCGCTCTCTTACGTAGCTCAAAAGAGCCCTATTTTTAACTTGTTTTCCTCCCGAACTCGTTATATCTTTGAAACAGATTTTTCATGGCTTTGTTTTTAAAGAATTCTGTTGCATTTTGAAGATCCACTGCAGGGAGATTTTCCAGAAGTGATTGAGGAATATCTGGAGCATGGGTGTATGAAATGTATTGCTTTCAATCGTCGTGGTACCCTTCTTGCTGGTAATTTTCACTTTCATTGTTCGCTTACTAGGTTTATAGGTGTTTTCCTACCTTGTCTGGGTTTCTAACTTTGATGTCTCTCCGGGCATTTCCCTGCAAAGGTTTGTACTTGTTGGCCATTCAAAGTGTGTTCTTGCTTATATTCTACTTTAGACCATGTGATTCTGTTGGGAGTATCTCTCTTATATTCATTGCGGGGGATTGTATAGTAGTGAGAACGCAAATCCCTTTCCCCTTGTTAACCCAAAAAAAAGATGAAGGATTCAATTTTCTTGAAATCAAATCACTGTACAGAGGTCGTCATTATTTCATGTTTCACTCATGTTTGACTTAAGGAATTCACTTAAAAAATAAATCATGTATGAATTAAACTTGTCTTTTTGGGCTAGGATAGCAAGAGAGCTATTAATTTGGGCATATGTCTTATGTGGATGGACATTTTTATATTTTTTCATAATTACTGTTTTAATTTACAGTAGTTGTAAATTTGTGTATGTAACTAACACAGTGATACCTGCCTATCTGGTGTGGTGGCATGATGAAATGAGTATGGTTTACAAAGTTGTTTGTTTCCTTGATTATAGCATACCGGACCTTGTTGATCTAGGATTTGCCAATTACTGGTCCCTATGGAGTTCTCTTTTTCTTTAAGAAATTTAAAATTTTGTACTGAGATTGGTGCTTTGGACTTTACAAGGATACGATTTACAGAGGGAAACACCAAAATAAACATTTTACATGATTGACTTAAGTTTTCCTCTCAATGTGCTACAAATGGTTTCCCTGGTGGTGAACTTGAGAATATGGATAATGAATGCAAATTTTTTAGCGCAAGTTGGTCTCCTGAAAATAAGGTAGAGACATGGGGCTAACTGTTGATATGTTTGGCTGTGGAATGATGATATTGGGAAAGAGGGTTTTGGTGATACTAGTCAATAAATTTTTTTTTATACACATGGAGAAAGAATCTTGTTTGGACAGGTTTTTGGATATATGCTGGTATTGTGTGGGTATTGAAGTTAACAGCAAAGGCACTAGTCAATTTACATCCTTTGGGGTCAATAAGATGAAGGAGGATACAGGATAGAAACTAGGAACTCTTGATTCTATCTGTTTAAACAAACTCTTGTTTGGACTGTTGCATAGTTGATGTTAAGCTATTGTCAATCATGCTGATTGGAGTTACATCTCGGGATGTCAAGGTACATGATGTGATGTTGATGATATGTTCCTTGTATTTAAGGTGAACTCCAACTCTTGTACTTTCTAAAGTGGTTACAATGTCAAGCTGTTTAGGAAAATCGTGCAAGGGGTTTCATGATCAAATTCTCATCTTCAGCTGGATGTTTATAAAGGAGTAGCTTGCCCCTACATGACACTGTCACTTCTCTTATCTTTTAATGTGTGTAGAGTGCATAGTTTACAATTATGTGATGGCGCTAGACTTCTAATGCTTTTATTAAAAAGAATAAATTGATCTATGATTTTTCTTTTGTCACTGCCATTTAATCTATGCAACTGTGAGATTTGTCTAGATGAATATGTGCCCCGGATATTCAGTTTGGAAAACCAAGTTCTATCAAGTTGAAATGAAGCATTGCTTGAGTAAACGTTTTGAGCAGATTATATTCACAATCTTTTGTTTTCTTATATTTTAATTGGGCTGAACAATTTATGGAATGCTGTCGGTTGGGAATTTCTTTCTGATTTGCATGGTTTGTTTCTGCAGCACCAACTTAATGCATGCTCTGTAAATTTTTCTTTTGGGTCTGAAAATGTTTGTGAAGTGTGATAAATATTATAGCAAGTTTTGAAATGTTGTGAATATATATTGTAATGTTGATTCTAACTCCGATTCTTGATTTATTCGTCTGAATCAGCTGGGTGCAATGATGGAAGTTGCATTATTTGGGATTTTGAAACCAGGGGCATTGCTAAGGAGCTTCGGGATTATGAATGTTCTTCTCCCATCACTAGTATATGTTGGTCCAAGTATGGTCATCGAATTCTTGTATCTGCTGCTGATAAGTCATTAACGTTGTGGGATGTTAAGAGTGGTGAGAAGATCAAGAGAATAGTTTTACAACAAACCCCTCTACAAGCCCGTCTTCATCCTGGTTCCTCTTCTCCATCTCTTTCCTTGGCATGTCCTGTCTCTTGTGCTCCCATGATTGTTGATTTGAATACAGGAGACACAACTTTACTCAAAGTTTCTGTCCCAGACATAAGCAATGGATCGACTGCTCCATCACGCAATAAGAGCTCTGATGGATCTACCTCCTACAGCCCAACTGCTGCATGTTTCAATAAGTATGGGAGTTTGGTTTATGTGGGGAATTCAAAGGGGGAGATTCTTATAATTGACCATAAAGGCAACGGAGTACGTGCCATGGTTCCTATCTCTGGTGGTTCAGTTGTCAAGAGCATAGTGTTCAGCAGAAATGGGCAGTATCTACTCACAAATTCAAATGATCGAATAATCAGGGTTTATGAAAACCTTCTTCCCCTGAAAGAAGAAATTAGAGCCCTTGATGACCTAAATGAGAACTTCAATGATCTTAGTGATGTTGAAAAGTTGAAGGTTGTTGGATCTAAATGTTTAAATTTATTCTGTGAGTTTCAAGATTCCATCACAAAGGTGCACTGGAAAGCACCCTGCTTTAGTGGCGATGGTGAATGGGTTGTTGGTGGTTCTGCTAGCAAAGGAGAGCACAAGATTTACATATGGGATAGAGCTGGGCATCTTGTGAAAATCCTTGAAGGGCCTAAGGAAGCCCTTATTGATTTAGCTTGGCATCCTGTTCGTCCTATTATTGTATCTGTTTCTCTGACTGGCTTAGTTTATATCTGGGCTAAAGATTATACTGAGAACTGGAGTGCATTTGCTCCTGATTTCAAAGAGCTTGAGGAAAATGAGGAGTATGTAGAACGAGAAGATGAGTTTGATTTGATTCTTGAGACTGAGAAGGTAGGAGGGGATTTGTATCATGCCAGTCATCTCTTGCTTTCCGCGCTCTGATATGTTTTTTAATTCCCTGACACATATTACTCTTGCAGGTGAAAACATCTGATATTAATGAAGAGGAGGAAGTTGACATTGTGACAGTGGAAAAAGACGAAACTTTCAGTGATTCTGATATGTCTCAGGAAGAGCTCTGCTTCTTGCCAGCAACTCCTAGTTGCGATGAGCAGCAGGACAAGGTCATAGAAAGTTTTTCAAAGCTGGCGGACAGTAATAATTCTGGATCCCCTCTTTCAGAAGAGCCTGGACCGAATGGACATATGAACCATGCATTAAGTCCACTTGAAGGTAACATGCCTTGCAGCATAAGTGTGACTTATTTGGATTCCAAAGAAGACCAAATTCCAAATGAATCAATAACCCACATATTAAATATTGTTTGCAATTTGGTTTTGCGGGGCTATTTTGGAATTTTGGCTCCTTCCCCTTTGCTTATTTCATGCTGGCAGGGGGTTACATCCTTGGCATAAATCCTATGTAGCTATTGGTCGAATTATGAAAGATGTCTGTTTGCATCCTTTGCGGGTCAATAACAGTTAGTACCCTAGGTCGAATTATGAAAGATGTCTGTTTGCTTTTTTTCTTGTGTATCATCTATGACTCCTACGTAGCCTTAAAATTTTCTTCTGCAGACGATGCAGGAGGAACGCATATGAAAAGAAAGCGAAAACCATCAGAGAAGGGGCTGGAATTGCGGGCAGAAAAAGTCAAGAAACCCTCAAAATCCAGTAAATCTTCAAAGTCTAAAAGTAAAACTTTTGTTGATCAGGATAATGGTGACAGTTTATATGCTGATGAACTTTCTGATGAATGACAGCATATTTCTTTTTCTGTAATATCAGAAGATGGTTAATGATAATTTCTTCTCTTTATTGTTAACTTCTTTTATCCACTTCAAATATTTCTAGCATCTAGGTAGCTTTATTTGTCTATCCCCTCCCTACTGTTCCCCTTGTCAAGGCTGGCCTGGCAAAAGCTGGTGTGTCCATTCCTTCATACGGTCGCTGGCTATAAGAGGGAATTATCACCAGATAGGTTTGGGCCCATCAAATTACAAGTTGGACACATGAAGTAGCAGGTATCCAATTTGTGTCACTTCAGTTGACTGAAACATGACCTAATTGAGTTGGGAAGCGGTGAAACATTTGAGAATAATGTAGGACATGTGACCCAGATAAATCTTCGATGAGGTTGAAACTAAGCTAATTTTATGGACGAAAACGGTGCTTTAGCTGTTTCTTGCACAGTAAATTGCTTTTGGGAACTTCCATGTGATCCATTTTTTAAGTATTGGTTACATCAATGCATATCATTTACTAGGCTAAAAGGAGGGGCAGGTCAACTTGAGTTCGAAGTCGCTAAAAGTTGGCCTGCTTATTTTACAATATGTTAAGATGTAATTATTGGATGAAACTTTTATACAGAATCATGTCGAAGGAATTAGATATTCTTTTGTCTATTGTCTTCCTGGGAAACGAACCTTGAAGGAAGCATAAATGCCTACTGCCACCATCAGGATTGCTGCACCTGCGTATAACAGCTTCTGTTTATCTTCTTCACTGAACTTGTCTGCCAATCTTGTTACAGCCTGAGAAGCAGAGTTAGCTATATCCTTGATGCCTTTTCCTATTGACAAATCACTTTCTTTCCTTCCATAATTCCTTTGATTGACTTTATCAGTTTGAACATCCTTTTCTTTTTCCCTTTTCTCAGCAGGTGTTTTCAAGCCAGAACTTCCTTTTTCTTTTTCCTTGCTTGCTTCTCTAGCCAAAGTCTGGACTTTCTGAGGTTCTTTTCCTGCTTGTGAAGTCTTTCTCTCAGCTTCTTGAATCCTTTTCTTCTCAGTCCTCTCGTTTTCCTCATGCTTCTCATCATCTAATTTGCGTTTTCGAGGACTTCCTTCTTGATGATCCTTTTGAGACATTCTAGATTCGCCTTTGGCTTTTTCTGGGGTTGAAGAATCTTTATCTTTAGTCTCCATCTCGTTGATACCTTTTTGGGGAATTTCTTCTTTATCCTTATGAAGCTTTTGAGATTCTTCAGGTGCTGCTGGTGGGGTTGGTGTTTCATCTTTTTCCTTATCAGATTCTCTCTGGCTCTCCATTTCTGATTTGGGTTGTTCAGAGACACCTTTCTCATCACCCTTTCTAATGGCTCTTTCTGGTTCAACCCCAGAAGTAGATGTTGGAGGAGTGACCTGTTTGGCTGTTGCTTCTTGAGCTGGTTTTGGTTCTTTGGGAGTAAAACTTTTTGAAATTGGCGTCTTTGGCATTGTAATGGTGATAACTGTGCCATCAAACTTTCCTCTGAGCTTATCACAATCACACGTTTCCGGAATCAGATACTCTTCTTTGAAACGTTTTCGCTTATCGTTGTCAAGTGGTTTTTCACCAAAAACCCTAATTTTTCTCGAGTCTGCCTCAAAGCTTGCACCAACTTGTTCTTTAGTAAAACCTGGAGAAAAGCTTATTAATTAGTAGTTAATGTAAATAAATATGTGAATGCAAGAGTTGTATCATCCATTATTCAATGGTTCAACGAATCTGTTCTTAAAAATAAAATAAAAGATTCAGTTATATATTAAAGTATTGGAATCCAAAAATTTTCCTTTTGTGTTGCTTCGTACATAAAAAGATGTACCCCAGTAACCTGGGTTAAGAGGTAGAATATTAAGTACTACAAAATCTTGGAGTTTAAGTTTTATGGATAAATAAAAATCATTTGGGAGATTTTTCTCCGTAATTAGGATTCAACCAATTTCAAATCCGCATTAGTTAGTAATATTAAGTGATAAAGTCTAATTTTATTTTAAAAGTTGTCATATAAGAGTAATATCATCCAAAAGTTTTTTTAAATTTAATATTACTTTAAAAATATTAAAAATAAAACAATGTTATCCGTGTCTGTTAAAAATATTAATAGTTTACATTAATTTTTAACGATAAATGTGACTTTGTCTCGTTTTTAATATTTTTAGGATGATGTTGAATTAAAAAAACTTTTTAGAAAAAAAATTAGATCTTAACTCTAATATTAAATAGGTAAAATTATACTTTTGATCTTTAAATTTCACACAAGATTTCATTTTAGTTTCTTAATTTTATAAAATGTCTTGAGTCATTTAATCCTAAATACTATTTAACAAAAATATTGATATTAAAATTTTAAATATTGATGAAACATACTTAAATTTTGACATATTAAGTTTTAAAATAATAATAATTGACATGACAATTATCATTTAAAGCTAACTGTATTAGGAATATATACGTGCAAAATTATACTTTATAAAATTAACTTCAATTTTGTATGAAGTTAAAGGATCAAGTATATAAGCCAGCAGGCGATAAATACAGACCAGGAAGATGAACAAGCAGAAGAAGAGCATCTGGAGTGTCCTTCTCTTCCATAAGTGGCTTGAAATCTTCATATATTTGTCCAGCGTTAGGATTTTGCTTTGAAGCCATATCGATATCGTCTTGCTTGTCTCTGTCTTGTATCAGAAAATTATGGCAAATTTTCTGAATTGCATTCAAGGGTTTCAACTTTCAATATTTATAGGGGATGGTGCCTTCCACCTTCTGTTTTTCCTTACGAATGAAACTATTCCATTTTTGCTTGCTTCTTCAGGAATGTGACGTGTGATTATTGAAGTTTATGAATGAGTTTGTTTTCCTCTGTGATATGAGGCATAACTTGTTCATAAATAAGGTAATATAAATAAAACACTCGAATTTTTGCCTGACATAGGATTCTCTTTGAAGAAAAGTAATAATACCAGATTGAAATCCAATCGTTTTTTTTTAAAAAAAATTATTATTCATTATTTTAAATTAAAATTAAAAAATAAATTCATTTTAATTTTTTAATTTGAACTATTTTCGGATTCTTTATAAACTATCCAATTCTAATTATTTTTTAAAGTTTTTATTTATTTATTTATACTAATGATATTAATATTTATTATTTTATTATTTCTATTTTCTAGTTCGATTTTCTTCTAGTTAAAATTTCATATATCCTTGTATGGATTCGCGAGCCCTCTCTGTATGATTGGTGAGCAATACAGGGGGAGGGAAAAGAAGAGAGTAGAGATTTTAACTAATATTCTTGACATATAGATATCACTTAAATATATTTTATTTCTCTCAAAAGATCTCTAACTATTTTGTTTTAATTCAAAGCTTAATAATATGTCTTTTTTAATTTCAATACCTTAACTATTTTATTTTAGTTTAAAGCTTAATAACATGCCTTTTCCAATTATCCTTAAATTTGACCTAATAAGATCGTCATATAAAAACATATTTTTTAATTTAAAGCTTAATAATAAATATTTATATTTTATATAAATAAAACATATATGTGCATTAAAAGTAAATTTGACTTTAAAAAAGGAAAATTATTATTATTTTTTATACAAAATTTTTTAGAAAAATGTTAGATTCACTTATGGTTTAAGGACATAACGAAGTATCCCTTCTTTCTAGGCGATACAATGTCGGGTAAGGCGAGCCGTCTATTACCCTAAGGCATAAACCTATGTACTTAGGAGTTAGGATACCTCCCTAAGCGCTACGACTGGAACTACAATAAAGTGATACTCTCTCTAAATAGTTACATATCTCATTCTTTCACTGGTTGAACTCGCGGACGATTTTATTTTTTGGTTGCCCACCAAATTCACTAGAACTTTACCCTGACTACATCCGGATTCGATCCGTGTCGCGCACCTGACTATAGAAAGTGAGTCTCCTAACGGAGATTTTCTGTATACGCCAAAATTCAAACTCGATACCTCACTTATGTAATACTGAATTATTTATCACTCGAGTCAACCCATATTGGTACCCACGGACGATTTAATTACACTTACAACCCGTTTGGTATGTGGAAAATAGACATATGGAAAAGGGAGTGGGCTTCCTTTCCATAAGGAAAGAGGCTTCATGCAGGAACATATTTTCAGCGGTAGAAGATTAAATTCCTCATGATACATGTCTCCACAAGCTAAAATGACCAAATTACCCGTCTTGAAATCTGCAAATCACATGCTCCCTCCTCTTCTATCTTCGTTACTTCTCAGAGGAAATGCGAATAGGGAGATTTTTCATAAATACAGAAAAATTTGAGAACCCAAATGTCGCTGGAGACCCTGGTTTGAGTGATCCTCACATAGCACCGTAACTCATCATTATAGATTAGATCTGAACTGTAAAAATATATGGTATATTTTTTTTTATTCTCTATTTTTTTGTTCTTAAAATAGCTTTATAAAACTATTTTTAACAACAATTTTTTAAAGCCCTCAACTTTTTAATACACACCCTAAAAGGCTGTTTGGGATGAGATTTGGAGGGGAGAGAAAATTTTTCTGATATAAATTTAAAAAAAATTAAAAAAATGAGGTTAAAAGTATTTAATTAATTTTTTACTATTTTGTCTTGTATATTCCCATTATTAAAAGTTTATAACAAGACTTCTCTAAAGTTTTTTTAAATTCAACTTAAAAAATTTCTTACCCTTTCCTCTTCCCTTCCAAATCTATGGTAACAAACGACCTCTAAATGTGGTGCATGCCATTCTAAACATCACCACTGGGGTCTAGACTCAAAAGTCAGTTTTTGCAGCCCTCAGATAATCAAATGTGATGCCAAAAGAGTTGAAAGGAACTTGTGGGTGCCTTAAATACGACTACTCTCTAATCCTATTACTCTCTGATCCACTTTTCCTCTTCAACCATAAAGATAGCATGTAAAGGAAAAAACATTACGGGATATATTATTTGATGGAGACCGGCCTGTATCCTTCTTTCGGCTCCTTCTAAGACTTGTAATGTTTTTATCAATGATATATTGTCTTTTTCCTAAAAATAGGAATCTATTTCTTTTTTTTCTTGCCAGGTGAATATTTTTATCAAAAAAACCCAAACAACATTCTCTCTTTTTTATATTACTCCACATGTCATTAATATAAGAAAAAATTAGTTAATATAATATATATTTAATTAATTTAATTAGATTAAAGAAGTTAGTGAATATAAAATATTTTTTTTAAAATACCCTAATAATCTTTCTTAACTCTCTTTCTCTATAAATTATTATTGAGGGAATATCAATATGAGTAATATAAGAAAAAGTTGATAAGTATAAAAAATATATCTTATATTTAAGATTAAAATTAACTCATCAATCATGTTCTATATTAAGTACCGGAAGAATCTAAATAGGATAAGTGTCATGTTACGTGATAGTAGAATCATTGGAGGGCATAGGACATCACGTTTACTAATTACGTCATTCCAAACATGACAATTGGGTCTAAAATATTTTTTTTTATACCACCAACTAATCTTTGATATTTTTATCCTATTATTAGGTATCCAAACAATAGACTAAATTAGTTTTAAAATTCAAGTTATCCCTTTTAGTACAAGTGTCTCCTCTAAAACTCAAACTCAAAATATGAAGGGATCTAGCAAAACCTTATACCATAAAATAAAAAATCAGTTTGGAGTCTCTCATTCCAAACATCTCCATTAGGCTTAAAATAACTTTTTTTAATGATTTAGTTAAGAGCATCCTTCCCCTTTCAAAGTTTAGAGCGCAATGGATTTTTACCTAGTACATTTTTTAGAATTTGAACTTTATCCTCTCACAGAGATAAAACCGTTTACTACAGTAACCAATAGCTTATGGTGGCTCAAAATAACTTTTGAAAGTTAGAAAATCAGTTTGGAGCCCCCATTCCAAACATCACCATTGCCCTAAAATACTCTTGAAAGCTAATTGCTTGTTCTAGATCACGATCAAACACCTCAAAAGCATCTGTTTATGTAAGTCAAAACAAAATTTATCTCTAATACTTATTTCATATGGTTAAAAACACCTAAAATAAGCTAAAAATAAACTAATCTAAATAAGTACTGAAAAGTCAATTTGGAGCCCGCAAATAATCAAATGTTATGGACACCATCCAATGCCAAAAGTGTTTGAAAGGAACTTGTGGGTTTTTCCTGAAATCCGATTAGTTCTCTAATCGGCTTTTCCTCTGCAATCACAATAATAATATGAAAAGGAAAAAAGTTCATTACGTGATATATTAATACGTGATCGTGACAAGCCTGAATACTTCTTTCGGTGGATTTAAAAACTATCCTGAAAATGGAATTGCTTCTGAGAAGAGAATAGCTAGCCGTGTATTAACAGAACATACATAATAAAATAAGTGAAAGAAACGACCGGATATTTGCCATTTTTTGACTGGACATTTAAGTTTTTCACACTATAATACATCCAAAACCTAGCTTTAATTGATATTCTCTCTTGTCCTACATGTTAGTTAGCATAGGACATGTGTTTGGTTTGATACTAAATGTAAGACTTCAATGTTAGATCTAATTATTATTTTTAAAATAAGGTTTACATCTATTCTAGATATATAATATCCTAAGTTAAATAAAATATCTTCAGATTGTGACCCTCATATTGGGTGGACTAGGCTGAGGTTTAAAATTTTTACTCGGTTTGATTAGCTATGGAGTTAAAGCGGTATCCCAAAGAAAACATATATCCCTCACTTGAGGGTTCCCTAACTCACCCAGTCTCATAGCTTCAGATCATTTAGCATGACGAGGGCATTTATTTTCACTGCTACTATGATGGAAATGGGTACTTTAGAAAATCAAGATATATTTTTTCTTATAAATAATTAACTTAATTAACTAATATTCTTAATCTCTATAAATTAATTCTCTAACTGTTACATTGAGAAGTACTGAAAGGTATATGTCATAATCTTTCTTAATACGTCCTTAAAAATATTTTAATACGTTATGGAAATTCTAATCTTAGTGAAGAAAAGATTATAACTAAAAACTAATTATATTATCCTTAGTTTTTAAAATGACACTTGTATATGTAAAAATAATAATTTTATTTTATAAAAGTGGTAGTTAAAACATTATGGAGGAAGCAATTTACGGTTTTCTAGCATACAACAACTACAACAAACCTTTTCAAACAAAGTTAGGTTAGTTACATAGATTTTATGACATTATTACTCTATCGATAAAATCACTAAAAAAGAAAGTTTGAAATTATTTATACTCACTCATATCAAATGTAGGAGCGAGATAATATAGATTGAAGAAATTATTTGTTACCTATTTTGTAAAAAAAATTGAGTTCATTAACTCATTTCTCTAAACCTCTCAAATCATTCACATGGGAAATTATAATTATTGATGAAAATTTTCTTAATATATGTAATTAGTAAAATTAGTTGAAAAAAAATTACTCCATCTATTTTAATTATAAGAGTTAAATAAAAAAATTTATTTTAGCTTTAAATATAATACCTCAATATATTTTATATAATTTTTTATTCAAAATATCCTTATGATTGAACATATTAAGGTGACCTCCAATTAATAAGTAATTTTAATATGTATGATTAAAATAAGGTAGTTTAGGGGAAAAAGATAAATTTTTTATAAATAACTAATTTAACTAATTTTTTTAATATTTATAATTTAGTTATCTAACTCTTATATTAAAGACCGGAGGAAATATTAAATTTGATAGATATAATAAATTAATATCTTATATTTATTATTAAAATAAAATTTTTAATTAATTCTTATATTTAGTATTAGAGGGAGCATTTTTTTTATCAGACCCTGTAACTTATTGTCCAGCCAATGTAATACTTGGTTCCCTTTGATATCCCCAATATATATATGTGTGCCTGTGTATTGCCTTCTCCTCAATCCACTCCCACACAGGCAAAACCAAATTTGCCAAGATGCAAACCTCCTGCTGTCTCTTTACTACACCAACTCTTGCATCCAAACAACCTTTTTTGGTGCCTTCAAAGTCTCCAAAAGCACATCCATCAGTGTCACAGGAGAAGATAGAAGTTTTTAAGTCACTAGAGGGTTGGGCTTCAGAGCGAGTTCTTCCCTTGCTTAAGCCCGTTGAACAAAGTTGGCAACCACAAGACTTCTTGCCAGACTCATCGTTGCCTTTGGATGAATTTAACCATCAAGTAAAGATGTTACGCGATTGGACGGCCGAGCTCCCAGACGAGTATTTTGTAGTATTAGTGGGTGATATGATAACAGAGGAGGCTTTGCCGTCTTACCATAGCAAGATGAACAACATGGATGGAGTAAGGGATGAAACAGGAATAAGCCAAAGCCCTTGGGCTATATGGAATCGATCATGGAGTGCTGAGGAGAATAGACATGGCGATTTGCTCAGAACATATCTATATTTGTCCGGGAGAGTTGATATGTTGATGATCGAGAAGACCATTCAGTATTTGATTGGGAATGGATTAGTGAGTTTTCTTCTAAATTCTTTTTCTCCTATACTAAATTATACTCTTCCTCCTATTATTAATATATGATATATTTAATTTATTTATTTAGATTAAAGAAGTTAATTAAGTTAGTTAATATAATATATTTTTCTAAAATACTATAATCATCTTCCTTAACTTTCTCTCTTACTTAATTTTAAAAAAATATATAAATATAAGAAATATGTCTTATATTTAATAATAAGATCAAATTTTCAATTTGATTCTATATTAAAGATTGGAGAAATAATTTAATTTTCTCAAAATTTTTACTCTAATCTTGATTATTAGCATAGATAAACAAGGAGAGAATTATTAAACAAAAAATCCCCAATGACAAGTGAGTATAATTTTTTTTTCATAATTTCCTATACTAAATTTGTTATTAAATACTCCTCAATTGTTATCCAAGGATTTTCAAGTGATTAAATCAATTCCTTATGATTTTATAGTAATTTCCTCTTAAAAAAATACACTTTCAAAAAGTAATCTTTTGTTGAAATAATTAACTATCTATCAACAATGTTGGATTTAACAAAAGGGATATAACTTGTTAATTTCTCATAGCATGATAAATTAATATTTGAATCCCCACTTGAAATGTTCACATCTAACACTCGATCTGGCCTGAAAAAAAAAGATTGGTTCTAATAAAAAATATATTTATGTGCAACCAAAAAAAAACAAAATAAGAGAAATAGCTAAACTAGCTTTTGGGTACGAATGCAACTCCTAATGAAGCTATTTAAATAGTAAGTCCAACACAAGTCTTTATTTGGGTCCATTGCATAACTATGAATACAGGAAGTATTAAAATTAGGACATTAATACTTTAGGGGGCAAAAATGTTCCATAAAATACTTTAAATTACTATAAGCACTTGAAAAAACATTTAAAGTATTAGATGAACTATAAAATATTTTAAGATATTAGACATACTTACAAAATATTTTAGAATACTAGATACACCTTAATACTCCCTCTAGCCCTTAATAATATAAAAGCAAGTTAATTTTTTAAAGATAGATTAAGAAAATTGAATAAATTATTTAATTATAATTAAATTTAGCTCATCAAGATAAATTCATATTATATACTTTTTAATTAAATTAAATTAATTAACTAATTATTATATTAATTATATATATTGGCCATACTTAATATTGCATAAATAGTTATTATAAATCGATTGTTGCTTTACATTGCAGCGTGCGGGATTTGGGAACAATCCTTATATGGGGTTTGTTTACACATCATTCCAAGAGCGGGCCACTGCTATATCACACGGCAACACAGCTCGTTTAGCTAAGGAAGGTGGTGATCCAGTGCTTGCACGCATATGTGGCACAATTGCTGCAGACGAAAAACGACATGAAAATGCTTACTCAAGGATTGTAGAGAAGCTTCTAGAAGTGGACCCCAACGGTGCAATGTTAGCCATTGGAGAAATGATGCACAAGAATATCACAATGCCTGCCAGTCTCATGTATGATGGGCAAGACACCAACGTGTACCACCATTTTTCCCACGTGGCTAAGCGACTTGGCGTGTATACGGCCAACGATTATGCAGATATCTTGGAGTTTTTGATCAGACGGTGGAGACTAGACAAGCTGGTGGGTTTAACGAGCGAAGCCGCATGTGCACAAGATTTTGTGTGTGGACTAGCCCCTAGGATTAGGAAGATTCATGAGCGGAGCCACAATACAAAGCTACATCATGCCAAGTTTAGCTGGATATTCAACAAGGTGGTCTCTATATGATATAAATTAATTAGGGGAATTACAATAAGATTATAAGTAAGAAATTTAATTACCAAAACGACTTAATAACAATTGAAATGTTGACACTGACAAGTTTCAGCATAAGGTTTAACAATAAAATTATGATGTCTTGGGGATTTTTTGGTAATTGAATAATTTCTTTAAAATTTTATAATAATTCCCTCCATTAATTATGGTTGTGATGTTATTCTGCAGTTGATAGTAAAATGGTCGTGTAGCTTGTACGGGATTTTTATATGCTATTTAAGATTCTAAAGAGTATCAAGGATTTCTCGAATTCTTAACGAATAAAAAAATTATTAGAATGAAATGATAAAGTTCGAATAAAGTTAGAGAATGGTATTGATACTCTATAATCTTATGATTGGTTGCAAGAGTTTCTTTATGATAAGGAGGGGTCTTTGATAGTTATATTATACTCCTTTGCACCTATACGTATCTCTTGTACATCAGTTCTGTTGTATCCATGTTTTACTATATATAAATGATAGGAGCATCTAAGTTTGGGCTCATTTATATATCCTGATAAAAGAAAACTGTTATGATCAGGAATTTAGTTAATATATATGTATATTCTTTGTAGAATATTTCGAATGGGAAGTGTTAGCCAAATGGTTCAAGCGGCGAAAGGAAACACATTCGGCCAGGGTTCGAGTCGCAGCGAAAGCGGAGGTGAATTGTTTTTTTCTCAGACGCGTGAAATTACCATTTTGCCCCTCTGTCTATTTCCACCGAATCCTCTGCTTTTCTTCATCATTTTCCTTCTTCCTTCCTGCGAGCCGCGAACAGAGACGGCAGGTTGCAGCGTGGGTAGGTGCGGGACGGCAGAAGCTCAGCGTGCGGCGTGGGAGAAGAGTACACGGCACGGAAGCTCGGCTGGACGCCTTCAAGTAGCATTCCGCCGATCCTTTCTGGTTCCATCGACAGTGAGGCTGCGGTGAGAGTTAGAAATGCAAGGTGCAGGCGTGTCGCGAGTGCAGTGAGTCAGGTTAGCGCCGGTAAACACTCATTCCGGTGGACCACATTCACAGTGAGCACCGTCGCCGTGTAGCTTCGGTCCGACACCATTGTCGTGCTACTGTAGCAAATCCATTGCTACTGTAGCAAGTCTCGGAGGTCCAGTTTCAGCTGCTTTCGGCGAGTGATTCCGTGGGTAAGCTTCTTAAACCGATATCCGCATTCAAACCTCTTTTCTTCTGGCTTGTTATCGTGCGCATAGAGCTCACTCTGTTCGGGTTGTATCGTCGGTACTCCCCTGTTTTCCGAGTCGCAGAAAGGCTTAACTCGGTAATTGGTGGCACTGGTCGTAGGTGGGTTCCAGCTTCTGTGTGCTGAGCTGTTCCTTGCTCCCTGCTGTGTTGTCTGTGAACTACTTCTGGCAGCCGAAAGGTATGTGTTCTGTGGTAATGTGAGAAACAGAGTTGTGTATGTGACGTCGGAGATGATGGTCACTGGTTTGGTTTGATAGTTGTATGCGTGGGCTAATTGGTGCGTTGTGTATGAATATGTTAAGCCATTGTTCTGTCAAGGCCGCTGTCCCAAGAAATGATTTATGTTGCTGTTGGAAACGATTGTATATGTGCATTATGTTTGTTAGGCTGTGGAGATATATATATGTGGATGCGTGTGTGCGGTGGCGTTAGTTGACAGTATAAGGGGGGACTGAGAAAATGTATATGAATGTTCTTATGCCTGTGTTGCTAAAGTTGCTGTGGATACATGGGTTGGGAATGTATTACTGTCATGATAAATATGAATCTGCTGTGGGTATTTGCGAATTAAGGAAAGAAGAAAGGATTGGAGAATTGTACTGTTATGCGTATGTATATGTATGCGCTGGGTATGCATGCAGTGTGAAGGTATATATGTGTGTATGTGGTCATGCTGTCAAAGGGAAGAGGAGGCAGAAGCATGCCATAGTGGGTTGTGTTGAATTGAATGGAAAGATTATATTGATATAGCTTGCTGTGTGGTGTTTTCAAGTGATGAATAATTATATTAAAGAAAATGAGTTGGAATGTTAGGTTAAAGATACTTTATTTCTGTTGGAACTTTAGTTAGAATGTTAAAATGCTATTTCAAAATACCAGGGGATTTAGAAAGGAAAGCAATTGAAGTGGTTGGACTGAAAGAGTAGCTGTTTAGGAGCGTGGCAGGTGAGTGAATAACGTTCCCTACAAATTTACATTTTCAAATGCATTGTTATTTCAAATGATGAATTTCAAATATGGATTTCGAAAAGCAAGTTTTATGAAAGTATGGTTTAAATCGTTAGAAATGATTTTCTTTCGATCGATTTACAAAAGATTATGATTATGCATGAAAATGGATAAAGAGGCTTTAGAAAAAGATTTAACAGTGAACTGATGTTATTCATGAAATATTCCTATGTTAATTGCATATGTTTTTACAGTAAACTTGATTTTGAATGTTCATGCTGGGGTTTTTGAAATTCAAAGTGGCTTTATCAATGATTATGGTATTTGAAACGATTGAGATCATTACATGTGAAAAGGACCCCACGCATGATGGAAATGTTTTAGGACGGAATACAGAACGCTGGTTGCTAACAGCAGTACTGTTAGTCCTTGGTGCACCTTGGTATTCGAGCTCGACAGTTTGTGGCATAGCCACCAGAATTATTTCGTGGGATTTATTCTCGCGACAGTTTGTGGCATAGCCACCAGAATTATTTCGTGGGATTTATTCTCGCGACAGTTTGTGGCATAGCCACCAGAATTATTTCGTGGGATTCGTTCTCGCGACAGATAGTGGCTTCGAGCCACCAGAATGGTTAGTTACCCTCGTGGACTGTGTGTCCACGTCAGTTTTCGTTCTGTTGAAATCCTACAGAAAGATCATGGTTATAAAAAGATTGTTTTGAATGAGTTATTTGAAACAGTTATTTCCTACGGTTATTTCCCCTGAAATACAAATGTTTACGAAAAGGTTTGCATTAGATTATGAAGTGTTAAGAAATACATGTTTAAGATGATTATGTATTGATTATTTTCCGCATTCTTTTAAATCATGTTTTTGGGACGTTATTCACGAGTAGATTTTTGGCTTCAGATAGTGCAGGTGACCCTATTTCTCCAGCTGAGCGGTAAAGAGCCTTGCTGTTGATCCGAAGTTTCATTTGATAAGAACTACTTTTGATGTAATTGCTTCTTAAGAACTTTAATTATTTTGGAAAGGAAAGTGCTCTGCATGAACCTTAGAAAATGTTTGTATGATTTTGAAAAATGCTATGGAGAATTAATGGTTTTACTTAAAATGATAGGCTTTCAGAATATGATGTATTCATATTCTGTGCCGGTCACGGTCCAGAAATAGGGACGTGACAAAAACTTAGTGTTGATAAACCCTAGAGTTGAAATATTATAATTTTAAAAGTTAAAATAGATTAAAATATTATATTTAGGATTAAAGTAAATTCTATATCTAACATTTTATTTAAGATAAAAGTTAGCATAATAATAGTTCACGTATAGGCCAGGGTTATAGGGAAATTTTGGCTGAATCATTTGGACACGGATTTCACATTTTCTAAATGTGAAACTAAATTAATATTCATAATTTGAATTTAATTATTGGCAATTACAAAAACATCCCTTACAATGCACGGCTAATTTATTAGTTCTGTACAAGTGTAAAAGTAAGATGGGATCAAATTGAACCCAATTTAAAAATTACAAGAAACCAACTCAAAATTCATATATTTCATTAAGATATAACTTCAGTTTATTAGGTTGAAGAATGTAAACGCATTGATAGAGGTAATTTCACTGTTGAGAAATTAATGATGAGAATATGAAGTTATGAGACACTTTGACTTAAGTTATTTATAATACGCATAGCCCGATGTGCCCGCCCGAGCTCACAGAAAAATCATCTAGTCCGACTTAAAAAAAGTTGCTCAAAATGTATTTGGGTAGGGCAGAGCCGGGCCAAGTGTCGGGCAAGGTAGGGCACTGGGCAAGGTATGCCACTCTACCCATTTGGCTCGGCCCTATATATACATATTTTTTTTTATTTTTCTCATATTTTTATCTTTTTTTTAGTTTAGTTTATTTATAATTTTACACTTTTTACTTTAGCTGACAACTCTCATCGCTCATTTTTAAAGTATTGAATATAAATTTTATATTTACGTAGATACCAAAGTTGTTCCCATACTTTATTTGCCAAGCATTCGATTATTGGTGTTGCAATAATGCTATAAATATCCTACCCCTATATATTTCAATCTTTTTTTTATATATGCAATGGACTTTAATTACTATATTTTTGTTACTTTATTCGTAGTAGATTATGAATATTATTTAACTCTTAAAGACATAAATATAATATTGTTTTATAAGTTCATGATTGCAGATTTGTTCTCACAATATGAGCAAGATATCATGATTTGGGCATATCTAGCTTGCCCATGCCTAGCTCAAAATGTTTAGGACTTTTTCAGACAGGGCACCGGACAGGGGGTTGCCTGCCTAGCCCTACCCATATACACCCCTACTTTGAGTTGCGGAATTAAGGCTGCTCAATCTTTAAATAACTCATGTATTTTCTCTTAAAATGATACTCCTCATTTTTTTAATATATAATATATTTAACTAATTTGATTAGATTAATGATGCTAGTTAATATGTGATTTTTTTCTAAAATACTCTATTTCTTTAATTCTCTCTCTTACTTGATTATTGTTGAGAGAGTACTAATAAGAGTAATTTGAGAAAAAAATTGATAAATATAAGAATATACCTTATATTTAAGATAAAAATTAACTATCTAATTATATTATATATTAACAACTAGAGGATTATATCTTGAAGAGATGCTCTAAAGATGATAGCCTCATCTATCAGGAAAAAGAATGCATGAAATAATTCGTGAAAATATATTAGTCAGACCAAATACAAAAATTGATTTGAATTTGCCACATGCGTTTTACTAAAAATATAGTAGAATTTGAGAAATACTTACATATTTCAATTATGTCATTTGAATTATGTCCAATCAAAATATAACAATTTAGCAAATTATTCATTGAAAATATTAATGATTTATTATATTTTTAAGAAAAAATATTTTAATTTTTTAAAAAATAAAAACATATCTAAACCAAATTAAGAGGTTTATTTTTCTTTAAAACAAAATCAAATATGAATTGTTTGAGATGAATCATCAGCTACTTAAGATTAAACTATATTAAATTGTTATACTTTTATTAGATAGAGTTTAGTTTATATGACATCTTAGAGTATGTAAGTATTTTTTCTAAAATTTGGTTATAATATTCCTTAACTATGTAATTAAAAGGTTTGGTATTGCAAAAAGAATTAAATGATGTAGTTTTTACACCGTATTATTTTAGATTTATTTTTTTATATAAGAGAGGGTTAAACACCCAAAATGACCTACTAAACTAAGAGGGGATCCAATCCGAAACACTCATTTTTCACAAGATTCCTCAAATGTTGAGAACACTTATATAACACTATCGTATTATTCAACCCATCTTTTGCCAACGCGTCTGTAAGTTTATTTTGTTCTCTATATATATGATGTATCTCTAATTCTTAAGATAGCTTGACAAGGCTATGTATCCGAGATATTAATAGGCTACACTTGTCATCTTTGAAATTCAATAACATCTCAACCACATTCTTAGCATCAGATTCAAGAATAATCTTCTTAAATCCCATATCTGAAGCTAAGGCTTATGGGTTGAATATCTGTTCTCGATGTCTTCCATGCCACCTTCGTCCATCTGAAAGGACGTGGCTTCATTGGGAATAAGATCAAGAGAGGTGCATGTTAAGTATAGATGTCCATCAGAACAATTATTTAAATTGCTTACAAAGAGTTTTAAGTTTTCAAAAATAACATCTTTGTAATTTGGCAAGTGAGCTTGAGTTTTGCCATATGTAAGCTTGATTTGCAGTATACAACATGCCTTGATGATCCATGTGATAAGATTTGTGTAGAGAAAAGAAACATTGGAAGGTCTATCTATCCTCTGGGATTTCATATAGACAATGTTGTTCAATTACATTGCCAAGTTATCTTAGCTAAACAGGGAGAGGAGAGAACCACTATAAGACTGACCATAAACATGAATTTTTATTTTTACTGTTACAAAGATAATGGTAAATGGGTAGAGGTTCAATGGCTATGAAATAGGCATAAAGAGTATAAAGGGACTATAGGTACAACTTTAGCTCTCTAGGAATAGGACATGCTGTGAAGGAAATTGTGAGGTAAAATGTTTTTATAATGTTAAAGAGATCAATGAAAGGGGAGATAGGATATTTGATTAAGAGAAGGTGAAGCCAAAAGAAAAGATATCTCTTGGCTATTTGTTGGATCTATTCAACATTTGTGGGTTCAAAGCTAGGTGGAAATTCATGACGTGTGGTTGTGAAGTAGGAGGCTTTTGGGAGAGGAAGGCGATCCATCAATAGGATGTATTGAGGTCCAGAGGGAGTAAAGAGCTGAATCTTGTGAGGTCTAGAAAGAGGGTCATCTATAATATTTTGGTCAATGTATCCCCTAAGATCAGTGTCTAGCTACTGAGCTTATGAGGTGAGTTTTACATGCAGCTTCTTGATTTCTTCTGTCAAAACATCTACTTGGGATGTTAAGTCCTCAATCTTAGAAATACTGCTATCCAACTTTGAGTCAAACTAGTGGAGAAACTTATTTTGACTAATAGCATTATATGTATGTTAGTTCAAAACTTGTTCTGCAAGTTTGGTTGACTTATATCATTGAGGAGTAACCCCAGTGGTCGTGACATATGGACACCTGGTCACCTTGGTGTTTTTAATGGTTTCTAGCTCAAGGGGGTGGAAATTCTTCTTCATAAGTTATAGGATTTACCATGGCAATAAAGGGTAAGGGTTGAGGCTAGATAGATAGGGGAATAGTCAGAATAATAGGTTGTAAGTATGAGGGTCGTGCCTTATGAGAGAACACATAAGCCAAAAGGTCCTTATGACCTAATTCCTTGATGAGGTCATATAAAGATAGTTTAGAGGTTGGGACCTTATTATCTATGGATTAACCAATTCGACACTTTGGCCTGTGGTTGTCATCATCATATTTTCTATTTTTTGATGATTATAGCAAGCGTATGAGCTCTTCTTCTTCTTCTTTTTCTTCTTTGCACTGAAATCAATGAGCTCTTCATCGTCTGAGACTTTAATGCCATACAAAAATGAAATTCTCAAGAATACTTTAAGATGAAGTGTTGTTCAATAAGGCGTAGTGATTTATAGAAGCATTATATAAGAATGGCTAAAAAATATTATTCTTTGGAAGGAGCTCAGAATCCTTACCTCAAACATGTCTTTATTGCTTCTCTTCTAGATGAATTGCATCTTGAATTGAATATAATGATTTCCTCTTTGAACAAAGCTGTGATTAATCTCACCTTTTGCAAAATCTATCAAGTGGCTCTTGCTACTCTTGACAAGTTATGTGATCAACAGAAGTTCTTCAAGTCCAAGTTTAAAGGAAGTTCAAAGCTAAAGATTGCTTGTAGCAAAAGCAAATCCTACTGGAAGATCAAATGTAAATACAAGGATACTTGTCATTACCCGGCAAAGAAGAAGTCTCATTTTTCCTAATACGGACTTAGTATAACTCGCAGGAAACAGAAGAAGCCTTATTTCAGGTACTTCAAGAGATAATGCTTTCTATTTGGTGGAAAAGGACATTTTGCAAATCTTATCCTAAGAAGAAAATCAAAAGGGGATTAAGATGCTTCAATCATTCCAGAATGCTCTCCCCATAGCAGACATTGAAGATATTGAATCCATCTATGAAGAACAGTTTGAAGAAGATGAAGAGACCTAACATGTTCTTTATATGTCTGAATCAGAAAGTTATGATGATGAATGCCATCCTTACAGGCCCATTTACTCCCCTAACTCTTTATCCACAAATACAAGCCTTTTTAAATAGCTAGGGTCTTTTAGATCTTTAGGAATGTCTTAAATTGGCAAAACTTCCAGGCATTCTTATATAATACTTCTGTAAATTACTCCACTTCATTGAACAACACTTCATCTCAAAGTATTCTTGAGAATTTCATTTTTATATGACATTTAAGTGTCCAAGAAATTCTTGGTAATGTGCTTAGAGAAATGTTCCAAGATTGGATAAACAAAGGAATTGTATTCTCTGGTATCTATTAAGTTGAGTAAACCATTCCTTTAAATTCCTAGTCATATGATATACAAATTTTGTAAGCATTTGTTCCAAAGTACAATTTGGATTAGTCATGTGGGAATCTATCTATGTACCAAATTCATTTAACTTGTCAAGCTACTTTGAAGGCGGGACATCATCAAAAGTAAACCAAGAGTTGTTTTTCTTAGATTTAAATGGTGAGGATCATGGGCTAATTTCTTCATTTCTGATTCTTTCATTAGTACTTTCCTTATCAGATGAGGGATCTTATACAATAGGATCATTTCTATTTGTTGATTCAGTTGTTTGAGGACTAACTATGTCAATGATGGATAGATCATCATAATAACATTCCTCATTGGAGAATTCAGAGATAGTTAAATATCCTAATTTAGAAGATTCTTTAGGAGCAGAAGGCTCAAGGTCTGACTGTTTAGCTTCAATTTTATTAGTAGCACTGGAAGTGTATTCTGGCATATAGACGCTTGGTCACCTTGGTGTTTTCATTGGTTTCTAGCTCAAGGAGAGGAAATTCTTCTTTATAAGTGCCAAGATTTACCATGGCAATACAAGATAAGGGTTAAGGCTGGATAAACAGAGGAACAATCAAAATAATAGGCTGTGAGCATGAGGGTCATGTCTTCTGGGAGAACACATCAACCAAAAGGTCATCATGACCTAATTCCTTGAGGAGGTCATATAAAGATAGTTTAGAGGTTGGGACCTTATTATCTATGATCCAACCAACTCTACAATTTGGTTTATGGTTATCATTGTCATCTCTTTTATTTTTCCAGTGATTAGAGCAAGTAGATGAGCTCTTCTTTTTCTTTTTGTCTTTGAGCTGAAATCAATGAGCTCTTCATCATCTAAGATATCCTAGAAGTCAAGGTACTGGCATTCGGAGTCAGAGTCACACATGGTATAGTCAATGTCCTAGATAAAATGTGCATTGACATGTGAAAGAAAGACAAGCTTAACATCCTTTGCTAACTCGTGGACCGAAGGGTTCTCTTTGCTAGTATAGGTAGGAGAGATAGTTACAATCCTTCTGACTGATGGATGAGAGAGACCTTCAATACCTGGTCTTTAGAAAATGTTTCAGACAGTGCCATAAGGCATCTTGGAAACTATAGGTGGTGCTGTTCTATGGATATCAAATGGGATATATTTAAATTTTCGCTTAGAATTGGTGATCAAATTAAGGGAAATAATCTAGACTAGCTTTGGAATACTAACAATGATAGGACTATGGCCTCTATCCATGAACATGAACAAGGCATCTTGGGTTACTGTTAGAAATTGGAGATCCAGATAATGATTCTAGATCGTATAGATCAACTGATGGTGTAAGGTAGCCATGATAGCTTTTGGATCTTTGTCAACACCAATAATTTAGACTTGGACTTTTACCCCAAGAGAGAGTGTTTCATCATAGTTTCATGTTGAAATTAGGGACGATGGTAAGGACTATGCTTCCATTGCTAAGAGTTGCAATCAGAGCCCCGATGAGAATGTGCTGGTAGGATTTGTAAGCTATCTAATAGAACAACTTTGGAAGAAACATGAAGGCCTTTCTCCTATGAAAGCTCAACACAAGGCGTACATATATGAGATAGAGGTGTGTGTAACCTTGAGATAAATAAGAGTTGATAAGAAGCTAGGGAAGTTCTAAGGTGACCTACTGTTCAGCAAGTGTTGTAGGAAGACTACACTAGTCAAGCTTCGAGCTATGTAGCCTTAAACATTAAATTGAGCATATGATATAATAATTACAATATATTTTCTTTATAATCGAAAGACAAGTTTTTTGTAGAAATTTGATAAGATTGTCTTTATGTGTCAGATTTTCCAAAAATTCTACAATAACCTTCAAGTAGTCCAAACATATACATATATATTTTTTTTAAAAAATAATATGCATACGTACTCCAACAAAATGACAACATACCATAATTCTATTTATAAATTAGGTAGAACATCTAACTTTTAAAAAAAATTAAATTTAATACTAGTCCCTTACTAAAACTAGGACTTGGCCTAAGGCACAAAGAACAGTCATCAAAACTTACGAGATTATTTACTAAAGGAACATTTACAATAATAGAGAGAATTAAATTTGTATCCTTAAAAATAAATTTTTTTATTATATATGCTAACTCTCTGACAATTAGTAGGCATTTTCAGAGAGCAATAAGTATGTCCAAATAATGGACTCGCCTTTCATGTGATTGAGTTAATTGGCTTTTGTTCGATTTTTTTTTTTTTTTTTGGTTTCGGCTACAGTCCTATCTTAGCTAGTTTTGGATCCTCAAACATAATTAAGACTTAAAAGCTAGGTCAAATTAGACTCGGCTGACTCAATAATGCAAGGGAAAATTATTACCAAGGACTAAAAGAATTTCTTTGGCAAAAACCATTTTATGATTTAACTAAAAGAATTTAACTTTCAAAGAACATATATTTACAGGCCGAATGAAAAATCCCCCATTAAAAATTTGATTAGTAAGAAATATTTAATAAATTTTTATATATAAGGACTAGTTCCCTACAATTTTTTATGCACAGTACCAATACTATAATTTAAATCCTTCTCATTAAAAAATTCATTAAATAAAAAAACTTGAAAATATTCAAAGGCAGACTTTTTCCCAATTTTTCAAAAAAAAAATTAACGCTTAGAAAATTCAGATTTACATGTCCATAGTACCTAGAGACCACAAATTTACAATCCCAACTTTGAGAATTAAGTAGTAAAAATACAGAAATTCACAGGTCTAAGTTCAAGGAATTTAGCAGACATTCTTCCTCCTTGTTTTCGTTGCCAGCAATGGCAGCACCATCACGAACGGCAACATTTTTGCCATTGATGCCGCCACGTTTTTAATAAGATCTTTGTTTAATGATAATCCCAGACAATTTTATATTTTTGAGACCAAGTCATAAAATTAAGGGTATGTTTTGTGAATAAATCTAAATTCTCATTTATAATTTACTAGCATTCAAATTTTGGTATTTCTATAGTCAGTTATCCGTGTTTGTAAACCTTCCAAAATATTGTCTGCTAAACACTAACTTATCTGGAATGAAAGTGCACAGCCTGAAGTAAAAAATATACCAACAAAGATTGACATAAGAAGTTAAAATTTACACGAGTAAATTGAAAAATTAATCCTACGCTGGCACAGATGGTGGACGCTAGTAAAAAATTAGCCAGCATTGACTTAGAATTCAAAAGCACAGGTGGCTATCTGTGACTAACCTACAGAGTGACTTGGCTGGCTGTATTCTTAACCATCATGAAGGTGTACTGATTGACAGAAAACTACTTTACAAAAGTATATAGACATGCTAAAATAATGCAAGAGTGACAGAATATAATTGCATATCAATGCTCATGCTTAACCCTTGCCTTCAATATTCCAGGGAGAGGCGGCGAGGTTGGAGTTCTAACCGGTTGGTTTGATGCTGAAGGAGTGACTTGCGCCTGATACAAGCCTGACATGCTAGAACCTTCACCACCGTCCACGAGATTCTGAGTCATATTATCACTCTGTGGTCTCTCACAAAATTTCATTGCCTTGAGGACATAGTTGTCATCATGCAGCTCAAAAGGAGTGCTGTAGATGGAGAGGAGAAAGTATGCACAGATTAAAAGGAAAGACTTTCAAAAGTTCAGACATAAAAGGAAAAGCAGGTGGCTGATGTACTTAACAATTTGGACAGAAAAGCTTTCTCCGTTGGTGTAATTGAGATAGGATGTTTCTCTTGATGGAAATTACACAATGGCAGTAAATTTATAAAAAAAAATTTACTAGAGTTAGTTTTTGCGAAGTTTCCATTTTCACGTATTTATGTGGAGCTGAGATGTACAATTTGTCCAGCTGTTCTACAAGTAAGTTCAGGAATAAAGTTCATTGGGTTACGGTTCAATTTTGTACTGGTAGTTGTCATGTAGAAGGAATGTGGCTCCAAAAGTTCATTTTAGGTTTGATGTCGCTCCGGAAATGTTGAAAAGGGAGCAATGTTACCCGTGGCTATTAAAAATGTTAAAGGTCAATATTAATTTTTTTTAACCATCGACATAAGTTTTTTCACAGTGAGGGCAACTTTGCTCATTATTTAACACTTCCAAGGAAATATTGAACCAAACGAAACCTTCTATGTCAACATTGCTCCTATGTGACAACTTCTAGGGCAAAATTAGACCTTAACCCAAGTTCATTGGTTTTGGGTAGAATAACGACAATAAAGTCCTTTGGCAGTGTGCTTAGTTTGCAGGCTTCTGATGCCACTGGTTAGAAGGGAATGCAGGAGTTTTTAAATTCATCCCTACTTACTTGCAGAGGCTTCAGCAGATGGTTATTTCAGGTAGTGTCCCTTTCGGATTTTCCCAAAGCAAAGCAAAAGCTATTATAAGCTAATGTCTTTAGCCTTGTCTTCATGGTCTTGGGAGCATTACTAGGAGAGAGATAAGATAAACCCACCAATTCTTCCAAGAACAAAATTGGATTATCTAAAGAAGCTTTCTCACCTATTGAAATCAAAATGTACAAGCTGCATATCTTCTGATATTTCCACTTCCACAGTTGCATGGGGGCGAGTCTACAGTTTCAAGAAATTAGGCAAAACAAGTGTCAGAAAAACTACAAGGAAATAACATCAGAGCCACGCACTATTATTATGTAAATTTTCTAATTTAAAGTTTCTGCCTTCCTTTAAAATCTGACTGTTATGCAATAATAAATAAATGAAGAGGAAAAGAGATACAGTAGAGGGGAGGGGGAGAGATGTAGACATATGGAGCATAGATAAACATATAGAGGAAGAAAGAAACAACTCAATCCATTAATCTCAAAAGCCTTGATTACAAACTAACCCAACCCATTTTTTATAGTATAATACCCTTAACCCTAATTAACTAACTAACCTAACTTCCTAACTAATTCATACTCCCCTATTTATTACATAACACTGACCTTTAATTAAATTTTAACATGGGGCAGTCTCCTAAGTTCGACAACTATGATTCCTACCATGATCCACAACATAAAATTGTGAAAACATAATCCTAGATGGTCTGAGTTCAGTTAACCAACAGTGCTAGCTGATGATATAGTTCTAGAAAATAAAATAATTAACAGCCAATGTGATGAGAGATTAGACCCACAAAAACTATGTCAGGCAATAAGAAATTTAAACCAAGAAAAAACTGGGCAACAATTTCATATGAACAGGTTCACCAAAAAAAAGCAGCAGATAATGAGAAGATAGTATACCTGTACAAGAATAAAAGGTAAGGCTACACCTCCACTGGGAGCATTTCCAGAGACATATAATTGCTCATTTCGCTGTATGAGATTCTGAAGACCTATGTACTTGATGTAATAAGACAAGGAGTTAGCAAACAGACACTAATTAATACAATGGAAGCCGTTTGTCAGGTAATTATAACCAACAGCAGGAAAAACTACAAAATTCCTTGAACTGGCAACTTCATATTTAATTATCAAAATCAAATCCATTAGTGAGCATGGGCTTACTTGCTCCTCCAGCTCCTGCAGGTAGGCAGCTTTCTTTTCAACACGATTCCTAAGCTGAAGGCGCTCCGTCTAGAAAAATTACACTAGAGGTGTCATAATCTGATACGGTTTTCTCAATGAAAGACTAAGAACAAGATAGAGGGAAAGAAAGAACAGAAGGGAAGGCTTAGAAGGAGAGCCACGAAGAAAGAATAGGAAAGAGAGATTAGACAGAGTGGAAAACTATTCTATTACTGTACTGTCATTATTCCTCTATCAATTTAGTTACAGAGTGACTATTTATAGACTAGGGACCTAGATATCTTCCTAACTAAGTATAGTAATTACAGTAACTAAAACTTTATATCAATACCCCCTCCCAAAGAGATCCTTGCCCTCAAGGATCAAACAAGATCAAAAATACAAATCTGAAAGCAAAATATAGGTTTTGAATTCTGAAAAAAATCTTTTGCTAGTCGAGGGGGGGGGGGGACTCTATGTGGCTTAGGCCCAAGAGTCGATTCCTTCATATATTTATTTCTGCGGCATTGGACACTTCACTTCTCTCTTTTCTTCCTACTCATAGAGCCAACCCTCCCAAAAAGCATTGTAACTAATTCTCCTTTAAACCATTCTAGCATTAAAATCCTTGTTGGAGCGAAGTTCAGAAATGAAACTTGCTGAAATAACCCATAATTAATGGCAAATGGCACCCAAAGGAATTGTGAAACACAATTGCAATTGAACTGGGCAGTCCTCTTCACCCCGACAACAAAGTCCATAAGCCTATTGGGCATTGCAAATCCAATGTAGTCTCCAAAATATTGTTGAAATTGAGAAAAGATGCTAGCCAACTATAAGTCTGACTTTTCAAACTGAGATTTTTGCAGCCACGTGAACTTCCGAGTACAAGCTACAAGCTGTTCAGTGTTTTGTGGAATTTGCACATTATCTTCACCTTGCAAAATCCTCTAATCAAGCGACTGAAACAGAGATAGCAATGAAGAAAAAGAACTCAGCGGCACAAAGGGTATAGAAACCACCAGCGTTGATGTCGACATGTCCCCCCGAGATTTGTCACATTTCTGGGATTTTGCCTTGCTATAATCAACTCCTGAAGTCAAGCAAAGCGCCAAGCCTTTACCATGGTTCTTGGGTTAGACATTCGAACTGAGGCTTCGAGTAAATACTCCTTCGGAAAGTCCAGCCTTGACAAAATTCGATCGAACTCCATATTGAATTGAGATAGTGGCTCTCTTTGTCGAAGCTCAGTCCCTTCCAATCTTCTTGCTATATTCTGCGTCGTTATAGCCATCCCATGAACGCCTTCACAGAACTCGTTGACAACCCCTCTCAATGCTCTATTTTCAATCATTGGTTGCTCAAGAATCTGCACTCGTTGCCCCATGATTCTTGTTTCTTGAACATTAAGTTGAACCATCTTTTTCTTACTCTGCCACAGCAAAGAAATCTCTTGTACTCTGGCCATACGTTAGGCTTCAAGTAGAGTTCTTGGATTAAATAATCAGACAGAGTCGGCGATTTCCTCCTTTAACACTCCCACGTACACATCTACCAAATACATCTCTGGGAGGTCTAGTCTCATTGAGATCGCATCAAACTTGATATTAAACTCCGCCAGTAACCATATCTTCCTGAGGTGTGTTAATTTTTTCATGGGCTTCTTGTATCTTGGGAATTCCATTCTGGGCAGTTGGGTCCCACGCTGGTCATTAGCATTCTCCTGGAGTCTGTTACGGTGTTCATCGGTATGGTGGTTACCATTCCGGGTTAGTGTACTGTGAATGATGCGGCGCATTTCTTGCGCCATGGCCTACATTTCTTGACGGACAGCATGGCCTATATTCTGGATCTCGTCGCGGAATCCCAAGATTATCCCCTGTAACTCATCGACGCTTTGCAGCCGTTGTTCAATACTCTGCACCCAAGCGTCCAACTTCTTTGCACTTTCTTACTTTCTCGTTTCTACCATTAAGCATCGATCAAGGGGAGGTCCGAGGAAAGCAACACTCTGATACCACTGATACGATTTTCTCGATGAAAGACTAAGAACAAGATAGAGGGAAAGAAAGAACAGAAGGGAAGGCTTAGAAGGAGAGTCACGAAGAAAGAATAGGAAAGAGAGATTAGACGAAGAGTGGAAAACTATTCTGTTACTGTACTGTCATTATTCCTCTATCAATTTAGTTACAGACTGACTATTTATAGACTAGGGACCTAGACATCTTCCTAACTAGGTATAGTAATTACAGCAGTAATACCACAGTAATTACAGTAACTAAAACTTTATATCATAATCCTTCTTGTATTTTTGTATCATCTCAGAACATTACAGGGAAAGCATAAACCAGTTGACCCATAAAAGATCATATGAAATGTATGCAAACCTTCAATTCTTCAATATCATTCAGACTTGTACGAGGTAGACCCTTCCATTGAATTTCCTTTTTATCCTTGGAAATTATATCCATTGCCATGAGAACATTCAAAGCATCATAAACCCTTCGACGAATGTTTTTCTCATCATATTGTTGCTGTCAAATATTTGCCCTCAGTTAGTCCAGAAAATCTAACTTAAACTTTCATTTGGTATATTGCAATTGATAGTATTAAGAGCAAACCTGATCAGGAGTTGAAATACTACTGCCCGGGTCAGCAAATTCAGCCACAAGTTCATCTGCGACCTATTAAAATAACTACAATATTCAGATATATTGAATTAAATAAAATATAAGAAACAAATCAGAGATTAGCAACTTATACAGAGGAAGAAAAGGCAATATTTTGCTAATAATTCTAATCTCAATCAGTTTATGACTTCATGTAACTTGTTGGGAAACAAAGACCTGGCAGGATAGGTAACATGCCAAAAGATTTCCTGATTGTCAATCTTCCCCCAAACTCACCCCCAAAACAATTCTAACATAAAGATGCCCAAAAATGTCTCCTAAACAGCTACATGTACAATAACAATAATAATTTGCAACAACGCCAATTTTTATCATAGTTCATCAGTATTGTTACTTCATCCCACCAGTTAAACCTATTGCCCCTATTGCATTGCAGCAATCCTGCATCCATGCGAAATAGGCCCTTGTGCCTTTCATCCAATATGCAACATCATTAAAATGTGTTATGTAAAATGAAGAATACAGAAGAGAGAGGGAAACGAGAGAGAGAAACAGAGGAGGGATTCAAGAGAGAAGAGAAACTGAGAATGCACTCAGGCTTCATTAACTATCAAATCATAGAATACAATGGCATTAGGTTTTTATTTATAGTCTAAGTTCTCTACCTACCCAACGGCTATTTGCAGTAACTGACTGTAACTAACTTTTATTTATTTATTATTATTCCATAACAAAATGCTTGCTAATTCCAAAGTTCACTGATTGGGAACCCCCTTCAAATTCCAAGGTCAACTAAGAATATTTGATTTCACAGTTACTATAGAAGACTATTGTAGTTTAGAGGGCTTAGATGCATTACTTAACTCCAAGTCATACCTAGCTTAATGAATTCTATCATGACTCATACAGTAGGAATGAGAGAAAATTTGGAGGGTATAGGGATTGTTCTGTTATGAAGAGGGAGTAACTTCCCTTATGTCTCGTCATATGTTGTCTAATGTGTAGTCAATTATCCGTGACCGTGAGTTAGCCATGTGTTGTTTGTTGTTGATTTCTCATGAGGGTGTGCTGTCAATTTCCAAGGAGTTAGTTATGTTTAGATAATTTAATGCCAGTTATTTCCTAGTAATATGTATGTGCTGCACTAACCCTAAGGTCCTGTTTGGCTCACAGGGAGTGTTTTAAAGGAAAAGGAAGAGTAAAATGAAATGGAATGAGCTTAAAAAGTATGTTTGGTATGTAGGAAAAAAATGAATGGAATCTTGAAATAATGTTTTTCTGGAATCAATTTTAAAATAAAAACGGGCCATATAACCCATTATTCCTTACTCATTCTTCCCTTCCTCAATTATTCACAGAAACACCAAGCACAAAACAAAGACCAATACCATAATATATAACTATACAGCTACAAGATGCAAAATCGTCAAATTTTAACAAAAATTCAAATCAGACAAATTCTAGATATAACACCACCACCAAAACTTTCTTGTCTTTCCCCTCTTTCTACTCCATGACTGTAGTTGCAAGATCTTGGTCAAGATCGAAACGTTGAAACCCATGGCCTCAATCAAAATATCAAAGAAAGAACAGGAAAAAAAAAGAAACAAACCCCAGAGAGGCTGTAGACCCATGAGGAAACACGACTTGTTGAAGAAGAAAATTCAAGCCCACTGACAATATGTGAGAACCATTGAGCTTCTCCTTGGATGTATGAACTACTTGCTCCTCATTGCTAATTGCAGTCACGTTGGATTTAAGATGGAGAAAGGGGAGGGCAGAGGGTGCACGATGGAGGGTGAAGTTTGGAGAAGATGTTTGTGGGAATATCCTAATATCCAAATCATTAATATTAGGATATTATTGTTAGAGATATTATTGTTATTATTAGAAACATATCAGATTTGATTTAGGTGTAGTTATTAGAGATTTGATTTTATCTTGGTGTATCTTATTTGATTCCCAAGAACTGTGTATATATATGAGGCATAAGCCAAAGCAATGATCATCGGACTATTCAGATCCTATAATTCTACATGGTATCAGAGCCTGGTTAGTCCAACCAATATCCAGCCAGCGCCGTCGCTGCTGGTTCTAGTCTCACCTGCTGTCATCACTGCTGTTTCTGTCACGGCGAGCCAGCGGCAGTAAAACTGCCACCGTAGTTCGGCAGCTTCCAGTCAGCGACGTACGAGAGTTCCTTCTGTCAACAAGCGACACCCAGCGACATCCGACGGAGCTTTCCAGAACCGTTTGCTGCCTAGTCGCATCCATCCAGCAGCGACACCAGCAGCAGCAGTGTCACCAGCGACAGCAGCCCAGTCGCTTCTGCAGCGTCGTGATTCCAGTTTCTGTCGTGCTCCAGTGGCGGCGTGTTCCCAGCAGCGTCGTGCTTCCAGCGGTGTTGTGTGTATTGTTCTCTTCCAGATCAGGTCTTGCGTCGGGCAAATGATTTGTAACATTTGCTACAGTACCCGAGTGCTATAGTGACCGCGTTGCTACAGTGCCACCGAGTTGCTACAGTACCGAGTGCTACAGTGCACCGAGTTGCTACAGTCCTAAGTGCTACAGTACACCGAGTTGCTACAGTACCACCATGTCATCTAGTGCAGTTTTTGATGGGGCATCCACATCCTTCAGTCAGGAGCAATTAAATCAGATTACACGTGTGTTCAGAAGCCTTCAAGCTGAACAACACCCTCACGGATCTGCATCCATGGCTCCTAAAGGTATAATTCCCATTGCTTTACGTACCTCTCTTCCTCCATCACAGTGGATTGTGGATACAGGGGCCTCTGATCACATGACATCAAATGAAAAGATGTTTGTCACCTACCATCCCTTAGCAGGAAATAAGAAAATCACTACTGCTACTGGCACTCCTTCACCTATAGCAGGCATCGGTTCTGTAACTATCTCAGATTCTTTACATCTTGAATCAGTGCTTCATGTTCCTCATTTAGCTTGTAACCTGCTTTCTATTAGCAAATTGACGAAACAAGCAAACTGCTCAGCTCATTTTTATTCTACTCATTGTGATTTTTAGGATCTCACATCGGGGAAGATGATTGGTTCTGCTAAGGAGTATGATGGTCTCTACTGCCTCGACACATCTACTGTGAGTGCATTATGGTCCAAAATCACCACCTCCACCTCTACACCCAACCCCACCTCTGATGAGGAGTTTTTTCTATTATGGCATAAAAGACTAGGTCATCCTAGTGTTCATTATTTACAAAAGTTGTTTCCCCAATTATCTATCAATAAAAGTTCTTTTGTTTGTGATACTTGTGCTTTTGCTAAACATCATCGTGTTCCCTTTCCTCCTGTTCCATACAAACCATCCTCTCCCTTCTCCATTATTCATAGTGATGTATGGGGCCCCTCTAAGATTCCTAATCGCACTCGGACCAAATATTTTGTCACGTTTATTGATGATCATACTCGCATGTGTTGGGTCTATCTTTTAAAAGATAAATCTGAGGTCCCTAATGTCTTCATCGAATTCTATGGTCTTGTCCAAAACCAATTCCATACCTCTGTCAAAGTCCTTTACACCGATAATGGCACTGAATACTTCAATAACTCCCTTCACGCTTTCCTGTCTGCTAAAGGAATTGTTCATCACAGCAGTTGTCCCTATAGTCCTCAGCAAAATGGGGTTACGGAACGAAAAAATAAACATATTCTTGAGGTTGCTAGGGCTCTCTTATTTCAGTGTCATGTTCCTTTGTTTTATTGAGGGGATGCCATCCAGACCGCTATTCAGCTCATTAATCGTCTTCCTAGTCGTATTCTTTCCTTCACCTCTCCCATTGCCGAATTACAAAAAACCCACGATGTCTCTCACTTACAGTCTTCTCTTCCGCTACGTGTCTTTGGATGTACTGTTCTTGTTCATATTCATCATCCTCCCTCAAAGTTCCATCCTCGTGCCATTAAATGTGTCTTCTTGGGCTACTCCTCCTCCCAAAAAGGTTACAAATGTTTTGATCCTGTGTCCAAACACCTGTTTGTTACCCGTGATGTCACCTTTGTTGAGCACCAGTCATATTATCCCAAGTCTTCGATTCCATGGGAGAGTTGGAATGAATCTCAACTTGTGGAACCCATTGTACCCATTTCCCTCACACCACATGGACCCATTTCCCTCACACCACATGGACCTTTACAGCCTCCAGAAGGATCTGAACAACAAAGATGGGGAAAAATGTACTCACGCCGACATCAAAGAGGCTATGACCATCATATCTCTGAGGAAGAACCAGTTCCTGAACCGTTGGTAGATCCTGAACATGGTGAGGCTAATCTGGAGCTTCCTATTGCATTGAGAAAACTACCACGGACATGTACGAAGCATCCTATCGAAAAGTTTGTTTCTTATGCTGCTCTTACTCCAAGTTACCATGCTTTTGTAACTAACCTTGACAGCATCAAGATTCCTAACAATGTACATGAGGCCTTGGCTGTCCCAGAGTGGAAACAGGCAGTGATGGAAGAAATGCAAGCCTTAGAGAAAAATGGGACTTGGGAGATAGTGCAGATGCCTTCAGGGATAAAACCCGTAAGCTGCAAGTGGGTGTTCACTCCCAAATACAATGCTGATAGTACGTTAAACAAGTTGAAGGCAAGACTAGTTGCTCGGGGGTTTACGCAAACGCATGGTATTGACTACAACGAAACCTTTGCACCTGTTGCGAAACTCAATACCATACGGGTTCTCTTCTCAGTAGCAGCAAATCTAGATTGGCCCCTAGAACAACTTGATATTAAGAATGCCTTCCTCAATGGAGATTTAAAAGAGGAAGTGTACATGACACTCCCACCAGGTTTTGAAGCAGGAAGACAGAACCAGGTATGTAGGCTGAGAAAATCCATCTATGGGCTGAAACAATCACCACGTGCCTGGTTTGACAGATTTTCTAGTGTTCTCAAGGTTGAAGGGTATCGGCAAAGTTTATCTGATCACACGATGTTTGTATCCCGTCGTAATGACCTCATCACTATTATTATTGTCTATGTAGATGATATTATTGTCACAGGAAATGATACTAAGGAGATTGATCGAATCTAGGTAGCCCTGAATCATGAATTTGAGGTCAAAGACCTTGGTAAGTTGAAATACTTTCTCGGTATGGAAGTAGCAAGATCTAAGGGTGGTATTTATGTTTCTCAGAGAAAGTATATCCTTGATCTACTCAAGGAAACAGGAATGCTTGGGTGTAAACCTAGTAAAGTCCCTATCAGCACAGTAAAACAAAAGAAAAAGCAAACTGTAGTGGAAACTGACAAGGATGAGAACAAGCAGAAGAAACGAGAAAGGGATGAAATGAGAACAGACAAAGGAAGATATCAAAGGTTAGTTGGGAAACTCATTTATCTCTCACACACACATCCTGATATCGCCTTTGCAGTGAGCGTTGCCAGTCAACATATGCATGATCCACGGAAGAAACATATGGACTCAGCTTACAAGATACTACAATACTTAAAAGGTACTCCTGGCCGTGGGCTATTCTTTAGAAAGAGCACAAATAGATCGGTAGAAATCTACACCGATGCTGATTGGGCAGGATCACAAGAAGACAGTCGATCAACCTCTAGCTATTGCACATTTGTATGGGGAAATCTTGTCACTTGGCAGAGTCAGAAACAGAAAGTAGTGGCTAAAAGTAGTGCAGAATCAGAATTACGAGCACTTGCTCAAGGAATCATAGAGGGTCTATGGTTAGCAAGAGTTGCAAAAGAGGCTCATTTGAAGATAGATGCTCTATTAAAGTTATTTTGTGACAACAAGGCTACTATAAATATGGCCTTGAACCCTATCCAGCATAGCAGAACTAAACATGTGGAAATCGACAGACACTTCATTCGTGAGAAAGTAGAGGATGGGATTATGTGCCTCACCTACATACCTACAAGGCTACAAACTGCAGATATTCTCACCAAGGGACTACCAGAAGAAATATTTGAACGGCTTCTAGGCAAGTTGGACATGGTCAATATCTATGATCCAACTTGAGGGGGAGTGTGGGAATATCCTAATATCCAAATCATTAATATTAGGATATTATTGTTAGAGATATTATTGTTATTATTAGAAACATATCAGATTTGATTTAGGTGTAGTTATTAGAGATTTGATTTTATCTTGGTGTATCTTATTTGATTTCCAAGAACTGTGTATATATATGAGGCATAAGTCAAAGCAATGATCATCGGACTATTCAGATCCTATAATTCTACAATGTTAGGCGAAGGTTGCATCTAGGTTCTCCATTGTTGACGAAGATGTTGGGTTCCTCCCCATAAGGAATTAATGGGGATGAAGATTATTTTTCGAGGAAAATAAAATTTTCCATGGGTTCAGGTCAGGAAATGATTTTCCAACCTTTGCCATGAAAATCAATTCCTAAGAAGCAAAAATCATGCGATCCAAAAGGGGCCTTAGAGAATGGTTGTGAAGTATAATTCAGTCTAATATCTTAGAGATTCTTCCTTTGGCTTTATTAGATATGAACTTCAGATTCCACTTCATAATCTGATAGAGAAATCTTTTATTCCCCTTCACTCTCATCTATTTCTCTAATTCTTCTTGAGTTCCCATGAAGTTCACTAGAATTTAATATAAGATCCATAGGAATTCCCCAGAATCTACCATATTCACAAATAAAATTTGATAACCTAGATATGGCTAATCACTACCATCCCACCACCTCAAGACAATAATACAGCAAATTACCTTTTTTGATTGCGTCCATCAATAACAGATTTATTATACAATCTACTACATAAAATCGAAGCAAAAAATTAATACATGTAACAGCTACTGAAGTAATCACCTAACCTCATTGTAAGTGGTTCTTCCCTTACTTTCCACCTTTTCACACACTGCAAGAGAAAAATAAATAAATTACAAAGTAAACGTAAGCAGCAAACTGCATAAAATTAATGTCCGAAACTGTGTTAAGAGCAAAAGCATAAAAACTACTATAACTTTGCAGTTATTGAAGTGCACAAAATGCAACTCAGCAAGGTCAACATCAAAAAGGGGAGATGGATAGATTATAAACCTTTCATGCTAAATTGGCGGAGCCCTCTTCCACTCTTGTCACCTCCAACGGCACGTTGGCCTCTCTTTTTCTTCTTGCTACTATTTAAAAACTAAGAATAAGTAACAATAGAATAACTGTATAAACAAAAAACAAAACGGCATCTAGAGAATTGTAAAACCACATGAATTGACACTTGCAAGTATTAATTAAAATTCATATACAGTATCTAATTCTACAATGAAAGTAAATGTGTGAGCACATGTGTTGCCTTGAACCAAACTAGAAATAAAGCAATTCAGTGTACATCAGGAAAGAAACAAATAAACCACATTCAACAATGTAATCTACTACAACCTTGGAAAGGAAAGCCACCATGGCCTAGAGCAGACTACGTTATAGAAACTACACATTCACTACAACCTCATAGAATAATAGAGAACTCACGCAACTGCTCCCTGAGATCCAGCATCATCACCATGGATGTCAAGATGATTTAATCTTAGAAAAGTGTTATCACTGGCTGGTGTAGCCATTGTCTGCTCACTCCGACTGGATGGAGATCCTATACTTTTACTTGTGGAAATTGATTGGCCAGAAAGTGTTGTTCCACGACCTAGCAGCTCATCTTCCTCTTCCTCTCGACATGGTTGCTGAGGTCGTGTCCCCATTATGGTAAGTTACTTATCTATCCTCCTGATAACAAATCTCAATGATAGAAAAAGGCTTCGATCAAACTGGAGATTTGAGGTAGAACAAAAGGTTCCCTTAATGATATAAACAAAGGTCAATTCAGTAGCGCTTCAAACACCATTTCCACACTAGTCAACAGGAGACAGTCCATATAATAGAAACAACAAGTATGACAGAGCACCAGGAAAGACCTTATAGCAACTATTCAATTACAATGAAAAGATAAGATTTCTGTCTTCCTGAGGACTCCAAAATTCATACCAATGTATAATAACAAACTGAAGCAAACGAAACAGTAAAGAGAATAACTTGGTTCCTACCACATAACAAGTAGAACTTATAAAAATGGGCATCAACTCAGAAACTGCAGACTTGACACAAAATTATTGAAGAAACATAATGATTCTTACCACACATGGAAATCAATAATGTTTCTGATCTTGTCTGCTAATAGAACAGTTTGAATATGAAGAGACAGAGGAGAAGTGGCATAAGAGCTCAGTAGCAATATGCTTCTCGGTGTGCACACCACCTAAATTGGAAGTTAAACATATCAGAATAAGACTATAAAAAGCAAGTTAAGTAGTTGAAAGAGGCAAATAGACGACGAAGTAATTATACAAATCTCTTGTACAGCTACACTTCTGTAACAACCAAGAAATATACTTGTATATTTATACGTCCCTAAAATTGAAAAACTGAAAGCAAAATGGAAACTTCATAGTACTTTTAGAAACTGTTCACAAAGCTTCCTTTTTTTTTTCATATTTAGACAATGTCTTTGCCTCAAAAGTCAAGGACTCATTTAACAATTGCTATCCTAAATCAGTATGCTGCTAAAGTAAACAAACTAGTAAACTACTATTTCCAGCTCCCAGAGTTCAACAATGCCATGCATTCAGATTTCCTAAATGCTTCCTCATAATCAAGTAAAGTCATTCTCCTCAAGAAATAATCACAAAATCCGAGAGACTAACATGCATGATACAATTTTGTAAACTGAAAAGCTACATATTCTGTATCACAGAACTAAATAGCCACGCATTAAGATTTCCAAAATGCTTCCTCATAATCAAGTGAAGTCCATTATCCACAAGAAATAATTACAAAAGTGGAAAGAATAACATGCATGATGCAATTTTGCAAACTGAAAAGCTACACATTCTGTATCACAGAACTAAAATCACGATCAATAATAGAAGTTTTACAAAATAATGTCAGCTGGGATTTCCAACACTGTAGATAGAAAAGCCAAGATTGCTCAACTACAAGCTCTTGTTCAACACTCAAAATTTGTTCTAGTCTCTACCATAGGAAATGTAGCACTGAATAAAACTCTAGAGGATCTCAATACATAATAACAATAAAACCTTAATAAAGTTCAACGCTAGTATAGTAACATATAAAAAAAAAAGATACTCATACATACAATAATACTTCCAAATAGCAGAAAGTTATGCTGGCCACAAAATCCCCCTTGAAAAATAATTTATATCTATGATAATATGTGTACATGCTCTATCAGTGCCTAGGTATATGATAAATACCACCGTAGAAAAAAGGATTACGATGCATAGGTATGGAAGAGTCAGCTATTTAATTCTAGAGTAAATAATTTTTGACAAATTCTAAATTCCCACAATATCTTTTCGTTGCTTTTAAATAATTCTCATATCATCCCCACAAAATTGGAGTCCAATAAAATAGCAATCATCAGAAATTTTAATTTTCCCTCCAACGAGGCACTGAGAAGAAGACAGAACAAACTTGTACGCAGAATGACTAGAACGGAAACATAAGCGCGAAAATAAAAGAATAAAGAAACGAAAAACGAGAAAAGAAAAGGGAGAATCCAATGCCTGGTAGGAAGGTGGTGGCAAGATGGCACAAGAGGATGGCGGATACAGTTCGATTATGGCGGTTAGGGCAGATCTGAGTCAGTGAAGCGGGAGCGCGCTACTTTCTTTCTTCCCTTCTTTAATGCTCGAGCTCGACGGGAAAGAAAAAAATTCCATGACTCTTTCTGTTTAATATTTTTTCTCCTTTTTTTTTTTAGTTTTATACAGATGATCTTTCCTATTAAAGTTTTAGAATATAATTTTAATTTTAAATATAAGATATTAATTTATTTTTATTTTTATTTATTATTTTTTAAATTAATTTATTTAATTTATAAATTAATATATAATTTAATATTATATAATTAAATAATTTATTTTAAAAAATAATATCTAGATCCCAAATCTAATTGTAGATAAATATGAGGAAATAGTATAATGAGGGTAAAATTTCATGACGCCTTACATTAATTTTTTTAATTATAAAAAAAATATAACTACCCTGATGTTTAAATAAAATTCTAAAATTCACTTCCTGGCTTTCTCATGATCTACAATTCCCACACCCTCGACAACTTTCCATTCCTTCCGCTTCCCATCTTCCCTAGCCTCCCAACTTCTGCCCTCCTACTCAACTATCCTGCCTTCTCCGTGCGCCCCACCTGCCTCTTCGCGCTCCTCCATATTCGGCACTCATGAATCCTCTTCCACACTTGTTTTAAATTTTCCAAAACCTCCACCTTCGGCGGCCGCTGCTTTGCCCTCGACCTCACGTACCTTGCTGCCAACACCGCAAGCTGTTTCATCACCGCTGGGTCTGACGGCGTCCCTACCCGCGGGTCACTGATTGCCTCAAACTCACCCAGCTTTATTAACGGCACGACCCAAGAAGCTGCTGTGATTGCCTTTGCCCAAGAAGCTATCTGCCGAGAACCTATATGTGGCTGCCACCAGGTCCAAATACTCGAGCTTTCTGATCTCTGGCAGCTTCTTAATCTGCATATAGGTCTGAATTTTAATGTCGTGGTGCACCCGATAAATTGAAAATGAGGGGGTGGTTGTTTGAAATTTTTGTCCCAATATATTGTTAGAAGTGGGACATAATGAAATGTATGTTTATTTGTCACTTCACACACTTTTCAACCCAAATTAAAGGTTCTGTCAAAAGTCTGCATTGATGTTTACTTAGTATCTTCATTAATTTTCTAAGCCCTGTATTTAGTATGGTCTCTAATTTTCTGTTTTTGGACTGTAATGTATCAGTGACTAGAGGCTCTAGTTATTTGAATTTTATTTTACCAGTTGGGGCAGTTGCTGTCAATTTAGTTGAAGGAGAGAAGCCAGCAGATGTTTACTCAGGATTGCTTCAAGGTACATTGTTCATTACATCTGGCCTTAAATTGTTTATGGTTTTCTTTTTCTTTTTTCATATTTTGGATTGAAAATTATCATGCTGTTCTCTATAGTTTCTGAAAAATTCGGGGGGAAAGAGATAGCAAATAATGTTAACAAGAGCTGAGGCTGAGTCCTTGCGACTGTGTTTATTAATTAGAACGGTGCGGAAGCTAGTGCAGCCTTTAGTACAAGCAATAAATGAGAAAACAACTAAGTTTTAGCTAATATATGAAAAGTAATGACATGTAGCAAATGATAGATACCTATATTTATGCACGCTTTCTTTCTCAACCCAGACAATTTTAGAGGGAAGGAATCATAAATTTCACATGATAAGCAGCTATTTATTACTGCTTGTTATGCTGCAAAGGTTAGAGGGAAGGAATTATTTTTATTTGCAGTCATAAATTTGGAGTTATGTTCAGTGTGTATTATGCTTGGATACGACAAAGGTTCTTAAATACAATACTGCAAAGCACATGGCTCTGTGCAAGTTGAATTAAAATATAGCTCATATAATATTATAAGTATCAAATTTAATTCAGATTGAAAGGAATAGAGTGAGTAGTTTTATTTTTCTATTTGATAGGGAAGGGCTTTTGCACAATTCTACAGCGGGCATAGCTGTTTGATGAGTAGTAGCATCTTTTCTTTCTTTCTTTTTCTTAATGGGTTTTAGGGAAAGAATCAATGGAAGTGAGTTACAATAGTGTACACTATTTTTTTTTTTGGTATACAAAAGTTTCAGTAGGTTCGGCACTGGTCTCTCATCAAGATCAAGACACAGTTCCAAGGTTCAGAAAATAATTACATGAAACTTACGAAATCATCTACTAAAGGAACTTTCACCATAACAGTAGGAATTGAGCTTGTATTCTTATGGGATACGAACCTGTTATTTATCATCTGTACTAACTTTTATTGGCAATAGGGTACATTATTGATAGATGGCGGTTGTCTGCTTTAGCTTTTTTGACCTGGCCATGGGTTTCAATGGCACTTCTGCGATTGTCAAAGGTTGCATATTTTGTATTTATGTTCTTTTAATGTACCTTAAGTTAGGGTCACACCTAGTGCTTTTACATTTCTTCCATTTCAATTATTTGATTGGATAGCTACTTTGTCATATGGAGTTGGCTTCAATTTGCACTGTATTTTTTAATATTTCCCTAGGCGGGTGTTGTATGGTGGCAATATGAGCTTCTATACATCACATAGTGTTCGATCCAAGCATACTAACACTCATAGTAGGGCATCGGCATTTTCCATGACTGATTAGTCTGATGTAAAATGCCTGGCTAATGGCTTTTCCCTTGCTGTTTCTCAAGGCCAATTTATTTAAGATAAAATATGAATCTATTAACAATATGAAGAGCAGCTTATTATGAAAGGACTTTTCTTAAATGTGGGAGAGCCCTCTTGGGTTCAAGATCTTGAGGATCTTAAGATCTGGGCCTTTTTTGGTAAAAATAATGGGGGATAGTAATTTTTTGCATTACTTTTATGTTTGATGCAAAAAACTGTTGTAATTGTAAAGTATATATATATGAAGTTATATTCTCACATAAATGATGTTGGGAATAAATATGCCCAAGTGGTTATTTTTTCCCAAGGAGTTATAATTCGTTATTGGTGAAGTTGTTATTTTCCTACTCATATTTCTATTTTTGATTCATTTTAGGTATTGACCAAGCGAGCCAGTGTATTTTGAGTCTCCTAATTAGTTAGAAAAGAATGTGGCCAACTTGTTATTATTTTACAATGGAGTTGACATTCCTTGTGATGGAGTTGTTATTTTTTTTGCTCAGACTGTAATTTTTTTGGTTCATTCCTAAAAAACATGTATCCAAATTGTTATTATTTTATAATGAAGTTGTTATTTCCTAGCGTCGGAGTTGTTATTTTTCTACCCAGACTGTAATTTCTTGGTTCATTATTGGGAAAAAATGTGTTAAGTTGTTATTCTTTCATGACGGAGTTGTTATTTCCTAGAGGTGGAATTGTTATATTTCTACCCAAACTGTAATTTTTTGGTTCATTCCTGAGAAAAAATGTGCCCAATTTGTTATCCTTTCTCTATCGAGTTATTATTCCTTTGTAATAGAGCTGTTATTTTCTTTCTCATAGTCATGTTTTCTTGATTCGTTCTAAGTGTTAGGAACCAATACCCTTAGTTGTTATTTTTTTACCTGAGGGAGTTGTGGTTCCTTTTTATTGGAGTTGTTATTTTTTTCCATATACAGTTGTGATTGATTAAAATCATGTAAACCATTTATCAATTAGCTGGGACTAAAAATGTCCAAGTTGTTATTCCTTCATTAGGGTTATTGTCAGTTTTTATATTTGAATTGTTATTTTCTTACACTAGAAGTATTAATTTGTTGTCAAATTCCTTGTCAAACTGAGCAATTTAAGGTCACACAATATCAATTAGCTAATGAACTACAAAAAAGGGATCTATACTAGCTTGTCAAGTAATTAAGTTACAAAATAAATTGTAGTTCATAGTTACAAAGGAGGCCATAAACAAGTTAGGCATCTCTAGTTTCTAATCCTATAGTCTCTGCACACCTATCTATGCTCTTGCTTTGGTTGTAGCCTAAAAGTTTATCACTATGCAAACAATGCATAACCTGCTAAAACCACCAACTTCATCACATTTTAAAATTTTTCATGTACTTATTATATGCAAAAGATACTTGACCTAAATTTCTAGCTACCAAAGTTCTCTATCCACTAGTCTGTCAAAGTTCCCATCTAGGCATGGAATATGTGTCCCACTAGTTTTGTTTCCAATTTTAAATTTTTTATGATAAAAAGAATTTTATTTGCAAGAGATGAAAGAATAAATTGTGTGACATAAGAAATCCCCATATTAGAAAATAGAGAACATTCAAAAGCAGAACAAAGTAACAAAACCCCTAAAAAATAGAAATTGCCTTCCAAAGAAATGACAATTAAGTGGAACATCAAATAACAACTATACAGATAATGATATCCCTTTTTCTGCTTTGAATTTAAAACTAAATAATATAGCCAATAAATAAAGGAAGGAAGAATAGTATTAGAAATTAGAGAATAACGGTTCAAAGGGATTAGATATTCGGGAAGCTCTTTCTTAGTTCTGATTCAAGGTTACTGAGAAGTGGGTGTAACCAAAATTTAAAAGTTACTGTCATGATTACTAAAAATTACATCTAAAGGTGAAGTATGAAGCAACAAGAAATGATATTTTGCAGAAGCTAGATGAAGTGATGAGAGTAAGAGAAAAATACTATGTAGAGCATTTGAGAAGCATTATGGGCAAGGGGTACAGTTGGATACTATTCGAGTTCAATCAGCAAAACAAAAAAGTATTCCTCAATCAACTAGTTACTAATCTCATTTGAAAATCAATGCCTCCTAAAGCACTTTAGTAGTAAGAGGTCAGAAAATTAATTGCCATTGTCAACTTATCTACCATTCACAAGTATACAATTAGAAATAAAAACCATGATATTTTACGAGGAAATTTTCACCTTATGATTAATATATAGAAAATGTAACAGATTACGAAGAGAAAATCGTTCCAGTTCCATCTTGTAGAACTAACAATTCCAATTCCATCTTGATATAATTTCAAGAACCATCATCAACAAATCAATGAATCAAAATCGAATGAAATAAAATGAAGTGGGTACTGGGGACAAAACCGGTACATACACATATATAACCGCACAAATAAGCAAGAGGGTCAACAACATTCTTAATCTTATAATTTTTGTTCCTAAAACTTTATTGAGAATTTTTAGAGAAGCTTTAAAATGTATCCTGTAAACACTGTTTTTATATTCACAATCATTCTCTAAAGTCAAAAGAGGAACAACTTTCTTCTGGGTAACACCTTTTGAATTCTAAGGCATCTTACAAGACTTTCAATTTATAATATTGCGTTCAAATAGATTGGTAACAGCTTATTTGTAACAACCTAGCAGATGAAGGTTTACAAGCAAATCAAAGTACTCTCGTAATTTTTAAGCTATGGACACTCACCAAGAAGATAACTAAACACAGAGAGAGAGACGGTGAGCATGAATCAGTAAGTAGGAGAAGGAAAGAGCTTCAGCAGTTCAGCTCATTCTCTCCATCAGGAATCGATTCCTTTATCCATTTGGGCTTGGGTAGCGGCTTCTTCTTCGTCCCAACCTTGACAGAGTATAAATTGTTTGACGTCAAGCCAACGATGTCGGAGAGAGATGGCGATTCCTCCTGAAGCTGAGCTCGGAGACCCGCAATGGTCTAAGGATTCACAGTCATTACACTATTTTAAAGAATTTATCTATAATTGAATTCTTTATATGAAATATAGATACTATTTTTCTTTTATTTAATTTTTTTAATATACTTAAATTAAATAAATAATTTTTATATTAAAAGTGAAAGATTATATAATAAAATTATATATACTTCCACATAGCCAAATAAAGCCCGGTCTAAAAATGCCTAATTTTTTCTAGTCATACTTCAACGCGGGTTTAAATGGACACATGGGATGCCCTAAACAGCCACTACTCTGCAACGAGCTCAAAATTCCCCATGCTACTCATATTGCACCAAATCAATGCACCTTTTTTGTAGGAAAAAAAATGTACCTTTTTAAACGGAAGGCTAATGTTGGATAATATCATGTTAATTGTGGACTGGCTTTCTCATATTCATTCAGCAGAGAAGGGAAAGAAATTTGCAATTCTAAAAATGGATTTCTCAACATATCCTCACCCACATAACTTATAACCATGGTGGGTTAACCAGCCAACCATTTTGATTATAAATACATAATAGTAATATTATGTGTTTGAAGTTTTATTTTTGTTAATTTTAAAAGTTTGAACAATAATTTGATAAGTTATTTTACTAATATTTATAATTTAAATTAAAAATTTTAGGAGACTTATTGTTTTATTTTTTGATATTTTAAAATAGTTGAAAAAAATAAAATTTAATAAAATAGTATGAAAGCCGGCATGGCCGAGAGCCGAGCTTCAATAATAAAATAAGTTTTTGATATGCAGGCTCTAAAAGATTGGCCTTTTTAAACCTTGTTCCGGGCCCTTATTCCCATCTACACTCAACAGTAGAGCAATATGAAAATGATAATATTAAAGAATGATTATTATAAGGGAGTATCCAATTTATATATCTGCTCACCTTACAAGTAAACATAGCCACCAATCTTTCAAAAGTCAACAGAAGAAAAAAAAGCTTTGCTCTCCTAACCTTTCCATCATATATCCATCAAATTTCTCACTATATTAACAATGTTGATCATAATTATTACTTCAACAACGTTGATAGCACCAATCACATTGCAAAATCCCTCCTCAGCATAACCAGAGACCTTCCTGTATTGGTTCTAGCCATGTGTTCAGGCTTCTTCATGAACCCTTTAATATAGCTGTCACGATGATCACTTATTAATAAATCCGTCACATAATGCAACATTACACAGAATATATGTAGCCATTTTACATGCATTTGTACCCTCCCAAAAAAAATGTTTCACATACTTTGACCAAATTCCCAAAATCCTACGAGTATATATGTAATTGACAATTACAGAATTCCAAAACTAAAGAGAAAGCCCTATGAGAAGGTCAAAAGAAGAGAAACTAAGAAAATTGAGAGAAAAGTAAAAGGGATACAAGAGGCTCAGACAAACCAACATCCAAATCATTTCTAATGAGCAGATTGTCTTGAGGATGTTTTCTTTAAATCAATCTTGTCAACCTTTACCTCTCCGTCAATTAGTTCATAAACATTGACCACAACACGCAGGCCATCAATGTCCATGAGCACAAAGCTCGGGTTAACGTCATAAGTGATGCTGCTGTAAGCGCCGGTTGCAGAACCCGAATTTATAAGCAGTGAATTGATGGGTGTGACCTGTGACAATGATGTCTACATCAAGCTGCCTCTGAAGCATTGCTAGTGAGTCTAGGTCTCCCCATGGAATAACCTTCATAAACAATAAGAACATAGCATCATCATCATGTAGCTGTACAGAAACTGGAACCAGAAATCTTGCTTTTGGAGTAGCAAGCCTTTAAACTCAACCCAACTGCTACGGGTAAACCTTTAGTTTCTCCTTGACTGAACCAACGACAATTACATAAAAATCCTATAAACTGTGGGACATAGTTGAATGGAAAAATAAGAAACACAGTTGCAATCAAACAAACGGATGTAAATTGCACTCTTTAATAACAATGTGAAACGCATTCAGTTGGAAGACAATGAGATAACCATTGCCTTGCCCGTATGTGCAACATGTATTTGAACCATGACTAAATGGCATAGTTTAGGTTGAAGCTGCTTCAGGGTATGCTACATAATCGGCTTCAAAATATTCCTCCAATGCTAAAATATTTTCCCTTCTCTTAAATTATAGAACCTTTCACAGTGAAAAAAAATCCAGGAGTGGGAGCCCTCTTACAGCAACAGACATCCTAAAATACTAAAAATGTACAACATCTGGTACCTAGATATGTAAAGAAACAAAATGGCGGAAATAACAGCTGAGTCAAAAAAAAAAAAACAAGAAAAAAAAAGAAAGACCTGATGACCATGGCATAGTCCCATTTCTTTTACATTTCCAAATTTGCACTTAATTCGCTTTATAATTCATAAAAAGAAAATAAAGAAGAGTGTGTAATCATAAACGCTACATTGAGATAAGGGTATAATAGGAAAAATCAATAAATGCTGAATTGAACTTTTAAAAAGACATGTAAAATGGAAAAAAAATTTATTCTAAAAAGGCTTCATATTTTGAAATGGAGGGAGTACCAAATAAAACAGTCAAATTTACCATCAGATTTCTTAAACTACACTTACATTCACACACCATGTATATGTACCTGGGTTCCTCCACTTATATGTGCACTGTCACTGTTGATTAAGATGACTGATAAAGTCAATCTTTTGACACAGGCATGTTATGTTATAAATCAATCCATAAAATAGGGGCCAAACACAAACTCATATTTAGGCTTCATTTGGGTTAAGAAAGCTTATAGTTAATATGATGCGTATTCTTAGTTTTTATTTCTAATTATAGGCTCTAAAATACTGCTATTTCTTTAGTTCAAAATGTTCTTGGATAACTATGAAATGAGATTGTTTGACCAGACATGTTAGAGTAGGCTATAAAGCTGCTGTTAGTTAATTTAACATTTTGTGGTATCACACAAGGGGTTGTTCTAGACATCTAGTGTAGAGCATGATTTCATTTCAGTTTGTGTTCTTTTAAGAAAGAAAGCTAGCTTTTTTGTAGTTTAAATCATACTATTATAATTTTTCTTTTTTATTCTCCTAGGGCTGGTGTATATGTTTTGTAAGTGGGCTATCTGTCTCAAAACATGTAGTTCAGAGATTTTCTCTGGATGTAGTTACCCAGACCACATATGATTCTTCGACTTGTTACATTTCTGGTTCTTGATTCTGCATTATCAAGTGTAGTTAATATCTTTTTAAACCCCATATAATACTAGTGCTACTTTTCTTTTATGATATCCTGGTATATAGCTCGACTCCTTAACAACATAAACAACACCTTCGCAGTGTTCCAAACCCTGCAATGACATTTCTACTATGCCAATTTCAAGAAATGTGAATTGGGACAGAAGCGAGTGTCCTTATTGGGACACCGAATTTCAGCCCAAGGAGTGGAAACTGACCATGACAAAATAAGCAAAGTAAGAGAGTAGCATGTGCCTTTCAATGTTATTGAATTTTGAGGCTTCTTAGAGCTCATAGGCTACTACAGGAGGTTTGTTAAAAACTATGGTATGATTGCTCGCCCTCTTATTGATCTTACCAAAATGAATGTTTTTTGTTGGTCTTTAGCTGCACAAAAGGCTTTTGAGGCTTAGAAAAATTTATTTGAGGCTTAGAAAGATAAAAACCACATACTGCCTAAAATGGTACGTTTCTATTCCCGAGGGTGGGTTGGATTAGAAAATTTCTATAGGGAAACCCAGATATCCAGAAATTACAAAATATGACTTTGTGGAAAGCTTGATATGTCTACTTTTCAGATAAATTAGCACCACTTCGAGAAAAGTTTATTTGAGGTACGGAAGCACCAAAATCCTCAAACTGCCCAAAATGATACGTTTCTATTCCCGGTGGTTGACTGGATTAGAAAATTTCTACAGGGCAACTCAGATTCCAGAAGAGTATCAAGACTTGAACTCAATAATCACTTCAATAATTGGCCAGTCACTCACAATAAGTCATTTTGGTAATCTTACATACTCAATAGAGCCAAATTTTCTATTTGGCTATTATGATAAAATCACTGCTTGTAGTGATATGCCACATTATTACCATCCATCTTACTATATATATAGGCATTATTAGGAGTCCTATTTTGTAATTTTTAGATATCTACGTTACCCTACAGACATTTTCTAACCCAGACCCCAACGGGACGTGAAAATAATTATTTCTGACAGTTTTAGGATTTTGGTCTTTCCGGGCATTAACTAAATTTTTCTGGTAGCGGTGATAATTTATATAAAGAGTAGACATGTCAACCTTTCTAGGCAGTTCTGTCTTATAATTTCTAGACATCTATGTTTCCATGTAGATATTTTCTAACCCAAACCACCACGTCACCTCTAAAGTACTATTTCAGACAGTTTTAAGATTTTAGTATTTTTGGGCGTTAAATGAATTTTTCTGGTAGCGGTGATAATTTATTAAGAAAGTAGACATGTCAAGCTTTCTAGGCATTCCTGTGTTGTAATTTCTGGACATCAACGTTTTCCTGTAGAAATTTTCTAACCCAAACCACCATGACACCATAAAAGTATCATTTCAGACAGTTTTAGAATTTTGGTAGATTTGAGAGACAAATGATTTTTTCTAGGTGCTGTGATAATTTAAGTGAAAAGTAGACATGTCAAACTTTCTAGGAAGTCATATTTTGTAATTTCTGGACATCTACTTTACCTTATAGAAAATTTTGAACCCAGACTACCATGGCACCCTAAAAGTATAATTTCGGACATTTTAGGATTTTGATATTTTTGAGAGTCAAATGAATTTTTTTGGTACGACGATAATTTATCTTGAAAATAAACATGCCAAGCTTTTCATGAAGTCTTATTTTGTAATTTCTAGACATTTATGTTACCTTATAGAAATTTTCTAACACAAACAACCACGGTACCCCAAAAGTACAATTTTGGATAATTTCCTGATTTTGGTCTTTTCGAGTGTCAAATGAATTTTCTTAGGAGCAATGATAATTTATCTAAAAAGTAGACATGTCAAGCTTTCCAGGGAGTACTATTTTGTAATTTCATGACATTTATATTGCCCTGTAGAAATTTTCTAACCCATATTACCACAGCACCCTAAAAGTACTATTTCAGACAGTTTTACGATTTTGGTTTTTTCGAGAGTCAAATAAACTTTTCTAGGAGCGGTGATAATTTATCTAGAAAGTAGACATGACAAACTTTATAGGGAGTCATATTTTTGAAACTTTTATACATCTATGCTTTCCTGTTGATAAAGTTATATTTATAGTAATTTTTAGTGTGTTCAAAGAGATTTTTATTATTGATTTTTATCCCTATTTATCAATATGTTGAGCAATTAATAAATAAAATAAAAATAGAACAAGTGAAAATTAACTGATATAATTTTTAGTGATTAATTGGATAAATAATCTATTTCTGTTAAAATTTCATTATAGGGCAATGCAGATTATGTAGAGGTTACTTGATAGATGGATAAGTGGGAGATTCAACATATGGTTTAACAGAAGCAAGTGGGCTAACAGATTGTGGACTTATGAGTTGGCACTAAAGAGGAAATCAATCATGCATTACATACACACTCACACCAGCAACTCGTCACTTCAGATATGATAACATCATCCATACACTTCTCTTATATATCACACCGCTTCCATCTAGATCCATGAACTGAACACTACTTATGCACTAGATCCAACACATATCATTATGCACTCCACACACCATATGCACTTTCTCTCTATTTCCAATCTCTCATTTGCAATTTTTCTCTGTTCTAGATAATAGAACCAGAGGAAAGTTCATTCTTTATTTTCATCTTCACCTTCTGTATTTACCATGACTGTTGTTCTATTTACTATTGCTGTTAAAGTCATAACAGCAATGGAAGACTAGATTTATTGTGCTCTCTTAGAGATAATGATGAACCAGAATCCTTGAGCTGAATAAGGAGTTCATTGTGTCCCTAATTCATATTCAATTGTATCGAGTTGATGTAATTAATGCTATAATTACCAACGCAATTAGAGTTAGTAGATGACTAATGATTAGGGAATCGAGTTGAATTTTTTATTTCTATATAATTAATATTTTAATTAATTCTCATCCTTGAACCGAGTTGGACATTCTGTAGTTAATTAGAGAAATCATAAAACAGAGTGTAGTTAAATCTGTTTAATTAATCTTCTTCTATCTCAAGTTGAATGATTGTTATTTCTCTATTCAATATCTACAAGTTGTAGCTTGATTGAGATTTTAGCTGGTGCGTTGTTAACTTGTTTAATTTGTTAACTTGTGGCTTATTAGGTTAATTAGAAACTTTAGCATCCATTTACGCTCCTCGTAAATCGACTGAGGTTAGCTTTACTTTACTATTAGTTAGCTTAGCTTGTATAGGGTTTAGGGTTTGGGTATAGGAGTTAGGGGTTTATTGGTTAAGGGTTAAGGTTTAGGAATTAGGGGTTTTTGGGTTGAGGGTCTGGGTTTGGGGTTTTAAGGTTAGGGGTTAGAGTTTAGCGTTTAGGGTTCTGGGTTTTAGGGTTATGGGTTCAGGGTTCTGGGTTTAGAGTTTAGGGTTCAGGGGGTGGGGGTTTGGGTTTAGGGTTTAGGATTTAGGGGTTTGGGGTTTAGGGGTTTAGGGGTTTAGGGGTTGGGGTTTAGGGGTTTGGGGTTCGAATTTGGGGTTTGGGGTCTAGGGTCTAGGGTCTAGGGTTTCGGTCTAGGGTTTAGGGTCTAGGGGTTTGGGTCTAGGGGTTAGGATCTAGGGGCTAGGGGTTTAGGGGTTAGGGTTTATGGTTTGGGGTTTGGGGTTTGGGGTTTGGGTTTAGGGGTTAGGGGTTAGGGGTTTGGGGTTTGGGGTTAGGGGGTTGGGGGTTGGGGGTTAGGGGTTGTGGCTTGGGGGTAGGGCTTAGGGCTTAGGGCTTAGGGGCTTAGGGTTAGGGCTTAGGGCTTAGGGCTTAGGGCTTAGAGTTTTGGGTTTAGGGTTTTGGGTTTGGTTTGGGTTTAGGGTTTAGGGTTTAGGGTTTAGGGTTTAGGGTTTAAGGGTTTAGGGTTTGGGGTTTGGGGTTTGGGGTTTGGGGTTTGGGGTTTGGGGTTTGGGGTTTGGGGTTTGGGGTTTGGGGTTTTGGGTTTTGGGTTTTGGGTTTTGGGTTTTGGGTTTTGGGTTTTGGGTTTTGGGTTTTGGGTTTTGGGTTTTGGGTTTAGGGTTTTAGGGTTTTAGGGTTTTAGGGTTTAGGGTTTAGGGTTTAGGGGTTAGGGTTAGGGGTTAGGGTTTAGGGTTTAGGGTTTAGGGTTTAGGGTTTTAGGGTTTTAGGGTTTTAGGGTCTAGGGTCTAGGGTCTAGGGTCTAGGGTCTAGGGTCTAGGGTCTGGGTCTAGTTAATATGGGTCTAGGGTCTAGGGTCTAGGGTCTAGGGTGTAGGGTCTAGGGTCTAGGGTGTAGGGTCTAGGGTCTAGGGTCTAGGGTCTCGGGTCTCTGGGTCTCGGGTCTCGGGTCTCGGGTCTCGGGTCTAGGGTCTCGGGTCTAGGGTCTAGGGTTTAGGGTGTAGGGTTTAGGGTGTAGGGTGTAGGGTTTAGGGTTTAGGGTTTAGGGTTTAGGGTTTAGGGTTTAGGGTTTAGGGTTTAGGGTTTAGGGTGTAGGGTGTAGGGTTTAGGGTTTAGGGTTTAGGGTTTAGGGTTTAGGGTTTAGGGTGTAGGGTTTAGGGTTTAGGGTTTAGGGTTTAGGGTTTAGGGTTTAGGGTTTAGGGTTTAGGGTTTAGGGTTTAGGGTTTAGGGTTTAGGGTTTAGGGTTTAGGGTTTAGGGTTTAGGGTTTAGGGTTTAGGGTTTAGGGTTTAGGGTTTAGGGTTTAGGGTTTAGGGTTTAGGGTTTAGGGTTTAGGGTTTAGGGTTTAGGGTTTAGGGTTTAGGGTTTAGGGTTTACTCTGAGATAGCGCGT